>JAJTUV010000130.1:0-1487932 GCA_021653895.1 Mastomys natalensis | reverse complement strand
TTTGTTGTAAGGGCAAGACCTTCAGTAAAGGGATTGGGACACCATCTGAGCCACAAAACCTTTGACCTACAATTTGTCCTGCCTACAAGATGTACTGGGGTAAAGATTGCACAGGAACTGTGGGAGTGGACAACTAATGACTGGTCCAGCTTGAGACCCATGACATGATAGGGAGTCTACCCTTGACACTGCCTAAAAGACCAGGACCAGAGGCTGGACAGCCAGAGACCTATGATAGAACCAAATAAGACGGCCAAAAGAAAAGCAAAGAAAAAAAGAGAGAAAGAAAAAGAAAAGAAAAAAAGAAAGAAAACAAAAGTCAATGAAATGTTTATTAAGATTGCCACCTGACCCAAATATTATCAGAGATGTTTCATCCAGCCACTGATGGAAACAGATGCAGAGATACACAGACAAACATTAAGGAAGGATTGTATGATCCAGAAAGGTCAAGGATATCACAGGAAAACCCACAGAATCAAATAAGATGGGCTCATAGGGGCTGATGGGAGCCAGATGAGATAGAGAGTTTGCAGAAGGGATTGGGAAGGGGGATAACATTTGAAATGTAAATAAATAAAATGACCAATAAAAAAAGTGAAAACAGGATTCATCCTTCTCCTGTATCCAAGAAACACACTCCAATATCAAGGATAGACATCACTTCAGATTAAAAGGATGGAAAGAAAATTCCAAGCAAATGTACCAAAGAAGCAATTAGACCTACAAAAGAGGACTAATAACTAAAATATATAAAGAACACAAAACAATGAGTGTAAAAAATCACCCAATTGAATATAAATAAAGTTAAAAATATCTCCCTGGGTTCCCTGAGGACAAGCCTGACTGCATAGGGGTTGATGTCAAAAGTATTCCCTCTCCAGGAAAAAGACATCAGGATGGGTATGGCCCTCATGCCTCACTGGACAACTACAGGAGGACCGGAGTCATTACAAGGTCCCCTTCAATTATGGAGGTCAGGCCTCTATCCCCGCCTTTGCAAGATTAGAATCGCCAAGGCCCTTCTATACTTACAGAAGGGAGAGATGTCAGGGCATCCCTGCTTATACACTCAAGGCCTAAAATCAGCCATAGGCCTAAAATCAGCAATAGGCCTGGCATACATACATGCTAACACAAAGTCTTGGGTCTCTGTGGAAAAACACTGAAACAGCAGGCTATAAGCTATTGTAAACAGGCCAGCTTTTGTGGAAATTTACCAGCCTGAGTAGTCTTAGATCTTGTAAATAGGCAGCCTCGGTGGCCAGTACCAACTTAGATAAGGACAAGTGAATCATAGGCAGAGTCATAGTGACCTGTCCCCTGAACCTTCACCCAGCTGATACCCTGTTCTGAAAGATATCTGTACTCCCCCGGAACACCTATGCTCCAGTCTCATTCCCTTCCCCACATCCTGCCTTTTTGTGTTTATAACCTCTGTGTGAATAAGTAAATTACAATTTGACTTAAATAATTAAATAAATTAATTTAAAAAAAGAAAAAAAAATCACCCAATTAAAAGATAATGTACAGAACTAAACAGAATTCTCAAAATATGAAATCAAAACGGCTGATAAACACTTAAAAAGAAATGTTTGAAATCCTTAGTCATTAGGGAAATGCAAATCAAATTACCTTCAGTTTCTTTTTATTCCACTCAGAAAGGCAAAGGTCAACAACAACAACAAAAAAATGATAGGTCACGTGGATGAGGATCTGGGGTAAGGAGAACAGTCATCCACGCCTGGTGGGAGTGGAAACTTGGACAGCCAGTAGGGAAATCAATGTTGCAATTCCAAGGGAAGATGGTAATCTATATAACTGAAGATCCAGCTTATCTTTGGAAGAATAAATCCAAAGGATTCTGCATTCTACAACAGAGACACTTGCTAATCCATGTTCATTGCTACTCTATTCATAAAATCCCAGAAGTTGTTTACCCTAGATATCTTTCAGTGGGTGATTTGATAAAAATAAGGATATTGCTATACCACGAACTATTTTCAGGTGTTAAAAAAAAAAAAAAAAAAAAAAAACATGAAATCTGAAACAGAAATTAAGTGCCACCCCAGCTAAAAACTGTTCAGTCTACATTGGTGAACTGATTGCATGATAAACTGTTGCAACAGTGGCACAAAACTTTTGGAATTAACCAACCACTATCTTATTGGGTGTAAGGCCTACTCTGTGAAATGGAACAAATTCCTGACACTGCTCATGTGCCCAAGAACCTGCAAGTAAATAAACCATGGACCAAGGAGAGCAGCAAAGACTACAGTTCTGCTGAAGGAAAGTAGCAACAAAGTGACTCATAAGGACATTTTGCTATTTTGCTACATTGTTTTATTTAGGTATCTTCAAAGAAGCTTTCTCCTGCAGTACATAGGAACAAACAGAAACCCACAACTGGACAATGTGCAAATAGTGAGAGACTTTGGAATTCTCATGTATAATTCATTCTCACCAATAGAGTATCCACAAGAATACAAACCTCTTTTTGGAGGCACTTGAAGGCTCAATGCCCAGTGTAGGGGAATTCAAGGTCCGGGAGCGGGGAGTGGGTGGGCGGGTGGGTAAACACCTCATAGAAAACAGGGGAGGGAGGATGGGATAGGGAGTTTCTCGGGAGTGGGAACCGGAAAGGGGATAACATGAAAAGTAAATAAAGACAGTATCTAAGAAGGAAGGAAGGAAGGAAGGAAGGAAGGAAGGAAGGAAGGAGGAAGGAAGGAAGGAAGGAAGGAAGGAAGGAAGGAAGGAAGGAAGGAAGGAAGGACAGAAGGAAGGACGGAAGGAAGGAAGGATATAAACCTCACTCACTGGTACACCCCATGACCAGCAGCAAATGGTGGAAAAAAAATGGACTCAATAGTATTTTAGTAGACTTTTATTTCTCATATTTCTTTGGTTGACTATTCTCTGACTGGTCTATTACTTGTATTTTATGACTTGATCTGTTTTTTCTAAAGATAGAGAGGAAGAAATGGCATGGAGTTGTGTGAATAAGGAGGATTTAGGAGGAGTTTGGAAAAGGGAAAGAGCAGTCAGAATATATTGTGTGAAAAAATATTTTTCAATTAAAAATTTTACTTAAATTGGTTTATGTAGATTTTCCTTTATAAAGGATTGGTGACACCTAAAACATTAATTAACATTTATATTTTAAAATTTGTTGATATTATACTTTGATTTTAACTTTTATACTGTTCCTTTCTCCCTGAAACCCTACCATATATCCCTGCTTGATTCTCTGTTGAAATAAATATTTAAAAACGGCCTCTGGTCAAGCCGACTATCTAAGCTTCAGCCGCTCTGCCTAGCTCAGCTGCCATGTTCCACAGCTGGAGGCTACTTGCGAGCTGCAGCTAGAAATGGCCAGCCAGAAACACCAGCCCTGCCACCCACGAGACGCCAGCATGGGAGATGGCTCTGCCAATCTTCCACACTGTCTCTGCAAGGCTGGGCATTGCCCAGACCATCCTGCCAACCATGCGGGCCCAGTAAGAAAATGAGACTCTAATGCTTAAAGATTAATCAAAGGCTTTCTATGTTTGGTAATGCTCAATAACAATATGCCCATACAAAGAGAGTTGTTTCCCAATTAGCTAACCTAAATAAAAGTTGTTACCCGCAACTGCTCTCCATACCTGCATGGCTCTCCATTGCTCCTACATCTCTGCTCTCCTTGCTCCTCTTCTTCCTTTTTCCCCTTCCTCTTCTAACTCCTCCCATCTTAGTTCCTCCTACAGTTCTCCTTCAAATTCATGGCTTCTTTTTATTTATTGATTGTTACTGAGGGTATATGAGTATATGTATGTCCATGTATATTCCTAAATATAACCTATTACATCTGCAAAATGTTGTCTGTATATGTAGCTGCAGGCCTGAATGAATTTTTTGAATGCTTAAAAATGTGACAAACAGAAGTGCTGACAGAACATTAATTCATAACAACATACAGAAAGGATTGAGTGTAGAGAGAGGAAGAAGATGTGTGTACAAACAGCATACTTTTAAAAACACATTCGAGATGAAGTACTCCCAGCAGGATATAGATGAGTCAATTTGTACCATGATGAGACCTTCCACACAGGGTATGAAAATACCAAAGACACTCTGAGACATGCATGAAGAGGGTTGGCAGAGGGAGGTGCAGAGGAAGAACTGTTCCTGCCCACCATATGAAACTTCCCTGACCTCCCTCCTGCACACCAGTCTACAAGGAGCTTGGGTCATGCAGCCATGAATCCCCTTTAATTGATCCCAAGAGCTTTCTCCTTGAGTTTCTTTCTATCCCAGGAGGCAAAAGGACAAGCACCTGCCCCTGGTCTCAGAAATCACAGGTATTTCTGAATGACCAATGACCTGTACTCAAATGAACACAGAGCTTCAGAGGGACACTAAAGACTTGCTGCTTGCAGGAAAGGAGAGTTGTGCTCAGTAGAGTGTGCACTTTTGTGGAAGCCATCTGTCACCTGAATTCAATGTGACACGGAAAGGTGAGTGAAAAGAAAATTTTCATGTATGTGACTCCTCTGGCTAACAATGAAGCTGCAAAGCAAAAGTCTCATTATAAAAGTGACATTTGTCCCATTGATTGGATGTCAGCATGGAGGGACATCAACTCATGATTTCAATGAGTCTTAACTGTAATAAATAGTCCTAGGGCAAAGGGCAGAAGATAATAGAAATATTTAGTTTTCTACTCCACTGTATAAACAACAAAATATCTAGCTTCTAGTCATGATCAGTTTTTTATGTTTGACATTTCAGCCTTACTCATTCCTCACCCCAGATGCTCACACTAGTTTTTAAATGAAACCAACATATTTAGATGAGTCTACATTATATACAGATGACTAGATAGGGGTTGAATATTGTCTTGTCTTGCCTTAGCATCCAGAGAGGATGATGAGAAAATGCCAGAGCATAGAATTCCTTACCTCATTGTTCAGAGTCCATTGTTGAGATACAGAAAATGGCCTTTACTGTCCATGAAGTTAAAACAGCAGCCAATCCCTGATAGTGTCAGCCTTGCCCTGGTGGCAGCAGATCAAGGATGGCATGACTGGAAGTCATCTAAAGAAATAGCTACTGATGTCTACATTAGTATCAAAAAAAAGATAAAGAGAGGGTTATGATAATAGGGCTGGAGGTATAGATGCTTCTTCCTTTATCCTTTATTTTTCTTGCCAGACTGTGGGATCTGTGGACACTCTAGTTCATGACTGTGGTGCAGTTCCTCAGTAGCTCTGCTCCTGGTTGAGGCTCAGCTTCTGAAGGTTTTCAAGTCAGCCTTGCTGAGATCTGAAATACGTGTAATCATGAGAGGCTGTTGCGAATTTGTTCCCACAAACCCCTCACCTGGATACTAGATTCTCCCATGTTCACTTAGAAAGAAATGGGTACACTAGCAATAAAAACTAAATTCACAAAGAGCAGAATGGAACCATAGACAAAGGGCTCAAGTACACGCAGATCATCTGTTTCACAGTATGCATGGGTGAGCAGTTGCAAAACATTTTTTCCTCTACATAGCAGTATCACATCTTATCACATCTGAGTAAGATGATATTGCATGTCTCTGCTAGACTCTTAGGAATGACAGGCATCAAAATAATGCTTGCTAAGCACGGTATGTATGAAAAGAATAAGTATTGATTTGTGGTTTTCTATAAGTGCTATTCTACTCTCCATCATACATTCAAACTATCCCAGAAAAAAGTGTGCATTAGTCTGTTGGATATAACAGTTTATGGCATGCCTCTGGCCAATGCAGGAAAAATGGCAGTCACTGGCCACCAAAGTGAGTTTTCTCCAACCTCTTTTACCTGTAGTTTATCTTCTATGATAGTACAAATATTGAGGCTCCTCCATGATACTATGCAGGGCATGCCTGGTTTTATCCTGATGAAAAGCAGCAACTGGTACCACTAGCGTAAGTTCACAGGGTGATAATTTTCAAGATACACTTAAGGAAGAGGTTTCCATACTTTTACCCATCTGATGTCTTTTACACAATGCTACCTTCGTGTAGCACAGTTTTGTGAAGATGCAGGACATTTCCCAGAATTCCTCTACACCTTCTTGTTCAGGTCACAATAATCAGTAGGTAACACAGATTTGTATTTTTTAATATAGGTCAGGCTTTGAGAGCATTTCCCTCTGTATGAAAGCATATAACTTAATTGTAAACAGTTATTTTGCACATCTTAAACTTGGGACTCCATACTCTTGTCTGCTTATAACTTTCTATTCTGTGATAAATTTTTCTGAAATGGCATATGAATAAATCTGCCATGAATGCTGTCAATCATTGTTACTATTTGGAAAAACAAGACATTGCTGCGTTGATATTTCAAAATGTTTATACATATTCTAAGCAAATGTTTATGATACTGTTACTTTTTCATCTCTGACTTTTCTAGCTTTGAGCTCCTCTCGTCTAGTTATTTGTAAATATGTAAGAGATGACTGTGGGGTGTCTTCACTTCACCATACAGAGCCCTGGAACTTATTTTTCTTTGTAAATGTACTTGGTTTTCATTGTCCTATATCCCTTAGAATTTCTTCATCTTTGCCAATTACCAAGTCTATTGATCATTATCCTACTAAGGTAGAGTTTTCTACTTTCTACATGTGAGAGATAAATGTAAGTATCTCTCTGTGCCTGGCTTGTATGTCTTCATATATTATTTTCCATTCCCATTCATTTTCCATTTCTCATAGGGTATCATGTTATTCTGGTTGAATAACATTGCATTGTGCATAAATACTACTTTTTCCCTCATGCTCTCATATCCTGAGAAATACCTAGACCTAGGATGGATCTTGCCACAGTCTCCTGGCCTTGTTAACAGTTCCAGGTAGGAGTTCCACCTAGAGAAATGGGTCTTAAATTCAATGAGAAAGTGTTTATTCATCCCATAGAATCCATGCCACTGTCCCATCAGTGGCCATGTCTTGCCAAGCCTGTGGTTGTTGCTGTAGCTCATATGGTTCAGAACTGGATGATATTGGTGATGTTTTTTTCTCTTCAAGAAGTCTGCACAACATCCTTCAGAACTGTGAAAGCAAGCAAGTAGTGATGAAGCTTGCAGGTCTGTACCTATTTGATTTCTTCATGTCAACCATCCAAGTAGGTGGTGTCTCTGGCAATAGACTTACTATCACATTCTGGATGATAACTAAGAGGAATAGCAAGAGCTTGTAATGTCTGACAGTCAACAGTATCCAGCAATTAACATCTCTTAAAAAGTGTTAATCTGTTACTGATACAGGAGTTTTATTTAGTAGCATGTGGTGTCTAGTTGAGCTGTTGCCCGCCCCATTTAGAGTAATCCATTTAAATATTTTTATATCTGTATATGAATATATTTTAGGAAGCTTCTACTGCAGCAGATATCCATAGAGATTTTTCAAAAAGTTCCAGTGTTACATGACCTTCTGCATAATATCTCTTCTGCCCTCTTCCCCATCTTCCACATTATTCCACTTGTCTTATTTAATGAGGTCCTTCCCATCTCTGAAATATTATATGTTCTCTCTCCTTCTACCTCCCCATGTTGCCTTACTAGATGCTATCCTCTGTGAGGATTCCAAGGCAGCATACATATCTAAAGCTTAAAAGGTAATACCCACATGTGAGACAAAGCAGGGAGTGTTTCTCTTTCTGGGTCAGGGCCACTTTACTCAGGGTGATTGCTTCCAGCTCCGTCTATTTTCCTAATCTTCATAATTTTATTTGTCTTAACAGCTGAGTGACGTTCCATTTTGTAAATACCACATGTTCACTCTCTGTTTGTTATATGATAAACATTTATGTCATTTTCATTTCCAGGCTACGGTGAATAGAGCAGCAATGAACACATAAGAACAATTGTTGCTTTATTAAGGTTTATTTTGTGTTTATGCTTAAAAGTGATATACCTGAAGTATGTGCTATATCTGTTTCCATCTTCAATAATCTGCCATACTGATTTCCATAGTAGCTGTGCCAATTTACTGAATTCTCCTTTCTTACATATTTGCTAGCATTGCCTGTCTTCCCCCCCCCGCCCCCACTTGTTCATTCTGACTGGAGTAACATTTACTCTCAAACATTTTAAATTGCATTTCTCTGATGACTTAGCATGTTGGACATTTTTATTACTTTTATTTTTTTCTGTCCAGCCATTGCTCACCTCCTAGTCTGCTCTCCTACAGTTCCTCATCTCATTCTTCCTCTCCCCTCCCCCCTGTCTCCAAGAGGATGTCCCCACCCCGTTAGGCCTCCCCACTCCTTGGGGCCTCAGATCTCTCGAGGGTTAGGCATGTCTTCTCCCACTGAGGCCAGACCAGGCAGTCTTCTGCTGTCTAAGTGTCAGTCAACCTCAAGGGTCCCCGACTTCAGTCCAGTGGTTGGATGTAAGTATCTCATCTGTCTCAGACAGCTGCTTGTTGGACCACTCAGAGGACAGCCATGCTAGTATTTGTGTTACATCTTTTGAAAATTCTCTGTTAGTTCCAGTCCCCAGGTCAGCTGGGTTGTTTGTTTTCTTGTTTAAAGTTTTTAATTATTTGTATATTCTAGATATTAACACTCTGTCAGATGTCTAAATGGTAAAGACTTTTGCCATTCTGTAGGATACCTCTTAACTCAAATGATGGTATTCTTTGCTGTACAGAAGCATTGCAGTTACAAGTGAGCCTGTTTGTCAATTATTAATCTCAATGCCTATAGTACCATGGTTCTGTTCAGAAAGACCTTTCCAGTGACAATGAGTTTTCTCCTTTGTCATTTTCAGGGTGTTGGGTCTTAGGTTGAGGTCTTGATTCACTTGGAGTCTAGTTTTTAAAAGATTAACGATAAGGATCTAGCATAATTCTTTTGTTTGTTCATTTGTTTTTAATTAATTAATTAATTTATTTAGTCACTTTACATCCCAATTGCTGCCTCCCTCCCACTCTCCCCTTACAGAGTTCCTCCCCCTCACTCCTCCCCTTATCCTCTGGGAGGGTGGAGACCCACCTTGAACATCCCCCCCACCATGGTAAATCAAGTCTCTGCAGAGCTAGATGCATGCTCTCCCAATGAGGCCAGACAAGGCAGCCCATTTAGGGAAGCATATTCCACAGACAGGCAACAGCTTTAGGGACAGCCCCACTCCAGTTGTTGGGAGGACCCACATAAAGACCAAGCTGCACATCTGCTACATATGTGCAAGGGGCCTAAGTCCAGCCCATGTATGCTTTTTGGTTGGTGGCTAAGTCTCTGAGAGCCCCAAAGCATCAAGATTAGTTGACTCTGTTGAGCTTGCTGTGGAGTTCCCATCCCCTACAGGGCTTTCAATCTTTCCTCCAACTCTTCCATAAGAGTTCCCAACCTCTGTCCAATGTTTGGGTGTGAGTGTCTACATCTGTTTCAGTCATCTGCTCGGTAGGGCCTCTTGAAGGACAGTTATTCTAGGCTCCTGTCTGCAAGCATAACAGAGTGCTCGCAAACCTAATCTAGGAACACATCAAAAAACATGATCCAGCATGATCAAGTAGGCTTCATCCCAGGGATTCAGGGATAGTTTAATATATGAGAATCCATCAACAAGATCCTACATAGAAACAAACTGAAAGAAAAAAACACACATGATCATCTCATTAGATGCTGAAAACACCTTTGACAAAAATCCAATACCCCTTCATGTTACAAGTCTTAGAGAGATCAGGGATACAAGGCACATACCTAAACACAATAAAAGCAGTATATAGCAAGCCAGTAGCCAACATCAAATTAAATGGAGAGAAACTTAAAGCAACTCAATTAAAATTAGGGACAAGACAAGGCTGCCCACCCTCTCTTTATCCAATACAATTGTTGAAGTACTAGCTAGAACAATAAGACAACTAAAAGAGATCAAGGAGGATACAAATTGGAAAGAAAGAAATCAAAGAGAACTCCTACAACTGATAAACTCTTTCAGCAAAGTGGCTGCATACAAAATTAACAACAACAACAACAAACAAAGTCAGTAGCCTTCCTTTATACATAGGATAAACAGACCAAGAAAGAAATTAGGGAAACAACACTTTCTTTCTTTCCTCCTTTCTTTTTCTTTTTCTTTCTTTCTTTCTTTCTTTCTTTCTTTCTTCTTTCTCATCAAACACTTATCCCCACTCCCACCTCACAGAGACACTCCCCCCAGCTTTTACAATAGCCACAAGTAATATAAAATATTTTCATGTAACTCTAACCAAGCAAGTGATAGTATAATTCTTCTATGTATAATCATCCAGTTTGACCATGATCATTAGCTGAAAAAAAATATGGATTTTTCTTTTCCCTAGTGTATATATATTTTTTATTTCTTTGTAATCAATTATGTATCCATAAGTATGTGGTCATAAGTCTGGCTCCTCAAATCACCCAATTTATTACATTTCTCTGTTATTTTTTAGGGTGTGTCATTTATAAATCTGTTATTTCCCATTTTATTATATGTGCTGTTGGTAACAAAAATCTATCAAACAGTAAATGTTTTTAATAGGTTTCAATTATTTTTAATATTTCTCTTTACCTCAGCCTGAGGTGATCTTAGTCAGTACTCCCCAGGGAAGGTGCTGAGTATCACTCATAGATTATCAGTACTATCAGGAGTATAATCCAGAATTCAGGTTTACTTGAATTAGCTAGACAGATTCAAAATATACCAGGACAATATGAGGAATTTACATCTGAATTCTTTTTTGGTAGAGTAACTTGAAATATCAAACTATGTATTGGTGTTCTCTAGTGCAATAGAATTGAGGAGGGGAGACATATGGTCAGATCTAACACTGCCCTTATGGTTAAAGACAGCAAATACTATATTTGAATATCTCTAGTTTGAAATGGAGGCAGAAATAATGTTTAAAATTTAACATGTATGATTAGGATGAGGAGAAAATAGGTTGTGAGGCATACTACAGAAACGTTACAGGAGATAAAATGTGACCAAAAAAAAAAAAAAAAGAAGTATTAGGAGATGGGTGAAGGACAAAGCGGGAAGTGCTAAGCACCACTGGATTCAGTAAGTGGAACACATTACACTGACTAATGTGCCATGGATGTGCTCGGTCATGAAGGAAAATATTCTTTTATCTTGGACAGTAAAATGCAAAGCAAAGAATATTTCCAGTGCAAATAATTGCCACAAAGACGTTGCAGACAGGGTACTGTGTGTTCACATAGGAACTCATGAAACCCCTACAAAAAGCGAACAGGTGGTGTCAGATGAGACTGTATGAAGCAATAGAGTGTGATTTGCTGAAAGACTAGAGAGAGACAGTGAATTTGGGCTAGGGTCCAAAGGCTAATGATCTAAAAGTGCACACTCTATGTTTCTTGAGCGATGGAGGAGAAAATTGGAAATGTTGGAAAGGAAGCCATAAATTATGAAAAATTTAAGGAAACTGGGAATACGGTATAATCCTGGGAAAACTATAGTTGCAAGCTTTGAGTGTAAGTTGGATGAAAGAGGTAAGAGGAAGAACATATTTGTCATATACAACAGGAAGCTACTTTGGATCTTCCATGGGCCTAGAGTAAAAGATAGAAATGGCTCCATCAGAGAGATGAAGCTGTTTTATATTAAATAAATATCTCAAAGCACTGAGAAGGTGGTGATGGATTTCTATGCATGCCTGTGAAAGCACATGGGAACATCTGTAGACTATGCCAATTATTTCACTCTAGGTGTGTTAACTTTGATATCATGGTGGTTTGTTGAGACAGAAAAGGAACTGAAATACAATCTGTCTATAGGCTGAGGTTTTGAGAAATGCTTTCTGGGGCACTAGATTTGAAGTGGTTTAGAGTCAGGATAGTTTCATCCACAGGAGAAGTCACATATCACAGTAAATTGAAACAGTCTACTTAGCCAAAGACACAATAATTATCAAGTTTCAATGGGTAGAAGAGAAATATCTTCTCTAAATATCAGAAAAAACAAAGTGACTGAGAATCAATAGGCCAGGTCCGAAGGACAGACTTCAGGTGAGTCAGTTCAGTGTGTGTTCCTTCAAAGTTGCCATTGCATGGAGAATGCCAGCTGTGGGAGGAAGGGATACTGACCAGCACTGTCAGCAGAGCATGGTGCTTACAGGTGATGTACAAGAAAAGCACAGGCAGATACTGAGCTAGGAATGTTGCACTGATTTGACATGTTAAAAAGGAGAATCAGATATCCTTGATCCAAATCTACAGGGAGAGATTCCTGGGTGAAAATTCAACTGTAAACAAAACACCAAAGGGTATGGTAAGAAAATAGGGGACAAAAGGCTTCCCTGATGCAAATACATTCACTCTCTGTATGACAGCAGGGAACTGTGAGATGATCAAGTTTCAAAATCGGACTTTGGCATGGTAAGGTGTAATATTTTCTCAGAAGACAATCTGCACATCTGTGAACTGGATACTCCACACAAAGATGGTCAGTCCCAACCAGACAGGAGTGACAGAGTTTGTGCTGCAAGGGTTCTCAGAGCACCCTAGTCTAAGACTGTTCCTGACAGGCTGCTTCCTGTCCCTTTACACAATGGCTCTAATGGGCAATATTGTGATCATTGTTTTGGTCACCTCCAGCACTGGCCTCCACAGTCCCATGTACTTTTTCCTGTGTAATCTGGCCACCATGGATATTATCTGTACCTCCTCTGTGCTTCCCAAGACACTGGTTGGTCTACTGTCTGAGGAAAACACCATCTCCTTCAAGGGCTGCATGGTCCAACTCTTCTTTCTTGTGTGGTCTGGATCCTCTGAGCTGCTGCTGCTCACAGTCATGGCCTATGACCGTTATGTGGCCATCTGCTGTCCCCTCCACTACAGTTCGAGGATGAGCTCACAGCTGTGTGGGGCTCTGGCCATAGGTGTGTGGTCCGTCTGTGCTCTGAATGCATCTATCAACACTGGTCTGATGACACGGCTGTCATTCTGTGGACCCAAGGTCATCACCCACTTCTTCTGTGAGATCCCCCCACCCCTCCTGCTTTCCTGTAGCTCCACATACATTAATAGCATTATGACACTTGTGGCAGATGCCTTTTATGGAGGCATCAATTTTGTGCTTACCCTGTTATCCTATGGCTACATCATTGCCAGCATCCTGCGCATGCGTTCTGCTGAGGGCAAGAGGAAGGCCTTTTCTACCTGCTCATCCCACCTCATCGTGGTCTCTGTGTACTACTCATCTGTGTTCTGTGCCTATGTCAGTCCTGCTTCCAGCTAAGCCCAGAAAGAAGCAAATTTACCTCAGTGCTGTACTCAGTCCTCAGCCCAACCCTGAACCCCCTCATCTATACACTGAGGAACAAGGATGTCAAGCTTGCCCTGGGCAGGCTCTTAGCCTCTTTCTCACATTAAGTGGAGATATGTAGGCTGTTCTCCAGGCCTGGGCTGTTCCTAGACATGCTTTCCTGAGGGCAGCTGTTGCTTTAGAAAACAGTTGTCTGATGGGAAGACTGGACAATTCCACTCACTGTAACTTCCTCCATTTAGTGTAAATAAAACACCAGCTTTATCTCCTGACAAGAACAAACCATTTCAAAAGTAAAGTTTATCTAAATAGAGATTCCATGTTCCTAGGCTGAAAGATTTTCTGTGGATGACTTTGGTGACAGTCAAAGAACATAGCCTTTCATCCAGTGACAACCTATGAACACCACAGAGCCTTGGTTAAGAACTACAGCTAATGAATCTAAATTTCATAAGTAAACTTGAGGGGCCAGCATGGCCTCAGTATCTTGGGAAGAATAAAGAATAAAGTGACTCAGGTTCCCAATTTCACAGCTCCTGGCTGTGCTGTGGACATCAAAGCAGGTGAAACAGATTTGAAGAGAGATGCAATCAGTGCAATGGAGATGAAGTTTAGATTTCAACAATGAACTCACACATGTGATTCCAGCTTGTTTATGACAATGAAAATAATCAAAAGCACAGGAAAGATTAATTACTTCCAATAAAGAGTTTGGGGAAACTAGATGAATGTCTGCACAGAAAAGTGAAACTCCTTCATATTTAAATAAAAGTCTACAAAGAATGGATCATAGACCAATTTTTCCTATAACATATTTTAATCATATTCTTTCCCCTCCCACAACTCTTTCCTCATCCTACCTACCCATCCAAATAATTCTGTATTTCAATCTCTCTCCATCCCTGTCTCTCTGTCTGTCTTTCTCTCTCTCTCTTTAGCTCTCTCTCTTTGCAAACACAAAATAAATCCAAAACAATAAGATATAATAATACCAAAACAAAACAAACATGCACACAAAAGATAGAGTCTATTTTGTGTTGACCAACCACTCCTGGCTAAAACACTGTGACAACAGAAAGGAAGAGAGAGGAAGAGGGTGAGGAGGGAGAAGTGCATCTGTGCCCGCGGCTGAGACATTGGTGGGAAGACAACACAGCGGAGAAAGGCCAGCATCTGCAACAGCTGCTGCTGAGATGCTATATCCTTTTCAGGCTACACCCACTCTTCACCAACTTACTTCCTTCTTCTTCCTAACTGCTGCACCATAAGAGGAGTTGTGATGTAAATCATATATGGTGCAGTAATTCATCCTTGTGACCCAAATACCTTTTCCAAATACTGATTTTGTCCCATGGTTCCAGAAGCTGTAATCCATGGCCACGTAACTGTTTTGGCCTATAATGTGGCAGGGCCCATGGCGGTGGGCTTATGTAGTAGAGAAGTTTCCTCCCACCATGGCAGCCCAGAACACATAGAAGAGGAGGATCTGTGCTCAACTGACTTTCTCCTTTTCCCTTTAGCACATGCTTTCTCGTGCCCTGGGATAGTGTTACCTACATAGAGAGTGGATCCCTGCTTCAGTGATTTCTTTCTGGAAACACATTCACATGCATAGACAGAATCATCCTTGAGGGATCTCCTATGTGATTTTTAATTCAGTTATGGCAACAATAATGAGTAACATCTGCAAGTTATTTGCCTGACCTGTTTCACATGTTGGTTTGTTTCATGAGATTTGCTTCATCTTTAAGCCATATTCTGTGCCATGTCTTCTGTTATTAGTCTCATGACTGTAGCCTATAGAACCTATAATCAGCCAAACACTAAGTATAGAAATGGTCACACACACACACACACAAACACACACATCTCATAAATACATTATGAATTCCTATCATTGTGATGTAATGGCTAAAGAAACTCTGTTTTGGGCTAGATATCCATCTTGGTACCTAATAGTCATTTGTCTCTGACTCATTTCCTGGAAGATAAGTTCCCAGTAACTCTGACTCATTTTCTCCCACACAGAAATGTACAGTTTCTCCACCTATACCCTGGCCAGAAGCAATCAGTTGTGAAAATCTACACTTCAGCATCTTTATCACAATTTTTAAGAGTTCTCGTTGATGCCTTCCTTTTTAGGCTCTTTCTTTTGGGAGGATATCTGGGGTAGGGATTGGAGTTGTCACGTAAGCCTTCAAGTCCCTCTTTCTCAATTGTGTGTCTTTAGTCATTGATATCACTGCCAATGTAGCTTCCTTACTCTGGAGCTTGGATCACGGATGTCTATGTGGTTTCTGGAAATAATACAGACCATGAACATGGCCCCTAACTGCAGTAGGACCAAGGACCCTAACAAGGCCCTCAGAGGCAGTCCTGGACCACAAACATCAGCATGGCCTCAAGTGGCAACACAGGCCACTCACATCATGACCCCCTGGTGGCACCACAGACCTTGAACATCTGTATGGCTTCAGGCTGCAGCATATACCATGGACAGCATCGTGGCCTTCAGTGGTTAATATAGACCATAGACATCAACCTAGTCTCTGGCTGCTGTAGGACTGTCGACCCAAACATGGCCTTCAATAGCAGCAGGGCCCAGGTATCACTACAGCCTCAGATGGCAATGAAGGCCACTTAGATCAGCATGGCCCCTACTGATAGCACATCAATAAGGCTTCAGGTGGCAGCATAGACCATGGACATCCAAATGGCCTTCAGTGGTAACAGGCCACAGATGTCAACACAGGCGCTAGTTGGAGTAGGACCATTAAACCCAGACATTGATCTTGGTGGCCGCAGGGACCAGAACACTATCACAGCCTTAGCTGGCATTGCAAGTCACTCACATATATATGCCCCTTACCTTGGAGGGGCAACAAGGCCCACGCAGATCAATATGGCTTCAGGCCTCCACACAGAACACAGACATTCACATGGTGGTCCTTCAAAGAAGTCTCATCCAGAGTGTGAATCAATCAATCTTGCATCTAGGCAGCACATTGAGGTGTGTGCACAGGGTGGTTCTGCCTCTGTATGGGCTCCAGGTTGCTGCATTTGAACACACTGGACAACAATCTATGCCACTGTTGACCTCAGCTCTCATACCTGTCACCAGCATCAAGTCATCAAGTCCCCCAGCTCTGCCTCTCATCAAACCACAAGCACTGCTCTGCTCTTCCATCTTTGCTACCTCTCCACCATACATCCATTCATCTTAGTGGCACCAGGTGCCTAGTGTATCCTCACAACCTGGGGCAGGGCAGACTTTGGCCACTCCAGCCTCCTGATTGACTCTTTTCTTATTATGCAAAATTTGTCCATATCCATGAATGGTAGAATCTTATTGGGGAAATATAGTCCCACCATCATCTTCAGAAAAAAAAACAAAAAAGCCACTACAGACCTAAGAAGTCCATAACCAGCCATCCCGGGGACTTGCCCCTTTTCAGAAGCATATAAAACAGCAGAGAAGACTACTAAGAAACTGGGAGAGAGAGAGACCTCTTCTAAGAGAATTAATGTTGAATTTCCATGGAATGTTAGCAGAGATCAATATCCCTAGACTGGCTTCACATCTACCACCAACTGTTGTTCACCTCTCGAGCTCAGCCTCACCTGAGGGGAAAGCAGTACCCAATCTTGAGAAAAGCTAAAGCAAGCACATTAGAAAGCACATGTGCCACCATAGAGACACAGGAATTTTGGTCCCCTGCAACTCATCTTGGAACATTACATTACTTCCTGTCACTAAGCCAGGCACCAAAGATTAACATCCTGTTCGGGACTTAAGGTAAAGAAATAAGAAAGTGAAAATTGAATGCCTGAGTGCAAGAAACCCTTACACTTTATTCAGACTACTGGACCCAGGAAAAACTGTATATAATGTCTAAAACCTAACAGGATGCCTTCTCTCTCTGCCTCTTGTGCCAGTGAGCCATCTTATAGTTGCCTTTAGAGGGACCAACCCCAAGTCAGGGTTCCTATGACCTGTATTCAACTCTCCCAGTGCTGTAAAAACTCTCCCACTCTGTGATGAAGCTCTTACTCATACCTACTTGAGTATGTCCAATGACACCTGAATGTCACCCCCTTGCAGTATGTGGATGATCTAATACTGGCTTCATGGACACCAAAAAGAGTGCCCACAAGTCACAGAGGAACTACATGAAACTCTTCAGCAACTGGGATACCACATGCCTGCTATACAGGCCCTATTGTGTTCCAAGAAGGTAGCTTTTCTGTGGTACTGCTTAGAGTAGGGTGGCAGCAGGACCCTGTCTTCAAGCAGGATCCAAACTATCTTTGACTATTCCTGAGCCACAGCATAAAAGATCTAATGAGTTCAGTTGGGTCCAGCTGGATACTGAAGACTGTGGATACTCAACTTTGCAGAAGTAACAATGCCATCATACCAGAGCCTAGAAAGAATGCCCACTGAGCTAGGAGAGCAAAGAAAATAGGACATTCCAAAAGCTCAATGAAGTCTTGACGTCAGCCCCAGCACTCAGATTAGCTGACACTGCTAAGCTTTGCCACTTGTTTGTAGACGAATGATACAGGGTGGCAAAGCATGTACTGACAAACTTTGGAACTAAGAAAAGGATTGTGGCCTATTTGTCTAAGGACCTACACCCAGTTGCAGCCAGCTGCATCTGGGCCATGGGTACTACAGCTACAATTTCTTTCTTTCTCTTATGAAAGAAAACTGATAAAATGACCATGGGACAGGGGTTGGTTGTCATCACTCCACACTCCACTGAGATGCTCCTTCAGAGAGTTGTCTGAGCACTGAATGTTAATAACAGACCTTGCCCATTACCAGACCCTCTTTTAAGATGAACTGAGGATCAGATTCTTACCCTCTGCATTATTAAACCCATCATGACTCCTTCTTTATTTTGAAGAACAGTCCATAACTATGCCCAGGTCATCAGCCACCCACAAAATAAATAACTAGATGTCTAAGACCAACCACTCAGGATGGCAGGATATGGTGACCTTATTCACCAATAGAAGCAGTTATGTACAGGAAGGGATCACATTTGCAGGGGCAGCTGTGTGATACTTACTAAGCTAATCTGGGCCCAATCTAGGCCTCAAGGGACGCCAGTCCAAAAGACAGAACTTATAGCCTTGACTTTAGGCACAACGATGGGAAAATCACCAGGCAGTCAACACCTGTATCAGTCAGTATGCCTTTGCCACTGCACATGTCCATGGTATTTTGTATCAGAAGCAGGGTCTGATGCCTTACTCAGGAAAGGAGATTAAAAAATAATAATAATATATCTTTGCCCTAGAAACAACTATTTCTCTGCAGGAAATGCTTGCTTGCTATTATACATTGTCCAGGACATCAAAAAAGGATCTCAGTTGAATCCTGAGGCAGCAGACTGGCTGAACCCACAGAAAAAAATAGCAACATGGCCAGTGGGACTACCACAAACATTAGGCCAAACCTCAATTCTCAACCTCCTGCCTGAGCCAGACCTCTTATAGCATTCTACATACACTAGTGAGGAAGAAAATTGGACCAGACAGCAGAACACCAAGACAGAGTACTAGTGGTTTTTCCAGACAGACACCCCATCCTTCCAGAAGTCCTGGGGCCATCCTTTCTCTCTTAAATCTATCAAAGTACACACCTGGGATTAACCAGATTGAAATAATTAATCATAAACAGGTGCTTTCTACATATCCAGATAAAAGTTTGTAATTGAACAAATTTCTCACTACTTTGCTGTCTGTGTCCAAGTGAGCCCAAGAAGAGAAAAACCAGCACCTATTAGTGGTCAGCAAAAGGAATTCAGTCCTAGGGAACATCGGGAGTTGGGCCTCACTGATGTAGCTCTGACAAAATTTGACTACCAATATTTGCTAGGTTTTGAAAATACTATTTTGAAATGAGTAGAAGCTTTTCTTCTTCAAAAAGCTCCAAAGTAGTTCCTAAAACGTTACTGATTTGTTACCCATCCCCACTTATTCCTGTAAAGAAGAACACAGACTATTGCAATGTCTAAGTATTCCTTCCTCAAGTCCTTACAAGCATTGCAGCAGACTAGCTGAGGCATCCAGACTCATCTATCACCCCCAACGGCCTGCTCCACCTTTGGCTGAACCAGCACACACTGAACCTGGGTCCACTGCCTGCTAGAAGAATCCTGGGACCTTTCTGAAACTTATCATATGCTGTGATCTTAACACCTGTGATCACTGAGGGAGCAAGGATCACAGCTTACATTCATGATTTCCAGCTAAAGCAAAGTTATAAAATGGAAAATATCTGAGATCCTCTGAGTCCCCTAAACATGTGGCTTTTCCATGCCTCGGACTCAAACTGACACTAGTGTTGAAAATCTTGACAGGTGTCTCTTAACTTTGGCCAGATGAAAATAATTGAGATTCAGGATTGGGAGTTGTCAAGGGAACCATGCTCCTTTTATCCATGGTCAACTAGTAAAAAAATAATAATGAGTATTTTCTGAAATATCACCTCCTAGACTATGTTTAGATTTGATCTATGTGATTTCTTCAAAAATCAGTCAGACCTGGCTGACCCACAAGATTAGAACCAATCACTTGTAAAATGTGGTGTAAAGGAGGTGGGGTCATTTCCAGGAAGTGATAGAAAGGTACTAGATGAAACTTCTTCTGTATGCGTCCAGATGATGGGCCCACTCACTGCCATCAGTAGAAAGGAGATTATCACTGCTCTTCCCCAGATTGTGAGACAGAGTTTATCCAAGAAGGGCATATCAAGCGTCTAGAATCTAGATCAGCCATTCTCGACCTTCCTAATGCTGCCACCCTTTAAGATTGTTCTCAGCTTGTGGTGACCCCCAACATAAAGTTATTTTTTGTTGCAACTTCATAACTGTAATTTTGCTAGTGGTACAAATTATAATGTACATTTCTGATATTTCTAAGGGTCTTAAGCAACCCCTGTGAAAGGGTCCTTCAACTCCCAAAAGGGTCACTACCCACAGGTTTAGAACCACTGATCTAAACCCACATATGCTTCTGGAGTGAGAACCCTAGGCCTCCTTTCCACAGAGTGATGGAGAGCTATCTTTCCATCACACCAACTACTACCCCACCATAAAATTCAAGCTGTAGACTAGAAGAAACTTAATCTTAACTTCTAATGACTGGGATTCTATTTATAGTCAATCCTGTAGTGCTCACATGTACATCAATAAGTCTGAACACATTAAAATAGGGACAAAGTAGGCCTGTACATTTGGCCATGATAGATGTGTAATAGCTGAACATCTAGAAATTGAAACACCCAATATGTCTGAAAATGCACGAATAGATAAAGATAGTGGTAAATTAACATAATGAAATATTTTCAGGTGTTTAAAAACTACGAAATCATGAAATTAGAAAGAGAAAGGTAAATATCTCCCAGCTACAAGCCCTTCAATCTACAATGGTGAACCGATTGCATGATAAACAGTTGTAGCAGTGGCACAAAAGTTTTGGGAGTAACCAACCACACTATCTCTGTGGATTTAAGTCCCACTCCATTAAATGGAACCCATGCCTGACACTTTTCATGTGCCTAAGAACCTAAGACTAAATAGACCATGGACCAAGGAAAGCACCAAACACTACAGTTCTGCTGAAGGTAAGTAGCAACAGAATGACTCGATGAAATTCTGCTATACCCACAGATCAGAATCTCATCCAGCCATCATAAGAGAAGCTTTCTTCTGCAGTACATAGAAACAAACATGGAAACCCACAACTGGACAATGTGCAAATAGTGAGAGGCCGTGGAATTCTCAGGGAAAATACATTCTCACCAATAGAGCGTGACTAGGTAAATAAACCCCACTTATGGGTAGTCCCATGAGCATCGGTAAATAGCCAAGAAATTCAATGGCATTTCTATAGACTTTTTCTCTCGTGTTTTTTTGCCTGGGTGGTTTGGGTTTTTGTTTGTTTGTTTGTTTGTTTGTTCATTTTCTTACTGACCTGTTGTTTGCATATTATGGTTTCTAAATTTCTATTTTTATAGATTTTGGTTGTGTATGTTTGGTCTCTTTTGTTGATTTCTGTTTTGTTTGTTTGTTTGTTGTTTTATAAAGATAGAAAGAAAGAAACAGCATGATGCTGGGTGGGTAGGGAAATTCTGAGAGGAGCTGGGGGAGGGGGATCCATGATCAAAATACATTGTGTGAAAAAATATTTTTCAATTTAAAACTTTAATTAAATTGATCTTATCTGGTTTTTTTCCTTTATGAAAGATCTTATGACAGTAAAACTTTGAATAAAATGTTTTCTTTAAAATTTTTCTGAGATTATAATTTGATCCTAATGTTTCTGTTCTCGCTTTCTACCTCAAAATCTTTTCATATATTCCTCCCCCACTCTTCTATAAATTCATGGCTGTGCTTTATTTACTAATAGTTATTAAATGCATATTCATCAAATATACCTGTTCTGTCTGTGTAATGCTACCTGTGTGTATATTCTCAGAGATCTAAAATGTAGCAAACAGAATGGACTATGTGTACTGAAGGAACATTAATTCATAACAATATATTGAAGGCTTGGAAGGGAGGCAGAGAAAGTAAAACACACTTAGAATAAATCCATTGCATATATTCAGTTTACATGAAGTACTCTCAGCAGAGTGCAAAGGAGTCAATATATACCATGGTGAGATCTTCCACACAGAACACAAGAATATCAAGACATTCTGGGAAATGCGTGTTGAGTGTTGAAGGGCAGGTGTGGAGGAGGAAGTGCTCCTACCTATGAAACTCCTCTGACCACACTCTTCCACACCAGTCTTCAGGGATTTGAGGTTTATGAAGCCAAGAGGTTTTTTTTTTAATTGATCCTAAGAGATTTCTCCTTGGGTTTCTATCCCAAGAGGCACCAGGACAAACACCTGCCCCTGGTCTCAGAAAATCACTGGAATTTGTGATGGTCAGTTGACACTCAACACAAAGGAAGACAGAGCTTCATAAGGACAAAAGACTGCAGGAGAGGAAAGTCTGTGCTCAGCACAGTGGCCACTGTGTGGGATCCATCTGTCACCTCAAGTCACTGGGACAGAGACAGGTTAGTGAAGACTTATCTTCCACAGGCTAATGGTACTGCCAAGCAAAAGATAACTCTCTAAAAAAATAACATTTGTCCCAGTTTTTGGAAATCAGTACAAAGGGACAGAAACACAGAAGAATCAGGTTCTCAAAAGATCCTGGGTTTGATGAAGAGTGATGAGTCAGAGATCAGAAAACAGAATATAATAGAAAGATTTGGGTTCCAGCTCCATTGTACAAACAGCAGAATGTCTAGCTTCTAATCATGATCAAAGAGTTTGTTCATGTCTGTTATAGTCAAAACTGGACTAAATTCATTCACCCACAGTATTCCCACTAATTATGAAATGAAACTAACAAATTTAAATGAATCAAAGATCTATATTGATGACTAGATAATACTTTTAATGTTCCCCCTTTTGGTCTGTGGTATCCATACAGAATGGTGAAAAAATGCCACAAAAGAGATTTTCTTACCTGTTGTCCAAGTCTACTATTCTGGGTTCAGAAAATGTTCTTCACCTTCAGTTGAAAACATCAGTCCAGCTTCCTGGAGTTAGTCTTGCCCTATCTGCTTCAAATCAGGTCTGGAATGACTGGAAGTCACATAAAGAAACAATTACAGCTGTCTAAAATTAAGTATCAAGAAAAATGGCCAAATAATGGGAGGCTGTGGTAACAGAACCGGAGGTGTAGATGCTTCCTGTGCTGTCCTGACCATGGTGTCTGCGGACACTCTAGTTCACAACCCTGGTGAGGTTCCTCAGCTGCTTTGCTCCTAGCTGAGGCGCAGCTTCTAGAGGTTTTCAAGTCAGCCTTGCTGAGACCTGGGTTACATATAATCATGAAAGGCTTTTGTGAAATTGCTCCCACAAACTCCCCACCTGGATACTAGATTCTCCCATGTCCTCTTAGACACAAGTGATTGCATATAAGCAATCAAAGTTAAATTCCAAAGAGTATGACAGATGACAGGAAAGAGGGCTCAAGGAGAGGTGGCTACTTCACAGTGTGCATTGGTGAACAGTTGGGAAATGTATTAATTAGTTTTTGCTTGTGTGTGACAGTACCATATCTAAATATGATAATATTGTCTGCTAGGCCAATAGGAATGACAGGCATCAAGATATTGCTTGCCAAATACAATGTGTGGGAAGAAACTATTGATCTACCATTTTCCAGAAGTGCCATTTGCCTCTTTGTCATGCATGAAATATTTCAAAATCAAATTTGTGTGTTTGGCTACTGGATGCACCAGTACATGGCAAGCCCCCAGTTGTATAGTCCAAGTAAAATGGAGTCATGGTCTACCAAAGGGATGTCCCACACATCTCTCTGTGGTTTATGTTCTATGATAAACTACAAATGTTGAGTAGGACTCAGTACAAATGCTGAGGCTCCTCCATCACACTGTGCAGGGAATGTCTGGTTTGATCCTGATGAGAAGCAGCAAATAATACTACTTGATGAGGTGCACAGGGCGAAGTTAGTACCGTTTCTGTGAAGCCAACAGATAATATGTAGGCCACTGAGACTATCAGAAAGTCCCGTGTCTAATCCAGCCTCTGCCCATCACAGATTTATGGTCATGATTTTTCAATCTCTCTATTGTTTTTTCAAGAACAAAGCTCCCTCTAGTTCATTAGCCAGTCTCAATTTGGACTTAGAAATTCTAGAACTGGGCACCTGTCTGATTTCACTATTTGTTCCAGTTCTGGGCACTTCAGGGCTCCCAGACAAGAGCCCTGATGGTGTCTCTGTCTGCTAGGACAGGAGCTCCTTTTTCATGATGGCACTACAGGCTCTTACAGGTTGTCACCTCACTGTCAATGCCAAGGCCCTGAAACAAGCTAATGTAGACAAGTTGGTACCAAGATTTGGGTATTACTGTGGCAGACTTTACCATTTTGTTTGTGGGAGGATTGTGGAAGAACATTGAAACTTTGAACTAGAAAAGCCATTGATTGTTGAGGGCTCAGTGAGCTGTACTGTAGGAGCCTGGAGTTATACAGACAATGTACCCCTAGCTTGTAAAGTTTTAGAGGGAAGCAGACTCTACCAGGTCTTTTGTGTGATGATTCTATAGTGTCTGCTCAGCCAAAGCTAAACAATCAGCTCTGATTAGCAAGAAACCAAATCCACTGAAATAAAACCTTTACTTTTCTGAGACAATGGAGACTGATCACCTAAAGAATCAGCTGTGATTAAGAGGAGACCAGCAGTAGATGAAGCATTCTTGTAAGTAGTGAAGCATTCTTGTAAGGGTCAGCACACAGAAAATACCTCATTTTGGCAGCCAAACATGATGGTGTAAGAGTCATGCAGGCAGTATTGGTTTTGAAGGCATGAAGAAGTCATTGATAGCATGTGGAGCTTGGCTTTAGGAAAGGCCAAGAGAGGCCATTGGAAAAGATTCAGCGTCAGTAGCTGTTGAATCCCCAGGATTGAAGGGACCATGGAGAGAAGTTGAGGCTTGGCACCATTAAGAGATCATGAATGAATGCCAGATATTTAGCATTGAGTTATTGATACTGTTTGAGTGTTGCTTTGCTCTGCTTGGATTGTGAATGTGCCCTAGTTCTTCCCCATTGAAGTAAAAATGTATTTGGCTTACTTTATTTATTTTATAGGAGCCCACATTTGGTAAACTTTAAATTTTTCCCCTTTTTTGTTTTTGTTTTGTTTGGGTTGGGTTGGGTTGGGTTTTGGTGTGTGTGTGTGTGTGTGTGTGTAGAATGGATTTTTTATTTTATTGAAAATAGATTCTTTTCTCTCAAATATATCCAGATTATAGTTCCCTCCCTCTACCCCTCCTACCTCCCCCTACTCTGGATTCACTCTATTTCTTCTCTCATTAGAACATAACAGGCTTCTAGGAGATAACAACCAAACATGGAAAAATATAAGATGAAACAAAATGTTTCATATCAAAGTTGGACATGGCAGCCCAACAGGAGGTAGAGTCCCAGGCAGGCAGAGGGGTCAGAGACCCACTCATTCTCATTGTCATGAATCCCACAAAAATCCTAAATTGGTAGCTATGATACACCTGAAGACCTGGTATAGACCCAAACAGGCCCTGTGCTTCCTGCTTCAGTCCTCTCTGCGCTCATATGTGCCTTACTTAGTTGATTCCGGGGGCCTTGTTGAGACTGAATTTTTAAAAGGTATTTCGGATAGTAAGTGATTTTGGATTTTTACAGAGACTAAACTTTTGACTTTGGTTTTGTTTTGTTTTGGGTTTTTTTTTTTTTTCTTATAAAGGACAATATTTAATTGGGGTTTCAGGTTCTGAGGTTCAATCCATTATTATCCTCATCCTACCTTTTGACATTTTAAGTTGACTGTAGGACTTTACATTTGTAATGTTTTACATTTGTGGTATTTATTAATCTGAGATGTTGGGCATGGACCAACAAAGGAAAGGTTATGTCTTTAAAAAGTACTGTGTCAAGTTGACAAGGAGTCAATTGTGCTGGCCAGTTTTATGTCAACTTGATCTGAGCTAAAGTTACCTGAGAGGAGGCAACACCAACTGAAGAAATGCCTCCATAATACTCAGCATTCCTTGAGATTGTAGAGCAGTTTTTTTAATTAATGATTGATGTGAGAGAGCCCAGCCCATTGTGGGTGGGATCATCCCTGGACTATTGGTCCAGAGTTCTATAAGAAAGCAGAGTGAGCAGTCCAATAGGCAACACCCCTCCACAGCTTCTGCATCAGCTCCTACCTCCAGGTACCTCCCCTGTTTGAGTTCCTGTCTTAACTTCCTTCAATGTTGAAGAGAGATGTGGAATTAGAAGTCAAATAAACTCTTACCTCCCCAAGTTGCTTTGGTCATGGTGTTTCATTACAGCAATAGTAACAATAAAACATGTGTATCTAAAGTTTAAAAGGTAATATACACATGTGAGAGAAAGCATGTGATATTTGTCTTTCTGGGTCTTGGTTACTTCACTCAGGATGATTGCTTCAAACTCCACCTATTCTCCTATTAATTTCATTGTCCTTAACAGCTGAATAATGTTTCTATTATTTAGTTACCACATGTTCACTATCCATTATCCATATGATGGACATTTATGTTGTTTCCATTTACTGGCTATTGTGACTATAGCAGCAGTGCACATGGACAAGCAAGTTTCAGTTTATTAGGACATATAGACCTTTGTGTAGATGCCTAAGAATGGTATACTTGAAGCATGTAGTGTACTTATTTCCAGCTTTTTGAGTAAACTTCATACTGATTTCTATAGTAATTATACCAGTTTACACAAGCAGTGAATAATTATTCCTTTCCCCACAACAAGTCAGGATCCACTGTCATTCCTATATCTTGGCCATTCTGACTGGTAAGATGAAATCTCAAAAGATTTTAAATTTCCATTTCTCTGATGTCTTAGAATGTTGAGCATTTAAAAAAAAAATGGGTTCTTATCTATTTTTGTTTCATCTTCTTAAAATTCTGTTTAATTCCATTCTCCATTTGAAGTTGAGTTATTTTTTCTTGTTGTTTAATTAATTATTTGTATATTCTGTATATTAATGCTCTCAATTGTATAGTTGTTAAAGACGTTTTGCCATTCTGTAGGCTGCCTTTTCACTCAAATGATGTTCTTTCATGTACAGAAACTTTATATATTGTTGCATGTGTGCCCACTTTCAGTTATTGAGCTCAGTGCTTGTGCTGCCATGGTCCTGTTCAGAAAGGTCTTTCTGGACAATGAGTTGAAGCACATTCCCCATTTCTGTCATTTTCAGGGTGTTGGGTCTCACACTAGTTTTTTACTCATTTGGAGTTGAGTTTTGTACAGTTTGGGAGATAAGAAATGTCTATGTTTAATCATCCTGTCTTTTCTCTAGTGTGTAGTTTTTACTTCTTTGTAATAAATGGGCGTCCATGGGTATGTGGACGTGTGTCTGTATCGTCAAATCACCCTATATATTACAGTTCAGTTCTCTGTCATTACTTCTTCAGTGTGTCATTTAGACATCAGATAGTTATTTTTCATGGAATTAGATTTTTACAGATGTGCTATTGGTGTTAGGAGAAATTTACCAGATAACACATGTTTTCCACAGGTTTCAATTAATATTAAATATTTCCTTCTAGCTCAGCCTAATGTCCATCTTTATCAACACATTCTGTACTCTGAGTGAAGTACACCCTGGGGATGGAAGGTTTAGTTTAATTAGTTAACCAGATCAAGAAATTGCCAAGCATATTAGAAAATTCACTTTTGTAATTCTGTTTCTATAGAACCACTTGCAATACCAATCTATTCATTGATGTTTTCTAGTAAAATAGAATAGGAGGGAGAGGAAGAGAAGTGATCAGACATAAAAATGTCCACATTGTTGCAGAGGGGAAATGTTATATTTGAGTATCTCTAGTTTAAAATGGAGGCACACATAATGTTTAAAATTCAACACTTACTATTAAGTTGGTAAGAAATAGGTTGTGAACATTATTATGGGAAAGATATATAAGATAAAATGTGATCAAAAAATGAAGTAACACTGAAAATAATTGCCACAAATAGGTTTATAAATAGCGTAGAGTGTGCTCATACATGAACTTATGAGGGAACCTATGGAAACGATTAATGGAGGTGTCAGATGAGCCTTCTCTGTCAAGCTATAGAGTATATGTCGCTAAGAATTAGGAGAAAATATAGTGAATTTGCCTAGGGGCCAAGGATGAATTGTTTTAAGGTGTACACGCTGTACTCCTTGAGTGATAGAGGAGAAAACTGGAAACATTAAAAATGATAAGAACCCAGAAAATATGAACCAGCTGAAAACATTGGGAACATGAGTTATAATGTTGGGGGAAGCTATAGTTATAGACTTAGAGGACCATTTGGATGAGAGAGGTAAGAAGATGTAGAGCACAATTCTTGGCTCGCAGACCAGGACTCTACTCAGGATCTACCAAGTGCCTACAGGTAAGACAATGAGTTAGAGAGATGGATCCGTACTCCAAAGAAAAACCTTCATGAAACACTGGGTACTGAGGGTGAACTTCTGTATAAGGACACTGAGAGTACACAGTACATCTGCAAACAGTGGCAATGACTTCAGCTGTGGGTATGTTGACTTTGAAGTTACTGTGATTCATTGAGACAAAAAAAAAAAAAAAAAAAGGTCACAAAAGTATGATGTGTTTATAGGTCTAGGATTTGAGAAATGTTTTCCAGGGTGATAGAGATGAAGTATGATAGAGTCAGGACAGCTTTCATCACAGTAGAAGCCACATATCACAGTGAGAAATTTCAGAAAATATATCATTATGTGGCCATGGGAAATGACATTATCATATTGAGATGTGTCATAGAGTAACCACTCAAAATATAGTAAAAAACCAAGTGCCTGGGAACCTAAGAGGCTGGGTGTGGAAGAATGTACAAATGTGATCTCAGTGAGTCCATCCAAAATTGTCATCATGTGGAGAACACCTGCTATGGAGGTAAACGGTACAGCTGTGTCACCAAGCACTGTCACCAGAACACATGGGACTGAGAAGTAAAGCACAGGCAGGTGCCGAGTGAAGATACTTGCCACATGTGCAAGAAGATGAGGGAGGAGCAGTTGTCACTCTTGATTCAAACCAGTGGGATGAGGGTTTCTAAGTGGGAAAGAAAAGTAAATAAAATACATGTGGTTTCTAATGGTGTACTACAGACAACAAAAGACAAAAGGCTTCCATAAAGGAAATACATTAATTCTTTCCCTTTCTGACAGCAGGGAAATTTGAGACGCTCAAGATTGGAAACCAGACTTTGCAGTGATAAACTGTGATACTTTCTCAGAAGCCAACAGGCACAGTTGTGAAACAGATAGTCTCCATGATGGTGTTGAATCTCAACCAGACAGGAGTGACAGAGTTTGTGCTAGAAGGGTTCTCAGATCACCCTAGTCTAAGACTTCTCCTGACAGGCTGCTTCCTGTCCCTCTACACAATGGCTCTAATGGGCAACACTGTGATCATTGTTTTGGTCACCTCCAGTACTGGGCTCCACAGTCCCATGTACTTTTTCCTGTGCAACCTGGCCACCATGGATATTATCTGTACCTCCTCTGTGCTTCCCAAGGCCCTGATTGGCCTAATCTCTGAGGAAAACACCATCTCCTTCAAGGGTTGCATGTCCCAGCTCTTCTTCCTTCTGTGGTCCTTGTCTTCAGAGCTGCTGCTGCTCACAGTCATGTCCTATGACCGTTATGTGGCCATCTGCTTTCCTTTGCATTACAGTTCCAGAATGAGTCCACAGCTGTGTGGGGCCCTGGTCGTGGGTGTATGGGTCATCTGTGCTCTGAATGCATCTGTCCACACTGGTCTGATGACACGACTGTCATTCTGTGGACCCAAGGTCATCACCCACTTCTTCTGTGAGATTCCCCCACTCCTCCTGCTTTCCTGTAGCCCCACATATGTAAATAGCATTATGACACTTGTGGCAGATGCCTTTTACGGATGCATCAACTTCGTGCTAACCCTGTTATCCTATGGCTGCATCATTGCCAGCATCCTGCGCATGCGTTCTGCTGAGGGCAAGAGGAAGGACTTTTCTACCTGCTCATCCCACCTCATCGTGGTCTCTGTGTACTACTCATCTGTGTTCTGTGCCTATATCAGTCCTGCTTCCAGCTACAGCCCAGAAAGAAGCAAAGTTACATCGGTGCTGTACTCAATTCTCAGTCCAACCCTGAACCCCCTCATCTATACATTAAGGAATAAGGATGTCAAGTTTGCCCTGGGAAGACTCTTGCCCTCTTTCCCTCAGTAGGTGGAGATATGCAGAATATTCTTCTGAACTGGACTATTCCTAAACATGCTTCCCTGAGAGTAGCCTCGTGGAATGGGATGTCCCTATTGATGTTTTAGAAAACCTTTGTCTGATGCAAGGACTGGACAATTCTGCTAACTGTAACCTCAAAAATCAACACATTTTTATTGGATATTTTCTTTATTTACATGTCAAATATTATCTCCTTTCCTGCCCCCCCAAAACCTCCTATCCCATCCCCCTCCCCCTGCTTCTGTAAGAGTGTTCCCCATGTACCAACTCCAACCTCCCCACCCTGGAATTCTCCTACACTGGGGCATCGAGCCTTCACAGGACCAAGGGCCTCTCCTCCCTTGATTCGTGAAAAGTCATCCTGTGCTACATATGCAGCTGGAGCCATGGATCTCTTTCTACTCATGTGTACTCTTTCATTGGTGGTTAAATCCCTGGGAGTTCTGGAGGGTCTGGTTGGTTGATATTGTTGTTCTTCCTATGGGGTTGCAAACCCCTTCAGTTCCTTCAATCCTTTCTCTAACAAAATTCTTAAAGGCAATGTAAAGAAAACACTCAAGCATCATTTCCTGATAAATATAAACCATTTCAAAAGTAACTAAAGTTTATCTAAATAGAGGTGCCATGTTCCTGGACTGGAAGATTTTCAGTGAGCATCAATGATGATTGCCACAAAACAAAAGCATTTCGTGCAGGGACTCTCCGTAACCATAACAGGCGCCTGTTTCAGAACTATGGCTAATAAATCTAAACTGCATAAGGAAACATGAGTGGCCAGCATGGCCACAATGTTGGGGAAACCAAAGTTGCATGTCTTGGATTCTCCATTTTATAGTTTCCTATGAGCTCTAGGAGTCAGATGATATGGAGAAAGGTAATCTATGTAACTGAGGTAAAGTTTAAGTTTCAAACTGAAGTCACATATGTCACACAGCATACATATGACAATGAAAACAATCAAACTCATGGGAAAGATTAATTATTTCCAACAAAGAGATTTGGGGAAACTAGATGAATGCAAGAGCTAAAGTAGAAGCCTTACTCATGCTATAAATAAAAATCAACCAAAAATAGATCGTGTAAAACCTTCTTACACATACAACATCATCTAATCATCTTGTTTCCTCATACAGCTCTTCTCAGATCCTACCAACCTACTCACCTACATACTGAATACTTGCACCTCTCCTTCTCTCTAGCAAACAAAATGCACAAAGCCCAAACCAATAAGAAGAAACAATACCAAAAAAAACAAAAACACACACATACACACAAAAATTATGGCAATAATGAAGAATAGTACCTATGAAATATAGGCCTTGGCCTATTATGGCTGTGTACATTATTTACTTCACCTCCAAGTCATGTTTTGTGCCATTTATTCTGGTATTAGTCTTATTACTATAATTTAAACTATAGAGAAATTGATAGTCATCCAAACACAAGTATAGCAAATGGCTGCAAATGCATATACATGCATACATCTCACCTATGTCTCCTCATCATGAGACATGCCTTATGTCATGTTAACATTACCTATAATGTGTAACACAATATAGAAGTGACCTGCCAGAATAAACAGTTCACAGAAACACACCAGACACTGGTGTCTAAGTCAGAAATGTGACTAAATAAACTCCTGATGTGTCATTGTGTCTAGAAAAAGGATATTGTGCCAGTGTCTGGCTCTGGTCTCACCTCTCTATATTTGGATCAGGGGAGGTTCTGTAGGCATCAGTGGCTGTCAAGCTCAACCTCCTATTTTTCTTTTCTTTTCTAACTTTATTTGGTATATTTGCTTTACATCACAATATAAGAACCCCTCTCCTTCCAGTAATCCCTCACACAGATCCTCCACCCATTCCTTCCTCCCATTCTCCTGAGTATCATCCCCACTCCAAGCCCCCAACACATGGATTCACTGCAGGACTAGGCACATATTACTCCCCAAGGTCAGACAAGGTGGTTCAATTAGGGCAATATGAGCCACAGGCAGGCAACTGAGTCAAAGACAGCCCCCAGTCTAGTTGTTGGGGGACCCACATGAAGACCAAGCTGCACATCTGCTACATACATGCAGCAGGAAGGGGCAGGTTCATCACATGCTTGCCCTTTGGTTGGTGGCTGAGACTCTGAAAGCCCCTAATTGTCCAGGTTAATTGACTCTGTTGGTTTTCCTGTGGAATCCCTGTCCTCTTTGAGTCCATCAATTCTTCCCCTAACTCTTCCACAAGACTCCCTGAGCTCTATCAAATGTTTAGCCAGTGGTCTCTACATTTGTTTCCATTGGCTGCTGGGTGGCACCTAGCAGATGACAGTTATACTAGGCTCCTATCTATGACCAAAACAGAATATTAGTAGTATCAGGGATTGGTTCTTGCCCATGGGATGGCTCTCAAGTTGAGTCAGTCATTGGTTGGCCATTTCCTCCATCTCTGTTCTATCTTTGTCCCTGCACATCCTATAGGTAGGGCAAATTTTGGGTCAAAGTTTTTGTGGGTAAGTTAGTGTCCTTATCCCTCCACTGGAGTACTGCCGGGCTACAGGAGGTAGCCACTTCAGGACTGAAATCTCCCACTGCTAGAAGTGTCAGCTAGAGTTGCCACCATAGACAACTTGCCACCACCCTCCCCCAGTCCCAGGTCTCTAGCACATCCATTAAATACCCCAGCCCACTACCAATTGCTATTCATTCTCCCATGCTCTCCTTATACCTCATCTCCCCAGCTTTCCTCCCTAACCCCTCTCCCACTCAGTACCCTCTCTCAATCCACCTCTGATATCTATTTTATTTCCCCTTTTGAGAAAAATTTAACCATCTTCTCTTGGGCCCTCCTTGTTACTTGGCTTCTTTGGATCTGTGGATTGTAGTGTGGTTATCCTGTATTTTGTGGCTAAAATCCACTTATAAGTAAGTAAGCACATACCATGCATGTCTTTTTTGGTTTGGGTTACCTCACTCAGGATAATATTTTTAGTTCCATCTATTTGCCTGCAAGATTCATTATGTCCTTGTTTTTAATCACTAGGTAGAATTCCATTGTGAAAATGAACCACATCTTTTTTTATCCATTCTTCAGTGGAAAAACATTTAGGTTGTTTCCAGTTTCTGGCTATTACTAATAAAGCTGCTATGAACATAGTTGAACAAGTGTCCTTGTAGGATGGTAGATCATCTTTTGGGTATATGTCCAGGAGTAGTACAGCAGGATCTTGAGGTAGAACTATTCCCAACTTTCTTACATGCATGATATATACACACTTTTAAGTGGATATTGGCCATAAAGTTCAGAATAACCACACTACAATCAAGAGACCCAAAGAAGTCAAATGAATAAAATCAGAAATAAAAAGGAAATATAACAACAGACATTGAGGAATTTCAAAAAAAGAAAAACACCTATTAGCTCTTACTTCGAAAGCCTGTACTCCACAAAATTGGAAAATCCAAATGAAATGGATGATTTCTATAAAGATACTACTTACCAAAGTTAAATCAAAGTGTAAAGTATCTAAATAGTCCTATAACTCCTAAGGAAATAGAAGCAGTCATCAAAAGTCTCCCAACTAAAAGAAAAGTCCAGGGCCAGATGGTTTTAGTGCAGAATTCTATTATACTTTCAAAGAAGAGCTAATGCCAATACTCCTCAAATTATTCCACAAAATAAAAACAGAAAGCATACTACCTAATTCTATAATGACACAGTCTCCCTGATACCTAACCCACAAAAAAACTCAACAAAAAAAGAATTTCAGACCATTTTTCCTTATGAATACTGATGCAAAAATACTAAATAAAATACTTTCAGAAAGAGTCTAAGAACACATCATTTACTATGATCAAATCTCATCTGAGGGATGCAGGAGTGGTGGTTCAATATGTGCAAATCCATCAACATAATCCATCATATAAACAAACTGAAAGACATAAGAACATATAGTCGTCATCTCATTACATGCTGGAAAAGCCTTTGACATAATCCAACACCCCTCTATATTAAAAGAAATGGAGAGAACAGGGATACAAGGAACATAGCTAAACATAATAAAAGCAGTATACAACAAGCCAATAGCCAACATCAACTTAAATGGAGAAAAACTTAAAGCAAATCCACTAAAATCAGAGAGAACACAAAGCTCTTCCCATCTCTTGAAGATGGTAATTGAAGTTCTAGCTATACCAATAAGACAACTAAAGGAGATTAAGGGGATACAAATTGGAAAGGAAGAAATCAAAGTATTGCTATTCACAGATGATTGTTAGTATATATAAGCAACCCCAAAAATTCTATCAGAGAATACATAAAGCTGATAAACACCTTCACCAAAGTGACTGGATAAAAAATCAACTCAAGTCCTCTTTATACAAACTAAAAATGGGCTGAGAAAGTTAGGGAGACAATAACATGCACAGTAGTCATGGTTGTTTTTAAATTACTAATTGTTATTGCATGGAATGAGAGAGAGAGAGAGAGAGAGAGAGAGAGAGAGAGAGAGAGAGAGAGGAGGGAGGGAGGGAGGGAGGGAGGGAGGGAGGGAGGGAGGGAGGGAGGGAGAGAGAGAGAGAGAGAGAGAGAGAGAGAGAGAGAGAGAGGCAGAGACAGAGGTAGAGGTAGAGGTAGAGGTAGAGGTAGAGATAGATATGTAGATATATATCCATCCTAAATATGAACTCTTCTATCTGTATAATGCTGGCTATATAGACAGTTTCAGGGAAGAAAAAATATTTTTAAAGGCTTAAAAATGTAGCCAGCAGAATGGAAGTTCTGAGGGAACATTAATTCATAACAATATTTGGAAAGGCTTGAATGTAGTGAGAGGAAGGGAGAACAAGTCTGCAGAGATCTCGAGTCATTGAGACATGAAGTTTCCATTAATTGATCCTAAGAGCTTTCTCCTTGAGTTTCTATCCCAGGAGGCACTAGGGCAAGCGCCTGTCCCTGGTCTCAGAAATGACAAATATTTCTGAACATCAGTGACCTCTCTATAAAAATGAAAACAGAGCTTCAGGGGCTAAAGACTTACTGCTTGCAGAAAAGAGAGTCTGTACTCAGCACAGTGTGCACCATTGTTGGAGTCATCTGTCACCTGAATTCACTGTGACAGAAAAGGTGAGTTAAATCCTAAGTTCCAGTATGTGTCTCTTTTGGCTAATAGTAGATCTCCAAAACAAAAGGCTCACTATAAAAGTGACATTACTCCTAGTGTTTGGATGTCATCATTAAAGGACAACTTATCTTCTCAGTGAATCCTGAGTTTGATGAAGAGTGCAGGGTCAGAGATCAGAAAACAATATGATAGAAAGATTTGGTATCCTGCTCCATTGTAGAAACAGCAGAATGTCTACCATCTAAACACAATCAGAGACTTTAGTCATGCCTGTAATTTTTGTCTTATGTTCATAACTGGACCTATTCATCCATCACCCACAGTGCTCACACTACTTTAGAAATGCAGCCAACATATTTAGATGAATCTAAGATATACACAGATGAGTAGATAGGGCTTGGATGTTGTCTTATTGGTCTGTGGTATCCACAGAGAATGGCGAGAAATGCCACAGAAGAGATTTTTCTTACCCTGTTATCCAGAGTCTACTGTTTAGCTTCCATGGAGTTCAAAACACCAGCAAAGCCCTGATGGTGTTAGCCTGTCCTGTCTGCTGCAGGACAGGGATACCACGACTGGGAGTCACCTAAAGAAAAAATTACAGCTGTCTAATATTAAGTATAAAGAAAAATAGCCAAATAAAGGGGTGGGGGCTGTGATAACAGAGCTGGACATGTTATCCTTCCTCCACCAATTGTTCTCAAGAGACCATACAGTGTTAGTCTGCAGACACTTCATTTCACGACTCTGGTGAGAGTCCTTAGCAGCTCTGCTCCTCATTAAGACTCAGCTTGTGAAGGTTTTCAAGTCAGTCTTGCTGAGATAAAGAGGGACTGTTGTGAATTTGCTGCCCAATAACTCCCCATCTGGATAGTAGATTCTCCCATGTTCACTTAGTCACAAACAATGAAACTTAAACTCACAAAAGACCAGGATATATTTATGGAAAGAGAGCTAGGAAGGCATGGTTCATCTTCCTGCTCCACCATGTATATGGATAAACACTTGGAAATCTTACTGATTCATTTTTCCCTCTGTAGCTGGATCACATCTAAGATAATATTGTCTGCTAGTACTGTATAGGAATTATAAGCATCAAAATGTTGCCATTGGATTACTCATGTGGCAAAGGCATTGTGTTCCACTGTTCAAAAGTCATGTCTCCATCTAAGCTCTCCAGTGATAATCCTACTCCACAGAGGTCACACTCTCCCTTTGTCCTTGGTGTCTCCTTTCTTCATCTTAAAGCATATGCTCACATTACTCAGAATATATATTCCATTTGCTCTACCACACTAAAAGCATTTTGAAGGTAGATGCCAAACAAAGCTTTGGATTAAAGTAAAATTAAAAGGTGAAAGTAGTCTTTCTTTACAGGTTCAAGGTGAAGTTGAGGAAGTGGTTTGAATTCCACTAGCAGTGAATAATTGCCATTTGCCTCACAACTAGACAGCCTCTGCTTTTTTTTTTTTTTTAACTTGACCATTCTTACTGAGAAAAGATAAAATCTCAAAAGACTTTTAATTTCCATTTCTTTGAAGGCTTAGAATGTTGAACATTTTTTTAAAAAACTGTTTCATAGCTATTTTTTGCTTTATCATCTGAATATTCTGTTAAATTCCATTCCCTATTTTTAGATGGGTTGTTTGATTTCTTGCTGTTTAAAATTCTTGGCTATTTGTTATTCTAGATATTAAGTTCTATCACATATATAGTTGTTAAAGACTTGTTGCTATTCTGCAGGCTATCACTTTACTCAAATGACAGCTTTCTTTTCTAAATTTTTGCATAATTGTAGCATGTAGACTAATTTGTACATTATTAATCTTTTTATTAATAATTTTATTCATTTACATTTCAAATGATATCCCCCTTCCTGGTTTCTCCTCCACAAAATTTCCATCCCCATTTGCCCCTACGTGGGTGCTCCTCTACCCACTCACCCACTCCTTCCTCACTGCTCTAGCATCCCCCTATGCTGGGGCATCAAGCCTCCACAGGACCAAGGGCCTCCCCTTCCATTGATGCCAGGTAAGGCCATCCTCTGCTACATATGTATCTGGAGCCATGGCTCCCTCCATGTACACTCTTTGGTTGGTGGTTTAGTCTCTGGAAGCTATGGATGTTCCAATTAGTTGATATTGTTCTTCTTATGGCCTTCAGTTTCTTCAGTCCTTCCCCTAGCTCCTTCATTGGGGTTCCCAGGCTCAGTCTGATGGTTTGTTGTGAGTATCTGCATCTGTATTGGTCAGATGCTGGGAGAACTTCTCAGGATATAGCCATACCAGGATCCTGTAAGTGCTTCTTGGTGTCACCAATACTATAAGGGTTTGGTATCTGCAGATGAAACGGATCCCTAGGTGGGGGCGGTCTCTGGATGGCCTTTCCTTCAAACTCTACTCCATTTTGGTCCCTGTCTTTCCTTTAGACAGGAACATTTCTGGGTTAAAAATTGTGAGATGGGTGGGTGGCCCCCATCTCTCAACTACAGACCAAAAGGTGGTCTCTACAATTTGTACCTCCCTTTTGTTGGGTATTTTGGCTAAAGTCATCACCATTGGTCCTGGGAGACTCTGGCTTCCCTAGAGTCTGGGACTTTCTAGTGGCAACCCCCAGTTCGCTATCCCCCAGTGATACACGTTACTATTCAATTTCCTGACCCTCTGTACTTCTTTCCTGATCCTTCCAATACCTGAACCTGCCCCCTATTTTTCCCACCCCCTCCTCTCTCACTCCCAGGTCTCTTCCTCCCTCTACCTCCTGTGATTGTTTTCTTCCCCTTATTATGTAGGATTGAAGCATCTACATTTTGGTCTTCCTTCTTTTTAAGCTTTATATGGTTTGTGGGTTTTATCATGGGTATTCTGAGCTTTTGGACTAATATGCACTTATCAGTGAGTACATACCATGTGGGTTCTTTTGCATCTAGGTTACCTCACTCCAGATGATATTTTCTAGTTCTATCCATTTGTCAGTGAATTTCATTAAGTCATTGTTTTTAATAGCTGAGTAGTACTCTATTGTGTAAATGTACCACATTTTATGTATCCCTCCTTTATGTTGAGGGACAGACATCTGGGTTGTTTCCAGCTTCTGGCTATTATAAATAAGGCTGCTATGAGCATAGTGGAGCATGTGTATCAAACTTAATGTTTGAGCTACCATGGTCCTATTCAGAAAGTACTTTCTGTGACAATGAGTGCAAGTATATTCCATAATTTATCCTTTGTCATTTTAGGGTGTTTGATCTTAGGCTGAGGTCCCTCATCTAATTGCAGTTGAGTTTTGTACATGGTTAGGGATAAGAGGCTAGTTTTATTCTTCTACATGTAATTGTTCAATTTCACCAGCACCATTTGATAAACATGCTACCATTTCTCTAGTGTGTTTTTGTTTGTTTCTTTCTTTGTTTGTCTGTTAGTTTGTTTGCAAAAAGTCATGTGTCCATAGATGTGTTGACATGTTTCTGGGTCCTCAGATCTCCACACTTACTATATTTCTCTGTCTTTTCTTCTTAGGTGTATCATTTATTAATAAGTTCATTATTTTCAATGTAGTTAGATTTGTACAGATGTGTTATTAATACTAGGAAATTTCTATCATATAGCACATGTTTGTCACAGGTTTCAATTATTTCTTAATCTTTCCCTTCAGCTCTAAGGCATGTGTACCTAAGAATGGAAACAAATATTACTGATTATAGGTACTATCAAGAGAGTATTTTACAATATCAGGTATAGCTGAATTAACTAACCAGATCAAGAAACTCCAAAAAACATTATAGGAATTTGGTTTTGAACTTCTATTTCTCCAGAGCCTCAAGCAATACTAAATATGCATTGGCATTCCCCAGCACAATAGAATGGGGAAAAGGAGACATGGTCAGACATATCACTATCCACATAGTCCCAAAGAGTAAATACAATATTTCTGTATCTTTATTTTGAAATGCAGGAAGATATAATGTTTAAATTTTAACATTCACTACTAAGGAAAGGAGAAAATAGATTTGGAGCCATACTATGAAAATTAAATGTGAAATAAAATATGAGTAAAGAAAATAAAGTGATATGGGGCAAAGTGGGGAGTGGGGCATGCCACTACATTCAGTGAACGAAACATGTCTCTAGAAGACTCGTGAAAAACAAAGAATATTTCCAGATGAGAAGCACTGCAAATAATTTCCAATACAGGTCTCTAGATAGGGTAGAGAATATTCACATCTAAGGTCAGACAGGAACTTATGGAAAAGGCTAATGAAGGATGTTGGATGAGTCTACTATGTCAATATATAGAGTGTTATTTGCTGAATGACTGTGGAGGGACATAGTGAGTTTTGCTTGGGACAGAAGTCTAGTTAACTTAACTGTATCATTTATATTCCTTGAGTGATAGAAAAGGAAACTCGAAATGATAAGAGCCCAGAAATTATGAAACTGCTGAAGACATTGAGAACATGAGTTGTAAGGATGGGGAAGCTATAGTTGCACTCATTGAGGATCAGTTAGAAGAGAGAAGTAAAGAGGGTAGAGAACACCACTCTTAGCTCATGGAGCAGGACTTTAATGGGGATCTATCAAGAACTTAGACTACAGGTAAGACAATGAGTCAGAGAGATGGAGCTGCGTGCCATAGAAAAAGTATCTTGAGACACTGTATAGCTGAGGGTAAATTTCTGATTAAAGATACTGAAACTACACAGAAACATCTGGAGACAGTGGTAATGACTTCAGCTGTGGGTATGTTGACTTCAGTGTTCACTGTGGTTCAGTCAGACAGAAAAGCTCCATAAGTTCTTCAGGTTCATAGGACTGGGTTTTGAGCAATGTTCTCTGTGGTCATAGATTGAATGTGGGTTAGAGTCAGAACAGTTCCAAGTACAGAAGACACCAATGACAGTAATTAATTAAGAAAATACATGTCTACTTGGCCATGGGAATGCCAACATCTGGTTGAAATGGGTAGTCGGGCAACCACACCAGATATCAGAAGAAACAAAGTGCCTCGTCAGATAAGGAGGCCAAGTGTGAAAACAAAGGTATAATAGTCATCTCAATGTGTCTATCTAAAATTGTCATCATGTGGAGAATAGGAGCTGTGAAAGTAAGAGTTACATCTGGGTCACCAAGCACTGTCCCCAGAGCACAGGGCTTAGTGGTGATGAGGAAGGAAAGCATAGGCAGGTGCTAAGTGAAGGATGCTACACCCTTTTCACATGTTCAAGATCAGAGAAAACTGCAGGGTAAAGGTTACTATGTGAGAAATAAGAGGAAACAAAATATAAGTGGTTTTCCAGTGGTGTGGTACATACAAGAAAAGACAAGAAGCTTCCATGAAGGAAATACATTCACTACATCCTTTTTTGACAGCAGAGAGTTTGAATCCAGACTTTGAAGTGGTAAACTGTGGTATTTTCTCAGAACCTGACAGACACAGAGGTGAACCCCATAGTCTTCTTGATGATGATGAGTCTCAACCAGACAGGAGTGACAGAGTTTGTGCTGCAAGGATTCTCAGAGCACCCTAGTCTAAGACTGTTCCTAACAGGCTGCTTCCTGACCATCTACATGATGGCTCTGATGGGCAACATTGTGATCATTGCTTTGGTCACCTCCAGCACTGGCCTCCACAATCCCATGTACTTTTTCCTGTGCAACCTGGCCACCATGGATATTGTGTGCACCTCTTCTGTGATTCCCAAGGCTCTGACTGGCCTAATATCTGAGGAAAACACAATCACCTTCAAGGGGTGCATGACCCAGCTCTTCTTCCTTTCATGGTCTGCATCCTCTGAGCTGCTGCTGCTCACAGTCATGGCCTATGACCGTTATGTGGCCATCTGCTCTCCTCTACACTACAGCTCTAGGATGAGCCCACAACTGTGTGGGGCTCTGTCCATGAGTGTCTGGTCCATCAGTGCTGTGAATGCATCTGTCCACACTGGTCTGATGACACGGCTTTCATTCTGTGGACCCAAGGTCATCACCCACTTCTTCTGTGAGATCCCTCCACTCCTCCTGCTCTCCTGTAGCTCCACATATGTAAATAGCATTATGACTCTTTTGGGGGATGCCTTTTTTGGAGGTGTCAACTTTATGCTAACGCTGTTATCTTATGGCTGCATCATTGCCAGCATCCTGCGCATGCGTTCTGCTGAGGGCAAGAGGAAGGCCTTTTCTACCTGCTCATCCCACCTCATCGTGGTTTCTGTGTACTATTCATCTGTGTTCTGTGCCTATGTCAGTCCTGCTTCCAGCTACAGCCCTGAAAGAAGCAAAGTGACCTCAGTCCTGTACTCGATCCTCAGCCCAACCCTCAACCCCCTCATTTATACACTGAGAAACAAGGATGTCAAGCTTGCCCTGGGCAGAATATTGGCATCTTTCTCAAATTAAGTGGAGATATACAGACTATTCTCCTGACCTGGGCTTTTCCCAAACATGCTTTTCTGAGAGCAGCTTCATGGAGCGAGGTGTGCCTATTGCTGTTTTAGAAAACCTTTGTATGATGCAAGGACTGGACAGTTCCACTTACCTCAAAAACAGCAAAATTCTTTGTGACAATGTAAACAAAACACTCAAGTTCTATTTCTCAGGAAATAAAATAATTTCAAAAGTAACTAACATTTATCTAAATGGAGGTGCCATGTTCCTGGACTGGAAGATTTTCAGTGAGCGTCAATGATGATTGCCACAAAACAAAAGCATTTCATGCAGGGACTCTCCGTAACCATAACAGGCGCCTGTTTCAGAACTATGGCTAATAAATCTAAACTGCATAAGGAAACATGAGTGGCCAGCATGGCCACAATGTTGGAGAAACCAAAGTTTCATGTCTTGGATTCTCCATTTTATAGTTTCCTATGAGCTCTGGGAGTCAGATGGTATGGAGAAAGAGGTAATCTATGGAATAGAGATAAAGCTTAAGTTTCAAACTGAAGTCACATATGTCACACAGCATAAGTATGACAATGTAAACAATCAAGTTCATGGGAAAGATTAATTATTTCCAACAAAGAGATTTGGGGAAACTAGATTAATGACTACATGCAAAGGGTAGAGCCTTATTCACACTATAAATAAAAATTAAGCAAAAATAGATCATAGACAACAAGGCTAGGTTAAAACCTTCTTCTCATACATCATTTAATCATCTTGTTCTTCTTTCCTGTAACTCTTCTAAGGTTCGAACTACCTACGTACCTACCTACCCAATACCCACATCTCTCTTTCCCTTGCAAACAAAATACACAAAATCCAAACCAATAAGCAAAATAATACCAAAGCAAATCCAATACACACTCAGAAAATGAAGCCCTTTATGCATTGACCAATTCCCTCTCCCTCAAACCCTCAGGAACAGCAAGGAGGTTGCAGGAAGTAGGAAGAGGAAGGAGAAGTTTATCTGTGATGACTGCTGAAAGACTGATGCAGTGATAATTCAGTGGAGAAAGGACAGCTTCTGCAGGTACTGCTGCTGGAAAGGTGCTGTATCCTTTTCAGACTACACCCATTCTTCATTAACTTATTTCATTACTCTCCTAAATGCTGTACCACACCAGAACGTGCGACGCAAACTATGTATGTTGCTTAATCAGCTCTTCATCTTTGTGACCAATAAATATATTTTCAGTGTATTTATTCTGACTCTGGATTCAGTCCATGGCCATTTGGCTCTTTAGTTTTGCCTATTGTGAGGCAGGACCTCTCAGCAGTGGGAGTATGTGATAGAGAAGTTTCTTCCCATCATGGCAGCCCAGAACACATAAAAGAGGAACACTTCTGTTTTCAACTGGCTTTCTCCTTTTCATTTTACCCCCTGATTTCTAGTCTCCAGTCTTTGGGGTGGTGCTTACCACATAGAAGGTGGATTCCTTGCTCCAATGAATCCTTCCTGGAGACACTGTCACCTGCATGGACAGAAGTGTCCCTTAGTAACTCCTAGGTCAGTGTTTCCAATCTGTGAGTTGCAAATTCTTTAATGGTCAAATAACGTTTTCACAGGGGTCACCTAAGACAGTCAGAAATGCAACATATTTTTGTTATAATACATTACATAGAAAATTGGCATTATAAAGTAGCAACAAAAGTAATTTTAAGGTTAGAAGTCATCACAACATGAAGAACAAACATTTTAAAGGGCTCAGCTCAGGAAGGCTGAGAACACTGTCCTAGGTAATTCTAGATTGAGTAATGGTGATAGTAAAGAGTCACATCCGTGAAATATGGCCCTTGGCCTGTTACACCTCTTGAGTTCTTTGACACTATTTGCATCACCTTCAAGTCATGTTTTGTGTCGTTTCTTCTAGTATCAGTCTCATGACTATGATTTAAGTTATAAAGCAACTTATACACACCCAGACAAAAGTGTACAAATGGTCAGAAACACATAACATGAATACATCTCATACATACATTATGTGGGAATTCTCCTCATCATGAGACATGGCTTATGTCATGTTAACATTACCTACAACATACAACACAATATAGCAATGGCCATCCAGGAAAAATCAGGTCACACAAAATACACCAGTCACTGGTGTCTAACAGAGAAATGTCACTAAGCAAACTCCTGATGTGTCATTGTGTCTAGAAAAAGGCTATTGTGCAGACACAATCTGGTCTCATCTTCCTGTATTTGGATCAGGGGAGGTTCTGTAGGCATCAGTGGCTGTCAAGCTCAACCTCCTATTTTTCTACAATGGGTATCCTTCCTTCAAACTTGGATATAAATTATGCTTCAAGGAATGTTGTGAAATAATAATAGGAAAGATAGAAAGAATCAAAATGGGTGTGTGATTCTGGGATCTGCCTGTCCTCTTGGGGCATCTGGATACCACTGTTTCACTGACTCGGAGAGGAGTTGTCAAAGTCAGGAACTGGTGAGGTCCACTTTTCCCTCCAGAACATCAGATGGCTGATGCATCTCAGGCCAAGAAGGGTGAAGCATAGTCCAGGACAAACAGGCTGACCTAGGAGTTACTAAGGGACACTTCTGTCCATGCAGGTGACAGTGTTTCCAGGAAGGATTCATTGGAGCAAGGAATCCACCTTCTATGTGGTAAGCACCATCCTAAAGACTGGAGACTAGAAATCAGGGGTAAAATGAAAAGGAGAAAGCCAGTTGAAAACAGAAGTGTTCCTCTTTTATGTGTTCTGGGCTGCCATGATGGGAAGAAACTTCTCTATCACATTGTTCCAGTCAGGCTGGGACAAGTGCCATGGGCTCATGGAGAGAGAGAAAGCCTTCTCTGAGGATCTTAGTGTTACAGCTCTTCTAGGTGAAGGCCTTTTTTCAGCAATCTTCAATGAAACAGCTCTCCGAGATGATTTTAGCTTAGTGTATACCTTTATTCCATGTGGTATACACATCTCTTTATTCATGGAGTGCCAAGGCTTATATAGTTTTGAAGAAAAGGATGAGAATATTCAGGGTGGTCAAAGCTCATTGCCTGAAGGCTAAGGCTAATTAGATGCCTCATTAGCATGGGGAAGAATTCCTGGTCCTGGGCCATGTGACTGACTACCTATGACCATTTGGTTGTGGGTCACAGAGTTACATGCTCCAAGGCAGGCATGGGAAAAGGGAAGAAGTAAGTCTCACTCCTGCCAGCCTCAGGATTAGATTTAAACCTCAAGTTTTGAAATATCTGGAATTTGAACATGTTCCACCTTGACAGTTCCATGGCAGCTCCTCTGGTGGCACTGTCCACATGTCCTACATGGGTCATAAAAATCTACAAGAAGCATGGGCTCAGGGCAGGGTTTCTTCATCCCTGTGATAACCTGTGGGTTGCGAATCTTTTGACAGTCAAATGACCCTTTCACAGGGGTCGCCTAAGTTAATCAGAAATGCCAAATATGTACATTATGGTTCACTACACAACAAATTAGTGTTATGAAGTAGCAACAATAATAATTTTATGTTTAGAGGTCACCACAACATTTCAGAAAACCTTTTCTCTCACATTTCTTTGTGTATCTATGTTTGTCTTACTGGCCTTGTGCCTGCACATTATGGTTTCTGATTTTATCTTAGATTTAGGCTATCTGTCTTTATTTCTTTGTTTCTTCATTTTTGTTCATTTATTTGTATTTTGTTTGTTTTCATGTATCTTTTCTGAAGAGACAAAAAGAATGGTCATGGAATGGGATAGGTAGGGAGGATCTGAGAGAAGTTCACTGAAGAAAAAGCCATGATCAGAATACATTGTATGAAAATTATTTTGCATTTAAAACTTGTTATTAACTTAGTTTTATTTAGGTTTTCTTTTATAATATGACACATAAAATGTTAAATAATATTTTTATCTATAATATTTTTGAGATTGTGCTTTGATTATAACCTTTATGCCCCGCCTTTCTCCTTGAAAATCTTCTATATAACCAGCTGTCACTCTTCTCCAAATTCATGGCTGCTTTTTTTTTTCCTTTTTTATTGAATATTTTATTTATTTACATTTCAGATGTCATCCCCTTTCCCCATTTCCCCTCCCTAGAAACCCTCTATCCCATCCCCCCTCCTCCTTTTTGCTTTTATACCATTTTAATTACATGCAAGTATTAAGGTCAGTTCTAGGTTGAGGAACGAGCAATACAATAGTTGCAATGGTCAAGGAACAAGCAAGACAATAAACACAAATAGTAAAAAACAAGCAAGGCAATAAACAAAGTTCCATGAATGCTTCCGTGATGACTGTTTCTAAGGGTTTCTCAGGATGACCAAAATATCTGAGCAACTTCCCTGTCCTAGCCCAAAGTCATTTTCATGTCTGAAACCTACTTCCTTGTTCTAGCTTAAGATTTAGATTCCTGCCTGAAATTACTTTTTTGTTCTAGCCTAATGTCAGATTCCTGCCTGAAGCCCACTTCCTTGTCCTTGGCCAATGTCATATTCCTGCAAAGCAGCCCATTTCCTTGTCCTTGGCCAATGTCAGATTCTTGCCTAGCAGCCCCAAAAGCTCTCTGCCTCTCCCCCTTTTTATTTCATAAAGAAGACTGAGTCTGTCTTAGGTCATTCTGACAAGAATGCCTTCCTTACCTGTCATGGAATGTGCATTATCAAAAGCAATGTACTTCTGTCTAAGATTGGTAAGGCTCTGTGCAGATTTTTACCTGTCCTTGGCTTACCAGTCTGTTAAATTAATAACTCTGTCTGGGGCTCCATTTTCAGGTTCAAGCCATGTACTTTGGCTGCCAACATGTTGTGACATGCTTTAACACAATGGGCATGAATAAAAGTATTCCCAGGACAAAAAGGGCTAGCATGATCAAGCTATATATGCCATTCTTGAAGCTTGACCAAAATAGAAATACTGACCTCAGGCCCTGGGTAATTTTATCAACAGTATCTGCTGCATCAATGCTCAGCAGAGCAGCATTCTTTAAATCATAAGCTCACTATGCAAAGTTAAAACATCCAGAAAGGTGTTAGAATTATGCCAAATACACTGCAAGTGTCTTTAAACTTTTTCCTAAATATAATGACTACCACTGTAAATTTTAGAACTAACACAAATCCAATGGCATTTCACATGACACTCGAGATAACTTCTTACTCTTAAATTCTGAACCTCCTTCCAATAATTTGAATAGGATAAAGAGCATCAACCTGTTGTTCCAAATGCCTATCTAAATCCTCTTATATACTCAATACTTTAGTAACATTTTTTGCTAAATAATTAACAAAAGTAGCTGTCTCAACTTCTTGTGTCAAAGCAATTGCAGAAGCAGTGGTGATAACAATTAATGTAATTAAAGCTGTTATATCAGCAATAATCAAGCACACTGCCCTCTTGCTTCTGCTTAAAACCTGACTTACTTCTTCCGGTACTTGCAAGCTGTTTTTAAGAATACTAAGGTTCTGTGATACTCAGGGCAATAAAACAAAAGCTGGTTGATAGACCTCCATAACAGACATGCGAGGTTTCAACACACTAACACTATTAGAAAGTGTAAATCAATGCAACTTACATTAAATACTGTAGAAGAAACAAAAGTAATTTTATTTTGACAACTCAAAGAGCCTTAACACATGTACTAACAGTTGTTTCAAATCCAGATCCTGTCCCAACTTTATCTCTTGCTAACTTAACATCATAGAGAACTGAAGCTAACTTCCAAATATGTCTCTGAAAATGTTCAGAACCAGCCTTCTAAATGAAGACTGTTATTTCCAATATTGGATTGATTTCTAGACCAGTCCATGATTGAGTCTGAATAACTGGTCACATTTAAGAAAAATACAAGAGTCATTATAATTTCTCTTTTTGATTCTCTGTTCTACAAGGTCTAAAAACTTGAGGCAAGGCAGCTTGTCCCATCAAGGGTATAGGTAAGCAAACGTGAGTAGGGAACATACGTCCAATACAGCTTCCTAGTCACCATTGTCAGGGCACTCAGCAAGCTCACAGGTCAGCATCATTCTCTGTGCTGGTATCAACATGTCTCACCCATCACTCTGGCAGCCACCATGCTCCTTCAGCATCCTGCAGAAAAAAAAATAAACATGCCCTCTTCCCCATATTGAATACCTGATCGAGATCATGTCATATGCCAGTAAATGGATCCTTCTCTTTCACCTATGCATAAGTATGCCTAGTGGTAGAGTGCCAGAGACACTCAGCAGAAAGTTCCTTGGCATCAAAATTTTTATAAAAAAAATTTTTTTAAATAGAAAGAACATGATATAAATAAATTTGTGATGTATGGGGATATATCTCCCCCTTTTTTATTTTATGAAGATATCATTTTAAACTTCCATGGGCCCCTTCCACAGTACCTTGTCCTTGACAATTACAAGAAATCCCAGTAATGTGAGTAATATTAAATTGCTGACACAAAGTCTCAAATGCTCAACTGCGATAGCTAGTTCCATTATCTATTGTTGGTTTTTTTTTTATTGGATAATACCTACATTTCAGATGCTATCCCCTTCCCCATTCCTCCCTCCAAGAAACCCCTTATCCCATCCCCCTCCCCCTACTTCTATGAGGGTTTGCCCTACCCATCCACCCACTCCCACCTCCTTGCACTTGAATTCCCCAGACTGGGGCATCCGATGGCTGCTTTTTATATTCTAGTTGTTATTGAATGCATGTAAGCATACATAAATTTATACATATTCCTAAATATGAGGTCTTCAGTCCGAATAATGTACCTGTATAGAGATTCTCAGGGCTGAATAAATATTTTAATTGTTTAAAATAGTAGTAAACAGAATGGAAGTACTGAAGGAACATTAGTTCATAACAATAGACAGAAAAGCTTGAGTGTAGGGAGGGGAAGGAAGAGGTAGACAGTACAAGATACTTAGAATAAACCCATTGTGTGTATGCCTGAGTCACATGAAGCAATCTCAGAAGAATACAGAGTAGTCAATTTGTATCATGGTGACACCTTCCATACAGGACATGGTGACACCAATGCATGCACAGGGTTGGTGGCAGGGAGGCTATCGAGCAGGAACAGTTCCTACCCAAGTAGTACCCACAGTATGTGACTCTCCTGACCATTGTCCTCTACACAAGTCTGCAGGGAGCTTAGATCATTAAGTCATGAATCCCCTTTAATTGATCCTAAGAGCTTTCTCCTTGAGTTTCTATCCCAGGAGGCACCAGGACAAGCACCTGCCCCTGGTCTCAGAAATGACAGGTATTCCTGAAGGTCAGTGACCTCTAAACAAAGGAAGAAAAAGATTCAGAGGAACACTAATGACCTGCTGCTTGTAGAAAATAGTCTGTGCTCATCACAGTGTGCACCGTTGTTGGAGGCATCTGTCACCTGAATTCACTGTGACAGAAAAGGTGAGTTAAACCCAAAGTTCCATTATGTGTCTCTTTTGGCTAATAGTGGATCTCCAAAACAAAAGCTCACTATAAAAGTGACATTACTCCTAGTGTTTGGATGTCATCATTAAAGGACAACTTATCTTCTCAGTGAATCCTGAGTTTGATGAAGAGTGCAGGGTCAGAGATCAGAAAACAATATGATAGAAAGATTTGGTATCCTGCTCCATTGTAGAAACAGCAGAATGTCTACCATCTAAACACAATCAGAGACTTTAGTCATGCCTGTAATTTTTGTCTTATGTTCATAACTGGACCTATTCATCCATCACCCACAGTGCTCACACTACTTTAGAAATGCAGCCAACATATTTAGATGAATCTAAGATATACACAGATGAGTAGATAGGACTTGGATGTTGTCTTATTGGTCTGTGGTATCCACAGAGAATGGTGAGAATTGTCACAGAGGAGATTTCTTTATCCTGTTGTCCAGAGTCCACTGTTTAGAGAAAGAAAATGACCTGCAGCTTCCGTGGAATTAAAAACACCAGAAAGCCCTGATGGTGTTAGCCCTGTCCTGTTTGCTGCAGGACAGGACTGGCATGACCGGGAGTCACTTAGCTGTCTAATATTAAGTTGTCAAGAAAAATGGCCAAACAAAAAGTGGGCTGTAATTACAAGTATGGAGATGTAGATGCTTTCTCTGCCTTTATTTGGTCCTAACCATGGCATCTGCTGACACTCCAGTTCATGACCCAGTGAGGATCCTTAGCAGCTCTGCTCCTGGTTGAGGCTCAGCTTCTGAAGGTTTTCAAGCCAGCCTTGCTGAGATCTGGTTTATGTGTAATCATGAGAGGCTGTTGCGAATTTGCACCCACAAACTCCCCAACTGGATACTAGATCTCCCATGTCCTTTTAGGCACAAATGGTCATACAAACAATCAAAGCTAAATTCCCGAAAGACCAGGATGGAACTATGGAAAAAGAGTTTGGGTAGACATAGCTCATGTCTCTGCTTCACAGCGTCTATGGTTGAGCATTTGCAAAACTTATTAATTTATTTTCCCTCTGTATAACAGAATCACATCTGACTAAAATAATATTGTCTGCTAGACCTATAGAAATTACAGATATTAAAATATTGCTTGCTAAACACAGTGCATATGAAAAAGACTAATTACTAATTCATAGTTTTACAGAAATGTTATTCTCTTCCATGTTGTGGTGCAAATTATCCCACAGAAAATCTGTGCACGTCGTGGTTGGATGCTCCAGTATATGGCATGCCGTAGGTAGCCAACCCCAGCAAAATGGCAGTCATTGTCCACCAAAATGATCCCTCACCGACATCTTCTCTCTGTAGTTTATTTTCTATGATAGTACAAGTACCGTGACTCCTCTGTGATACTCTGCAGGGAATACTTGGTTTTATTCAAAGAAGCAGCAGCACCTGGTACCACTTGGTGAGGTGCACAAGGTGATGTTAGTACTATTCCTGTGGAAATGATACAAAATCTGTGGGGAGCTGAGACCGAAAATCCAGTTTCTAATCCAGCTTTTGCTCATCACAGATTCACAGTACTGATTTTCTAATTTCCTTCCGACTGTTAGTTCTTCAAGAAAAAAAGCCCTTCCCCCTTCTAGTTTGCTAGCCAGTCTCAACCTATGCTTGGGAATCCCAAAACTGGGCACCTGTCTGATTTCACTCTTTGTTCCAGTTTTTGAAGCTTCGGGGTTCACAGACAGGAGCCCTCCCTAATGGTGTCTCTGTCTCCTTGAACAAGTACTACTTATTCATCAGTATATATACATCATGTCACTACAGGCTTTTAGAAGTTGTCATCTCACTGTCAATGCCAAGGCCATGAAAAAGCCTTTAATCCTTTGCATGTTTATCAGGCTTCAGACATTGATTGCAATTGTTCTGTTCTTTCTTGTAAGTGTTCCAATATAATCAGAAATTTTGGCACACCTACTATGGAATTATTGGTGGGTTTGTGTGTGTGTGTGTGTGTGTTCATTTCAGACCTTTCTGGTGATGTGCACACACTTACATGACATTGTTGTAAAGTGAACACACAAGTGTGCATATTGCCATTGGATTACTCATGTGGCAAAGGCATTGTGTTCCACTGTTCAAAAGTCATGTCTCCATCTAACCTCTCTGGTAACAATCCTACTCCACAGAGGTCACACTCTCTCCCCTTTTACATTGGGGTCTCATCTCTTCACCTTAAGACACCTGTCTCCTATTACACTTAATACAAATTCCATTTACTCTAACATACTTAAACCATTTTGAAGATAGATGAAAAGCCAAGGTTTTGATTAAATTAAAATTTAAAAGTGAAAATAATATTTCTTTATACTTTCAAGCTATAGTTAAGGAAGTAGTTTGAATTCTTTTTTGACCATTTGATGTGCTTTACAGAATACTGCCTACCATGTAGCACATTTCAATGAAGATGCAGGACATTTTCATGATCCCAGAAGTCCTCTACCGCCTCTTGTTCAGGTCACGATAATTAAGAGGCAACATGATGTGCATTGTCTGCTACAGGTCAGGTCTTTAAGCGCAATTCCCTCTACACAAAATCATATAAGTTCATTGTAAACAGTTATTTTCTCATCTTAGACTTTGGGCACTTTTCATATTGTTGTCTGTTTATGTTTGGCTTTTTCGGTGATATATTTTTATGAATTGGAATATGAATAAAGCTACCATGAGTAGTGTTGATCAATGTTGTTGTTTGTAACAGAATATCACTGTATGTGTTGATGGGACATGGGTTGATATTTCAATATGTTTATTCAAATTCTAAGTTAAGTGTTTATGTTTCTGTGACATAGTCTTCTCTGTCTTCTCTAGGTGTGATCTCCTCTCTTCTTGTCTGTAAATACATAAGGGATGACTGCAGAGTGTCGTCACTCCACCATGCAGAGTCCTAGAACTTATTTTTTCTATCTAAATGGACTTGGTTACCATTGTCATATCTTGCTTAACACTTTCTCATCTTTGACATTTATTATCTTATTAATCATTATTCTTCTAAGATAGAGTTTTCTAGTTTCCACATGTGAGAGATAAATGTGACATCTGTCTTTCTGTACCTAGCTCATTTTTCTTCATATATTTTTCTCCATCCCTATCCATTGTACTGTACATAAAAGGGTACCATGCTTTTTATGGTTGAATAACATTCCATTGTGCATTTTTATTATCTTTCCTTCATCCTCTCATTTCAAGATCTATGCCTAGGGTTATTCTGTTTATTTGCTAATATGACCTTTCTCCACAAGGGTGTGTTGGCGTTGCTCTGCTGTACTGATTTTTTTTAATTTTTATTGGTTATTTTGTTTATTTACATTTCAAATGTTATCACCCTTCCTGGTTTCCTCTCTGAAAATCCCCATCCCACCCCACTACCCTGCCTCCATGAGGGTGCTCCCCCACCTACACACCCACTTGCACCCCACTGCCCTAGCATTCCCCTATGCTGGAGCATCAAGCCTTCACAGGACCAAGGGCCTCCCCTCCCTTTGATGCCAGACAAGGCCATCCTCTGCTACATATGCAGCTGGAGCCATGAATCCCTCCACATATATTCTTTGGTTGGTGGTTTAGTCCCTGGGAGCTAGGGGAGGGTCTGGTTGGTTGATATTGTTGTTCTTCCTTCAGGGTTGCAAACCCCTTCAGCTCGTTCAGTCCTTCCCCTAACTTCTCCATAGGGGTCCCATACTCAGTCCCATGGTGGGCTGCAAGCATCTCCATCTGTATTGGTAAGGCTCTGGATGAGCTTCTCAGGAGACATCCATATCAAGCTCCTGTCAGCAAGCACTTCTTGGCATCTGCAATAGTGTCTGGGTTTGGTGGCTGCATATGGGATGAATCCTAGGTAGGGCAGTCTCTGGATGGCCTATCCTTCCATCTCTGCTCCACTCTTTGTCCTGTATTTCCTTTAGACAGGAGTAATTCTGGGTTAAAATTTTGAAAAGGGTAGGTGACCCCATCCTCAACCAGGGGCCATGCCTAACCTCTGGATATGGTCTCTACAGGTTCTCTCTCCCCTTAATTCCTTAATATATTTTCTGCATTTTAAAAGTGTCTCATTATGTAGCTCTGGCTAATCTGAATCTTTTTTATGTAGATGATTCAGACTTTCAACAGCCTCAACCAAGAGCTGGGATAAAAGGTGCATTGCCAACATGCACACCAATTTTGAAATGATATGATTTTTAAAATATTTTTATAAATTCTTTAAGAAGTTCATACAATATATTTTGATGAGGTTCATTTTCCCTCCTCAACTCCTCCCAGATACATCCCCACCACCCTACTCACTCAACTTTTTTATATCTTCACCTTTAAAACATACCAAGTCCAATCTCTGTGGTCTACCTATCCATTTTAATTTACATCCCAAACACTGTCCCCCCTCACAGTCCTCCCCTTCTCCTCTGAGAGGGTCAGGTCCTCCCTGGGTATCTCTCCACACCTTGGCACATGAAGACTCCGCAAGGTTAGGTGCATCCTCCACAGATGTGGCCAGACAAGGCAGCCCTAGATGCTGGAGGCCTTGGTCCAGTTCATGTACAATGCTTTCCGGTTGGGGCTCAGTCTCTGAGATTTGCCAAAGGTCCGGGTTAGTAGACTCTGTTGGTCTTCCTGTGGATATCCTATCCCCTTCTTGGCCTCAGTCCTTCCCCCAACTCTTTCATAAGAGTCCCCAACATCCTTCCAGTGCTTGGCTGTGGGTATCTACATCTGTTTCAGTCAGTTGCTGGGTAGAGACTCTCAGAGGACATTTATTCTAGACTCCTGTCTGCAAGCCTAAGAGAGTATCTTTAATAGTATCAGAATTGGTGCTTGTCAGTGGGATGGGTCTCACGATGGGTCAGTTATTGGTTGGCCATTCCTTCAGTTTCTGCTCCACCGTTGTCCCTGCATTGCTTCAAGACAGGATAAATTTTGGGACTGAAAGTTTTGTGGGTGGGTTATTGTCCTAATCCCTCCACTGTGAGTCCTGCCTGGCTACAGGAGGTTGGTCAACTACTCTTAAGTATAGAGTCTACTTTGGAGTGTGGTCTATAAAGAGAGATCACATCAGTAAACAAAACTGACTCTGCTTTTGCCACCAAATGTTGATAGCTCCTCAGCTAACATTGGGACTATGCGCCTACCTCCTCCTCATGCTAGGATTTTATGTGTCTTGCACAGATCTTTTGTATACTATAAAATCTCTGTGAGTTCATGTGTGTATCTGCCTCATTATTTCCAGACATCCTTTGCTTGATGTCATCTGCCACTCTGGCTCTTATAATCTTAATTCCTTCACATCTTCCATGAAGATTCCTAAGTTTTGAGGAAAGGATTGTGATCTAAACCTCCCGTTAAAGTCTGAGCACTCTGATGTCCCTTTTTCTGTACACATTGGCCAATTATAGGCCTTTGTATTAATTGTCCTCTGATGCAAGAATAGGGTTCTCTGATGAGAGTTAAAGGATGGGATGATCTAAGAGTATGGCAATAAATTATTTTTTAATTTATTTAATTATTTAAATCAAATTGTAATTTACTTATTCACGCAGGGATTATAAACACAAAAAGGCAGGATGTGGGGAAGGGGATGACACCGGAGCATAGGTGTTCAGGGGGAGTACAGATACTTTTCAGAACAGGGTATCAGCTGGGTGAAGGTTCAGGTGACAGGTCACTATGACGCATGGCAATAAATATGATGAGTCATTTTAATGCTATGTACATTTAGTAGAAAAACAGTGGTAGGTTTTCTTCTGAGGGCTATAATATATCTAGTCACAGGTTATTGGCCTTGTTAACAGCACCACATATGGGTTCTAGCTAATGAGGTGGACCTTAAATTCAGGAAAGAAAGAAAGAAGGAGAGAAGGAGAGAAGGAGAGAAAGAGAGACAGAAAGAGAGACAGAGAGAAAGAGAGAGACAGAGAGAAAGAGAGAGAGAGAAAGAAAGAAAAAAAAGAATAGTTGATTAATCCATAATATTTGTGTACTACTGCATCAGTGGCCACATATTACCAAGAAGGCTGTTGTTACAGCTCACAGGATTCTGATTTTTCAAAAGGCTTTTAGTGTTTCTTATCTCTCCACATATTCCCTACTCTAGCCTTCCTCTCAACTTCTACTTCCCTTCATCATTCCTAGTTAATGTTCTCCTTCCCATATGTGAAGAAGTGTTGTATGTCATCTCCTATTCTTCCTCCCCACAGTAACTTTGGGATTATTGGGCTGGGTTTTGAAAATCATTCTCTTGGACAAATTTAAAGTGGGTTAGAATCAAGACAGTCCGAGTACAGGAGAAGCCACAGATAACAAGTAAAATTCAGGAAATGCATGGCTACTTGGCCATGGGAATGTCATTATCAGGTTGAGATTACCCATAGAGCAACCTCTCCAGATATCAGAAGAGATGAAGTGCCTCAGAAGCTAGGAGGCAGGTGTGAAGCAGCATACAAGAGTCATCTCAATGTGTCCATCTGAAATTGTCCTCGTGTGGAGAATTCCTGCTGTGGAGGTAAGGGGCACAGCTGTGTTGCCAAGCACTGTTTAGTGGTGACAGAGAAGTAAAGCACAGGCAGATGCTGAGTGAGAGATGCTTCCACTCATTGAACTTGAACTCTTTCCCTATGTTCAAGATGAGGGAGGAGCAGATGTCCCTCTTGATTCAAATCTACATGGAGAAAATTTCTAGGTGGAAAATCAAAAGTAAATAAAATATATGTGATTTTCCAAGGGTGTGGTGCAAACAAACAAACAAAAAAGACAAGAGACCACCATGAAGGAAATACATTCACTCTTTCCCTTTTTGACAGCAGAGAGTTTGGAACCAGACTTTGAAATGGTAAACACAGCAGTGGACCTGATGTTCTCCATGATGTTGCTGAGTCTCAACCAGACAGGAGTCACAGAGTTTGTTCTACAAGGGTTCTCAGAGCACCCTAATCTAAGATTGTTCCTCATAGGCTGCTTCCTGACCCTCTACACAATGGCTCTAATGGGCAACATTGTGATCATTGCTTTGGTCACCTCCAGCACTGGCCTTCACAGTCCCATGTACTTTTTCCTGTGCAACCTGGCCACCATGGATATTGTGTGCACCTCTTCTGTGATTCCCAAGGCTCTGATTGGCCTAGTGTCTGAGGAAAACACCATCTCCTTCAAAGGGTGCATGGCCCAGCTCTTCTTCCTTGTGTGGTCTGCATCTTCTGAGCTGCTGTTGCTCACAGTCATGGCCTATGACCGTTATGTGGCCATCTGCTTTCCCCTCCACTACAGCTCTAGGATGAGCCCACAGCTGTGTGGGGTACTGGCCATGGGGTTTATCTGTGCTCTGAATGCATCTGTCCACACTGGTCTGATGACACGGCTGTCATTCTGTGGGCCTAAGGTCATAACTCACTTCTTCTGTGAGATCCCCCACTCCTCCTGCTTTCCTGTAGCTCCACATACATTAATAGCATTATGACACTTGTGGCAGACGCCTTTTATGGAGGCATCAATTTTGTACTAACCCTGTTATCCTATGGCTACATCATTGCCAACATCCTGCGCATGCGTTCTGCTGAGGGCAAAAGGAAGGCCTTTTCTACCTGCTCATCCCACCTCATCGTGGTCTCTGTGTACTATTCATCTGTGTTCTGTGCCTATATCAGTCCTGCTTCCAGCTACAGCCCAGAAAGAAGCAAAGTTTCCTCAGTGCTATACTCAGTCCTCAGCCCAACCCTCAACCCCCTCATCTATACACTGAGGAACAAGGATGTCAAGCTAGCCCTGGGCAGGCTCTTACCCTCTTTCTCACATTAAGTGGAGATGCATAGACTATTCTCCTGACCTGAGCTGTTCCTAAACATGCTTTCCTGAGAGCAGCTTCATGGAGCAAAATGTACCTATCACTGCTTCAGAAAACCTCTCTCTGATACACTTACTGAACAATTCCACTTATTGTAACTTCCAAAACAACAGAATTCTTAGAGGCAATGTAAACAAAATACTCAAGCTTTATTTCCTGATAACTACAAACCATTTCAAAAGTAATTAAAGTTTATCTAGATAGAGATTCCATGTTCCTGGACTGGAAGATTTCAATGGATGACAATGATGATTGTCACAGAATAAATCTCTTTTATCCTCTGCCTCCCTGTAACCATCACAGGGACTTGTTTTAGAGCTAGGACTTAGAATGTAAACCTCACGAGGAAGGTTGAGGGGCCAGCATGTTCACAGTGTCTCAGAAAAGACAAAGTTTGAGTGGCTTGACTTCTCCACTCCACAGTTTCCTACTGAGCCATGGAAGTCAAAGCTGGTGCAGAGAAAGAATCTACGGAACAGAGGTAAAGTTTAAGCTTCAAAAATGAAGTCACATATGTCACACAACATACTTATGAAAATGATGACAATATACCTCATGGGAAAGATTAATTGTTTCCAACAAAATGCTTTGGGGAAACTAGATGACTGTCTGCACAAAGGGTAATGTGGAATCCTAGTCACAGTATCAATGAAAAGTACCATACGCATAGACGAAAGTGCTGGGGCTGAAAGTCTTCTTTCATACAACCTATTTTAATCATATTTTCCCCTCCCATAACTCCCAGATCCTACCTACCTACTTACCTACCTATCCAATACCCTTTCTCCTTCTCAAACAAAATGCAAAAACACAAAACAAATCCAAACCAGTAAGGAAAAAAAAAAAAAAAGGAGTTAATTTTGCATTAACTAGTTACTCCTGGCTAACCTTCTTAAAACACTCCAAGAACATCAGGGAGGAAAAGGAGGAAGGAGGAGGAAGAAGTTCATCGGTGGCCACTACTAAGACACTGATGGGACCTCAATCCCATAGAGAAAGGATAGCGTCTACAGCAACTGCTGCTGAGAAGATACTGTATCCTTTTCAGACTAAACACATTCTTCATCAACTTCCTTCCTTCTTCTTCCTAAAGTCTGTACCATGCCAGGGCTTGTGATACAAATTAGGTATGTTGCAGTACTTAGCACTTCATCCTTGTGACCAAAATATCTTTTCAAACATTTCTTCTGTCTTGTGGTTTCAGAGGACTCATTTCACGGACACTTGGCTCTTTGTTTTGGCATATGTGGTGGAGAAGCTTCCTCCCATCATGGCAGCACAACCCATAGAGAAACACCAGGGCTTTCTCCTTTTCCCTTTAGCCCACGCTTTCTAGTCCCCAGTCCCTGAAGTGTTGCTGCTAATTTCCCCCTTCTGTAAATCCTTTCTGGAAACACTCTCACCAGCTGACAGGTTAACTTCTATTGTAGTAGGAACAGTAGGGGGTGCTGGAAGAATACAATCAGAAGGGAGGCTGTGCAGTTTACCAGGCAGTATGCAGGGTTTGCTTTGATACCTGCTTTCTGGCTTCAGAGTCTGGGAAATAACATGCAGGTCCTTCTACAGATGACAGACAGATCCAAGTGTAATCTCTATGACAATGTGACTCTTCATCTACACAGTAAAAAGGAGTTCTGTACATTCTCTTTAGTTTCTACTCTCTTGACTCACAACTTGAATAAAAGAGCAAGCTAGGGACATAGCCTATGGAAATAGCTTTTGAATGTGGGTTGATGTTGTGCCATTGTATCAAGTCCCTGAGCAAATTTCGTATGCATCAAGGACCTGACTTTTCATGGAGACAGAGTTGGCCATGCTTCAGCAAGCAGATGTGTGGTGATGCTAGGAATGAAAATAAAATCAACAAAGGGCTGTGGAGGGTATGAGTGCAGTGAGGGGCTCTGCTTCAATGCAACTATTGACCAGGAATGTAGAATATAGCGTTCAGACCCTAAAGCCAATGACAGGCTCTCCAGAGACAGACTCAGAGTGTTCAGTCTCTTGAACACACACTCTCTTGCAGTTTGTCATCCATGTGACAGAACTGAGTCCTGCACCTTCCTTCCAGGAACTTCATTCTCCCTAAGCCATCAGACCAGGGCAAGGTACCTAGGACACAGGCTGAACCCAAGAAATAAGGTTGGCTCTCCTTGGGGTCAAGGTTTGCTAGCTGTCAGGGTATCTCAGATGACTCAGATTCTGAGCCACAGCAACTAAGCTGGTCCTCAACCAGACTCAGAAGAAACAAACAAGGATCTCAGGCTGACCCTGAAGCACTAAACTCCGACAGTCGTATGCCACTCCAACATGTGCTTGAACCAAGTGGGACCACATAGAGCAGGTCAGATGCCATTGCCAGCAGAGTATGTGTGCTAACAATTAGCACAACCTGTAACCTGACTTGGGCAATCAGAGTGCATGAGCTTTTCCCTGGGTATGAGCCATGACTCTACAGCTGGGACAAGGTTGAGCCTATTGTACTATTCACCGTGGCCTCACCAGCAGGTACACAGTGTGACACAGTGCTCTCAGCCAAGGCCAGGATGAAAATGAGATTCATACTGCCAATGAAAATGCTTCATCTACTTCCACCAGATTCTATTCTATACTAGAGCTTGGTCCCAGAGATTCAAGATGTTAGGCGCATATTGGTGAAGTTCCTACTACTCTGAGTTGCTCAGATCACCATCCTGCTATGGTCATGTAGGAAGAGAGATGTGGCAAGATTAGGTTATGCTGGCTGGCTCTGCTCCCATTTACTAACCAGAAAATCAATGTCAATGTGATAAAGGTCCCTCCACAACTGGCAGGTGTATGCACCTCTCCTGAGATAAACCTTCACTCTGTGTGTTTTACCTTCCCAGCCACAGGGCCCTCTAGACATTGTCTGTTTGTCCAGCCTGCACTAAATTTCATGAAGACTGTCAATGGCCAATGGCCAGGGTATGTATATGGTGTCCTGAATACCACATGTCCAGATCCAGTTGCCAATTTTAAAAGAAGCCCAGATATCATTAGGAAACACTTCATTGACTTCTTTTTTCCAATCATGTTTGGTTCTATCCTGGATAGAAGACCTAGGATATCCAGCCTCCAGTGCCTGGACCTCCAGGCAGTGTCAAGGGTAGGCTCTTTCTGTGGCATGGTTCTAAAACTGAACCAGTCATTGTCGGCCACTCTATTGTCACCTTTGCTTGCAGACAGGAGCCTAATATAATTGTCATCAGAGAGACTTCCAGCAACTGACGGAAGCCGTCCTCAGCCACACAACAGATGGAGCTCAGGGAATCCTACAGAAGAGGGAAAGGAAGGACTGTAGGAATAAAAAGGGTCAAAGACACCACAAGACACTCCACAAAATCAACTAACTTGGGCTCATAGGAGCTCACAGAAACTGAACCAACAACCAGGAAGCCTGCATCAGTCTGACCTAGGCTCTCTACATGTATGTTCCAGTTGTGTAGCTTAGTCTTCTTGTAGGACTCCTAACAGTGGAAGCAGGGGCTGTCTCTGACTCTTTTGCCTGCTTTTGGGACCCTTTACTTCCTTCTGTGTTACTTCATCTAGCTTTAATATGAGGGGAGGGGCCTAGTCTTACTGCAACTTGATTTGCTGGGTTTGGCTGATGTCCCTAGGAAGCCTGCCCTTTTCTGAAGGGAAATGGAGGAGGAGTGGGTAGGGGTAGTAGATAGGGACTGGGAAGCTAGGATGGAGGAGAAACTGCAGTAGATATATAATATATGAGGCAATAAAATTAATTTAAAAAGAAACCCAGATAAACTTTAGTACACTTAGTAAAAGTATGTACCAAATCCTGCCTGGGAAATTCAATTATAGAGTATTTGTTATGGATCTAAAATACAGGTTGAAGTAGACATCCTATATCTTCTCTTGCAATGGTAGCTGAGGCACTACCAAATGCCACTCTATTTCCATGTCTTTGAGGCCAGTAGCAATTGGAAAACTCCCCGTATCAGGATTCAGGTGTCTGAGAGATGAGCCACAATGCCATGTGGACTTAAAGATTCCCGTGATGCCATCTCAACCCTCCTGGGCACCTGTTCTCCAGAGAGGTCATGAGGAGATTACTGCCTCTACAGTCTCTCTAGAGTGCCAAGAAAGACAAGAGACAGATGCAGTACAGGGTCATTCTTCCTGCTTGGGGAACTAAGGTGAATTCTTTGCATGCTGCCCCTTCTAAGGAAGGGGATGAGATAGACAGGTCTCCCAGATAGAGTAACACATTATTGAGTGTCACATTAATGGTGACAGACAGGCTAGAGACAGGAGCTGCTGCTGAGAGGTTTTCCTCTAAACCTCCTCTACAACCTATATCAGGAATCTGGCTTCAACCACTCCTGAATCATGACCAATATGTGTCCACTGTACTTTTTTGTATTTGTAAATAAGGCACATAAACTCCACTGGAGCCAGGAATGCTTCCATTCCCAAACACTTAAAAAGTCACAAGTATGACTTATCTGTATGGATACAGGCTTGGGACTGGATATCCAGTAGCTAGTAGACAGAAATCAGATAGATAGATAGATAGATAGATAGATAGATAGATAGATAGATAGATAGATAGATAGATAATAGATAGATAGGCAGGCAGACAGATGATAGATAGATAGATAGATAGATAGATAGATAGATAGATAGATAGATAGATAGATAGACAGACCTGTGAGACATCCTCTGTAGACATCAGAAGTATTTACAGATATGCATCCATATTTTTCTGACACAGGAGACCCTCATGATGATCTTAAGTGTCCCAAATTTGTCAGATAGATAGATAGATAGATAGATAGATAGATAGATAGATAGATAGATAGATAGATATGAGTTCAAAGCCAGCCTATATCACAAAGCAAAATCCTGTTCCTCCCCCAGATAGTTACATTCTGTACTAAGTACAGACTTTCTTATCATACTTTCCTTAAACTTCAATATGACAACAATTTTTATAGCATACACATTGTATTAGGTATTACAAATAATAATTTGTCCCTTTGTCAACCTAGGCTCCCCTCTGCCCATAGAAGGTGGGAGGTAGGGATTCTGCCTAGGGCCATAGGAAGCAGGACAAAGAATGAGCCCTTTCTGATTTAGTTGCTTACCTCAAAGAAGGTTTTATTCTTTTCTTCTTTCTTGGTTAAGTTTACATTTTAACATTTCAGTTTTCCAAGGTTCTACACCCCACTGGTTTTACTATTTAATGAGCAGAGAATATTCTGGAATGGTTATCTTCGGTGTACCTACAACTAACCTTCCAGGAAACACACTCTGCTCTTCCCATGGCCCTCTGAAACTAGGAAATTTTCTAGTTGAATCCCTAAGTGATAGTCTTCACTATGCTGCAGATACTCAGATGCTGGGAGAGAAGCCAGTCAGGTCTAAGGTCCCTCAGAGTCTCACTACACAATTCAGTCTGAAAGACTTCTGTCTTGCTGCTCAGAGTTCAGAGATGTTTGTAGTAAGCGTTTTGGTTTCTTTAAAAACTCAGTTATGTTATGTTCTTGTTTTAATCCCAAGTGTGAGATATGGGGCTACTTTGGATTGCCCACAGCAGCTAAATGATTTGTGTGGTGCTCTGGCAGGGGTGTGATTCTACCAGCTGAAGATAGTTTATGTTTGGAAATCTGGGGATTCTTGAGAGGATTATAAAAATGCCAGAGCCCCAGTAGGCAGCTGCTCTTTCCTCTGCTGCTGCTGGTTCCTCCTGCTGTTTTTGATGTTTGCTGGGTTGCTGAATTTTTGGTTTGCTGACTGCTGGATTGCTGGTTGGAGATATCTGGACAATGAAGATTGGACTTGCCCCAAGGAACTCGACACCCCTAATCATCAGGAAGTAGTTTAAAGAGATCTATGTCCCCTTTGCCCTCTAACCTTTCTCATCTACCTAGTGTTGGGGGTTGGAAGGGATTGAGGTGGAGAAGGGTGAACCCAATAAAGTAGCCAAAAGTCCAACTAGTTATCTGCCAACAGCAAGAAGTATTGACTTGTATCTGGATAGCCTTGGCTGTATGATGCAACTCAAGGCAACCTCTGCCCCATGGGAGGGCTTCCCCAAGCCCTGGGTTATGTGTCTTTGTACCTGAGAGTCAAGACCACAATGAAGATTATTCAGAAGATCATTCACAGGACAGTTAGGTCACAGGTGTTTTTCTGTGTTCCTGCTGTTTGTGGCCAGAAGCCAGATGCTGGCCCAGTTCCCACTCAGTTGTTTGCATCCAAGTCTCAGGTAGAGTTACAGCAGAAGAGAACTCATGGTCATGGTACTCTTAGTTCCTAGTTCACCAGAAAAAGATCTTAGTTTTCTCTAACTACATGAGTCCATTTGTGAGGAAATATGCCTGTGTTTGAGTCTGTGGTAATAAGTATCGTGGATGGAAAAAGGTCACCTACACTCTGCATCTTAACAGAGGCAGGTACATAGATGGATTCCAGCAGGATGTCCTGATAAGAGTCTGGGCAGAGAGGCTGCAATTTCACATGCCCCAGCCCTTCTGGAGTTGGGTGGCTCTGTGCACTCCTCCAGGCTAGAGCTGTGACAGTTCAGCTCCTTGAAATACGATGGTCCTGTGCCCTTAAATAGACCTTCTCCTCAACCAGTGTGGTTTCTCTTGCTCCTCAAGGTACAAGTTTCAGGATAGCAAATGCCTTCACCATCACAAAATGCTGATGGAGAAACAGAGTGAAGGTGTAACATTCTTGATGCTGGAAAATTTTTATCTTAAATTTAAAATTAGGGGCAATGTATACATTTTTTTTTAAATTAAGCCTACATTCAAATGTAAAACCATTCACAGCAATGATAACATTTTCACCTTTGTTTTTCTTTCACCTCCACCCTGTGCAACGTCCCTTCCAGTCTGAGCTGCCAAAAGCATTTACACAGCATCAAACAACAATATAAAAGAACGGAATGTGTAGGGGAGCTGGAAAACTATGGAGAATTCCTCCACCCATTGTGTGTTTCCCCACATGCCTGGGAGAAAGAGTGACTGCACAGTGCTGTTCTTAGCCGCCATGTACAGAGTCTATTTATTTAAGATTTACCACATTTTCCACTGAGGCCCTTTCTCTCTCTTCTTGGCCCTTCACCATTATGTCTCCTCACTCTCTTTCATCCTTTCTTGTCTGTCATGAAGGTGACACATTCCCTGACTAATATTTGCAGATGGGACCACTGGTTGACTGTGGATAAGAATCTTGGGGAGGTCACTATGGTAATATGTCATCTCAGCATACTGCTCCAGGGATCCATCACATTACATTCATAGGTCTGTCCCTGTAACCTGACCCTAGCCTACCTCCATATTGGCATTCAGGAACATTTAATTAATTTTCTGTTGTGTAAATCCCACTACTGCATATAAGAAATATCTTGCTTTATATAGCTAGTTGGTGATTTATACACAAGTCCTGTATTTCCTACCATTTGGTTTATAAAAGACTCCAAGTAAATGAATTAGCCAGTTTTTAGTGCAGAATAACTGGCTTTTGTGAAAGTAGGTAGACACCTTCTAAGAAAAGTAAAGGTCATGGAACCATCACTCATCCCTAAGGATCCTAGGTTTTCCAGTCAGAGCAGGGTGCTCACCTCAACCAAGCCCTTGCTCTTTGCTGCTGAATGGCAGAGTGTCTGTGGCATGGACCTTTTCTTAGGAGGGCACTCATGTCACTTCAACAAAAGAAACCCCTAAGGACGGGGCAGCTGGTTTCATCTACTGATCCATTCATTATTATTCATACAACTAAACACTCAACATCCACACATCATTTAACAAATCCACTATCCAACTATCTATTATTCACTTCTCCACCATCCAGCTGTTATTCACTTATCCACCATCTGGCTATGTATATTCATTTATCCACCATCCAGCCATCTACTATTCACTTATCCACCATCCACACATCTATTCACTCATCCACCATCCACACATCTATTCACTTATCCACCATCCAGCCATCTATTATTCACTCATCCACCATCCATTCATCCCTTACCCTCTTGCCTACCCATTCATGTGTCACATGCATTTAGAATGTCCACTTGTCAATTTGTAGAATAATGTTGCTGAATTTGGATGAAGGTACATTGGACTATAAATTCCCATGCAAGAATTAAAATCTAGAGTATACTGAGTCTCCACATGCATGAACATACTATGTCTCCACTATTTAGGTCTTTTTAATTTCTTTCAGCAATGTTTCTGAGTCTTGGTGAACAGTTGTACAAAAAATACCAAAGCATTTCCTGTTATACTCTACTGTAAATGGTATTTTAAGACTTGAGTCTTCAATCAATCTTCACAAGTAAGAAGATATTAAATTGTTTTCACACATTTGCTTTCCATTCTTTAGCATCATTGAACCCATTTACTACTTTTTAAATTTTTATGTATTTTATTTTATGTGTATGTGTGTACCTGAGCTACACATGTACATCACATGCATGCATGAGTAAGCAGATGGTAGAAGACGATGTCAGATCCAATGGAACTGGAGTGATAGGTGGTTTTTAGCTGAACTCATGCAAGGAACTGGACCCATGACCTCTACAAGATCAAAAGGAGCTCTTAACCTCAGAGCTATCTCTCCAGCCCTCATTTGCTTCTTTTAAGAGACATTTTTGTAGTGGAATCACAAAATATTCCATGTGACTAATGTTGTACATAGATTAAAAACAGACTTGTTCCTTTCCGTATTCTCCAACCTCTGTCTTCACATCTTCTGAGCCTCTGGTAGTGATGTGAGGTTCTAGAGCAATGCTGAAAAGAAGCAATGAGAGGAAGAAGAACTAGTCTGCCATTTTAGAGGGAGGAGGATGAATATTTAGTTTCACCACCACAGATCACACAGCTCCTAGTCTTTATAAGTATCCTTTATGGGGATGAGGAAGGATTGTGATGTTTCTTATTTTGCTGAGAAATCTTCATAAAAGAAGAATAAATAAAAAGCTAAGTAAATTTGATTAAAACAAAAAACTGAGGGGTGGGGAATAAGCTACTTGAGTGAAACTCAATGAACTCTTGCTCTAGAGAGTCCCAAGTGTAGCAAAAGGAACAGAGTGAAGACATACTAGCATGTGAGCAATATGCTAAATGTAGGGGAAAGGCAGCACAGAGTACAAAAGACCCAGGCAAACAGGGCTTTTTCCATGTGTGTCCATTTCAGATGAAGTATCCCCAGGGACACAGAGGCTGAGACAGCAGCAGCTAGGTGAAACACGTGCTGCTTTTTTTCTTTGAACCCCTGTTTATCTGGACCACCCATTGCAAAGTACCACCCACATTGAGGGTGTGACTTCTTAGCTCAGTTAATCCCTTCTGGAAATGTTCTTACAAACAAACTGAGAAGTGTATCTCCTAGGTGATCCTAAATCCCAACAAATTGAAAGTCAAGATCAACCATCACGGACCCCATTCCTTTTCATCTCTCTATCTGTCCTTAAGGGTAACATAAGCCCTGAGGCAGCACTATGCAACTCTTATCTCTTTTTTTTTTTGTATCTTTCTGCCACTAAATGATACTTTGGAGAATTTTATTTATAGCCAGGGTAATTATGCATATTAATTGCTGTCTTTTGTGAATTGGTCAGAATATTTTTTATTATCTAGAGTTCTTATTATAACATAGAACCACCAATGAGATTTTTGAATCACCCACAAGGTAAATGCATCTCACCAGTTCTATGACAGCAAGGAAGCATAATCAGCTCTTGCACCATCAGCATCTTTTCCTAGGACAAATTTTATAGCTGGATCTCTCCAGTTTGGAATAGGGGACAGGAAGGTGCCCTATAGAAATGGTGGCTATATTTAACTAATCTAACGTTTATTTATGAGCTTGAGGCAATTCAGGTCATGAGTCCTGTTCTGAAAATGAGTTTTAAAATTAAAAGTAATAGTAAGAAAAAGAAGAAGTGTTATGGGAGCAGAGATGGAAGGTAGTGTAGGGGAAAGTGCAGAAGTGGTAAGTTTTACTGCATTAGCTAGAACCAGGTAACAACTTCACTGACTAACTCGTCACAGAAGTGCTACATCATGAAGGATTGGGATTGCAGAGAGTAAAAGAGGATGAACAATGAAGAGCATTTTCAGATAAATAGCACCACAAAGGATTATCACATACAGGTTCATTGGTAGGGGTAGAATGTGTGTGTGTGTGTGTGTGTGTGTGTGTGTGTGTGTGTGTGGTGTGTGTGTGTGTTAATGGAGAAAATGTCAGTGGATGACCTCAGGTCATGGCACAGGTATTTCCTGGGAGGCTATTATTGGTAAAGGCTAACAATAAGATCATCAAAGAAGTCGAGCCATGCTCTGAAGAACAACCACCATCCCCTCCCTCACACACTGATGACTGGGGTGAGCTGCCTACTAACAGTGCATATAAAACCCACCAAAAAGGCTCTGGAAAGTGGTGATGCCATGAGCTATAAGCCTGTTGAGTTTAGAGTGGTTGTCAGTCACAAAGGCAGAAAAGCCACAGAGTACTTTTGGATTCACAGGCCTGTGGCAGAAAGGAGGGCTCTCTGGGATGATATATTTGAGATACTTCATGGTCGTGATAGAATCAACCAGGAAGACTGATGGATCACAGAAAGTAAGGCTTATAAAAGACCTGAGTTTATGAAGAGAGATGTGGGCAAGCAGAGACCACACAGAAGTACCAGAGTTTATAAAGAGAGATGTGGGCAACCAGAGACCACACAGAAGTACCAGAGTTTATAAAGAGAGATGTGGCAACCAGAGAGTACAAGAAGTACCAGAGTGTGGGTTCCCAAGCCAGATGAGCACTGCCCACATCCCAGAGAGCTCTCAAAGAGCATGGCAGGAATAGGGCTGATCTCTACCCAAATCAGGCTTGTGCTTACTCAACCCGTAGAGACAAAGGCCACGTAATGATAAAGCCAGTTCAACTTCTGTTTCCCTGCTAGAGAACTGGCTTCTCAGAAATGATGTGACCAGTAGTCTGCTAATATACCTGACATACTTAGAAGGTCCCTGTCTCTGCTGAAATACTTCCTCCCTTTCCCTTTTTCCTCTTCTCTCCTGAGTCTAGCTCTATCATCTAGCCTCTCGATGACAATAAAGGAGCTGTCCTCTGACACAGTCTCCTCATTAGTTATACCCACCGTACTCACTGGTGCCTGAGACCCTGATCCAGTGTGTGACAGCTATTTGGGGGTGGGGGACCCACCTCAGAGAAAGAATACTGAGTGAGGTTCCAGGAGGCACGGTTATACAGAGTCTACAAAAGACATCTCAGCATGTCTTTCCAAGAGGTGCTGGTGGTTGTGAGAATGTCTGCTATGAAGGTGAAGGGCACAAATTTGTCTTCAGAACAGTCACCAGCGTACAGTGTGGAAGGAACTGAGCACAGAGTAGACAGGTCCTGAACAAGGAATGCTCTACCACATGGTGGGGAGAACCTAAATCTGAAGAATGAACGTTTCAAAGGTAGAAACTGAAAAATAAATGAAGGAAATTGGGGTTTAGAAAATAGAAAGGGTGGTTGATGAATAGACAAGCTTCCATGAGAGAAATGCATTCACTCTGCTCCCTTATGTCAACAGGGTAAACTTTAAGATGGTTAAGTTTGAAAACCAGACATAGAAGTTTTGGACTATGACCTTGGCTCAGAGGCTTGTAGACACAGGAGTGGATCCAGGCTGTTCAATGCTAATGTCAAGTGCCAACCAGACAGTAGTGACTGAGTTCATGTTGCAGTGGTTCTCGGAACAGCTGAGTTTGTAAATGTTCCTTCTTGGCTGCATCCTGTCCCTCTATGCCATAACGTTCACAGACAATACAGCAAACATGGTTCTGGAGTCCAGCACTGGGCTCCACAGTCCCATATACTTTTACCTGTGCAACTTGGCCACCATGGATATTGTCTGTACCTCATCTGTGCTTCCCATGACCCTAGTTGGGCTACTGTCTGAGAAAACCCCCATCTCCTTCAAGGAGTGCATGACCCAGCTCTTCTTGTCTAGTCTGCATCCTCTGAGTCTTATCCTTCCACTGGGGGGTTTTGCCTGGCTATAGGAGGTGGTCTTTTCAGGTTCTCTGTCCCCATTGTTAGGCATCTTGGCTAAGGTCACCCACATTGACTCCAGAGAGTCTCCCCAATCTCAGGTCTCTGGAACTTCCTAGAGATCCCCCGACCCCCAGCCTCCCAACAGCTGCAGATTTCCATTCATTCTCCTGGTCCTCTGGGCCTCTCTTCTGTCTTTCCCCACACCTGATCCTGTCTCCTCATTCACCTCTCCCTCCCCTCTTCCCCCAGTTTCCTCCCTCCCTCTGCTTTCTGTGGCTATTTTATTTCCCCTTCTAGGTGGGACTTAAGCATCTTTACCTGAGCCTTCCTTCTTGTTTAACTTCTTTGGATCTGTGGGGTATAATATGGGTATCCTGTACTTTATGGCTAGTATCCACTTATCAGTGAGTACATACCATGCATGTCCTTTTGGTCTGAGTTACCTCACTCATGATGATATTTTCTAGTTCCATCCATTTGCCTGCAAAATTCACAATGTCTTCACTCTTAATAGCTGAATAGTATTCCATTATGTAAATGAACCACATTTTCTGTATCCATTCTTCAGTTGAGGGACATCTGGGTTGCTTCCAGTTTCTGGCTATTATAAATAAGGCTGCTATGAACACAGTGGAACACGTGTCCTTGTGGTATGATGGAACATCTTTTGGGTATATGCTCAGGAATGAAATAGCTGGGTCTTCAGGCAGAACTAAAATTTTCTGAGAAACTGACAGATTGATTTCCATAGTGATTGTATAAGTTTGCACTCTACCAGCAATGAAGGAGTGTTCCCCTTTCTCCACATCCTTGGCAGCATGTGCTGTCCCTTGAGTTTTGGATCTTAGCCATTCTGAGGATGTAAGGTGTAATCTCAGTTTTTTCATTTGCACTTTCCTGTTAAGTAAAATGTTGAGCATTTCTTTAAGTGCTTCTCGGCCATTTGAGATTCTTCTGTTGGGAATTCTCTGTTTAGTTCTGTGCCCAATTTTTAAATTGGTTTATTTGATTTGTTGGACTTTAACTTCTTGAGTTTTTTATATTTTGGATATTAGTCCTCTGTTGGATGTAGGGTTAATGAAGATTTTTTCCCAATGTGTAGGCTGCCATTTTGTCTTGTTGACCGTGTCCATTGCCTTACAGAAACTTTTCAGTTTCATGAGGTCCTTATTTATTAATTGTTGATCTTAAGACCTGAGCCATTTAATTTGATGTTGGCTATTGGCTTGCTGTATCTTCCTTTTATTGTGTTTAGATATTTGCCTCGAATTCCTGATCTCTCCAAGACTTTTAACATGAAGGGATATTGGGTTTTGCTAAAGACTTTTTCAGCATTTAATGATCATGTGATTTTTGTCTTTGTTTGTTTATTTAGTAGATTACATTGATAGATTTTTGTATATTGATCCACCCCTGCATTCCTGGAATGAAGCCTACTTGATCTTAGTGAATGATGTTTTTGATGTGTTTTTGGATTCCATTTGCAAGAATTTCAGTGAGTATTTTCACATTGATGCTCATAAGTGAAATTGGTCTGAAGTTCTCTTTCTTTATTGAGTCTTTGTGTGGTTTAGGTATCAGGGTGACTGTAGCCTCATAGAATAAATTAGTGTTCCTTCTCTTTCTATTTTGTGTAATAGCTTGAGAAGTACTGGAATTAGCTCTTCTTTGAATGAGCTTTGAATATCTGGTAAGATTCTGCACTAAAACCACCAGGCCCTGCACTTTTTTAATAACTACTTCTATTTCATTAGGGGTCGTGAGTCTGTTTAGATAGTTTACCTGATCTTGATTCAACTTTGGTATGTGGTATCTGTCTAGTAACACATCTATTTAGTTTAGATTTTCTAGTTTTGTGGAGTACAAGCATTTGAAGTGAGACCTAATGATTTTTTGCATTTCCTCAGTTTCTGTTATCATGTTTCCCTTTTCATTTCTGATTTTGTTAGGATATCCAGGGCTTTAGTAACACTGGGTTCTGATGCTGGCATATTGCATTTGTTTCTGTTGATTATATTTTTGTACTTGCCTTTTGCCATTTAGTTGTCTCTGGTTTGGTTGGCCTGAGTGTCCAACATTGGGGTAGGCCTTCTGAGAGGCAGGTGGAGCTGAGTGTATGTTGGGTTAGACCCACTCTATTGGGAGGTAGACAGGTTGGTGGGGCAGGGTATACTGCTCTGCCATTGCTGGTGGTTCAGGCATCCACGGGAAGGACAGTAGAGCTCCAGGCTGACAGGCTTGCTGATGTCCTTGCAGATGGGAGTATTGGGGCAGAGGTGTGGAGGTATCTCACCTACATGTCTCTAGGGCAGGCAAGGTGGTAGGGATGGGGTAGTTCATGGTGTGCTGGCAGTTGTAGACCCAGAACCCATTACTTAAGTAGTATTAATAAGCATGCAACACAGGATTTGAGAAAAATCATTAAAGAAGACAAACTTAGAAAAATTCCAGGAGCTGACACACCATAACTGAATCATGAGGTTTTCATCTCGTTCTTTCTATGTATGTCCAGCCTCAGAAATGTGGAACTAGTATGGACAGAAAACAATTTTGATTATACAATTAATGACAAATCTCAGTATCCTCCTGAAGGCAAAGCAAGCAATTTTTAGAATCCTAATATTTCTACCCTTTACAGGATTTTAATAAAGATAGAGATCATATTGAAATAAAGGCTTTATGACAAAGACACACAAAAACATTTTGGCTCAGTGAACTGCCTGGCTTCCTAAGCAGGCTTGTCAGATCAGGACTTTTTCTGACATTATAGAAAAATAAAGAAGATCACCCTTTGGAATTACAAGCCAAAATAAGACTTCAGTCTGGGCCCAGGCACAGAGCAGATCCTGGGCGGCAGCTCTGCACCGAACCTCACAAAACCCAGCAGAAGTGGGGCACCCAGGAGCTCTAACCCAGGCAATATCTCAGGCAAAAATGAAACACCCATGATGTCTGCTGGTAGAAGTTCTAATCCTGGTGCTGGCCTCCAGACTTATACTACTCAGACCTTTGATGGGCCATTGACAAGGACACCAAACAGCTAGAAATTGACATCACTAATCTGAAGAAATCCCTCATTTCGCTGTCTGAAATGATCTCCAAAAATTGCAAAGGACTTTAATGGACTTGATTTACTCTTTTACAATAGAAAAGACTGTGTACAGCTCTTGACTGTGTACAACCCTTAAAGAAGAATGTTGCTCTTACATAGACAAGACAGGGATGGTTAAAGAGAACATGAAAAAGGTCAGAGAAGGCCCTGAGAAAAGACAGAGAGAGAAAGAGAAAGATGAGAGCTAGTACAAGGACTGGTTTTCAACTTCTCCATGGTTGTCAACCCCACTTCCTCCCATCTTGGGACCATTAATTGGGTTATTTTTGCTGATTTCTTTTGGTCCCGGGCCTTAAATAGACTGAATAACTTTGTGATACAACAGATAGATAATTTGGTAGCAAAACCTACTCAGATATATTAGCATAAGTTAGCTATGGAGGACCACTAGACTCAAGATGAGGTTGTTACTCTATCCAGGGTGTTCCCAAAACCCATCTCCACCCAACCTAAAAGAGAGAACTTCCACCCCTAGACCAAGCAGAGAGGGACCACCCAGAACCCCCTCTGACTGGTGATCTGAATTCTTGCTTAGGCTGCAAGGCTAAGCACTGCAAGGGAATATAAATAAAAGTTAAAAATATCTCTCTGGGTTCCCTGAGGGACAAGCCTGACTGCATAGGGGTTGATGTCAAAAGTATTCCCTCTCCAGGAAAAAGACATCAGGATGGATATGGCCCTCATGCCTCACTGGACAATGACAGGAGGACCGGAGCCATTACAAGGTCCCCTTCAATTACTGGAGGTCAGGCCTCTATCCCCGCCTTAGCAAGATTAGAATCGCCAAGGCCCTTCTATACTTAGAGAAGGGAAGAGATGTCAGGGGCAGCCCTGCTTATACACTGAAGGCCTAAAATCAGCCATAGGCCTAAAGTCAGCAATAGGCCTGGCATACATACATGCTAACACAAAGTCTTGGATCTCTGTGGAAAAACACTGAAACAAATGGCTATAAGCTATTGTAAACAGGCAGCTTCTATGGAAATTTACCAGCCTGAGTAGTCATAGACCTTGTAAATAGGTAGCCTCGGCGGACAGTACCAACTTAGATAAGGACAAGTGAATCATAGGCAGAGTCATAATGACCTGTCCCCTGAACCTTTACCCAGCTGATACCCTGTTCTGAAAGGTATCTGTACTCCCCTTGAAACCTATGCTCCAGTGTCATTCCCTTCCCCACATCCTGCCTTTTTGTGTTTATAACCCCTGTGTGAATAAGTAAATTACGATTTGATTTAAATAATTAAAGAAATTTTTTAAAAAGCCAAAAAAAAAAAAAAGAAGAAGAAGATTGCCCTTGTTTAAGCAATGCTTGTGTACTGCCAAAAGGGCTATAAATTCAAGTCGATGGAAAGGACAGTGATCTATGTTAACTACAAAAGAAAATTGGAGGAGAAAGGGAGAGAATTAAACAAAGGACTGAGGAATTGAACTTCTATAGAAAGAATAAATATTCAGGATAATAAAACACTACAGGATAGGCTTGATAGAACGGGTAGTAAGAAATAACTTCTGATTTATTAACTAGTCAAACTTAAATAGAGTCATCCTGCCTAACATTTCTGTAACTGCAAGGCTTTACCACAGTGATCTTAAGGAAAAAGACTTTGAGTTAAAATGGATTTTTATCATGTTAATTTTTATTTTTCATAAAATTTGCTGTTTGCTTGCTTTGTTTCTCTTATGTCATCAAGAAAGATTGTACCCTAAGAAATTATGTAATCAATGATTAAAGTTTTTGAGGAAATAGTTTTGTATATAAAGCCTGTGAGAGATAGATTGGCAGAGTAGCTCAAGCCATACCACGATGTGCTTCCTCTCTGTCCCATCTCTCATGAAATGAAACTAAAATGTGTCCCATGTCTGAGTCCTCCCTCGCTACTCTTGCATCTACCTGCATCCGGCCCTGACCCTCACCTGGAGCTGGACTCCGGCCGGCATCCTAACATCTCTGGTGCAACTCAACATCTCCTGGCTCAACATCACTCATTTTCAGTCTGCTCAGTTTCTTCTCTTCTCCAGCCCTATTCAGTCTTCTTTCTTCCTGTACCAACTCTCTTCTCTAACCCTACTCTCTCACCATACACTTCTGTCACCTAGACCCCATTATTCTGCTACCTGGACCCTACTCTCCTGCCACCTGGACTCTACTCCCCTCTCTCTGAGCCTCTGCTGGCTTTTCATGTCCTCTACTGTTCCCAGAAGTCTAAGAGGCAATCGACACTAAAGGTCATAAGGTCAAACTGTTCACTAATGGTTAAGCATTCTCAAAGAGCCAGTTGACTAGCCACTGGGGATCCTTTAAAGGGCCAGGCACACAAAATAAATCACACTACATTACAGAAATTAAAGTGTTGTCAGAGGTCAGAAAGATATGTCACTACACAGATATGTAGATTGGAGATGGGATTAGTTATACACACTAAAAATTGGGGTAGAATTAGGTACTACATGAACAAGTTTAGATAGAATGAGGAGTAACCAGGGAGCCTAAGTTCGGGAGGCATAGTGACATGTCATTTTTGTTTGATGAGGAAAGGTTGGGGTATGATATGTAGAAGATTTTGAAGAATAGAACATGAAAATGTATTGAGGGATAGAGAAGATGCTAAGAATAGGTTATTAATTACCCACTTGTGATGACTAATATTGACTGTTGACTTAACAAGAACCAGAATCACCAAAGAGACAAGACTCTTGGTAGTCACTGTGTAATTATCTAGATTACATTAGTTAAGGTGGGAAGACCTGCCCTAACTATGGAACATCACTATACCATGGGCTAGAGTCCCAGACTATATTAAAAAAAAAAAAAGGTGAACTGAGTGTGAACACTCAATGCTCTCTAATATGGATGCCATGTGTCTTTGTGGCACATCCATCACGTTTATTCTGCCATGATGAACTGTACCCCCAACTGCTAGCCAAACCCAAAACCTTTGTTACATTGCTTCTGTCAGCTATTTTGTCAAAGCAATGAGAAGAGTTAGCTAATCCACTAACAGTGTGAGTAATTGGAAAAGAGTGATATTGGCCTTTGGAACAATAAAAAGGAGTAGTGGTAAGTAAGCAAGGGCTGGGAGAAACTAAGCTCTGTGGCAGTGTTGCCCTGGAATGTTAACCTAGATGGGAGAAAAGCAAGTCAGGACCCTGAGGTAGTGGTTCTGAAAATGAGACCTTTATTGATGACACACAAATCCCTGAGACCCAACCAAAATAACACAGCAGAGCCAACAATACAGTGCCATCACCCATGACTGAAGGCTATTTTCTTTATTATGACAGCTGCCTCTATACTCTATGGAGCTGCTCTCAGTAAGGATGTGAGTGAAGCATAGGCCTAAAGGGCAGCTTGTGCATTTCCATCTGCAGTTTGAAAAAATGCACATGTCTCCCATGGCTTATAGGATCTTATTTCCCAGTGTATAGATGAGCAGGTTCAAGGTAGGGCTCAGGACTGTGTACAACACTGAAGACACTGCTACTTTCAAGGCTGTAGTTGGAAGCAGTGTTGACATAAGCACGGAGTATAAACAAGCACTGCATAGGCTACTGGACAGTGTGAAGAAGAGATAGAGGTCTTCTCCTTCCCCTGAGATGAGCACATGCAGAATAAGGTTGAGATGCAGCCACGGGACTGTAGGATGAGCAAGAAGTTGATACCTCCATAGACATCTTTGGCCATGAGAATCATGATGTTATTCACAGCCACATTATCAGACCAGTGTGCACAGATGCATTCAATGCTCAGAGGGATCACACACCCATGGCCTAAACTTTCAACCTCAAATTTATCCTGTCTAAAAGAAATGCAGGGATGGAGCAGAGACCAAAGGAAGGTCCAACCAATAACCAGCCCAACTAGATACCCATCCCATTTGTCAGCACAAATCCCTGACATTGTTAATGTTACTCTATTGTGCTTGCAGACAGTAGCCTAGAATAACTGTCCTCTGAGAGGCTACCCAGCAGCAAACTGAAATAGACATAGATAACCACAGCCAAACATTAGACAGAGGCCGGGACACTTATAGAAGAGTTGGGGGAAGTATTAAAGGCCCTCAAGTAGATGAGAATCCCAGTGGAAGACCTCAGAGTCAACAATCCTGGACTCTTGAGGGTTCTTGGAGTCTGAGCCACCAACCAAAGAACATACACGATATAGAAAGACACATACATACATAGCCAACAGGCAGCTCAGTCGTCATGTCTGCCCTGTCTGGCCTAACAGGGAGAGAATACACCTAATCTAGCCAAGATTGATGTGCCAGGTTGGGGGGATAGCCAGGAGATCCTAACCTTCTCATAGGAAAATGGGAGGGGGGACAAGAGGAGGGACTCTAGGAGGGAGGGACCTGGAAGGAAAGAAGCATTTGGGATATAAATCAATAAATAATTTAATTTTTTAAAAGTAGTAGGTTCTATGGAAGACTCAATTTTACATAGCTGATTCTTCCAGAGAAGTACCATTAGTTTTTATCAACACCACCTTTTTAAGAATTGTTACATTCTAGTGGCTACCCCATCCCCCACTGCTACACACCTCTGTTCATTTTCCTGACCCACTATACTTCTCCCCTGTCTCCTCCCACACCTGATCCTGCCCCCTTTTCCCTCCCCCCTCTCTCCCTCCCAGATCCCTCCCTCCCTATTTCTCATGGTTATTTTGTTCCCCCTTCTAAGTAGGACTGAAGCATCCACACTTTGGTTTTCTTCTTGAGTGTCATTTGGTCTATGAGTTGTATCGTGGGTATTCTGAGCTTTTTTCCTAATATCCACTTATTAGTAAGTACACATCTTATGTGTTCTTTTGTGACTGGTTACCTCACTCAGGATGATATTTTCTAGTTTTATCCATTTGCCTGCGAATTTCATGAAGTCACTGTTTTTAATAGTTGAGTAGTACTCCATTGTGCACATGTACCACATTTTATGTATCCCTTCTTAATGTTGAGGGACATCTGGGTTGTTTCCAGCTTCTGGCTATTATAAATAAGGCTGCTATGAACATAGTGGAGCATGTGTCCTTGTTATATGTTGGAGCTTCTTTTGGGTATATGCCCAGGAGTGGTATAGCTGGGTCCTCAGGCAGTACTATGTCCAATTTTCTTAGTTTTTGATATTAACCATTCTAACTGGTGTGAGGTGGAATCTCAGGGTCGTTTTGATTTGCATTTCCCTGATGACTAAGGATGTTGAACATTTCTTTAGGTGTTTCTCAGCCATTTAAGAATCCTCAGTTGAGAATTCTTTGTTTAGCTCTGTACTCCATTTTTAAATAGGGTTATTTGGTTCTCTGGAGTCTAACTTCTTAAGTTCTTTATTTATATTGGATATTGTAGTCACTAGAAAGTCCCGGATGCCAAGAAAGCAAGAGGTTCCCAGGACCCAACGGGGATGACATTAGCTGAAATACCCAACAAAGGGGAGAGAGGACCTGTAGAGACCATACCCAGAGACTAGGCATGACCCCTGGTTACAGGATGGGGCCACCCACTCATCTCAAAAATATTAACCCAGAATTGCTCCTGTCTAAAGGAAATGCAGGGACAAAGAGTGGAGCAGAAACTGAAGGAAAGGCCATCCAGAGACTGCCTCTCCTAGGGATCCACCTCATCTGCTGACACCAAACCCAAACACTATTGCTGATGCCAAGAAGCACTTGCTGACAGGGGCCTGGTATGGCTCTCCCCTGAGAGGCTCTAATAGAGCCTGACCAATACAGAGGCAGATGCTCACAGCCAACCATCTGACTGAACATAGGGGCCCCAATGGAGGAGTTAGGGGAAAGGACTGAAGGGGTTTGCAACCCCATAGGAAGAACAACAATATCAACCAACCAGACCCCCCACCAGAGTTCCCAGGGACTAAATAACCAACCAAAGAATACACATGGGGGGACCCATGGCTCCAGCTGCATATGTAGCAGAGGATGGCCTTATCTGGCATCAATAGGAGGTGAGGCCCTTGGTCTTGTGGAGGCTCATTTTCCCAGTGTAGGGGAATGCTAGGGCAGTGAGGTGGGAGTGGGTGGGTAGGTGGGGGAGCACCCTCATAGAGGCAGGGGGAGGAGGATGGAATGGGGGTTTGAGGAGGGGAAACTGGGAAGGAGGATAACATTTGAAATGTAAATAAATAAAATAACCAACAAAAAGTAAAGTCTTTATTTAAAAAAAAAAAAAAAGAATCATTATATTATCCCAACCCTAGCCTTCGATGAGGGGCCCTTAATAGCAAGGAATTCAAATATTAAGCATGTCAGAAAGACAAGCAAAAGTTATATAGCAAATTTCCACCAAGGGCAGTGAAATGTCAGTCTAGGTTATCGTCAGTGTCTGCAGGACAGGACGCTTGACATCACCATAAGGAGACAGGAGGAGAGCCCACTAAGTAGCAAAAAAAACAGGAAAAGCTACACTGTAATGCTGCAGCTATGTGAGGCTGGTATCCCTGAGATGGAGGTTGATCCCAGGTGTCCCCCTTTTCCGGGTGTCTGGATAGGACCAGGATCAATACCATTTACAAAGCACTTTGTGATTCCACACTGACCTTCTCTTTCATGCTCACTTGTTTCTTTTCTCCTTTGTTGGATTCCTCTTCCTAATTTTCACATGCCAAGTTTGACACAAGAGTCATCCTCATCACCAGCCTGGAATCTATGTCCCAATACAGCCATAGAATTACCCTGCTGCTCTCAGCATTTCAGTGGGACCCACCTGAACTGTTTCCTCAGGGGTGTCCAGTCCTAAAACAGCCAGCCACCAGCTTACTCATGCTGAAAGGTCCCTGTATTAGTGAGCTTTGCATCACTATACCAGAATGTCAGACACAGATAACTTGATAATGAGGATTTATTAAGTTACCAGTTTTGGAGGCTTAATAAGCGCACGGCACCTGCGTTCACTCATTTCTGATGAGAACATCATAGAGAATGATTTGTAGATGCCAGTGTTTGGAATGTGTGTGTCAGGAAAAACAGTCACAGCTACAACCAACCAGCAAAGAAGCTAGATGGGGTTAAATTCAGGCTTTTATAATAATCAGCTTGGGAAAAAATAGCAAGGAGTCCTCTAAGTATTATCTTCCAGGGCTCCTCCTAGTGGCCTTCTGCTGAGCCCTACTCTTTAGGTTCTACCTTCTCCCAGGAGCAGTAATCTTTAAACCACACTTATGCTATAGCACCTGCTATTGTTTAAATGCTGATCTTACCCTCTAATATCCACACAAAGTAATTCAAATGACCACATTTAAGTTTTCTACCCACGAATTCCCAACACAAACCTTCAGGTTTAGCTCCACTTATTTCTTCATGATCTACTTAGAATCCTGTTTCCATCCAGGTATGATTTGTACTAGGGCTCCCAACATGTGTTATAGGGCCAGTGCCTGGAGGAGTGTGATCTTGTTTGGGAATATGGATCTTTTGAACATAGATGTTTGCCAGTTACAATAAAACCATTAGCATGGGCTCTACAGAAGAGTCAGATACACAGTAAAGATACTAATTGGGATCCAAGGCACAGCCTGCAGTGGCATGTCTACAGCCTGCAGATCAGTGTGTGAGTGAGAAAAGGCAACAAAGGATGCTTTCTTGCAGACGTCACATGCAACAGGGGTCTGCTGACACTGAGTTTTCTAGAGTGGTCCTGGCACTATGAAAAAACAGGATTCTGTGATTTAAGCTTCCAGTCTTAATGATGGTAAATGATGACAAGAGAAATGTTAAACAAAAAAATTGTTTTTACTTTTTTTATTTTTGAGATTATGATATAATCACAACATTTCTCCCTTCCCTTTCTTTTCTTCAAAGCCTCCTTTCTCCTCTTCAAATTCATGGCCTCTATTTTCATAAGTTGTTATTACATTCACATATGTATATATGTATATGTAGATAGATAGATAGATAGATAGATAGATAGATAGATAGATAGATAGATTCCTAAATAGAACCTACTTGATCTATATAATACTACTTATATAGACAGGACTGAACATTAAGTATAGGATAACCAGTTGGTATGCTGTTCCCTAGGGAAGACCATTCCTCTCACTCCCAGGACTCCCATTCTTTCCTTTTTTCTTTCTTCTTCTTCTTCTCCTTCTCCTTCTCCTTATCCTTCTCCTTCTCCTACTCCTTCTCCTTCTCATTCTTATTCTTCTTTTTCTTCTCTTTCCCCTTCCATCTTCCTTTTCATTTCATTTTTTCTTGTTTGTTTGTTTGTTTGTTTGTTTGTTTTGAGACACAGTCTTACTATGTAGTTCTAGCTGTCCTGGAACTGACACTGTAGACCAGGCTGACCTCAAACTTACAAATCCATCTGCCTCTGCCTTCTGAGTTCTAGGGTCATAGCCATGCACCTGGACATAATGTTATCTTTCAAAGTAAGATTTTTATACACAAACAAAAGCTGAGGGAGAAAATTGTCACTAGATTGTCACAAGAAATGCTGAAACTAAAAGGAAAAGATGTTGATTAGTAACAAGAACTTATATTACCACTAGTTAAAACAGTTAATTACCAAAGTTAAAGCTCTAATATTGTAATAGTGGTTTTAATTAGTTATGTCTCTTGTATAGCTTTAAAAGAGAAAGTTCGCAGAGCTCATATGAATTCACAGAGACTGACATAACATGAACAGGGGTTTCGTGGGTCTGTACCAGATTCTCTCTGTATAAATTATGGCTTATAGTTTAGTGCTTTTTTACGGGATTCCTCAGTGTTTAAACTAGTGAGTCTCTGATTCTTGTGCCTTCTATTGGGCCTTTTTCCTTCTGTTTGTTTCTGATAGTTTTTGTTTTATCTTATTAAATTTTATTTTGTTATATGTTATTATTATCTCTTAGAAGACTTTCCTAGCTTTCAGTCCACAACTTGGCAAATTGGGCACTCCAGCTCACCCACCCACACCCAGAGACAGCACTGTTTGCCTCCCAGAAGGCCTGCTCTAACCCAGCTCACAAAACTCCACCTTCCTACAAGGAGGGACAAAGCAGTCAGAGACAGCAAAGCCAGTTAACACCAAAGATAACCAGATAGCTAGATACAAATGCAAAAACATAAGCAACAGAAACCAATGCCACCTGGCACCATTAGAACCAGTTTTCCAACCACAGTAAACCCTGGATACCCTAACATGCCTAGAAAGCAAGATTCTGACCTAAAATGCCATCTCATGAAGATGATAGAGGACTTTAAGGAAGAAATAAATAACTCCCTTAAAGAAATACAGGAGAACACAGGTAAATAGGTAGAAGTCTATAATGAGGAAACATATAAATCACTTAAAGAATTACAGAAAAACACAACCAAACAGAAGAAGGAATTGAACAAAACCATCCAGGATGTAAAAATGGAAATAAAAAGAATAAAGAAATCAAAAAAGAAGGAAACCCAAGAGATGGAAAACCTAGGAAAAAGATCAGGAGATATAGATGCAAGCATCACCAACAGAATGCAAGAGATAGAAGAGAGAATCTCAGTCATAGAAAATACCATAGAAGATATTGACATAACAGTCAAAAATGCAAAATGCAAAAAGCATCTAATCCAAAACATCCAGGAAATTCAAGATACAATGAAAAGACCAAACCTAAGAATAATAGGAATATAAGAGAGTGAAGATTCCCAATTCAAAGGGCCAGAAAACATCTTCAACAAAATTGAAGAAAAAAAACTTCACTACCCTAAAGAAAAACATGGCCATAAACACACAAGAAGCCTACAAAATACCAAATAGACCAGAAAAGAAAAGCCTCCCATCATATAGTTATCAAAACAATAACTACACAGAACAAAGAAAGAATATTAAAAGCAGTAAGAGGAAAAGGCCAAGTAACATATAAAGGCAGACCTATCGCAATTACACCAGACTTCTCAACAGAGACTCTAAAAGCCAGAAGATCTTGGGCAGATGTCATGCCAACCCTAAGAGAGCAAAAATGCCAGCCCAGGCTGTTAAACCCAACAAAACTCTCAATCACAAAAGAGGGAGAAACAAAGATATATCATGACAGAACTAAATTTAAACAATTATTTATCCATTAATTCAGGCCTACAAAGGGTACTAGAAGGAAAATTCAAATACAAGGAGGGTATCTTCGCCCAAGAAAAACCAAGAAATTAATCATCTCACAACAAACCCAAAAGAGAACCATACAAGCATATTACCACCTCTAACAACAAAAATAACAGGAAGCAACAATAATTGGTCATTAATATCTCTCAATATCAATTCCCCAATAAAAAGACATAGAATAACAGAATGGATATGTAAACAGAACCCAGCATTTTACTGCATACAGGAAACACACTTCAGTGACAAAGACAGACACTAACTCATACTAAAAGGCTGGGAAAAAAAATTCCAAGCAAATGACCCAAAAAAACATGCTGGAGTAGCCATTCTAATATCCAATAAAATAGACTTTCAACCAAAAGTTATCAAAAAAGATGGGAAAGGACACTTCATTCTCATCAAAGGAAAAATACACCAAGATGAACTCTCAATCCTGAACATCTATGCCCCAAGTGCAAGGGCTCCCACATTTGTAAAAGAAACATTACTAAAGTTGAAAACACACATTGAACCTTACACAATATTAGTGGAAGACTTTAACACTCAACTATCACCAATGGGCAGGGCTTAGAAGAAACTAAACAGAGACATAGTGAAACTAACAGAAATTATGAACCAAATAGATTTAATAGATATCTACAGAACTTCATCCTAAAAAAAAGGAATATACCTTCTTCTCAGCAGCCATATAATAGGACACAACAGATACAAGAAGATTGAAATAATCCCATTCTATCTGATCACCATAAACAAAGGCTTGTTTTCAGTAACAACAAAAACAACAGAAAGACTCATACTTATGGAAACAGAACAATTCTCTACTCAATGATAATTTGGTCAGGGAAGAAATAAAGAAAGAAATTAAAGACTTTCTAGAATTTAACGAAAATGAAGGCACAGCATACCCAAACTTATGGGACACAATGAAAGCAGTGATGAGAGGAATATTCATAGCACTAAGTGCCCTCATGAAGAAATTGGAGAGATCCTATTGGAGAGACTTCAAAAGGAGTAGGGAGCAGGAAATAAATTCAGGAATGAAATCAATAAATTAGAAACAAAGAGAACAATACAAAGGATTGATGAAAGTAAAAACTGGTTCTCTGAAAAATAAACAAGATAGATAAACCCTTAGCCACACTAACTAAAAGGCAAGAGACACTATCCAAATTAACAAAATCAGAAATGAAAAGGGAGACATAACAGAAACTGAGGAAACTCAAAAGATCATCAGATCCTACTATAGAAGACTATACTCAACAAAACTGGAAAATCTAGATAAGGTGGATGATTTCTAGACAGATACCATGTATCAAAGTTAAATCAGAATCAGATAAATTATATAAGCAGTCCCATAACCCCAAAGGAAATAGAAGAAGTCATTAAAACTCTCCCAACCAAAAAATTCCCAGGGCCAGATGGTTTTAGTGCAGAATTCTATCAGACCTTCAAAGTCCTAATACCAATACTTCTCCAACTATTCCACAAAATAGAAACAGAAGGAATACTATCCAATTCATTGTATGAAACCACAGTTACTCTAATACCTAAACCACATGAAGACCCAACAGAAAAGAAAACTTCAGACCAATTTCACCTATGAATATTGGTGCAAAACTACTCAATAAAATTTTCAAAAACTGAATTCAAGAACACATCAAAATGGTCATTCACAATGATAAAGTAGGCTTCATCTGAGAGATGCAGGGATGGTTCAATATACAAAAATCCATCAACTTTATAATCCACTTTATAAACAAACTCAAAGAAAAAAATCACATGATAATCTCATAAGATGCTGAAAAAGCCTCTGTCAAAATACAACACCCTTTCATGTTAAAAGTCTTGAAAGATCAGGAATTCAAGGCCCATTCCTAACCATAATAAAGGCAATATATAGCGAACCAACAACAAACATCAAATTAAATGAAGAGAAACTTGAAGTAATACCCCTAAAATCAGGGACAAAAAAAGTTTCTCTCTCTCTCTCTCTCTCTCTCTCTCTCTCTCTCTCTCTCTCTCTCTCTCTCTCTCTCTCTCTCTCTCCCCCTCTCTCTCTCTTCAATACAGTACTCGAAGTTCTAGTTTGAGCAATTAGACAACAAAAGGAGGTCAAAGGGATACAAATTGGAAAGGAAGAAGTCAAGTAACCTTACATAAGTGACCTTAAAAATTCTACCAGAGAACTTCTACAACTGATAGACAACTTCAGCAAAGTAGTTGGATATAAAATTAACTCAAACAAATCAATAGCCTTTCTCTACACAAAGGATAACTGGACTGAGAAAAAAATTAGGGAAACAACACCCTTCACAATAATCACAAATAATAAAAAATATCTTGCTGTAACTCTAACCAAGCAAGTGAAAGATATGTATGACAAGAAATTTAAGTCCCTGAGAAGGAAATTGATGAAGACCTCAGAAGATGGAAAGATCTCCTATGCTCACAGATTAGCAGGATTAACATAGTAAAAATGGCCATTTTACCAAAAGCAATCTATAGATTCAATTCAATCCCCATCAAAATTCTAACTCAATTCTTCATAGAATTGGAAAGAGCAATTCTCAAATTCATCTGGAATAACAAAAAACCCAAGATAGCAAAAACTATTCTCAACAATAAAAGAACTTCTGAAGGAATCACCATCCCTAATCTCAAACTGTAGTACTGAGCAATAGTGATTTTAAAACCGCATGATATTAGTACAGAGACAGGCAGGTAGATCGATGGAATAGAATTGAAAAACCCAAATATGAACCCACATGCCTATGGTCACTTGATCTTTGACAAAGGAGCTAAAACCATCCAGTGGAAAAAAAGACAACAAATGGTGCTGGTTGAACTAGAAGTCAGCATGTAGAAGAATGTAAATCGATCCATTCTTATCTCCTTGTACAAAGCTCAAGTTCAAGTGGATCAAGTCCCTCCACATAAAACCAGATACACTGAAACTAACAGAAGAGAAAGTAGGGAAAAGCATTAAACATATGAACACAGCAGGAAAGTTTCTAAACAGAACACCAATGCCTTATGCTCTAAGATCAAGAATTGACAAATGGGACCTCATAAAATTACAAAGCTTCTGTAAGGCAAAGAATGCTCTCAATAGGACAAAGTGGCAACCAACAGAATGGGAAAAGATCTTTATCAATTCCTATATCCAATAGAAGGCTAATATCCAATATATATAAAGAACTCAAGAAGTTAGACTCCAGAGAACCAAATAACCCTATTAAAAATGGCAAACAGAGCTAAACAGAGAATTTTCAACTGAGGAAACTCAAATGGCCAAGAAGTACCTAAAGAAATGTTCAACATCCTTAGTCAACAGGGAAATGCAAAATCAAAACAACCCTGAGGTTCCACCTTACAGCAGTCGAATGGCTAAGATCAAAAACTCAGGTGATAGCAGATGCTGGCAAGGATGTGGAGAAAGAGAAACACTCCTCCATTGTTGGTGAGATTGTAAGCTGGTAAAAATACTTTGGAAATCAATCTGGTGGTTCCTCAGAAAATTGGAAATATTTCTACTTGAAGACCCAACTAAACCACTCCTGGCGCATATACCCAAAAGATGCTGCAACATATAACAAGGACAACGTGCTTCACTATGTTCATAGCAGCCTTATTTATAATAGCCAGGAGCTAAAAAGAACCCAGATGTCCCTCAACCAAAGAATGAATACAGAAAATGTGGTACATTTACACAATGGGATACTACTACAGCTATTAAAAACTTCACAAATTTTGCAGGCAAATGGGTGGAACTAGAAGATAACATCCTGAGTGAGGTGACCCACACTCAAAAGAACATATATGGTATGTACTCACACTGATAAGTGGATATCTAGGAAATAAAAACCTTAGAATACTCATGTATAACTCACAGACCATATGAAACTTAATAGATGGAAGGCCAACCTGTGAATGATTCAATCCCACCTAGAAGGGGCAACAAAAATAATCACAAGAGGCAGAGGAAGGGAGAGAAACTGGGTAGGAGAGGGGAAGGGGTGAAAAAAAGAGGGGACAGGATCAGGTATGGGAAGAGACAGAAAAGAAGTCCAGAGGACCAGGAGAATGGATAGATGTATGTAGCAGCAGTGGGTATGGAATGGGAGGAACCACTAGAAAGTCCCCGATGCCAGGGATGGGAGAGGCTCCCAGGACCCAGTAGAGATGGCATTAACCTAAATGACCAACAGAGAGGAAATAGAACCTGAAGAGATCTCCTGCAGTAAATAGACATGGGCCCCAGTTTAGGAATGGTGCCACTCACCCATCTCAAAATTTTTAAACCCAGAATTGTTCTTGTCTAAAGGAAATTCAGGGACAAAAATGGAGTAGAGACTGAAGGAAAGGCCATCCAGAGACTACCCCACCGTGGGATCCATCCCATCTGCAGAGAGCAAACCCTGACCTATTGCTGACGCAAGATGTGCTTGCAGACAGGAGCCTAGCTAGTATGGCTGTCCTCTGAGAGTCTCTGCCAGCACCTGACTAAGACAAATGCAGATACTCACAGCCAACCATTGTCTGAGCCCAGGGACCCCAATGGAAGAGTTAGGAGAAGGACTGAGGGAGCTAAAGGGGACTGCAACCCCATAGGAAGAACAACAGTATCAACTAACCAACCCCTCAGAACACCCAGGCACTAAACCACCAACCAAAGAGTATACATGGTCTGGTCCATGGCTCCAGCTACATATGTAGCAAGGACTGCCTTACCTGGCATCAGTGGGAGAGGAGGCACTTGGTCTTGTAGAGGTTTGATGCCCCAGAAAAGGGGGGAGGGTACTAGAGGGGTGATGTGGGAGTGACTGTGGGGTGGCAGATCACCCTCTTAGAGGCAAAGTGGAGGGAAACGGGAAGGGGCATTCGTAGAGGGGGATAACATTTGAAATGTAAACAAGTAAAATAATTAATAAAGAAATATCATAAAAAGAAGATTTTGCTAATGAGAAACAGAGAGTGGATCCACAGGGGAAGAGTTAGGGGAAACTGTAATATATATATAATTATGTAAGAAAAAAATACATTTTCAATTAAAGAGAGATGAAAGCTACAAAAACTACTATAGCTGTAATAATTTATGTATCAGCCAGTATTCTCTACAGAGATAGACTACCAAATGTCATGTAACAGAATGGTAAGTAGATAGGTAGGTAGGAAGGAAGATAGATAGATAGATAGATAGATAGATAGATAGATAGATAGATAGATAGATAGATAGATAGATAGATAGATAGAATTGATAGATATAGAAACAATACATTAGATTGACTTACATGACAAATGACTAAGTATATCCACAATAGATGTGTATATGCTATATAGGTGGAGAAACTAGCAACTCTCAGTACTAGAAACTGGAAGCTTCATAAACAAGAAAGATAAGATGCAGTTCAAGTCTGAGATTGAAGTATAAAATTCCCTACAAAACTGCTGATGTGACTCTACATTCAAAGCTGAAAATGTGGAATCAGGGGTTCACAGGTGATTATAGCAGCAAATAAAAACAAAATAAAACCAACAAAAATATAGCCTATGAAGTTAGCTAAAGATAAAACAGATAGTTTAAACAGACTTAAATCATCCAATGAGATAGAGATACTAATTTAAAATCTCCCAACTAAAAATGGCCCTGAGCCAGATCAATTTAACACAAAATTCAACCAGATGTCATAAGAATAACTAACACCAATAATCTTCAAATATTCAATAAAAAAAGAAGGAGATACTTGCAAATCTTTTTACAAAACTAGTATTTGATGCTAACCTAAACCTATAAAAGAAAATTATAGGCCAATAACTCTGGTGAACATGGATGCAAATTCTCATAAATATTTCAAAACAAATTCAAGACAGCAAAAAAATGTTTACTTGATTTTCTATTTTTAAAAATATTTGCTGCCTTTATATCCTAGAATTATCCCTGTTTGATATCATTTGAAAGATTTTTTCCTCCATCTGTAGGCTACACTCTTCTTATTCTGGTAAATGGCTTCCACTTGGTGTTACAAGTAATAACTTGGCTGTGGTGAGCACTTACGAAAGAGCTTTCCTATTTCTATATATAAGTATTTATCAATGCAAGACTGAAGCATGCCACACCCTGGTCATTGACAGGGAAACTGAATATATGTAGAGGAGGGGAGGAAGGGAAAACCCGGGAGGGAGAAAGGGGGGAGACATGGAGGGGAGACAGTCTCGGTACTAGGAGGGGATGGAGAAGGTCAGAGCAGGAAATCAATAAAAAATGTACACAGGATGGTGATGAAGAAGGGATAGACCACTGAGGGGCCAGACGCGGGAAAAGACTATAGCCCGAAGTGAAGAAAAGGGAACGAACCTGTCAGACCAACGCGTTGGTCAACTGCATGGCTCGGTCGGATGGGACTTACCAACAAAATATTTGCAATAAAGTTTTTTTTTCACTTTTATAAAAAAATTTGAATATTATAATGTATAAATATAAAAGCATTAATTATATAATAAAAATATAACTCTATTTTTCTCAGTGGAAATTGGATGATAATTGTTTTTCTCTATATTTTTGTTTTCATCTTGCAATGTCTAAATAAGGTACTGTTTTATCTTTGCAAAAAAGACTAAATATTAGTCTTTAAATAAGGCCAAAAAAAGGGCAAATAATGTCTCGTTATTCACTTAATCAGCTAAGAGTTCACCTGCAAGCACCTGCCGCACCACCCCCAAACAAAGCCTCATAAAAATCTGACATTGGACATTCCATGTTTTCACATTAACAGCTTATGTGACTCTGTTGTTCTGGAATCACAGGGCCTCTACAGGCTAGACAAGTGCTCTACCCCTGAGACACACCCCCAACCAAATAATAAATTTGATCGCTAGTCCTCACCCCCACTTTCAAAATAAGAGACTGGATTGTTGTTAGCATTAAATGAAATCTCAAATAAAAACTAAAATATTTAATAAATGTAACATGCTTGTCCTGGTTCTGTGCAAGCTTTTTCTCTCAGTAACTTCTCGATATGTATTTGCTTTCTGTTGAATCAAAGGTACAGTCTCTCTTTGTTCATGTTTATTGCATAGGAGCAAAGAAAGAGATTTAGAAGGCACAGTATTGAGTCCCTTTGCTTAAGACAGCTTACATGTTTTTAACCCAGAAATGTTCTTGTCCAAAAAAAGAACAGGGACAAAAATGGAGCAGAGACTGAAGGAAGGGTCATCTGGGAACTGCTCCATCTGGGGATCCATCCTGTTTGCAGACACCAAATCAGACACTGTTGCCACTGCCAAGAGGCACTTGCTGAAAGGAACCTGGTATGACTGTTCTTTAAGAGGCTTGACCAGCAACTGACCAATACAGATGTGGATGCTTGGAGCCAACCATCAGACTGAGCTCAAGGACCCCGGTGAGGGAGCTGGTGGAAGGACTGGAGACCCTGAGGGGGATTACAATTCCATTGGAAGAACAACATCAGCTGGCCAGACCACCTAGTGCTCCCAGGGACTAGACCACCAACCAAGGAGTGTCATGGCTCCAGATACATAGGTAGCAGAAGATGGCCTTGTCTGACATCAATGGGAGGGGAGGCCTTTGGTCCTGTGGAGGTTTGATGCCCCAGCATAAGGGTATGCTGGAGCTGTGGGGCGGGAGAGGGTGGGTGAGTGGGGGAGCACACTCATAGAGGCAAAGGGGTGGGAGGAGAGGGCAGATGTGGGATGGGGGATGGGTTGTGGAAGAGTAACCTGGAAGTAGGATATCATTTGAGATATAAACAAATGGAATGATTAATTTTTAAAAAAAGATATTTTATCTATGCTTTCTCCTAGTAATTAGAAATTTCAGGTCATATATTTATCTGTGATTTGTTTTGAATTGAGTTTTTGCCCAGGGTAAAAGTTGTCAATCTTGTTTCTACAGAAGGAAATCCATTTTCTTTCTTTTTTATTTATTTTAATTATTTTGACCACGGGTGCTTGTGGGTACACAAGTGATGCAGCATCGACTTTTGTTGACTTTTGTTGCAGATCTCTTTGCAAGACCTGAGATTTGAAGACCTTAAAGAATGGGGTGGACTACAGTCTAATGTAGACAATTGTACTTCAGTTTTGTGTGCTTTTAGACATGAATGTAACAAAGCAATGATCCAAGGAACGTCATTTGAGTTCAGGAAAGAAAATGAATGATCAGAAAAACAAGTAAATAAACTCCAGTAAGCACATACTAAATATTAACAGAACAGCTCTTTCCCAGAACTTTCTCAGAAAAAAAAATTAAACACAATTTCCTGGCATGTACTATAAACTATATCTGGGAAGGCACAAAATCAAGACTAAAGGCCATGGCCAGATTCAAAGCACACTGAGGACAGCACTCAGCATACCCTCTCACTAGATTGGGTTCTACAGCTATGTCCTGACATCCAACAAGAATAAACAAATCTTATAAATTGAATATAAATGTTTAACACGGAGGCACAAAATAATTTCCAAGAGCAAATTTCCAAGGAACAAAATGAGGTAAAAGGCCCTGTGCCTTTTTTCCTGGAGTCTCTTTCACAGTTCCCCAAGGCATTGTTCACCATTCTTTTGACCATGTTCTGATGATGCAGCGTGTGTGTGTAGAAGTCAGAGAACACCATTTGGAGCTCACTTCTTCTAGTGTGGATTCAGGAGATTGACTCAGACAGCGGGGACTTTTACCCACTGGGACATCTCACCATCTAGAAAACCTAGCTTTCCCAGCAAAGTTAAAGAGACTTTCTGTTTGGGGTACTGTTTTTAAAGCCTTGTTTTAAAAAAAAAAAAAAAAAGTGGTTGTAGTTGTGTCGATTTATACCTAGATGATACATTCTATTCTATTGGCCAAGATATCTCCACATCAAAAGATTAACCAATAAGATCAAGTAGGCTTCATTCCAAAGATGTAGGGATGGTTCAACATACATAAATCAATAAATTTAATCTACTGTATGAATAGGCTCAAGGACAGAAACCCATAATCATCTCATTTGATGCAGAGACCTTTGACAAAATTCAACATCCTTTCATGATAAAGGCCCTAGAGAATTTAAGCATAAAAGGTACATTATCTCAGCATAAGAAAGACAATGTCTTAGTTTAGGTTTTACAGCTGTGAACAGACACCAGGACCAAGGAAACTCTTATAAAGAACAACATTTAATTGGGGCTGGCTTGCAGTTTAAGAGTTCAGTCACAGCAGCGTCTAGGCAGGCATGGTGCTGGAGGAGCTGAGAGTTCTACATCTTCATTCAAAGGAATCAAGGAGCAAAGTGTCTTCCACATAGCTAGGTGGAGGGTCTCAAAGCCCACCCCTACAGTGACATACCTCCTCCCACAAGGCCACACCTACCCCAACAAGGCCCCATCTCCTAATAGTGCCACTTCCTGGACCAAGCATATTCAAACCACCATAGGGGATATAAAGCAAGCCTATAGCCAATACCTTGTTAAATAGAAAAACTTCAAAGCATTGTCAGTAAAATCACGAACAATGTAAGTTATGTTCACTCTCTCACCTTCTGTTCAATATAGCACTTGAAGTCTTAGAGCAACAAGACAACTGAAGAAGATAAAGAGGATACAAATAGGAAAGTGGAAAGTTAAAGTATCCTTCTTTGTAGATGATATGATTTTGTACATAAAGACCCCAAATACTTCACTAGGAAACTTCTACATCTGATAAACACATTCAACAAAGCAGCAAGATATGAAATTGACACATAAAAATCAACATCTTTACTACATACAAATAACAAATACAGAGATAAAGAAACCAGAGAAACAGTGGCATTAACAATCACCTAAACCGGGCAGTGGTGGTGCACGCCTTTAATCCCAGCACCTGGGAAGGCAGAGACAGGCAGATTTCTGAGTTCGAAGCCAGCCTGGTCTGCAGAGTGAGTTCCAGGACAGACAGGGCTACACAGCCTGTCTCAAAAAAACAAAAAACAAAAACAAAACAATCACCTAAAAAAAATCTTGGAATAAAACCAACCAAGGAAGTTAGAGGCCTACACAATGGAAACTTTAAGAAACTGAAAAGAAATTGAAGACACCAAAAGATAGAAAGTCCTACCATGCCTGTGGACTGGAAAGATTAAGATTGTGCCAGAAGCAATCTACAGATTGAATATAATCCCTTTTAACTTCCAATGCAGTTTTTCATAGAAACTGAAAAATAATCTTACATTTTATATGGAAACACAAACAACCCAGAATAGCCAAAACAACATTGAGCAATAAAAATAACACACCAACATCCAAGATTATACCACAAAGATATGATAATACAAACAGCATGGCACTGGCATAAAACAGACTCATTCAGCAGATTAGAATCTAGGATTCACACATAAACTAACACTCCTACAGTCACCTGATTTTGACAAAGAAATCAATAATATACACTGGAGGAAAGACTGCATCTTCAGGAAATGGTCTTGTGAGATGGTCAACCTCGATAGCTACATGAAAGAATGGAACTTGATCTTTATCTCTCAGCTTGAATAAAACTCAACTCAAATGCATCAAGAACAACAATGTAAGACCCAATATACTGATACTGAGAGAGGAGAAAGTAGTCAATACACTTGAGCTCATTAACATAGGAAAGGGCTTTCTGAAAGGCATAAGACTAAGAATTAATAAATGTGACCCTACAAAACTAAAATGTACAGCAAAGTGTACCATCCCCTGAGTGAAGAGGTAGACCACAAAATAGAGAAGAAATATTTGTTAGCTATACCTTTGACAGATGATTTGTATTGTAGAATTCACAAAGACCTAAATAACTAACCATCAAGAAAACAACCTAATTTTTAAAATGTGGTATGGAATGATAAAAATTTCAACAGAGAGGAAATGCAAATGCCTAAGAAACATTTTTAAAACATTTGATAACCTTTACAATCAAGGAAATCCAAATTAAAGCTATTTTGAGATTTCATCTTGCCCTAGTCAAAATGACTATGAAAAAAAATGATGACAAATGCTATCAAGGATATAGGAAAGGTAAATGCTTATTCATTTATAGAAATCAGTGCAGAAATTCCTACACAACACCTACACATACAACACACACACACACACACACACAACATACACACAAACTAAAAATAGATCTACCATGTGATCAAGTGGCAGCACTCTTTTGTTTTGTTTTGTTTTTTTTTTATGATATAAATAGCACTCCTAGATTGGGCAGATTTACCACTACACTACTCTAATCCCCGGCTATGAGATCCCTTATAACTTGCGGTTCATCCAGGCCGCGTCCTTGTCCTCCGAGCTCCGGCTCCTCCGTTGTCGGCTTCCTTCTATCTCCAGCTTCCTTCTGCCTGCTTCCTCCTGCTTCTACTCTGCTTGCTTCTTTTTCTCCTGTCAACTCCCTTCTCCTCTCTACTGCTTCTGCTTGCTTCTACCTCTCCCATCGACTCCCTTCTCCACTGCCTCTGCTTCTGCTCTACCTTTTATATCAAATTCCTCTCACTCTCTCTTCCCCTAAGCCTTTTTCTCTGCCTCCCCTTCTACTGCCCAATCTCTGGCTCTAGTCTTTATTATACAGGTTTTAATTGGACAGAAGGTTTACAAGATGTCCTCTGTGTACAGATTCAATCATTCTCTGCAGCCCCTCCCAGAAGGGTGGAACTAGGATCAAAATACAAGGCTGGGGCTATCCACAACATTGATTCAATCCTCCTCTGGAGCCCCTCTCAGGGAGTGTGGAACTAGGATCAAAATACAAGGCTGGGGCTATCCACAACAATTCTGGAATTCTAGAAATGCTGGAAACTGTAACATTTACACAGGACAAACAAAATTGGTGACTACATAGCTCTTTTCCTCATGCCACCTTTAAGAAAATTCTGGTCAAATGTCTGTCACTCACTCAGCTTTTAATTTGATGGACTCAGTTGAAATTGTGATAAACATTTACAGTAATTGAATCTGTGACAGGCTATACATCATGATCAGAACATATCAGTTGTTTTTTTTTTTTTTCTTAACAAGAAAGTACTCATTCTGATTTCTAATATACTGGTTATCTTGTACTATTTTTGAACACCGTTTAGGGCAGTTAGTTATAAACTAAACATATATCAGTCCTTATATTTAGTGTGATTTTTATTTTTTGTAAAATTATATTTAGTAATTAACAGAATGTGCACATCAACTTGTGTTTGCTTTTTTAGTGTTCTATTCATTCTAAAATAACCACACCCAAAGTTACCTATTCTTCTATTTAAGACAAATTAGTCACCCCTATTTCAGGAGTATAACTATTCAGTAGCCTAAAAAACCCAAAGTCTTTGAATCTCACAAGCATATATATCATATGTCACTTTTTTAGCAATAAAGGTGGATTTCAAGTAGTTCCTTGAATACCTGAATGTATTTTTTTTTTTTTTTTTTTTGGAAATTTTATATATTTTCAGATGTTTTCCCCTTACCCCATTTTCTCCCCTCCCTCCCAGGAACTCACTATCCCTTCCCCCCTCCTCTTGCCTCTATGATGGTGTACCCCCACCCACCCTACCCCGTACCTCACCTCCCTACCCTCGAAACCCCCCCCACGACATCCAGCCTTCATGGGACCAAGGATCTCTTCTCCCACTTCTATGTAGCTCCCTTGCATATATAACTGGAGCCATGGGTCCCTCCCTGAGCGCTCCCAGGCTGGTGGTTTAGACCCTGGGGGCTCTGGTTGGTTGGTATTATTGCTTTCCTCATGGTGTCTTGAATCCTCTCAACTCCTTCAGTCTTCACTCTATCTTCTCTATTGGGAACCCCATGATCAGTTTGATGGTTAGCTGTGAGCATCTGCCTCTGAATATGTCAGACTCTTGCATACCTCTAAGGAGACAGCTATATCAGGCTCCTGTCAGCATGTACTTCCTGACATCAACATCAACGTCTACCTTTGGTGACTGCACATGGGATGGATACCCAGGTGAATGGTCTGGAGATGGCCCCTCCTTCAGGTTCTGTCCTGTACTTTGTCTCCATATTTGCTCCCTAGAGTATTTTGTTACTCCTTCTAAGAAGGAGTGAAGCCCCCCCCCAACTTGGTTGTCATTCTTCATGAGCTTTATGTGGTCTGTGAGTTGAATGTTGGGTATTTCAAGCTTCTGGGCTAAAATCCAATAATCAGTGAGTGAATACCATGTATGCTCTTTTGTGATTGGGTTACTTCACTCAGGATGATATTTTCTAGTTCCATCCATTTACATGAGAATTTATCGAATTCATTGTTTTTAATAGCTGAGTAATATTCCATTGTGTAAATGTACCACATTTTTTTTATCCATTCCTCTGTTGAAGGGCATCTGGGTTCTTTCCAGTTTCTGGCTATTATAAATAAAGCTGCTATGAATATAGTGGAGCATATATCCTTGTTATGTGTTAGAGCATCTTCTGGGTATATGCCCAGGAGTGGTATAGCTGGGTCCTCAGTAGTGATATGTCCAGTTTTCTGAGGAACTGCCAGACTGTTTTCCATAGTGGTTGCACCATCTTGCAATCCCACCAACAATAAAGGAGTGTTCCTCTTTCTCCACATCCTCGCCAGCATCTACTATCACCTGAGTTTTTGATCTTAGCCATTCTGACTGGTGTGAGGTGGAATCTCAGGGTTGTTTTGATTTGCATTTCCCTGATGACTAAGGATGCTGAACATTTCTTTAGGTGCTTCTCAACCATTCGCATTTCCTCAGTTGAGAATTCTTTGTTTAGCTCCGTAACCCATTTTTTAAAAGGGTTATTTGGTTGTCTAGAGTCTAATTTCTTGAGTTCTTTGTATATATTGGATATTAGTCCTCTATCGATGTGGGATTGGTAAAGATCTTTTCCCAATCTGTTGGTTGCCATTTTGTCCTATTGACAGTGTCCTTTGCCTTACAGAAACTTTGCAGTTTTATGAAGTCCCATTTGTCAATTCTTGATCTTAGAGCATAAGCCATTGGTGTTCTGTTCAGGAACTTTTCCCCTGTGCCTAGGTTATTGAGGGTCTTCCACCACCTTCTCTTCTATTAGTTTCAGTGTGTCTGGTTTTATGTGAAGGTCCTTTATCCAGATGGACTTGAGCTTCGTACAAGAAGATAGGAATGGATCAATTTGCATTCTTCTGCATGTTGTCCTCCAGTTGAACCAGCATCATTTGTTGAAAATGCTGTCCTTGTTCCACTGGATGGTTTTAGCTCCTTTGTCAAAGATCAAATGACCATAGGTGTGTGGGTTCATTTCTGGGTCTTCAACTCTATTCCACTGATCTTCCTGCCTGTCTCTGTACCAATACCAGGCAGTTTTTATCACTATTGCTCTGTAGTACAGCTTGAGGTCAGGATGGTGATTCCTCCAGAAGTTCTTTTATTGTTGAGAATGGTTTTCGCTATCCTGGGTTTTTTGCTGTTCCAAATAAATTTGAGAATTTCTCTTTCTAGCTCTGTAAAGAATTAAGTTGGTATTTTAATGGGATTGCATTGAATCTGTAGATTGCTTTTGGCAAGATGGCCATTTTTACTATATTAATCCTTCCAATCCATGAGCATGGGAGATCTTTCCATTTCCTGAGATCTTCTTCAATTTCTTTCTTCAGAGACTTGATGTTCTTGTCATACAGATCTTTCACTTGCTTGGTTAGATTCACCCCGAGGTATTTTATATTATTTGTGACTATTGTGAAGGGTGTCATTTCCCTAATTTCTTTTTCAGCCTGTTTATCTTTCATGTAGACAAAGGCTACTGATTTGTTTGAGTTAATTTTATAAACTGCCACCTTGCTGAAGTTGTTTATCAGGTTTAGGAGTTCTCTGGTGGAAGTTCTGGGGTCACTTAAGTATACTATCATATCATCTGCGAATAGTGATATTTTGACTTCTTCCTTTCCTATTTGTATTCCTTTGACTTCTTTTTGTTGTCTAATTGCTCTGACTAGAACTTCCAGTACTATATTTAATAGGTAGGGAGAGAGTGGGCACCCTTGTCTAGTTCCTGATCTTAGTGGGATTGCTTCAAGTTTCTCTCCATTTAGTTTGATGTTGGCTACTGGCTTGCTGTATATTGCTTTGATTATGTTTAGGTATGGGCCTTGAATTCCTGATCTTTCCAAGACTTTTACCATGAAGGGATGTTGAATTTTGTCAAATGCTTTCTCAGCATCTAGTGAGATGATCATGTGGGTTTTTTTCTTTGAGTTTGTTTATATAGTGGATTACATTGATGGATTTCCGAATATTGAACCATCCTGCATTCCTGGGATAAAGCCCACTTGATCATGATGGATGATTGTTTTGATGTGTTCTTAGATTCAGTTTGCTAGAATTTTATTGAGTATTTTTGCATCGATATTCATAAGAGAGATTGGTCTGAAGTTCTCTTTCTTTGTTGGGTCTTTGTGAGGTTTAGGTATGAGTGTGATTGTAGCTTCATAGAACGAACTGGGTAGTGTTCCTTCTGTTTCTATTTTGTGGAATAGTTTGAAGAGAATTGGTATTAGGTCTTCCTTGAAGGTCTGATAGAATTCTGCACTAAAACCATCTGGTCCTGGGCTTTTTTTGGTGGGGAGACTTTTAATGACTGCTGCTATTTCTTTAGGAGTTATGAGACTGTTTAGATGGTTTATTTGCTCCTCATTTAACTTTGGTACCTGGTATCTGTCTAGAAAACTGTCCATTTCATCCAGATTTTCCAGTTTTGTTGAGTATAGGCCTCTGTAATAGGATCTGATGATTTTTTGAATTTCCTCAGTTTCTGTTGTTATGTCTCCCTTTTCAGATCTGATTTTATTAATTTGGATACTGTCTGTGCCCTCTGGTTAATCTGGCTAAGGGTTTATCTATTTGTTGATTTTCTCAAAGAACCAACTCCTGGTTTTGTTGATATTTTGTATAGTTCTTTCTGTTTCTACTTGGTTGATTTCAGCCCTGAGTTTGATTATTTCCTGATGCCTACTCCTCTTGGGTGTATTTGCTTCTTTTTGTTCTAGAGCTTTCAGGTGTGCTGTCAAGTTGTTAATGTGTGGTCTCTCCAATTTCTTTTTGTGGGCACTTAGAGCTATGAGTTTTCCTCTTAGCACTGCTTTCATGGAGCCCTACAAGTTCTGGTATGATGTGTCCTCATTTTCGTTAAATTCTAGGAAGTCTTTAATTTCTTTCTTTATTTCTTCCTTGACAAAGTCATCATTGAGTAAAGCATTGTTCAGTTTCCACATGCATGTGGGTTTTCCCTTGGTTTTGTCATTATTAAAGACCAGCCTTAGTCCATGGTGATCTGATAGGATGCAAGGGGTTATTTCAATCTTTTTGTATCTGTTGAGGACTGTTTTGTGACCAATTATATGGTCTATTTTGGAGAAGGTACCATGAGGTGCTGAGAAGAAGGTATATTCTTTTGCTTTAGGATGAAATGTTCTATAGATATCTGTTAAATCCACTTGGTTTATAACTTCTGTTAATTTCAATGTGTCTTTGTTTAGTTTCTGTTTCCACGATCTGTCCATTGGAGAGAGTGGGGTGTTAAAATCCCCCACTATTATTGTGTGAAGTGCAATGTGTGCTTTGAGCTTTAGTAAAGTTTCTTTTATGTATGTGGGTGCCCTTGCATTTGGAGCATAGATGTTCAGAATTGAGAGTTCATCTTGGTAGATTTTTCCTTTGATGAGTATGAAGTGTGCTTCCTTATATTTTTTATTACTTTTGGTTGAAAGTCGATTTTATTTGATATTAGAATGACTACTCCAGCTTATTTCTTGGGACCATTTGCTTGGAAAATTGTTTTCCAGCCTTTTACTCTGAGGTAATGTCTGTCTTTGTCACTGAGGTACGTTTCTTGTATGCAACAAAATTCTGGGTCCTGTTTATGTATCCAGTCTGATAGTCTACGTCTTTTTATTGGAGAATTGAGCCCATTGATGTTAAGGGATATTAAGGAAAAATGATTGTTGTTTCGTATTATTTTTGTTATTAGAGGTGGAATTATGTTTGTGTAGCTATCTTTTTTGGGGGTTGTTGGAAGATTACTTCCGTGCTTTTTCTAGGTTGTAGTTTCCTTCCTTGTGTTGGCATTTTCCATCAATTATTCTTTGAAGTGCTGGGTTTGTGGAAGATATTGTTGAAATTTGGTTTTGTCATGGAATATCTTGTTTTCTCCATCTATAGTGATTGAGAGTTTTGCTGGGTATAGCAGTCTGGGCTGGCATTTGTGTTCCCTTAGGGTCTGTATGATATCAGACCAGGATCTTCTGGCTTTTATAGTCTCTGGTGAAAAGTCTGGTGTAATTCTTATAGGTCTGCCTTTATATGTTACTTGACCTTTTTCCTTTACTGCTTTTAGTATTTTTTCTTTGTTTTGTGCATTTGGTGTTTTGATTATTATGTGACAGGAGGTATTTCTTTTCTGGTCTGGTCTGTTTGGTGTTCTGTAGGCTTCTTGTATGTTTATGGGCATCTCATTGTTTAGGTTGGGGAAATTTTCCTCTATAATTTTGTTGAAGATATTTACTGGCCCTTTAAGTTGGGAATCTTCACTCTCATCTATACCTATTATCCTTAGGTTTGGTCTTCTCATTGTGTCTTGGATTTCCTGGATGTTCTGGGTTAGGAGCATTTTACATTTTGCATTTTCTTTGACTGTTGTGTCAATGTTTTCCATGGTATCGTCTGCGCATGAGATTCTCTCTTCTATCTCTTGTATTCTGTTGGTGATGCTTGCATCTATGACTCCTGATCTCTTTCCTACATTTTCTATCTCCAGAGTAGTCTCCCTTTGAGATTTCTTTATTGTTTCTATTTCCATTTTTAGATCCTGGACGGTTTTGTTCAATTCCTTCACCTGTTTGGTTGTGTTTTCTTGCCATTCATTAAAGGATTTTTTTGTTTCCTCTTAAGGGCTTCTACCTGTTTACCTGTGTTCTCTTTCAATTCTTTAAAGGATTTTTGTGTTTCCTCTTTAAGGGCTTCTACCTGTTTACCTGTGTTCTCCTGTCTTTCTTTAAGGGAGTTACTTATGTCCTTCTTAAAATCCTCTATCATCATCATGAGAAGTGATTTTAATTCTGAATCCTGTTTTTCCTGTGTCATGGGGTATCCAGGGTTTGCTATGGTGGGAGAACTGGATTCTGATGATGTCATGTAACTTTTGTTTCTGTTGCTTGTGTTCTTGTGCTTGCCTTTCGCCATCTGGCTGACTCTAGTGTTACCTGTGCTCACTGTGTCTGACTGGAGTCTGTCTTTCCAGTTATCTTGCTTGTGTCAGAACTCCTCAGATTCCAGATGTCTCTGTGTTTCCTGTGATCCTAAGCTCCCTCTGCTCTGGATGCAGTAGGTCCTCCTCTGCTCTGGATGCAGTAGGTCCTCCTCTGCTCTGGATGCAGTAGGTCCTCTAGGATGTCTCAGGATCAGGTGTTTCCACAGGAGCAGACCAGCTAGGTGTCTGGCCCAGGCAAAAGGACCAGGCTCCGGGCAGAAGGGAGGTGGTATTCCGGAGGGGCAGGGTTTGGGTGCCTGCTAGTTCCTTAACCCCCCACCTGGCTCCCAGTTGTAACTCTGGGGTGTGGGGTAGTGGCAAGGTGTCTTACCCTCTGCTCTGGATCCAATAGGTTCTCTAGGATGTCTCAGGATCAGGTGTTTCCACAGGAGCAGACCAGCTAAGTGTCTGGCCCAGGCCAAGTGGCAGCACTCTTAAGTATATACCTATAGTCTACTGTTTTAGTCAATGTTCTATTGCTGTGAAAAGACATCATGACCAAGGTAATTCCTGAAAAAAAAAAAGTACTTAATTGAGGCTTGCTTATAGTTTTGGAGGTTTAATCCATTATCATCATGGCAGAAAGCATGGTGGCAGGCAGATGTGGTGCTGGAGAAGTAGCTCAGAGTTAAATCCTGATCCCAGGCAGAAAGAGAAACACTGGGCCTGCCATGGGCTTCTGAAACCTCAAAGCCCACTCTCAGTGACCATCTCTTTCCTACTCCTTCTAGTCCTTTCAAATAGTGACATTCATTCAAATAGGATAACATATGTGTGTGTGTGTATGTGTATGTGTGTGTTAATTTTATATTATTTAGATTACATATATATTTGTATATATGTATATAGATATATATACATATTTGTATGGAGCCATTCCTATTCAAGCCACTATACCTACTATAGAGATACCTACTTATCCATGTTTATTAATGCTTTATGTACAATAGCCAGGAAATGAAAACAGCCTACATGTCTATCAACTGATGAGCAGAAAATTAAAATGTTGTATTTCCACATGCTCCTACAATTCTTTCTCCCCTTCTTTCATGGGGTTCCCTCAGTTCTGCCTAATGTTTGGCTGCAGAAGGATTATAGGAGCAAGAAGGGACAAGGACACCAAAGAACACGCCCACAGAATCTACTAAGCAGAGTTCATAGGGACTCACAGAGACTGAAGTGACAGTCACAAAGCCTGCATGGATCTGAGCAAGGTTCTCAGAATATATGATATAGTTGGGTAGCTTGATGTTCTTTTGGGACTCCTGACAGTGGGACTAAGGTGGGGGTGTCTCTGATTCTCTTGCCTGCTCTTGGAACCCTTTTATTCCTACTGGGTTGCCTTATCTAGCCTTGATGAGGGTTTGTACCTAGTCTTATTGTGACTTGCTAGCTATGTTCAGTTGATATCCTTGGGAGCCCTGCTCTTTTCTGAAGGGAAACAGGGTAGGAGTGGATCTGGGGGAGAGAAGACAGAAAGGGAAGACTAGAAGAGGTGGAGGGAGGGGAAACCATAGTCAGGATAGTAATATGTGAGAGAAGAATAAATAAAATAAATTAAATTAAATAAAAATAAATTTGGGTCTTTAGATTTAAAAAAAAAAATGCCACATGCTCAAGAATCAAGCTTGTTTGCATGCATAGGCCTTTTTTTTTTTTTTTAACCTTTGTTCCATCTGGGCTCAGAGCCTGTTGGACAGAGTTGTCCACATTCAAGGCTGACTTCCTCTTTCAGTTCCCTTACACACATGTCACAGGTCTTTGGCAACACAATAAAGTATAATTTATTGATTTTCTTAGCATCTCTCAACCCAATTGTGTTAGTGAACAAAAACATACCTCACATTTTGTTAAGGGATATACATTATAAAATATCAAGTTATGAACATCAAAAAATATTTTAAAGGTGAAGAAGAAATGCAATTTTCTTTATGGAATAAAAGCTATTTCTACTAGCTTAAAATAATTTTTATAAGTACAATTGTTTTACACTGATACTGAAATCTAAACACTGAAGCCTGTAATAGATATACCAAGGTTAAGAAGAGATAACTTAAAGTGTACCACTATAGACATCATCTAATCCAACGAAAGAAAAGAGAATATTGGCAAATGTTAACAGAATGGCGTTAATGAACCTTTACATGTAACATTACAGAGAGCAGAAGTTGATTGAATTTGCTTATCCAAGAAAAAGCAGAACACTCCAATAAAATGGAAGAGACAGTATAACAGATCTCACAGAAGAGTTAGGCGGTCACTGCCAACAACTGCAAACAAAACAGACAGCCTGAAACGCAGAATACTTCATGGTTACAGAATCATGAAAGTATTAGATATCAGAACAAAATGATTATGAGTGAGAAGATTGAACCCACAACAAAACTTCTGTCGTTAAAACAAAAGCAAAGATCCCCTGAGTGACAAGAATCAGACTAAGGAGAGAGTATGTTCTGTGGAGAGAAAAAGAGAAAGCACACAGAAATTGGGAAAGAAGTGACTGGGAGTGTAAAAAGAATGAAGAAACAGAAAGTCAAGGCCCAGGACAGCAGGAACCAGGTAACAGCTCCACACCAAGTCCCATGTAGGATGGGGGTAGGATGGAAGTGGAAACAGAAACTACAGCCCCAGTGTCACTGGAGCCTGGGGACAGCAGACAACAATCTATGTTTAAAAGAGAATGTGGTATTAATACAAACTATATAAATATAGAAAAATTTTAAATGTTTAGTCTGTATACTAACATTGATACATACTCTTGATCTTTACTCTTGTAGCTTTCAACCGTTTACCAAACTGCTAAGATTGTTTCTTTCAGTAAACGATTGTTGGGTGATGACCTTGCCATTGAGTAGAAAAGGAACTTCTAAAACCGAGTTTCTTCAAACTGCCCATACTTATTCTGATGTTTATAAACTTTGTTTTAGAGTCTGTTAGGATTCCTTGGTTGAAAAACATATTTAAATTTCTTCAGCAATTTGCTTATGTTTCCTTAGTAATATTTTGAAATTATTTACATAATTACAAACTTAAAGTTTATATATTCACAGAAGTTCACATTGCAAAATAAATTATAAAAATTCCCAAAAAGTGTGACATCTTGAACTCAGCGGCCACCAGCACATTCCACACTGTTGATGCAAGTCACAGAGATAATAATGGCTGAAAAAAATCAGGCCTCGGGGAACACAAATATCATAAAATCACATATTAAAATAAAAATTAAAAATGAACGATAGCAAAGATGCAAGAAAACCTCAGAGACAAGAGCAACACATAGCAATTTTCAGCTTGGGTGGGACACAGTTGCAATGCTGGTGCTAAGTTAGGCCTAGGTGCTAATTAAGCTAGCGTGCTCTACCATTTATAGGAAGTGCAGCACCACCTCCCTCTAGACATCAAACACATTACTAAGGACACAAGAAGTATATGCTGCCTAGCCGCTTTCACCTTGTCCCCTGGCTTTGCCTTCCCTCCTGCCTGGGTAAGCTATGCATGGCTGATAGGCTGTGTCCCATCTCCACTGTGGTCTCAGAGTGCTGGAGCCGACTGGGAACTCAGGAAACGGATGCTTCCTCCACCCCTCAGGTCTAACTCTTTGCACTGTTGGTAGGAAAAACATTATTTGCTCCCAGAATGTTAAACAGAAGCTCAGACTTGGAGACCATCTGGCAGAGGACAACACAGTGACTCCAACTCCTTTGATGTCGGGAACTCTGTTCCCAGGCCAGGCTAGCTTGTTTGTACTGATACTGTGTATTTTATGTTTTTGTTTTACTTGGAAGAGAATTTTGGGTGTCAGTCAAGGCCATTGATTTAATGAAAGGTAGTGCCAAATAACAGCTACTTATCCAACAAATTTCTAGTTTGGACTCCTTTTAATTGGAAAGAAGATTTTAACAAGGTCCTGACATTTTGCTATACAAAAACAAGAGAAAATTTGCAAGAGTATACTTGAATCAACTCTCACTTTACTAGCTAGCTTTTTAAGTATCCAAAATGGCATATTTGCCTACTATGTTTTAAAGCATTGTGGCCTAAGGATTTATGCCTGCTGAGTCCCATTCTTCTTTGAGTGTAAAGGAACAGAAAGTCAGAGTATCAAGCTGACATGTGACCTCTCCCAAGTGGAGAAACCCATGATCCAGCAGGGGGATGATGCTTTGTCACCTTTGTAGAGCTTGACCTCTTCCTCATATAAACTGGTCTGCTGTTTTCTGAAGAACCACTATATTGATTTCCAAAGTGGCCCTACAAGTCTGCACTCCCACCAGCAATGAAGGAGTGTTCCCCTTGTCCTACATCCTCATCAGCATGAGCTGTCACTTATGTTATTGATCTTAGTCATTCTGACAGGTATAAGATAGAATCTCAGAGTAGTTCTGAATTGCATTTCACTGATAGCTGAAGATGCTGAACATTTCCTTTAGGTGTTTCTTGGCCATTTGAGTTTTCACTATAGAGAACTCTCCGTTTAGATCTATACCCCATTTTTAAATTGGTTCATTTGGTTTGTTGATGTCCAGTTTCTTGAGTTCTTTATATATTTTGGATATTAACCCTCTGTAAGATGTGAAGTTGCTGAAAATCTTATCCCATTCTGTGGGCTGCTGTTTTGACAGTGTCCTTTGCCTTAGGAAGTTCTTCAGTTTCATGAGATACCACTTACTAATTGTCAATTTTACCACCTGTGCTATGCATGCTCTTTTTAGGAAGTTGTCTTTTATACCAGTGCAGTCAAGGCAACTCCCCCACTTTCTCTTCCATCAGGTTCAGTGTGTCTGGTTTTATGTTGAGGTTTTTGATGCACTTGAACTTGAATTTTGTGTAGGGTGATTAATACAGATCTATTTGCTTTCTTCTACATTCAGACATCTTATTAATCCAGCAACTGTTTGTTGAAGATGCTTTCTTTTTTGCAATGTGTACTTACAGATTCTTTATCAAGAATCAGGTGTCCACAGGTGTGTGAATTTATGTCTGGGTCTTTGATTAGATTTCATTGATCAACATATCTGTTTTTATACCAATGCTATATAGCTTTTATTACTATAGCTCTGTAGTACAGCTTGAAATCAGGGATGATGATACCTCCAGAAGATCTTTTGGTGTTCAGGATTATTTTATCTATAATGGGTTTTTTGTTTTTTTTGTTTTTTTTTGTTTTTTTTTTTGGTTTTCCATATGAAACTGAATACTTTCCTTCCAATGTCTGTGAAGAATTATGATAGAATTTTGATTGGGATTGCATCTAATCTGTAAATTGCTTTTTGTATGATGGCCATTTTAACTATGTTAATTCTACCAATCCATGAACATGGGAGGTCTTCCTGTCTTCTGACAGCTTCTTCAATTTCTTTCTTCAAAGACTTGAAGTTTTTGTTATACAAGTCTTTCACTTGCTTGGTTAGTGTCTTAGTTAGGGTTTTACTGCTATGAACAGACATCATGACCAAGGCAAATCTTATAAAGGACAACATTTATTTGGGGCTGACTTACAGGTTCAGTCCATCATCATCAAGGTGGGAACATGGCAGCATCCAGGCAGATGTGGGGCAGAAGGAACTGAGAGTTCTACATCTTCATCTGAAGGCTGCTAGTAGAAGACTGACTCCCAGACAGATAGGGCAAGAATATTAAAGCCTACATCCACAAGGTCACAACTCCCAACAATGCCACTCTCTAGGCCAAGCATATATAAACCATCACAGTTAGGGCTACCCAAAATATTTTATGTTGTTTATGGCTATTAGGAAAGATGTTGTTTCCCTGATATCCTTCTCAGTCAATTTATCATTCATTTTTATATAGGAGAGCTACTGATTTTGTTTTAGTTAATCTTGTATCCAACTACTTCACTGAAAGTGTTTATCAGCTGTAGGAGTTCCCTGATAGAACTTTGGGGTCACTTATGTATACTATCATATATCCAAATAGCAATACTGTGGCTTCTTTCTTTTCAGTTTGTACTCTCTTCATTTCTCTCAGTTGTCTGGTTGCTCTAGCTAAAACTTCAAGTACTATATTGAATAGATGTGAAGAGAGTGAACAGCCTTGTCTTGTTAGTGATTTTAGTGAAATTGTTTTGACTTTCCATTTCTATTTAATGTGATGTTGGCTACCGGCTTGCTGTAAATTGACTTTATCATGTTTAGGTATGACCCTTGTGTCCTTACTCCAAGTCTTTTATTATGAAGGAGTATTGGATTTTGTCAAAGGACTTTTTAGCATCTAATGAAATGATCGTGTGATTTTTTTTTTTTTTTTTTTGTCTTTCAGTTTGTTTATGCGGTGGATTACATTGGCACATTTTTGTACATTAAACCAGCCCTGCATCTCTGGGATAAAGTCTACTTGATCATGCTGAGTGATCCTTTTAATACATTCTTGGACTCAATTTGCTAGTATTCTGTTGACTACTTTTGCTTCAATGTTCACGAGGAAAACTGGTCTGTATTTCTTTTTCTTTATTGAATCTTTGTGTAGTTTCGGTATCAGGGTGACTATAGCCTCATAAAATGAATTTGACAGTGTTCCTTTTGTTTCTGTTTTGTGGAATAATTTGGAAAGTGTTACTGTTAACTCTTCTTTGAAAGTCTGGTAGAATTTTGCACTAAAGCTGGCTTGGCCCTGAGCTATTTTTGGTTGGGAGAATTTTAATGATTTCTTCTATTCCCTAGGACTTATAGGTCTATTTAAACTGCCTTCTTGATCTTGACTTAATTTTGATAAGTGGAATCTATCAAGAAAATTATCAGCCAGGCGGTGGTGGCGCACGCCTTTAATCCCAGCACTTGGGAGGCAGAGGCAGGCGGATTTCTGAGTTCGAGGCCAGCCTGGTCTACAGAGTGAGTTCCAGGACAGCCCGGGCTACACAGAGAAACCCTGTCTCGAAAAACCAAAAAAAAAAAAAAGAAAAAAAGAAAATTATCCATTTCTTTTGAATTTTCCAATTAGGTGGAGTACAGGTTTTTAAAGTCTTTATGATTCTCTGGATTTCCTCCATGCCTGTTGTCATGTCCCCATTTTCATTTTTAATTTTAAGTTGGATATTCACTCTCTGCCATTTAGTTACTTTAGAGAAGGGTTTGTCTTTTTTATTTTCTCAAAGAATCAACTCTTTCATTTATTCTTTGTAGTTCTCTCTGTTTCTATTTTATTGACTTCAACCCTCAGTTTGATTCTTTCCTGCCCTCTATTCCTTTTTGGTGTCCTTGCTTCTTTTGTTCTAGGTCTTTCAGACGTGTTGTCAAGTTGCTAGTATGAGATCTCTCCAATGTCTTATGAAGGCACTTAGCACTATGAACTTTCCTTTTAGCACTGCTTTTGAATATGTTGTACATTCATTGCATTCTAGGAAGTCTTTAATTTCATTCTTTGTTCTGTCTTGACCCAGTAGTCATTCATCAGAGTGTTGTTCAGTTTCCATGAGTTTGTAGGTTTTCTGTTATTTCTGGTGCTATTGAAATTCAGCTTTAATGTGGTTCTTCCTATGGGGTTCCACAACTCTTCAGCTTCTTCAGTCCTTCCCCTAACTCTTCCATTATGGTCCCCATGCTCAGTCCGATGGTTGGCTGCAAGCATATACATCTTTATTGGTTAGGGTCTGGCAGAGCCTCTCAGGGGCCAGCCATACCAGGCTCCTATCAGCAAGTGCTTCTTAGCATCAACAATAGTGTCTGGGTTTGGTGTCTGCAGATGGGATGGATTCCTAGGTGGGCAGTCTCTGGATGGCTTAACCTCCAGTCTCTGCTCCACTCTTTGTTTCTGCATTTCCTATAGGCAGGAACAATTCTGTGTTAATATTTTTGAGATGGGTGGGTGGCCCCATCCCTCAACTGGGGACCATGCCTAACCTCTGGATATGATCTCTATAGGTTCTCTCTCCTCTTTGTTGGGTATTTTAGCTAATGCCATCCCTGTCAGGTTCTGGGAGCCTCTTGCTTTCTTGGCATCTGGGACTTTCTAGTGCCTATCCCTAGTTCCCTAACCCTCACTGCTACACACCTCCATTCAATTTCCTGACCCTCTGTACTTCTTTTCCATCTCCTCTCACACCTGATCCTGCCCTTCTTTTTTCCTCACCCTCCCTATCCATCCCAGGTCCCTCCCTCTACCTCCCGTGACTCCCCAGAGCTCCCAGGGACTAAACCACCAACCAAAGTGTACACATGGAGGGACCCATGGTTCCAACTGCTTATGTAGCAGAGGATTGCCTTATCTGGCATCAATGGGAGAAAGGCCCTTGGTCCTGTGGAGACTCAATATCCCAATGTAGGGGAATGCTAGGGTGATGAGGCAGGAATGAGTGGGTGGGTGGATGGGGGAACACCCTCATAGAAGCCAGGGGTAGGGAGGATGGGATAGGGGGTTTGCAGATGGGAAACTCAGAAGGAGGATAACATTTGAAATGTAAATAAATAAAATAACCAAAAAAAATTAAAAAATAACTTTGTTTAAAAAAAAGAAAAAAAGAAATTCAGCTTTAACCCATAATGGTCTGATAGAATGCAGAGGTTTATTTAAATTTTCTTGTATCTGTTAAGACTTGCTTTGTGACCAAGCACGTAGTTGATTTTGGAGAACATTCTTTGAAATGCTAAGAAGAAAATATATTCTTTTGCATTTGAGTAAAATGCTCTGTAAATATCTGTTAGGTCCATTTGGTTTATAATGTCTGTTAGCTCCAGTTGTTCTCTATTTAGTTTGGTTGGCTGATGAACTGGTTTCTTCCTTGGGTGGTTTTTGATGACCTGTCCGTTGATAGGAGTGAGGTATTGAAGTCTCCCACTTTCAATGTGTGGTCTAAGCTTTAGTAATGATTCTTTTACAAATTTAGGTGCCCTTGTGTTTGGAGCACAGATGCTAAGAATCTAAATGTCATCTTGTAGATTTTTCCTTTGGTGAATATGAAGTGTTCTTCCTCATCTCTTTTGATTGATTTTGGTTTGAAGTTATTAGCTATTAGAATGACTATACCAGTTTGCTTCTTAGGTCCATTTGCTTGGAAAAATTTTTTCCAATCCTTTACTCTGAAGTCTATCTTTAAAGTTGAGGTATGTTTCTTGTATGCAGCAGAAGAGTGGATTCTCTTTTCACATCCATTCTGTTAGCCTGTGTCTTTTTATTGGGAAATTGAGTCCATTGGTATTGAGAAATATCAATGAATGATAATTGTTAATTTCTGTTATTTTGGTGATGATAGTGGTAGTGTGTGTGTGTGTGTTGTGTGTGTGTGTTTCTTTTTTTGGTTTTGCTGACATAAGATTATTTCCAATGTTTTCATGGGTGTAGTTAACATCCTTGGGTTGGAATTTTCCTTCTAGTATCTTTTGTAGTGCTTGATTTGTAGATAAATGTTGCTTAAATTTGATTTTACTATGAAATATCTTGTTTTCTTCATCTATGATGACTGAAAGTTTTGCTGGGTATAGTAGTCTGGGCTGGCATTTGTCCAGGACTTTCTGGCTTTTAGAGTCTCTACTAAGAAGTCAGATTTAATTCTAATATATCTACCTTTATATGTTGTTACTTGTTCTTTTTACTTTGCATCTTTTAATATTCTTTCTTTGTTCTGTATGTTTAGTGTTTTGATTATTATGTGGTAAAGGGACTTTCTTTCTGGTTCAATCCGTTTTGAGTTCTGTATGTTTCTTGTACTTTTATAGGCATTTCCTTCCTTAGGTTAGGAAATTTTTCTTCTATGATTTTGTTGAAAATATTTTCTGAGGGATTTGGGGACTCTTGCCTTGGGTTTTATCCACTTCTTATAGTCTAGACCTGTTATTGGAGATGTTTTTCTTTCTCAATTAAAAGTATCTTGGTTTTTTTCATCTAGGTTTTTGTAGGTTTGTCATCATTTTCACTGTTGTTGTTGCTGTTGTTTTGTGGGATTTCACTGTTGCTTTGAGATAGTGTCTCTCTCTGTGTAGCCTAGGCTGGCCTTGAACTTATGAAGATCCTCTAGCCTAAGCATTCCAAATGCAAAAGTATCTTCTTAATGCTAAGCATTTATTTCTAAATCTCAAGTTTAATGCCACATTGGGTTATATAGCAAATCCCTTTCTTAACTCCCCCAGAGTATCTTTCAACTATTTATAAAAACTAGAGCACGGGCTTACTCTGACTCTGTTGCCTGCCTATGGGTCCTGCTCCCCTAACTGGGCTGTCTTGTCTGGCCTCAGTGGGAGGGAATATATCTAGTCCTGCAGTAACTTAATGTGCTAGGACAGGTTGGTTCCCCAAGAGGGACCTCCCCCTTCAGAGAGGTAAAAGAGTGGGAAGGATGAGGGAGGGCCATGTGGGGGAGTTATCAGGAGGAGCTGGGGCCTTCGATCATGATATAAAGTGAAGAAATTAATTAATAAAAACAGTACTATAACTCCAACAAACCTCTCTATTGTTTTATCAGTGAGTTCTATCAAAGTTCAGAAAGTTCCCTACAGGTTAAAGCATTTGAAAACACAGAGAGAGAAAGAGTATATTTCCATGGTTTCTAGAGTTAGCACAATTTAAACCAAGATCATAACAGAACACAAAAATCAATGTCTTATTTTTGTTTATAGTACAAATGTAAGATCAACAGCAATACTATTAACAAGTTGGACCTATTTACCAACTAAAAGTAACATTTTGTAAATTATGCATATAAGAATACTTACATAAGACAATATTTCCAGACTCAAACAGGAAGATCTAAAAACAAAAACTGAGCCAGGCAGTGATGGCACATACTTTAATCCCAGTGCTTGAGGGGCAGAGGCAAGCATATCTCTGATGTCAAGGCCGGTCTGGTCTACAGAGTGAGTTCCAGGACAGCCAGAGAAACCCTATATTTAAAAACAAAAAAAAAATGACTGAATGAATGGAGGGAAGGAAAAGAAGAGAAGAGAAACAAAAAAAGAACAAAAATGTGTTAATCAAAAAATGTCATCATCTCAACTCTTAACTAGTACTTTTAGCACAGTTAATGCTAAGTTAATACTGTTAGTCAATTAGGTACAGAGGAAACATCTTCCAACATCAGCATTTCCTCTTTGTACACTTGGCACTACAAATGTGATAAAAGTCATGAAGAAACAACCACTTCTGTGGCATTATGCACAAGGTTCAGACAATTGAGTAATATACAAAGAAAATAAAGGTCATTGCTTCAAAAAATCAGATATACATAAATGCCATTATTTTTAAAAGACATGAATATCTGTATTTATCACCTGATATTGTCTGGGCATTCAACAACATTATAGACTGAAAATCTCTGAGTTACTCACCTTGGTTGCAGACTACACCAGCATTTGGTGACACTCTGCCTCTCAATATGTTTGTGTTTAGGTGAGCTATGCAGGTTCAGGCAGTCTCAGTCACAGGTTCTAGAGGCTTGGTCTACCTACAAAACCCTCATGTCCCCACTCAGTCCACCAGATCCCAAGACTGACTCAACCTGAGCAAAGAGCACTGTGCCCCTCCAGCATCACCAGAAGGACAAATATGGGCCCAAGACAGGAGAGCATGTGCTAATAGTGAAGATAGCCTACTTGATATCCTTGGACCAGGGTTATGCCACCCAGAAAGCACAGGAGAATAAGGAAGATTAAAGTATACAGTGACTCATTTATCTTCAAGTCACACCATTAGGTCTCATCTCAGGAACAATTGGTCCTGAAGTCCCAGCTAAAGATGACACCTTTCTTCAACCGCCCTGGCTCCTATAATTCTTCTTCCCTCTCTTCCACAAGGTTCCCCAAGCTCCAAGAAGAGGGACATGATCAAATTTTCCAATTTGGGTTCTCACTCCACTCAATTTTTGCCTATGGATCTCTGTATCTGCTCCCATCAGCTGCCAGGGAAAGCCTCTCTGATGATGATTGGGCCAGGCACTGATCATGTCTGTCATTCTGGTCTGGGTTACCTCACTCAGGATGTTCCATCCATTTGCCTGTGAATTTCATGATGTCATTTTTTTAACAGATGAGTAATACTCCAATTTGTAAATGTACCACATTTTCTTTATCCATTGTTCAGTTGAGGGACATCTAGGTTGTTTCCAGTTTCAGGCTATTATGAATAAGGCCACTTTGAACATAGTTGAACAAGTGTCTTTGTGGTAGGATGGAGCATACTTTGGGTATGTGCCCGAGAGTGGTATAACTGTGTCTTGAAGTAGATTGATTCCCAGTTTTCTAAGGAACCACCATGTTGATTTCCAAAGTGGCTGTAGAAGTTTGCACTCCCACCAGCAATAGAAGAATGTCCTCCTTGCTCCACATTCTCACCAGCATGAGCTGTCACTTGTGCTATTGATCTTAGACATTTTGACAGGTCTGAGGTAGAATCTCAAAGTATGGTCTGCAGAATCAACTAACAGGACTCATAGGGGCTCACAGATTCAGCAATCTTAGAGCCTGCATGGGTCTCTGCTAGGTCCCCTGCATGTATGCCAAGGATGTTAGCTTGGTGTTTTTGTGGGACTTCTACAGTGGAAGTGAGGAGGGTCTCTGACTCATTTGCCTGCTCTTGGGACTCTTTTCCTCCTATTGGGTTGCCTCATCTGGCCTTTATATGAGGTTTTGTGCCTAGTCTTAATGTATATCCCTGGGAGGTCTGCTCTTTCCCAAAGGGAAACAGAGGAGTGATCTGGGGGAGAAAGGCATGGAGGAAAAGGAAACTTTGGTTGTGATGTGTTGTATGAAAGAAAAATAAATTTTAAAAAAATGACAACTGTCCCTGCTAGTCTAAGGAGACTTAATTTATGAGCACAGTGCAAAACCACAACTGGGGTTTGAAGGACAGAGTGGTCTATACTACTAATAGTTTATTCAGAGAACATTCAGGTTAGAATACTGTGCATGGTACACAGCATCATTTTAAATAGATGAAAGAATCATGAGCCATAAATAACTCAAAAATCTGTTACTTAGATTCACTGTCTAATGCATCCAAAAATATGTAGTTACACAAAAATATAAAATTATAAGGCATAAACTAATATATTTTCTGCATTATCAGTTAGAAGACAATGTGACAAAAAGATGTCTTCATCTTTAAACACACAAAAGTCCATAATATATCTAGAACCGTAACAGAAAAGTGAATATGAGACTGTATGCAGAGGAGTGTGGACCAGTACTGCATTCCTGGATAAACAAAGACATGAAACAAATCCAATAAAAATCCTGATCTTTTATTCTTCAGAATTTGACAAACTGTTTTGAAAAACATTTTTCACATACTCTTTCACAAATGACTGGGAATCTCGGAGGACTAATGATACATTTCAGGTGCACTTGCCTAGCACGTACAAGGCCCTGGGTTTGGTCCTGGGCACTGAAAATACTAGCATACACGTACAATCAGAATAACTCAAAGTTGATTAACTTTATTTACAGCTACCTTTTTGTCTCCATGGAATTTTATGGTTGATTTGATGTGAAATGGGACCCAAAAGTAGAGATTTCCTGTTCTGCTCTCAATTTCCAGACAGGCCATTAGTGCTGTGGTGTCAGATCAGAAGTTAAGTGTTTGCAGCCTAGTGCTGTCTTTGGCCTGGAATGAGCAGTAGAGGGTTGGTACCACTTTGCAAAAACCTTTCCCCAGCAAACGAACACATGCAAACATGATCTGAATGCATGCCCACTGTGCTGACCCATGCCATGGGGGAGGACAGCCTCCCACCCCCAGGACTGACCTATGAGTTGATGAGGTATTCTTCCATGTACTCACCAGCACTGTGACAGGTGCCAGCAACCAGAATATTGACAGAGCCCAGCCTCATCTATGTCAGATCAGTAGATGCAACTTCTAAGAGGCAATGGCTCCAAGGTTCAGCCTTTGAAATGATGGCCAACTACAGCTAATAATAAACTAGTACCTTAGGCTAAGGGAGAAGAGTAGTTATTGGCTGATGAGACATCCTCCTTCTCAGTGGCACATTATAAAATCCTTGTTTCTCCTCAGGAAATTCCTACAAAATTACAGTGGAGCCCCAGCGGCACCATGGCGGTTCTTGGCATCACCATTGCCTTGCTAGTGTGGGTGGTCACCCTCCTCGTTATATCCATCTGGAAGCAGATCTATAGCAGTTGGAACCTGCCCCCAGGACCTTTCCCACTTCCTATCCTTGGAAACGTTTTTCAGCTGGATTTGAAGGATATCCCCAAGTCTTTCACCAAGGTAAGGAAAGCATTGCTGCATTAAGAAAATAAGTTAGAGATTAGATATAATGTGTATATATTAAACTCATTGTCAGTTGTTATCCAATGACAGATTATCATGATACTGAATTAACAATTCAGTCCATCTTGGGCATGGAACACTCACAGAGAGTAGTGCCATGCAGGCCCAGAGGCCCTGTGCAGTTGAAGAGATTATGAGATACTGATGTCACTGGTATCATTCTGTGCCGACTGATACAACAACAGGTGTGCCCTGGCTGGTATCAACCTGTGTCAAAGAACAGACTGAAAGGAAAATACTGAGCCAACTGTGATTCACCAGAACAACAGCATCTGCCTTCTGCTAATGCTGTGAACATTACATGGGTTAACCAGTCCCCAAAATGCTATCAGGCATGGGATTAATGCCTTTCCACATGGCAGGGTAGCTACCTACAGGCTTCAAGAGCATTGGCTCCAAGTTAGCTTGTACTGCCAGGTAAGGTAGAGCATTAACTTCAGAGGCAAACAAGAGGGTGGTGAGTGTTGGCATTGATTAAATAGGCACAGAGAAGAGAATTGTGTCTAGATAGGAGGAAGGTCTCTGCAAACCCAGAAACTTAGAGAGAGCATCCTCAATTCAGATGAGACAAAATGTCCTTCCCCCGAAGTCCCTCTGACTCTCTGTGAGAAACAGGAACAATAATAGGAGATATGGGCTGTCTAAAGCAGGCTGACTCCTGTCTATCTTCTGTGCATTGGTCCCTGTAGTTGGCAAAGCGCTTCGGGCCAGTGTTTACACTGCACCTGGGTTCAAGGCGCATCGTGGTCCTGCATGGCTACAAGGCTGTCAAGGAGGTGCTACTAAACCACAAGAATGAATTCTCTGGTCGAGGGGACATTCCTGTGTTCCAGGAGTACAAGAACAAGGGTAAGTTGGCTTCTTAGGCCATTGGGGGGGGGCAAATTAACAAGTAATGTGGGTACCATTTGATCTTCTGAACCTTAGTGACAGCAACAGAATGAAGAAAGAGGCAAAGGCTCAAATGATGTCTTGTGCCTCCATGGAAGCTGCTTTGAGGTTTGTACTGAGCAGGCACTGTGAACCCAGTGACACCTCCAGACCCCCATCCTCACCATAGCCCTGATCAACTTACAGAGAATGGCAGCCAGGTTGTTTCTGAACCCAGGAAGTCTCCCCCAGAGGATTCCTCCACAGGCCCTTGTGCTTTTCTACACTTCTTGGGTCTCTTTCCACTCAGCCTCAACTGTCTCTGAGCTGTAGCTGGTTGCATGCACCCAAGTCCTTTCACTTACCTACCCCTGCCTGGCACTCCTGGAGTGTAGGGAGGCCAGAGGGCTTTGGTAGGCAAGAGCTGGGTGGGACTTGGTGGAGCTGACCCTGGATACCTTGAACTGGTTCCAAGAGGATCCAAGAGCTCCAAAAGACAACTAGCAAGCCATCACATCAGTCAGGATGACTTAAATTCAGTTTTAAGGAATGAAAAAAAATGCCCACAGAATTAGCTGAGATAGAGATAGAAGGAAAGAAAAATTCTTTTCAGAGTTATTGATTCCCAGTGTCTACATAGGGGGGAGGGGGAGGACACCAGGACATGTTCTAAGAGGAAAAACAATACATTTTCTTTGAAGGTAACATACACCATAACATTTCATTGAGAGGAAATAGCATTCAGTCTTTCTATCTTAATGTCTCCAAACTAAAAGGTCTTCTGACCTTTAGATTTTAGTAAAGGATGTTGCTTTGAAACCATAAAGTCTTGAGTTGAAGGGCTTATGTTGTGAAGGTTAAAATCCATGAGCTCAGATATGCTGCTTAGGAATTTTATCAGGAGGCAGAAAGAGGAGAGTCCATTTTTAGAGTGGCTGCCTGCAGTTTATTTAGCATGGTAAAGGTCGGAGCAAAGTAGGAAACCAAAGAAAACAGTTGCTCAGAAGAAACAACTATGAAAAACAGCCTTCGGTTCCCTTTGTGCTTCCTCTGCACCTGTACATCCCACCCAGTACCCAAGCGGAGCCTTTCTTTATTCCTACTTTGTGGGTTCTTTGTTAATGTTTCTTTTAATGTCTCCTTTTCCTACAAACAGCAACCAGTTCTCGAAACTCCCAGCCAGTCAGCCCTTCTCCCAGTTTCCAGCCAAGCCACTTCAAAGATTTCTCCCAACCGTTCCTCCCTCAGTTCCCCAACAGTTTGCATAAACCAACCCTTCTCCCAGTTTTCCCAATTCTAGCAGTTCCAAACTGTAACAACTATTCTAGCCTATCTGCTCAGCTCAGCTTCTCCTGGCTCAGCTGCCACCAGCCTCTTCTCTTCTCACTCTGCTAGCCCAATTCACTTCCAGCTGTCCCCTAACAATATCTTCTCTGGCTCAGCTCAGCTCAGCTTCTCCTGCAACAGTCTCCTGTTTTCACTCTGCTCGATCTCTTCTCTGCACCAACTGTCTTTTCTTTAGTCCCTAACTGGGTCTTCTTTCTTTCTGCATCAACTGTCTTCTCTAACCCTTGTCTATGACCTCATCTTCTACCACCTGGCCCCTAATTCCCTTTTCTCAGCCTCTACTGGCATTTTATATGCTCTCCTCTTCCCAGAAGTCCAAGAGGCAACCCGGCACTGAAGGTCATAGGATCGAGCAGTTCTTTTAAGGGACCAGTTGACTAGCAACTGGAGATCCTTTAAAGGGCCAGGCACACAACATAAACCACACCACACCCAAGACCATTTCCCCTCCTTCCTTACTTCTCCAGAATTGTGTATTTATAGTAACCCCTGTTGGTCCCTTTTTCTTAGGGATTATTTTCAATAATGGACCCACATGGAAGGATGTGCGGAGGTTTTCCCTAAGCATCCTTCGCGACTGGGGAATGGGAAAACAGGGCAATGAGGCCCGCATCCAAAGGGAGGCACACTTCCTGGTGGAGGAGCTCAAAAAGACCAAAGGTTAGTATCTCAGCAGTCGGGAATGGTTGTGAGTAGGCTCCCAAGTCCAACAACATGAAGGCAGTTGACAGCTAAAGGAACCTGGGGAAGGAAGAGATCAAGTTGGTCCCCTGGTACTGCCTTCTCAGTTTGAGTCCCAGCTCTTTCCAGGAGAGCAAAAGTGGCTGCCAGGTGTGACTGTTGTTCTCTAAGTAGCATTAAAAAGTAAAGACATTTGGAGGCTTACACTTCCACTATGTCCTCGGCGTGAACTCATGGAAGGCCGAGATGGCTAGGGAAGGCCACTGTGAGGTGCTCACACTCAATCTGTTTTCCAGGCCAGCCTTTTGACCCCACCTTTCTGATTGGCTGTGCACCCTGCAATGTCATTGCGGACATCCTCTTCCACAGACGTTTCGATTACAATGACAAGACGTGTCTGAGGCTCATGAGTTTGTTCAATGAAAACTTCTACCTGCTGAGTACTCCCTGGGTCCAGGTGACCATGCTCCTCCTTTTCCATAAACCTCCAGTTGCACTGTTTCCATTAGTAGGGTAAGAAAAATTCAGGTTGCATGAGAGTGACAGGCCTAGAAAATCAAACTACAGGAACATACAGGAGAGCATTTGATTAGGTTGGCTCAGTATCCTTCTCACTTCAGGACCTGTGTATACATACCTAGTGTTAGAGAACAGCACTCCCAAAAGATGCCTTTGGACCCAATATTTTAAATAGTATTATCATACTATTTATGAACATATCATAAGCTCATTGTTTGGAGGCTTCTATCAGTTACATCAGTTTTGTTCTCCTTAGCTTTACAATTACTTTTCGGATTATCTAAAATATCTACCTGGAAGCCATAGAAAAGTCATGAAAAATGTGTCTGAAATAAGACAGTACACTCTTGAAAAAGCCAAGGAACACCTTCAGACACTGGACATCAACTGTGCCCGGGATGTGACTGACTGTCTCCTCACAGAGATGGAGAAGGTACAGAACAAGATGGGTTTGCTGGGATGGGCAGAGTGCATCCAGGTCTGACATTATGACCCACTCTCTGGGGTTCACACTGAGAACCATGGTTGCATCTTGATGGTCATGGTTTTTCATAAACATACTTGGCTTCAGCATGACCACCATTCTCTTCCCTGGTCACACTTGGATGGCAGAGGCCCTCTGTTAGCACCCTCCAGGCCAAGTAATCTAGTCTTATCTGAGAAAAGTTCAGCATACCTTTTGGAATTTATTAATCAGTTTTGCTTAACTTCCAGAGTTCTAGGCTCCCCACCTTCATTTTCCTGCAGCCTTTATGCCTCTTGCATGTCTACCCCTTACTTTCTTGCTGTAATAGCTTGAAAACATGTAAAATCCTACACTGATTTCCATTTGAGAAATGACTGTCAACTCAGCCTCTTCCTGCCCTGGTCCACATAGTACAGTCTTGAGCCTGATGCCTACAGCGGTAGAAGGTCATTATTATTATTAGATAATTCTGGCACTACTGACCAAGGCAAGACCCTATGGCCTGTTTAAGAAACCCTTTCCTGTGCTTGCCTATTTCCTGAAAGCATCAGTTTCCCTTGTCATGAGGCAGATTGAACTGTTTCTTGATAGCACAAGGTGTCTGACAAAACCTGGTCCCTCCACGATAAAGAGCAATAGGCATCACCTTCTTACACCTAAAGAGATCTTACCAGATCCCTGTCTCCAACTTCACAGGAAAAACACAGCCAAGAACCCATGTACACAATGGAAAATATTTCTGTGACTTTGGCCGACCTGTTCTTTGCAGGAACAGAGACTACCAGCACAACTCTGAGATATGGGCTCCTGATTCTCATGAAATACCCAGAAGTTGAAGGTACATGAATGAGAAGCCAAACTCCCATTTGTCATAGCTGAGACCTGTCAGGGTCACCCTGTGCAATTCAGGCCTCAGCTGTCTTCTGTGACTGCTTACTTCAGTGCCCCAGTCACCAACTGAACTTCTTTAAAAGCACATGACCTTGTATGTACCCAAGACCTAGTATCCTGAAGACTGGCTAGTCCCTAACACACTCCGCTGGGATGTTTATGGCCCAGTGCTAACACACTCCACTGGGATGTTTATGGCCCAGTACTAACACACTCCACTGGGATGTTTATGGCCCAGTGCTAACACACTCCACTGGGATGTTTATGGCCCAGTGCTGAAATGAAAAGGGGAATGAGTCTGTGGTCTGCTCTGAAAATAATTTCTGATGAAAAAAATAATGTTCCAGTTTCCCTGAGAAACATTTCCTGGATTTATGGGCTGAGACAGGGATAAGAGCCAGGCTGGAGTCATCCCAAAGCATCTTACCCCAGGGAGCTCTGAAATGGAAATTGAAAAAGAAGCAATTGGGACTGTCCTAAATCCGCTTCACTTTCCCTTAAAGGCTTTGAAAGCAAAATCTGGGCAGAAAGAATAATTCTGTGCCTGAAGCAGGCACAGGACCCTTAACCTGCTATGTAGAGGGTCATACATGCATTTACCAAATAGAGGAAGTGTGATAACCCCTACATGTAAGTCACTGGGGCTCACCTTTAGTAGAGAAACTGAGGTGGTTGACAACCTAAGGTAAAGGTGCTCAAAGGCCTGAAAGCCTGCCATTTTCTGAGCTGGGCACAGATCTGGTCAGCTACGACATACAAAGTAATGTTTCCCAAGAACATGATTGTGTGTCTGTCTGGTCCAGGGACAAGATCTGAGCTCTGACCTTCCTGTCAGCAATGCCTTTGACTTTCCACACCATACAGAAAAAAAAAAATGGGAAGTGACTAAAGTCCAGGGAGGAAAATGTTCAAATTACAGTAATTAGAACTTTTATTACTGTGCTTGGGAAACATTAATTTTAAAATGTTTTAAATTATTAATATAATGAATTTCTAATATAGTCAAGGAGTAAGCAAATGTGACAGGTATCTATACATTGATTACCAAATTGAACATCTATTGACATTTTGCAATGTTTGCTTCAGAGCTATTTAAAAAAATGAAACATCTACTAGCTAGAGCCCCACTAACCTACACTTCCCTGTCTCACTCTCCAGATATGGTGATGCTTTGGGTCCACTATGTAGCATGCCCATGTGACTGGGACATTTAATGTTAACTAAATACCAACACATAACTAATATTATTTTATTTTATGTATGCTTTATACCATACCATACACAAGTTATTGAAACTTGCTTTTTTTTCACTCCACATATTATAAAGTTCCATAGTAAATCCCAAACACAGAAAAACCAAGGAACTTGACAAAGGTTGCTGTTGCCTCTGTCATAATCATGGGGATATTTAAATTTCATTAACTATAGTCTAGTTTATCACCCTCTTCCTATTTGTAACAATAGGAAACTGTCCTAGAGTAATAATGCAAAGATTTCCCTCTAAGAAGAAATTTCCAGACCCTTTCTCTACTCCTGATATAAAGAGATTGGAAAAAGTATCTCCAACTATGACAATAGATGTCCAAACTTTCTGTCAACTGTGAATAATCTCACAGGTCTTAGCTTTCACTGACATTTGTAAGGAAATGATTTAACAATTCAAAGTACTTAGGGATTATAAATGCAGGTTAAGTGCTTCATAAACATATAATGGGTGGCTTGAATAGATGGAAGAATATAATTAGATATGTAGGTGAATGGAGTTGTTGAGGGATCATTGGCTAGAGGGATGAGTAGGTGAGTGAGTAGTTAGTAAGAGTGTAGAGGGTACTAGACTGGTGGGTAAATGAATAGGTGTGTGGATAGAAAAGTGGGTGGGTTACATGGGTACATAGGTGAGCAGCTAAATAGAAATGATCATAGATATGGGTAGATGGTACGTAGACATCAATTCTAGATTTAATCCTTGAGATTGACCTCATTCATATCTTGGCAGAGAAACTTCATGAAGAAATTGACAGGGTTATTGGGCCAAGCCGTGTCCCTGCTGTCAGAGACAGAATAAATATGCCCTACATGGATGCTGTGGTACATGAGATTCAGAGATTCATCAATCTTGTCCCTTCCAACCTGCCCCACGAAGCAACCCGAGACACAGTGTTCCAAGGATATGTCATCCCCAAGGTAATGCATGAGTTGGAAAGCACTCCATGGGCATTGTTCTGTTAGTTTATCACCTAGGTTGCCCTTCAGGATACCTTCAAGGGCACCTTTGACCAGCATATATGGTTGGATGTGGGAATCAAACCAGCATTCATTCATTCCCTTCGGAATGCTTTACACAGTCACTCCAATAACCTCATGACCAAAGAAATGGAAAATGTCACCTCAACTGGTCCAGAGGCCTTGTGGACCACTCTAAAACTGAGATCCCATAGCAGCACAACCCAGCCTGGAATCCATCCTATGAAAAATATAGGGCCTTCCTTTTCATTTAGACCTGGTCTGATCCCTGTCTCTTTTTCTACATAGTCCTTAAATAAACAACACTGCAAATTAAAAATATGCTAGCCTACATATATAAAATTCCAACAGCCCCCTTCACTAGTGTCTTCCAGATGAAAGCCTATGTTTTGTTAACTTGACTGATAGAACTTCTACTTCTTCCAGGGTACAGTTGTGATTCCAACTCTGGACTCACTTTTATATGACAGCTATGAGTTTCCAGATCCAGAGAAGTTTAAACCTGAGCATTTTCTGAATGAAAATGGGAAGTTCAAGTACAGTGACTATTTCAAGGCATTTTCAGCAGGTAAACAGAGTTCAGGAGGCATGCCTTCCCTGGGAAATTGTCTTCTTCAGTCCTAAATTTACTTCCCATGTGCTCTTCCCCGATCCTAAATGAGGACTACCATCCCAACTCCATCATGCCCTTGTAAGATATAACCCAAGCACATTCCTCCCTGTTCAGAGAAGTCAAATGGTATATTTCACCAGGAGTCCAGGAAATGAGAGTTCTGGGTGATTATCACAGAATAGACGTGGTTTTCTAATTAATTGTAACCAGACTCAGTAAAAAGCTCTCAAAAATGTATTACCTAATCTTCGTAAGTTTCAACAAAAATCACTAAACTCTATCTTTAGCTACCTGGACTCCTCTTAGGAAGCATCCAAACCTCCCCAGATGGTCCCATCGCAGGGCCTCACATAGGGAGATCCCACAGCCAGTTTAATAACTTTAAATAGCTTATGTTTACATAGGCTTTGCCAGCCCCACCTTCCTGAAGTTATGGCAAATATGCTTTGGGTCCATTTCCCTAAACTACCACTTGTTTGTGCAGTGGAGTTCTCAGTGAGTGGTATCAGTTGCTGGTCCAAGTCAGTATCACTGACATTCATGTTTTCTGACATATGAGCACTGGTGTTTGAGGACCAATGGTGGCAGATGGTGGATCCTGCTTTAGGTGGTGTGCCTGAAACTTCCTGCCACACCTCCAAGCCCTCAATGTAATTAGTGTTAGCTCTGCTTGGGTCCCTCAGTACCTCATCAATGCTGTTGTCCCTTCTAGGAAAGCGTGTGTGTGTTGGAGAAGGCCTGGCCCGCATGGAATTGTTTCTGCTCTTGTCTGCTATTTTGCAGCATTTTAATCTCAAGTCTCTGGTTGACCCTAAAGATATCGACCTCAATCCTATTGCAATTGGCTTTGGTTGTATCCCACCCCATTTTAAACTCTGTGTCATTCCTCGTTCATGAGACCTGGAAACTGCCTGACATTGCTGCCCATCATTATCCCTTAAAATAGAACTGTTTAAAGAAATTTCAAGCATATGGAGTTCCTATCACAAAATGAAACAGAAAAGAATAAATAAAATATTGATAAACTTTGTTAGTTGTGGATTTAATGAGAGCCTTGTTCCCTTGCACATGTGAAAGTTCCCCAGTGAGTGAATAACGTTTCACAGCCAGTAGTATAACATCTCCCAATCTATCTGTCCCTGACTTCTCATAATAATTTGTTGGCATATGCATGGATGATCCTTGTTATCTGACCATCACAAGACACTGAATTACCAATATGTTCAAAGTTCTTTTAACATATAGGTATCATATTCATATGTTCTTGGGATTATAATGTGAGCAGCTTTATGCTGATCCTAACTTTCCAGCTCATCTACCTTGGGGTACTACTGAAACCCAAAATTAACAGACACTACAACAGTGGCCCTACAGAAGGGGTTTGGATCATTGTAGCTCCACAATGGCAAGACTGCTTCCAGGGAAAAAATGTGTAATTTTAAGATTTGCCTTGGGCTAGAGATGTTTCAACTTCATAGATTACCATTAGAGAAATTCTCAAGTGACAAGGGAAAGATAGAATGTATGTAGCTCTAGGGGCCAACTGATTGTAGCATCATCTGGCCACTATCTAAGGTTGATACCTGGTCAGCAGTCACCAACTATCTTCTCTCAGTGGTAAAGCTTAAGATGGTTCAAGTCTGGTTGTCTTTTTGAGGAAGGAGCATTAACTTCACAAATACAGTTGCAAAAAGGCATAGTAGCACACATCTTTAAACCTAGCACTGAGGAGGCAAAGGCAGGTAGATAGATCTCTGTGAGTCTGAGGTCAGCCTGGTCTATATAGCAAATTTCAAACCAGCCAGGACTAAAAATGAGTCTCTGTCTCAAAACAAAGAAATAAATAAGACAGGAGTACAATTCCTTAGAATTAGTATGGTCTTAAGGAATTTACTATTGCTTTTAATGTACATATTTCTTCCGAGCTTGGCATGCCCATGCCCATCTTGAAAATACAGTAACTGTGGCAACCTATAGAAAACTTTGTCCCTGAATCATGGCCATGAAATAAGCTACAGAGCAGACATCAAGATCTATGAGCATAAGGCTGTTAGCATTCACTTATGCATGGAAGGGAAGTATCAAAAGACCCTCAGGAGACCCTTACAAAATCCTCTTCTAGGATTCCACTAAATTCCCAAGTGTTGCATTCTGTAAGATGAAAAGCAAAACCTGACTGAGGCAGAATTTAAAAGGGTATGGCTCCTGTAAATCACCCCGCTAACTCATTTATTCACTGAGTGGGAATTGACAGAATCTTTCCTTTTTGTCCCTTTCCATATTTGGGGTAAATATAAATTCATTTGCATCTTACCAGGAAAACCACAAAATAAATGGCAACCAAACAAGGACCCAACAGAACCAAAGATGAATGGGAAGGTCTGCTCACTTATGTCCCCCCCAAACAAAAGAGCATTTTTAGTTTAACAGTTCCTGGCAACAGTTTGGGATTGCTCACAAACAATATAGACCACATGCAGACTCAAATTTCCTTTATTTTGCTTGAAGAACAGTTGGTTTATAGCAAGAATTAAGAACTGGTGACGGATCTTCCTTTTGTTTCAAAGTCTATGCTATTCTGGGCCTACATGAGGGAACTAAATTACAAAGTGGCTTCAGATCCTGTGAGAAGGTCCAGATCTGTATCCTTCTGTCCAAGAGTAGAAGAGTGTCAGATATTAGTGGTGAGCAAGAGACAGGGAAAGAATTTACTAAGGGCCTGCAGTGTGAACCCTAAGCTAGTTGAGAATCAAAATTGATCCAAGACATCTCCAGGTTCAAAGACTTGAGGGGCTTGGCCCCAACACCCATTCTTCCACTCAGCATATACTCAGATGAAGAAAGCTACACAAAACATTCCCATGTGATGTTTGAAGTTAGTATGTCCTCCAGGCTGAGGAGGGTATTACGTCCTGCTTGATGGGCGCTCGTGGACTGTCTCCTCGTGGACTTCTAAGGGCTTAGGATCGGCCTGTAGGAGGTAAAGGCCCAGGCATTTTTCCCTGCTCCTACCACCCCCTTCCCACCTTTCTGTGCCCATGCTACCATAAGTTTACACCTCTGCTTCAGCTGTGCCTCCTGCAGTAGGAATGCCCTTTCCACAAACTATACTCTGGAGAATACCACTTTTTTCCTTTCCCTTCTGCTCCCGGATTTACCATCCTCCATGAGCTGTCCTCTTCGTTTTGCGTACTCTGAATTTGAGCAAGGATCTGTACCCCATGCTTTTCTAGTTCTTCTTTCAGCCTTTAAGGAAGAGTGAACAAAGAATAAAAGCAGGAAAATCAAGAAAGTATGAGAGACATACAGGCAGAAGAGGGGAAACAACTGCCATTCATCTTCCTGGGAGAAATGAGGACATAGGAGCTCCGTGCCTACCTCTGCCGTTTCTGCTGTAGCTGGTAGCACCTCTGCTGCAGCTGTTGGTGCTGCTGAGCTGCAGCCTCTAGGAGCTCCTCAGCTTTCTTGTTCTCATCCTTGAACATCTGCCTGAGAGTGTGGAAAGGGGTCAGTGCTGGGCATCTCCTTCTCCTGCCCCACCCTGCATCTTACATAGCAGCAGCTGCCTCAGGGCTTCGGAGGAAGAGTCCCTCAGTGAGGGTGGAAGAAGCCTCAGGCCCACACAGGGTACACAGCCGATGTTTCACATCCTCCAGCTTTACCTTGATCAGTTTCTCTACAGAGAGAAAGAGTAACAAGCAGGTAAGGGCAGGCTGGTGCAAGTGAGAGCCACTCTTCTGCCCTGACCTCACCTTCCTTAAGCAGCTGCTCCTTGCTGCTGTCCAAAACACACATCTCCTCTGTCAGATGTTCAGGTTTCTGGGGTGGGGGGAGGCAAACAAGAAAATATGTCCAGATCTCCTGGCTTCTTCATGCTTCAGAGAAGCCTGTAGATCTAATTATTCTCTCCCTCAGTGAGTTTCACTTCCTAGTTCCCTGCCCCTTGGTGTATGCCAGCCATGGCCTAACCTCGGGACACTGATCTTGCCATTCCCTCTCCTTGGACCTTTAACCTGTAAAGAGGTTCAAGGGAAAGTATTTAAAGCCCTAAAATCTGCAAACCTACAGTCCTGAGCCACTCTCTGGGGATTTAGTTATTAGTGCTTCTTCCTCTCTTCTCTCCTCCTGGCATCCTCTTATCTCCTCACTGACCTTCTCTTCTGATATCCAGCCTATTTTCCTACTGAGTGTCTGGGAACTCCCAATAGGGAGATGTCCCAGTAAATGTCAACTGTTTGTCCTGTGATATCTCTACTGTGTCTGGGATAGCCTCATGCACATCCTGTGACATCTCTACTGTGTCTGGGATAGCCTCGTGCACATCCATGGACACTCTCAATGGATGACTCCATTTGGTGCTACCACAGTACCTAGAGAACACTGAATGAACACAGTAACATGAGTGAATGTGAAGGACCAATACTGAAAACACCAAGTGCCTCAAGAGTGATCACCAGAGGCTGGATTTACAGTGACAGCAGGAACACCAAGGCTTGCATAGGGACAAAGAATAATAGGTGGCATAGCATTTTATGACTCACATGAAATTCCAAGGTGTCCTTATGTTGACTCATCAAAGTCTCCAGATGTTCTTCAAAATCCAACCTAGGAGCCAACCACAGAGCCATGATGGCCATGAGCTACCACAGAGCTTGGCCAAGGTCTGAGTCTATATAGCACCCAGGGACTTTGTATCCACTCTTCCTCAAGGAATACCTTCACCCCTTTGCTCATCCAGGACTATGTCTGGCCATCCAGGGCATTACTATACCTAGAGCACATCCCCAGCCCAAGCCTCATGCCTTGAGATTTACCTCAGTTTTCTTAGTTTGGCCTTCTCATTGTCGATCTGGGAGTTCAGGAAAGAAATTCTCTCTTTACACTCCTGCAACATGCTGTGCTTCCTGGGAAGGAAGCCAACACTCAGCCGTGTTCTTTGAATGACTCTCCTGGAGGGAGGGCTGGGGGCTTCTATTCTGTTCCTCTGTATTGACGCCTGTGTCTAACATAGCAAGTAGTGGGTAACAGGAATACTTAGGGAAGCCACTACAGGCATGGCATCTTACCTCTGTGCTTCACTTTCCTTCTCCTGGCAGTGCAGCTGCATGATCCTGAGGGTCTCTGTAAGGACAACAACAGAGCCCTCTGAGTGCTTGGTAAGGCATCTAATTTGGCAGATGAAACAAAACAGATCACGTCAAGTCTGTGGACACTTGAGTGGACTTTGACATTTTCTGGGTCTGGTAAAAGCCATAGGAATGTCATAAGGTTAGGAGTTCTTAAGTTTCTAGCTACTAGAGAGGCTTAGACAGGGTATCACAAAGCCTAGAAATGGGGAATATGGGAATACCTTCTTTTCTGTTCAAGATATCCTTCAGACGTACTTTCTCTTCATATACTAGAAGAGATGATGAAGGTTCAGGCATTAGAAACCAAACACAGAAATCTCAAGGGCAGTCATATGAGAGGCAAGGTATAACTGTGACCCTAAACCAAATGTAGTTTCCTTAAGGTAAGTTCCTACCCTTATGGGTATCCACATTCCTATAAACACAATGTGCCCTAATTTTCACAAACGATATCCATGACCATGTATAACAACCATTAGGACTGGGGAAAACAACATCAATCAAAAGGGCTATGTGATCAGGTAATGCAAGATGACTAAGAAAGACCTCTCCAATAATACACAGCTGCTAATGTGAGGCAATAACTTGTGTTATCTGGGTCAATACATGGAGGATCATCTCTGCAAAGGACTCAAGGCAGAAGTGTCCTCAAAGGCATTTCCACAACTTTCCTATTAGAAGATGGGAATGCTAGAAGAAATGAGGAGAAGAATCATGGCCCTGGTGAGGTTATCAAGTGCCTTCAGGATCACATTAGAAGTCTAAGACATCATAGAAAGCTCTAGTGACTCTCAGTTAACTTACGTGAGTCCAGTTCCTTTTGCAGGTTATCCAAGACAGATTGGGCCTCTCCAAGCTCCTCGCTGGCTTTCTTTTTTGCTTTACCAAAGAGTAGGACAAACATTTGGTAAGTACGGCCTCAAGCACAAATGATGAGATTTCATAGTCTTCCCTAAGAAAACCTAGATGGAGCCCAGATTTTACAAAGTAGGAAACAAGACTTTCTAAATCCTGGCCCTTCTTGCTAGACTCAGGTGGCAGCAGGGCCATGTTCACAGGCAACTGACTATGGCGGTTACATGCAGAAGGGCCCTGCACTTATGCTCTCATGAAATAACTACTGAGATTTTAACAAGGACCCCTGGATTTCCACTTTTTACTGGCCCTGGCCTGTTAAAACATATAGCTGGTCCTGGATAGCAGCCAACCACTGAGCTCACCTTGCTGAACCTCATTAATACGGTTAATCAGGACCTCAATCCGGGGCTCTAGACTTCCCACTGCAAAGCAAAAAGGAAGCTCATTGTTGATAGAATATGTCTGCCTGGGATTCTGCAGCTTTTACTTCACAAAAATCTCCTAAGCATCTCAGATGTACAGGTGCTACATTATGGTCTCAATCTAGGATTGAGGGGACAAGGAACAGAACTGATAGAGACACTGAGTCAAGCTGTAGGAACTGCAGTCAAGAGAAATGAAGCGAGGGAGAGGTCTATAAGCAAAGGTCAAGAAGTGCTTTTCAGATATGGGAAAGTGTCTTAGGGGCCTTCCATTGAGGAAAGAAGGCCCTCAAGCTTTCTGTGTAAAGTGGAGGGTGACCTGAGTAGGAAATGATAAGGAAACAGGATACATATGATCAAGTAGAAGGTGGCAGGATGTAAAGTGGAAGAGGATTATGGGTAAAACCTCTGGACCTAACAGAATGCTGTGGAGTAAAAGGAGACCTGGGACAGGGCTTTGGGGAAACATTTTGCCTTCTGTTCACTCTCATGCTACTATAACTTTAAATCATCAAGGCTCCCTTTTTAGTTCAAAAACTGAAATTTAACGGGCCAGTTAGATGGTTCAGTGGGTAAAGGCACTTGCTACCAAGCCTGACATCTGAGTTTGATTACTGGAACTCACATAGGAGAAGGAAAGAACTTAAGCTAGCCTCTGACTTCATTACATAGTATGTGTGAGCATGCACATTGCATACACACACACACACACACACACACACACACACACACACACATACTAAATTTTCTTTAAAATTAAAACTTATGTTCAGAAGCATCTATTTTGATTTTACGTGTATGAGTGTTTTGCTTGGATATATGTATATGTACCACACATGTGCCTGGTACCTACAGGGCATCAGATTTCCTAGAACTGGACTTACTAATACTTGTGAGACACCATATGAGTGCTGGGAAACAAAATCTGTCCTTTGCAAGAGTAGTTAGTGCTCTTAACTACTGGGCTATCTCTCTACACACACATCCAAATTTAAGTTTTAAAGTTAATGTAAGTAAAATAATTTCTTATTTTTGTGAATAGCAGTGCTTGGAGTTGAATCTACATCTGCCTGACTTCAAACCTCATGGTAAGAGACACGTGACCTTTCTGCAACTTTTTCACCATTTCCATTAAGTCTTCAATTTTCTGTGTGGACTCACTGCCGCCCTGTGGAAATAAAACCAAACATTTCAAACTCAGTAGTATAAACAGCCAGGAGAAGGATCCAGTACCTAGGCTGATACTAAAATTAGCTGAGGACAGATCTCTAACCAGAGCAGTGTTATTGATCTTTGCCCCAAATAAATATTACAAAAATTGAACTGGGCCTTTCCATGGTTAGCCTTTTCCTACAGGGTACAATAGCACCACACAAATTCTCTTCATAAAACTCAAGGTGAGGGCAGTGCTATACTTAAGTTCTCTTGTGTTGCCGATATTATCAAAGCTAGGTCTTATAAGTATAAGACTGGGATACTAGGTGTAATAACATCTACCTGTAATCTTAGAACTTAGAGAAAGTGGAAGAAAGAGCAACAGTTTGAGTCCAACCTAGCCTACATCACAAGGTCAAGTCCATCTTCAGCTACACAAAAATCCTGACTCAAAAAGGCAGATGGCTAGGGACTCATCAGAACCTACTACAAAATCCTGTAGTAGATAAAACTGGTAAGCCTAGATGAAATGGATAATTTTCTAAACAGATACCATGTACCAAAGTTAAATCAAGATCAGGTAAACTATCTAAACAGTCTCATAACCCCTAAGGAAATAGAAATAGTTATTAAAAACCTCCCAACCTGGCTATTATAAATAAAGCTGCTATGAACATAGTGGAGCATATGTCCTTGTTATGTGTTAGAGCATCTTCTGGGTATATGCCCAGGAGTGGTATAGCTGGGTCCTCAGGTAGTGATATGTCCATTTTTCTGAGGAACCACCAGACTGTTTTCAATAGTGGTTGCACCATCTTGCAATCCCACCAACAATGGAGGAGTGTTCCTCTTTCTCCACATCCTCGACAGCATCTGCTATCACCTGAGTTTTTGATTTTAGCCATTCTGACTGGTGTGAGGTGAAATCTCAGGGTTGTTTTGATTTGCATTTCCCTGATGACCAAGGATGCTGAACATTTCTTTAGGTGCTTCTCGGCCATTCGCATTTCCTCAGTTGCAAGACTCTGACATACTCAGAGGTAGATGCTCACAGCTAACCATCAAACTGATCATGGGGTTCCCAATGGAGAAGATAGAGTGAAGGCTGAAGGAGTTGAAAGGATTCGTGACACCATGAGGAAAGCAACAATACCAACCAACCAGAGCCCCCAGGGTCTAAACCACCAGCCTGGGAATGCTTAGGGAGGGACCCATGGCTCCAGCTATATATGCAAGGGAGCTATATATAACTGGGAGAAGAGATCCTTGGTCCCATGAAGGCTGGGCGTCGTGGTGGGGGGGATATTCGAGGGTGGGGAGGTGAGATATGGGGGAGGGTGAGTGGGGTACACCAACATGGAGGCAGGAGGAGGGGGGAAGGGATAGTGAGTTCCTGGGAGGGAGAGGGGAAATGGGGTAAGGAGAGAATATCTGAAATGTAAATAAAATTTCCAATTAAAAAAAAAAAAAAAAAAAAAAAAAACCTCCCAACCAAAACAAAGCCCAAGGTCAGATGGTTTTAGTGCAGACTTCTACCAGACCTTCAAAGACTAACACTCCTCAAACTATTCCACAAAATATAAACAGAAGGAACACTACCTAATTCATTCTATGAAGTTAGTTACTATGATACCTAAACCATCTAAAGACAATGAAGAAAGAGAACTTCAGACCAATTTCCCTTATGAATATCAATGCAAAAATACTCAATAAAATTCTCACAAACCCAGTACAAGAACACATACATCAAAACGATCATTCACCATGATCATGTAGGCTTCATCCCAGGGATCCAGGGATGGTTCAATGTATGAAAATTCATCAACGTAATCCACTATATAAACAAACTCTTTTTTTTTTTCTTTTTTGGTTTTTTGAGACAGGGTTTCTCTGTGTAGCCCTAGCTGTCCTGGAACTCACTCTGTAGACCAGGCTGGCCTTGAACTCAGAAATCTGCCTACCTCTGCCTCCCCAGTGCTGGGATTAAAGGCATGTGCCACCACTGCCCAGCATAAACAAACTCAAAGAAAAAAAAAAATCACATTATCTTCTCATTAGATGCTGAAAAGCCTTTGAGAAAATCCAACACCCCTTCATGTTAAAAGTATTGGAGATATCAGGAATTCAAGGCCCATACTTAAACATAATAAAAACAATATACATCAAAGCAACAGCCAATATTAATTAAATGGAGACATACTTGAAGCAGTTCCACTAAAATCAAGGACAAGATGGAGCTGCCCATTTTCTCCCAATCTATTCAATATAGTACTCAAAGTTCTAGCTAGAGCAATAGATAACAAAAGGAAATGAAAGGGATACAAATTGGCAAAGAAATCAAAGTAACACTATTTGCAGATGATAAGCAATCCCAAAAATTCTAGCAGAGAACTTCTACAGCTGATAAAACAACTTCAGCAAAGTGGATGAATATAAAATTAACTCAAACATATCAGTAGCCTTCCTTTATACAAATGAGAAATGGGCTGAGAATGTGAATAGGGAAACAACACCCTTCACAATAGTCACAAATAATAAAAAGAATCTTGGTGTAACTCTAACCAAACAAGTAAAAGATCTGTATGACAAGAACTTCAAGTCTTTTCTGAAGAAAGAAACTGAAGAAGACCTCAGAAGATGGAAAGATCTCCCATGCTTATGGATCAGTAGGATTAGCATAGTAAAATGGCCATCCTACCAAAAGCAATCTATAGATTCAATGCAATCCCCATCAAAATACCAACACAATTCTTCAAAGACATGGAAAGAGCAATTCTCAATTTCATATGGAAAAACAAAAAAACCCAGGATAGTGAAAACAATTCTCAACAATAAAAGAACTTCTAGGGGAATCACCATCCATGACCTCAAGCTATACTACAGAGCAATAGTGATTTTTACAAAAATGCATGGTATTGGTACAGAGATTAATGGTTGATTAATGGAATAGAATTGAAGATCCGAAATAAAACCACACACTTATGGGCTTTGTTGATCTTTAACAAAGAAGCCAAAAACTTACAAGGGAAAAAAAAAAAGAATCTTCAACAAATGGTGCTGGTCTAACTGCCAGTTGGTATGTAGAAAAATGAAATAGATCCGTATCTGTCACCTTGTACAAAGCTCAAGTCTAAGTGGATCAAGGACCTCAACATAAAACCAGATACACTGATTCTAATAGAAGAGAAAGTAGGAAAGAACCTCGAACTCATTGGCACAGGGGCAGGAACAATTTCCTAAACAGAACTCCAATGGCTCTGGCTCTAAGATCAAGAATTGATATATGAGGCCTAATGAAACTGAAAAGCTCCTGTAAGGCAGAAGACACAGTCAATAGGGAAAATCGGCAGCCTACAGACTGGGAAAAAAAATATTCTTTAACCCCACATCTGATAGAGGGCTAATATCCACAAATATATAAAGAACTCAAGAAATTAACTTCCAAAAACCCAATTAAACCAATTTAAAAATGGGGTACAGAGCTAAACAGAGAATTCACAACAGAAGACTCTCAAATGGCCGAGAAGCACTTAAAGAAATTGTCAAAGTCCTTAATCATCAGGAAAATGCAAATCAAAATGACCCTGAGATTCTACTTTACACCAACCAGAAGGTTGACTAAAGTTTTTGACTAGGATCAAAAACTCAGGCAATAGCAGATGCTGGCAAGGATGTGAAGAAAGAGGAAACACTCCCCCATTGCTGGTGGGATTGCAAACTGGTAAAATCAGTTGAAATCAATCTGGAGGTTCCTCAGAAAATTGGAAATAGATCTACCTGAAGACTCAGCTACACCATTTTTGGTCATATTTGCAAAAGATGCCCCACCACACCAGAAGGAAATGTGCTCCACTATGTTATTTGTAATAGAGTTATTTGTAATAGCCAGAAGCTGGAAACAACCCAGATATCCCTCAGCTAAAGAACGGATTCAGAAAATGTGGTTCATTTACATAATGAAATACTACTCAGCTATTAAGAATGAAGATATCATGAATTTGCAGGCAAATGATGGAGCTAGAAAATATTTTGAGTTAGGTAACCCAGACTCAAAAGGACATGCATGGTATGTACTCATTAATAAATGGATATTAGCCAAAAATACAGAATACCTAAGATACAACCTACAGACTGCAAGAAGTTTAACATGCAGAAAGGCCCAAGTGAGGATGCTACAATCCCACTTAGAAGAGGGGAAAAAAGCAATCACAAGAGGTAGATGGAGGGAGGATCTGAGTGGAAGAGGGGAGAGGGAGAGGAAAGAGGGAACAGGATCAGGTATGGGGGTTGGACAAAAGAAGCCCAGAGGACCAGCAGACTGAATGGAAATATGCAGCCTTGAGGGGTGGGAGGTAAGGGGACCTCTAGAAAGTACCAGAGGCTTGGGATGTGAGAGACTCTCAAGTCTCAATGGAGTGATCTTACCCGAAATACCCAACAGTGGGAATAGGGAACACGAAAAGTCCACCTTCAGTGGACCTAGCCACAAGTTGGGGGATGGGTTACCAACCTACAGTCAAAATTTCTGATCCAGAATTGTTCTGTCTAAAAGAACTGCAGGGACAAAAATGGAGAAGAAACTGAAGGAAAGGCAGTCCAATGACCAGTCCAACTTGGGATCCATCTCATGGGGGCTGGGAAGACACCGAAGCCTGACACTATTAATGATGCTATAATGTGCTTACATCTGAGAGGCCCTACCAGCTGCTGAGACTGATACAGATACTTACACCCAACCATTGGACTGAATTTGGGGACCCCTATGGTTGATTTAGGGGAAGGACTGAAGAAGCTTTAGTGGAGGGCACCCCATAGGAAGACCAGTAGTCTCATCTTACCCAGATCCCAGGGAGCTCCCAGAGACTGCGCACCAACCAGGCAGCATAGAGGGCCTGCTCTGAGGCTCCTGGCACATATATAGCAGAAGAAGGCCTGGTCTGGCCTCAGTGGGAGAAGTGCCTAATCTTCTAGAGACTTGAGGCCCCAGGGAGAAGGGAGCCCTGGTGGGGGGAAGAATCCTCTTGGAGACAGAGGGGAGGAAGATGGAATGAGGAACTGTGGAACAGGGGCAGGGGGGAAACAGCTGGATTGATGTGTGTGTACGTGTGTGTATGTATATGTAAATATTTTTTTAAAAAGATGTAAGCACTCAGCTACTGCTCCAGCACTATGCCTGCCTAATGGTCTGCCTGCTAGCATGATTCCTGCCATGATACAGATGAACTAACCCTGTGGAAACTGTAAGCAAGCCCCCAATTAAATGCTTTCTTTGATTTAAAAAAAAAAAAACTATAAAAAATAATAGATTTTTAAAAGCAACAAGATACTTTATGTGATTGAGGAATTGTTGATGCTGTTGTATAGCTGTGGCAATTGTTATTTTTCTGGAATACTTGTCCCCTAGATACATATGGGACATTTATGGATGACACTGCTGTCTGAGGTGGTCGTTCATAAAACAGAAAACTGAGTGATGGGGGTGGGGGAGGACTGACAAACAATCATAAACATCAAAGCTGGGCAGTAGAGTCACAGCGTAAGCCCACCTTGCTCTACGCTTTTGTGTAAACTTAAATTTATCACAATAAAAATATCGTGCTACCGCCCCAAACACAGAAAAGTGCAGAAAAGTTCTGAGAACGGTAGTTTTATTCGGATGCGGTCCCAGCATCCCCATGACAGGGGCGCTGAGATGGCATCAAGTTCTGGACAGCAAAAGTGCGACTCCAGCTCAGTAGGGTCACAGGACTTCAGGCCTGGTGCCACAGGCCCCGGTGCAGGCCCGCTCTGAAGGTGACAGGTTTGTGACCTACAACAACCCCACACTAGGCCTGGCATCACAGGGAGGCAGCAAGCTGGCTTCTCCTCAGTGAAGATCCCAGTCAGCAATCCCAGTCAGCCCCCTCCAGGCCAGCCACAAGGATCTCCTCAGACCTCAACAGGCGGTCCGCTCACTCCGCCAGCCCACCAGGCCAACCCAGGCACCCTTCAACCACTACCTCTGGGTCCCTCAGGCCCGTGGAGCAGGTCTGTGGATCCCTCGGGCTCCACACCCAACGGCTGCGGTCTGGTGGCCATACTGCTCCACTTCCTCAGCTGCCACAGCAGCGTCCAAGCTGCTACACACTGCGCCTGCGCAGTACGCAGCGCGGGTAAACTCTAGAGGACCGCGTGGCCAGATGCTGCGCATGCGCGGGCGTAAAGCGTTCCCCACCACCACCACCACCAAAAACAAATCCTATTGAAATATAATAGCTGGAGTGAAGATTTTCCGAGCAGTGTTTGGCCATTTCAGAGGCAAGTGCATGAACAAGCATGAAGGCTTCACCCTCTACAAAGGTTAGGGTTATGATTGTTAGGAATAGAAAGAATTAAGGTCGTCAAAGTTAGGATTAGGGTTAGAATGTAGAAATTTTCTACTCTCAGACAGAACGGTGGTACTGAGCAGACCGATAATGCCTGCTGAAAGAACCCCAAGGACCTTCAGTGAGCATGGTAAACAGTCCAGTTCCCAGTTCCCAAGAGACCATTCACCACTACTACTTCAAAAAAGCCTGTGGGTGTCTCCATCCACGCTATACCTAAGCCATCTTGCCAAGACAGTCCAGGTCTGAGCATTTCTGGCACCTTCTACACGGACCTGAGAGGTCTCACCTTGCTCATCTATGACTCGGGTACAGAATTTCTTATACCACATTACTCCAACAGTCCATGTGTCTGGTAGTTTGCTGGCCCCAGTTCCAGTCTAAGAGTCTCAAAATATCTGCCTTGGATTACACTGAGTTCTCAGAGTTCTTAATGGAGGCAGGAGTGTGGGGTGCGTCTTGTGGACTCCTACCCTGAACAGATGCTAAGTAAGGCTTACTGGATTCCACTCAGCAGCCGCTCTAGAAATGTGAATGAATAGCTGGGTCTCAGATTGTTCCTGATGGCTTGTAGAGATGCTTTATATACATTGTATTAATAAATAACCGAGCATTAGGTGGCCATAGGAAAATAAATGTATAATATATTAAGAATTATGTATTCTGTTTTATTAAGGACCAAGGACTAAAATACTATATGTATTAAATACTAAAATTATATATATACACAATATATATAAATAAATAAAATTGGTCCTTATATATATGTATATATTACATATGTATATATATTATATATAATTGATATATATAAAGAAGTCTGCAATCTGCTTCATTGAGGACCAAGAATAAAATTATATATATATATATATATATATATATATATATATATGCATATGTATGAACTTTTCTAAAATAGACCATACCCTGGGACACAAAATAAATCTTTACAAATTCAGAAGGAAATGAAATCACTCCTTGTGATTTGATGATCTGATATATTGATAGAATTATCAGGGCACACTCATATATATATATTGATGGTGATTGTATATATATATATATATTATATATATATTTCATGATTAGAAATGTGAGGATGTAATAGTTACATGTTTGTATATTTTAAAGGGCAGCAAATAGACATACTCTTCTTTCCTACTTATGATGATGGTTAATCTTCATTGTCAACTTGATTGGTTTAAGAATTACCATGGAAACACATTCCTGGTTATACCTCTGAGAGAGGTTTAACTGCAAAGTGACTTGACGTGGATGTGGATAGCACTATTGGTAATGAAGTCCTGGACTGAACAGAAAGAAGAGGAGCTGAGCACGCATATCCAGCGACCTCTACTTCCTGACCCTGGAAGTACTATGACCAACAATGTCCTGCTCCTGCCAACACTCTTCCCCGACACTGATGGACTATATCTCCTTGACCTATAAACCAAAATGAAGTCTTCTACCCTTAAATAGCTTCTTGTCCGGCGTTTTGTATTTTAGAAAAGCAAATAACACACTGTGAGTCTCTTACTGGGCCTAATTTACAAATTAACCTTTCTTATAGCTATAGGTATATGTGTGTAGGTTTTAGGTATCTGCAACTAATAAATTTGTTTGTTATTTTTAGACGTTTTCTGGTAAAATTTTGGGGATTGCTAATGCATAGTATCATGTCATCTACAAATAGGGATCATCTAACTTCTTTCCCTAATTGTCTGCCTTTAATTTCCTTCTCTTGCCTTATTGCTTCAGCTAGTACCTCAAGCTCAGTGTTGAAAAGAAACTGGAAAGTGGACGCCCCTCTCTAGTTCCTGTCTTCAGTGGCATTGCTTCAAGCTTTTCTTTATTTAGGATGATGTTGGCTGTGAGTGTCTCATCCATAGCTTTTATTATGTTAACATATGTTCCCTCTAGCTCTACATTTTCTATGACCTTATCATGAAAGTATTTTGGATTTTGTCAAAGGCTTTTTCTGCATCTATTGAGATGTACATGTAATTTATGACTTTAAGTCCATTTATGTGATTTATTACATTTATTGACTTATATATGTTGCATATCCATGAATTTCAGGAATAAAACCAACTTGGTCAAAGTGTAAAATCTTTTTGATATATGCCTATATTTTATTTGTAATGTTTCAGTAAGCACTTTCGAGTCTATGTTCATCAGGGATATTGGCCTGTTGTTTTCTTCTTTCTTGTACCTTTTCCTGGTTTGGGTATTTGAGTGATATAGGCTTCGTTAGAATCTAGGAGTGCTCCTTCTATTTCTGATTTTCAAATAGTTTAAGAAAAATTGGGTGTACATCATTACTAAAAAGAATTCTACGGTGAATCCATGTGAGCCTGGACTGTGTTTTTCAGCTGGAAGGCTTTTCATTACTGTTTCAATCTCCTCATTTGTTATGGGTCTGTCTAGGTTGATGGCTCCTTCTTGGTTTTTAGCTTAATGAAGTATTGGTTTTTAAAGCATATTTCCCTGCTTATTCCTGAGTCTGTTAACTTGGGTCCTCTTTCTTTCTTTTAATTAGTTGAGTCAATGGTCTATGGATCTTGTTTGTCTTCTCAAAATACCAGCTCAGATTCATTGATTCTTTCTATTGTTTTCTTTGTTTCTATTCCATTGGTTTACACTCTGATTTTTATTATTTCTTGCCAACAACTAGGTTTGGATTTGGTTTGTTCTTGTTTCTCCAATGGCATCATTAAGTTATTTATTTGTAATCTATTTTATCTTATTTTATTTTATTTTATTTTACTGTAGGCAACTAGAGCTACAAATTTTCCTTGTAGGACTACTTTCTATGTGTCCTACAGGTTTTTCTGTATTCTGTTTTCATTTTCATTTTTTATTTCTTTCTTCATTTCCTCTTTGAGCTATTCATCACTGAGTAATAAGTTGTTTAATCTCAATGAATTTATATATTTACTAGAGACCTGTTTTCTGTCAGTTTTTAGTTTTATTACATTGTGGCCAGATAGGATACAAGGAATTGTTTCATTCCTTTTGAATTTGTAAAGATTTATTTTGTGTCCCAGGGTGTGGTCTATTTTGGAAAAGCTTCCTTGTGCCTCTGAGTAGAATGTGTATTCTTTGACATTTGGGTGTAATATTCTGTAGTTATCTGTTAAGTCCATTTGACATATGATGTCAGTTATTCTTGATGTTTCTCTGTTTATTTTTTGTTCATATGATGGAGAAATGGGGTATTATTGAAATCATCCACTATTAATGGGTTGGTGTTAATCTGTGCCTTTAAATCCAGTAGTATATTTTTTATGTGTTTGGTGCACATATATTTAGGATAGTAAAGTCTTCTTGGTTAACTGTTCCCTTGATTAGGATTAAGTATCTCTCATTTCTTCTGCTTATATTTAGCTCGAAGTTTATTTTGTCAGATCATGATGTCTGCTTGCTTCCTGGTCCCAATTGACTGGAATAGTTTTTCTAGCCATTTACATTAAGGTGGAGCCAATCTTTAAAGCTAAGATGTGTTTCATGTAGAAAACAGAGAGATGGATTTTGTTTCTTGATCTATTCATTCAGCCTGTGACTTCTGTTTGGAGAATTGAGGCCTGTGATACTTAAAGATACTGTTGAAATGTGTGTGTTCATTGCTGGTATGTTGTTGATGTTTGGGTTCTCACCCAAAGTAATACTTTGTGGTTTGTTTGGGTTTTTTTCTTTCTTTTTTCTTTCTTTCTTTTTTTTTTTTTTTTTTTTTTTGGTTTGGGGTTTTTGGGTCTTTTGTTGTGGTGGTGGTTTGGTTTGGTTTTGGGGTTTTTTTTACTTATTTTTGGGTTTGAGTTTGGTTTGGTTTTTGAGTCAAGATTTCTATGTAGGTCTAGCTGTCCTGGAACTCACTATGTAGCCCAGTCTGACTTGAGCCCACAGAGATCTACCTGCCACTGCCTTCTGAATGCTCAGATTAAAGTTATGCACCACGATGCCTAGTGGTACTTTATGTTTATATAAGAGGATTTAGACAGAGGAAAAGGAAGCAGAAAATGGTGTGATTTTAGTATAATCCCCAAAATAAATGAAATAATCAAAAATATTGTTGTATTAATTTGTAGTTGACAGTTGCCTCTTGTAAATATAATCATTATAATCTAAATATAATCATTGGAATTTTGAAAAAGTAGCACAGTTTATTATTGATTTTGTAAATTATACATATATAAATATAAATATAATCATTATAATCTAAATAGAATCATTGGAATTTTGAAAAAGTAGCACAGTTTATTATTGATTTTTAAGTGTATGTGCTAGAGAATCAAAGGTTACCTTCAAAGAGACATCTTTTATATGTAAAGAACTGTTGTTTCCCCTATATAGTCTAATAACTAAATACATCATCACTGAGCCTTCAGAGTCAGACATTCAAGCATATGAATCTATAGTCACCATTTAAAAAGTGTATATTGTCTAAGCTGTGGATTTGATTCTCTGGGATCATAGCAAAGGATGAAAAATTTTACCAGGACAAGATAGCAACATGTGAGAAATGGCTTTCACTGATGAGTTGTAAGCTACTTTTTATGTGAAAAACATGATACACAAGGGACTTCAGTTTCTGTTTATGTGAGACTTAGCTTTTTATTCTTATGAGGTAAATAAAAAAAAAATCAACACTTTTTTCTGTGATAAAATCCTCTAACAAAAGCAACTTAAAGGAGAAAGGGTCTATTTCATCTCACAGTTCCAAGGAAACTATCATAGTGGGGAAGTCACATTACAGGATCTTGAGGCAGACAGTCACATTACATCTATAGTAAAGAAGCAAAGAGCAACAGATGAATGCATGCATGCCTACCTCAGTTCCTTTTCTCCATTCTTACCACACTTCAGGGCTCCCAGGCTATGGCCAAGTCTTCCCACCTGTGCTGGTTAGCTTTTGTCAATTTGGCATAAACTAGAGTCGTATGGAAAAGGGAGACTTCAATTGAGGAACTTCATCAGATTGACCTGTGGATGTGTCTATAGAGTATTTTACTTTTTTATTGAAAATTGATTTCTTTTCTCAAACAGTATATCCTAATTATAGCTTCCTCTACTCCTCCCAGTTCCTCCCCTCCTCACCTCCCTTCCAGATCCACTCCCTTTCTATCTCTCATTAGAAAAGAGCAGGCTAGATGAAAAGATGGATCAGAGGTATACTACACTTGCTGCTCTTGTAGAAGACCTGGCTTCAGTTCCTAGCAACATGACAGCTTACAACCACCTGTAACTCTAGGTCTAGGGTATCCAACACTCTCTGTTGGCCTCCCTAGACACCTGCATGACATGGAACACAAACATACAAGCACATAGAAATACACAGAAATAAAATTAATAATAATAATAGAAAGAAAAGAACAGGCTTCTAAGAGATAAAAATCAGACATAACAAGATAAAATACAATAAGATAAAGCAAAAACTTTCATATAAAAGCTGAACATAGCAACCCATCAGAAGGAAAAGAGAACCAAAAGCAGGCAAAAAGAGTCAGAGACCGGCTTGTTCTCGTACTCAGGAGTCTCATAAAAACACTGAGCTAATATTTATGACATATCCACAGAAAACTTGGAATATAAGCTATTCTCTGTGAGTTCATTTGCACCTTGCTTAGTTGGCTCAGAGGGCCATGTTCTCCCGGTGTCCTCCATCCCCTCTGACTCTTACACTCTTTCCACATCCTGTTTCACAGGATTCCCTGAGATTTGAGATGGGGGAATTTGATGGAAACCTCCAATTTAGTCTCTCTCTCCACATAATGTCCGGCTATGGTTCCTTACATCTGTTTCCATCTGCTGCTGGAGGAAGCCTCTCAAATGATGACTAGATAAGGTATAGGATCTATAAATATAGCAGAATATCTTTAGGAATTGTTTTATTATTTTGTTTTGGTTGGGTTGGGCTTGGGTTGGGTTGGTTTTTTGACCAGTGGTGTTTTGCTTTACCTTAGGTCTTTGGGCTATCTAGTCTCTGGTTCTTGGTTCTTGGTTACCCAAGCAGTGTCAGATTTCTTATTGTAAAATGGGCCTTAAGTCAAACCAGACATTGTTGGTTACTCCCTCAAATTCTGAGCTACCATTGCCCTAGCAGATACTGCAGGCGGGACAGATTGCAGGTCAAAGGATTTGTGGCTGGGTTGGTGTCTGTGCTTCTCTTTCAGTAGCTTGCAGTGCGCCTCCCTGCACCAATGGGACAAGAACATAGGAGTTAAGACTCCATGAAGGCACCACCACAACTTCTCCATGTTTAATGAGTTGTGTAGTATGTCCATGGCAATGGAGCAAACTGTCAGTTTGTGGAGAGCAACCTTTTGTCTTAGCATCAGACTGGAATGTTTGGAGATTTCCATGGGACTTCCTTGGCCAACAGCTCAACTGAATGCCTCACCTAGCTGGCTATAAGAGATGTCCAATTGAGACTCCATACTCCCCCCTCAATTACTAGGAGTCCTCATTAGGATCACATAGATTCCAGGAAGTTTCCACTGCACTAGATTTCCATACCACCCCCCTAAACACCCACTATACTGACTAGTTTTGTGTGTCAACTTGACACAAGCTAGAATCATCAAAGAGCCTCAGTTGAGGAAATGTCTTCATGAGATTCAGCTGTAAAGCATTTTCTCAATTAGTGATCAATGGAGTAGGGCCCAGACTACAGTTGGTGGTGCCATCCATGGGCTGATACAAAGATAGGCTGAGCAAGTCATGAGGATCAAGCCACAAGGAGCAAGCTAGTAAGCAGCACCCCTCTATAGCCTCTGCATCAGCTCCTGCCTCCAGGTTCCAGCCCTGTTTGAGTTCGTGTCCTGACTTCCTATGGTGATGAACAGCAATGTGGAAATGTAAGCAAACTAAACCCTTTCTTTCCCAATTTGGTTCTTTGGTCACGGTGTTTTGTTGCAGCAACAGAAACTCTGACTAAAACATCCCCAGATTCAAGCTATCTCTCCTTACACACTCTCTCTGCATCCCACCCACCCCCACTGGATCCCTCCTGCTCCTGTTCTCACCCACCCGCAGTCCACCCATAAAATCTATTCTATTTTCCTTTCTCAGGGAGATCTCTGCATACCCCCCAGACGTCTCCTCTTTACTAACCTCTCTGGGACTATGGATGCTCATTGGAAATCTGACACAAATTCACATGCCCCTACAATATGTTGATCTAAAGAGAGATAATTTAGTTATTTGAAAACCATGCCCAATTTAGAACTGATTCTTCTTATTGGGATTGTAACAAGAGATCTTAAGCAAGCTAATTCTTCTAGGATTTTCATTACTAATACGATATAAAGGCATTTAAAGAGAAAATTTGTATTTTGTATTTTTTTTCCTGTTCAAAGTTGTTCGACTTGGAGCTGGAGCTGCTCGCAGTGGTACGATGACTTGCTGTTCGACTGGAGTGGAGACTGGCTCAGCAGTTGGTAACGACTGCTACTCTTGCGTTGTTCAGACTTGGAGCTGGGAGACTGGCTCAGCAGTTGGTAACGATTGCTACTCTTGCACAGGACCTGCGTTTGGATGCCAGCACCAACACTGCAGCTCACAATCATCTGCAACTTCAATTCCAGGGGATCTGGTACATTCTTCAGACCTGTGATAAGGAATGGCTGTGACCAAGAGCTCACACCACATGTTCAGGTCTTCCTTGTCTGTCATCTGTAAGCTGTAATGTCTTCTGTCACCAGTTCCACATCAAAACTGGCTTCCAGGAACCTAAGAGATAAAGCCTCTACAGCTGGAACCCACAGTGGAGTAAGACACTGTCCTCCTTGAGCATCTCTCTGGAAAGGTCTGATGTAGCAAGTGATTTCTGTCGCATTCTAGCTTATAATTCATCGTGAGAAATCAGGAGCTTCAAGGAGCTAGTCATATGACATCCACAGAGAGAAAGAAATTCCTGTGTGCTTGAATGTTTGTTTTCTTGGGCTCAGCTCAATGTCTGCACTCGTATACAGTGAAGATTCCCAAGTTGTACTCCATTGTGTAAATGTACCACATTTTCTATAGTTACTCCTCTGTTGAAGGGCATCTGGGGGTTTTCCAGCTTCTGAGTAATATTCCATTGTGTAAATGTTCCGCATTTGTTTGTCCATTCTTAAGTTGAGGGACATCTAGGTTGTTTCCAGTTTCTGGCTATTATGAATAAAGCTGCAATGAACATGATTTAGAAAGTATCGGCAAGGGCCGTAGGGTGGAGAATCATTTGGATATATCCCCAAGAGTGATATAGCTCAGTTTAAGGGAGATTAATTCCCAACTTCCTGAGGAACTGCCATATTGATTTCAATAATGGCTGTACAAGTATGTAATGCCACTAGCAATGGAGGAGTATTCCCCTTGCTTCATAACCTCACCAGCATGAGCTGTCACTTGTGTTATTGATCTTACCCATTCTGACAGGTGTAAGATAGAATCTCAAAGTAGTTTTGATTTGCATTTCCCTGATAACTAAGGATACTGAATATTTCTTTAAATGTTTCTGAGCTGTTAGAGACTCCTCTATTGAGAATCCTCTGTTTAGATCTATAACCCATTTTTAAACTTGGATAATTTGGGGGTTTTGATATCTAGTTTCTTGAGTTTTTTATTTCTTTTAATTATTAGTCCTCTATCAGATGTGCAGTTGCTGGAAATCTTTGCCCATTCTGTAGGCTGCCCTTTTTACAATGTCTTTTGCCTTACAGAAGCTTTTCAGTTTCATGAGGTCTCATTTATTAATTATTGATCTTAGTGCCTGCACTATCAGTGTTAAGTTCAGAAAGTTGTCTCTGTGCCAATGCATTCAAGGGTGTGATCCACTTTCTCCTGTATCAGGTTCAGTGTATCTGGTTTTATGTTGAGGTCTTTGATCCAAATGGACTTGAGTTTTGTGTAGGGTGATAAATAAGGATTTATTTGTATTCTTCTACAAGCAGACTTCCAGTTTGATGAGCACCATTTGTTGGAGATGCTGTCTTTTCTCCAGTGTCTATTTCTGGCTTATTTATCAAAAATAAGGTGTCCATCTGTGTTTGAATTTATGTCTGGGTCTTTAATTCAATTCTATCAATCAACATGTCTGTTTTTAGTTAATACCATGTAGGTTTTATTACTACAGCTCTGTAGTACAACCTGAAATCAGAGATAATGAAATCTTCAGTAGTTATTTTATTGTTCAGGATTGTTTTAGATATCCTGGGGTTTTTTTTCCATATGAAGTTGAGAATTGACCTTTCAAAGTCTGTAAAGACTTGTATTGGAATTTTGATAGGAATTGCATTGAGTCTGTAGATTACTTTTCATATAATGGTTATTTTTACTATGTTAATTCTACCAATCTATGAACATGGGAGATCTTTCCATCTTCTGATAGTTTCTTAAATTTCTTTCATCAAAGACTTGAAATTTTTATCATACAAGTCTTTCACTTTCCATTATATAGTTACCCCAAGATACTATGAAAAGTGGTGTTCCCCTGATTTCTTTCCTAATCCATTTGTCTTTTGTATATAAGAGGGCTACTAATATTTTTTAGTTAAGCCTGTATCCACACAGTTTGCTAAAAGTGTTTTACCAGCTACAGAAGGTTCCTGGTAGAATTCTGGGGGTCAGTTATGTATACTATCATATCATCTGCAAATAACAATACTTTAACTTTTTCCTTTCCTTTCCTTTGATCTCTTTCAGTTGTCTTCTTGCTCTAGCTAAAATTTCAAGTGCTATATTGAATAGATATGAAGAGAGTAGACAACTTTATCTTATTCCTAATTTTAGTGGAATTGCTTTGAGTTTCTTTCCATTTATTTTGATGTTACCTATAGGCTTGCTGTAAATTGTCTTTATTATGTTTGGGTATGTCTCTAATCTCTACAGGACTTTTATCATGAGACATATTAGATTTTGTCAAAGGCTCTTTCTGCATCTGATGAGATGATTGTGTGGTTTTTGTCATTCAGTTTGTTTCTATGGTAGATGACATTTACTAATTTTTATATATTGAACTATCCCTGCATCTCTAAGATAAACCCTACTTGATCATGGTGGATGATCTTCTTGATATACTTTAAAAGTCTGTACTCCACCAAATTGGAAAGCCTAAATGAAATGGATAAATTTCTTGATATATACAACCTACCAAAGTTAAACAAAAATCAGATAAGCAATTTAAACAGACCCATAACTGCTAGTGAAATAGAAGCAGTAATTAAAAGTCTCCCAACCAAAAAGGGGGCAGGTCCAGGTAGACTGAACATGGAATTTTACCAGACTTTCAAAGAAGAAATAACTCAAACTATCCAAGTCATTCTGCAAAATAGGAACAGAAGGAACACTGCCTAAACCTTTTCACCCAAAACCCAACAACGAAAGAATATTACAGACTTGTTTCCCATATGAACTTAGATGAAAAATTACTCAGGAAAGTATTTGAAAACCGAATCCAAGAACATATCTAAAAGATCACCTACTATGAACAAGTAGGCTTCATCTCAGAGATGCAGGAAGAGTTCAACATATGTAAATCACTATATGTAATTCATCATATAGACCAGACATATAAAAGACAAAACCATCAGATCATCTCATTAGATGCAAAAAGAACTTGACAAAAGTCAACATGTCTTTATGATAAAAGTCTTAAGGAGATAAAAGAACAAAGCACATACCTCAAAATAAAAACAGAAAAAGTGAGTTACAGAAAGCCTACAGCCAACATCAACCTAAACTGTGAGAAATTCAAAGCATTTCCACTAAAATCAAGAAACAAGACAAGGATGGACCTTGTCTAGTCAGTAAAGTACCTGAAGTCTTAACTAAAACAAAAAGATAACTGAAGGAGACTGGGGAATACAAATAATAAAGGAAGAAGTCAGAGTATCTTTATTTTTCAGATGATATAGTTTTAAGCATAAATGATGTTTATTTATGCTTATTTAAAAACTCCACCAGAAAATTTCTACAGCTAAAAAGCACTTTCAGAAAAGTATCAGGATACAAAATTAACACACAAAAATTAAGTCTTTCGATATGCAAATGTCAGACTGAGAAAGAAATCAAAGAAACAGTACCTTTCACAATATATAGCTAAATAGGTAGGTAGGTGGGTAGGTAATAGATAGATAGATAGATAGATAGATAGATAGATAGATAGATAGATAATCTCACAGTAACTCTAACCAAATAACTAAAAGAGATATCTAATAAAAACCTTAAGACATCTGGGAAAGGAATTGAAGAAGATATCAGAAGATGGAAATATCTCATATGCTCATAGATCAATAGGATTAATATAGAGAACATGGCCATCTCATCAAAAGCAATCTACAGATTCAATGCAATTCTCATCAAAATTTCAACATGATTCTTCACAGACCTTGAAAGGACAATTTTCACCTTCATATGGAAACACATACACAAAATCAAGATAACTAAAACAATCCTGCACAATAACAGAACTGCTGGAGGCACTACCATTCCTGATCTCAAGTTGTACTACAAAGCTATAGTAACAAAGGCAGCACAGACAGCATGATATTGATATAAAAACAGACATGTTGATCTGTGGAATTGAATTAAAGACAAGACATAAGTCCACAGGACCATGGATACCTGATTTTTGACAAAGGAGCTAGAACTGCACACTAGAAAAAAGACAGCATCTTTCTCAATTGGTGCTGGGCAAACTAGATGGCTGCATGTAGAAGAACGCAAATTTATCCTCTGCACAAAACGATCGAGGACCTCAACAATAAGGCCAGATACACTGGACCTGACAGAAGAAAAGGGGAGGGGCTCTTGAACTCTTTGGCACAGGAAAAGAATTCCTCAACAGGAAAATGGTAGCACAGGTGCTAAGAACAATGATTAATAAATGAGACCTTGTGAAACTAAAAGGCTTCTGTATGGCAAAGGACACTACCACTGAAACAAAGCATCAGGCTACAAAAATAGGAAAAGAAAAGATCTTTACTAAGTACTCCAATAGGTGGTTACTATATAAACTATATGGACATTTTTTTAAAAAAAATAGACATCAAAAAAATAAAGTCTGGCATGGTGACTCATACCTTTAATTCCAGAACTTGTGAGGCAGAGGCAGGTAAGTCTCTGAGTTGGTCTACAGAGTGAGTTCTAGGACAACCAGGGCTACACAGAGAAACCCTGTCTCCAAAACCCAAAAATAAAAACAACCCAATTAATAAGTGAGGTTCAGGAGTAAATGAGAGTTCTCAAAAGATGAAATTCAAAGGCTGAGGAACACTTAATGAAATGTTCAACATCCTGGATCATCAGAGAAATACAAATCAAAACTACTTTGAGATTTCATCCTACACCAGTCAAATTGGCCAAGGTCGATAAAAGAAATGACAGCTCATCATGGTAAGATTGTAGGGTCAGAGGAGCCTTCATTCATGTCTGTTGGGACTGCAAATTTGTACCATCACTGTGGAAAGCAGTCTGGTGATTCCTCAGGAAACTGAGAATAGATATGCTTCAAATCCAGTTATACGACTCTTGGCCATATACCCAAAGGACTCCACTTACTACAGAGACACTTGCTCATCCACGTTCATTACTGCTACATTCATAATAGCCAGAAATTGGAAAAAACCCTATGTGTCCATCAGCAGGTGAATGGATACTGAAAATTTGGTACATTTACTCAATGGAATATTGTTCACCTGTTTAAAAAAGACAAAGTCATACTGTTTTCAGGTAAGCCAGGAGTAATGACACATGCTTTTAATCTAAGCAGAGGTTTTGGAGGCAGAAGTAGGCAGATCTCTATGAGATAGAGGCCAGCCTGATCTAGATAAAGGGTTCCAAGACTGCCAGAGCTACATAGTAAGACTCTAAAAAAGGAAAGAAAGGAAGAAGGGAAGATAGAAAGAAAGAAAGAAAGAAAGAAAGAAAGAAAGAAAGAAAGAAAGAAAGAAAGAAAGAAAGAAAGAAAGAGGAGAAGGAAAGGAAGGAAGGAAGGAAGGAAGAAGGAAGGAAGGAAGGAAAGAAGAGAAAGAAAAGAAAGAAATGAAAAATTTCAGGTAAATAGATAAAGCTAGAAAAAGATTCGTGAGGTAGTCCACATTCAAAAAGACAAATACAGTATGTATTCTCTGTATTTAAACATTAATATTTAGGCTTCTCTAGGCTTGCTACAATTCATATAGCCACAGAGATTAGGTATACAGTAAGGGACTGTGCAGGGGGAGAGGAGTCTCTGCAACTACCATGGCCAGCAAACTAATAATCCACATGAGACAAGAAGGTAGTTCAGTTCAACACAACTAAGTAGCTGGTATTGGTTCAAACTTCAAGAGTATAACCCAAAGGAGTTTATTTTAGGCATTTTTTAAGCCCAACACAATTTGATGAAATTTCTCCTGCTGATAATTAAACTCAATCCCATGAGCACAATACAGCTTAAGATATGACTACACTGAAACTCATTGTAAAGTTCTGTGATATCTTCCATAAATATGGGTTCTATAGATTGACTACATGTAACAACTACCATAAAGATAAGTTCTAAAGATTGAAAACTCACAATAAGGGTCTAGGGGAGGATCCAGTGTGGTCTCTGCCACACAGATAATGCAGAGGTCACTCAGCTATTAACCATGTCCCCTTCTAGCCTTCTAGGATGATAATAGATGATGCATCCCTTTCTTTGAAGAAACAATCATGTGTGTTTAACACTTCTGGTTCCCCAGTGCCTATATGTGAGCACGAGGACCTCTGTGCCTCCTACAAGGCTTGGGAAGAAAAGAAGGGAGGATCTCCCCAGGAAAGAGAAATAGGACATATAGTTATGGAGAGACAGGATTGGGATCTGGATAAAATGGAAGAATTTAATGGAGAGAGATAGGGAAGAGAGAGAATAGCAGGAAGAACTAACACTAAGGGCGCTTTGAGTTATAATATAAAAACCTACTACGGTAGAAGCTTCTTAAAATGTATACCTATATGAAAGAAATCTAAATGGAGTCATCAAATGATGGTGGAAACAAAGCCCCAAATAGACAACTTTTGCCACCAACTGAAACCTTCAATATCAGAAATGTGTTACCTCTAGTTGAATTGTTGGCTAAAGGGGTCCTACGGAAATCCACAAACAACTAAGCTATTGCCACAGATATTGATTGTTCTCCACAAACTGATGGTAAGGCCCTATTGCTGAAGACAACACTTACATGTTTCGTTGAACACAGTGAAGTTAAGCTGGAGCCTTACTGGAGCCTTCGTCCCTACTGAATAGCATCCATGGTATTAAAAAGTATTCAGCATGTGACCAGAAGAGAACAGTAAATACAATTCAGCTACTAATCCTTCAATCTACAATGCTGACCTGTCTGCATGACGTTCTGGTGCAATGGTGACACAAACGTTGTAGGAGCAACCAACCACTATCTGACTAGACTTAAAGCCCACTCTATGAGACAGAACCCATGCCTGACACTGCTTGGGTGCCCAAGAACCTGAGACTAGATAGGCAGTGGACCTAGGGGAAAACCAAATACCATTGTTCTGCTGAAGGAATGTAGCAAAAAGATGACTCCTAATGATAATCTGTGTACTTACAGATCAGTATCACAATCAGCCGTCATCAAAGAAGCTGTCTCTAGTAGTAGGAAATGGAAATTAATAGAGAGACCTACAACTGGAGAGTGTGCAGAGAGTGAGAGACCTTGTAACATTCAGTCCTAAACAGTATGTCTTCATCACACCTGTGCTCTTAGGGCTTGAGGAGAAAGGGTGGAAATATTAAGAGCCAGAGGGGTGGGTGATACCAAGGAAATGCAGTAGGACTGACACACATACAAACTCACAGAGACTGTGGCAGTATCACGGCATACCTAGGACCTACACAGGTCCATGCCAGACTGGGTCCTGGCACTGAGAAGCGGAAGTGGACATGAGCTCCTATCTCTAACCAAGAAGCTATCTCCAAGTGACAACCACTTGCAAAGGAAAACAGTTCCTCCAATGGAGTCTCCCTGGGTATACAAACCATACTTAAGGGCCAGCCCCATGCCTAGCAGTAGATACTCAACACATACACACACACACACCACAATCTCAATATTTTTGAAGATTTTTCATCTCATATTGCTTTGTTTGGCCATTTTTTACCTTACTGATTTTTTGCTTGTACATTATATGTTCCTATTTTTGTTTTTATGGGTTTTGTTTGAGTTGGGGGCTGACTCTGCATTAATATGTGTTTCTAGTGCTTTCTCTTTGTTGTTTTGTGTGTGTGAGTGTGTGTGTGTGTGTGTATGTGTGTGTGTGTGTGTTATTCTGGTTCTTTATTGGCCTGTTTGTTTTCTTTTGTTGTTGTTATTTTTAACTTTTCATTGATTCTTTGTGAATTTCACATCATGCACTCCAGTCCCATTCATCTCCCTGTCCCTTCATATCCACCTCTGCCCTTGCAACCTACCTCCCTTGCAAAAGAAAAACAAAAGCAAACAAAAATCTCATCATGGAAGCTGTAGTGTGTCGTACAATATATGTATAGCCTTTGTCCACACATCTTTACTTGCAAATGTTCATTGTTGTGAGCCATTGATTCAAGGCTTCTGGCTTCTGCTACACCATCAACACTGGAACTCTTCTCAGATATCCTGTTGTTACCTGTGTCATGGAGATCCTGCAGCTTAGGATCTGATGGCCTAGCCCTTTCACATGCTCCAGCAGATCCTAGATGAAATAGATGTTGGGGTGGATCAACTCAAAGCCCTGGATTGGGGCCTGGAAGGTAGCTGAGTTGGTTAGCCCGCCAACTTTTCTGGGCCTGTACCGCCAGGGTGAACTCTTCAGCACTGCTCTGGCTAGCTCACCCAATGCTACACCTACAAGGGGCAGGGTCAGCTCTCCTGCTCTCCTCCTGCTCTCCTCCTGCTCTCCTCCTGCTCTCCTCCTGCTCTCCTCCTGCTCTCCTCCTGCTCTCCTCCTGCTCTCCTGCTCTCCTGCCCTCTGGGTCAGCTCATCTGTGTCTTCAACGCCAGGGCCAGCTCTACTGTGTTGCCCAGGCAAGGTGCAGGGCCTGCTCTCCTAAATGCTGCAGTGATGATGGGGTACGGGGTAGCTCTCCCACTCTTATGACCTCAGGGACAGCTCACTAACCTGCCATAGGCAGCAAGGGTCAAGGAGGGAGAAGGTCATGTCTCTCTCACCCACCCCACCCCATGGCAGATGAGGTGCAGAGCCAGCTCTCCTACACTCAGGCCCTTGGTACTAGCTCACACCTTTGGGGCATCCTCATGTTCTTGGGGCCAGCTCACCTACATCCCTGCCATCTGGGTCAGCTCTACACTGCTGCCCAGGTGAGGGTCATAGCCATTTGTCCTGTGTGTGATGTCCAGTAAGGAGAGTGGGGGTAGGGCAGATCAACACAGTGCCTCAGGTGGCAGTCTAGACCAGGGATATCTCCATGGTCTTTGGTGGTAACATAGGCCTGGGATAGCAACACAGTCCCTGACTGTCAAACGACCAGTACCCAAACATGGCCCAACAGCAGAATGGGCCTTGATATCCTTGTGGCCTCAGGTGGCAGCAAACGTCACTTAGATCAGCATGTCCTGCATTGGCAGCACAGCCCTCAGACATCCACATGGTCTCCAGTAGAGCCAAAACCACAGACATCCATTTGGCCTTTGGTGGTAACTCAGGCCACAGACATCAACATGGACCCCAGCTGTAACAGGACCACAGACCCAGACATGGCCTTTGGCAGAAGCCCAGGCCAGGATCTCACCATAGTCTCCTCATATCTGCCTGTTTCTCACCACTGTCGAGTTGACTCTTCAGCTCCACCTTTCTCCACAGTATATGAACTCCTTGGCTTCACTTTCTCTTCCATCTCTCCACCACATGTTCCATCTCTCCCATCTCTCTATCACACATTAGCCCATCATAGTGTCACCTGTGGCAGGTGCTTGGGGATCTTTCTTCTAGCCTCCCTGGACAAGGGTAGGGGTGTGGGGAGGACAACCCAGGGTAGGCAATGGATGTCTTTCTTCTGACCTCCCTGGGCCATCATGGCCCCCTTGTTTTCTACAAAGAAAAGGAGGCGTGGAATTGGAAGGCTGGAGGAGTAGGGGAAATCTGAGAGGAGACAAAAGATAAACTATGATGTGAATATTCTATGGAATAGTTCTTTTCAATTAAGAAAAGAGTATGGATTAGTATTACCTTTATGCTCAGACATCCCTGTTGCTTTTGGGCATGTGCTAGTAAATTTGTTCTAGGGCCAGATCTTTGTATGGTTTGGCTAATATTCATTCTAGTTGTTTATTCTGAGCTGGTTGAGCCTCCTATTTGCAGGGTATTTGGACGGGGTGTTTATTTTGGCCTGTTCTCACAGCATGGGTTTAGATTCTTCATGTATTTGTCAGTGCTCAGCCTTCTCCCCTGTCACTTTTTCCTACCTTTCTATTTCCTCTCCTGTTCATTGTAGTGTCGTTCTTTTTAGTTTAGAAGTTCTATGAGTGTCTGATCACAAAGATCCCACGGTTTCTGCTACTCAAATCTAGCCAAGCAGAACACTAACTGAGAGACACCCTGTATCTGTGTCCACAGACACATACTAGGCAGGTCCATGTAGGGGTGAGAACCAGTGTCTCCGCTTCTGTGGTGGTTTGAATGAGAATGACTCCCATAGGCTCATATATTTGAATGCTTGGTCCCCAGCTGGTGGAACAACTTAGAAAGGATGAGGAGGCATAGTCTTGATGGAGGAGATGTATTCACTGGATTTTTGGCTTGGAGGTTTCAAAAGCCCACACCATGCCCAGTTAGCTTTCCCCTGCCTCTAATTTACAGATCAGGATGTGATCTCTTAGCTACATATAACTCCAGTGTCCTATACCTGCCTGCTATTCAGGCTCTGCTTTCCCGCCCTTCTTAGTTTGGTAGGTTCGTGACTGAGGCAGGGGATCCTGAGGAGAGGAAGTGGGAGTCAGAAATGGTCAGGGGTGATGGAGACCTCAGGCAATGGCGAGCTATGAGCATGGTAAAAAACAGACTTCTCAAGAAGGCTTCAGGAGAGGGGAGAGGGGAGCAAAGGCTACCTAACCTTTAAGAAGTGGGTAGAGTCTATGGAGTGAGTGTACATCCTTGGTCTGGGCCAGAATGTTGAGGGTGCCTCATTTGCTTAAGGAGGAATTCCAGGTGCATGCTGGACATGACCTTATAAGGAGAGGAGAAGGCTAACCTGGCTGCCAGTTTTGCTCTGATGGGGCAAAGGTGGGGGCTTGGGTCTCCGTGCATCGAGACACGCAGGCTTAGAGTAAGAGGGAGAAGTCCTACTCCTACTGTTCTCAGGATAAGATTTCCAAGAGTTAGACACTCCTGGACCCGCTCTTGCTCCAGGCCTGCTGCTCACAGCTCCATGGTTCTCTTTGCCCCACACCTGCCTTCCTGCTTCCATGCTCGCTATAGCCCTAACCCTACCTGCAGGTGCCTCTGGAACAAGAGACTAAGTCTTCATGCATGTCTGTGAGATTCAAGTAGCTAGTTTTATGGCACCAATTGCACCTGGGGATGTGATTGGCTGCACATCTGCAGCTGGAAGTGTGCTAAGTGGTTGACACTAATTCCAGCCATGACGTCCCCACCAAGCCAACCCTGTCAAGATTTTTAAGTATGGGGCAGCACGTTTTCAGTTAATTTTCCATACCTCACATTTCCTTGTGTGATCTTTCCGAGCACCAACTTTATCATTTTTCCAGCTTGGCTAACTAGCTAACTAGGTGCTTTGAGCTAGGCCCGTGAACTAAGAACAGCTGGTTGTTCAACTTTAACATGTAAAGTATAAACAAATACAAACTATTAGCTTTTGGGGTGAACAGAGGCTGCTAAGTGACACCCTACCAAATACAGGCAGGCAGACAGGCAGACAGACAGACAGACAAAAGAATCGTGTTGCTTTCCTCCTAAAAACACTTAGGGAGCTGACTGAGGAGGACACCATCTCTTCCTTCTTATACTGAAACTGTGCAAGAGCTAACCCTCGCCCTAACCACACACACTAGCCTCAACCCCATGCCTCCCTGTGATCCTCTGAATGAGCATGGGTCCCCTAGGCTCATGTTTGAATGCTTGCTCCCCAGTTCGTGGGATTGTTTAGGAAGGATTTCTCCTTGTTGGAGAAAGTGAGTCACTAGGAGTAGTCTTTGAGGTTTCAAAAGCCCTTGTCATTCCCAAGCCCATCCCCCTCCGTCTGCCTTTGTGAATGTGGAAGTAACTTTCAGCTACTGCTATAACACCATACTGACTGACAGCCATCTTCCTGCCGTGGAGCCATAGACCCACCCTCTAAAACTATAAACAATATACAGTCTTCTGTGAGTTGCCTTGGTCATAGTGTTTTGTCAGAGCAATAGAAAACTAATTCTACCATGAGGCATGACCCCATACCCCCCTAATCCTTGTCCCTAGCGCCTGAACCCTAACCCTCTATCACTAACACTAACCCTCCTAACCGTCAAGGCTAAGCCTAAGTAACCCTAAACCTAACCCCTAATCCTCTAAACCTAATTCTTCTAACCCTAACCCAAAAACTGGGGACTGGGAGTTAGAACACTGATGGGTAGACAGACAGAGAAGGAAACAGAAAATGGTGGCATACTTCCATCTCTCTCTTGACCCTCTTGATCTGACAAAGGCCTGGCAGGCTCTTTCTCCCATCACTATCCCCCATTTCCAGTTGACTGTCCAGGCTTGTCAGATAAGCTCAAGGTTGAACCTGGATGCATTTACCCAAAGCTGTGGGTCTACCACCTTCCCTTTCTTTGTATAAACTGACCAATCTGAAATTAAGGAAATAGGGCCCATCCCTGGCCACAAAAGACTCTTAAGACACTCCACTCCCTGCACTGAGGAGAAAATGAACTTCAGCTTCTAAAAACTCCATTGTGTTCTGCAAGAGGTCACTATGTATGCATTGCTGTGGCTTCTTTGCCTTTAATGACACTTTTTAACCTTTTGCTCATGTCCGATGTGTCTGAAATTCTCACTGCTATTCCCTGCTGTGCTCAAGATTGTTCCTGCCTTTAATTCTTTAATTGGCAGAGAAAAGAAACCCAATCTAGTACCCTAGACAGTAACATTTGGCGTCTTGGAGTTAAGGGTTTCTTCTAAAAGCTACTGACCATGAAAGGATAGGAAGAACCACTGGGCTTCCAGACCTCCCCAGTCCTGGAATGAGTGTATGTCTGGGCATGGTAGAAAACCCAAACTGATTTATTTCTCCTTATTCAGGAAGGGATCCCCCTCACCTATGAAATACTTCCAGGTGTTTCAGAGAGCAAGAGAATGTTTTCAAATAGCTCTGACCTCTGATACTACCCCTGGAGTGAGCAAAGAGGTCTTCAGCTGACTCTAGGCAGACTTCATGAGTTTTACTGAAGAGATTGAATTTTTTCATCTTTATTCTGTTACTCATCATTTTCCTCATTAGTGGTGGGATTCTGACAGAATAATCTTTTCTTGTTATACTTATCTCTAAATCTAAAGCTAAATAAAAAGAAAGGAAGGAAGAATCAAGAAAGAAAGAAAGAAAGAAAAGAAAGAAAGAAAGAAAGAAAGAAAGGAAAGAAAGAGAGAGAGAAAGAAAGAGAGAAAGAAAGAAAGAAAGTGCCGGGCGGTGGTGGCGCACGCCTTTAATCCCAGCACTTGGGAGGCAGAGACAGGCGGATTTCTGAGATCGAGGCCAGCCTGGTCTACAGAGTGAGTTCCAGGACAGCCCGGGCTACATAGAGGAAACCCTGTCTCGAAAAACCAAAAAAAAAAAAAAAAAAAAAAAAGAAAGAAAGAAAGAAAGTGCAACCCAATGCAATGCAAAGCAACTGTATTATCAGTCGTTTAAATCAAGCCATTGTGTAACCTAGATGCCATTCACCATCCCTATCAGGGACAGAGGTTAGCTAGCTCCCCCTACTGGCCTAAACTCAGAATAGCCCTGCCCCTTTATGGCTGTAGCCTTCAGGAGAGCTGGCCATGCACCTCCACTGGGTGCATGGATCCTGGGGGTCCAGGGGTGCTCTGATATTACACTAACTTCCCCTACACTGTGTTGACTCAAGATTAGGTAACCTCCATTAGTGTCTCCCAGCTCTGGTTTCACTATACAAATGGGGACAGAAGCTATGAAGATTCTTTAGGACTATTGGCTTGCAGGTTACACCTACAACGACTTAGGAAGAAAATCGTTTTCTTTTTTTGTTTCTTTGTTTTTTGTTTTTTGTTTTTTGAGACAGGGTTTCTCTGTATAGTCCTGGCTGTCCTGGAACTCACTCTGTAGACCAGGCTGGCCTTGAACTCAGAAATCCACCTGCCTCTGCCTCCCAAGTGCTGAGATTAAAGGCGTGCGCCACCACTGCCCAGCTAGAAAATCGTTTTCAACACATGCAGGGCCTGAATATCACTGGAGAGAGGGGGAGAATAAAAAAAATGTCCTCAGGGTTTTTTGCTGGTTTTGAGATAGGGTTTTTTCTACACAACCCTAACTGTTCTGGTACTATATAGACTAGGCTGGCCTCAAACTCAGACATCCATGTATCTCTGTCTCCCAAGTGCTAGGATTAAAGGCATGCACGACCACACCCAGCCCCCAGCCCAGGGGAAACTCTGAATTATACCATCCTTCAATTGCTTATCCTGTAAATAAGGAAAGCTGCCTGAAATCCCCTGTCCAACACCTGAAATCCCCTGTCCAACACCTGAAATCCCCTGTCCAACACCTTATTTTCCTGCAAGATCACCCAGAACTCGGTAGAAAATACAGGATGAACTCAAAGACCACAGCCAGAGCTGTACTGTGCTCTAGCCCAGGGAGAAATGTGAAATCTCTAAAAGAAATGAGGAGAAATTACCAATCAGTAAAAAGTCCCAGAAGTGCTAGCCTGATCTCAGGAAGGTCCAAGGCCCCAGTGCCTCGAATATCTGTGCCCAGTCCCTTAAACTGCCCTTCTGCTGCCCCCACACACACACACACTTCCGGAACACTTTCATCTTAAGTCTCAGGAGACACATGGAGCCACAGACCCTGCCTTCTGTACTCTATAGAACTGAGCACTGGGAAATTATACTGAGAACTAAGGGCAGTCCATTCAATCCTTTTAGCAATTAAATTAGATATATGAATCACCTGCTATTAGAACAAACTCTAACCCTCTTAGAAAAGAGAGTGTTAGACTGGGCTGTTACAAGTGGAAAATGATTTCACTGCCCATAGGACTAAAGATGAGGACTTCACAGAATCAAAATGCCATCTGTAAAGAATGGAGAGGATATTTTCTGTCTTGTGGAATGTAGGACCTTAGGAAAGCTAGGGTGAAGCCTCTGAGTTACACCCAGTTATCCCACACATACTTCAGGAAGACGAGGTCTCCACTTGTTTCCTCAGATTACAGGAGGCTAGAAGGTAAAGACAATAATACAGGACTGGAACATGGTAGGAAGTAATTTGAGCTGTCTTTCATGTCAGTAATTACTGTATCAAGATAGGTAAGCACAAAACCCATCTACTCAAAGACACGCACATGCTATTTATTTCTTCCATGGGTCTCTTAGTCCTAAAATTTATCATTATATTGTAATAGTTATATATTTCAGTGTAACACAAACCCAAAATGTGTGTACTTCATAGGATCCAAAGCATGACATATAAAAAAATATTATAGGTTAAAATTTTATAATCACTGAAGACTCAGAAATCAAGTTTATAAACTCCTATCTCTCCCATAATTAATGTTTCAGCAATAGTTTTAAGCTTTAACGAAAATGAGAAAATGATTACTAGAGATATCTGCTTATCCAGTACAACACTTATCATGCTGCCTGGAACCTCCAGTAGTCTAATGCCTATGCCAGAACAATTCATTCACATAATGCACAATTTCACACCTCTCTCCTTCCCCTCTGTCCATGCCACACACATACACACACACACACAATCTAAATAGAGTATTATAAAAATCTTGGAAATAAACTGAAGCTAAAAGCTCTACAGAATTAGTCAAATAAGAAACATCAAGTGCAAGTTATAAGTTTTTGTTTCCATGAAGAGGAAATTTGAACTTAAAAGAAATGCATCTTGACAGAATAAAAAAGAAAAAAAATACATCTTTGCTGGTTGTTGGTGATGCACATCTTTAATCCCAGCACTTAGGAGGTAGAGGCAGGCAGATCTCTGTGAGTTCAAAGCCAGCCTGATCTACAGAGTGAGTTCCAAGACAGCCAGAACTACACAGAGAAACGTCTGCTGGAAAAAAGAAAACAAAAAGTATCTTTTTCAGACAGAAGTTATCTTCACTATTTATACATGTGAGCACCTCCTGATTTCCACTAATGATATACAACTCTAGCAAGTTAAAGACTGCCACACATCCTCTCTACATTGGATCTTTCCAATAATTCTTTTACATTCACTAAGATCTGAAGTTCGAAAAAGGTGTTGTTCTACATTAGTGAGCTGGAGTGAGCTGGAAAGCTGGTAAAGGCACCTGCCACCAACTTGATAACTTGAGTTTGATCCCTAGGACCCACATGAAGGAAGAAGAACTGATTCCTCCAAGTTATACTCTTATACACACACACATACATACACACATACATACACACACATACACACATACACACATACACACACACACACATACACACATATACACACATATACACATACACACATATATACACGTACATATACACACATATGTACACATACACACATACACATATACACACATACATACATACACATACACACACACATACACACATATACACGTACATATACACACATACACACATATGTACACATACATACACATATACACACATACATACACACACACATATACACATACACACATATATACACGTACATATAGACACATACATACATATGTACACATACATACATACACATATACACACATACATACATACACACATACATACATGCATACCTACATATACACATAGAGGTAATTACATTTGTACAAAAATTCTCCAGTATAAACATTTTTACTATTTTCTAATGTGTACATTTTGGACAAGGGTCTCCCGCATTTATTACATGTATAATATATTCAGCATGAATCATTTATTAAACAATGTTTGATATTTGAATAAAACTGTTGACACAAGACAGGAGAAATGACTAAACAGATGGCAGCCAGCAACCAAATAGCAGCTGATAACTGTGTGCAGTCCAAGAGATTTGATACCCTCTTCTGGCCTCCACGGGGTATCTATCAGGCATACATGTAATGTACAGACATGCATGCAAACAAAACATCCATATACATAAATAAAATTAATTTAAAAAGCAAAAGACTTTACCATGCAGGCTGAGATGATGGCTCAATGGAGACAGCATGAGGACCCAAACATGAGGACCCAAGTCCAGATCCCCTCACCCACACCTAAAACTGGGCATAGGCCGGGCATGGTGGCATATGCCTTTAATCCCAGAACTAGGGAGGAAGAGGCAGGTGAATCTCTGTGATTCAAGGCCAACGTGGTCTACATAGTGAGAGCTAAAAGAACAAAAACAGCCAACTAAAAACACTGTACCCAGAAAACGCCCATCAATAGTGAAGGAGAAATGCCCTCCACTTGACTATTCCAGGGAGTCCTGACCACTGAAGAATAAATTAATGCTGGAAGGTTATACAAATCATACAAAATTTAAAACTCTCTGAGAAGAACAAATATATTTATATAAATATGGAATCCTCTAGTTCTCTCATGATACATAAAACATTTTTAATTTCTTTATAATATATGAAAGAAAAAAATATAACCACCATGAAAACTGATAAGTGACTATGTAATATAAAGTAGCTGTCATATTAGTAGAAGCTAAGGGCTTTATATGAAATTTATTTAAAGTCAATTTATTACCAATTTGAAATAGTGTTATACATTTAAAATGTTTTTATATTCCCCTTATAAATTGCAAAATACTTATAGAAGATTAAAAAAAGGAAATAGAAAAAAACATAATAAAAAAATCAGTGACAAAAAAAAGTAAGTAAGGTAGGAAAACAATTATAAGAAATAAAAATAATTTCTTTTTCAGTAAGTTTGTTAAATAAAAATTGTTTCATATTTAATCCCCAATCAAAATACATAAATTCACTAAAGGAATTAAACCTTTAAAAAAATCTAGTCATGTGGCTGGAGAAATGGCTCAGCAGTTAAGAGCACTGGCTACTCTTCCAGAGGACCTGAGTTCAATTCCCAGCACCCACATGGTGGCTCACAGCCTCTGTAACTCTAGTTCCAGGGGATCTAAAACTCTCTTTTGGCATGAGTACTAAACACTCAAGTGGCACACAGACATACATGTAGGTTCAATACCCATACTCATAAAAATAATAATGTCTAATCATCTGCTGTCTACAGTAAACTTTTTGTTGATGGCCTTTGGTCTATACGCAGTACAATGAAGATTAAGTAGGAGCCATCAGTAAACTCTTTAGACCTAAGACACAAGAAGGCCAAAAGCAAAGGGATAAAAAGGAATTGCCTGTAATAAGTGATTACACAAAAGCAGAGGTGGCTATAATTATAATATTTAAATTACATTTTAAACTTCTTACACACAAGGACATATGCTTCAAGACTAACACTCTAATAAGACAAGAGAAGAATCGTATGTAAGGGGAAAGCAGGTTGTGGTAGCTCCTGCCTGTGATTCCAGTACTGGGGACATTGAAGTAAAACAGTTGTCACAAGTTCCAAGGAAACCCAGGCTACAGAATGAAACCTTGTTTAAATAAAATTAAACTAAATTAAGCTACAACTAAAGTTAAACAAAATAATTAAAAGGATCATTTTCTAGGATGTTGTGTATATAATATATATACACACACGTATACACTCTGTCATGTCATACACTCTAAATATAGGCAACAGACACCGACTGAACTGAAAAAGAAAAAGAAAAGCAATACGTTAATAATCCGATTCAATTTCTCATTTGTAGCAGAAATAATGTCAGATAGCATGGAAGCCAGGAAACAAGAGGCCCTTCAAAATGTATAACCAATCAGAAGTATCCCAGATACACCAACTGCTATGCACAAAATGGCCTGGATGGATATTAACATGCTGAAATTCTTTTCTAACCACCAAATAAAAAATAATACAAGATACAAAATAAAGAGAAGAAATCAATCATGAAAGAAAAATCAGAAAATCAACAAATTTGTGGCAATTAAATAGAAAATGGTCTTGCGCCAAAACTGGAAAAATTTAATAAAAATATGTATACCACCAAAACTGATCTAGAGTCTATGCAACAGCTATCAAAATCCCAGTATCACTTTTTTTTTTTTTTTACAAAACTAGAAAAGACAATTGTAAAACCCATATGCGATCTCAAAGATCCCTGAAGAACACAATAATATCATGGGAGCCCCTGAAGAACACAATAATATCATGGGAGCCCCTGAAGAACACAATAATATCATGGGAGCCCCTGAAGAACACAATAATATCATGGGAGCACCATCCTGCTCTGTTATAACTGTATCTCATCACCATTATAAAATATATTACACTATAGTAATCTAGATAGCTTAACACAGATATATGATTTGATGAATATGTAGGATGACTGCTAGATAGAAAGGAGGAGACTTAAGAGGTTTCAAAGCATGATACAGAGATGCCCTTCTGTAATAGCAGGAAAACCAAAGCAAGGCCTCTGAAACTCTAAAACACTGTTGCCATTGAAAGTCTCTCAAACCGCACCGGAAGTCCAGCCTCCTCTTTAGCTTGGATCTCTCATTAATTCTACCTTCCTGGGTGTTGAGACCCAGACTGACTCAGACTTTCTCAGAGGCCGTGATGAAAGGACAAAGAGAATGGTAGTTCTGTGTCTGTCCAGGAACAAACTTGGCAAGGTCCTGTCTGAGGCTGGAGTCAAGATTTCAGCCCCTGGGAACCTGGCTTTTTCCCCTGAAGAGCTGTGGTTATCAGTGTCTGAGGTATCCATGTTCTCTTTGCCAACATTGGATTTAGCTCTCTGCTGACCTTGGCCCATTTCTCCCCTCCAAAAAGTACCTAAGATGCTGTACTTCTTAATAAACTTGCCTGGTATAAGACAGCTTTATATAAGACCTCCTGACCCCAGCTTTCTATCCTCTATCCTCTCATTCCCTGGTCCATTCTCTCTCAGGAACCTGTCACTAAAGAAGGACCTGCTGGTCCAAGTCACCTGGGCATACAGCTACTGTCTCATGTATCTTAACATTCCAAGGCTCTTGCCTTCACTCTACAAAGGTGACCATGTATGGCTTACAGATAGCAAGACTTATTTATGGGAAACAGAATACAATTCTTGGGATTCTCAAAGTAAATAATGATATCTCTATTCCAGTTGTGTGATTAATACAAAAATTATTAAACGGGGCTAGAGAGATGGCTCAGCAGTTAGAGTGCTTTCTGTTCTTGCAGCAGACCTGGGTTCCGTTCCCAGCATCCACATGGAAGCTCACAACCACATCTGACTCCAGTGCCAGGAGATCCAATGCCTTGTCTGACCTCCATGGGCTCCTGTACATATGGGCACTCAGACACGCGTTCATACACATAAAATAAGTATTTATTTTTTAAAAAGATATAACAAGATTCTAGAAATCAGCTTCTCCAAACATTGATTCTTCAGACCTGGTCTAATACTTACAGAAGAATTCCAGTTTGCAAATCCTGGAATCTACTTCCAGCTACTATCAAATCAAAGGGAAAGGGAAGACAGTGTATTTTTGGATGTAGGCCACAGTATTTTAAACCAGTGAGTTCCTAATAACAACCACAAATGAATGGTGTGTATTACTTCAAGAAATAGAGTGGGTTATAAGCACATCATGAATATTTTATTGATACCAACAAATACCTCCTTTCTTCCTGAGAGGCAGGGGTCTGGAATACACTCATGCAGACTAAAGATATGCAGGAGATTCTCCCCAAAGGAAGTTAACTAGTGTTGGTGGTACACCTCTGAGGGAAGCTGTCCTCACCCACACACAGCAGGTTTCTGTTATTCTCCACCATTACATACCTGTATAAGTTCCACTGACCAGAGTCCAGATATTCCCACTCCTCTGGAGAAAGATTAATGGCCACATCATCAAATGTCATCAGGTCCTAGAAGAAGCAGAAATAATATATTAACCATTAACATTGACAGAATTCCTAATTCGGTCAAAGATGAAGAGAGTTAGAACTGATCGTGACAGTGGCCTTAATTATTCATTAAAATAATTTGGTTAGCCGGGCAGTGGTGGTGCATGCCCTTAATCCCAGCACTTGTGAGGCAGAGGCAGGCGGATTTCTGAGTTCAAGGCCAGCCTGATCTACAGAGTGAGTTCCAGGACAGCCAGGGCTACACAGAGAAACCCTGTCTTGAAAAACCTAAAAATAATAATAATAATAATAATAATAATAAATAATAATTTGGTTGGTTGGTTGGTTGGTTGGCTGGTTGGTTGGTTAGGTGGTTTTTTTGAACTAGGGTCTATATAGCTTAGCTGGCCTCCAATTCCCAGAGAATACCTGCCTCTGGTTGGAATTAAAGGCATGTATCAGCAAACAAAGCCCTAATTAAGATTCTTTTTCATTTGGAAACAAATTTTTGTCTAATTTAAAGATTTCTTAAAGTACTTTTTCAAAATTAAGCTGGGCATTGTGGCACTCACTTTTAATCTCATCTTGAGAGGTAAATGCAGGAGGATCTCTGTGAGTTCAAGGCCAGCCTGGATCTACACACAGAGTGCCAGGGTAGGCAAGGCTACATAGTGAGAAGCTGCCTCAAAAAAAAAAAAAAAAACCCACAAAATAAAAATTAAAGCAAGTCAAAACAACACAAAAAGGAGACAATAATAATAGAAAAAATAAATAAAGCATTTGGGTTGGACATGGTGGCAATGCCTTTAATCCCAGCACTTGGGAGGCAGAGGTAGGTGGATTTCTGAGTTCGAGGCCAGCCTGGTCTATATAGTGAGTTCCAGGCAGCCACAGTTATACAGTGAAATCCTGTTTTTAAAATAGAAAGAAAAAAGTGAAAGGTCTTAAGTGTAAAAATATATTTTGAAAAAGAAAGATTATGAAAAAAAGCCTTGACATAATAAAAAAATTAGAGTTCTCTCAGCTTGCTCTTGTTCCGTAGCCATGCCGCTAGAAAACCTAGAGGAAGAGGGTATGCCCAAGAACCCCAACCTGCGCATCGCGCAGCTGCGCTTTCTCCTTAGCCTGCCAGAGCACCGCGGGGACGCTGCGGTGCGCGAGGAGCTGATGGCAGCCGTCCGGGAAAACAATATGGCTCCATATTATGAAGCCTTGTGTAAATCCCTCGACTGGCAAATGGACATGGATCTCCTCAGTAAAATGAAGAAAGCAAACGAAGAAGAGTTGAAACGTTTGGATGAGGAGTTGGAAGATGCAGAGAAGAATCTGGGAGAAAGTGAAATTCGAGATGCAATGATGGCAAAAGCAGAGTACCTCTGTCTGATAGGTGACAAGGAGGGAGCTCTGACAGCCTTTCGCAAGACATATGATAAGACTGTGGCCCTGGGTCACCGACTAGATATTGTATTCTATCTCCTAAGGATCGGACTCTTTTATATGGATAATGACCTCATCACTCGAAACACAGAGAAGGCGAAAAGCCTGATAGAGGAAGGTGGAGACTGGGACAGGCGAAACAGGCTGAAAGTGTACCAGGGTTTGTATTGTGTGGCTATCCGGGACTTCAAACAAGCAGCAGAGTTCTTTCTCGACACTGTTTCTACATTTACATCCTATGAGCTCATGGATTACAAGACATTTGTGACTTACACTGTTTACGTCAGTATGATTGCCTTAGAAAGACCAGATCTCAGGGAAAAGGTCATTAAAGGGGCAGAGATTCTTGAAGTGTTGCACAGTCTTCCGGCAGTTCGTCAGTATCTGTTTTCTCTCTATGAATGTCGTTACTCAGTTTTCTTCCAATCATTAGCGATCGTGGAACAGGGAATGAAAAAGGATTGGCTTTTTGCACCTCATTACCGATACTATGTAAGAGAAATGAGAATTCATGTGTACAGCCAGCTGCTGGAATCATATAGGTCATTAACCCTTGGCTATATGGCAGAAGCATTTGGTGTGGGTGTGGAATTCATTGACCAGGAACTGTCCAGGTTTATTGCTGCTGGAAGACTATACTGCAAAATCGATAAAGTAAATGAAATAGTAGAGACCAACAGACCTGATAGCAAGAACTGGCAGTACCAAGAAACCATCAAGAAAGGAGACTTGCTGCTAAACAGAGTTCAGAAATTATCCAGAGTAATTAACATGTAAAACCATTTTAAAATGTACTCCCTTACTTGAAAGCTTTTGTAACTTTCTTCACTGTGTGCTCACTGCAACAGCATCAAATAAAGATGCTATTTGTTTCAAAAAAAAAATTATATAATAAAAGAAGATTTTTATACTAAAATAAGATAATAAGACTATGATAAAACTATATGCTTTGGGCTAGAGAGATATGTGGCTCAATGCTTAAGAGCATGCACAGTTCTTGAAAGGGACTTGAGTTCAGTTCCTGGCACACACAGTAGGCAGCTCACAACCTGCACACCTCCAGCTCCTGGGGATCTGATGTCCACTTCTGGTCTCCACAGACACTGCAATCACATGCACAAATCCACAAACACACAGAATTAAAAATTTAAAATTATATCTTAAAATCTAGGCCAGGTGGTGGTGGTGTTGGTGGTACAGACCTCTAACCCCAGAACCTGTATACTGTCCCCAGCACTGGGAGGCAGAGGCAAATGGATCTCTGTGAGTTCAAGGCCAGCCTGGTCTACAGAGCAAGTTCCAGGATAGCCAGGGCTACACAGAGAAACCCTATCTCAAAACAAAAACTAAAACAAAACTCAAAATTAAAAAAAACTATAGGCTTATGTAAAAAATGATTTAGGATGGGCATGGTGATACATGCCTTTAATCCCAGCACTCAGAAGTCAGAAGCAAGCAGATCTCTGTGAGCTCAGGCCACCTTGGTCTACATAGAAAGTTCCAGACCAGCTAAAGCTACACAGTGAGCCCTTGTCTCAAAATAATTAATAATAATAAATAATAATTTCTAAAAACTGGTAACTAGGTAGTCCTGGAAAGCTAATTCCTGTCCTCATATCCTTCCCCTCAAAATAATAATCACTCTAAAACTTTATTCAACCACAAAAAGAAGGAAATCAAGCTATATACAGGAAAATAAATGAAACCTGAAAATTTTTATGCAAAATAAGCCATACTTAGACAAGCATCTCATCTTTCATCTCACATGTAGAAACTACAGTGGGAGAGAGGAACAGAGAACAGACCAACCTGAAGATGCCAAGCCCATTAGGGAAGGGAGCCAGGGAGAGAAGACAGGGCGTGGGAAAGTAACAAGAAGGTGATCAAAGTATCACATGCGTGAAAGAAAGTACCTTTATAAAACCTGTTAATCTGTACAATTAATGTGAAGTTATTATACATTTTAAAGATAAGGAAAACAAAACAAAATTGATAAATAAAACTTTTATTTTATGTACTCATATGAAATAACTACACATCAAAAACAACAGACTAGCCAGGCATGGTGGTGCATGCCTTTAATTTCAACACTCAAGAGGCAGAGGCAGGTGGATCTCTCTGAGTTCTAAGCTAGCCAGAACTACACCCTGAGACCCAGTCTTGGAGTTGGGAGGAGAAAGACCAGACATTTTTACTTTGATAAAAGTAAAAAATATACGGTCAAAAAACCTTATTAATCTATTTGGAATTTTGTTTTGCTTTCTTTTCAGACGCTATTAGTATGCACACACCTAACAATACAAAATAAGAGCGACATTTGACTCTTACATTTTCTTCCATTTTTTTCTCTATTTTCCATTTACTATTTGTTTTGAGCTATATTTCAGATTTTCAAAACACTTGGAAATATATGATTTTTTTTTCCCTAAAAATACAAGAAAAGAGTGTATATCCACGACATGAAAATGTGCTACAATGAAAACCTGCACACTAAGGTCTGCTTCAGGGCCTTCTCGGGTACAGCCAGTACCTTCCGTAAAGGTGAGCCTTCATTCCCAAAAGCAAAACAAGCACAGAACTTTAAAAGTGTCTGTATCAAATATAATGATTTATGCAGGATACTTAAGGCATCCCCAAGCTTGAGAGATGGTTCAGTGGTTAAAATCACTTACTGTTCTTACAGAGAACCAGAGTTTGGCTCCCATTGCCCATGTCAGGTGACTCACAACTGACTGTCACCCCTAATCCAGGAGATCCAATGACCTCATCTGGCCTCCACAACAAGCACTCCATATTTACGGGTGTGCATGCGTATATATAAAATAGCAACAATAAAAAATACTAATTCCACAAGATAAAGAGAAAAGCAGTTACCAATATAATGGAAAATCTGGCTGACAGCACATTAACCAAGTGAATGAAATTTTAATCAGCTATGTAGAACGAATTGGCAGAAAGCAGCAACTATCGGCTCCAGGACCTGTCCTGCCCAGCTGCTGATGGAAACCACACAAGCCAATAGGGATCCACTTCTGAGATCACGGTGATCAACACACATCTGAAGTGTGTTGCAGGAACAGAGCCGCTCAGAGATGACTCGCTCTGACCACACTACTCAGTGTGGGCAACTAACAGCTTTACCAGGGACACCCACTATCCGCCTAGCACTACCATGCAAAGGGATAAGACCCAGAGTCCCCACTATCTGCACAGCCCCTCCCCAAAGCGAAGGAGACTTGAACCCCACTACTCTGGGGCAGACTCCAAGGGAGACCTGCGGAGACCAGATCCTGCCAGGACGCCAGGCAGACACTCACCATCTCCTCGCTTCCGAAGTATCCGGGGCCCCTACGCGTGCCTCTGGGACCAGGTCACAGGGTGACAAGACACTCAACAAGCTCAGTGCCTCTGCAGCAGAACAACAGGAGCTCCCAAAGGTGCCAGAGATGGCCAGCTCCAGCGAAAGCCCGCGAGGTTTTGAGAGCCTGCCCACCGCTCTGGCCACGTTCCTAATTGGACAGTTATCAAACGACACCTCTGATTGGACAGGGCTCCAGGCCCAATTCCTCTAGCTTAGGATGACAATAAATGATTGCTGTTGATCTAGTTTGTGTTGGGTTTGGGTTTCAATTTCAATTTGGTTTGGGTAGATTGAGCCCAGGACTTCTGGCAGCAGTTATGTTAAGGCAGATTTTCCACCAGGAAGACATAGCCCATCAAAAGGCATTTTAACTTAACTTTACATAGTCATATCAATTTACAAATTAACATATTGATATGTAAATGATCAGTAAATATTCACACAGAAGAATATAATGATAGTTATCTTTAAAATTCACTTAACTTTTCCAGTCTCTGGTGTTACAGTGACCTAGTAAACGGCCAACAGTCAATTTAAAGATTCTCAAAAATAAACTTTAGAGGAAGTCAAGGTAAAACCACTATGGCACATAACTTCGTAGCTATCACATTAGCAACTACCTGAAAAATAAGTAATAGCAGAGGATCTCACCTATATGGAGAAAACTGAAATCTTGATTCTGTTTTAAAAATAATTGGTTCTAAATTTTAAAAAGTTCTAACCCATTAATGTTTAGTTGATGGTGTGTTAGTTACTTTTCTATTCCCATGACAGAATGCCATAACCAAAGAAACTTGTAAAATAAACCATTGCATTTGGGGCTCACAGTTCCAGAGGATTAGAATCCATGACCATCATGGTGGGGAGCATGGCAGCAGGCAGGCAGGATGGTGTTAGAGCTGAGAACTTATATCTAGAAACAGAACCATGAGGCAGAGAGAGCTAACGAGGATTGACAGAAGCCTTGCACCCAGATAGGTACAGCAACTGGGGACCAAGTATTCAAATACATGAGCCTGTGGAGGCCATTCTCCTTCAGGCCACTGTAGATGGGGATACAGATCAAAGAGAACATCACTTAGGTTGTGATTTCAATCTAGTGAAAACCTTTTTCGCAGTTTTGGTTGAAACCTGCTTTTCAAGTATATTTTAACTGATACATGAAATGTATGCATAATATGTGTATACTCATTAATAATGAGATAACAAGTCATGTTTTGACAAGTTTCTACACTATGTGATGTATAACCACGCTTCTTTAAATATCATTTATTTGTGGTGACAGTTTTCAAAGCTCTTCAAGCTTTCTGAATGTCATACTACATGACTGTTACATGTAAGTTACCTTAATGAGGAATAACACAGCAAAATTTCTTGTTCCTCTATCAAAATAATCATTTCCCTCTACCCTGCCAATTATCTCTGAACTCCAATAAACAACATTGTAGCACTAATTATTATGAAACCAACTTTCCTAGACTTCCATATATGAGTGAGATAATAGAGTGAAATTCCTTTCCTGGTGTGAAGCAACCATGTCTAACCCCCTCCTCATAAAGTTCAAACAACCAACCAAAGTAAGATTCCATTAAAGTACACCCTGAGAAACCAATAGTTTATTGGGCTTAGTTATGAAGTGTGAGTACAGGATTGCTGGCAGGATTATGGGTGAACATAAAGCATCTGTACTGAAAAGTTTGCACCCAGTATAGATGATAACTCCCTGATGGCTACATGAATGGGACCTGCTCTGTGAACATTCCCCAGCCTAAATACTCTAGCACCTCACTGAGGCCATATGCAATTAGGGCAGGATTACCTGCCAATGATTACGAGGTATAGCTGCAAACTCAGGTGAGGGTCCAACAACCCTCCCTACCTCCCCTTCCCGTGTGTGAATATCAACAGTCCATAATCCTAATCATCATAGATTATTATAAAGGACAGCTGATCCAGGGGAAATGGCAGCTGCTTAGCATAGAAGATGACATTCTACAAAAGATCTCCAATTCCACCCACGTTGTTACAAATAACAGACTTTCATTCTTTGTATGACTGAATAGTATTCCCTTCTGTGCTTACACCACATTTTATCTACTCATGAGATGGTAAGCTCTTAGGTTGCTTCCATTTCTTGACTACTGTGAGTAGTGCTATAAGGAGCATGGCCATGAAAACATATTCCGAGCACAATGACTTCATTTCCTTTTGTTATATATCCCACAGTAGAATTGCTGGAACATATGATGGTTCTATTTTGAAGAACTTACTTACTGTGCATCATACTCCTATTGATCTGCAGTCCACACTACAGTGAGAATGGTTCCCCTTCTATTCACATGCTCTTTGGTACATGCCACTTTTCTCTTTAAATTATAGTTATCTTTAGTGGGGTGAGGTGATGTCATGTCCCACTGTGAGTTTGAGTTGCATTCCATCAGGGAATGATGATTACTTGTGTTGACTGATTTGCATTTGTTTGTTTGTTTGTTTGTTTTCCATTTACAAGCTGACCATTTATATGCCTTCTTTTTATGTGTCTATTTAAATCTATTGACTATTGTCTTAGTCAGGGTTACTTTCTCTGTAATAAAACTACATGACCAAAAGTAACTTGGGGCTGGGAGATGATGGCACATGCCTTTAATCCCAGCACTCAGGAGGCAGAAGCAGGTGAATCTCTGTGAGATGAATTTGAGGCCAGCTTGGTCTACAGAGTGAGTTCCAGGACAGCCAGGACAGTTTACACAGAGAAACCTTGTCTTGAAAAGATCAAAACCAAAAAAAGAAGGAGGAGGAGGAGAAGGAATAAGGAAGAAAGAAAGAAAGAAGAAAGAAAGAAAGAAAAGAAAAGAAAGAAAGAAGAAAGAGACAGAAGAGAGAGAGAGAGAGAGAGGAAGGAAGGAAGGAAGGAAGGAAGGAAGGAAGGAAGGAAGGAAGGAAGGAAGGAGGAAAGAGGGAGAGAGAGAGAGAGAGAGAGAGAGAGAGAGAGAGAGAGAGAGAGAGAGAGCGCAACTTGGGGAAGAAAGAATTTATTTAGTTTACACTTCCACATCATAGTTCATCAATGAAGGAAGTCGAGACAGGAACTCAAGCAGGACAGGACCCTGGAGGGAAGAGATGGTGATCTTATGGAGGCATCTTCTCAACCAAGGTTTCCTCAGATAACTATATCACGTGTCAAGTTGACATAAACCTAGCCAGCACACCTGTGTTTTAACCACACCCCTTCCTCCTTTCCTTTTTTTTTGGCTAGATTTTGATTTTTTTGATGTTCTAGATGTCAACTCCTTACCCTGACATAAATAACATAGTGTATTAGTTACTTTCCTCGTGGCTCCAAACAAAATATTTTACCAAAGCAACTTAAGAAAGGAAAGTGGGGGAATGGCTTACTGTGGCACAGGTGTGGCAGCCAGAGTGAGAGGAGGCTGGCTATGCTGCATCTGCTGCTGGGAAGCAGAGTGGGATGAACACTGGTGTTCAGCTCGCTTTCTCCTTCTTCTTCACTCCAGGACACCAGCCCATGGGACGGTGCCACCACATTCCAAATGCATCTTCCACCTCAATTAACATAAACTAGATAATTCCAGAAAGGAAACAGAAACCAAAGAACAAAACACCCACCCAAAAAGATAAATCCAGAGATCAGCACCTAGATCTTTATTCATCCCAAACCCAGCAAAGAACACAATCAACAACATGGCAATATGTCACCACTAAAGGCCAGCTATCCCACCTCAGCAGACCCTGAATATTCCAATATAGCTGAAGCACAGAGAAGGACTTTAAAACAGCCTTTATGGTTCCCATACTCACTCCCAGACCTCTCCCACCCCGTTCCCCACACCTGATCACTATCCCCATTCCCTCCCTCACCTGTTCTCTCCACCCAATGCCTCCCTCCACCCACCTCAACCCTACACAAGAACTATAGGCAACTGAGGAAAGAGAGAAGTGGGAAAGGTGGTCTTCCCCAGGGAATAGCACAACTAGTTGCTCAGTGCCAAATGGTGAGCCCTGGAAACATACATACAAGTAACATTAGACAGACTGAGCATGTTACACTTAGAAATATATATGTATATATATTTGTGTATGCAATAACAATTAATGGAAGAAGAAGCTATGAATTTGGAGAATTGGAAGGAGTGTATGGGGGTTGGAAAGAGAGAAAAGGAAGGGAAATGTATCAAAATTTTAAAAAGTAAAAACAAATACCAACAAACATTTTTTAAATGATGGGATATCTATTTAAGAGACATTAGGGATATATTGGAAATTGCTGTCCAGTTTCCCATGTGAGGAAATGCTACTATAGTAGAATATGAGAAGGTTCTTTGGGAAACACATGTGGATGTTGAGGAGCAGAGCCCTGACATTGGCCATTTTCAAGTATCAATAATTCACCTGTTGTCATAAGTAGTCAAGGGATGGATGGTGAAAGGGGGCATGGCTGGGAGGAGGATGGATAAGTACACAGTGTGGTGACTCCAGTGAGGCAAGCCCTTGCATAATCTCTTCCTTGAGAGTGGGTGTGCTTCTAACCAAGAGAACACAGCACAGACGGCATGATGTTACTTCTGTGGTGATGTTATATAAATTCTCTTATCTGAAGCCAAAGATCTTCCTGCCAGGAGAAGATCATCAACAGCCTGTGGAGGGAGCCATGGGCAAGAGCCAAGGACACTCTCCAGCCATCAGCCAACCAGAAAATAGAAGCCTCCATCTGACACCCACAAGGAAATGAATCCTGCCAACAGACTGGGAAGTAGAATAAGGTAGAAAATATCAAAGTATAGATACTGTTTGTTGAATTATGTGGTGATTTACTTAAAGCATTGCTTGTACTGCCCATTTGCCAAGCATGATTTCACTTGCTACCTGGAGCAAAATGACCTGGAGAAATAGCTAAAGCACTGGGTCTCTGCCGTGAACAACCTGCTGACTGCTACTTAGGCTTCTGTAAAATCTTGCTTGCTTGCCACCCCACCCTGTGGTCTTAGAGTATAAAACGAGAATACAGACTAGGCCTGTCAAAGCTTTTCAAGAGCTGTCCTGGCTTCACTGTGCTGATGACATCCTCTCAATTCCACGCTCTTTGGTGTCAGAGTGCTTATCCAGAAAGATTCTTGCAACAACTGAGCAAGCTTGGAAGCAGATCTTCCCTGGAAATCTCCGTATGACAATGTGTCTTGGTGAGACCCTGGAACAGAGATCTAGCCAAGCTGGGCTCCCAGCTTCCTGAAATGCAGAGAGACATATATTGTGTTATGGCAAAGTATAGAGAAACTTGTTCTGCAGTAATAGAAAACCAATACTGACAGTTACGTAGACAGATACAAAGTAATGTTAGCTCAGTGCTCATTGCGGTACTGGTTCTGGTTTTATATGTTTGAATTTTTTCCCTAATAACAAGCTCCCATTTGGTGGTTTCAATTTGGAAAAATGGAAAAGATCCAGATATGTGTATCTTACTTTTTTGTTTGTGTTTTGAGATTTTTCCAGATCTTGCTCTTGTTAGGCAAGTGTTGCTTTCCTAGCCCTTTGATGAGCAATTAAACCACAATATGCTATGGGAGAAGAATTGCCACCGGGCAGTGGTGTGCACTTGGGAGGCAGAGGCAGGCAGATTTCTGAGTTCGAGGCCAGCCTGGTCTATAAAGTGAGTTCCAGGACAGCCAGGACTACACAAAGAAACCCTGTCTCTAAAAACCAAAAGAATTGCCAACTCCAAGTACTTCTTTCTGTTTATAAGACCTATCTCTGACAGAATGCTGTAACTAGACATATCTATGCTGTAGATGCCTTTATAATGCTGAACATTTTTCAATTTTTTTTTCAAAATGTTTCACATTTTATTATTCTTCGTTTGCATCTAAAGATAGTTCAAGTGTTTATCATGACAAATTTCGATAGCTAATTCCCTTAAACGGGAGGCCTCAGCGTCGGGAGTAAAGGTCAGTGGTAGAGCCTTTGCTCTACATGCACAGGACCGTGGGTCTGATATGTAAATAAATAGTAAGGACTCTTTCAAATTCGCCTACAGGCACCATAGGGCCCTGACATGCAGAGCCTTCTTTGGGGAAGTTTTGGGAAGTCTCAGTGTGATAACCTGGTTGGTTCTTTGAAAGGGCCAGGTACCAGGAGGTTCAGAACTGTGGTGTTCTGCAACCTTTCCACACCCTATTCTACACCATTGATCCTTCCTCCATGTAGACAGCATTAGGCCTCTTTTAGAGAGAGTTTAAAGAGACCTTTCAAAAGGAGTTGACTGCTATGTGGAAGTTTGCTTACATTTAAGACTTTACAAGAAGTGATCTGGTTCCATATTGAAAAAGTGACAACAGGGGCTAGAGAAATGGCTCAGGAGTTAAGAGCACTGGCTGCTTTTGCAGAGAACCTGGGTTTGGTTTCCAGCACCCACATGGCAGCTAACAGTGGCCTGTGACTCCAGTTCCAGAGGATCAATCACCCTCCTCTGGCTTCTGTAAACATGTGGCACACAGACATAACATGAAGGCAAAATGACCCATACACATAAAATAAGAAATAAGTAAATCTAAAAGAAAAAGTGCCAAGAGTGCAAAAGGTAAAGAGAAAAACTAAGGGTCATAGTCCACAAAGGCTCATTGTGGGCTGTGGCCACTGCTTCCAACTTTCCCTGTATCCTTCTATCTTGGGATCCCTGCAAGGGGAACAGCAAAACAGCTTTAGAACTCATGAAATGTGGCCCACCATTTAGCACAATCATGATGGGTGTGGCTCGGAGAGGCAGAGCCCCAAGGACTAAATGCCCTGAGGACATTATTGGTACTCACAGTAGTGGTGATTGATCTTTTTCAAACATTACTACTGGAGCAGATGAATGATTCCTCCACCACCCTTAGAAAGAATTTGGAAAGCCGGGCGGTGGTGGCTCACACCTTTAATCCCAGCACTTGGGAGGCAGAGGCAGGCGGATTTCTGAGTTTGAGGCCAGCCTGGTCTACAGAGTGAGTTCCAGGACAGCCAGGGCTATACAGAGAAACCCTGTCTCGGAAGAAAAAAAAAAAAAAAAAAGAAAAGAATTTGGAGAAGCAAATTGCTAGTAAAATTAGGTTAAAATGTTTCTGCTAGTGGCTTTGACATAGAAAATCTTAGGGAACAATTAGAAATGCACACTCTTAATAGCTGAGCTAGGGATTTTTTTGAGGTCAGGGAACAAGAACAATGGCAGCCTGACTAGTACTACCTGACCTGCCTCTCTTGCTAAAGCTGGGCTGGCGATCAAGGTGATGATTAATTTCTTGTACCCATTTTTTCCCTCAGCTTCCTGATATGATTTAATAACAATTGTTAATGAGTCAATGTGCACCTGAGGACTTAAAGTAGAAATGGCTGATTGTTTTTTTATATAAATGTTTAGATTTATGATTCTTTTAAGATTTTTTATAAGATTACTTTTTAAGATAAATAATAAAAGAATTGATCTCTTCTTTGTAACTGCAAATTGCAACCTGCCAATAGAAGAAACTGACTGAGAAAATTACCTTGCTATACTTTATTAATCTATTACAAATTGCTTAGTTACAAATGTATGTGAGTTCTTGAGAATAATTTGGATTTTTTATCCATAATAAGTAAAACATTTGATCATGTGAGGGTACTGGGGAACATTTTTTTTTCTTATGTATACTCAATGTAATTGTCCACTTAAAGAAAAATAGAATGTAACCACATTGTGATTTTTGAACTGCTTGAAAGATTTTGCTGGGATATATAAACTGTGGGAGAAAAAATAAAGTTGTTGGTGCTTTGCTGCATCCATCAAATGTATATATGTGTATGTATGTAAAGTTGTTGGGGTTTGTTGGAGCGTGCTTCAGCCACCAAGTGTGCATGCATGTGTGCATGTGTGTGTGATTTTTCCCTCACCCTTTTCCCTGGCCCCTAAGGGTTTACCGCCAGCCCCAGGGAGTGTGCCATCAGCCCCATCGAATTTCCTGATGGTCCCGGGGAGTGTTTTGTTGGCCCCAGAAAAAATCAATCTTTGTTCCTTCAGAGGAAAATGTACTGAGTACGATCAATCACCAACTCTACACCCTACCTCAGTTTACCCTGTCATGTCTAAGGTGCTCATTGACTCTTCTAGGGACTATTCTAAGGATAGTCTCTCAGCGTCTTCTCTGGACAGCAGTGATCAGGGAGATAAAATGACAACTCAGGGTAGTCAGTTCTTTTCTGCCACTTGGTAGGATCCTGGGATCAAACTCCAGTGATCAGGCCTGCCAGCAAAAGCCTACCTGCCGAGTCATCTCAGCAGCCCACTTTTGTTTTTTATAGATCACATGATACCTTGAGAATGTATGCTGTACACTGTAGAACCCTAACACAGAGGAGTTAGGGTAGAGGCACAGGGTTCAGACAGCTTTGCCCTCCCACCCAACTGCACCAAAAACAGAGAATGGCCAGAGGGTCTTGAAGAGTCAGAGAGCTTTGCTTGGAATCTCAGCCATACTGGAAGTGCTTCCAGCTCTATACCCACGAGGAAACTGAGGAAAGGTCACATGACCCCTGAGCAGTCAAGACCGCGAACCTTTCCTGCCTTCTTCAGTGTGGCCTTATCAAATGTTAGCAGCAGGAAGGCTAACCTGGGCCAACTAATTCAAAAATTAACCCCATATTATATGTGTGACTGGGGGGGGGGAAGAGTGTCACAGCTCTTGCATGGAAATCAAATGACAACTTTGTGGAATCAGTTCTCAACTTCCACTGTTACAATTCCTGGGTTCCAGGATTTAAACTCTCCTCCTCAGTGCTTCACCCCACCCCCACCCCAATTAATCAATGAATTTATGAATTTATCTACTTTACATCCAGATCACGGCTTCCCCTCCCTCCTCTCCTCTCAGTCTCCCCTCCCCTTCTCCTCAGTGAATAGCAACCCATCTTGGCATATCAAGTTGCAGTAGGAGTAGGTGCATCTTCTCCATTGAGGCTAGACAAGGCAGCCCAGTTAGGGAAAGGGGATTCAAAGGCAGGCAGCAGAGTCAGAGACAGTCCCTACTCCAGCTGTTCAGAGACCAACATGAAGACGAAGCTCCACATTCATATATGTAGGCGGCCTAGGCTCACAACCATGCGTCCTCTTTGGGAGGCAGTGAGCACCTATGGGCCCAGGTTAGTTGATTCTGTAGGTTTTCTTGTGGTGTCCTTGACTTCTCTGGCTCCTTCAGTCCTTCCTCCCCTTCCTCCACAAGATTCCCCAAGCTCCGCCTAATGTTTGGCTGTGGGTCTCTGCATATGTTTCCATCTGCTCCTGGGTGAAGCCTCTCAGGAGACAGTTATGCTAGCTAGGTTCCTGTCTACAAGCATAGCTGAATATCATTAACAGTGTCAGGGGTAGGCTCTCTCTGGTGGGATGGGTCTCAGGGTGGACGATTTATTGGTTGGCCGTTCCCTCAATTTCTGCTCCATCTTTACCCCTGCACATCTTGTAGGCAGGACAAATTTTGGGTTGAAAGTTTTGTGGGTGGGTTGGTGTCCCCATCCCTTCACTGGAAGTCTTGCTTGGTTACAGGAGGCAGCCATATCAGGTTCCACATCCCCTGTCGCTAGGGGTCTTAGCTAGGGTCACCTTCATAGATTCCTGGGAGTTTCCCTTGTCCCTATTTGCACAGGTCTAGGAAAGCTACCTGCTGCCAAACCCACCCTGGAAACCTGCTGAGTTTTGGGACATGAGGATGTTGACTTACAGGAAAAGAGTGGAACCCAGGAGGAGCATGGGGTGGAGGGGCTCATCCCGGAGCTGCCCATCACCACCACCAAGCTCTGTTCTTTCTCTCAGTCCCCTCTCCCTCAGTCCTCCTCACACTTCATCCTTCCTGTTCACCTCTCCACCGCCATCCCACCCAGTTCCCTCTATCCACCTCCGATGTCTATTTTATTCCCCCTACTGAGTGAGTTTCATCCATCTTCCCTTGATCCCTCCTTGTTACCTAGTCTCTTTGGATCTGTGGATAGTGTGGTTATTCTGTACTTTATGGCTAATATCCACTTGTGAGTACATACCATGTGTGTCTTTCTGGGTCTGGGTTACCTCAGTCAGGATGACATTTTCTAGTTCCATCCATTTGCCTGCAAATTTCATGATGTTGTTGTTTTTAATAGCTGACTAGTCTTCCATTGTGTAAATGTACCACATTTTCTCTATCCATTCTTCTGTTGAGGGTCTTCTAGGCTGTTTTCAGAAATGTTCAACGTCCTTAGTCACCAAGAATGCAAATCAAAATGGCTCTGAGCATCCTCAGTACTTTAACCACTGAACTATTTCCCTCTCCCTGACCAGCCACCTAGCCAATTTCCCACCAGTCTTTGCAGGAGGCCCCACTGGCCCCGCCTCTCTCAGAACTACCCCCTCCCTCAGCAACCCTCCTTCCCCAGACTGGTCCTTCCACTTCTCCCCGCAGCATGCTCCCAACCCGGTCCTTTCTTTTCCTTTAAATCAACACCCCTCAGGCCCCAAAACCGAGCAGGCTGCCGCCAGGGCTCATCAGACGGAAGGAAAGGTGGCTTTCCCAGAAGTGTTCAAATGGTGGCCCCAGGAGCTGGGCGGGGCCTTGGGTGGATCAGGTCCAGGCTGACCCAGAGGAGCTTGTTGAGGCTGGCAGGGTGACTGCCCGTGGGAGTAGCACAAACCTGAGCTCCAGGGCAGAGCATGAGTTCCAGGACCGCCCCGCGGCTGATGACGCTCCAAAGACACCTAGGCTGGCCGCTGGTAAGGAGTTGGCTTCTGCCTCATCTGATACTTAAGGAGACAGAGACGGGGACGAGTGTGGGCGCTTGGGAGCAGGGTTGTTCCTAGGAGTCAGAGGCACGGGAGACCTGGGTTCTGGGACACTGGAACCACTGACCCGCTGAAGGGCTTATACAAGGGAGAGAGGGTGGTGCCCAGGCAGGGGCAAAGAAGGGCACAGGTCAACTTTGCTTAGCACCTGGCACCCCATCCTGCAACTCAGCAATTCAGCCTGCCCCTGGGCGGTAGAGCTCTTTGTTTGCTTTCCTCAAAACTGGATCAAAGACACGGTTGGGCCTGCACATACTGGCGCCACGGTACTCACGCTTACTCTCTCTGCCCAGGCTGGCAACATGGCTACGGAGAGCAGTCCCCTGACTACTCACGTACTAGACACTGCCTCAGGGCTCCCTGCCCAAGGCCTCTGCCTCCGTTTGTACCGCCTGGAGGCCCCCAGCCAGCAGTGGATGGAGCTGAGGACAAGGTAGGAGACAGTTCCTGCGCTGGGATCCATAAGTACCAGCTGCAGCCGCACAGTGGCCTTCGCACCTAGGGAAGATCCTTGGCTGTGGTACTGAGGTGGAGTAGTAAGGCCAGGACAACACTGAGTAGGACTGAGTCTGTGTGACCACTGGGGGCTGAAAGGCAGGACTGACCATTGCCCTATTGATCCCTGAGCCTCATCTGAGATAACAGGGATGGTGACAAAATAGCTTTTTTCACCAGATGTGCATACCTGGGACAATGTCATGGAATGTCTGAGACATGTTGGGTCCTTCTTGCCTGCCAGACTCAGCACAATGGGCCTGCTGGGAGGGGAGCCACTTGCCTGTCAGACTCAGCTTAATGGGCCTACTGCAAGAGGAGCCAACTAGAGCGGCCTGGTAGAACATAAAGACTCCAATAGCCTTGTGCCAGACTCACAGCGGAGCACTTATTTCTCCTCTCTATTCTTAACAGCTGTGAACTTGTAATTAACCTCCTTTACAGAGAGAGGCTGAGATAATAGGACTGAGGTAAAACCCAAGACACCACTCTGGTTCAGTATTGGATCTTTCAACCTCAGGCTCTGGCATGTCCCTGGTACATGCTTTGTTGGGGGCCTGTTCCAGGTTTAGCCAGCCAAAGCTGGTGGGTTTGTGGCCTTGAGAGCTGGTTCTATTTAAGGGAGACAGGTTCACACATCTCCTCCCTCTGACCTGCCTGTGAGAACAGGGTGTGGCTTGCCTCCTCCTAGCTCAGTCCTTCACAAACCTGGGGAGGTTTTATCTTTTGCTTCTCTGTTTTATGATTTCCTAAATAGGCATCGTGATGATACCCTTAGGGACTGTCCCCTCCCCTCCCCCCCACAGTCCCATCTTCGCTCCTTCTGTAAGACTGTGGGAATCATCTGTAGATGTTGGCATGCAGATCAGAAAGGCTAGGGAGGGAGGTTTCTCAGCTCTTCTCTCCACTTCGTCTCTTCACAGTTACACAAACCTGGATGGTCGTTGTCCTGGGCTCCTGACACCAAGCCAGATGAAGCCAGGCACCTATAAGCTGTCCTTCGACACAGAGCGCTACTGGAAAGAGCGGGGTCAAGAGAGCTTTTACCCATATGTTGAGGTGAGTGCCATAGGTGGGTGAAGTAGTTGGACCCTGATTCATTTTGACCCCAACCAGGTCCTGCAGCCAGGCCTCCTCCAGCCCAGGGACAGACTGGCCCCACCTCTCCCAGGGTGGTAGCAAGTGAGTGAACTCACTTCTTTGGTGCTCTCGGAAAGTGTCCAGGGACCTGAGGCACCATGACACCTCATGATGACACACGGAGCTGCCCCTGGATCAGGCGGGTGGGAGGGAGAGGCCAGGCTGAGGGTATCTCATCTTCCTTTGTAGACAGATTCTCATCTGAGCCCACACCCAGGAACACTGGGTGTGTTAACTTCTGCAGCCCTGACGCAGGTTAAGGGAGAATTATTTACTTGGTCTCATTATTTCAGTCCATGATTGCTTGGCTCCATGCACTCACTACAGCAGTGGGGGCATGTGAAAGAGGAGAGCTGTCACCTCATGGTAGACAAGCAGCAGAAAGGAACACAAGAAAAGACATGGTTCCTTAGGACTCTACTCAGGGACCTTCCTCCAGCAGGACCTACCTCCAGGTTTCAGTACCTACTAATGATGTCATCACGTGATGGATCCAGCTAATCCCTAAAGTTTAACCAGTTGATTCAGTCAGATCAGAGCACTCAGGGTCAAGTCACTTCCCCCAAAGCCACTAATTAGCATCTCTTGTAGGAGACCCTATTCAAACTTCTAGGTAGCCATGTGGCACCTAACCTCCTGTTGTCTAGAAGGCCCAGGGGCTGTTACAGGAAGGACTCACCATCTTCAGTGTCTTCAAGTGCCTTCTCTGCTTCTCACAGGTTGTTTTCACTACTACAAAGGAGACCCAGAAGTTCCACGTACCTCTGCTGCTGAGTCCGTGGTCCTACACCACCTACCGGGGGAGTTAAAGTGATGTGTTACCTGAAGAAAGCCATCTATCTGCCTGTTTCTTTCCCAGACTTAGCCACCCACACAAATCATGTGCTTTGTCCTCATCAAAGGACATGCAGTTGCCCTTTGCTGAAGAGATTCTAGCTGCCCTGGAGTTTTATTGTGGGAAGCTGTACTTAGGTGTCAATAAAGAGAGTTCCAACACCTGCAAATCTGAACCTATCATTGGGGCAGGGACAGTGAACCAGAGCTTTGCTTCAGCTCCAAGTATCTGAGCTTCTTTGCCTGTTGCTATGATAAAATACTCTTGACAGAAGCAATTTGAGAAAGAGTTTTATTCTGGATTAGTTCAAGTTCCAGTTGTTCGTGATAGGGAAGTCACAGAGGAAGTCTGAGGGAGCTGGTCATTTTGTGGCTACAGTCAAGAAGCAGAGAGCAATGCCAGGCAGTTGGTAGTGCACGCCTTTAGTCCCAGCACTTGGGAGACAAAGGCAGGCAGATCTCTGAGTTCAAGTCCAGCCTGGTCTACAGAGCTGGTCTACAGTATTTCAAGACAGGGCAGCACACAGAAACCCTGTCTTGAAAAGCCAAAAAGGAAAGGGGGTGGGGGAGAAGAAAGCAATGCACTGCTAGTACTCAATGGCTGTCTCTTTTATATAGTTCAGGATCCCCCATCCAGGGAATGGCCCTTCCCAAAATTAATGTCTTTCCACACCTATGGACATAAGCTAGCACCCTATAGGCATGCCCAAAGGCCCTTCTCTCGGGTAATTCTAAATTCTGTCAAGTTGACAATGGGCCTCTGAGGAGAAGCCACTGAGGTCAAAGGTTGAATGCAGAGGTGGGCATGGTACAGATAGGGAAAACAGCCCACCAGTGAGGTCCTTCAAAGAGCAGAGCAGGAAGTTCTCCACTGACAGTAAGTTTTAGGTTTTACCTCAGTCCTATTATCTCAACCTCTCTCTCAGTCAAGGAGGCTAATTACAAGTTCACAGCTGTTAAGAATAGAGAGGAGAAATAAGTGCTCGGCTGTCAGTCTGGCACAAGGCTATTAGAGTCTTTATGTTCTACCAGGCCGCTCTAGTTGGCTCCCCTCATAGCAGGCCTATTGGGCTGAGTCTGACAGGCAAGTGGCACCCCTCCCCAAGGAAGCTGGGTTGTTGGTCAAGGCCAGGAAGAGCAGACTGTTTCAGTTGTGTACCATAGGAAAGTGTAGTCTGTAAGACTAAACCAAGATGGCTAGAGAGGAAATGGCTGGAGTTACTAGAGCAGTCTATAGTTGATTTGAAATCTGTTGGGACAGATAGACTAGGGCCAGAGGTAAAGTTAAGGAGTTTAGAAAAGATTTTTTTTTTTTTATCTTGGATGTACCTTTTAAACTATTAGTTTCATGGTCCTGGTAGTTGGAAAGAGGAGTCCCAAAACCAGGGAAATGGGGGAAGATCCTGCCCTCTAGGATAGGCAATAGACAGGAAGACTAGGCTGTTGGTTGGCAGGAACGTTTATCTGGAGTCTGAGAGTTTGTTAGAGGAGCCAGAGAAATTTAGATTGGCTTTATAAAGTTAATTGGGCAACATCTGTTATCTGAATTCAGGGTATGGTCGGGTTGGGGAGAACATAATTTGAGAGGGTTTGTTACATCAGAATAGTCTTTTCTGGGGTGTTTAAATGGGTTCTGAAACTGAGATATTTTAGGAACATAGGCTCTCTCGGCAAACCGTGAGAGGGAGAGTCTGTAACAGATTTGGGGGGCTTTGTGTGGAAAGGTTGAGAGAATTTGGCTTTGGTTCCCAAAGGAGGACTTGGCTGGTCATGGGGACAAGTGGGATGTAATGGGGGTGGGACACTGACAACTGAGGACTCATGGAGGAATGGTGGCTAACAGAGGGATTTGAAGAGAGGCAAAGTAGTGTGAGGCCCTGCAAGGGTCGGTAAGGGTGAGGAGAGAGAGTAGGTTGAATGGCCTTGACAAGAATTTATTTGGAAATAAAGTTCTAAAGACACTTCAGCCTTTTCTGCTTCCTCCTGTGGCCAACACGATTCTCAAGGAGTTCTTTGGAAGAAAGGGCACCAAGTTTACAGTTAGCAAGGGAGGCGTTTCTCCCTTGGAAATGCCCAATGCACGGACTCTAAGGAGTACTTTCTTACGCTTCCTTAGTAAATCTGTTAAATCTGCTCAAAAAGTCATCAAAACAGATTTTCAGTATTTTACATATAAAGTGTCTTTTATACCCTTTCTAGAAAGTAGGGCTCAGGTTGCTGAGCCCAAACAACAAGCAAAGCTCAGACACCTATGGAAACCTGTGCTAAAGCCTGAAAGCATTAAATACTGATTAATCCAGCCTGATGGTGGTGACGTACACCTTCAATCCCAGCACTCGGGAGGCAGAGGCAGGTGGATCTCTATGAGTTCAAGGGCAGCCTGTTCACAGAGTGAGTTCCAGGACAGCGAGGGCTACACAGAGAAACCCTGTCTCAAATGACCTCTCCTCCCAAATAAACCAAACAATACCAAAAAAAAAAAAAAAAAAAAAAAAAAAAAGAGTAATCCATAGCACAAAAACTGGTTTGGGCGCCTTTTTGTAAAACTCCATAGCTCAACATACCAAGAACGTGGCTACTGAGGCCACCTACTCATAGAAGCCTGGCCAACCTTTCCCATGCAATGTAATGCTGTTCTTGATAACATGTCAGTTCCTATCATGCATGTTACTTGACTATAATGTTGACTTGAAATGAATTTGCCTTCAGTTTCATTACTACCGAGATGAGTAGCTCTGAGGTGTATGGCCCTGTGCAGAATTCCATTCCCAAAAGGTGTGATTTGAAGCTTAGCCTTGTGCTATGAGCTCTAAGTTGGTGCGCTGTCTGTCTCCTTCATTTTAACAGTGCACTATTATAAATGCGGCACCAGCTGGTCAGAATCATGTGCCTGTATGTAACTGTACCAGAACTGTGACAGCCACAGAAAGCAATGCCTTGCTTTAGAGACGAGCCGTTATGATACTATGAAAGCTAGCTGTAAACAACGGCCAGTGCAGTTTTAGGTGTGCTGGTTCCCAGAGAAGTTCTGTCAATACTTGTTACATGAACGTTTCCTACACCTACGCATCCCAGATGGGTGCCAAGGACAGACCAAAGTACATTTCCACACAAGTTCAATTTGGCAATCCAAGGAGTTTACTGGGTCTACATACAGGGCATGGGTGAGGAGTTACTTACAAGTGTGTGGTGACTCAAACAGCTGTTTGGCCAACAAGGCACTGCCCAGCATGGATCCTGACATCCCCAGAGCTGAATAAATGGAGTTCCCCCTCTGGTTACTCTTCCACACTCTGTTTTCTAGCACAAGACCATATGCAATTAGGAAAGTTACATACAGTTGGCAGGGAAGTACAGGAAGGAGCCGCTGAGATCTCAGGTGACAGTTTGAGGAACCTTCACCATTTCCAACCTTGAGGATCATTCATAAATAGTTATCGAGGGCAAGACCACAGAGGGGAGAGGACAAGGGACAAGTGCTCAGGGTATGAGGTTGCTACAATGAGACAAGAGGATTGAACAGGGGCAGGCAGCCTGGAGATTCCCAAGTGCTTATCCCAGGCTAGGCTGAGTAGTGTCAGCCAGCCTATGCTGCTCCCAGCCTACGCTACTGAGCATCCAAGGAATGTAAGAGGAATACCTGCTAACTGGGTACCACAAAGGGAGGCCAAGGGGCTACTTGTTCCACATGGAACCCCAGTGGCAGACAATTTAAAGAGACAGAAGCTGAGCCAGAGAGTCTTTAAAAGAGCAGTTGTGTGACAAATTTTCTGGGGGAGAAGGGAGCTCTCAAAACAGCCAAGCCCTTGGAGATGCTACTTGCAGGAGTCGGCTCTCTTTTTCTATCATCTGAGTTCTGAAGATCAAACTCAGGTTGCCGAGATTGGCCTCAAGCTCCCTTATTCACTAATGTCAGGGTTCAGCCTCGACATAGGATCGGAGTTCTCAACTGGAAGCAGGGATAGCTGGAAGGCACATAACAAATAGACACAGACTACTTTTCGGGTACAAACTGACAGGCAATTTTTCAAGGCTTAAAGTTGTGCTCTCATGTTCTCTCTCTCTCTCTCTCTCTCTCTCTCTCTCTCTCTCTCTCTCTCTTCTGTCTCTCGCTCACTCGCTTGAAGCTTGAGGCTGCACATACTCTGTATTCTCCTTCGTACTCTGCTTTTCTTCTGTGCGATCTTCTTTTCTTGAACTCCCACACTCTTACACACATCACACCTCTGTGCGCTCCCCTTTCACTCACACACGCACTCTTCACACACACCACATGCACTCTCCTTTCATTCACACACACACACTCTCCATACACACCTCACATCCTCTCTTCACTCACTCTTCACATTCACCTCACCTGCTTTCCACTCGCTCGTCACTTGCTCTTCACATGCTCTCTCGCCCTTTTCTTGCCCCAGTCTTTTACTGTTACTCCAAAAGCAGGTAGAAAGAAAAGACATTGTATAATCATTGCCAAATCAAATTCAAAAGAATAACCACATCCACAAAGAATTAAGAATTACAGTTGTTCCCCAAAGTTTCAAGCTTTCCCTATTCCCAGGCCTGTAGCCACAATAATAATAATTGCAAACTTCTCATTATTTAAACTTTAACTTTTCACTTACTATACTTCAGAGCTCTGAGCTCCGAGGTCAGCTACTTACATTTTCCTATAAAGCTCTAATGATAAATGACATGGGCAAAGCTGCCAGGCAGTGGCCAGAAAGAAACCACGTTAACCCTTAACTCAGTAGTTCTGATAACCCTCTGCTTCTGCACATTGCACACAATGACTCTCCTAAGAGTCCCAGTGTTTTGACTTAGTTTTACTAGTATATAATTTTATGTATTCTATACTTTCTTATTCAGGAACCACTCTCAAATGTTGTGCAAAGCTTATTTCATAACTTCAATAACGTTTACCTTTCTCAGGGTCCCAATGTTGGCTCTATTTAATTTTCTAATAATTTCTTCAAACTTTCTTTGCAAGTCAAGCATTTATCTGAAACTACCATTGTGCAGTTATTGCATTGTTCCCAAGTTATTGCATGCACCTGGGCCGTTAGGACTGTGCTGTGCTGTGCTCTGTGCCTCAATGTTTAATTGTTTAAGAATCATTACATCGAGGAACATCTAGTTTCACAGAATTCACCAGAGCAGAAGGAGAAAGAAATAGGAAAGTCAGATATAAGAGAATAATCATGCACACCAAGGCCAACTGAAAAACAATCATGCACAAATGAAATCTATACAGCTGTTGTCCAGGGCTAAGGTTAGGAGAAATGGGAACAACTATTTTTTTTTTTTTTTTACAAAGAGTTGCTGTGGGCTACTGAGATGTCTCCATCCTGGCCTGCTGCTGGCAGTCCCTGTCATGGTATGCTGTCCCCAGCACACTAAGATATCTATGTAGCCCCCAGAGCCAGGATTTAAAGATGACTCAAGGTGAGTGCCACAGCACTTAGGAGGCCATCTGCTCTGCATTGACTGTGGTGACAGATGCTGAGTTGCAGAACGTTCCCACAGTTGTAGACTTATGCACATAAACAGGTTCCAGCACTACAGATTTAGCTTCATGCTAACGGAGGTGGTTAGAGAATATTCCTTATAAGCAGGAGTCTAAAAAGGCAAGAACTCCAGACATTGGAACAGTACTTGAAGGGCATAGAGCAAGGCTATGGGAGTTATGTCGGGCAGAGCATTAGAAAGAATAAGTACAATCAAAGAAAAGGTGGAGTGATGAAGGCACCATGATGGCCTGCTCAGACATGGGACAGTGAGGCCAACTCTGACAGTGGTAGAGGGAAAATTCTGCTTTGCAGAATTCTGAGCAGATCTGCAACCAGCACCATGTAAGAAAGGCTATCAAGCCACCAGGTGGCAGCAGAGGATAAGAGAGAGGTGGGACAATACCCAGCTGCCACCCAACATCACCTGGACACTGCCTCCAAACTTCAGACCTCCTGTGGCTCTTCGTCTTCCACCCTGGGAGGCCCTCACCACTCTGACCTCGTGTTCCCAGGCCCCTCTCCCACCTGTAGTAGTAGGGTGGCTTGAGCCTGAGCACAGACTAGGACAGACAGCTCATTAAGCAGAGGTGAGGGTCCCAACCACAAAGATCTAGACCCATCCCCAAAGCTGCCAGAGCATTGTGGAGGCCACCAATGATCCTTGGCACTCCTGCCTATTAACTAGCACTAGGTTTACCCAGACCTGGATTTATTCCACTTACCCCGACATGTTTGCCAACAGCCCCCTTATGATCCACTCAAGTTTGGCACTTCTTGGCACCTGGTGGAGCACAGTGACATACCTGGCCCAGTTGTTCTGCCAGGTCCTGAGAGGTATGCCCCACCCCTGGGCAAGGTGCCACCTTCTACAGCATAAAAGCCTGATATCCCCCAAGCAGTTCTTGTGACTGTCATCATGAAAGGGAGCAGCACTCTTCTGCTGGTGGCTCTAACCCTGCTCTGCATCTGTGGTAAGTCTGGGCCTTATTTCTAGCACTTTCGATAGGTAAGGGGCCCCAAGAGGCTGAAATCCTGGGATCAGGTGAACAGTGCCTACCTGTGTCACAGACCCCACTCCCAAAGTGCAGGGAATCTGTTGACGCCAGTCCTATCCCAACCCACCCTGACCTATCTATCACTAACCAACCACCAAGGCCAATGCCGCCCACCCTGGCTCAATCTGACCTGGCACTCTGGATCCAGTTAGCCCAGGGAAAGAAATCCCCTTTTCTTCCCTGTTGAGGTCAGGAAGTCAGAGGGGAAACCACAGCAGCTCCCACTAGTGGTGATGGGGAAGGGATCTGTAGAAGGTTGTCCTGGGAGGGATAAGAAGATGAAGGACAGGAGATCAAGTCCCTCCCTTGGCGTTGTATCCCCTTTGCAATACAGGGTTGACTAGAGCAGAGGATGACAACGAGTTTTTCATGGAGTTCCTGCAAACACTCCTGGTGGGAAACCCGGAAGACCTTTATGAAGGGCCCCTGGCCAAGTACAAAGTCAATGACATGGCCAAGTCAGCGCTCGGAGAGCTCAAGTCCTGCATCGATCAACTTAAGCCTGTGCATAAAGAGGAACTGGTCAAACTGCTGGTAATCAGGCTGGGACTCCCACCCCCAAATGTCTGCAGTTCTTCCAAGACCCACCCATGCATGGAACCTGATCCCTAGTCCTCCCCAATCCCTAGATCTCCATCAGCAAGCAGAGGTGGAGACCTCACAGAGAAGTTTCCAACGTCTTCTAGACCTGCTTCCCCCACCCCAAGAACTATGTCCCACCTAGGCTGTGCATGTGCATACGACCCCTCCCCAAGGTGCTAGGAGGGTTGCAGCACAGTGCCCAGGAGCCTGGCTACTCCACCGGTGTGCACAGCCCTGTCTACCTCTGGGACTGGAAGCTCTGGTTGTTGGTTACCACCTCTTCTGATCCCCACACATTTCTCCTTCAGGTGCAAGTGCTAGACGATCAAGAGGACACATAAGTAGGCCCGAAATATGGCTTGACTTCCATAAGGGACAGGATCAGCCACACAAGCAGCCACAGATGTGCTAAGACCACTGCTTCTTCACGAATAAATTCACCCTCGAACTGTTAAATCAATAAAGCCTACTGCAGCCCATGCACTGGCTTCTCTCTCTCCCTGCAACACAGGGACACACAAAAAGTCCTATCAAGGGCACCCTGAGAGATACACCAAAAGATACAAACTCATATGAGGGTCACTTTCCAGAAGCAATGTGCGAGAGCAGGCTCGGGACATCACATGGACACAGGGAGCTATCTAGGAGGGACGGGATGAAGGAGCCTACCATAGAAAGGCAGGCTGGCAGGGCTTATGCATAAAAAATAAGGCAAGAGCACAGCCAGCTGATACATAGCTTCTGAGAGCTTTGAAAACAACCTCTCTTCCCAAAATCACCCTAGGAAAGAGTCCAGCCTGAGCCAGAACCTAAGAGCCTTATGAAGCCAAGTAGGGAAACCCTGACTGCTCAGGACCGGGATCCTGAGAGATGGGCTTTGCCAGCAGGGAAACTGAAAAGATAGGGAACTCTGAGGAGCTGTAGGGAGAAGGCAACCTCTCTGGGTACGCCCACCACTATCAACCCAGTCTCCAACCCAGGCCTGCACTCCAAGATCCCCAGTAGTCAGAAACCCCTGCCCCTAGTTTCCCAAAATCAGTGGCTTGTACTGGGCCAAAGCTAGGGAGAAACCTATAATCTCACTGTATCTACATCTATCCCAGTCACCACAAAGAGTTAAAAGAACCTGGAGATTAAGGGGGTCCCTGGAGAGGTCGGGGGTGGTCTCTGGAAGAGGAGTTCCCTGGAGAGAGTGGGAGCTTCTTAGAGAGTTGGGGACTCCTTAACAAGGCAGGTTTCCTGGAGAGGCATGTCGTCACTGGAGATGTGCATAGCCCCTAAAGGAGAGATCCACAGAGAGGATGGGGCTCCCTGGAGAGGGTTAGGTCCCCCAAAACAGCGTCTCTGGAAAGGGTAAGGTCTGAAAAGAGGCCTTGGGCAGAGGCCATTGTCTCCATCACACACACTATGATCTAGAACTCCTTGTGGACAGAGTCACATTCTAGAGCTCAGGAGCAGGGACCCCTCCCCAATTCTCAAAACTGGGGAGAAAGGGAAGCTTCTCTCCATGCTCCTTTTTAGGGAATTGCCTGGCACAGACACCAGGGGGACAGGCCACCGGTGAGGAGGCTGGGTCCTAAGCTGCTCTAAGCCCATTCCTGCACGGAGGAGGTGAGGCCTCCCGCTTTGCTCCCCTCCCACCCATGACACAACTCAGCCAAGCAGCTCTGGACTCTTGCCAGCCAGCTCTTTGGAAAATTGCACCCAGGGTTCTTTGACCAGCCCAAGCTCCTGCAGAGCCAAAAGAATAGTCAGTGCAGGGCCAGAGCGAGCAGCTCCTCTGGGCCTGTCCTGAAGGCATAACTCCCATCCATAGTTGGGAGCTGGGTAGGGGTGAGCTCACCACCCCAAATGGGGAGCTCTCTTTGCTTGTAACTACTTGAGACTCCCATGTCTCCATGGGGCAAGGCTTGGGTCTGCAAGATGCAGTATCAGCAGTACCAGGGATGGGAACATGAGGACCAGGAATGAGATGCAACAAGGAGGGCATCCCAGGACCTGGTCACCCTCTTGTCCATGGACAGAGCCAGCCATGGCAGAAGAGGTATGGGTGGGCAACTGGCGGCCCCATCACCCCCGGGGGCCCATCATGGCCCTTTACACCAGTCCTGGACCCAAGTACCTGATTCCACCCACCACGGGTAAGATTGCCTAAGGCCCGGGGGCTTGTTGGGGACAAGGGAAGAAGCCAGGATTGGTGTGGCCTGGGATGGATCTGGGCTCAATCCTTGACTCCTATTGGAGGAGAAGGATGTCTGGCTCCAGCAGCCCTGAGCCCCTGTGCCCACAGGCTTTGTGAAGCACACACCCACCAAACTTCGAGCACCGGCCTACAGCTTCCGTGGGGCCCCCATGCTCTTGGCGGAGAATTGCTCCCCAGGGCCCCGCTACAGTGTGAACCCCAAGATCCTGAGGACTGGCAAGGACCTTGGCCCTGCCTACTCCATCCTGGGGCGCTACCATACCAAGACCTTGCTGACCCCTGGCCCGGGTGAGTGACCTTTACCTTCTGCTCCAGGCCCTAATATGCATGTCCAGCTATGTGAAGGCCAGAAGGCCTCATTTCTCCTGCTTCTGGGAATAGACACTGTCAGGCCTGAACAGCAGAGCCTGAAGTCCACCAATCCTACTCTACCTGGAGTCCAGGGACAAGGCCCACACCTGACCTCATGCTCACTGCTTGAAAACAGTCCTGGAGCCCGTATTTCTACTGTGGACATCCCTGACCAAATCTGTTCAACCACAATATTGGGGTCTAGAAGCCTTGTGTCTTAACTGTTGGGACATCCTTCATGGGCACCCAAGTGTTGGGGGGTGGGACGCGGAACCCCAGATGCTTGTGCTTGTTGTGTTCCTGCACACCCTCCCTTCTCTCCAGGTGATTACTTTCCAGAGAAATCTACCAAGCATGTGTTCGACTCAGCACCCAGCCATTCCATTTCTGCCCGGACTAAGACCTTCCGTGTAGACAGCACTCCAGGTCTGCTACAGCCCAGTCAACTAACTGATGGAATGGAGTTGGGGGTCCAGCAGGGGTGGAGGAAGGGTAGCCTAACAGAGAGCTTTAAAAGGAGGGTATCACAGATAGGAGGTAGTGGGCCTGTCCCAGCCTGAGGCTCCCATCACCCACAGGCCCTGCTGCATACATGTTACCTGTGGTGATGGGGCCCCACACGGTGGGCAAGGTCTCCCAGCCCTCCTTCTCCATCAAGGGCCGCAGCAAGCTGGGCAGCTTCAGTGACGACCTGCACAAGGCAAGGGTCACCCAGCTGAGTACAAAACCTGGCCCCAATGACCTTTCTGACCCTCTTCCCTAAGACCCACGAATCTCCAGCCAACAACTGCCCTGTTGAAGCTCTTGGGTCCCCTTCACCTCTGGGTGCCTTCCACAAGCTCAGGCTACAAAGGGTGGTGGGAGGGGCCAGGGGACCAACTTGGGAGCTGTGATAACACTGAGAACAAGCTAAGTTGTTTGTGGAGTACTGCCTGGAGAACAAACACTAATTTTAGATCGAGGACATGGAAGCAAAGGGGAGCAGGGGGTGGGGAGTAAGAGCCTTGAGATACTTAGGGGAAGAAATGTCTGCCAGTATTAACAGTTAGTGCAAACCTCCTGGAGTGGGCACATAACGCCCAGTAGTACTACAGGAGTATGTTGACCTCACTAGCCCTTGGCCTCTGTCCTCAAGACAAAGAGGATAGTGTCTCAACAGGGAACGGGGCTTTGCACATATCATGAGGTATGGACACAAGATTGGCACACTGGGAATGTCACTGGGACAGTGAGGCTGAAATGGATAACAACACCGTACCCTGTAAACAGAAGAGTGCTGTCAGGCTTAAGAATGCCTTTGTTGAATCAAGGTCCCAAACCTAACCCTATCCTCTGGGGCCTTATGCCCTGAGAAAGCCAAACCTGTCTGAGCTCTTGTCATCTTCCAGACTCCAGGTCCTGCTGCATACCGTCAGACTGAGGTTCAAGTGACCAAGTTCAAGGCTCCACAGTACACCATGGCTGCCCCGGTGGAGCCCCAGGGGATAAGACCCTGAAGCCAGGACCAGGAGCCCACAGCCCTGAGAAGGTTCAGGAACTAGAGGGGTCAGATAGGGGTCGGGGAAACAATTCCATATGTATAGGGAAGGCCTACACACTCTACAAATGTTTCTGTAGTGGTGGGGGGCATGGGGGGATGCACCCTTAGGATCTTGTGCATTTCCAGCAGTGAGGGACCCTGACAGTAACGTTTCAGTTACAGAAAACCTGAGCTGTAGCTTCATCCCCAGGAACTAGCCCACTGTCCCCAGGAACAGGGTTACCAAACACAACTTGGTCATTACACTGGCAACCTTGGGCTCAAGTTCAGGAAGGATTGAGCTCCTCACTCCAACCCCAGGCCGAGAATGCTCCTCACAGTCCTCCTCCTCCTCCTAGGTGACCTTGAACAAGCCCTGCGCCCCAACCGTCACCTTTGGCATCAAGCATTCTGACTACATGACACCCTTGGTTGTCGATGTGGACTAGCCCATTCTCCATCCCATCAGCCTGGGACTACGATCCTCCCACAGAAACGTGCTGGGCTGGCAATGGATTGGGCACTTCACCAATGGGTCTGCTGCCAGCCTGGCCCTGCACCACAGAGCACGCTAGTTTGGACAGTTTTGACAAGTTATTTTTTTCTATGCTATCTCTTGTTTGTTAATCTTGTTTCTTGCCATGTCCAAATTATTAAATAAACCACAGATTGCATTTGCAAGGGTTTATCTTGGGAAAAGGACAAAGCCTGCCCAGACAGGCCCTGTCTTTGCCTTCCTGGCCTAGAGGTCCTACAGAGAAATCAGAAGGGCTGGAAGGTGCAGAGTTCCACCTGATATCTGAGCCTCCCTTCACAGGATCTCTTTACACCCAGGCTGCCTCTGCCAGCCAGGAATCCAGAACGGCTTGAAAATGGGGGACAACAAAAGTGCTGATGCTGTGTGTGTGTGTGTGTGTGTGTGTTGTGAAGAAGCCAAATGTGTTCGAGGTTTTGCAACCACCTCACAACAGCTCATGTCAGTACGGCTTTCAAGGGGGATACAACTCCAGCTTACCTGCCAGGAAGGCCTGGGCACAGCAAAACACAGCTATTTCCACAGAACTTCCTCAAGTTTGAAACCACCCGAGCAATATACAGACAAACCTCAGGGGAGCTGGGTTTCCACCACAGCCAGTTGGAGGATGTGTACCGGAAAGCTGGCATCTCAGCTGGGCCTGAAGACAGTGTCTGTAGAGGTTCTCAGGGTCTTAGGCCCAGCTTCAGGAAGCAGGAATGCAGTATGACCAAGACTTTGCAGCAGGTCAGTGAAAAACAAGTGGTCTTATCCAACACACCTGGTGGGGGGCCTTTACCTGAACAAGTCTGTGTGTCCCAGTCAACTTGCCCTTAGTCCACCAGCCCTTAGGAAGTAATGCTATCACCACCCTACCGTCAGGTTGGCAGAGAAGGGCCACAAAGAAGGAAGCTGGTGGGTCTGTGGCTGTCCTGCCCAAAGTCAGGGAGAAAAGGCATCTCTGGAAGATGAGCAAGTGTAGACTTCAGTGCCCAAGGCCAGCTACAGATTAGGGTTGGCTCAAAATAACTCACATTCCTGGAAATGAGGACAAGGAATACACTGACTCCAAATCTTTATTACCAAGGCCTTGAACTGCAGGATAAATCTGGTGGCTTGCACTCACAGCCCCTCAGACTGGGCATCCACTCATCTTACAGCTTGCTGGTGTTCAGGAACCACCCATGCTCTAGGGATATAAGCCTGAGTTGAAGGGTAAAGTTATGACCTTCAGGAAGCTGGTCTGACCCAGTGGCTGTGGAGCTGGTATCCCCCTTCACATGAGTCATGCAAGGAAGAACAGTAGCCGAATGTAACAGAAGCCACAACCTTGATCCTCAAAGTAGCTGGAGAACTACGAACAGCCATGGAGATGGTGGGGTAGGGTGGAGACCTGAGGGGAAAACTAGCCACGTTTGGGGTTGTGGTGGGGATGTCTCAGAGGGAAGGACACTGGTCTAGAGGAAGTTACCCCCAAAAGTGGAAAGTTAGATCTGGTTTGCACCAGCATGATGAAAAGGCACTGGCTGTTCCAAGCGCCTTTGGAAGCCAGGTGTGGATGCACACACCTGTAATGCCATCATTCAGGAGCCTGAGGCCAGAGGATCAGCAGCTGGAGACCAGCCTAGGCCACATAGTTCAAGAGCAGCCTAGGATGTACAGCAAGCCACTATCTCACAGAAACAAAACAACTAAAGTGCCCTGTGGTCTAGCAACATTTCCAGAAAGTACAAGTCGGCAGTTCACGGTTCTGGGGAGTCAAAGCTGAAGCACGAACATGCTTGCTGTGGGTGTAGATGGAAGAATGATGCGGGCAGCTAGTACCCTGCTTGGTTACAAAGGCAAAGCCAAAGCCCTGGATCACAGACGCTGGGTGACAAGAATAAAGTGCCTAATACAAAGGGAGGCCTCCGGATGAGGGACAAGATAGAAGAGCCCAGCTGGAAGAGTGTGAGGCAAACAGCAAAGCCACACAGCAGCAGTGTGAAGTGAGCTGTACCTTGAATGGGAAAGCGGGGGACTAGGCAAAACAAAGGATGGGCCCCTCCTCCTCCAGAAGGTTTGGGGCTCAGGCAGACACGATGCAATGGCTAAATAAGCCTAAGGGAAAAGCAGCTCCATGAAGGAAGAAGTGGATGGCTACCTAGCTACAGCAAGGCACTGCTACCAGCATGCTACCAGCATTGAGAGGCCAGGGTATGGCAAAATCTGGCTTAACTTAGAACACAGAGGTAGTGGTTATGGGCCGACGAGCCTCATGGTATGGCCTCACAGGTACAGTGAGCCAGTGCATGGAGAGGGAAGAGACGAGAACACAGCCATGAATAAGGTCAGAGAAGGGCACAGGACTTCATAGCTCATTTCTTAAAGATATTTTATGCAAAGTTTTATGCGAAGACAAAAAGTGCTAGGTCCTCATAAATTGCTGGCCCTGTCAGCCCCACAAGTCAGTTTGTGTGCAAATGGGGCTAGCCAAGGCAGCATGGAGGGCCGGCAGAGCAGGCAAGTCTGTGGAATTATGCAACATGGGGGTGGCTCAATCTCCCTCACACGGAGGGAGACTAGCTGTACAGGGTAGGGCAAGGTACGGTACAAGGTCAAAAGTTCCCACTACACAAATGCTTTCATAGGTGGTCTCCAGCCCCATAAGATCCCCAGCAGAGGGACCACTACAGCACTGCCTGTCTCAGAAAAGCCACCTTGTACTCTTCTCAGTCTGTTTGTCTGGGGATGGATACATCTTTGACACAGGGAAGATTTTCCATCCCAAGGACACACATCTGTGCTCCTGAACACACAGTCTCGTGGCCCAGAAGGATCTTAGTCCAGTGCCTCTGGACTGCAGTCCACTCCTCTCTCCACAGCTTTGCCTCTTCCCTGGGGTCTGACTTGAGCCAGCAACTGGTGGTACAGCCTGCACAGGGCCATTCCCAATCAGCAGCCTCAGCCTGGGGTCACTGCCAGCCCCATCCCGATGACCATCATTTGGAAAGGGCTCATGGCCATATATATTCCCTTCTGGTGTCAGCTTCAGACTCTTCAGGAACACAGACACGGTTTAAATCAGGCATAAACGGGTTAGGGCAAAACAGAAGACCCTTAGGATACCGGCTGCTGAGGACTGTGGCTGCTGGCCACAGAGGTGCATTCGGGATTCACAGAGGCTTTGCATAGACCTGCTTCGTTCTTATACAACATGGCTCTGGCTCTGCCAGTGTCTTTAGCACCAGGGAGTAGCACTGGGTTTTGCCTTTTTCTTCTTCCTTCATACACAGGACAAGCCAATATGAACTTGTTATGACAGACGCAGCTGCAGTCGTCCTGACTTAGGAAGATGAATGACCCATGATGATAATTTCAAAGGAATATTTTCTTTGCAGTCAGGTCCTTAGGAAACCAGGATAGCAGGTGTACAAGAACCTGACTGCCCTTGGCTCCCATTGGCTCACGTCCTTGTCCTCGACAAGAGGTAGGAGAGGATGAAGAAGGCCACAATTAAGACCACAGCCATACCACATAGAAGCTTCCGGTTGTCTCGCCCAGACCGTGCCACCGTGGAAAAGCGTTTCACACTCCCTGTGAGTAGGCCAGTCACACTTGTGAAATCTGAGTCCTGCAGGAGAGACCCAACAGGATCACACAGAGTTGGGACCCTTGACTGTCCAGCCACGATAGCACTGAAGGGTTAGAGAGCAGATGGCATGCAGGCAGAGCTAACTATAATAATATAATAACTGCAGGCACTTACCATGCCATCTAGGTATCGGTTCTGGTCTTCTGTGTCCCTATCGATGTCCAAAGCCAGCTGGTTGGGATACAGAAAATATAGTCAAGCAAGGCCACAGCGTGCAGTGCCCACCTTCCCTTGAGACCCGCTAGACTTTACCTACAACTCTGCAAGGTATCTATTACCAGAAAAAACTAAAGAGGCCAAGGTATTACCTCAGGTATTCCTTGTGTCGGCATGCCCAGGGACAGCACACGGCCTCTTTCCTACCCTCTCAACCTCACTCACCAAAGTATCTCATGGAAGGGAAGAAGGCCACCACTGACCGATTTAAGCCTGGTAACCTTGGAAGCCAGGCTGTCAGCCATCCGCTTGTTCTCTCTGTCTAGAATCTCCTCCACAGCACCAGAGCTCTGAGCTGCAAGAGAAAGAGACTGAAGGGTAGCATTCACTCATACTCCAGTGGGGTGTGGCCTAGTGAGACATCTACGGGCATTCCGCCCATATATATACTTCTGCTAACTTAGCATGTCCCACCCTGTGTTCCAACAGGTAGACCACCTACACATCAGACATTTAGTACGGGTCGTGTGAGTGCCTGTGTGCCCAGGCAAGGATAGGCAGGGGAACCAGCAGGTTCAATCAATCTACACTACACTGTTGTATACTGTTCCTGAACCAAAATGAACATTGCCTTAGCAAAAGTCACCATCCATGGGTGTGGGACGGGTCTCAAAGGAAAACAGTAAATTCTTATAGGGAAAACAGAACAGCTAAGCAGGGGACAGGAAGGCTGTGTGAGGATAACTTGGAAATCAAATCCAAGGTAAGTTTAAGAAAGGTCTTCTACTGTAGAAACCACCTTGTCCTACAATTACCTTTGCAAACATACAGGATCTCTGGAAAACCCAGAGCACTGTGCCTGTGGAAATCTGATTCCAACGGACAGGGACTAGACATGACAATTTCTGTCACAGTATGTAGTTAGGAATCACCCCCGTACGTGTGCCTGGCACTGGTCTGAAGCATAAAAACAACCCAGCCTCGATGTGACTCACCTAAGGGGAAGGCCAGCAGCACCAGCAAACAGGTGCGACCAGACTCTTAAAGACAGCCGGCTGTGTCCTACCAAACACTGCATAGTCTTTAGTATGGTCGAAGCATCTGTTATCACAACTGTCACACTGAACACAGGCACGGGGGTCGAGGGTGTGTGTGAACAGAGGCACTCGGGTCCCTCGTTAGTAAAACCCTGCTTGGACCCTCTGCTTCCAGCTCTTGGCATCAGCCACACACAAAACTGATGTCATGCGGGCCTGGGTTCGAAATCTGGCCCTGTTTTTCCTGGAATACGTAAACGCCACCCTATGCAGGTCCCTCCACCGAGAAACGAGCGATGTCTCCGGCTCCATACTTAGACCTTGCCTCCTATCCCTACTACCTTCAGGTGCGCTCACCTCGAGTCCAATCTGCCATCGCGCCCTCCAGGGTCCCACTCAGAGAGTCCGCAGCACAGCGACGGACGTGGCACCACTACCAGAGTCTTCCGGTTCCGCCTCAGGTCTAATAACTTCCGGGAGAAGGGTCTGAAGCGGAAGAAACAGACTAGTAGTTCTTCTCTGGAATGTAAATAAGGGAAGGGCGGGCTACCAGCATTCGGGCCCACGGATTGGTCAGCAATATTAGTCTCGCGCTGTGGGTGGGAGCAGGAGTTCAGACCCCAATCTGGAGCGAGGCTAGGACCCGGCTCAGTAAAGCAGTCGGGTACCTCGGGTGCTGCGAAGTCTGGGTGTGAGAACTACAGGAGGGGGAGGACAGGCAGAACCGAAAGAGACTGGTGAAGGAAACGGCTGGGGCCTGACACTGAGAAGGGACAAGCGCCGTGTAGCACAGTGGGTGACATCATCCACTGGAGCATTGCTTGTGTGTGTCACCGTGGGATGCACCGACTCTGCCTTCAGCTGAGTGGCGTGCAGACCAGGCTCCCTACTACACAGCATTCTGACGCTTCTAACCTCAGACACGGCGCGGCTGGCCGCTCCTCCGTTGCTTCTCCAGCGGGAGTGGCTTTTTCACCGTTGTTCTTCACTTCCTTCTCTCCGGTCCTTCCTCATACACTCTGCAGTTTTCTTATTCTTTTGATAACCACATTCTTTTGGTGCTTTGGTCTTTTGATTGTTTTTAGATAGGTCTGCCGGTTTCTGCCTCTCGAGGCCTGGGATTTTAAAAAGCGTGCGTCACTATACCCGGCTAACCACGTACATTATTTTGACCATCCAAGTCGCTGTACTTCTCTTTCCCTATTCCCCATGGAAGATGAGCTCCAGGGCCTGGACCGCGAGAGTCGTCTTCCTCAACTGACTAAGCGACCAGGAGCCAACGCTCCCTTTTTTATCACAGTACGGGGACTTTAGGAGGACGGTCCACAGGCCGGGCGGTGGTGGCGCACGCCTTTAATCCCAGCACTTGAGAGGCAGAGGCAGGCGGATTTCTGAGTTCGAGGCCAGCCTGGTCTACAGAGTGAGTTCCAGGACAGCCCGGGCTACACAGAGAAACCCTGTCTCGAAAAACCAAAAAAAAAAAAAAAAAAAAAGGACGGTCCACGTCGGGCCAAGCCACACCCCACTCACTACCCTGTCAGGAACTCGGGCTAGAGAGGAGGACTCAAAAGGAGAACACTGCTTGGAGGACACTGCTTGGTTAGGTAGCAACGCCGCTCCAAGACAAGCCGCTCAGAGAGCACAGCCGGGTTGATCCACCTTAAGCCGGAGGCCAGCCCCGCGCCTGTACACACCCTTGGGCTCGGCTGCTCTCCCAGCATCCCTCACGCGTGGACGCTGGGCTTCCGGACCTGGGCGGAGCCCCCCGGTTTGGCCGATTGCGTCTTCCCAGCCCAATCCTTTCAGCACCCCGTGCCAGGGGCCATGGAGCCCCGGGCAGTTGCGGATGCCTTGGAGACCGGAGAGGAAGATGCGGTGACAGAAGCTCTGCGGTCGTTCAATCGGGAGGTAAGAGGCATCCGGCTGCCGAGGAAATTTCAGGAAGAGAGGAAGCAGCGGTGAGCGCGCAACTCGGCTAGGGTGCGCGTGCAAGTGTGGCAGTGAGCACGGCGGTGGGTGGTGGGCTGGGCCTCTGGTGTGTCTGTAGTGGGGCAGGTGTATGGGAGGCGAGAGTGGGCCTTGCCTTACGTTCAGAGCGACGGCTGCTGCTTCAGAGGTAGAAGCAGACCTGCTGCTCTGGCTCGAGGAGCACAGGTCCTACCTGCATGTGGATCTGAGCCTCCTGGGTCTTCCTGCAGCATTCCCAGAGCTTCACCTTCGATGATGCCCAGCAGGAGGACAGGAAGGTAGGTGTCAACCCAAGGGGCTCCTAGGGCAGGTACGGGCTGCCCCAAGAAGAGGGCCTAGAGGAACCACTTTTGTTCCTCCCCACAGAGACTTGCAAAATTGCTGGCCTCCGTACTGGAGCAGGGCTTGTCACCAAAACACCGTGTCACCTGGCTGCAGACTATCCGAATCCTATCCCGAGACCGCAGCTGCCTGGACTCATTTGCCAGCCGCCAGAGCTTACATGCACTAGCCTGCTATGCTGACATTTCCGTCTCAGAGGATCCCATCCCTCAGTCCCCAGACATGGATGTCCTACTCGAGTCTCTCAAATGCCTGTGTAATCTTTTGCTCAGCAGTCCTGCAGCACAGATGCTAGCAGCAGAGGCTCGCCTGGTGGTGAGGCTAGCGGAGCGTGTGGGATTGTACCGCAAAAGGAGCTATCCCCACGAAGTCCAGTTCTTTGACTTGAGGCTCCTTTTCCTGCTAACAGCCCTTCGCACTGATGTGCGCCAGCAACTGTTTCAGGAGCTGCATGGTGTGCGCCTCCTGACTGACGCGCTGGAACTAACACTGGGTGTGGCCCCCAAAGAAAACCCTCCGGTGATGCTTCCAGCCCAAGAGACGGAGAGGGCCATGGAGATCCTTAAAGTGCTCTTTAACATCACCTTTGACTCTGTCAAGAGGGAGGTTGATGAGGTAGGTCGTAGTCTGAAGTCATGGGTGGGACTCAGCTCAGCTGGGACATTTTGTGGTTTTGTTTTCCTTTGTACTTCAGGTTGCAGGGTGTCAGATATGCCAAGAACTGGAGGACAGTGTAGGTGGAACTCAGGGAAGGTTTCTAAGCTGTGTTGTGCATGGGGCCGGGGATGGGTATTCTCCACAATGCTTCCGGTGGCCAAAAGCACCACGTGTGCTGTGCACAGGGCCTAGTGATCAGCTCCATGGGGCCTTGGACCACAAGAACAGGGACTCATTCTCACAGGAGCCCCTTTCTATCTTTGGTTAGGAAGATGCTGCCCTTTACCGGTACCTGGGGACCCTTCTGCGGCACTGTGTGATGATTGATGCTGCTGGAGACCGCACAGAGGAGTTCCATGGGTAAGGGGTGGGGCTTACTATGTTGGGGGTGGCAAGAGTGCCTAGGTATGGGTACAGAAGTCCTTAACCCTAGCTGTGAATGAGAAGCACCTGGGATCCCAGGCCCCACCTTTGAGTATGACTTCATCAGGGGAATGGGACACCAGTGTGTTTCCAGAGAGCCTAGGGAACTCAGATATGACTAAGAGAAGAGCTATGAACCTAGAGACAGGGCCATAGGTGAATGCATTGTTGGCCATGGCATTGTAAGGCAGTATGGTCTCTTGCTGGTGCCTCAGCTCATCTTGGTTTTGAGAGATTGCTTGGCATCTCAGCTCAGACAGAATAGTGCAAATGGAGGATCTACAGAGTCTTCCCGCCAAACTTAAGTTGGGGTACCTCCTACCCTTGCCTCTATACTCCTCAGTGCCATCCTTCAGGCCCACATATGTGTACCCCAGGAGAAGGGCCAGGGATTGCATCTGTGTTAAATATAGTTACTGTGTCAAGGCCTCTGTCTGTCTGTCCCCAGCCACACGGTGAATCTCCTGGGGAACTTGCCCCTCAAATGTTTGGATGTCCTTCTTGCCCTGGAGCTACATGAGGGATCCTTAGAGTTTATGGGAGTTAACATGGATGTGATCAATGCCCTCCTCGCCTTCCTAGAGAAGCGTCTGCACCAGGTAGGAGGGGGACTGCTATGTGGACACCCAGGGGCGTGGGCACCAGTTGTGGCTACTGTTTCTGCACCATTGGTACTGGCAAGTAGAGCTCAGCTTGATGGTATATCTTGGACAACTCCTCTGATTGCTCTGCGGAGCAGCTAAATGGTGGCCACTCAGTCAGGCCCTCTCAGAAGCTTGTGAATACACCATGTGTGAACCCGCCTGCTGCTGATTACCAAAGAAAAGCAAGCTTCTCAGGGTCTATTAAGATGAAAGTTATCTTTTAGGTCTCTATGGCTCTGTTAAGTGGTTCTCAGAAGCCTTTGGTTCCTGCTTGTAACCGTCAGGCTCCTAATGTTTCTATACATGGGCAGCCAGAGGTGACATCAGCTGTCCCACTACATTTTTTATTTTTTTCTGTTTTGTTTTTTTGAGACAGGGTTTCCCTGGGTAGCCCTGGCTGTCCTGGAACTCACTCTGTAGACCAGGCTGGCCTCGAACTCACAGAGATCCGTCTGCCTCTGCCCCCTGAGTGCTGGGATTAAAGATGCACACTGACACCACCATCACCCACAGCTGTCCCTCTGCATCTTAAAGAGGCATAACCAAAAGTTAACTGACTCTTACGGGTTTCCATGGGACATCCAGAGAGCTGGTGATCTAGCCTATCCTTGTGGAGCTCACACAGCTAAAAGCCATAGACCGAGATTCATTAACTCTGAGGAGCCATGTTGCTGAGCAGAAAGTGCTCAACACCTGTGAGCTTGGTGCTGTGGCTGCTGGTGTTAGGCTCCAGGGAGCTAGTGGGAAGGAAGGGGGAAGGGTTAGGTACACTGTTTGCTGTCCGTGAGGCACTTTGAATAGGAAATCTGTTACTTGCGTTTGCTATTTCCTGAGGGTAGTGTGTACCTCAGGTGTGCAGACAGCTTCAAATGCTTTGTGTTTTGTTCATGGCCCTGGTTTATAGGGTAACAGTTGGCTTTAAAGAAGAGAGTTCATTGTTTGACCCAAGGCACAGAGTTTTCAGTCACTCCAGATGTAGGTCTGGTTTCCATCACTTTCTCTTTAAGGGATGCATAGACCCTGGACAGGCAAGAATGAACTTGAACTTCTGATTTGCCTGCCTCCCAAGTGCTGGGGTTACAGACTCATACCACCACAACTGGCTTAGTGTTTCCGTACCTCTGTAAGCTAACAAACACCCAGCACTGTCTTTGGCCCTTAGCTAACTTACTGCAGCATGGCTTCTTTATTAGAGGTTGTCAGAACCATCTGGTGAAGTGTGCAGTGTAACTCCATCTTACCTGGGGAGCATCTGTCAGTGACAGAAGCCCTTCTACAGACCCACAGGCTGAAGGAGTGTGTGGCACCTGTGCTGAACGTGTTGACAGAATGTGCCCGCATGCACCGCCCTGCCAGGAAGTTCCTGAAGGCCCAGGTACTTGGAAAATGAGATGGAGCTGGGGACTCTGTCCTTGGTCCTTTTTATAGGCCCCTGGCTGCTCCAAGCCAACACTTAGAGACAGCTGCCTCCCTAGGTCCTGCCCCCTCTGAGGGATGTGAGGACTCGGCCTGAGGTGGGGGACCTGCTTCGAAACAAGCTTGTCCGCCTCATGACGCACCTGGATACGGATGTGAAGAGAGTAGCTGCTGAGTTCCTCTTCGTCTTATGCTCTGAGAGTGGTGAGTTGGGGGAGCCCAAGCCCCAGGCCTCCCCGCCTCAGCCAGATTCACACACTGACCTCTGCCCTGGCCTTCAGTGCCCCGATTCATCAAGTACACAGGCTACGGGAATGCTGCTGGCCTCCTGGCTGCCAGGGGCCTCATGGCTGGAGGCCGACCCGAGGGCCAGTACTCAGAGGATGAGGACACAGACACAGAGGAGTACAGGGAAGCTAAGGCCAGGTATGCACTCCTAATGTACACTTGGGTTCCCTCATAACTCCATTCCCCTCCCCGCCCCCTCCCCAACCAGAACCAGTAGTGCATAGGACAGGATGAGGAATAGAGAAGACCTAAATTCAGGAACTGGTGTTCTGATGACAAGTTATGTCCTGCGTGTACTGTGACCCAGCAAGTGAGCTCTCTGGGATCCAGGAGGTCCTGGGCAAGAGTTGTCTGGTTCTTGTGTAAGGGCGATCTCCTTTCTGAAGTCCCATCACCACCAAAACCAAGAAGATGGGTTCTTGCTAACCCAGCCCTCAGCATGAAGATGGAGACTACCTGCCCCACCCAGTGCCACTTTTCCTATAGCAGCATCACTAACCCATTTCCCATGCACTGCTCCTGGGAAGTAGCATCAACCCTGTGACTGGAAGAGTGGAGGAGAAGCCGCCTAATCCTATGGAAGGCATGACAGAGGAGCAGAAGGAACATGAGGCCATGAAGCTACTGAACATGTTTGACAAGCTCTCCAGGTATGTGTTATGTGGAAGGCTTGTAGCTAGAAGACATGGGGATGATTCTGTTCTGTGAGCCCAAGGAGACTGGCTTAGAGATTAGGATCCTGGTGAGGCTCTATTAGACATTTGAGATAACTTGCCCTAGAGGTCACCCTCTGGCAAAGAGAGGGTCCAGTCAGCATTAAGCCCCGTTTCTAGATGATGAAAACAAAGACAAGACTGTGAAGGACTGTCTAACGTCTCAAAGCTAGTTAGGTGGTGGTTAGGATTGGGGCCTAGTTAATAGTTAACCTAGCCCAAGTCGCAGCCAAGAAATGAGCAGAAGCCCCTGCCCTGCACTCGGGGTCCCTTCCCCAACAACCCTGTGCTTTACCTGCAGACACAGAGTCATCCAGCCCATGGGGATGAGTCCCAGGGGTCACCTCACTTCTCTGCAAGATGCAATGTGTGAGACTATGGAGGGGCAACTCTCCTCAGACCCCGACTCAGACCCCGACTGAAGATGGCAGCAGCTTTGCTCCCCTTCAGAACTGGTGCTGCTTCCAGACGTGTCCTGGGGTGCTGCCTCGAGAAGCCACACCCCTCTCCAGCTGGGGAGCCGTTCTCTCTACTCCTCACATTTCTGTCATCTGCCTTTGGTCCAGTTTCTTGTGTTTAGGACTGTGGTAGTCTTACCCTCTGTGAAGACTGGGAACCCACCTTTCATTTCTACACGTCATCCAAGTGAAGTTGTCTCTTGGACGTGGCTGCAGCCATGGGCAGAGTTGCCCTGGCACATAAATGAACGTGCATGTATGAGGGTGGTAATGGAGCAGGGTGCACACAGTGTAAGCATGACTGTGCTGGCATGCCAGCCCAGAGCCCGCCGTATGTGGGGCATATGCTGTGTTTCAAACATTTTAGAATCTGTTGGAATTGTTGGAAGTATGTCAGAAAACACACCAAGCATCACGGTTCCTGCTTCCTGGCCCCACTGAGCACTGGACCAGTGGCCTCTTCTAAATTTTTGGTCCTGGCTCAGCCACCCACTGCAGTATCCATATACCCAAGCCTCCCTGGTTGTGACAACAACTCAGTCACAACCACTGGTTTAGTAATTATGTAAAGGCAAAAACTGTCAGACAAGTTAAAATCTGAGATTTCTGAGGCACAGAATAAAGACTAATTTGGGACAAGACTGTATATCTGTGAAGTAGCTGGGTGAAAGGATATTAAATAGAAACTGATTTCATTCTGTTTAACATTCAAGATTTCCTAGATCACACATCTGCTTTCATTGAAGAACAAGGATAGAGGACAAGACCCCAGTCCCTGGAATCTTGTTCAGTCGCTCCATACTGTCAGCTACAGTCAGAATGAGTTGTAACAGTAATGGGGTACTTCTACCTGGCAAACAGCCTAAGCCATTTCTGAGTAAGAGCCAAGGAGGAAACAGCCTGTGCTTAGTCATAACTGTACACAGGACAGGAAAATGGGAGACTCAATGGGGTTTCAGATTAATGCCTGTCATTGGTTTTAGCATTGTTACTGGAAGAAGCCTGGGTCGAGTAGTGGGAAGTAGCTTAGGGAGGGCTGGGCCCATGGGGATTCTAAAGGAGAGGTATTCTTGAGGGACTGTAGAAGAGGGGCCTGAGTTAACACCAGGGTAAATCAAAGGGCAAATGGGCTCAGTCCTGTCATCCAAGAGGAGAACACCCACATAACCTGAAATATGTCAACACTTACTATCCCAAACAGACAAATGAAAGGATGCCAAGTTTTTATACTAAATTTATTTCATGTGAGAAATGATGTTTTAGTTAAAGGTGCCACTTTATAATTACCCTAGATTACCCTAGTGTATCACCTGTGTGGTGATGGACCTGCTGTACTGCCTGCCTCTTGATAACTGTAAGGGCCACTACCAGAAAGCAGCCTCTGCACTACAAGCTTCAGCAGTGATGAGGTGGATGGAGCACACACATGGAGCGGCCCCAAGGGTTGACATCCCTGGTCAGCCTTTCCAAAGGCAGCCTCAGGACCACTGCCCAGGTCACAGGTTGTGGTCTGGCCCACGTTTGTAAACCTGTTGGAGCTGTCTTCAGATAAGAGGTCTCCCTGGAAATAGGATGATCTCCTGTGTGACTTTTCTGCAGCTGAAGAAGCCATAGTCTTATCTGTCCTGTCCATCCAGCTAGAACAGATAGGAAATCAGTTAACATCACACCCGGAGAGGCTAGCATATCCCAGACATGGATCAGTCATTGAAGTCAAGCAAAATATTTTATGGAACAAACTTTTGTCTTTGAAATGAACAAGAAAAGGGATCCCAGAAGGCCTAGCACAACATAGGCAGCTAAATAAAGACCGTTTCCTAATAAATGGCACCTGTATGCATTCAGCCCTAAGAACCAAACATTGGAACAAAATGATGTGATACTGGTGGTTACAGTGGTTACATCTCATCTGTGGAAGCAGTAAATGCCAAGGCTCCTCCTTAATATGCTGTGCTTCAATTTAGTCCAATTTCATTAAGAGCTCAGGCTAAACACAAGAGGCTGGGAGTTTTTTTGCCAGCGAAAGTGATACTACAGGCCAAGGCCCAGAGCCACAGAACATCAACTGTGATATATTCTGGTGAGATCCTCTGATAATCACATATAACATGGTTCTTACAGGACATTATTTTCTATGAATTACAGGTACTATAAAGCCTAGAACGCACAGTGTTCCCTGGCTTCCTATTCCCAATGCAATGGATAATGGCACTGATTAACAAACCATCCCTGGGTGGCTCTGTCCCGTGCAGAGTGCAGAGAATGTCAGCCTCTCAGCCCTCCCCCTCCCTAGAGGTCACAGAACCATGTCCCAGCAGAGAGTTGTAGAGTAGGAAGCAAAAAGCAATGGTCTGTAGCACCATCCTTCTGACAGCCAGCAATGCACAGAAGGCAGTGACCGAGGATGCAGTGCTGGACTGGGACCCAGAGCTTAGCATTTGTACCTTTCCATGTTCCCGCTGGATGAGATCCTGCAGCTCTTGTGTCCACCCCAGGAGGTCCACCAGCCTTTCCACACCATGAACTACATCCCCTAGCTGGACCACATCTTTCCTTCGAGGACTCAGAGCAAATGGCCCCACCAAGTCACGATTGATGAGCAGTCGGGGCACTGATTTCTGTACTGCTTCAGACAAGCTGGCAAAAGGCTCCACCTGAAAGATAAACCAAATGTGAAGGGCAGGGTTGAGTACTTAACACTGAGGCCTTGGAGCAGGAGTTATGACTGACGCTGTGACACAAAGAGCCCGCCATTTAGTTTCTGAAGGCTTTTACTCCCGGTCTGGGTGATTTCTTTCCCATCTATGGCCTCTTCTGCTCGGTGCCAACACAAACCCTGACTTCTCCCCATACTCCATCCTTCCACTCTGCCTGCATGTTCCACCTGCAAGCATTGTCCTTCTACCTGCTCTGTCCACTCTGCAGCCTGAGTCCTGCTCTCAGCCTCCTCTATACCTGCCTGACATAGAGGAGCAAGCACCCTTTACCATCCTGCTACTGTTCCACCTCCTGGGTCCCCATCAGTGTCCTATTTCTGCACCAAGAATAATTTTGGGAAATGAGTCCATTAAGGGGTGATATCAAGTCTGGCTCTTATCTAAAAGGGAAAAGTCAATTCTTACCTTTCACTATGGAACTTTGAAATGGGATTATGGATTTAACTGTGAGCAGAACAACTGTGGAGCAAATTTGACCCTATAATCCCAGCAGTTAGAGCTAGAGACAGATGGGTCAGATGTTGAAGGTCATCCTCAGCTACACAGCAAGCTTAAGGTCACCCAGGGCTACGTAAGACCCTCGCCTCCCAAAAAATTAAAATAAGGAGCTAGAAAGATGTCTCAGCAGTTAAGAGCACTTGCTGCTGGGTTTGGTTCCCAGCACCCACATTCACAGGGCACAGCACTAGCAGGGCACCGGCAAGGCTGCTCCAGGTGGATGCCCACACCACCCACATCACACAGTGTACAGCTTCTGGCCATTTGTTCCCCAAAAAAGACACCCATGAGGACACAAGCCAAAATACTAGTAGCTACTGGTCTTTAAAGCTGACTCCTGGGTCTGGAGAGATGGCTCCGAGGTTAAGGGTACTAGCTGCTCTTCCAGAGAAACTACGTTTGAATCCAGCACCTACATGACAGCTCACAATTACCTCTAAGTCTAGTTCCTAGGAATCAGATGGCCATTTCTGGTCTCCACAGGCATCAAAAATACATGTAGACATAACACCCACATATATAGAATAAGATAATAAAAATTAAAAGAAAATAAAGTTGATTCTTCACTTTGCCTCTGCTGTTGTAAATGAGTCATTTGGTTAGTTGGTTGGTTGGTTGGTGTTGGTTGGTTGGTTGGTTTTTTCAAGACAGGTTTCTTTGTATAGTCCTGGCTGTCCTGCCTCCCAAGTGCAGGTGTTAAAGGCATGTGCCACCACCACCTGGCATAAATGAGTAGAAAGAAGCATATGGCTGTCAGGCAGTAGTGGTACACACCTTTCATCCCAGCACTCTGAATGCAGAGACAGGGGATCTCTGTAAGTTCAAGGCCAGCCTGGTCTACATAGTGAGTTCCAGGATAGACAGGCTATGTAGAAAGACCCTGCCTCAAAACAAACAAAAAATCAGATGGTACATTTATAAGCAAGGAGAGATGGATATTTTCATTTAACTTCAAAAATAAAGGTAACTGATAGTCTCAGTGTCCTTATCTGATAGCTGCCATAATCAGAAGAACTGGACCCATATACTGAGTACCACAGACCAGAGGGCCCAACCCTTTGGTCCCTGACTGCCCCTCTACCCCAACTCAAGTCTGTCCTTTCTTCCAAACCTGTATCTATGACAGCACTCTGGAATCTTCTACTTGCTCACCTTTCACCCAGTTCCTTCCTCAGGTCCCTCCTGACTCTACGTCTCACACATATATTTTGCTACCTTATACTTTTATAAGGTATTATACCTTTGCTACCAGATACCTTTGTAAGGTATGTGCCTAAGCTGGTGTCCTCAAACCCACACAATGGGAACAGGGCACATCGTAGTCCTGTGGTAGCTCACTCCCATATCCTACATGGCATAGAGCCCTGTCTTTACAACCACAGCCCTGGGCCCCGCTGGTTTACCTAACCACCTACCAGGACCGTCCGACCCCAGCAGCAAGGATCTTTGCTGAGTCCTGTCCTGGCCAGTTCACGGCACGCCCACCAGAGCCTTTTCAGCAGAAAACCAGAGCATCAGACTTCCCAGTGGTCATCTCCATGGCCTTACTGCTGGCCACTGTAGAGTGCCCCAGCGAACCTTAGGCCAAAAGCCTTACCTTCTAATTGAGACCTTCTGACAAGGCTCACACTAAACAGCTGCATTGCAATGTCACCCCTCCACAGCCCAGGCCAATTCATTCACTCTGACACTTTCCTTCCATACACACCACCCTTAATGGTGCCTTAGTTTTGAATCTCACTTTAGTGGCATAAAGCACCAGATTGGCCTGGTTCACATCATGCAGTAACAGTGACAGGCTGAGTGCGGACCTCGGCCTCTGCATATCTAGCCTCCTAAAGAGAGCTTTTTGGACCTTCTGACCCTATATCTTCACACACATGGTCTTACTCTTTACACCTTTTGGAAACTCTGGCATTCAGACTCAGATGCAGATTAAAAGCTTGTACCCCTCCAGTGGTCATCTCCATAAAGAGTCACAAACATACCCACATGCAGACCCCAACCCCACTGGTCCCCTGACTGCCCCTACCAGATAACTGCTGATGCTGCAGCCAACCTTCTCCCACCAAAGGTGACTTCGGGACTGCCATCTGCTCTTCATCCCATAGTACAGCTCTGTGCCCAGATCAGTCCTTTTAGCCCTGCCTCATGGTTAACCTTTCACTGCACCCTTATGCCCTTCTACACAGCCACTGCTCTCAAACCCCAAGTGTCACCACCAATGACTCCTCACCTGAAAAGGTGGCACCATCAACTAGGCCCTAGCCCTCCATTCCATCCCCCACTCCATCCCCACATGCCTTTCAACAAACCTCCAGGGAGGTCCCAAGAATGAGTAGCAGATCTGCCAAAGCGAAGTCAGCCATATGTAGTAAGAATCTTGCAGGCAGCTGCTCCCCAAAGAACACAATGTCAGGTTTCACAACGCCAGTACAGATAGGGCAGCGGGGCACCTTGTCTGCCATCACATCAGCCTGTGGAATCAGAGAGGTGGGGGAGGAAGATGACTTTTAGAAGACAAAAACGCAACAGCTTCTCAAGGAAATTTTGAATACATCCAAAAATCTTCACTTTGTAATGAATCCCATGTGGCTTTAGCAATTTTTGTCAACTGTTTCTTAAATGCAGGGGGTGGTGGGCTGCAAATATTTCAAGTCAAGTCCTAGACATCACCTAGTTTTACCCATAAATTTTCTTGTAGGTTCCACCTGGGCTGAACCACATCCCTTAGTGTTTTATAGGCATCCTGAACACAGTGAAAAAGGCAGCACAGGCCTGTCCCCAGCTAGAGCTGAAGTGACCCGTGGTCTGCTTCTACCCCAGAGGTCAGCTGCAGCTCACCGATGACACTGTCAGGAGTGACCACAGACAGCTCCTCACAGGAAAGGGAAAGTAGATGACAATTACTTATAACTGCCCCTAGAGCATGTCTCATCCCAAACAGAAAAGGAGGCTTTCTGACAAGGCCACAGAAACATCCTTGTAAAATAAAGATTTATAGCTAACTCAGTAGATTTTAGTAGAATAAATTCAGCAAGAAGGAGTAGAAACAACTGCCAACAGATGCCAGAAAGTATTAGCTACAGATAATAAAACGACATTGTGTTTATACTAAAAGGGGGAAAATGACCAGCTTAAGATATCTAGGAAAAGAAAAATTTTAAATGTTATGGATTATTTTTAAAAAGAACCAAATAAAACTTCTAGAAGTAAAAAGCAAGGGTAAAACTCAATGAAAGTACTGTATTCTCTACAACACAACAAGGTATTGATGAGCTTGAAACAGATCAGAAGAAATCACCCAGAATGCAACACAGGCAGTAGCAATGGCATACACTGCAGAGTAGCCATGACTGCCGGAGAGAAGGTGGGAGGGATGCTCACCCACTCAGAGAACACAGAGAGGGAGCGGGAGGAAGGGGCAGATGTGGTGAGCATGGCTGAGGACTCCCCTGCAGTGACAGCAAAAACCCTGTGCATTACAACAGAATGAATCAAAGGGATCCATATGGGAACACAACACAGGGAAACGGCAAAAGTCAGAAATATATGCAGAAAACATGATTAGCTAACGGATTTAGAAAAGCCAATACAACACAGAAGAAGGAAAGCAAAGTCAGAGAGCTCCCAGATCTTAGAACTCCAAAGCCAAGGGTATCAGACTGTGAACCAGTGAGAGAAGAAAGAGGCCACATTAGAGAAGACGGCTCCAAACTGACACAGGCACCAGCAACTGGTTTCTGACTGAACAGCAGAGGCAGATCAGTCGGGAAAGGACATTTCCAACAAACATGCTGGAACATACATCCACATGCAACAGAATGAACCTACACACACTTACATGCTTCATAAAAATTGACTCAAAGTGGCTCTGAGACCTACATGCAAAGACAAAAACTTCTAGAAGATGGCGTGGGAGAAAACCGAGGTGAACACTGGCATGGTAATGATTTTTTGGATTCAACACCAAAGCAAACCCACCCTTGAAAGCAATAAGGCTAGTATAACATCAAAATTAAGAACTTCTAGCCTGAGAAAGACAGTGTACAAGAGTGAGGAGAAAAGCCACAGACTAGGAAAAATATTTATAGAAGACGTATCTGATAATGAACTATTAACTAAAATAAAAAAATCTTTTTTTATTACACTTTTAATTATTTTGTATATATAGGGCATGATGCCCACGTGCAAGTTGGTCTGTATGGATTGTTTCTCTCCCTCAGCATGTGAATCCCAAGGATAGCACTCAGACTGTCAGGCTTGGCAGCAAGCGCCTTCACCTGTGGTACTTCGAATACGCAATGGCCCCACGGATTAGGCACTGGACACCTGGTCTCAGCTGTTGGTGCTCTGGAGGACATTTAGGAGGTGCCGCCTGGCTGGAGGAGATACGGCAGTGAGAGCCGGCTTTGAGAGGTACATCCTCACCCTACCTCCACTTTGCTCTCTCTGCTTCATGCTTGCCTTTGAAGATGTGAGCTCTCAGCCTCCTGTCCTGCAGCCATGCCTGTCGCTTGTTGCCATGTGTCCCAACCATGATGGACTCTTATCCCTCTGGAACCACAAGCAAAAACAAAGTCTTTTTTTAAACTGCCTTGGTCACATCGTCTTATCACAGCAAAACAAAAGTAAATAAATATGCCTGGGCAGCCATCCTGCTAGCTCTACAATGAACTCTGAAAGCTCAACTAGAAGAAATCAATGTGGAAAACAGCAAAATACAGCAGGGTGGCAGTGAAGCACCCTTTAAACCCAGCACGTGGGAGGCAGAGGCAAGTGGATCTCTGAGTCTGAGGCCAATCTAGTCCACAGATTGGTTCCAGGATGGCCAGCGCTGCACAGAGAAACCTTGACTCAATAAATAAATATATACATACTACATACATACATACATACATACATACATAAATACATAAAGAAGAGGAGGGGAGGAGGAAGAAAGAGGAAGGAGGAATAGAGAGACAGAGGAAGAAAGAGAGAGAGAGAGAATAGCAAAAACCATGGATACCTCCCCAAAGAACAAAAGGTAACAACCACCTGAGAAGATACTCACAATTAAAACCACTAAGGAACTGAACATTAAATCAATAGGTATCACTGTACACCTGATCAGATCTGGCCTGGATCCTGAACATGAATAACTAAAAAATATTGATGAGGACATGAGTGTAGGGGTTCTGGCTACTGGAAAGCACAGTATCACAGTAACTTTGGAAGACAGAGGCGTGCGTGCATGCGTGCGTGCGTGCGTGCGTGCGTGCGTGCGTGTGTGTGTGTGTGTGTGTGGCGCGTGTGTGTGTGTTGCTGAACCCAGGGCCTCACCTGAACTAGTTAAGCTCTCTAAGCTATATCCATACATATATTACTAAGTTATATCCACTATATATATTACAAGCTATAGCCATACATATTATTACTAAGCTATAGCCACTACATATATTACTAAGCTATATCTAGTCCTAGTTCTTTGCTTCTTACAAAACTAATCACACTTCTACTGTGATCCAAAAGTCATGTTTAATATTTACTCAAAGAACTTGAAAGCTTACATTCACACACAAACCTGCATAAAGCAATTGGTATTCTTGAACTGAGGCATTCATATTGCTAGCAGAGTGGATGGACCATGGCACATCTAGACAAATTGTACATTACCAAATACTAATAAGAAGTCCGCTAGTGGGCCAGGAAAATACATAGAGAATGTGCTGTCTGATGGTGGCTGTTTTCATAGCTTAATCTCAGAGGGTTTATTCAGGACTGTGACAGCTGTGTGAGAGGTGAACAATGTTTCATCTGTTAATACACGCTACTAAGTGAAAAAAGCCAGTATGAAAGGCTCCACACTGTATGGTCCCAATGTTATGACATTCTAGACAAGACAGGTCAGTAAGAAAATAAGATCAGAGTTGCTAAGGATTGGAGTAGATGAAAGATGAACGCGAATAACCCAAAGCTGCTTAAGGAGACTGACAGTAGTCCAAACCCACAGAGTGCACCACATTAAGGTTACTGCGGGCTCTAGGAAGTGTTGTTCATGTGAGTCCATCAGCTGCAAGGTGTCTGACTTTGATGAGCATGCTGGCAGTGATGGAAGCTGTATGTGTAAAGTATGGGTGCGTGGTGTAACTATCTGGACCTTCTACTTAATTTTGCTAAAACTCTAAAAATAAAGATTTTAAAACAAAACACAAAAGTTTATCTCCAAAGGCCATATGTTGAGGACTTACTCCCTAGCCTGTGGTACTGTTGGAAGGGGTAGAGCCTGTAGAAGACAGGTCTCGATGGAGAATCAGGTGGTGTGGACCATGGCCTCTTCTTTTCTCTTTTCCTTTGTAACCATGGGATGAGCACTTTTGTAACACACTTTCCCATCATGATGTGCTACCTTGTCACAGGCCCAAAACATGGGCCAGAATCTCTGACACTGGAGCCAAGATAAACCCTTTGTCTTCTAAGTTTATTACCTGAGGTATTTCTTGTGGTAACAGAAAGCTGATAGGACCATCCTAAAACTTTTTAAAATTCATATTGCATGGGCTGCAGAAATGGCCTAGTGGTTAAGAGCACTGTTGCTCTGGCAGAGGACCTGGGTTTGATCCTCAGAACACACACGGTGTTTGGTAACTATAGTCCCCGGGGATCTAATGCCCTCTTACATAACACACATATATATGTATTTATGTGTGAAGTAAAGAAGTTTAATTCATATTTCCTGACTTTAAAACTTGCTATAAGCTACAGTAACCAAAGTATTGTGATGTTGGCATTTAAAAAAAAGATGGATAGCTCAATAGAACAGAGCAGAGAGCCCCCAAACAAATACAAAAGTATTGATATACTTTTTTTTTAAGGATATCAAACCTATTGTTGGGGGTGAGTGGGAAGTATAGTTTCATCCACTATAGTAGCTGGGCATGGTGGTACATGCCTTTAAACCCAGAATTTAGGACACAGAGGCAAATCGATCTCTGTAAGTTCAAGGCCAGCATGGTCTACATAGCAAGTTCCAAGCCAGCCAGGGCTACATAGTAAAACCTTGTCATAAAGCGAGTTAAGGGGAGCTGAAGAAAAGGATTAGTTAAAAGTACTGGCTGCTCTTCCGAAGGACCTGAGTTCAATTCCTAGCACACAAATGGTGACTCACAGCCTGTCCATATTCCAATTCCAGGGCATCTGACCCTCTTCTAGCCTCCTTGGGCACCATACACACACAGGGCACAGACATACATCCAGCTAAACACCATGCACATAAAATAAATAATAATATCAAATTTTAAAGTGCTAAAAGCAGTGGATAGGTACACTGAAAAGATGAATTTTGTCAAGGGAGAAAGTCACAGTTGAACAGCACTGGTTGTGAGCCCTTAAATGGGATGTGTGGCTTTGTAAAGGCAGGTGGCAGACATGTCTGCAGATGAACTATGGACAGAGGCTTCTTGCACTCTCCAGCACATGCAGGCCTCATGAACTATGGCAAATAAGGCTTCACCATGAGACAGTTTACCCCTCACACATCTGTCACAATCCCCAAATAAATCCTCTGAGATTAAGCTATGAAATCGACCACCATCAGAGGGCACATTCTCTACTTTCTGAATTGTCTTTGAGACCAGAATACTAATAAGACCCAAAGAAGTTCAAGATCAGTCTAATCTACAAAGTGAGTTCCAAGACAGCTATACAGTAAAACCCTGTCTTGGGGGTGGAGGGGGAAATCTCCAAATAAATGTAATTCTTTGTTCTAGACTAGATTGACTTCATCTCAACTGGTAAGTTGGAATCATGTATGTATGGTACACAAAAAAATTAATTCAAAATGGATCAAATTCATAAATGAATCAGGTGTCCAGTCTCAGGGCACCTGATACCTTCTGACTGCTATGTGCTCCTACACCTATGTGGGCACAAATATATATACTCAGGCACACACACACACACACACACACACAATATACATGCACACACATATATATGAAATAAATATTTTTAAATTATTTGAATAATGAATTTTTGTATTATATATACCACAATGAAACTTGTAAAGATTTTTATGAGGGTTTTCTGAGAGAGTTTCACTATGTAGTCTAGGGTAGCCCTGAGCTCACAATCCTTCAGCTTCTACCCCTTAAATGCTAGAATTGCAAGTATACACCGTAATAGCTATTTGAAATGTGAGCAGAAAACCATGAGTGTGGTAGTTGTTACTAGAAGAACACAGCTGTGATGTGGGCACTCTTGGCAGTGCTGTGACCGACGCCGCACGGAAACAACTTAAGGGATGAAGCATTACTTTGACTCGGTTCATCACGGTGCCAGGGGTGGCTCCATTCATGGACATGGGAATGTATGGCTGCTGCTGTTCACACTATGGCCAACCAGGAAGCAAAAAGCAAAGGGCAGAACCAGAAGCTGTGTAGCCTTCAAAATACAGCACCAGACTACAGATGGGGTGTTCAAACATGCAACCATGTGGGGGACATTTTACCCAAAACTGTAATAACTTCCAAGCTGATGAACTAGAAAGGAATGGAAGACTAGAGAAAGGAAGGAAGAGTCAGAGGAAGGGACAGAAGAAAGGTGAGCAGTGGGAAAAACACAAAGCACAAAGTAAGATGGTTGATCTGAATCCCAAGATTTCAACAATTACACCAGCTTCTCCTTGTGCACTGTGGCTCATGTATCTCCGCACACACATACACACAAATAAATAGAATATAAATGCAAAATATAAAAGTAATCTATAAAAGAATAAGGAAGACAGAAGGTAGATACATGCAGATGAGCACCAACTAGCTGAAAGCAGATGTGCTCCACCCAACAGACTCCGGCAGAAGTGACTCCAGTAACCAAGAAGGAAAACTACCGGCACCCAGCTAGCCAGTGCCCCAGTGATCTTCACTGTCAACCTGACTGATTTCAAGGACTTAAACGATTGGTAACATCCATCTCTGAGAGTGTCTGCAGGGTGTTTCTAGAGAGGGTTAACTATGTGGGAGAGAACCACCATGAATGTGGGCAGTATGAGCCCACAGGCAAATTCCAGGAAATCACTTACTAGATTCACTTTGTCCCTAATTAAACCTTATTTTCCAAAAAGCCTCAAAATGAGAAATAAGAAGAACCTACTAAGACAAATAAGCCAATCCAAGGACACATGCGGTCTCTTCAAGAGGGACCACAAAGACCAAGCTCAGGTAAATCCTGTGCCCAGCAGCCAAAGCCATGTATTACCCCACCCCACCCCCCGAAATGGCCACTGAGCTTTGTCTCCTCCAGAACTCAACACACTGTGCCTGAAGAGTCGTGCACTCTACTGGTTCTCACTGTTCCCATCTTGCCTTGTGGTTTTGGTCCTTGCTCATTTATGATTAATGTCTTCTAGCTTCCAGGCTTCAAATGATGCTAACTGAAAGATGCCAACCCTTGCCCACCCCCTTCTCTCGAGGGCCACTGCATCACCTGAAACCCCTGGCCCTGGAGCCCATACACTTCACCTCTCCCCAGCATGGAACCATCCACCATCCCTACCAGCTGCAAGTAGCCAATGTGGTTGGCTCCATGTTCTCTGGACCTTACAGAATAGCATGTGTGAATATGGACCACTTATGAACACATGCATGTGGAGGACAGAGGTAGATGCTGAGCACCTTTAGTCACTCTCCACTGTGTACGTGTGCGTGTATGTAAACAGGGTCTCTCTATGTAGTCCTGGCCCTCCTAGGGCGCAATATGTAGACCAAGCTGGCCTTGAACTCACTGAGATCTGCCTGCCTCTGCCTCAGGTGCTGGGAGTAAAGGCCTGTACCACCACACTTGACTCCACCTTAAGTTTTGAGTTTAGTGTGTCTCACCACCTGCAGCTCATCAGTTAGGCTTAGGCTGGTTTGCCAGTGAGCTCTACAGGTATACCTGTCTCCAACCACTCAGCCCCTGAATTATAGACATGTACTACTGTGCCCAACTCTTACAAGGGTGCTGGGGATCCAAACACTGGTCTTTGTGCTTAGCAGAGCTAGTATAGATACTAGCTTGTTCTAAGGATCTGCGATTCCAAGTGGGCTGCCATATCTGCCTAGCACTTAGACGGCAAGCACTTTACCCACTGAGCCATCTACCTATCCCTCCTGAATTGTTTTTAATAGCAAAAGTAATATATTAAGTAACAAAAGGAGTAAACATGTCTCAGATGTCAACATATCTATTACACTGAACAGGAAAGTAGAGAAGTTATAAAAGAAATGGAATCAATGAACTAATTTTCATATTTGAAGGTGTGTTACATAGATACTTGCATGCATGCTTATATGTACATATATCTTCTGTTTTAAAAAGCCAGACTATTACACTATCCCCAATCATGAATGGCAGTAAAAGGGATTGGTTAAAGAGAGATTCATTTTATTTCTCTTTTTGTTCTTTCTTTTTTTCTTTCAGACAGTATCTCATATGTAATTCTGGCTGGCCTGGAACTCACAGAGATCTGCCTGCTTCTTGCTCCCATGTGCTGAGATTAAAGGCATGCTCAACCATATCTTCCATGGAAAATTCATTTTCCCTGTATACTTCTGCCCTGAATTTTTGGGGTGGAGGGAGCGCTGGCCATAGAGCCCAGGGCTGTGTATACTCGACAAGCACGTCTCCTTTGTGCTGCATCACATCCTTAGCCCAGCCTTAGTTCTTTTACAAGTAAATATTATTTTTCTAAGTCAAAAATTTGGGAGCCAGGTATGGTGGAACACATCCTTAATCCCAACAGAAGCTGATGGAGCTCTTTGTGTTCCAGGCCAACCTGGTCTAAATAGTGAGACCTTGTCTGAAACAAACAAACAAACCCTAGTATGGTGACGTATACTTGTAACCCCAGCACTGGGGAGGCAGAGATCCTGAGGGTAGATCTTTAGGGTTACCTGACCAGCGAGCCTAGCTATTTTAGTGAGTTTCAGACCTCTGTGAGCACCCTGTTTTAAAACAAACAAACAAGCACAAAACAAACTATTATAAGATCCTCTACCCCACAAGAACTGCAGAAGGCAGAGACTATTTCATGAGGTGACTCACCCATATGTCTTCCCCTGGGAAGGACCTTCGACAGACCATGCATGTAGCTGATACAAAGGACCCATGAGCTTCAACCAGCTTTGAGGAAGGGATACCAGATGCTGAAATTCAAACCAAATCTCAGTGTTGCAGCCTCTGGGATGGTATGCAAGTACAAAAGCACATCTTCTGGGCTTGACAAAACTAATTTCAAAAAAACTGTATGGCTGATAAGCAAACAGAAAAGGACTTCTCAGTTGGGTGTGGTGGCACAAGCACATAATCCTAGCACAGGGGAGGCTGAGGCTAAAGAACTGAGAGTTCCAAGACAGTCTGAGTTATGGAGTAAGTTTGAGGTGAGCATGGGCTGTAGCAGAACCTTCTCAACAACAACATACGGGCTCCCATATGCTCTTCGGTAACTGCAGTGCTTAAACCCAAAGCCAAGAAATTCCTACCTTCCCCTAAAAACTTTCCTTCTGCTTAGGGGGAAACTTGAGGTAGTCACTACTGTCTCTGGTTCTGGGCTGTAGATTCCTTTTCACAAGAATCCTGTTCCTGCAATGCGATGTCTTACTTCAGACCACAGCACCCCACGGAATGGCAGAGTGGCTGATCTGCCATGGGCCTGCATATTGCACCTTGGGGAAGCAGCAGCATCTTCCTCAGGGTACTCAGACTCTAACCATTGCTGTCTCGGTGTGAGATACAGCCAAGACGTCACTAATTGACTTGGACAACACTAAAATGTTGGTAGCTCTTCAGTATAATGGCATCAGAGCTATGCTGCAACAAGGCTTTACCTTCCAAAGATATCCATAAAGTCTAGACATTGTTTCTATATTAAGACCATGATGTCAGGGATCTGCCTGAAAATAATCTGAGGATGAAAGACAAGGTGGAGGGAACAGAGAACAAGGCCTGGCCATGTGTCACGCATGGAAACTGAGGGAAAGAACCAAAGGGTTCCCTACGTGGGAGCAGAGATGGAGGGAAAGATGGAGAAAGAGGGGAGGGAAGAAAGAGGGGAGAGAGGGAGAGAGACATGGAGAGAGTGCAACAGAGACAGAGAGACAGAGAGAGAGGGAGAGAGATCCATACTAGATTCAAAATAATATGAATTTTAGTTCCATCTAAAACTCAGAACCCAGAAGGTTGTGGGAGACAGGCCTACAGAGAGGTTCTCATGTGGCCTCAAACACAGAGTGTTGCCTAGCAGCAGTCCCAGGGCCGACACAAACACTAGCCAGAGACAGTCCTGAGAAACAAGTACAGACATGCAAGGGACCAAAGGCTCACCTCTCTCAAGCCCGTCGATATTCTGTGTGTAGAGCCGCAGAAGGAGCTCCTTGTCATGGAGCAGCCGAAGGAAGTAGTGAGTGACATTGGGCCTATAGTGCCCGGGATACAGCTCCTTGGCCAATGTGAAAAAGGGCTTGGGGTTGTGAAAGAAAAAGCCAAGTTCAAAGATGGCCTCAGGGTATGGGATGTCATACTGCTGAAGGTTGCTGTAGAGGCCACTCCCTGGGGATCTGTAGAGAGAAGAGAAAGGCTGAGCCCTGCAGAAGACAGTGAGGAAAAGACATCAAAGGGAACTGCAGCATACCTGAAGTCGGGGATGCCACTGGGTGTGCTGATGCCGGCCCTACCATGACCACGACCCTACTGCAGGCTCTGGTCCGAAGCAGCTCAGCTACATCCTGCAGAGAAAGCTTCTTCTCACCGCTTCCTCCACATCCAAAGCCGCCTGAAGCTCCCACAGACAGGGATATGGGCCTTCTTCCACCTGTAATACTGACAGCAAGAGCACAGAAAAAGGCAGCAGGCTACAGTCAGTCTTAGGCTAGCATGAGTGAGTGTAGCTGGACTCTTCCCACCCAAGGTGGACATGGCCTCTCCAGTGCCGTCCATACAACCCCTTTCCCACCACACATGACTATCAACTAAAGCACAGAACCATCTTTCATCAGGAATCAAGATTTACTTGGGGGCAAAAAATTTCTGATATACAGACAGGTTCCCTGATTTACGTCAGGGAACCGCCATAGTCTCATCATCCATGGTGTGAGCTGAAGGATTCCAAAAAACCACAGCTGACTGACCAGTTGGAACTTTAGATTTGGAATGTTGCAGATCCAGAGCTAAACTTACCTTGAACTATCTTCAGTCCCCTGGATAGGATACCTAACATCCTTTTCACTATGAAGTAAGACCTTTGGAATGTCTTGACTTCAAAGAACACAAGCTTCCACTAGCCCAGGAGCTAAGACTCTCATTAGACAGTATCTGAAACCTGTAGCAGAGCTTGTACTGCTTGACTTTAACCCACCTCCTGATGTTCTCACTGATATAGTCAGCAAAACATGAATTTCTGTCTTCTGTTCTGTGACTGAAAGTTTGCATAACTCCTTCCATAAGTGAGATTTTACTTTGTGTAACCTGAGTCCATGTTTCCTGGGCACAGTCACTCACACTGGGCTCACAATAAGCTATGCCTTATGCACTTTGAAACAAGGGGTGTGCTTTGTGTCCATGGTCTAGGCACTCAGAGTGAGACGCCCATAGATGATACCATCCCATCAGAGGAGTCATCAGGATCAGTACCAAGGGCCAGAAGAGGCCTTTGTGTCCAGCTGTCTGTGTCACCTCCTTGGATAGATGTGTAAGAGTCCTCTCTGGGGCCCAGAGTCTGGACCTGCTTTTGTTTGGCTGATGGTCTACTGGCTTACCTGCGTACTGTACTGGGCAGCCTCTTGCTGATGCAGAGCAACGCTTAGAACATCAGAAATAGTGTTCATCAGAATCTGTTTTCCAGCATACACGCTTTTCTCTCCGCACTTCTGCCCCCCCCCTTTTTTTTTTGTCTCCGTCTCTTCCTTATTGCCATCTGGCCTTTCCTTTTAGTTTAGAACTCCTGTGGGGGCCTAATCATAAAGATGGTGGAGATAAGAGGCACTTGCTTTCTCTAGTCCATCAGGGCAGAGGTATCAAAGAGAACTCCCCAAGAAGCACAATAGCCTCACAGAGAAGCCTCAGACAAGAGATTCTGTTCCCTTGGAAGGAACCTTGCTCCCAGCTGGGAAGATACACATAAGAGGGAATCACCCTGTGTCCTGGGCGCCCTTACTTTCTGCAAGCACACATGATAAACCCAAAATACAATGGCTGGAAGCATGGGGGCTACTACCGGAAGTGGCATTTAAAACTTAGCCCAGACACAAACCCCACCAGCAAGCAAATCAGGCACCAGGTCCCCGGGACAAATGCACTAACATGGACACAGCTCCAAGGAAGGAGAGAGACTTTGGAGAACACCTGTCAGTCAGTACTTCAGCTGTTACATGTTTGATAATTAAGATAGTTCGACTTATAAGTATTTAAACAATGGGGAACACTTGATATTTCTAAATTGATTTTGTTTTCTATGCAAAACCAGATGTCCTAGGGACTAAAAGACAAAAATAGACAAACTAATTAGAACTTCAAAGCATCTCAGGGAAGAAATTATTAAAATTGCTGATTTCTATGAAATAAAGGTTTAAAAATGAGCAAAACTTTAATAGAACATAAACAATGAAACCTTAAAAATTGTGTTAGAATTTAAAGACAAACTCCAAGGACTCTTAACTCCCCTCCATTCCAGTCTCCTCATCCTTCCTGAATTTGCCTCTTTTTATTTTGATTTGTTTTTCGAGATAGGGTTTCTCTGTATAGCCCTGGCTGTTCTGGAACTCATTCTGTAGGCTGGGCTGGCCTCAAATTAGAGATCGCCTGCCTCTGCTTTTCCCGAGTGCGGGGAGTAAAGGTGTGTGCCACCACCACTCCACACCTCTTCTTTCTGTATCACCTTTCTTGTCTTCAATTCTGTATCAGGGCCAGTGTTTTGGGGCACCCTTTAATCCCAGTGCTTGGGAGGTTAAAGGATATGGCTGCCACACCCCACCCTCTGAATACTCCAACTCAGAGGCTGGACTACCCTTCCTCAGAGGCTCTTCCCTATATAATTCAGATTACCTATCTCTCTTTTGTAACCTTTTGTACCTTTGGCCTCCTGGCAGCTGTACTTGGTTTCCATCTCTGCCTTCCCTTCCCCTTCTCCCTATATGGTTCAGGGTCATGACAACTCTGGACTCTCCCAGATGTGTCTGCCTCTGCTGTCTTACATATCTATAATAAACTGTCTCCTCCATCATACCTAGGGGCAGTCATGTCCTTTTCTTTCCTTTTTATATTTCTTTTTTTTTCATTAAAAAGCAAAACAAAAATTTTTATCAAAGGAAAAGATTGTTATAACCTCTGTGGTGGTTTAAATAAGAATGGCCCCACAGGCTCATAGGTTTGAATGCTTCATCACCAGGAAATAGCACTATTTGAGAGAGATTAGGAGGTGTGGAGTAGGTGTGGCTTTGTTGAAGGAAAAGTGTCACTGGGCTTTGAGGTTTCAAAAGCCTATGCTAGGCCCAATCTGTCTCTGCTTTCTCCAGCTCCCTCTCCAACACATGCTTGCCTGCTGCTACGCTCCCTACCATGATAATAATGGGAGACTAAGCCTCTGAAACTGCAAGCAAGCCTCAGTTAAATGCTTTCCTCTATAAATGTTGCCATGGTCGCAGCCAGGGCTACAGAGAAACCCTGTCTTGAGAAAGAGTTGCCAACGGTCATGGTGTCTCTTCACAGGAATAGAACAGTGACTAAGACAGCCTCTTTTGGGATACAGCCTACATGCGAAGGACAGTTGTGGAAAGCGTAGGTAGAGTTCTTAGACTCACACCAGAAAGCAGTGTCCAAGATCCAGACGCTGAAATGGGAATGTGATTTACAACCAAGGTGTTCAGTGCTTCTCATGGGGAAAGGTTTGTGGTGTTGCTATGGTTTTATATTTAAATGCCGGAATAATTAAATGTCAATCAGAAAAAGTAATCGACACTGTCCTTCACAGGATATATAAATATTGATTAGAGATAAGCTAAGAACATTGGGACATCCTGTAATCATGGCTACTCAGAAGCTGAGGCAGGAGAGCCCTTTAAGACTAGGAGTTCAAAGCCATCCTTGGTGATATAGCAAGATCTCATCTCGAAAGATAATCCACCATACTGTTGAACAATAATTTGCATCCCCCAACATTGTTTGCCCCACAGATGAGAGAGTCTGCACATAAGACACTGAGGGACCCTGCCCCCAGTTAATTCTGATTGGTAAATAAAGATCCCAGCAGCCAATAGCTGAGAAGAGCCAGGTAGGGTTTAGGTTTCCTGGACTTGGGACCATGAGGAGGAGGAGAAGGGAGCCATGGAAAAGTAAGAACAACCAGGAGGGAGGAAAGCCACCATGGGCTAGAGGCCCAGAGAACGTGGCCCAGAGGGCTAGCCAACTGGAGCTGAGAGCAGCTCAGATGAAACCTAGTACGTAATAACTTGAGTTATGGACAGGAGGTAGATTCTAACAGCGAGGAGGGTGGCAGTTGCCCAGCTATTGTACTGCCTAAAGCATATTTAAAATATAAAGCTGTGTGTGTTTCATCCAGGAACAGAAATGGTCAAAGGCGGGAAGAAACCCCGCACTTGGATTTTTTTAAATATTTTTTTACAACATATATGTAAAAATAGGGATGGATAATTTATGGGAGAGAAGATAGAGAGGAAGGCTTTGGGGACGGGGGTACCAGGCACAGTATTCAATTTCTGGCTTCTTCCCATTGGTATCAAGAGCATATAAATGTCTCAATGCCTAGAAATTTAAATGGAAGAAACTCTTGAGCCCCAAGATTCATATAAAAGCCAGGTGTTCCTTGGAGCAGTGGAGACAAGCGGATCCCTGGAGCTCATTGGTCAATCAACCTAGCCAAATTGGTAAGTCTCAAATTCATCTAGAGTCTTTATCTCAAAAGTCAAGGTAGGAGCTAGAAAGATGGCTCAGAAGTTGAGAACACTTGCTGCTCTTCCTGAAGACCCAAGTTCAATTCCCAGCACCCACATGGTAGTTCACACTTGCCTATAACTCCAGCTCTAGAGGACCTGATGCTTCTGACCTCTTCCAGCACTTGCATATGAACATATGAACATATTCATGTACAGACACTCACACAACTACATATAACTATAAGGAATAAAAATAAATACTTAAAACACACACACACAGAGGTAGAGGGGCTAGAAAGATGGCTCAGCAGTTAAGAGCATATACTGCTCTTCCAGAGGACCTGGGTTTGATTTCCAGCACTGACATGGTAACCAGTAACCATGTATAACTGCTGTCCCAGGGGATCCCGCGCCTTCTTCACAGGTACTGCATATATATGGTGCACAGACATACAAGCAAGGAAAACACTCACACATATAAAATACATAAACTTTTAAAATGATTTTTAAAAGAAAAGAAAAAGATAAAGTGATCAAGAAAGACATCCTATATCAATCTATAGCCTCTACATACATACACACACACACACACACACACACACACACACACTAGAGCACGAGGCAAATCATAGTCAGCTGCTGTGGACAATCTAAAGCAAGCCTATACCCCACACTGGGAAGTAAAATTAAAGCATTCTTATAATATTTCTGTGATTTTTTTTTTAAAAAAAATAAGATGTCAAAACTGTCACTACAAGTAGCTGTCAGCTCTCCCCGCTATGCAGCTGGGTGCATTCACTACATCCATACAGAGTTGGTGGTCAGTTATCTAGCAATTGTGTGCCACCAGCAAGTCAGGAGTAATCCTCCACCACCCTGAGCCTCAGCTGCCAAAGCTAAAAGCAAGGAGGCCAAAGATGTCTGGGGTATTTTGTTGCTGTTCCTGGTATTGTTTTGTTGTGCTAAAGGTGAAGAGGCAGAGAGCTTCAGCCCTGAATTACAGCCCACTCCTTATTCTTACAGTCTTATTTGGAGGAACCTGTTTATAAACCTCTCAGCAGAGAGTACAGGAAATAAACAGGAGAACAACAACAAACCCAACAAGAGAACGGCCACGCCTCTTCCCACGCTACAGAAATGGGCCGATGCTTCTGAAGAAGGTCCTGCTGTATCAGAGTTGGGCATAAAAGCACTTTATGAAGGTCCCCCTTCTAAGCTAAGTCAGTGAAACCCTCCTAGGGATCTCCTGATGAAAACAAGAACAAGAGGAAGCAAGCCCTGGCTCCAACACACCTCTCCCTCATCAAATACACCATTGCACAGGGCACCAGGACAGTCCACTCAGAGTTCTTGCCCTAATATTTTCTGAACTCCTCTTAAATACAAACCATATGAGAATACAAAAGGGACAATAGAAAAGTTGTGACCATTGCCAAGTGTCTGCCAACTGCTAGACATCACTCAGGGAACATGAAAGGCATTTCTTACTCACCTGTACCAAAAAAAAAAAAAAAAGTTTGCAAGTCACTGACATACACATGGACAAAATTTTACCAAATATCTACAACACACTTAAGACATAATTTAAAGTGCATCTACACAGTATGGAAAGCCCAAGATGAGGAGACCCAGAGGCTAGTATTGAGTACTGCCCAAGACATTGCAAAGAAACAGAAGATGAAGTCACAAAAGAGTCCCAAAATCTAAAATCAAGAGCAGAGGAAATGTTCTGTAAAGGTACCCTCCTCACAGACATCCCAGGGCTCCTGTGTTAGGGTTGATGACAGCCAGACAGTCCACAGATAATCTCGTATTAGAAATGCTTCCATAAATTAGAGTGTCTTTTCTGATCCTTGCTTTATCCTCAGCACCCAGAAGTCTGGTATAGAGAAAAGGCTCTGTGACAGTAGCCTAAATAAACACCTATTTATTAAAGTTTTCCCCACATCAAGTGAATATACCATGTCTACCCAAATATACATCCATTATAAAGTACTTACATTTCTTTGCTAACAACTGTAGGCCCTAAAAATGTAAGGACTCCAGGCTGGGTATGTAGTTTGGTAGTACCATGCTAGCCTACCAGACAAGTGCAAAACCTGTGTTTGATATCCAGCAATGACAAAAAAAAAAATCCAAATTTGTACATTATCTTTATAAATTGTCCAGTGTTGTTTGAGCTCACTGAGAAGATGGTTTTGGAGGCAAGGCTGACAATCCCTTCCCCCATATCAGACCCATGTTTGTCTCAAAGTCCAAAGTCTGGAGGGCTGGCTTCCCTAACTGTGTGATAGGACGGAGAGAGAACAGCAAAACAGAGTGAAAACACTTGTGCCCTTGAGAACAGCTAGATGAGCCGGTTCCAGCAGAGGTTACTATTGTTTATCCCAATATAGGAAAGTGCTTGCAAGGAAAAAGAAGTACCTACAGTGGAAAGGAAAACCCAAAGCTCAGACACAGAGAGAAAGCTCATCTGGGGACTCCAACTGACCATCTCAACCTTTCTGTCAGTTTCTCTTGGATGTAACAAGTGTCCAATTTGATATTACCTCTATCTGTTGCTTTACTAGTGTCCTCTCACTGAAGGAGTCACTCTATTCTGCCAGGGATTCTTTACTGGGAGTTCCACCTGGCTACCTTAAAGGAGCTTCCTCAGTAGCTTTCTTCTGGATTTTTTTAAAGAATATGCAATGTGATAATTTCTAACTTAATAAACTCATTCCAAACTGAAAATATCCCTATTGTTGATCACTCTCCGGACTATACGAAGTACATTACTAATTTGAAGATAGTATGACTGTTAGTGAAATTTTTATTTTCACAACTTTTATGGGGGAAAATTAAAGCATAAGTAACAGCTGGATGTGGTGGCACATGACTGCAATCTCAGTAGCTTGGAGGTGGAAGTAAGGAGGATCAGGAATTCAAGGTCATCCTTCACACAGCCAGCTGAAGGCCAGTTTGAACAAGAGACCCAGTCTCAAAACAATACAAACCGTGTAACTTTACACAAGGCAGTCTACTGGGAGTTTATGCTCAAAATGGGGTGCAAACAAGGTTATTCATCACGTTATTTATAATAATTCATTTCAAACTGAAGGTTAGAAAGCAGTCAATAAGGAAATGGTTATATAAATTATAAGATGTCCATACAATGAACTTCTATAAAATAGTTCAAAGACTGTGCTGCAATAGCTACATAGAAAAACATCTTTAAGGAGATGAGGTACAGATGGCCGGTCAGCAGAACCTTGTGGAAGGGCGCACCTGCCAGGTCCTTACTCCCGCAATTGCTTCCAGCTACCCGCCCCTAAAACACCGCTGACAGCCTATCTGCAGGACCCCGTGTCTCTCCTGATGTGGCTCACCTCCTGGACCCCACAGTCTGAGTGCGGCCAATGCCAGTCGACCGCTCTGCGCCATGATGCTCTGCAGGACGACGGCGCCTAGAGGGTCAAGTGCCATCCGAATCCCCGCCCTCGTGTGCCTAGCCCCGCCCTCTCAGCACCCTAACTCCCCCCCCTTCTGGCCAAGTCCCGCCCTCCCGCGCCTTTCCTCCACCTCTCACACCGTCCCTTCCTTGCCCAACTCCCGGCACGTTAACCCGATGTGTCGAAGGGTGTGTTTATGCCTGGTGCTGGCAGCTTCCCCCTCTGTGGGACTCTGACTTATTGGCTGGGAAGCCAAATCTGGAGATTTCACCGTTTTACCCCGCTCTCGACCTCCTTGAGCAGGCGGCTGATAACTAATGCTAAGCGCTTACTGCCGTCAGGAATTGCATCACACCTAGTCCTCGCCAGACACCATCCGGTTTCAGAGGACCCACATCTAAAGGCTTGAAGCTACGTGACCAGTCGGTGGCCAGCTGTCCCCAGGCACCTGTACTCTTTAACGCCTCAAGGGCAGGGCCAGAAACCCGGGAGAAGTTTGGCGGAAGCCAAGAACGCGGTTACCTTGACGACCACAACCCGTGAGGCTAGTGGGACGCTCCCAGCATGCCCCGCGCGCCGCGGTGCCGGAAGTGAGCGAGCATTTCCGTCCGCCATCCCTGCCGGTTCCGACTGCTTCGTGTTTGTGTTCCCAGCTCTCTGCAATCATGAAGGATGTGCCGGCCTTCTTACAGCAGAGTCAGAGCTCCGGGCCGGGCCAGGCCGCCGTCTGGCACCGTTTGGAAGAGCTGTACACGAAGAAGTGAGCTCCAAGGCTGGGGCGGGAGGGAAAGGGTCTGGGAGGGCCAGAGGCTCCCATCAGTCGGGAGGGTCAGGGATATAGAGGAAAAGGGTCGACAGCCTAAGGAGTAGAGCTGTTGCCAGGATTCTGAATCTAGACTCCCTGCGTTCCAGCCCAACCCGCTATGATAAGCTGGTAATCTTTGTCTTCTGTATGTTCTTAATTAACTAAAGGAAGCCCGAGTTGGCCTGTGATGCTAGCTAGCTCTTAATTCAAACAAGCAAATAGTTCTGAAGCTAGGGTGTCACCCCGTCTGAGACACAGCCCTGGTAGCCTGCACTAAGCCGTGGTGTGATTGTCTACAGCCTCTAATTTCTTCTTGATTCTACAACCATTGACTGATCTCCACTGCCCCTATTTTTTTGATATGTCTCACATTGGCCTTTTTGCCACTAAAGAGATCTTAGTGTTTGAGTTTGTTTGGAAACAGGATGAACTTCAGAACAATTACCAATTGCTAACATTGATATAAGAGCTTTCCTATGAAGAAACACCTCTTCTTCAGAACCTTTCCACATGATAATGTTCAGCAGTTAAAAACTCTTAGTGATTTCAAGAGAAATTTTTCAGTGTTTAGTATGTAACTGCCTAGATATGGTGTAACATTCTGTGTTTTTCAAAACACTTTATCTCTGTTATTACATATTATCCTTTATTCTTGGTGGGAAGTATGCTATTTCAGTGTCCTAAAGGTTCCTATATTGGCTTTTTAAAAGTATTGGCTTCTTTCATCCTTCCCATTGACAGATGAGGAGATTGAATATCAGTTTTCTATTCTGTGAGGTATTCAACTAATAAGTTAAGAGAGCATGGAGTTCAAAATATAGCTGTAGAATTCCAAAGTTCTTCCAGTTGACACTCAGAGTGGGTGTTGAAGCTGTCTCAAAAAGTGTTCTCCATTGTTACCTAAGAAAACTGAGTCTTGGAAAGGATAAGTGACTAAGTGGTAGCAGAATCAGTCAAGAAATAAGCTTGAATTAGCTGCCACTTGCTTTAACTACTATACTGTGCAGTGGAACCAGGGTAGTACTTGGTGTTTGATGGGACCATCAAGGCCAAAGGCATCTGTTATTTCACATTAGTGTATGGGACTGAAGGGCCTTTTGTTTTGTAGGTTGTGGCATCAGCTGACACTTCAGGTGCTTGATTTTGTGCAGGACCCATGCTTTGCCCAAGGAGATGGTCTCATTAAGGTAATGACTTAACATACAGGTCAGATTATGTTGAGTATACTTACAAACTATTATTATTAATTTTTATTTACTTTTTGTGTGTGTGCGTGCACCTTAGGATGCCAGAAGAGATTTCCTGGATCTAGAGTTGCAGGCAGTTGTAAGACAACTGATATAGGTGCTAGGAACCCAATTTGAGTCTTCAAAAGGCTCTTAACCATCACTGAGCCATCATCTCCAGCCCCTGCTCATAATTTTTGCTTGATTGTTTGTTTGGTTGGTTGGTTTGTTTGTTTGTTTGTTTGAGATAAGGTCTCTCTATGTATCTCTGACTGGCCTGGAACTTGCTCTGTAGACCAGACTGGGATCAAATTCACAGTCCACCAGGCTTGGCCTCCCAAGTGCTGTCATTAAATATATGCAGTGTCATGCCCAATGGACTGCTCATGGACTTTTAAAGACAAAAATTGGGGGTAGGGGGACATTATGGTAGTCACACTAAACTGCACCTTTCAGCAATCACTTTGTGCCAAGGACTGTTGTAAGTACTGTGCCCTTCATGATAGCACTGAGAAAGTCTCTCTCCTTCTCATATGTAATAGCAGACGTAGATAAATCCCCATAGATTACAGCTAATAAATCACAACATTGAAACAGACTTTCTGGTTCTTAAAAGCTTAGACTAGAGCTGGGAAAATGGCTCAGTGGAAGCATGTGTTCCACCCACAGGGCCCTATGCACCTTACACTACAGCACCAAAAAGGAAAAAAGAAAGAAAGAAACTGGACCGGTGGCACACCTTTACTCCCAATCTTGAATCTGGAAGATCATTAGTTTAAGATTAACTTGGGTTACACAGCAAAACTGCTAGGGAGAGGGGTGATTTAAAGGGCCCCCTCACTTCCCAGCTTTCCCAGCCAGTCCATGCACAAGGGTTCCACTTGCCCAGAGCTTCGGGCCAGAGTAGTATAGAAAGGAGAACGCCTCTTTATTTGAAGGGGAGAGGCTTGGGGGGACTTCGTACTATGCTGTCTCTCTAATGGAGCATTTGTAAAATTTTGTCAGCAATAAAAATAAAAATACACTCTTTCCCATGCTTCATCGGATTCCCTGATGAATCTCTCACCAGGGATTTTCTCACCAGAAGCCTTCTTTCTGGAGCCTTTCTTGTCACCATATGAATTTGAAAGGGATAGTTAGTCTGTAATTGTAGCTTGAGTTATTTCTCCTGAACACATTGTAATGCTCACAATGAAGCTTACCCGTTACTACCTTACCTCCTGGGGTTGTAAGATTTTTTTTTTATGGTTTTTACTTATCAATTTGACATTTTACTACCCTTAAGAATCTGCAGTTGCTTGTAAGCCTAAAGATTTTTCTGGGTATTCTGTCTTCAGAATTATGTGGGAATGATAAATCACACACTACATATTCTATATCATATAGATATATTTTCATATTCTTTGATTGTTTTCATATTCTTTGCTTTCTAATCTTCAATTGATATGTCCCCCATCTTTGTTTCTTTTGGTGATGGTTTTTATTTTATGTGTAAGAATGTTTTGCCTTCATGTGTATGTGTACCATAGGCATACTTGGTGCCCTCAGAGGTCAGAACAGGGCATTAGATCCCCTGGAATAGGTATTATAGATGGTTATGAACCATCATGTGCGTGATGAGCCATCTCTCCAGCCCGTTTCTGTGTTTCTTAAATTAAGAATGTCATCATTCCTTTGTTCTGTCCTCTCCTTGGAAGCTCAGCGTTTGACACACATAGTGTGTCCCTAGTACTAGCCTAGTATCTGAAGACATACTCCTGTGTGCTGAATGGGTAAGAAACTTGGTAATATTAGCCTTTAGAAGGCCTATAGCCTTCTACAATCTGAAGGAACTCTATTTTGTTTGTTTAGGAACACTTCACACTGGCCCAGGTGTTGTACTTGAAGTACCTTGGAGGAAGAATGTAGGAATTAATATTTAGGCAATTTTTTTTTAATTGTTTGGTTTTCGAGACAGAGTCTCTCTGTGTAACACTAGATGACTTGGAACCAACTCTGTAGAACAGACTGGCCTCAGATTCACAGAGATCTGTCTCCCAAGTGCTGAGACTGAAGGCATGAGCTCCCGCACCCAGCTGTTTAGAAGGTTCTTATAGACCAGTGCCCTGATTCTCAAAGCTAGGAGCTCTGGTTTCCTTCAGTAATTCATTGGTGGTCATTTATGTGGACTCAAATAAGCCCATTATTCAACCAAGGTGTAGGCAATGTTGTCTGTGCAATGGGCATTTTGGTTTGCACACTGGCACTTGCCAGACTTAGTACTACCTCTGTAACTAGAAGCAGCTTTTGGACTCTGGTTTCTCCGAGTGAGGCTCATTCTGTGCTAATTCTCCATCTTTGGTTTTGCAGCTTTATGAAAACTTCATCAGTGAATTTGAACACAGGTAATCCCCTTTTGTAAGTTTTTTACTTTGAAAAATAATACATTGTTACTTTTTAACACTAAAAAATTGGTGGTTTTTATTTCAGGGTAAATCCTTTGTCCCTGGTAGAAATAATTCTTCATGTGGTTAGACAGATGACCGGTAAGCTTCTGTTTCATAATAGAAAATACCAAATTGGCCAGGTTTAGTAATGCACACCTATAATTCCAACACTGGGGTGAGGTAGTAAGTACAACCTAAGCTATGTAGGCCACTGTGGGGTATGTCATGAGATTTTTGTAATAATCGGAGAGAGAAATGTTACTGTTTATCTTGTCTAAAGAGGTCTTAACTGGTAAGAAGCTGCTGGCGGTGGGTCTGACTTTGTTCTTGTTTCTGTTATAGATCCTAATGTGGCTCTTACTTTTCTGGAAAAGACTCGTGAGAAGGTGAGTGCAGAGTTTGGTATTTATGAGATTTGTGATTTATGCCTACACCCTCGGAAGTAGTGTTCCTGGTCTCCGTCGAGTCAGTGCCCAGGAGCTCCCTGCTTTGCAAGTTTGCTGCCTAAATTTCTGAGGTTCCCGTGTTTTTTTCATCTCTTCAGGTAAAAAGTAGCGATGAAGCCGTGATCTTGTGTAAGACAGCAATCGGAGCTCTAAAATTAAACATCGGGGATCTGCAGGCTACAAAGGTGAGAGAGTAATATAGACATCCTTCCTCTTTGACTGTTTCTTAAAGATACTTTAAGTTACAGGGAGAAAAAAAAAAGCCAAAGAGCTCTCATATGCTAACCGAGATGTCCCTGTTGTTACTTACTGCCACCTTTGTCTGATATATTCCACCCTCTGCTTGGTTGGTTCCTTGGTTTGATTGGTTTGGAGTTTTTTGTTTTCCCATTTAAGGATAAGCTGCTGATAAGACGTTTACTCTTAAACAAAGAGCAATCCCTGTGTGACCACAGCTGTTCGCCCAGTCAGGATTCCATGTGGGCTCAGTGTACAAAGGCTGTGGGCCCTCATGCCAGGCAGTGTGTTTCACTGTTCTCTTTCTTCCTCTTGAGTTGTTGAAGTTTTCTGTCTATGTTTATGTGTTTTGGTATATACCTGCATGTATGTATGTATATACAACACATGTATGTCTGCACATGTATGTCTGCAGTGCCTGTGGAAGCCTGAAGAGAGCATCGCATCCTCTGGAACTGGAATTACAGCCAGATTTGAACTTCCCTGTGGATGCCAGGAACTGATGCTAGGTCCTCTGCAATAGCAACAAATACTCTCAGTGGCTAAGCCATCTCTTCAGCCCCATTTGTGCCCCTTTGCATTGTTGTTCAGTTTGGGAGACAGGCATAAAGAGTGGGAGCAGAGAAACCAACCTTGTTTATCTAGAGACTGAGTGTGCTTTTGTTTTGGCTTAATTTTGGTAACTATAATGTTAAAAATACCAGAAGTGGCAGTTGACAGTTTGTTTTCATTGCCCTAAAAAGGTCTGTCTTATTGCTTCCTAGTCCCAGATTCCATCCGTCCTGATTACATTTTGTTTGGCGGTATTAGTTATGACACACTGAGGAGTGCTATAACGGGCAGCCTTAGACTTCAGCCAGGTTGAGAGTAGAACAGCACATAGGCAGACCATGTGTCCTTCGTCTGTGCTAGTCCCCCAACAGGTCCATCTCAGCCCCCATGCACTAGTTACTGTTCTTGTTGCTATGACCTCATACCTGAGAAGAAGGAACTTAGGGGATGGTTTATTTTGCCTTATAATTTGAGGGATACAGTCCACTGTGGAAGGGAAGGTGTGGCAGCAGGAACAAGAAGTGGTTGGTTCCCATGGGTCTGCAGACAGGAAACAGGAGAGAGATGCTGGTGCTCAGCACTGTCTTCATTTTCTTACTCCAACGCCTGCTCTTGGGGTGGTACCCACATTTAGGCTAGGTTTCCCTGCCTCACTTAACTCCAACCTAGAAAGTCCCTCACAGACATTCCCAGAGGTTATCTCCTAAGTGATTCTAGATCCCCTCAAGTTGATAAATTAGCCATCACTGGATAGATATCTTAGTCTTCCCTAGCCAGATTTGTAAATTGATATGTGTAAACCATTTTTACCCCGTGTGATATATCCCATTATATACGGTTTTACAGCATATGTATCTATTCTATAAAAGGATTGAGGCCATTTATTATATTCCAAGTGTTCTACATGTTAGCATTTCTGTGCCTGGCCTCTTTGTGCACGGGCAGTCCCCTCGGTATGTGTGAAGGTGGTAGTGTGAGTTGTTCTACAAAGCCTTACAGGCACCTCTGAAGCTCCCCATTGGCAGCTTTTGGTATTTTCACACTATTTAATTCTTCATGACCCAGTGGAGGTCAAGTGGTAGTGGTTTAATTTTTTATTTCTCAGTTGGTGGTGGTTTACTAGCAACTCCACTCCCATCTCTACTCCATTAATGGCCTGTTACTATCTGTTTCTACTGTGTCCTTCATACTTCCTGGCTCATTACCCCTATAGGATATGGAGTTACATCTTTGGCTAGTCCACTGCTTGTCTTTGTATTTTCTTCTGTGTTTTGGATTAACCAAAGTTTTCTATTTTAATATAGTCAGTTTAACTAATGTCATCAGTCTTTGCCCTGTGAGGTCAGAGTTCTCCATCTTTTATTACTTTAAAGATCTTTTAAGTTGGAAGATGATTTTACTTCTTGTGTCTAGGAAACCATTGAAGATGTTGAAGAGATGCTCAACAATCTCCCTGGTGTGACATCAGTTCACAGTCGTTTCTATGATCTCTCCAGTAAATACTATCAAACAATCGGAAACCACGCGTCCTACTACAAAGATGCTCTACGGTTTCTGGGCTGTGTGGACATCAAGGATCTGCCAGGTAACCCAGGCCCTCCCAGTTCTCAGCACTCAGGGAGTCCATGGCTGAGCACAGCAGCTATGGGATGCTGAAGAGAGTAGTAGGTCTCAGCCATGTCAGGTGGTCATCACTTTTAAGGTGGAAAGTTTTGTGTACATTTTAGATTTTATATCATATTTGTCTCGAGTGCTGAGTCAAATCTCATGCAAGCTCATCTTTCTCAGTCCCTTCACTCCTCTGCAGGTCCATATTAGTAACTAAGTCAGATTGTAGTGATGTGCCTCTCCAACCCTCCACAGGGTGAAAGGCATGTGAACCCGCATAGCTGAGACCTCTGCTCTAAAGGGAGTCCATACCTGTGGGAATCAATTACAGTCTTTTGAGAATCTGAGGATGGAAGGAAAAGTAGCCTGAGAGTTTGGGGAAAAATACAACGAGAGTATATTTGAAAGAAAATTGATCACTTTCTTGAATGTGCTTTTGGTGGTAAGGAGACTGGCAACTCCTAAAAATGCAGAGAAAGCTTTGATTAGTCTATGTTAACAGGAATACAGTAGAAAAGCCAAGAGAGGAGAAAGCTGACTCAGTCTAATCTGAAGAGCTGTTAGAACCATGAGAGAGCTGAAGGTCAGGGTCAGGGGTCAGGGTGGGAGTGAAGGATCTTGTTATTCCAGCCAGTAGTACAAGCTGAACAGTGAAGAGGTTCCATATCGCTATGGAGAAATTTTATACAAGTGGATTTCCACAAAATGCATATCCATGGCTCCTGGTATAACCTGAATTCTAGTGCTTTTGAAGAGGTAGCTCATGCTGAAGTCTGGTAATAGAACCATTCTAAGAACAGCTTCTGTCCTTCATTGTGTGAGGTTTATAAAGCCAGACACGACTGGCTATGACTGGCTGTATCATTTTGTAGTGTCAGAACAACAAGAGAGAGCCTTCACACTGGGGCTTGCTGGACTTCTCGGAGAGGGAGTTTTTAACTTTGGAGAACTTGTAAGTTGGCCTGGCACTTAACAGTGTGGGGAGGAGGAAAGTCTGACTTTGTACAGTTAACTGTCTCTGTCCCCACAGCTCATGCACCCTGTGCTGGAGTCACTGAGGAACACTGACCGGCAGTGGCTGATTGACACCCTGTATGCTTTCAATAGTGGTGATGTAGACAGGTTCCAGACACTGAAGTCTGCCTGGGGCCAGCAGGTAGGTTTCATGTACCCCTGTGTCTTAGTTAGGGTTTTCCTGCTGTGGACAGACACCATGACCAAGGCAACTCTTAAGGACAATGTTTAATTGGGGCTGGCTTACAGGTTCAGAGGTTCAGTCCATTATCATCAAGGTGGGAAAATGGCAGCATCCAGACAGTCATGGTGCAGGAAGACCCGAGAGTTCTACATCTTCATCTGAAGGCTTCTAGTAGAATATTGGCTTCCAGGCAGCTAGGATGAGGGTCTTAAAGCCTACATCATAGTGATACACCTACTCCAACAAGGCCACACCTACTTCAACAAGGCCACACCTTCTAATAATGCCACTCCCTGGGCCAACCATATACAAACCATCACACCCCATGTCTACTGTTACAACAAGGATTCACTAAGCCTCTTCCCCACACACACCAGATACCCAAGAGTGTCTAGGCATAGACTGGACATTGGTAGGCCAGGCTTGCTCTCCCAGAAACAGGGCAGTAGAGATCTGAATCACTGCAGTGTTGTTCATGAAAGGCACAACAGGCTTCTCTGTCTGCTGGGTAAGGTGCATCATAGACCTCCCAAAGGAAGAGTGTCTGTAACCTTGAATGGGTGATGAGATGCAGAGGACAGAGGACAAGGAAACTTGGCACATTTGCTGAACTGAAAAGTGTGTGTGGCCTACATGAGTAGGCGGTCCCCAGGACCACAGTGCAGCAGGGAGAGCAGAACAAGAGGCCAAGAGAGGTAGTAGCAGTTAGCCGAAGGTGCTTAACAGTAAGTTAAGCCTTTCTTATTTTGTTTCTTTATTTTGCACTTTTCTTATTCATGTATGTGTGTAGTATGCATTCATATGTGTTTGTGGGTGATCACATGTTTGTGCAAATGCATGTGGAACACATAGTTGATACCTGGAATCTTTTTGTCACATTCCACTTTATTCATTGAGATAGATTCTATCACTTAAGCCCAGAGCTTGCCTTTATGACTAGTCTTGCTAGCCGGCTTGTTCTGGAGAGCCCCTGTCTCTGTCTTTTTGGGCTAGAGTTACAAGTGAGTAGCCACACCACTTAGCACACATGGCATTTACTTTGGTCCTGAGGATCTAAAGTCTGGTCCTCTGGTCCTCTCATTTGTGTGACACTCTAGTCTCTGAGCATTCTCCCCACTCAATAGCATCTCCTTTAAAATGAAATTATTAGAAGTAAATATTTCAACATATCAAGTGTGGTAGGAAATACGGTTATGTTCTTATATTTCCTGAAAGTTTGGATTTTCCTATTTTTTAATAAAAATGTATCATTTGTGTGTGTGTGTAATAGAGCCAGGTGGGTATGAGTGAAGGGGCTTTGAGAAGACAGCAAATACCAAATCCAGCAATCCTTAACTGTAGTCTCATTGTGGATTGACCTGTCAGCAAGATATGCCACCTCAAAGAAGGTGGGGCCGGGAACTGGGATTCGTGCCTCTAGTCCCAGCTGAGGTTAGAGGATCACTAAAGACTAGGAGTTGAAGACCAGCCTAGGCAACATAATGAATGAGACCCCTATTTTAAAGAAAGACAAGACAGACTAGCTTGCTGTAGCAATTTGTAAGAAGAAAAAAGATTCAGGGATATCTGCAAAAATATCCCTGCTGGGACTTTTTCCTTAGCTGGTTGTAACCTGTTTTTGTTTTTATTCAGAAACAGGGTCTCCCTGTGTCATCCTGGCTTGTCTTGAATTCCTAGGCTCAAGTGATCCTCTTGCCTTAGCTCTACAGTGCTAAACATAGGTGTGACATCACGCCAGCTGCAGACTTGCAAAAGATGAGTTTTCATTGTCACCGTGGTGAGATTGTCTGTTGCAAATAGACTCTACACAAGTTATTAGGCCTTCAGGACTTTTAGCCAACTGTGCTTACATGTGCTGGCCAACAGCAGTGCCACCCAAAGCCTTTGAAGACACAAGACTTGTTCTTGGTTGGTGGTACCTCTGCCAAGAGTCTTGAGGTGCTTGTTGGTGGTGTTTGGAACATTAGTAAATCCTGTTTTGTACACTCCTGTCTTAAGAGACAGCCTGTGAGTTTCTTCTTTAAATTCTCTGAGACAAAGGTTTTAGTATCACTTGGAGCTATCAGTGAGCCTCAACTACCCACAATGTCAAATGTTTAGCTCTACCCTGTTTCTTTTTGTTTGACCCATAGTAGAGTTTCAGAACCCACGTTTCTGTCTTTCTGTACTTTGCAGCCTGACTTAGCAGCCAATGAGGCCCAGCTTCTGAGGAAGATCCAGCTGTTGTGCCTTATGGAGGTAAGCAGTACTCCGGAATCCCTGCCCACAGTGCTGGAACAGTACTTAGGAGCTAGCCAGGCCCTGTGCACTTTCCTGCCTCTCAGGGCCCCACTCTTAGCTCTTTCCTCCCTTCTGCCTCTGCTCATTAAGTTTGAATTTGGATCTTACACTTTTTTTTTAACATTTCTTTTTTGGGAGAGTAGTACAGACATGTGAAAAATCAAAGAGCAACTCGTGGAAGTCAGTTCTTCTTCTGCCAGATAGGTTCTGAGGATCAAATTCTGGTTTACCAGGCTTGGCAGCAAGACCCTTTACCCACTGAACCGTCTCACTGGCCTGTGAGTTTGACTCTTAGGCTCCAGTAGACACTTTGTAAGTTGTCCTTGCCCATTTGGACCGAAAGCCACTGTCTCTTCCTGCCACTAACCTCATGACACACCTTTTCTACTTATGTGCTTTTGTGTGTTCTCTGGTAGACTATGAGCTTGGGGGAGAGCTGCCATGTGCATTTCCAGTTTCCTACAGTGGTCCTGTACAAGGGACTTGGTAGCCTCAACTGTCATCAAGGAATGAATATTTGTTCTTATCAAAAACTCCTTTAAAAGTTGGTTTTGACCTTTAACCTTCTCTCAGCATTGAAAGCTTGTTTGCAGTGGACACTAGCTTAAGAAAACTTGAGTACTTGAATATGGGACTAATAAGACGACCTATATTTTCAGAATTTTTTTTTTAAACAAGACAGCCTTTCACTATGTCATCCTGACCATAGCCTGGAATTTGCTATGAACCAGATTGGTCTTGATCTCACAGAGATCTTGCCTTCTGAGTACTGGGATTAAAGGCATGTGCAACCAAGCCCCCACAGAACAACTGCAACTTCTGACCAAAAGAAAAAAAAATTTTTTTTTAATTTTAATTTTATTTTCTATCCCAAATGCAGTTCCCCCTCCTAGTCCTTCTCCTTACTTTCGATCTCCTACCCCACCCCAGCCCCCATCCATTCCTCCCTCACTCTTCAGAAAAAGGCGGGCCTCCTTGGATATGAACCAGCCATGGCATATCAGGTTGTAATAAGACTAGGTAGGCACCTCCTCTTCTTCTGCAGCTGGACAGTAGGAGGCAGCACAGTAGGAGGAAAGGGTCCCCAAGGCAGACAACAGAGTCAGAGACAGCTCCTGCTCCCACTGTTAGGAATCCCACAGGAAGACCAAGCTACACAACTGTAACATGTGCAGAGAGCCTAAGTCAGTTCTTATGGGGCTTCTCGGTTGTCAGTTCAGACTCTGTGAGCCCCTATGGGCTCAGGTTGGGTGATTTGTGGGTTTTCCTCACCCCAAGCTCCACCTTGCTTGACTGTGGGTCTCTGGATCTGTTTCCATCAGTTGCTGGGTGAAAGCCTCTCTTGACAGTTGGGCTAGATGCCAATCTATAACAGAATATCATTAAGAATCATTTCATTGAGTTTTTTTTGTGTGTGTGCCATTCATGTTTGGTTCTAGCCTAGATCTCTGGACTATCTAGCCTCTGGCTCCTGGCCCTCTGGGCAGTGTTAGGGATAGATTCCCTCTCTTGGCATGGGTCTCAAACTGGACCAGTTGTTGCTTGACTGCTCCCATAATTTCTGTGCCACCTTTACCCTGCACGTCTTGTAGGCAGGACAAATTGTATGTCAAAGATTTTGTGGCTGAGTTGGTATCCCAATCCCTCCACTGGAAGTCTTGCCTGGTTTCAGGAGATGGTGGTTCAGGCTCCGTATCTCCCATTGCTAGGAGTCCCTAGGGTCGCCTCATCAATTCCTGGAAGTTTCCATTGCCTTAGGTTTCTAGCTCATCCCAGAGATGCCCTGATTCCAGTTGTCTCTCCCAGTACTCTCCCCCTCCATCCTCCCCACACCTGACCCTTCCTGTTCCCATCCCACTCTGTACACCCATCCACACCTGTACACCGTACCACAAGAACACTTGCTCAGCTATGTTCATAACAGCCAGAAACTGGAAACTTTTTTTAATGACTTATTTTTATTTTACATACATGGATGTTTTGTCTCCATGTATGGCATATATATCTGTATGAGGGTGTCAGATCATCTGGAACTGGAGTTATAGTTGGGAGCTGCCATGTGGGTGCTGGAATTGAACCTGGATCCTTTGGAAAAAGAGCCAGTACTCTTAACCACTGAGCCATAGCTCCAGCCCTGACACCCTAAAAAAAAAAAAACGATTCTGTGACCACTTTTGCTTAGAAACATAGTTTTGTTTTTCAGATGACTTTCACACGGCCTGCCAACCACAGACAACTCACTTTTGAAGAAATTGCCAAAAGTGCCAAAATCACTGTCAACAAGGTATGGTTCTTGGACTGGGGGTCACAGCAGCAGTGCTGCCACAGCCCTGGCAGAGGTCTGGCCTCAGCGAGCACTGTGCTCCCAGCCTTCATGAAGCCCCTTGCACAGGTGGAGTTGCTGGTGATGAAGGCGCTCTCAGTGGGGCTGGTGAGAGGCAGCATAGACGAGGTGGACAAGCGGGTTCACATGACGTGGGTGCAGCCTCGAGTGCTGGATTTGCAGCAGGTAAGGGGCTGAGCCCCTGCCCTTTGTAGACGTGGGGTTTACCAGTGCTGTCCTAGTTTTATGTGGACGGAAGCCATTTAGGAAGGGGACACTGTTCCACACAAGGTGTTGCAGATGGGATTACTGCTGTGGAGGCCTAGGAAAGCAGCCCTGAGGTCTGAGCCCTGCATTTACAGGCTTACTGTGACAACAGGGCTGGCTGTGCTGCTGATGCCTCCTAATCCTAAAATTGGTACTCCCATCAGACGTGTTCCTGCTTTTGTGACCTGATCCCATACCCTATCATATTTTCCAGACATTTAATCCTGTGATTTCCTCCATTCTTTTTCTTTCATATGAGTTTTAGAATGTCCTCGTGTTGAGAATTGGCACAGTGATTTCATCACACACCTCCACCTTCAGCCCTGTTGCCCTTAGCATTTCCCCAGAAGAACTAGAGGTTTAGCCCTCCCACACAGACTCCCTGCAGCTGATACCCATGTGATCCTGATTTGCTTTTAGATCAAGGGGATGAAGGACCGTCTGGAGCTTTGGTGCACAGATGTGAAGAGCATGGAGATGCTGGTGGAACACCAGGCTCAGGACATCCTCACCTAGTGCCCCAGTGTCCTGCAGACCCTGCCTCACCTTGCAAGGCAAGGTGACCCCCGAAACCATCAGCAGAGGATCTATATTCATTTGGGATGGAGTTTGGGATCCTGCTAGGAGTGGGAACTGTTCTCGCTATAAAAGCAGAGATCTGTCACTGATGGGGGTGTGATTACTTGGAGAAGGCTCCTGTGTGGGGTCTTTGTCGCCTGCAAGGGGTGAGAGGGGGGCTCCAGGCCTAGGTGATGAGGAAGGGAGTGATTGGGAATGGGGACAGAGTAGTCTCCACCCAAATCCACCTTCTCCAGTGTGGTCTGAGTGCTTCTCTAATAAATGCCTTTGCATTGTTCCATTGATGCTTCTGTTCTTGGACTTAGCTTCTTAGCCAATCTTGTGCCTGAAAAAAATGAGCGTGTAAGCTGGGACTCGGGGTCAGTGGGGACTCTCCTTACTCCTCCCCTATCACCATGCACAGGGCCACCACCAAAGAAGTGAGTTGTGTATTGTCAGACAAGGAGGCATGGATTCCTTCTTGCAGGCCTCTTCAGAGCATTCTCAGAGTCAGGCAGCCACACTCACCACCTAGCATCGCTAAGACACCGGATATTAGGAGTGCCAAGCTCAAGAATCAGCACAAGTAACAAGGCTGGAAGCGTTTAATGTAATCTCTCAGGGATGTGCCACCTCAGGCTGTGGAGCTTTTTTTATAGCTCTCCAAGTGGGATAAGACCCATCCTGCTGGAACCAAGAAGCCAACAAATGTGACCGTGATCCCCACAGCCTGCTCCTATGGAAAGAAAAACAAACATGAGTCCACTGGCCGTTGGAAGGCTTGGGCCTGCCCATAGGCAGGGTAACTTCTCTATCCTTAGGATCCTTCCTATGTTAGCCAGCCATAGTCCCCGTTTGCCTTCCACTTCCCTAGGCAGTCTTGTAAGCAAGCAGGCTCTGCTGTGTCAGAGAGCTTGGCAGCCTGGAGTCCTTGGAGAGAATGACCTCAGAAATCAGAAGAAATGGCCTTGGGCTTCAGAACTCAAGATCCTGCCTAGTTGAAACAGCTCCCAGTGAAGAGGTTCACTCAGCTCCTGTCTAGTCTTCTGTTCCAGGGTGCTATGCAAATAGCAGAACACTGGGCCTTTCTCAGAAAGCAGGCCCATTCAGAAGCCAAGCCCGGTGAGGTCAGACACCTGCCTGTGTGTCCTGTGCAGTGGTGACCCCTACCAGGAACCTTATGTTCTCAGTAGCTTTAGGTAGAGAAGCAGATTCTGAGGGAGCAACTGCATGACACCCTGGGTTCCCTCTAAAAGAGGCCTGCGTCCAGGTCTTCTTGAAGCTGAGTCAGTACTTCATTTGGAAACCAGTCCTTCCCATTGACCTTAATCTTGGGTTTAAGTAAATTTGGCATAGAGTAGGAATCTTAGTCTGGGCTGAGTCATACATAGCTCTGTGTGTGTGACCAAATGACCTGAGTCTTTTTTTATGTAAGACAGACACACTTTATGTGTCAAATTTTATCAGGTTTGCTGCTATTTTAGTTTCCCCCTCAGAGCAGCCCACCTTTCCCCATAACAGTGGAATAAATACATCCTGATATGAGTCTTGTATCCTACTTGAACTCTGCCCCCAAGTTCTGTCACTGTCGACCTTGGCCAGAGGTATATGAGGCCTGAGGATGGTCCCCACCCCACCATTTGTAGCCCTTTGAGAGCCTGGCCTGCCCACAGGCAGAAGAGTGGCCTTTTGTGGCACTCAGACACCGGCTTGCATAAAACTGATACCTAGCACCACATTTACCCCTCTCCTTTATCATTTTAATCTTCACTGTTGCCCTGAAGCCCAGGGAATGCTCCTTAGAAGTTACTTACCATGGCGGAAGTGGGAGTTTTGGCTGGTTTGGCAGAGACATGGGCTTTAGGAACCACTGTGTACTTAACAGGCACTTGGAGCAGCCGCAGGATAGGGGGGAGCGTTGGCATGATTCTCAGGGTCGCACTCCTTCCTTGGCCCCAAAGACGCACCCTGAATGTCCGCTACACGACCTCTGGTCACTTAGGTAGCTAGGGCTTTTTATAGCTGGGGTGGAGAGCTGCAGCTGTCTCCTGTCACAAGACTTGGCAGAAAGGATGGCTGCTGGTAACTGGGAGAGAGCCAGTCTGCCCTGTGAGCCTGCTTGGAGCCCCTGCACATACAAGATTCACTTCTTTGCAGAAAGAGACTTCAATGGGATAAGCCCAGGAAAGTCAGACTTTAAAATGCAAGAGATGTGGCATACTTTAAAAAATAAACCTTAAATCTGAGGGTATCCACCAAAAAACAATACATACGGAGCCTGCACTGAAGTCCTGTGACCTGGTTCCTGGATGAGCGACTGGCTCTCCCATTCCCAAATGGTACACATTGAACCAGTAGTCATAGATCTAGCTCGGTAGATTGCTCAGGGAGCCATATATTTCTGCATGCTGAGTGGCCTTACAGTTGTGCTGCAAAGGAACAAAAATAGAGTGTAGACCACACACTTTCTGAATGCCACCTGTGGGCAGGAACTATACCTAACCCCAGACCCTTGTCCCCAGTCAAGGCCCCAGGCTGAGTAAGCTCTAGCACTCTGGCCTCTCTACAGATAGTGTGTCCATCTCTCCCCAGACTTGATTACTGCCTTGTTATCCTGATCCCTCGGAAACTCACCCTGCAGACCCCACTCTCCCTCCCATGTGTGCCTGTCTTCTGTCCCCAGCAGTAGCTGTCCTCTTATCCCAGCTGACTCCTACCAAATTCAAAGGGCAGTTTTCCAGCACTGTGTAGCCTTGCTTTGCTCAGCTGCTGATTTTCCTTCCATCTCATTCAGTCTCCTCCTGACCTCTGGTCAGCCCCAAGCTCTTGGATCTCCATCTGGTCTTTCTAGACCTCCTGGCCCTGGAGCACTTTGCTTTAGCACTGCCAGCTTCTCAGTCATCTGAGACTGACTGTGATGGGGACAGACTAACCACCAATGGCTCTGCCTGCCTCAGGGTCAAGTTCTGTAGTCCAGAAGTGTTCCTTCTCCTGCTGCAGCCTCTGTTTACTCTGGAATTTACACTCAACTTCCAACCTGCCAGTAGCACCACACCCCAGAGGTTAGCTCCCTGTCTTCCCAAACTTTAACCTCAAACATGCCTACTTGGGCCTCTCTACACATTGTCTCAGACAATTCTTGTAAAGCGGCCGTCATTACTGCCTGTGTTCTGCATCCTACAGGCTCCATGCACTGTCTCCCTCACTGCCTCCAACGCCTGAGTGGTGGACATAACACACTGTCCACACACACTAGTGCCTTTTACTGGACACCCCCTTCTATTCTCTCATCATCACGAGGCTTTGTTCAAATGACATCTGAAGTGTGCACATCTTGCTCCACTGTGTGCTGTCTTGACTAGAGTAGTTTGTGAGGGGTAGGAACTCCATGTTCTCCACTGAGTCTTTAGGACCTAGAGCAGTTTCTGGCTTAGCAGAATGTTCAGCCAGGATGTATGGATGAGTAAGTACATGGGTAGTCAGTGGGGCAAGAAGATGAAGGCTGGAAGATGTTCCCATCGTACGCCCTGACTGAGACTGGGTAATAAAAGCTGAGTTATCTTCAGGGAAAATGTTCCATTATCAGAAGGTATTGTCATGGCTGGTAAAGGCCACAGCCCAGTGTGCCCCATAGTTGCTTTCAGACAATATTAGTGTGAGCCCAAGGACATTCAGCCTTGTCCTTGGCCATTGTCTGCACCCCTAAAGTTAGCCAGGTCATGTCTCCTTGCTGGAGACCACTTGCCTTATCTGTTTAGAAATGGTGATAATGCGAATCCGTTTCACTAGGAACTTTACTTTTATTCTGAGAAGAAACGGCTGTGTACATGGACTCCTTAAGCTCCCAGTCCAGTCAAGCAAGGAGACAGGTCCAAGGAGGGAGGGCTCCGATGGGGAGGTTAATTGAATATTATTTCCCCCAGCACTGGGCTCCAGATTCCAGCCTCGGGCTGTGGGGGGCCTCTTCCTCTCCTCTGGTGTAATCCCTTCCGCCTAAACCTTTAATTATAGCCTTGGGGTCCAGGCTTGGATAAGGCTGTGGACCGGAGCTATTTGTTCAGAGGCTCTGTCTTCCACTGACGTTTCTTCTTTCACAAATAAGACGTCTCTAACCAGTTCAGGCCTGCTTCTAGAGGAGGTCTCTGTCTCTGCCTTTCTGGGCTTGGGCCATTTTCTGACTGGCTTTTGGCAAGACCATGCCCAGATTGCAAGACTTCCCTAGACCCAGATCATGCTGCCTTTCTCAGCATGGCTCCAAGTTCTGTTAGCAGCGTCCAGTCAGCTGAATCTCTCCTGTTTCAGATCTATCTGGTACTTTGTTTTCTAAGAGATGTTTTATAGAAAGTTGAAGACGGCGAAGTGTTTCCATGTGACCTGCACTGCTCCCAATTACTAATACAGTAGTACGAGCAAGCCCAGGTCGTGAAGCACAGCACTGCAAAGGCTTCAAATGGACTACGGGGTAGAGAGATCCACCACCCTCCACTGCTTCAAGCTTCCCGACAGCTCCAAGCCCAGCCATGGTGGATGAGGCCTCAGTGAGGGCAGGGTTGGAGGGGCAGACAGTGCACAGAGAATCCACAGGTCCCCCTAGAACCCATGTGGTCACACCAGTGACAGCCTTCCACTGCCCTCCCATACCCTCCCTAGATGTTCTGACCTTCCAGAACTCTTCAGGCACAACCCAACCCTCTTTATTCCTCCACTGAAGTGGTCTCTATCCTGCTACTCTGAGTAGTAAAGTGGTTGCCTCTCTTCCCTGGTCTGCCTTTATACTTAAAGGAAATGATCTCGTTGGGAGAAGGAGAAAACTGCGAGGTGCAGTATAGAATAGAAATGAAGGCCCCAAGAAGCAGCCAAGAAAACTGAGCCATGGAGACGTCTCAAGTACAGGCCAGCTGACCCTAGCTTAGACTGAACATGAGTGCGTCTCTACGGTGTAAGTATGGTGGACAGGTTGCCTTTATGTTCAAGTTGTTAGTTGGCATTCAAACACAAAACTTATGCATGTGGCACCACCGTGGCCCTGGCCTTATACCCAGGTTCTAGGAGGGCCTTCAGCCTGAACACCCATCCTGTAAAAATGAAGCTCACCTCTGCTTGCAGGACCCCTGGAGATCTGAGTGTACAATCATGGACTCAGGGCACCACCCTGTGCCCAGATTTGGAAGTACAGGAGCCGCAAGGGAAAGTAATGAACAGAAATGGGGTAGTGTTCCCTGAGACTCCACTCCACAGGGATGTTTTACCTATTGGGTTCCCAGAGGTCACTGATAGTCTCCTACCGTGCACTTGACACTGGGCTCCTATCTATATCCTGTAAAACAGGTTTCCAGAATGTGAGATCTGAGAAAGCCAGCAGCACCTGGAAGTCAGCTAAAGGGGACCCTCATGCTCTGTGCAGAGGCTCTGCAGACCAGCCTTGGGCACAGCAGGCTCTCCTGGAAGCATTTACAACTACTACGTTTATAGATCTGAGGCTTACTGCACGAGTCACATCACCGTTTTCATTTACATAAAGATGTACTGGTTGGGCTGGAGAGATGGCTCAGCGGTTAAGAGCACCGACTGCTCTTCCAGAGGTTCTGAGTTCAATTCCAAGCAACCACATGGTGGCTCACAACCATCTGTAATGGGATCTGATGCCCTCTTCTAGTGTGTCTGAAGACAGCTACAGTGTACTCATATGTATAGAATAAAAAAAAAAATCTAAAAAAAAAAAAAAACCTCAAAGGGGTCCAAAGCCCTCTTCTGGCCTCAGTGTGTGCACAGTGACCACACATGTGGATGCACACAATAGGTACATAATTAATTAAAAACTTGCTGCTTCCCATGGATTCAAAACTAATCAGCTACTTTCCAATGTACACAATCCACTGTGTAAAAAAAATATTCCTCATTGTGAAGGGTAATCTTAATTATTGACTGGATTTGAACCCACTGTAGAGACATGCTTCTGAGTTTGTCTGTGTGGATGTTTCTAGAATGGTTTAAGTGAAGAGGAAGATCTATCTGCTGTGAATGTGGACCACACCTTCCTATGAACTGAGGCCCAGGTTGAATGAAGGAGGAAGGCAACTGAACGGCAGCCTTCATCTCTCTCTCCTTCCTGACTAGATTAACATAGCAAGCTGCCTCCTGTTCCAGTTGCCATGCCTTTCCATCATGATGGACTGTGCCTTCCAACTCTGAGCCAAAATAAGAACTTCCTTCCTAAGCCATTGTTGTCAGAGAGTTTGTCAAATCAACCAGAAGAGTAACAGGCACTCAGCAAATGAAGATGCCCACCAGTTATCCAGATACAAGCCCTACTTGATACAACGTAATCACCGAAGCACTGTGACATTGAAACCGCAACTGAGAGCACATAGGGAGATGCCCACAGTAAGATGAGCCTTTCCAGGGAGGGACGCAGGATCCCTTGGTTTAGGACTTTCATGTGGAAACCCCTGAGTTGCATCCCCAGCACTACATAAAGCTGGTGTGGTGCTATGTACTTATCCCAACACTGGGGAGGATCAGAGGTTCAAGATCATCCTTAGTTACATAGGGAGACCAGCCTAGATGCAAAAGATCCTGTTCCCAAAACTATAAAACAGCAGCCAGAAAGGTGGATCGGCCTAGTGATGAGTTCAGTCCCTACCAAAAAGGGACTTGGTAGGGGGAGGAAACAGACTCCCACAATTATTCTCTGACCTCCACAGGTATGCTATGACTTCTGCATGCCCCCAACTAAGTAAGTAAGTAAATAAATAAATAAATAAAATTTAAAAGGTAAAATCAAACATTAAAAAAGTATTTAAAATTTGGGTGGTGGGTGGCAAACACCTTTAATCCCAGCACTCAGGAGGCAGAGGCAGGTGGATCTTTGAGTTTGAGGCTAGCCTGGTCTATACAGTGAGTTTTAGGACAGTCAGGGCTATACATAGAAATTCTGTCTCAAAAACAAAAAGAAAAGAAATTAAATTAGCTCTTAGCCTCTGTGTGGTTTTCCTCTGCTGCCTGGCTTGCTCAGCGGACAGTGGATCTAGTAAGCTGCCCCGTCTGTCTCTGGTAACCTTACTCTGCTACAGTGTATCTAGTAATTAGCTGTGGCCTTCTGTCTCTGGTAACCATATTCCCAGCCTGTCTTTAGCCTGTTAGTGTGGTTTTCAGCACAGCACTTCTGACCCTCGTACATGTATGCTATGATTTCCTTTCATGAAGGACAAACTGACTCAAGCTCTCTTCACGAGGACGTGCCCCAGGACCTGCCACCGAGCTTCAAACCCTGTCTGTTTTGTTAATGTAATGGTTAACTTTATGTGTCAATTTGACTGGACTCTGAAGTTGAGATATTTGGTCAAACATTATTCTAGATGTCTCTGCAAGCCTGATTTGGGGGTGAGATTAACAGGCAAGTTGGTGAGCTTTGATGAAGCAAACAACCTTACATAGTGTGGTGGTTCTTGTGGTAGTTGAAGCCGTGAGTAAAACAAAGTCTGAGGTAACCTTGAGCAAGAGAGACTTCTACCTCCAGACAACTTCGGGTGCAAGTGCAAAGTTAGCACTGCCCTGGGCCTCTAGCTGCCAGCTTCCCATCAGGCTCTGGGCCCCGCCCCCCAAAGCCAGATTCACAGTATCTGCCAGGCTGTGTGCTCCTCCTAAGCCTGAGGTCTGCTCCTCAGCTCTGCCTCTCAGCACAGCCCTCACTATGGACACACAAGTCTGAGCCTATTTCCTAGTGGGATATTGACAGATGTCCTTACTGCTAAGGCTGTCTGAGACTCTCAGTGAAAAGACTGGCCATGTGTGGCCCCAGGTGGTACTGCTAGATCAAGATGAGCAAGCAAATCTCTCCCGCTTAGATCTCTCTGGGTTCATGAAAAGGCTTGGGGGTTGGTTGTTTGCTGTTTTTGTTCTTTTAGTTTTTTGAGCCAGGGTTTCTCTTTGTAGCTTTGGCTGTCCTGGAACTTGCTCTGTAAACCAGGCTGCCCTCAAACTCACAAAGATCTGCTCGCCTCTCTGCCTCTCAAGTGCTGGAATCAAAGGCATGCTCCTCCACCACCTGGCTTGTTTTGTTGTTAAAGAAGGTTTTAGGTACACAGATAAACTGCCAATTAGGACAGGTTTTTTTTTTTTTTTCCAGCTGTCTCCATTCCCATTAACAACCTTACTCGGCACACAGCAGAGCCCCATCCTGAATGCCCAGCAGTGCCCAAAGTCAGCAGAAACATTCGACGGTGTGATGACTCATCTTGGCGTCAGACATTCATTCAAACGTTCTTCTTCTAAGTATGACCTTGAGGGTATTTTTGGATAAGATTAATATCCAAATAAGCCAAACAATGGCAGCTTCTGAAACATCAGAACTATCAGCTGTAAGATATGTGACAAATCCACAAAATATTCTGAAGAAAAATTCATGAGACCATAAACAGTTGCATTCGTGAACCTTTAAAAAAAATGTAATTTTTTTTTTAACCAATGCCAGTTCCCACAGATTATACCAAGGCTTCTAAGACAATTCCAAAGAACTTTTCAATATGTGAAAATTTAAACGTGGATTCTCCGACAAACATGTGGAGTACATGGAGGATTGAGGCGGGATTGAACATGCACAGAATCAGATGAAGGAAGGTATGCGGCTTTTCACATTAATTTTTAAAGATAATTTCTTATTCCATATGTATTACTCAAAACTAATACATACACCCACTGCTTATAAGATTCCAAATGTCTGCATTGTGGCTGCAGAGATGGCTCAGTGGGGAAAGCGCTTGTTTGCTCTGGCAGAGGACCCAGGTTGTAATCCCAGCACCCTCATGATGGCTCACAACCATCTGCAACTCCAGTTCCGCGTCCTTTTCTGACCTCCGATGGCACCCTGCACACATGCAGTACACATATATACATGCAGGCTAAACAATCATACACATAAATACATCTTTTAAAATGTCTTTTAATTTGAAATGTCAGTCTCAGCTTCATGCTTGGGGTTCAACATATAAACACCCAGCTTCTGGCTCCTGCCTCCATGCCAGCCAGTCTTGCCACAGCTCCCAGCCATAAGGCCAAATCAACTCTATTAAACAACAAAATTAAATGTCACAAGGGCAAATCCATCCCCTGATTATTGGAACCACTAGGCTCACTTGTGCAACAACACAGCCTGTGTTTCTACAGCCTACCAGGGACTGTGCCTGTGAACAAAACAAAACAGGAGGCACAGGAGAGACCTGAGAGTCTCAGGACCTGAGGTTTGCTCAGGGAAAGGGTTGAGGAGAAAAGGGGTGTAGAGGAACAACCACTTTTACAACCTTGTTCTCTAAATGTCAGCTGAGGCATGAGCCGAGGAAGAGTCAGGAGATGCTGAGAGTCTGTTTAGGGAACAGAATAATAGGATGCGATGGAGGGAGGAGAAATTCGCCTCTTTGCTGCAAATGTCTAGGAATACTGACCTCATAAAATGAGATCTGCCTGCAACCTAAGAATTTCCCTTGCGGCCTGCAGGTGGAGCTGTCGAACTGTTGTCTGACCTAAGAGATCGCCAGCTTAACATGGGGTGTGGGCAGGGTTCAGAGAAGTCTGAGTTCAGAGTGCAGGAGTGTATGTGCCCATGTGCCCAGAATTGCATCACGCACAGCATGCTGCAGACTAAGGCAAATTACAGGGTGCAGGTGCCGAGGCTGAGAGCGCTCAGCAAAGTCCACGTTCATGGCGGATCTTGTGACCATCAGCTACAGGTCCTTGTGGTGACAGTGACAGCAACAGGGCTCTCTGTGGACAGAGGAACTGCTGCAGGAGAGGAGTTTGAGAGGGTTTGATATACTTGATGTGCAGAAAGGCAGATGCTGTTCCAAACAGTGGAGGTCGCCAGAGCCCTTGCGGGGTGAGGAGGGGGAAAGGGAGTGTGTGTTAGTGAGGGTGAAAGCACGAAGCTTGTTTTTGCCATTTTAAGTGTACAGTTCAATGGCATTAACTGCACCCAAAATATTGTGCAGTCATCACAACTATTTATCAGACTCGTATTACCCCAAGCAGAAACCCCTTACCCATAAAGCAATAACTGCAGGTTCTCCCTGCTTTCTGTCACTTCTGACTTTGCTTTGTTTTGCTTTGCTTGTTGCTGTGTTGTTTGTTTGTGGGGTTTTGTTGTCGCTGTTTGGTTGATTTTGTGTTTGTTTGCTTGAGGTCTTACTATGTACCCTAAGCTGGCCTCAGATGCACTCTTTAGTCCAGGCAGGCCTCTAAATCAAAGCAATCCTCTGGTCTCAACCTCTTGCTACTTTGTATCTCTGAACGTGTCTGTTCTGTGGGCTTCACTTATGTAGAGATGTAGATTTCTACATTTGCTCTTTGTCCTTGACTGGCTCAAGGTTTGCCCATGTAATGGCCCAGCCTGAATCCCTTCATTTTTGTGCCTGAACAATGTCCCACTGCTAGTCCTGACCTCATCTGACAATCTATTCATTTGTGATAAACAATTTGGATCCAGTGAGTGATGGTTCCTCACTCAGAAGCTTCAAGGATGTGAATTCCTGTTTTCATTTCTTTTCAACAATCACAAACTTACCCACAGTGGCTGCATCTGGTTTCCGTGAGTTGGACATCTTTTTGTCTTTTTTTTTTTCGATTTGTGCTTTATTTTGTATTATTTTATTATGAGATCATGTCTCTATGTATCTTTGGTTGTTCTAGAACTTACTATACAGATTAGGATGGACTCAACTTACAGGATCTGCCTGCTTCTGCCTCTGTCCTCTGACCCTTGCCCCCTGCTCCCTGGCCCCTGGCCACTGGCCCCTACCTCCTACCCCTTGCTTCCTATCCCCTACCCCCTGGCCCATTCCCCTGCCTCCCAAGTGATGGGATAATCGCATACATCACCATGTTCTGCTGTTGCTTTGTTTTTTTTTTTTTTAAATGATGGTCTTCCCCCAGTAGATATGCCCATTCAAGTCTGATGCCTTTTTCTTTTTCTCTCCATTAAAAAAATACTTTATTAGGGCCCAGAGAGATGGCTCAGCAGTTAAGAGTACTGGCTACTCTTCCAAAGTACCTGGCTTTGATTTCTAGCACCCACTTCACTGCTCAAAAATGTCTATAACTCCAGTTCCAGAGGTTCAGAAGCTCCTCTCCTGGCTTTCTTGGGCACCAGGAACACACAAGGTACACAGACTTACATGTAGGCAAAACAATCAAAACATATAATTATTAATTTTTATTATTGTTGTTATTATTATTATTCAAATATTTTAAAGAGCACACACTGCTAAGAATTTTATCTTTATTTATTGTTTCTTTTATGTGTATATGCTGGCTAGTGTTCTGTCAACCTGACACCACTAGAGTCATTTATGATAAGGGAACCTCAATTGAAAAAATGTTCCCCTCTAGATTGGCCTGTGGGCAAACCTATGGCACAGTTTTTGATTGTTGATTGATAGGAGGCCCAGCCCTTTATGGATTATGCCAACCCTAGGCAGATAGTCCTGAGCTGTAAAAGCAGGCTGAGCAAGTCATGGGAAGCAAGCCAGTAAGATGCATCCCTTTAAGGCTTCTGTTTTAGGTCTCCCTTCCAGGTTACTGCTTTGAGCTCCTGCCCTGCGTTCCCCAGTTACAGAGTATAACCTGAGAGTGTAAGATAAAATAAACTTTTCTCCAAGTTGCTTTTGGTCATGATGTTTTATCCCCAGAATAGAAACCGTGACTAAGGCAGTGTATGAGAGTTTTGGCCCGGGAGAATCTGCATTCAAGAGCAGAGCATTTAGCTCCTCCTTTGTCAGAATGAATGGGAACCAGAATTTGGATGTTTATAACCAAGAAAAAGCAGAATTTCATCCAGCACTTCTCCCAAATCATCACGGTGCTGCCTGAGGATGAGCTGGGATGCCCAGAGACAGGGGATGCTATTACCTGGATCAAGGAGGTTCTAGAGTACAGTGCCGTAGGAGGCAAGTACAACCAGGGTTTGACCATGGTACAAGCCTTCCAGGAGCTGGTGGAGCCAAGGAAACAGGATGCTGAGAGTCTTCACTGGGCCCTGAGTGTGGGCTGGTGTGTAGAACTTTCTTCCTCATGTCAGATGACATCATGGACTCTTCCCTCCCTCACTGGGGGCAGATCTGCTGGTATCAGCAGCCAGGCATAGGCTTGATACCATCAATGATGCTCTGCTTCTAGAAGCCTCCATCTACCGCCTGCTGAAGTTCTACTGCAGGGAGCAACCCTACTACCTGAACCTGCTGGAGCTCTCTGTAGAGTTCCTATCAGACTGAGATTGGGCAGACTCTAGACCTCATCACAGCATCCCAGGGCTATGTGGTTCTTGGTAGATACACTAAAAAGAGGTACAAATCTATTGTCAAGTACAAGACAGCTTTTACTCTTTCTACCTGCCTGTCACGGCTGCCATGTACATGGCACTGATGGAAAAGGAATATACCAATGCCCTGAAGATCCTGCTGGAGATGGGCAAGTTCTTTCAGGTCCAGGATGACTACCTTGATCTCTTTGGAGACCCCAGTGTGACTGGAAAGGTCAGCACTGACGTCCAGGACAACAAATGCATCTGGCTGGTGGTTCAGTGCCTGCTACGAGCCACTCCTCAACAGTGCCAGATCTTAGAGGAGAATTATGGGCGGAAGGACCCAGAAAAAGTGACCTGAGTGAAAGCACTGTATGAAGTGCTGGATCTGCAGTCTGTGTTCTTCAAGTACGAGGAAGACAGTTACAACCACCTTGAGAGTCTCATAGAGCAGTGCTTTGTGCCCCTGCCCCTGTCCATCTTCTTGGAACTAGCAAACAAGATCTAAAACCAGAAAAAGTGATCTTGGAATTGTAGAGGCTGGGAGGGAGGGATCTCAGTAAATTATTGTTCAACAACAACAACAAAAAGAACATTGTCCAACTGTTCACAAGCATGCCACATTGAGTACCTGGTGCCCATAGAGGCCAGGAGAGGGCATCGATTCTTCTAGAACTGAAGTTACAGAGGGCTGTAAGCCACCATGTGGACGTGGGAAACAACCCTGTGTCCTCTCCAAGAGGAGCAAGTGCTATTAACTGCCGAGCCATCTCTCCAATCTCCTTTCACCCATTGTTAAATTGGGTTGTTTGGGGAGGATTGATACTGACTGGGAGGCATTGTGTCATCTGGGTATTAATCTCATGGCAGGTCGATAGATTCAATTTTCTTTGTCTCCTGTGTTTAATTGTCTTTCCAGTGCCCTTTTATGCACAGTGTTTTTTATTCTGATGAAATACTATCTGTATATCAGTTACTTTTCTATTGGTGTTAAAACACCATGACCAAAGGAACTTATAAAAGGAAAGCATTTACTTGGGGGCTTGCTTAGAGTCCATGACCCTCACGGCAGGGAGCATGGCAATAGGCAGACAGAAATGGCTCCAGGTAGGAGCTAAGACCTTACATCTGATCTACAGGCAAGATACAGGGTAGGGTGAGAGGAGGGGACAGGCAGTGTGAGGAGAAGAGTACTAGCTGGAAATGATGTGGACTTGTGGAACCCCAGAGCACACCATCTCTGACACACCTCTTCCAATGAAGCCACACCTCCTAATCCCTTCCAAACAGTTCTACCAACTGGGAGGCCAAGCACTCGAACAGCTGAGCCTATGGGGGACATTATCATTCTAACTATCACTATTTAATTATTTATCTTGAGACAGGGTCTCCTGAAGTCAGGTTTGGCCTTGAACTTGCTATGTAGCTGAGGGTGATCTTGAACACCCGTTCCTTTATTGCATCCTCTCACTGAGGAAATATATAGTTCAGTGGGCATTAATTACATCGAAAATATTGTAAAAACATTCATAAAATTCTTACCAGCACAGAGACCCTTTAGTATCAAGCAATAACTTCGGTTCCAATAACTTACTTATAAATGTATTTGCTTATTATTATGATTATTATTTATGTGTATGTGAATGTGCATCCTCCTGCCACACACGAGTGGGAGACAGAAAAAAACACCTTTATGTGGTTTTAGAGGATCAAGCTCAGGTTGTGTGACTAGCTCTTTTATCTACTGAAGTTCTTATGAGCCATTTACTGATGCTTGTGATCCTGGACCTGAGAATTTACTGTCAAGTACAGACAAGACTTTCCTGTGTCCTTTACTAAGGGTTTTGTGGTTGTAGATACTGAATCTAGGGCATTGGCCTATGCTGAGCTGATTTATGTGGTGTGGGGTGGGGGACACTTTCACTCAGTTACAGGTCTCAGCTGCTTCAGGGTTCCTTCTTCCAAACTCACAACCAAAGAGAGGAAATGTCATCACTCTGGCCCAGGCAGGTCAGGAGAAGTTCACAAGTCACAGATGAGCAGTGAGCAGCAGAACCCCAAGTCAGATCCAGCTGCCCACTCAGCAGTATTGGAAGGGGACTTGGGTGTCAGGGCCACAGACCTCGAGGGATGAAGTAGGTGTGAGCAGAGAAGGAACCGAGCGCCTTGGGGAACATGGGAAGACACAGGAGTCAGAGCTTTAAGGTGGGAACACTCACAGGACAGGCGTGCAAGGCTGGGTGCCTGCCACCCTTCACACTGCAGTCAGAGTGCCATCCTGGGATGGGGTGGGAACCAGTATGCCCACCAGATGCCAGGGGGTGGAGGACAAGGCAGAGCCCTGAACACCCATCCCTTGGAGTGGTTTCCCAGTATAACAGGAAGAGTCCCCATAATTTTAGCAGCTTGAAGATTCTCAGTCCTGCTATACAACTTGGGGGAGGGGCAGTTTGGTTCCCTCACCACAGGGAAAGGCTCTGTTTGTGTATCCTGAGGGCATTCATTCTGCCCTGTGCTACCAGGCTACTTGTTCCTACCCTTTGTCCTAAGACACACAAGGGACTGGCCCAGGGCACTTTAAAGGAAGCTCTCTTCTGTCACCTGCTAAGGCAAACAAGGGGTGTCTGTCCTCAGAAGCTTCAAGTCTGGCTCCCTTCAAAACAAACACCTCCCCATGACCCCCACCCACAGGAAGTGCCAGTTGGTGGAGGGCGCTTTGCTGGCAATCCTGATCATTAAATCAGCCTTGAGGAGGTTCAGGGTCCTTGCCAGACTACACTAAGTGAAAGGCAGGCATGGACCTGTCCTGCCCTCTGAAGGTGATAACAGTTGACTTTATGGCCCTGTTCTCCCAGAGGGACAGCACAATTACTGTACCCAAGATCTCGGTTTCGGCCTTCAGTTAGACATGCAACAGGGGCCCTGGGAGAACACTCAAGCTAATAATAAACCAGACTGTGTGTGTAATGACCCTTTTGTGTTATTCATTCATTAGTGGTGCTTGGGACAGGATCCGGGATCTTGGGCATGTAAAGCATGCAATCTACCAAGGAGCTACATTTGATTATAGCAAATAACATATCAGGAGTTTCACCCAGGCTTACAGAAAAATAAAATCATATCACTTACAGGAAAATAGGTATAACTAGAAATTTTATTTGAAGTATCCCAGATTTAGAAAGAAAACATTGCATGTTTTCTCTTCTGTGGATCCTTATTCTACTTGAGTGAGTGTGTGTGTGTGTGTGGAGAGAGAGAGAGAGAGAGAGAGAGAGAGAGAGAGAGAGAGAGAGAGAGATTGGGAATATAGAGTAAAGGTCAAGATACTGAAAAGAGGACCATGAGAGGGAGAAAAGCAGTCCTAAGGAAAGGGGGGAAGATAAAAAACAGAAAAGGTGACAAGAAGAAAGGCAGAGTCAGTGGGAGGAGGAGGGGGCAGCAGAAAAGGGGAGTCAGGGAAGAATGTCAACAAAAACAACGGAATTCTATAATGAAACCCACACCCTCTTGCGTATTTTTAAAAAGATTTACTTATTTTCAGTTCATGAGTTTGGGTGTATGGTGTGTGTGTGTACCCGTACCTGGAGAACAGGGGAGGGCATCAGACCCCTGGAGCTGTAGTTACAGGAAGTTGCAAGCCACCATGTGGGATCTGGGAACTGAACCTGGGTCCTCTGTGAGAAAAACCATTGCTCTTTCTTAACCACTGAGTCATCTCTCCATGCCCCTCTTACATATTTTTTTTTTTAAACTAGCAAAACATATAAAGTTTCTGAGCCAGCAAGATAGCTCCTGGAATAAAGGCTACTGTGGTCTGATTACCTGAATCCACTCCCCAGAACTCACATGGTACACAGAGGAAACTGACTCCTGCAAGTTATCCTCTGACCTCTGTGGGATGTGTGCGCACACCATCACACTCACATGGACACACAAACACACACACAAATCAACACAAATAAAATGAAAACCCACTTTCTCCACCTTGCCCACATCTAAGTGCACAGCTCAGTGTCATGAAAGCACATTCGCAGTCCTGTGCGGCCATTGCCACCACCCACCTCAGAACTCACGGTCTTCCAAAGCTGAACTCTGTCCTCATTAGGCACTCATCCCACACCCCAGCCTCCCAGCCCCTGGCACCCAGGCTCACTTTCTGTTTCTATATATCTGAAGATTCCAGGAACCTTCTAGAATAACTCTTGACCCATGTCTAGTTTATGCCCTCAGTGTACTATCCTCAAGGCCCATCAGGGTTGAAGCATGGATTCTTTTTTTCTAATGGTGTCCTTTATTTTATTTCATTTTTACTAATTGACTCAGTTAGCCATGCTAGGGTGCAGGGGATCAAATCCAGGCATGTGCTAGGCAAGTGATTTACCCAGAGCTATAGCTCAGACCAAGGTTGTCTGAAGACATTGGCACTCCCATTGAGGCTACTTGGCAGCCCTTGTGGGGTGGCAGAGAGGACAGATGAGACAGTCTGAGGAGACATGAAAGGGAGCTCTGAGGACAAGGTTTCTCTTGGAGGACATTCTCTGCCGTGAAAGATGCTTGGATGCAGGTACCACAGTGCCCCGAGGCTGAGAGCTGGACCAAGGGTTCTAGAGGCAGCCATATCTTTTCCATGAGACTGTAAGAATATGTGGGTCTCCCTGAAGCATCCTCCAGGATCTTGGCTGCCTCTCGACCTGGCACTCTACACCTGAGCTGGGGAGCATGTCTCCAGCACCACTCAGGCTACAGCCCATGTTGACTGTCCAGAGTGGAACCATGGAGTCATCCAGTATGCTCAAGAGTGAGAAGCTGGGAGGAGTCAGAGTTGTGACATCTTGAGAGACAGGTTTGTGATGGAGCTAGACTCCTGATACTTAGGCTGACACATGTCTGGTAGGCCAGGAGTGATTGTGGCCTGATACAAGCAGAAGCAACCTGTGTGAATCTTGGTTGTGCCCTACAGGGAAGGGTGGCCATGCCCTCTCCTCTCTTCTTCCCCACTGGCATGAGGCTTGGTCCCCAGAAGAGGGAGCTGCCCCAAGTGGACACAGCTAGCACATGACATTATGCTGCTTAGGCCCAATTGTTTGGCTTAATGTCAGGTGTCAGAGCCATCACCCGAGCTGCAGATCTGTAGTCTGCTACATGGAGACAGAGTCTTCCCAGGCCTTCTGTGATCACTGGGTTTCAGCCGTGGTAACCCTCATGTAACTGCAGACCAGTAACAGTCCTTTGAAAACATCTTGAGAGCTTTCCTCAGCTGCTGCCAAGGTGCTTCATCCTCCCAAGGAAGCTAAGGCCACACTAAGGTGAGGCCCTCCCTGCATCCAGACACTAGCACCACAGCCAGAGGTCCTCACCCTGGCCTCCTTTCCCAACCATGCCTGTATGGACTCCACCTTCATCTTGTAGTGCAATGATGGGCCACAGAGGATGAGATCATTGCCCTCTTTAAAGCATACTTTAAAATTTAAAGTAATTTAAATTTAAAGTACTTAAATAAGTAAATTTTTAAAAACAAAAGGGCTAAAGATCCAGTCAGCACAAGGCTCTGGGTTCCATCATCAGACCTCAAAGGGGAAGCACCCACAGTGAAACCGTAACAGTTGGGGTCAGTGTTGAGCTACTTGGGCCTGGCTTATTTGTAAAGGCCCTGGCCACTGTCAACATTGGAAGCCTCCCTGCCCCATGAGAGCAGGTGGACCAGCTCTGGCGCTGGAGCCTCAGCAGAAGACGGCCCTGCCCTCTCCAAGGCTGCCTCAGCTCAGGGGAAGAACACAGAAGCAAAGGACAGGAGAACCTGAGGAGCCTGCATGACAACACCGGCCTTAGACATTTTGACTAAATCTCTCTGGTTAACTCAGTACAAAGCTGGTTCTGTTCTTTAAAACCTTTCCAAATCTGTAGCTTACAAACTATAAACATGGCACTTTCTGTACATAACTCAGTGGGTTTGTTTGCTTCCTACACTCAGAGAGCTGAGCGTCTCACTCATGGAGCCCTGGCTGGCTTGGAACTCTCTAGACCAGTCTGACCTTGAACCCATACAGATCCTCTTATCTCTACCTCTTAAATGCTAGGATTAAAGGCATGCACCACCGCACCCAACAACATTTTGACATTTTAAGAAATGTTTTAGAAAATTGTTTTCTAAGATGGCTATGGCATTTTCCACACAAACCAGCAATGTGTGAGAACATGGATTTCCTCATATGCCTGCCACCATGTCCTACTGCCTGCAAGTCTGTCCTTCTTCTTCCTCTTCTCCCTCTCGCCCTCCCCCTCCCCCTCCCCCTCCCCCTCCCTTTCCCTCTCCCTCTCCTTCTCCTTCTCCTTCTTCTCCTTTTCCTCCTCCTCCTCCTCCTCCTCCTTTTCTTCCTCCTCTTCCTCTTCCTTCTCCTCCTCCTCTTCATTCTCCTCCTCCTTTTTATTTGTTTTTGTTTTTTTGTTTTTCCAGACAGGGTTTCTCTGTGTAGTCCTGACTGTCCTGGAACTCACTCTGTAGACCAGGCTGGTCTGGAACTCAGAAACCCGCCTGCCTCTGTTGCCCAAGTGCTGGGATTAAAGGCGTGTGCCACCACTGCATTTTTAAAGACAGGGTTTTACTATGGGGTATGAAGGTAAGAGACAACCCTTGTCTTATTCTCAGTTTTACAAAGGAATATTCCAGTTTGTCAACATTAAGTATGATGTTAACTGTAGTGTCTTGAAGCTATTCGTCACCAAGTGGATGAAGTTCCCTTTTATTCTTACTCTACTAAAAAGAAACTTTTTGTTTGTTTTTAAGTCAAGAACACTTCTTACGTTTACACTTTGTTTTGGACAGAGTTTTACTATGTAGGCAAGGCTCTCCTCAAACTTTGTGCTTTTATCCTTCGCCTTCCTGAAAACTGAGATTACACATCCAGCTTCAAATTCTTTCCTGCCTCTATTGATACCATCATGTGATGCAATGGACTGAATGGATATCTGAATGTTAAACCATCTTTGTTGCTAGGAAAACAATCCCACTTGATGGTAATACATACTATATTTACACAAGGTGGACCTGACTTACTAGTACGTAACGGAAGACCTGCACCTGTGTCTGTGTTCCCACGAGACAGTGGTCTACAGTTTCCTTGTCTTGAGATCTCTGTTAGGTTTGCATAGTAAGGCAGGAGCAGCTTCATTGGCTGCTTTAGGATATGTTTCCTCTCTAATATTTAGAGAAATCTTCTGTTGGTGGTGGTGGTGGCCTAGGGTTTTTTTTCTTTGGTTTGGTTTGGTTTGGTTTGGTTTGGTTTTGGTTTGGTTTGGTTTGGTTTTGGTTTGGTTTATTGAGACAGTACTTCTCTGTGTAATAGCTCTAGCTGTCTTGGAACTTTGTAGACCGAGCTGTCCTCAAAGTCACAGAGAACTACAGGCATGTGCCTCCACACACACAGAATTTAGAGAATTCTTATTCACTTCTTCAAATGTTTCAGAGAATTCATCAGAAACAATGAGAGCCTATGCTTATGCTTGGACAGTTACAAAGTATTGACCGATTTTGTTTATCTATAGATCAAAGCTTTATTAGTAACTTTTCCATTGCTGTGATAAAATACCATGACCAAGGCAACTTACAGAAGAGTTAAACTGCATTTAAAACTGCAAGCACCAAATAGAGAGAGCCAACTCAAAATAGTTCTTAAAACCCATCCCCAGTGACATACTTCCTCCCTCAAGTATCCTGCCTAAACAGGGCTGCCAAATGGGGGCTAAGCAGTCAAAGCTAAAAACTATGGAGGACACCGTATTCAAACTACCACTTGTATGGATTTGGAAGATTTTATTCTTCCAAAAATTGGTACAGAGCCAGGCTTGGTGGTACATGTCTTTAATTCTAGCCCTTGGGAGGGAGAGAGAGGTGGATCTCTTGTGTTCAATGCCTGCCTGACCTACATACCAAGTTCCAGGCCAACCAGGGCTCATAGTGGACCCTGTCTTAAAACAAGAAGAAGGAGAAGGAGGAGGAGGAGGAGGAGGAGGAAGAGAAGCAGAGGAGGAGCAGAGGAAAAGAAGGAGAGGAGGAGGAGGAGAGGAGAAGGAGGAAGACGAGGAGGAGGAGAAAGAGGAGGTAGAGGAAGAGGAAGAGGAGGAGAAGACTGGCCGATTTTGATAAATTTATAGACAGAGGGTTGCTCAGAGTGCTCCCTGAAAAGTCCTTAATTCATGGAATCAATTGTGATAAACTCTCTCCAGTTATAACACTAGTAACTTATATCTTTTTTTTTTGGTTCCAAAAGGGTTTATTGTCATGGCGGATGGTAGATGGATCTGGATGTACCCCCCCAAACTCAGGGCAGACCTGGGTTAAGTAGGGAGGGAGAAAGGGGGAGGTTCTGGGGCAATGCTTAATTGGCTCCACCCTCTGACCTTCATTAGTATGTAAATCTCTAGGGCCTGAGACCTGTAGTTACACCCTCTACCCGTGCACTTTGGGAGGGGCTGTAATGGCCTTCGTGACTGAACAATGTAGGTCCATGGAGATTAGACTGCTTGTTAGGACCCTGAGTTCTGGGGATGTAGCCGAACTCCTGCCGTTTCTCCCTTGGAGTCTCGGGGTTCTAGGCCCATGCCCAGCCAAGAACCAGAATACCCTTACGCAGTCCCACATCTCCTCCCCTTTACTTTTTTAAAAAAGGGGGGTCACTGTGTCATCTGTGGTAAAAATTTTGCATGAGGAAGTTAAAAGAAAGCACTGTTTAGGCCAGAGGGGTTAGCACAATTAAGTCACAGGGTAACAGGAGTTGAGGGTGGGGATTGGGAAGGAAGGGGAGTTGAGGGTGGGGATTGGGAAGGAAGGGAAGTTGAGGGTGGGATTGGGAAGGAAGGGGAGTTGAGGGTGGGGTTGGGAAGGAAAGGATCACTGAATCAATTGAATATAGATGATACAGTTTGAGGGTAATAACATCTGACTAATTTAGATAGACATTAAGTTTTCCTCACTAACATGTAACTTTAGCTATTTGACTTTGGCAAAAGAGTTTATCTGTAGCTGGAAGGTCTGGATCTGTCTTCTGTAGGATTTAGCTTTGGAGTCTTCAGTTAGGCAGTATGGCTGGAAGAAGACAGCTTGGCCTCCTAGGCAGGTTCCAGGAGGTGGCGTTGTGTCTGGATCTCAGCGTGTCTCTGGAATCTGCAGTCTGACGAGATGGCTGGGGAGAAGGCAGCTTAGCATCTCAGGCAGGTTCCAGAAGATGGCATCTCCACTGGACTTGTGGGAACACGGTTAGTGGAGAGGTTCTTGGCAGGCACCAGCAGGGGGTACTCTTGGAGCTGGCTTTGCCCACATCCTCTACCACCTGTAGGGAATGATGTAGGCCCGAGAATGGGCACTCGCGGGCATGAGTCTCTGTTGCGTTGTGGGTCCATGTGTCTGCCATGACTGGGATGGTAGTTCAGCATGGCAGGAGCTCACGGGATCTTGGCTGAGTTTATTCCATGCAACACCAGGGAAAAGGAGGGCCGCAGAAGGTTTAGCTGTGTTCATCTTACACCATACCAAGTAGACATGGCTGGGCTTGTACTTGGGCGGGGAACGAACTTAGTCTGGTTTCACGGGGGGGGGGGGGGGGGGGGGGCAGAGCACTTGGATTGGAGATCCCTTTGCCCGGATTCGGCTAGGGACTAACTGGTCTCAAGCCCTGGGCTCTGAGGCCGCGGAAGGACTGAGACTTGGGGGGGCATGTGGGCGCACGACCGGCCTACCCACAGCCGAGAGAAAAGAGGGGGAATTGGGGATCCCTTTGCCCGGATTCGGCTAGGGATCGACTGGTCTCAAGCCCTGGGCTCTGAGGCCGCAGAAGGATTGAGACTTGGGGGCATGTGGGTGCACGACCGGCCATCCCACAGCCGAGAGAAACAAGAAAGGGAGGGAAGAAAGAGGCCCTGGCAGCACCCTGAGGAAGAGATTTGGTTACAGTACTTGCTTAGCAGACTTGGCGGCCTGGTTAGCTTGCTTGAAGATGTGGGTCCTGGTGGTTGTCTGAGAGACGGCTGTTCGGCTAGCTTGTCTGTAGTTGCGTGGCTGTTCAGGGCTCCACGTTGGTCGCGCCATTATGTGGGAAACCTGGCGGGCCCGTAGCAGTAGCAGGCCCCAGGCCCAGGTGGCAGCAGCAGCCCGGGACCTGCGGGGTGGAGGCTGCCTGGAGGCTTTAGCGGCGGTGGGCCTGGCAGGCCCCAATGATGCGAGGAAGTCCTTGGTTCCAAAAGGGTTTATTGTCATGGCGGATGGTAGATGGATCTGGATGTACCCCCAGTAACTTATATCTTATCTCCTTTTTCTTCCTTTGTTTGGCTAGGATTTTATGATATTCTTCCCAAAGAACCAGCTTGATTTTTATTAATTTCTTACTGTCAATTCCATTGATTTCTGTTCTGATTTTTATTATTTTCTTTTTTCCCTTAATTACTTTGAACTTAATTTGCCTTTGCTTTTCTAGTTTCTGTTTTTAAACATCATTATTATCTTGTGTGTATGGTCATATGTGTATTGTGTGCCTGGTGCCCACAGAGATCAGGAAAGGCCAGTTGTGTCCCCTGGAACTGGACTACAGTCTTTCCACAGCTGTTACCAGCAATCCTGAACATGCACGGGACACCAAGTTCAGAGGGTTCCTCTAAAGCAGATGAGGAGTTAGCCACAACCTTGGGGTCCCAGGTCCCAGACATCCTGTGGCAGATGCCCAAGAGCCAAAGTGGTGATGGTCTTCAGCCTCAGGCACCGCAGTCTTGGTCTCTCTGACAACAGGGAACACCATTTGAAAGACAATACTAGGGGCTCCTGAAGGTGAAGTAGAATCAGAACTGAGTCAGGTTTAGAAGCCCAGCATTCTCAGTAGACCAGAAAGCACAGCTTCTAAGGCACAGCAAGGGAGAGCCACCCAGCCACTGTCACCTTTACACTTTGTATTTTGTGGACTACCGTGCCTTTAAAAATGGGTTCTAGGGATTCAAACTGTGTTCCTCAAGCTTACGCCAGACTCCCACTGACAGTGCTTTACAGGCTGAGCCGTCCCCCAGACCTTATACTTCAAACCATGTAATAGGAACACCATAATGTTTCTAATTTATTTTATGTGTATGTGTATTTTGCTTACATGTATGTCTGTGCACCAGGTGTATTACTGGTGTCTCTAGAGCCCAGAAGAGGGTGTCAGATCTACTGGAACTGGACTTATAGATAGTTTTCTACTGCCATGTGGGTGCTAGGAATTGAACCTGGGTCCCCTGGAAGAACAGTCCATGTTTTAACTGCTGAGTCAATTCCCCAACCCCCTGTGAGTGAGTGTTTCACTTCACAGAACAAGAAATGGAGGCATAGACGTTAAAAGAACTGTACAAGGTCACACAGCTGTTGAGTGGTGTATTCAGACCAGCTTGGCTGTGTATATCTTCCCTTCTTCCTTTTTATTTAGATGTGTGTTACACACACACACACACAGCACACACACACGCACACTCACACATACACTTGTATGTGAATGCCTGCAGAGGGAACTGGATAACCTGAAGCTGAAGTCATAGGTGGTTGGTAGCTACTTAATGTGGGTTCTGGAAACCAGCATCTACTGTGTGCCTGAGAGACAAATAATCTTAAGTGTTATCATCTCTCCAGCCTCTTTCTATCACCTGAAACATTTTTTTTTTTTTTGCTAGAGGACAAGGGAGCATGCATTCCACAGTTGGGTGTGGAGATCAGAGGACAACTTTGTGGAGCTGGTTCTCTCTTTCCACTTTTATGTGGGTTCCAGAGATGTCGGGCAAGCACCTTTACCCTATAAGCCCTCTCACTGGCCCTGGCTTTGCATTTTCTACCTTCAATAATGACAAGGAATCAAAGCAGACTTATTTTCAAGAATGTATATAAATGAATAAATGTATGCATTGCAGAGCAACACAGTCAGGCCTGTGTGAACTGGGTCTTCACAGACTTTATTTGGTCTACTACAAGCAGTCACTTAAATACAATGATAACTCAGCCATGTGGAGGTATACACACATGCTTACATGCACGTCTGTGCCACACAATGGAACTCCATATCCCTGTAGTCACTTACAGGTCCTAGGGTCAGAAATATCCAATCTCTGTCCTGTAGCTGGGTGTGGGAGGGTTACTTGGCTGCAGAACTGAGGACCTGGTTCCCTTCTCTATCCACCCTTATCCCTGCCCACACTCACACCTGCCCCCTTGACTTTCACACCCTGTCTGCAGAATTTAAGGCACCTTAAGGCCATTTCTGAAGACCTGGTTGTGAGTGAGCCAGCCACTTAATCTGAATCACCTCACAGGTGCATAGGACGCCACACCCAGTAGGAGGAGTACTGATAGAATAACATAGAAGACAACCAAAGGTCACTAGTCCAGCACATATATGATGTTACAAACCGTGCTTAAGCGTGGGAGCCTTTTGACTGTCAGCAAGAGTCCAGCAGAGCTAGAATGAACAAGACTGAGAAGCACCCCCAGCCCAGGGTGAGACCAGTTTAGCCCAGGAAGGATCACCTCTGCCCCCAGCCTCTGCGTCTGAGAGTTAGATCCTGAGACTCCATGGATGCTGCTGGAGCCTCCTGCTCCAGGTGAGTGTGGTTTCCAGAGAGAACTTTCAAGATGAGTGGGCTCACCTCTAGAGCCTGTCTTGTGCTGGGATGCCAAGTCCATGTTCTATGGCCACCCCACAAACCAGGGCATTGACGACTCTGCTCCCCACAGGGACTCAGACTTGGCCCCTGGTGTAGGTGGTCCAGAAAGGAGTCCCCACCGTGTGCTATGTATGAGCTTGGAGAGGAGAATTCAGGAACCTCACCAGGGCCTGGCCTGTCTGAGTCCAGCCATGCCAGAGCCCTATCAGAGGATGTGGCAAGGGAGAGCATAGACCCATGTAGGGACCCTAACTGGCTTTATCTGGTGTGACCAGAAAGGAAAGACACAGGAAGACTAGCCATGGAGTGATCCACTTCAACACAGTTGGTAATTTGAGGTGAAGCCTTGGGACACCCCATGGGTCTCTACAATATATTGTCCTGGGCTCCATGTGGAGAATGTGCGATGTGTGACCCAGGGTGCTTTGGAAGTTCAGGGACAGATCCTATTCAGGTCGCATCAGTGACAATCTTACCCATCCACAGCACGGAGGCAGTGGCAAGGGAGTTGCTTCTGGCCGCACTGGAGGATCTGAGCCAGGAGCAGCTGAAGCGTTTTCGCCACAAGCTCAGGGATGCGCCCCTGAATGGCCGCAGCATCCCATGGGGGCAACTGGAGCGCTCAGACGCTGTGGACCTCGTCTACAAACTTATCGAGTTCTATGAGCCAATACCAGCCATAGAAATGACCCGACAGGTCCTGAAGAGGTCGGATATTCGAGATGTGGCATTGCGACTCAAGGAGCAGCAGCTGCAGAGTAAGCTGGGCAGAGTAGGATGGGGTCGAACCAGGGGCTAGGCCTTGATCCTCACTGCTCTCCTGGGGAAGATCAATTTCTTGCAGGGGCTGCAGGGGGTGGGGAAGGACGGGGTGAGGGGTAGTTTCCTAGGAATGCCAGGAATGCCTTGTCCCATCTCTCATGCTCAAAAAGCCTCATGTCGGGTTTGTCTTCCAGGACTCGGCTCCACATCCATGATTCTCTCAAGTAAGTTCGGTGGGGCACACAAGTGAAAGGTCCTATTGGGCTTCTCATGGAGCCCAAGATTCCTGGGCGCTGCTTGGGGATCCTTGGCTGAGATGGCTGGAGGAGGGAGCAATGGCACAATAGAGGAAAGGGAGCCCAGATTTAGAGTGACAGAGCATTGGTTCCAGAGTAGCGTCAAGCCCATCCCTATCTTCCACGGACTTGTGCCTTCCAGAATACAAGAAGACATACCGTGAGCACGTACAACGAAAGCATGCTAAGGTAAAAGAGAGGAATGCCCGCTCCGTGAAGATCAACAAGCGCTTCACCAAACTGCTCATCGCGCCAGAGAGAGGCGCTGTGGAGGACGAGCTGCTGGGGCCAGCGGGGGAGCCAGAGCCCGAGCGCGCTAGGCGCTCGGACAGGCACACTTTTAATAGGCTCTTCCGGGGAAATGACGACTTGGGCCAGCATCCGATGACCGTGGTGCTGCAGGGCCCGGCAGGCATAGGCAAAACCATGGCCGCCAAGAAAATCCTCTACGATTGGGCAGCAGGCAAGCTATACCACAGCCAGGTGGACTTTGCCTTCTTCATGCCTTGCGGCGAGCTGCTGGAGCAGCGGGATCAGCGCAGCTTGGCAAACCTGATACTGGACCAGTGCCCGGACCGCAATGCACGGTGGAGCAGATACTGGCACAACCCAATCGCCTACTGTTCATCCTGGACGGTGCAGATGAGCTGCCTACTTTAGCAGGCCCAGAGGCCACTCCCTGCAAAGACCCTTTCGAAGCTACCAGTGGCTTGAGAGTGCTGAGCGGGCTGCTGAGCAAGGAGCTCTTACCATCTGCTCTCTTGCTGGTCACTACACGCAATGCCGACCCCGGGAGGCTGCAGGGCAGACTGTGCTCGCCACAGTGCGCAGAAGTGCGCGGCTTCTCAGACAAAGACAAGAAAAAGTATTTCTTCAAGTTCTTCCAAGACGAGAGGAAGGCGGAGCGCGCTTACCGCTTTGTAAAAGAGAACGAGACGCTATTTGCTCTGTGCTTTGTGCCCTTTGTGTGCTGGATCGTGTGTACAGTGCTGCAGCAGCAGCTGGAGCTGGGCCAGGATCTGTCTCGTACTCCAAGACCACTACTTCTGTGTATCTGCTCTTCATCATCAGCATGCTGAAGTCTGCAGGCACCAGTGGACCCCGGGTTCAAGGAGAGCTGCGCATGCTCTGCCGCCTGGCCCGGGAGGGCATCCTGAATCATAAAGCACAGTTCTCAGAAAAGGACCTGGAGGAATTGAAGCTTCAGGGTTCCCAAGTTCAGACAATATTTCTCAGCAAGAAGGAGCTGCAGGAGTCCTAGAAACTATGGTCACCTACCATTCATTGACCATAGCTTCCAGGATTCTTGGCTGCATTGTCATACCTACTAGAGGCTGAGCGAGCTCCAGGGACCCCCGCAGGAGGTGTGCAGAGGCTCCTGAACTCTGACGGGGAGATGCGTGGTCACCTTGCACTCACTACTCGATTCCTCTTTGGCCTGCTAAGTAAAGACAGGCTTGGTGACATTGGAAAGCATTTTGGCTGTGTGGTGCCAGAGCATGTGAAAAAGGACACCCTACAGTGGGTACAAAAACAGAGCCACCACAAGGGGGCACCAGTAGGAGCAAATAGGAATGATGAGCTAGAGGACACAGAGGAAGCAGAGGAGGAGGAGGAGGAGGGAGGAGGAGGATCTGAGTTTTGGACTGGAGCTGTTGTACTGCCTGTATGAGACACAGGAGGAGGATTTTGTTCGCCAGGCTCTCAGCAAACTTCCAGAGATAGTACTGGAGCGAATTAGGTTGACCCGCATGGACCTTGAGGTTCTGAGCTACTGTGTGAAGTGCTGCCCAGATGGTCAGGCTCTGAGACTGGTGAGCTGTGGGCTGCTGGAGGCAAAGGAGAAGAAAAAGAGAGAGTCTGTTGAAGCGACTGAAGGGGTGAGTCTACAGGGTAAGGTTGTCCTCACCAGTGCTATTTGTGCCCACACACCCATGCCCATTGGGCTGAGAAGCAATCCACACCTGACAACCCAGATGGCAGAGAGGACCTCAAGACTGCTTTACCAACCCCTTCCAAGGCAGCTGTCTCTAATTCCTCATCAAGTGTCCTCACCATGCCTACTCTCAGTCATCCAGATCAAGGCCACCCTCCAAGCTCAGCCACTGTAGCTTGCACGAATCAGCCTAGCCCCTCTCTGATGCACTGTCTTATACATTCTGGAATATGCCATGACCTCTGTGTGCTGAGCCTTGTACCTGCTGTTCCCTCCATTCCCAGCACTATTTGCTCTCTGTCTGTCTTCAAAGCCTGCTCTGGCTCCACCATTGGGGCCCAACTGCTGTCCCACGGGACCCTCATTGACCACACTATTCCATATCCTTTTCCTTGTCCATCCTCCACCTGATCTTAGCTTCCTACACTGACATAGGCATTTGCTTCCTATGAACTCAGCTCTACTCAATACTTGGCTCACCTGCTTTTGAGAGGATACACCAGGACAGGACATGGACTTAGGGACCTGCAACCCACACTTGTGTTTCATTTAAATTTGTTGGGGGGTGGATGCAAGGGATGATGATAAATGATAATGATAGTTCTGGAACCTCAGGACTTTAGATAGAAAAATGTGAGGTCTTTCTAGAAAGTCCTGGAAGGAGTGCTACAGATGTCAACCTTGTTCTTTCTCTGCCTACAGTTCTCAAAGCACCAAAAAACACCCCCCTGTCTCCTTGCTGCGTCCACTCTGTGAGACCATGACTACCTTAAAGTGTCATCTGAGTATTCTGATGTGAGTCACCATGCTCCAGTGGGGAGGGGTTTACACCTGGTTAGCCTGGAATGAGACAGAATGGCCTTCTAGGGAAGACAAAGGACATAGGCCTATCTGGATTCCACCACTATTAGGGGCTATCAGGGAAGGGCTGGCCGTGGGAGTTAAAGGCCAGAACAGCCTTTGGGGACAGACAGAGAAGGCAACAGTGTTTTTCTGAAGCTCCCAAGTGCAGATGGACACTGCTGAGCCATCCCTCTGCAGGAAGGTGTTCGGGAGGCTGGTACGTCCTGCCTCTCTGTGCCTTTCAGCAAATCAGTCTGCCCATCCGTTGGTTTCCTCCCTGTAAGATATCCAACTGATCCTAGCTCAGAGAATTGGTATGATTTACTGAGGCTTCACAGGTAGAGTTCTAGAATATGATAGGTTTTCTATTACTGTTAGCTATCATCAGCAAGCAGAGAGTAAGGAAAGTTATAAAAACCGATAGAGGCAGACAATAATGAATCAGACAGTCAGTCATACATCAATAGAGGATGAGGAAGAAAGATGGCTTCATGAGGGTCAGGGTCCAGCAACATGAAAATAAAACAAAAGGAGCCAAAAGGTTATATTCAGCTCAAGAATTCTACCAGGAATCCAAGTACACAGAAGGGCTCATGTCCTGGTTTGTAATAGGAAACAATAAAGAACTCAGAAATCGGGATGACTGCTCAGCCACTGGGGATGACTGCTCAGCCACTGGGGATGACTGCTCAGCCACTGGGGATGACTGCTCAGCCACTGGGGATGACTGCTCTGCCACTGGGGATGACTGCTCTGCCACTGGGGATGACAGCTCCGCCACTGGGGATCAATGCTTAGCCATGGGGATCACTGCTCAGTACTGGAACGACTGACAGCCCATCCAAACCAAATTATGAAAAACTGTAGATTTCTTGACTATCAGGCCTACCAGAGAATAGGTAGTTGGTTCAGCTGGATGTAGAGAAGTGGCAGTCTTACAGCAATCTACATGCTTCTTGACCACAGCTTGTCACATTGCAAACTCCCTGATGCAGTTTGTCGAGACCTTTCTGAGGCCCTGAAGGTAGCTCCTGCCCTAAGGGAGATGGGCCTCCTCCAGATCCGGCTCACTGACACAGGGCTGCGTTTACTGAGCGAAGGCCTGGCTTGGCCCAAGTGCCAGGTGAAGACACTGAGGTGAGGCCTGGTTTTAGGGGATGGGGGTAGGGACCAAACCTCCAACAAGCCCTGAGGTTGGCTCTCCCCGCAGGATGCAGCTGCCGGGCCTCCAACAGGTGATCCATTACCTGGTCATCGTGCTCCAGCAGAGCCCAGTCCTGACCACTCTGGACCTCAGTGGCTGTCAGCTGCCTGGCCCCATGGTGGAACCTCTGTGTTCAGCCCTGAAGCACCCTAAATGCTGCCTAAAGACCCTCAGGTAAAGGCAGGGGGAGGCATGGTACTGAGGACATAGCCTATGAAGTCTAGGTGGAAGTAGGTGCTTAGGAGTCTCCTCTGAGACCTCAAACATGATCGAACTCACACACAGATCTGGGTGCCCAGCCTATAAAGACTTACCTTCTGCAGGCCAATCCAGAGCTCTGGGTCTCAAACAAATATCCCTAGGCTGTGGAGACAGTCTGAGCAGAGCCCTCTCCTATATTCCCTCAAAGAGCCATCACTTTTAATGATCCCAACTGACTGTCTTCTGGTACTTGTTAAATCCTAAGCAGGCAGCCCCAACCACTCCACTCTCACCTCAAGCCCTGGTTCTTCCCCCAGCCCATTGACCCTTGCCCATGTTGACCTTTACCCCGGATCTGTCCCTTCTGTCTTATGCATGTGGCTGCAGTCTGACCTCTGTGGAGCTGACAGAAAACTCTCTGAGGGACCTTCAAGCTGTGAAGGCATCAAAGCCAGATCTGGACATCATATATTCGAAATGAGGCACACATCTCAGCCTCTGAATGGATATATCACTGTCTTCTGAGGCCCTGGAGTTCAGAACAGGATGGAAGATGCTGTAGCCAAAGTCCTTCTGAATATGTCATCCCCATTCAAAAGCAAGATGGCAGCTTCAGCCTCCAGGCAAGTCTTTCAGTCCAAGAAGCCACAGAAGGGCAAGCAAAAGACCCAGGTAGATATAGGCCCTTGATGACTCCTGGACAGGCCTGCCACATGCCCTGCCCGGACACTCTGAGGTTAGTCTACCCTCAGCCCCACAACCACCGATACCTTCCTTTCTGACCTCACCATTCTGTCCCTTGAAGGTAATCCCAACATTAATAGAAGTATTCAGTAACTGAGCATGTTGTTGAATGATGTCACTCATCTGTGATCTGGCTCCCAGCTGTCATATGGGTGGATGTAGGCCCCCAGAGTTCTACCCTCTGTAGGCAGAAGAGAGGTGGATCACCATTCCAGTCTGGGATTTGGGGAGTTGGCTTTTGGAAGGATGCCATCCCTGAAACCTTAAGGGCTTTAGCCCAGAGAGATCCACTTGCTGCCTCAGAGATACAGGAAAGGAGCCAGAAGAGTGGCAGCTTCCATTGACGGTGGGAGCTGGCACAGCACAGGGAATCTCTCCCAACATAATAAAATTTCTTTGGAGTCCCTTTTGTTGATAACTGTAACACTTGTCAAGGTATCAAAGTAGGTGTTAACATCATCTTCCCTATAAACACAAATATAGGCCAAGGTTCAATCCACAGTCCACACTGAAGCAACAGGTTTGGCATGCCGCCTGACTGCAGAAAGTCTGCTAGAAAGGCTTGCCCTTCAGAGCCAGGGTGAGCCATGGATGCCCCAGAACTGAGTTTCTCTGCCTAGCACTGCCATGCTCAGAGCACTCTGCGGAGAGCCCCTTTACTTCCCAAGGGAAATTCCTTCCACAGTCCCTTCATCAATTCATCCCCCCAAAACCTGCTGTATTAGTTAATTTTCCATTACTGTGGTAAAAAACCATGACCAGAAGCAACTCACAAAATAGAGTCTACTTTAGCTTACAGTTCAGAGGGATAAGGGTCCAGCATGGCTGAGAAGTAAGGGGCCAACATGGCTCAGAAGTAAGGGGCCAACATGGCTGAGAAGTAAGGGCACCATGGCTGAGAAGTAAGGGGCCAGCATGGCTCAGAAGTAAGGGGCCAGAATGGCTGAGAAGTATGGCAACATGACAACTGGAGCAGAAGCTGAGGGTTCACATGTTGAATCACAGGCACAGAGCAAAGAATGAACTGGAAATGGACAAGTCTTTAAACTCTCAAAGCCACCTCCAGTGACATACTTTCTCTAAGCAAGCCATACTCCCTAAACCTCCCCCAAACAGTGCCATCAACTGAAAATTAAGTGTGCAAATATTTTGGTAGTTTGCATGAGAAGCCCCATAGGCTGATATGTTTGAACAGTTCCAGTTGGTGGAACAGTTTGGGAAGGATTAGAAAGTGTGGGTTGGAGACATGTCATTGGAGCTGGGGCAGACGTTGAGGTGTCTAAAGCCCATGCCTGGCTCACCCTTGCTGTCTGTCTACCTCCAACTTACAGATCAGAAGTGAGGTATCAGCTACTGCTCCAGCACCACGCCTGCTGCTACACTACCCGCTACTCACCATGATGATCACAGACTAATCCTCGAAACTCTAAGCAAGGCCCAGTTAAATGTTTCCTTCTGTAATCTGTCTTGGTCATGGTGCCTCTTCACTGCATAGAACAGTCACTAAGACAAGTCCCCAAACCCACATGGGACATTTATAATTAAAATCCCCCTGCAGTTCCAGAGGGATAAGAATCCTTGGTAGGAAAGCTTGGCAGCAGTTGGCAGGCACGGCTGCAGGAACAGGAAGCCCAGAGCTCACATCTTCAAAGGCAAGCATGAAGCAGAGAGAAGAACCTGAGAGTAGAGAGAGATCGCAATCTCCCAAAGCCTTCCTCCATACTGCTTCATCAGGATGCACCTCCTAAACCTCCCTCAAGCAACAGGACCAACTGGGACCAAATGCCTGAGCCTCTGGGGGACATTCTTCATTCAAACCACAATGTTCCACTCCCTGCCCTCTTAAACACATTATAATGCAAAATACATTTAGTCCAACTTCAAAAGATGCCGTAGTCCTTCATAGTCTCACCACTGTTTAAAAGTCCAAAGTCTCTTCCAAGACTCCAGACAATCTCTTAATTAGTCCCGTGTCCCCCCCACCCCCCCGCAAAATCAAAAAGCAAATTACAAACTTCCAGCATATAATGGCACCGAGCACACTCTACTATCGCAGAAAAGAAGAATTTGGCATAGTGACAAAATATTAGGCCAAAGCAAAACCATCACTCAGCAGGGAAAACATCCAATCCTGTAGTTCAATGCCCAGTGTCTCAGACTAAAGATTTAAGGAACTTAGATTGTTTTGCCCCTCCAGTTTTGTTGCCTGCAACATGTGTCTCTCTGTTGGGCTGGGTAGACTCCCTGTACGCAGCTCTCCTCGGCAGATGTCCCACAACTGGATCTCCAACATCTCAAGATCTCCCTGCAACCCAGGCTTCACTCTTATAGCTTCACACAATGGTCTCTCTCTGCCCCCTTGTCGCGCCCAGCTCCGCCGAATAAGCAGACGCGGCAACACAGGATTCTTCCGACAGCACTCTTTATTGTTCAGCTCTGTTCCAAGATGGAGAAGGACACGAGCTCGGAGAGCTCGTCACTTATATAGGGCTTGGTGAGGCGTGTGCGTCTCCTATTGGTGCTTTAGCAAGAACCAATCAGACGAAAGCAGCTTGCATCACTCTGTGGACAACTGCGCATGCGTCAACTCTCGAGAAGAACCAGGAAGTAGGAAACCGGCGCCATCTTTAATGGCGGAGCGGCTCCCGACACCCCCTTGGAGGGAATTCCTTGCCACATGTTGCCCAGCCACCCTGTCTCTCTGAAACTACTGAGTAAGAATTCATGATCCCTGGGACTGGAGAGATAGCTCAGCACTCAGGAACATTTGCTGCTATTCCAGAGGACCCAGGTTCAATTCTCAGCACCCATATGGCATTTCACAACTGTCTGTAGCTCTTTTGCCATAGACCAGGGCTCTCTCTGGACTCTGTAGGCACCAGCACACACGTGGTGCACAGACTGTTGTGGATAGCCCCAGCCTTGTATTTTGATCCTAGTTCCACCCCCCTGAGAGGGGCTCCAGAAGATGATTGAATCAATATTGTGGATATCCTCAGCCTTGTATTTTGATCCTAGTTCCCAGTGGATAGCCCCAGGCTTGTATTTTAATCCTAGTTCCACTTCTGGGAGGGGCTGCAGAGGATGATCGAATCTGTACACAGATGACATCTTGTGAACCTTCTTTCCAATTAAAACTGTAAAATAAAGGCTAAAGCCAGTGATTGGGCAGTAGAAGGGGAGGCGCAGAAAAAGGCTTAGGGGAGTAGAGAGTGAGAGGAATTCGATATAAAAGGAGGTAGAAGTAGAAGCCAGGGGGAGAGGAGAAGGAAGTTGCTGGAGAGAGAGAAGCAGAGGTAGAAGCAGGAGGAAGCAGGCAGAAGGAAGCCGGCAGTAGAAGGAAGCCGATGAACCGCAAGTTATAAGGGATCTCATAGCGGGGATTAGAGTAGTGTAGTGGTAAATCTGCCCAATCAGGCATGCAACTTTTTTTTTTTTTTGGTTTTTCGAGACAGGGTTTCTCTGTATAGCCTGGCTGTCCTGGAACTCACTCTGTAGACCAGGCTGGCCTCGAACTCAGAAATCCGCCTGCCTCTGCTCCAAGTGCTGGGATTAAAGGCGTACGCCACCACGCCTGGCAACTTATATGATAATTATTGAGTTGTGTCTTCCTTTACTGGTCTCCTTTGGTAGGAGATTTACCCCCAACAAATTGGTGTTTTAAATAATTCTTTCTACTACAAATTGGCACCCAGCTTCTACTACAACAGACATATGTACAGGCAAAAATCCGTTCATACTAAATAAAAATTAAGAATTAAAAAAAGAATTCATGACTCCTTTACACATGCATCCTTCATACTCTACAGGTATGTCCACATGGACAACTGCCAGGATTGGCCTGGGTCACATTAGCAGACATTGGTTGCTTGTTTGTTTGCTTGTTTATTTGCTTGTTTGTTTGTTTTAAATTGCTTTTTAGGAACAGAAAATTCATTAATTGGAAGCTTAGCTGGGCAAGGTCTCGTTCTAAAGGCACCCTTCTCTTTATTCCAGGGCAGAGTAGTCGTCCCCTTAATGGCATTCCTTAACAATTATGTCTCAATCAGGTGGTGATGGCACACACTTTAATCTCAGCACTCAGGAGCAGAAGCAGGTAGATCTCTGTGGGTTCAATGTCTGCCTTGTCTAAAGTGTGAGTTCCAGAAGAGCCAGCGTTAGTATTCTGTCTAAACTCCACTGTTGGGAGCCATAATGGGAAAAGCTAATAATTAGCAGGTGATCATCCTGAAATGCTTGCCTTGGATTATAATCTGCAACAAGTGCTCCCCATCAGGAAGGCTATGGCTAGACATTTTTTAGGAAAAATCCCTGCTATTAATATGCTTTTCCTATTATTATTATTATTATTATTATTATTATTATTATTATTAAACATATGTAACAATCACTAGCAATAGCACACCCCTTTGGAGCAGATCTCTGCAGGCCCATGAAGATGTACTGTCTCATAGTGATACTATATAGACAAATAGATGACTTCTTAAGTCTTAATGATGATCCTATAAGAATTTCTAAAATTATATCAATGATTATTTAGCTCTTTTATAGTGGGACTGGTATTAAGTCCCTTTCTGACAATCAATACTGCTATGAGAACTCTGCCAGTCTCCCAAGTGTCATCAATTAACAGCCTTGAGATAGAAACCAGACTTTCTCCTGCTCAGAGCACATTCCAATGAGGTTGTAAAACAATTAACCAAGGGTCACTAAAAGGGAACTCACAATTTATTATAGGTGCTAGGACAGAAGAGAAAATATTGCCTGGGTTTATCTATACAAAACTTCACTAATTTCTTGTTGTAGTTTTAAACCTTCAGTGAACCTGTGGAGCTAGACAGGTGATGGATGTTTAGTCAGATAATTACTCCTAATGGATATGCATGTAAACATTTTCTGTTGTAAACTTCTATTTCAATTTATGATTTGAATTTTGGTGTGAACTTGTGATGAACTTTGTAACATGTGATCATGTACTCTGAATGATGTATAAGACAAAGGGACGTTCATGAGCAGCTAGCTTTTTCCTCTTCTCTTCTCTTCTCTTCTTCCCCTCTCTCTCTGCTCCTCTCTCTCTCTCTGTCTTTCTGTGTCCCTCTCTGTTCTTTCTCTTCCCTGCTTAGAATCTCTCCATTTAGGACATTTCCACTTTTTCTCTTAGATAGCTTTCATAGGAAACTTTTTACACTTAGTAATAAACTGTGATAACTTCTTTAAGTGTCTTTTCTTCCTGGGACCTCAAACTAACAGACCTAAGTTAGAGCCTGGCAGCGCCTGCAGAGAGAGTACAAAGGCCATTTGCCTAATCCTCTGCTGTCCCTGGCTGAGGTGTTAGGTGCAGTTTCCGGACAGAGGATACCAGAGGGCGGGCCAGCTACAGTAGCTTAACCCTAGGTCTTACCCCCTGCCTACGCTCTTCCCATCCCCCAGGGGCTGCCTCAAGAAGAACCGACTGGAGGATTAGAAAGAAGATCACCTTCTCCTCCCACCGTGCAGGGCCAGGCTCCCAGCACTCCACCTCCACAGCTATCTTGCAACAGCTAGGTATGCTCCTTCCCACAGTTACCTGGCAATAGCCAGGTAGGCCTGCCCACTATAAAAGGGGCTGTCTGCCCCCTCCTCTTCCTCTCTTACCCTCTTGCTCCCTTGATCTCTCACCTGCAGGTTCTCCACGTGGTCATGGCTGGCCTCCACTTCTCTCTACTTATCTATCTATCTATCTATCTATCTATCTATCTATCTATCTATCTCTGTGTGTCTGTGTGGTGTGTGTGTGTGTGTGTGTGTGTGCCTCTACTACCCTCCTGGCTCCCCTCCCCATGCTGTGAATAAACTCTATTCTATGCTATACCGTCATGTGGCTGGTCATGCCTCAGCATGGGCCCACTGAGACATCCCCTTCCATCATTGGTTCCCATCCTTTCACCAGGGCTACACAGAGAAAACTTGTCTTGAAAAACTAAAATCAAACAAACAAAAACCAAGTACAGCCTCTCCTCTTCTAGCACAAACCCTGGCTACCTTAGGCTTCGCAGTGTTCCTGTCTAAACCGTACGTTTTGTAATTACTTTTGCCCCACTTGCTCTTTTCCACTGTAGATCTGCATTAGTGCTATCAGTAAAAACCATGCATAGATTCAATATTATCTTGTCTCAAATTTTCCTCTACTAGAAAAATGAGCCTGTTACTTTAAAGTTTAACCTCAGACAACTTCTTAGGACAAGGGCAGAAGGCAGCTAGATTTTTTGCAAAAAAATATCTAAAAAATGTTTTCTGCCCAGTTGGCAATATTGTACCCTCTGAAATCTCTTCAACTGGGCCTCTACAATCTAAATTGCTCTTAGTACTGCTGTCTTATAGGGTCTAACTCAAATAGCTCTTCAAGTGCTTCTTACAGCATTTAGCCACTTTTCAAAGCCAAAGTTCCAAAGTCTTCCATATTCCAGAATCCAACATGGTCAGGTTCTTTGAAGAAAAACCCCATTCCTGGTACCAACTTCTATATTATTTACTTTTCTGTTGCTGTGATTAAACAAACAAACAAACAAAAACATAATCAAAGGCAACTGACGGAGGACGGTGCCTATTTTTGTTTATTGTTCCAGGGGAGTAACAGTCTATCATGGCAGGGCAGCATAGCAGCAATTGACAGGCACAGTGGCGGAAACAGGATACTGAGAGCTCACATCATCTATGGCAATCATGAATCAGAAAGTGCAAATTGGAAGTGGTGCAAGGATATAAGCTTTCAGAGCCCATCCCCAATGACATACTTCTTCCAGCAAAGCTGTACCTCCTACACTTTCTCTTTAAAAAAAAAAAAAGATATGTAAATGTGTATGATGTATAATCATAGATGTATATCTGATACATAAAATATGGTAAATACCCATATGATACAATGTTGTGATAAATGATATTTATTAACTCTATCAGTTCTTAATATGACTGGGCCAGCTCTCCAGTAATCAAGACTGAGGCCTAAGACTTAACCAGCCTTAGCACACTTACTGGGCAATTACCCCTAATCTATTCTTCTATGCTAGACTATTTCTCAGCTGTTCTCCCCAAGTACTTGTTGTTTCAGTCTTGCTTGGTTGTTATTTCTGTTCCATCAGTTTGTCCTCTGGGGTCATTTCGCTCAGCAACATTCTCCTGGTGCATCATGTGTAACAGAGACCTCCTGTTCAATCTGTCTTCCTTCTCCTTCTCCCTCCTTCTTCCTTTCCTTGTGATCCCTACCTACAACCCCCAGCCAGGTGACTGAAACATAGCAGCACCAGACCAGCCCCCAACCATACAGAAACAAATTACAGTAAATATATAGGACATAATACACTAAATGTATATATGAAACACAAAATAAAGAGGTGTGTGATATATCACGTGCATGTTCAATACACAAACAGATCACAGTGTGACACACACACACATGTGATAGATTAACACATAATATAAGTGTGTGCAGGAAGACTGGGAAAATTAAGAAGACACAGAATTTTGTAGGCTATCTGATCACACTGTGAACCCTGAGACTGTGTTACTTACTGAAAAAAACTCTCTAATTGTGGTGTGGCTCAGCCTTAGCACACGCCTTTAATTCCAAACAACGAAGGTAAAGTTAGTTTGTAGAAGGAAACACTCATGTTTGAAAGTGATGTCTTGCCGGGCGGTGGTGGCGCATGCCTTTAATCCCAGCACTTGGGAGGCAGAGGCAGGCGGATCTCTGAGTTCGAGGCCAGCTTGGTCTACAGAGTGAGTTCCAGGACAGCCAGGACTACACAGAGAAACCCTGTCTCAGAAAAAAAAAAAAAAAAAAGAAAGTAATGTCTAATAGAGTGGCAGACAAACTGATGGATCAGAGAAATATTTGACAGAATAGGATATGCCCAACTTTCACATAGGAAAGACAGAGGAAAGAGAAGCTACTTAAGAGGCAGTGCATAAGAGAAAGGGCAGTTTTTCAGGAGGTTTTACAGAGACAGGCTGCAGAGAGAGAACAAGTTAGACACAGGTGAGGACAGAATGAGTCAGAGAATGAGAAGGAGCCAGAAGATTAGAACATATTGTCAAAGTTAGTATGACCAGGAAAGGCCAAGAGAGAGAAACCATATTGAATCAGTCAATTTGGAGAGGAGTTTGAGTCAGAACACCTGAGTTGAGCCAGCCAGCCAGAGCCAGAAAGAACTAGGAAAGGTTTAGACTCACCAGCAAGTCTTAGAGGCTGAAAACATTTTAGGCCTAGATTAGATTGTACGGAGGTTAGAAGTTTCTAGGACTAGGCCGGAGCCTTGGAGATGACAAATATATCAGAGGAAGTAAAAGTTACTTTTACAATGAAAAGAGAAAGAGAAGTCAAGGTCTAGTTTGTATTTTTTTATGTGTTGAGAGTCAAGTCTTTCTTTTGATTTTTTTGAGACAGAGTCTATGTGACCTTGGCTGTCCTAGAATTCACTCTGCAGACCAGAGTGGCCTCAAATTCACAGAGATTCACCCACTTCTGCCTCCCAAGTGCTGAGATAAAAGGGGTGAGCCACCACCGCCCGGCTTTGTTGTTTGTTTTCAAGGCAGTTCCGACTCACTTTGTAGAAGATGACCTTGAACTTCTGACCTTCCTTCGTCCTCTTCAGCATTGTGATTACAAGGTGTCATGGTGTGGTTTATGCAGTACTGTAGAGCAAACCCATGGATTTCTGCATGCTATGTTACTAGCCTGTTTGTGACCCCTTGTTTTGTTTTATTTTGTTTTGTTTTGAAGACAAGTCCTCACTATGTGGCTCTGGTTGTCGTAGAACTCACTCTGTAGACCAGGCTGGCCTGGAACTCACATAGATCTAGCTGCCTCTGCCTCCCTAGTGCTGGGATTAAAGGCCTGGCCTGGGACACTATGCCAGGCTCCCATTTGTGACTTTTAAATTTAACTGTGTCAGCATTCATCTCTCATCCATAAATCTGAACTATGTACTGTTGGGAGCCGACTTCTTTTTGTTTGTTTGTTTGTTTTTTGTTTGTTTGTTTTTTTTGGTTTTTTCGAGACAGGGTTTCTCTGTGTAGTCCGGGCTGTCCTGGAACTCGCTCGGTAGACCAGGCTGGCCTCGAACTCAGAAATCCGCCTGCCTCTGCCTCCCAAGTGGGGAGCCGACTTCTAACAGAGAGCGGCTATCATCTTTACAGCCATCTTGAGCCATATACCCTGACAAGAGACTTGTTTTCAACAGCCCACAACAGCTGAGCACACTCTGATAAACATCTTGTTTTTCTCACATATCTTGTTTTGCTGCTTAGTGTCCCCAGCTGCAAGGCGCACGTGGTCTCCATGCTGCTAGCTAGGCGCATGTGGTCTCCACACTGCAAGGCACATGACGTAGTGCCTTCGGCTGTGCTTGTCCACAAGGGAAAGACACATGGTAAAGGGTATAAATACCCAGGATTTCCTTTCAATGAACGAGACTTGATCAGACTCTGTCTTGTCTCCATTCTTCACGTCTCTTGCCCCTCCTTCCCCACTCTCTCTCTCTTGCTAGACCCTGACCGCGGACCAGAGCAGCAGCTCCCGGTGGGTACAATGTACCTCATAAACTAACTTAAAAACTCATTTAAAGGAAATTCTTTGAGAGAATGAGTAAACCAGCGCATACCATTTTATTTAACTTTTAAACTTTATTTAATCGTTAGCATTTTTTCAGCCTGGCTGTATCCTTTGAGCAATGTAATTTCAAAAGCTACAAAATCATACATAGCTGAGAATTTGGAGTTCCTGTTCCTGAGTTCTTAGTCTCCTTAAAAATAGACTCTGAAGGGAGCTAGAAAACAATTTGGCTAGGAATTGAGAGAAAATCAACAGGGCAAGTATATTATTCAGGGTTCTTCAGAGGGACAGAACATATAGAATGAATATTAGAATTAATATATATGTATATTCTAAATAGAATATATTATATACATATTTGTTTCTTTATTTATTTGAGTAACCACCTATCTATACCTTCCTAAATAGTCACTCTAACTGGGATCCAAGTGTTCAAATACCCAAGTCTACAAGGCATACATTCCTCATTAAAACCACCATACCTTCCTTAAGATGATACAGGTACCTACCTGTATCATACAGGTATTTACCATGTGTTGTGTTACCCTGTATCATACAGGTATTTACCATGTGTTATGTATCATGACTGTGGTCCAGCTAGCTCAATAACAATTAGGCTACCTCCTAATGGAAAATCCAAGAATCTAGTAATTGTTCAGTCCTTGAGACTGCATGTCAGCTGGTTTTCAGTCTATGTTGGAATCCCAAAGAAGTAGGATCTAATACCAACTAATTGCCAGGTCCTTTTATGTAGGCTGCCACCAGAAGGTATGGTTCAGATTTAAGGTGGGTCTTCTTACCTCAAATATCCCAGACTCAGGGTGGGTCTCCCACATCAAAGGATTCAGTCAAGAAATCCCTTCACAGTCATACCCAACTGCTTGGGTTTTAGTTGACTCTAGATTAATCAAGCTGACAACCAAGATTAGCTATCACAACAGGCAACCTGTAAATCTTATAGGAAAAGGGAGATGAGAAAAGAGAATAATAAGTCTTTATTGTCTTAGGGTCTAAGAAAGCTGGCAGGTTCCATAATGGAGGTCAGCAAGTGTCGGGAGCCACTCCGCCATTAGAAGATGGCGCCGGTTTCCTACTTCCTGGTTCTTCTCGAGAGTTGACGCATGCGCAGTTGTCCACAGAGTGATGCAAGCTGCTTTCGTCTGATTGGTCCTTGCTAAAGCACCAATAGGAGACGCACACGCCTCACCAAGCCCTATATAAGTGATGAGCTCTCCGAGCTCGTGTCCTTCGCCATCTTGCCAGAGAGCTGAACAATAAAGAGTGCTGTCGGAAGAATCCTGTGTTGCCGCGTCTGCTTATTCGGCGGAGCTGGGCGCGACAAAGTGGTGCCGGAAACCCGGGAACGGCCGAACCCCAGGCGAAGGAACGACTCGAAGGACCCCCGGACTGCTCGTCGGGAGAGGGTTCAGAACTGGCAGCGTGAGGAGCCTAGGCGCTTTTCTGCAAGGTATGATTAGTTTTGTGTGGGTCATTCTGATTATATTGCCCGCTTTCATTTTCGGCTTGTTTTGCTGCTTTTGTCTGAATTGTGGGAAGCGTGACAAGATCTGTACGTACCCTTTCTGTAACATCGAATAGCCGGCTGTAAGTCTCAGGTAGATAACTGAGCAGGCATTCCCGCTCCTGTAGATAAAGGAAGTATGGGAAACCAACAACTGAAGCCTATGTCTGAAGCGGTGCGGGCGCTGCTTCGAGGGAGACATTTAAAGGTTCCAGAAAAGGTTATCATAAGTTTCTTGAAGGAGGTAGATAGGATCGCTCCTTGGTTTATTACATCTGGGTCCTTGACTATGGGGTCTTGGACAAAATTAGGAAGGGATCTGGCAAATGAGAAAGAGAAAGGGAAGCTGCGGCCGGGTACTTGGCCATTATTCAAACTGATTAAATCCTGCATTTCAGACGAGAGATGTGAGAAAGAAGTTAAAGAAGGGCAGAGACTTTTAGATGACCACCAAGACAGTCTATCAGAAGCAGAAAAGAAAAAGAGTTTAGAAGGGAAAGAGAGATCTCAGAAGAAGACGGTAAAAGATAGGGTTAGTAAAACAAGGCAGAGTTTGAGGCCAGTTGGAGAAGAAAAAGAGGAGAAACCGCCAAAAATATATCCAAGTTTGGCGCGATTTCGAGAACCCAGGGCCGAGTTATCCTCAGAAGGGGAGACGTCCTCTGACGATGATGACTCGATGTTGGGAGATCTAGACCCCGAAGAGCAGACAGAATTAGAGGAGGAAGCCGCAAAATATGAGGCGGAGCGGTATAGACCAGATCCTCCATGTGCTCCGGGGTATCGCCCTTCACCCCCCCCCCCTTGAGGGAAGGGCGGAAACAGCCAGGTCGGAGAGGAAGCCAACTTGGCTACCAACATCCACTTCCTATATATCAGAGAAAGAGAGAAAAAAGATCTCGAGAGCATTTCCTGTGTGGGAGGAAAATGGTGTGAGACAATATCAAGCATTAGACTTAAAGTCTCTTAAAGCTGTGGTAGAAGCAGTACAAACTTACGGAGTTAGCGCAGCTTATACTACAAGTTTAATAGAAAGAATGTCAGCCACTGCGATGACTCCCGAGGACTGGTATAACACCGTGAAGGCGAGCCTTTCAATGGGACAATATTTAGATTGGAAGTCTATCTTTCAAGAAATGTGCGCTTCTCAGGCTAAACAGAATGCAGCTGACCCTAATAAGCGCTATTGGACCTATGAGATGCTTACAGGTCAAGGACAGTGGGTTGCCAATCAGACAGGATATCCATGGGAGGTCTATCAACAGATTAATACAGCAGCCATAGCAGCCTGGAAACGTTTGCCCAATAGAGGACAGGTTGCAGGAAATCTAACCAAGGTCATCCAAGGGTCCACCGAGCCATTCTCCGACTTCGTGGCTCGGATGATGCAGGCAGCAGGGTGGATCTTTGGAGACCCAGAGTCATGTATGCCACTAATAGAACAATTGGTCTTTGAACAGTGTACTAAAGAATGTAGAACTGCCATAACTCCTTGGAAGGCGAAAGGCATCACGGCCTGGATGAAAGCCTACCGAGAGTTAGGAGGCCCTTTAACAAATGCGGGCCTTGCCGCCGCCGTCCTGGCTGCCCAGAAAGGAGACAAGCGATGCTATAAATGCGGAAAGCTTGGCCACCTTCAACGGCAATGCCATTCCCGAGGACCCGCGGACCGCAGTCCTAAGCAGCCTGGATTATGTCCTATATGTAGAAAGGGAAAACATTGGGCAAATGAGTGCAGATCAGTGAAAGACATACATGGAAAGCCTATCACAGTCAGTCAGTCAAAAAACGGGCAGAGGGGCCCTCGTCCCCAGGGCCCACAAATATATGGGGCAGTGAGACAACCACAGAACCAATCTCAGGCGAAAGTATCAGGAGAGCAACACCAGGCTCAGCAGGATTGGACCTGCGTGCCGCCGCCCGTGCAGTATTAACACCCACCATGGGGTGTCAGCCTATTCCTTCAGATTTCAAAGGCCCCCTACCAGAGAATACAGTGGGCATAGTTTTGGGCCGGTCCTCTGCCGCCCTTAGGGGCCTCAGAGTACATCCAGGAGTTATAGATCAAGACTTTACTGGACAAGTAAAGATTATGTGCTCCTCCCCAAGAGGGATATGTGCCATTGCTCCGGGAGACAGAATAGCTCAACTCCTGGTGCTACCTAGTCTACATTCCCAGTTTCCTAGCCACCCCGTAAATCGAGGAGAGGCGGGATTTGGCTCCACCGGAGGCCTTTGTTCCTTTTTGTCATTACAGTTAGATGATAGACCAATGATGACTTTAAAACTTGATGGTAAGCCTTTCACAGGATTACTGGACACGGGAGCAGACACCTCCATTGTTTCCAGTAAGTGGTGGCCAAAAGAGTGGCCTCTCAATAGATCTTCCCATTCCCTACAAGGGCTGGGATACGAGGCAACTCCGAGTATCAGTGCTCGACCTCTATCCTGTGAAGACATGGAAGGAAGAAAGGGCATCGTTACCCCTTATGTGTTAGAATTACCAGTTAACCTATGGGGAAGAGATATTTTGAAACAGTTAAACTATAGGTTGACCAATGATTATTCCAGTCAGAGCCAAAAGATGATGAAGGAGATGGGCTGTGTGCCCGGGAAAGGATTAGGAAAATATCTGCAGGGACGAACTAGTCCGGTTACCATGGTACAAAAAAATGATCGTGCCAGATTGGGTTTTTCGTAGGGGCCATTGAGGAGACCATTCCCATACCTTGGAAAGAGGAGGGCCCGGTATGGGTTCCACAATGGCCGTTAACCTCCGAGAAGCTCCTTGCAGCAAAATCTCTAGTACAGGAACAGTTGCTTGCTGGACATCTAGAACAGTCCTATTCCCCTTGGAATACCCCAATTTTTGTTATAAAAAAGAAATCAGGTAAATGGAGGCTATTACATGATTTAAGAGCCATAAATCAACAAATGCAAGTTATGGGCTCGTTTCAAAGAGGTTTACCTTTATTGTCAGCCCTACCTAAGAATTGGCATATTATGATTATAGATATTACAAAAACAGAAAGGGGGGATAGGCCCTGGCAAAGGACCTAAGATCTCCACCTCCCTGGCCTTATTTACCTTAAATTTTTTAAATTTGGATTCTGCTGGCAAATCCGCAGCAGACAGACATACCTCCCCCAGTTCTTTGCGAGAGGAGGTTAGATGGAAAGATGTCATTAATAATATATGGAAAGGCCCGGATCCCGTTCTTATAAGATCCAGGGGAGCTATTTGTGTTTTCCCGCAGGATCAAGACAATCCGATTTGGGTCCCAGCACGATTGACCCGGCTGGTAAAACAAGATGGGAAGCCCCCTGAGCCTGATCCTGTGGCTGCTGAGTCTGACGCTGTTATGTGCGACCACACACCCACCACCACAACCGCAGCTGAGATGGGGAATTATGACAACGTTCCCGAGACCTATGCCAATCATGCATAATGCACAAGTGTTTCCCAGATTCTTCACCACCAATGAGACCTTGGGTTTACCATATTTACCTATGGACACAAATTTGGCCAAAGTCCCTACCAATGACACTTGGAAGATTAACGGCAGTCTTTGTTTTACTGCTACTGAGACTGTTAATAAGACCCTCGATTATCCTTGTATTCCCTTGGGAAACTATTCCTATGCACATTTAGAAAAGGAAAGTAAGGAAAAAAACATTATTAGAGCCAATGCTACCGTCCTTTTTGGATGGTGGCCCTATTTAAATTCTTCTGAGAAAAGAACCGAAGGACATCCGTGGCAACATCAACCACAATATGCTCCCTTTTGTGTCGGGAGCCAACCTGACTCTACCAGCATTTTCCCATGGACAGGGTGCCAAAGCCGAAGAGCTCACACGCTCCCAAAAGGACATTTCACCATCTCACCCTTGAGGGATATGGGAATTTTACTACGATGGATCCTTTTCGTCATGACATTCATCCCTTTGATGCTTGGCTATTATGTGGTATCAATGGCAGTTGTTCAGATATCACTCCCCTGTCGATGATACTGGGTGGAGCTGTGGGCCAGGCTACTATAACAGACGATATTGCCTCAGATGATTTGAAAGGTGCTCTCTATAATGATCTAAAAACGGTGAAACCCACCCCCGTCTGTTTATGGCCCCCTTTTATATGGGTAGTTTGTAATTCTACTGATTGTTTTTATACCTTGTGTTGGAATGCCTCTAGCTTTGAGACTGCCACTGTCGCTCGCATGCCCGTTTTGTTCCCATTCCTGTGCAGACTGATAGTTCATTAACCTTGTTTAGACAAAAACGCGATTTTGGTATCACGGCTGCTATCGTGGCCATCATAGCTACCTCTGTAGTTGCTGCCTCCTTGACTGTTTCCTCATTGGCCCTGTCGGGACAGGTGGCCACCGTTAACACCTTAAATAATTTATCATCTTCCCTTACTCAAGCCATTGATACACAAGCCTCTCTAAATACCCAATTGAAGGGTGGTTTGATGATAGTTAATCAACATATAGATCTGGTTCAAGAACAGGTAGATATATTGTGGCAATTGGCTCAATTAGGGTGCGAAACAAAATACCCCGGCTTGTGTGTTACTTCCGTCCAATATGAAAACTTTACTAGGGCAGCCAACCTCTCTAAGGAACTTTCTCATTTATTACAATATAATTGGTCAACAGAATTCGATGATACCATGAAAAGGTTACGATTGGCTATTATTCAAATTAATTCCACCCGTCTAGATATATCCTTTACCCAAGGATTTTCCACCTGGATAACCTCAGCCTTCTCCTATTTTAAGGAGTGGGTAGGAGTAGGATTATTTGGTATACTATTGGCTGGTGGGCTAGTGCTCTCTCTTTGGATGCTTAGCAAACTGAAAAGACAACAGCGACATGACAAAGTGGTCATCGCGCAGGCATTACTTGCGGTAGAACAGGGAGCATCCCCCAAGCTTGGCTTAATATGCTCAGACATTGAGACTCTGCTCTGACCAGACATCTCTGAGGGCTCAGGTTCCCATTGCACCAGAGTGCGGTCGAGCGGATCTGTACATCTCCCAGGGCTCGTGTTCCCATTGCACGGGATTAAGGTGTACAGAGTCTCACCCACACGATCACTTCGAACGCCGGAAGTTGAGGAAGCTTTTGGCTGATCAGTGACGTAGTGGTGCATCCGTTTGACATTTTATTATAAAGTAAAGGGGGAGATGTCGGGAGCCGCTCCGCCATTAGAAGATGGCGCCGGTTTCCTACTTCTGGTTCTTCTCGGAGTTGACGCATGCGCAGTTGTCCACAGAGTGATGCAAGCTGCTTTCGTCTGATTGGTCCTTGCTAAGCACCAATAGGAGACGCACAGCCTCACCAAGCCCTATATTAAGTGACGAGCTCCGAGCTGTGTCCTTCGCCATCTTGCCAGAGAGCTGAACATAAAGAGTGCTGTCGGAAGAATCCTGTGTTCCGCGTCTGCTTATTCGGCGGAGCATGGGCGCAACAAGAAGTAGCAGAAACGCGTGGGATTTGAATGGGGATGGGCGGGAGGTAGATGACTTCAGCAGAAGTGTGAGACATCCAGAGGAGGCAAGGAAGGAGAGTATCTTAAGAGGAAGGCAGTGAGACCACTTGGTGGGAAAAGCAACTTGCTGCCAAGTCTTCCTATGACTTAGCTGCCTGGAACCCACGTGGTAGAGGCCTGAACCAACTCCACAGGTGTGTCTCCCAGTTACATGAAAGCAGTAAGTGAAACCCCGCCCAACCACCACACAACAATAGTAAGGAATTCTGGTTTCTTTAAAAACCCAGTTTATGTTACGTGAATATGGTTTTGTTTTCATCTCAGGTGGTGGGTAGATTAATATAGGCTGCTTGGCAGCAGGTGACTAGGATTTGTCTCATGACTGAGGGAGCATAATATTTTTCCAGAGAGTTTAGTTAGGAATTCTGGAACTGTTGAGAGGTTTACAGTGACCAGACAAGGATTACTCATGAAGAGACAAGATCCTCGATCCTGTTGTCAGTTGACGAAGGATCTGATCAAAGAGAAGAAGAAGTCAAAGATCCTACAAGAAACTAGCCTTTCCCCTGAGGAACCTTGGTCACCCCTAGGGGCCAAGGATCATAGAAAGGTTGAAGGGCTCTTTACCCTATAACCTTCCCCAAACAGCTTGTGCCAAAGATATAGATGTAGTAACAAAGTTTAAAAAGGGTGTAGGTTTAAGACCCACATAGTAGCCCAAATTCAGTGCCAATAAAAAACACTGTTAAAATATTTTAAACTTAATCCCATATGGGGCTCTACCACCTCTACCCATTTGTTCTCAGATAGCCCAACAAGTCCTTATATTTTAATATTCCTTGGCATGCCAATTAGGCTGAGCAACTGCTACCCTTGCGTTATACTCTGCCTTCCTTAGGTTAATCCTCGATATCACTTACTGTCTTCATTGTTCCATCTGGCTGCTCCTGGCACTCCAGTTCGTCAGCTCCTCTGGCCATGCTCTCTTGGTCCTCTACCCATGCTCCAGGGAAAACCTCAACCCCACCTATGACTCTGCCCTCCTCCCAAGCTATGAGCTGTCAGCATCTTTATCACCAGTCAGAATTAATTTGGGGACAGGGTAAGAGGGGCTACATGCAAATTCCAGGTTTGGGGGAACCACACTTAGTATTACAATAGACAGTAAAAGACAAAACCTCAACAAATAAGTATACAAATTTTTAATAAAAATGGGGCCAACAAAATGGCTCAGTGGATAAAGGAGCTTGCTACCAAGACTGGTGCTCTGAGTTTGATCCTGGGATCCACACAGTGGAAGGAGAGAACTGACTCATGAAAGTTGTTCTCTTGTTAGAATAACAACCTCCTGGTCAAAAGAATAGAATCTACAGCCGTGGTGGAGACCACCCATTCTGGTTGGGTGTGTCATTCTTCTGCCAGGCCCAGGAATAGCAGGCTCATCTTAAGCTAGGAGACTGGACAAATAAGTCATGTAATAGGATACTGTACTTTTCCTCCACAGAATCCCTGTCCCCAGTGCCATAGCTTAGAGTCATGTCAGCCCAATCTTCTGAAATATTGAGAAAGGCGTAGTGAGTTTTCTTTTTCTTTCTTCTATCTCTATTTTTGTTTGTTTTTTGAGACAGGGTTTCTCTGTGTAGCCCTGGCTGTCCTGGAACTTGCTGTGTAGACTAGGCTAACCTTGAACTCACAAAGATTCACCTGCCTCTCCTCCCAAGTGCCAGGATTAAAGGCATGTGCCACCACTGCCTGGCTTCTTCTTTTATAAGCATGTTTTCCTTAATACTTTGGGCTTTGAACACAAACACACAACATTTTGGACTGTCTCTAAAGTCCCCTACCCTGCCACACAGCTGCTTGTCAGCATGGCTGTTCCCCCTTCTCTTCTTCAACCTCCTCCGTTGGATATCTGCTGAGGTTTGCAGCTGGCTGGACATGGGGTTTTCTTTTAAATTCTAGTAAAAGTCTTTGAGCTTCCATTTCTGTTTATTCTTAGATTCTTTTATTACTGAGACCGAGAAACACAAAAGCTGGAGAGTTGGCACAGAGGTTAAAGGTCCATAGGTCTGGCACTGGACCTAGATTCATTTCCCAGAACCCACCTGATGACTCACAAGCATCTGTTTCCAGAGGATTCAGTGCCCTCTTCTGGCCTCTGCAGGCACCAGGCATGAAAGTGGTGCATAGACACATATGCAGACAAAACACTCAGACACATAAAGTAAAATAGAAATAAACTTTAAAAAGAACCCCAAAAAGGAACCCTGATTTCCAAGTATCACTCTGATCTCTACTGAAGCACTGTGGCACATACACATAATAAATGAAAATAAAATTGGGCAAGAGACATGACCCAGGAGGCAAAAGCACTTGCTGCTCTTCCAGAAGATGTGGTTTGGGTTTGATTCCCAGCATCTTCAGCGTGGCTAACAAGCATCTGTTTCTCCAGTCCCAGAGAACCTGATGCCCTCTTCTGACCTCCATGGGTATTGAACACACACAGGGAACAGACATACACGCAGTCAAAACATTCATACCCATAAAATAAAGTCTCAGAAAAAAATAGAAATCGCTTCCTACCAGGGACCCCACAGCTACCACAAGTAGCACAGACCCAAGTAAGAGCAGATCTCATCCCTCATCAAATGTGAGGGTGCAGCAAAGAGGCTGTAGGTAAAGCTCTGTGGTTGAAAAGGGAAAAGTTTATTCCACACTACCAAGCAGAGAGAATGGGGTGGGGAGAGGAGCATATCTCTAGGATTATAGAAGACAAACTGTGAGCTGAGGTGACTTTGAAGTATATAGCACTTTGGGACTTTGAAGTGTATAACAAGTACTTTGTAAGTAGGGATTGAGGGACCCTAGAAACAGCATAGACCTTAATATGCTAATAGGAACCACAGCATGTATTAATGGAAGAGTCATAGGTCCTTTTTATCCAAGTAAGGAGTCCCTTTAGCAAGCAAGAACATCTTCTCAAGTCCCTGAGAGAATACTGGCTTTTGTCTAAGTACCAGACTTTGGGAAAAGGAATTTCTCAGCACCTGACAGGAGGAGGACATTGCAGAAAGCCACAACAAGTCAAAATGCAGAGGGTAACTGCTGGATGCACAGCCCCAACTGATATATTTATAGCATAACTCCTGCACTTAAGGCTCAGGATACATCAAGGAACAGGACCAGGGAGGGGCTTTTAAGAGCCTGCCGACCAAGGCATCTGCTGTAAACTTATGCATTCTTGCTGTGTTCGGAAACACAGCTGCCTAAAGACCTGCACAATTTCAACAACAGTTTGCTATGAAATATAATGCCAGGAGGTGGTACATAGTGGGCCCATGCCAAGGTAATTATGCCAGGCAACAGATCTAGTATAAAAGAGGTTTCCTGGGAAAAGGGAGAGGAGTGAGGATCTGGGGCAGGGGTAGAGGCAGACAGACCAGGGCAGAGCCATGGGGGGCAGAGAAGGACGGGGGGGGGGGGGGGGGAGAGAGAGAGAGAGAGAGAGAGAGAGAGAGCGCAGTCCATCACCTGGCAGCGCTGGCCTTTGCTAGGTCCCTGGGAGGAGCCTAGTGGAAGCTAACACAGTTGACTTCCAAATGTAGCTAGGGAAAGCTCATGGGGTCCTGCCCCTAGACAAGAGCTACAATCAATTAGCTCTTGTAGAAGGAGGAACAATTAGTCTTCCCTGGGGATGAGCCTCTTTTAGACCTGAGGGGGGGGGGGACCAAACAATTCCTGAATGTCTGATTAAAGCAAGCTGTATTTACAACTGGCCAGCTGGCTGCCTCTCCCAATGTTGGGATTTTAGAAAGCAGCTCCTCACTGGCTTTTGAGGTTCCTTTTATGGGGAAAGGTTAGGGCTGATAGAAAACAGATGTCGGGATAATTGGCTGTTAGAAAGGAGGCAATAAAAATAAGTGCAAGAAAAAAAAAAATAAGTGCAAGAAAACATCATGTGGAAAGACCAGTCATCAAGGTATCTAGGAAGGACATTTTCGTAAGGCAAAAGGACAATCATATCACAGGTTCAGGAGTTTAGCAAGGCAAAGGGGTGGGCACACAAGGTGAAGTCACAAGTTCAGCATAGGTTGAAAAACATGGTTTGCAGGATACACTAGGCCTAAGCAGAGCCATAGCCATGTAGGAGACTTAATAACAATGTGTCTCTTTAACATCAATGCGGCACCTGTTTTGGTTTTACAGCTGCTCTAGGTGTTCCAATACCAAGTGGTCAGCCCCACAAACATATACTCAAATGCAACACGAAACAGACTCACAGGTTCTGTTTATCTATTTATTCATTTATATGTATATATAACAACAATGGTTTAAAAAGAGGCCCTGGGGCTCAGCAGTTAAGAACACTGGCTCTTCTTCTGGGAGTCCCGAATTCAATTCCCAGCAACTACATGGTGGCTTACAACCATCTACAATAAGTTCTGATGTTCTCTTCTAGCATGGAGGCATACATGCAGATAGAGCATTCATATACATAAAATTTTTTTAAAATATTCTTTAAAAAATATATGTCCTGTGAATGTGGGCAGGACATACATGGGAAGAGTAGGAGGAAATGAAGTAATTATATTTTAATTAAATCAAAATAAATAAATACTGCTCAGTGTAGTGTGCACATCTTTAACCCCAACACTAGGGAGGCAGAAGTAGGTTGGGTCTCTGTGAGTTTGAGGCCAACTTGGTTTGCATAGCAAGTTCTAGGCCAACCACCCAAAAATGAAACATAAAAATAAAATAATTTCCCTAAATAGGAAAGGTTTCTTGAGCTAAGGGGAAAATCTAAAAAGCGTTCGGCTGTGGGGCCTTTACAGAGCACCCACCTCTCTCATGTTTGTGTGAGGTGGGCTTTTCTTTTACGTGTTCTGTTCCTTAAATGCCAGTGTCCTTTCTAGGCATAAACGGCACTGTAGAGTGGGATCTCAAGTCTATCCCACCCTTACATGCATCTTAGAACCAAAGTTCAACTATTTCCCAGGTTCCGCCTAGACTCAGCCCCGCCCACCTGCCACGCGGCAGTACAGCTTCTTCTTCCTCCCGCCAGGGGCAGCTCGCACCCGCAGAGCCTACTTACACCGGGGGCCCGCACTGTCTGGAGAGGGCAGCGGTGAGTTACAAAAACAGCCCGTACCTTCTTCCTCAGCCCGCCCTCACCCTCTTTCACCAAGTACTCTGAACTCTTTTTGTTCCCTTTATTCCCTAGTCTCTCATCCTGACAACCCGCGACCCTCCTCTCCGCCCTTTCCCCCTCCCCCTGCCCACACACAGGCTTCCTCTTTCCATTTCCCGAGCAAGTCCCGCTCCTCCCCAGTTGCGGCCCCAGGCCACCCTCCACCACACCCCATCGACGTCATCTACCCCATCCGGTTCCTCCCCCCCAATCCCAAGCCTCTTCTTGCTGTCCCTCTCCAAATCTCAGGGTTCCTCTTCCCTCACCGTCCGGCCTCAACCTCCCAGAGGATTTAGGGCCCGTGCAAAACTCCGTTTCCCCCCTCAGCTCTTCTTACTTCAGGAAGATGGGTCAGGACCTCACAAGAGGGAGGTCTGCCATGGGTGCTGAGAGAACTTGTTTACAGATTCAGTTGAATTCCTGGCAGTCTTCTTGATTTAAGAATGTTCTTGGCGCAACCCTTAGGGTAGCTACCCAGCTAGCCCCTCACTCCCCTCACCAGCTATGGGGATTGGCCAAGTGTACTGTCAGTCTGCAGAGGGAAGTCTGGCTAGTCACTGTTAACTGTCTTCTCCAGGCCACCTGGACTGAGACAGCTTTCCATGGACGGCTCTGAAGATGACGCAACCATATTTGGTGCCCACAGTCTGCCCAGTGACCCCAGACTCTGGGCCACTGTGACAAACTCATACCTAGGTACACGTGTATATCATGACACCATTCATATAAACGGTGTATACAATGGAGCTGGGGGTGACACTCACCGGGCAATTCTGCCCAGCCCCCTCAATGTCCAGCTAGAAGCCCCTGCAGGAACAGAGCAGCTGGCAGAGACCTTTACCCTGGACACCAACACAGGTTAGCTGCCACCAATCCGTGCCAAGCTATAGCTCTGGGTGAGAGGGACTCCTCACTTGTCCATAAAGTAGAGAAAGGGGCCACAAAATCCAGTATGTGACTCAGGGCTGGCACTGGAAGTGGGAAGGTTGGGGTGGGAAGTTGGAGAACGGGCGCTCAGCCTCCAGTACACACCAAGACCAGTCTCAAAAATAAGTAAACAAATGGCCTTTAATTTAAGGAAGAAAAAAAAGTATGAAAAGGCTGCCTCCCAAGATGAGGCCTCTGTGGTTGGTCTTGCTTTCTTTTCTCTGGGTGGGCCCACTACAAGGGGGGAAGAGGCAGCCTGAGGTCTGAAGGACCCCACTCCCAGCCCAGAAAGGTTCTGGTGCTCTGTGGTATTGACTGTCTGACTTTCCCCAATCCTCCCCTAGGTTCCTTCCTCCACACCCTGGAAGGCCCCAGCTTCCGGGCTTCCCAGTGCATCTATGCTCACCGTGTGTTACCCCATGTACTGGTCTTCAGTGTGTCCATTGCACGCTTGACCACAGAGAACAAGCCCATCACAGTGCCATTACGGGCAGACTTCTCCCCAGAAAGCCCAGACCTGGACCTGCATGTGGGGCCAGACTTCCAGGGACTCCGGTAAGGAATACACTGGGTAAATCTATGTAGTCCAGGGAGAGGGGGGGGGCCTTTCTTAAGATTCAGCTATGCCTTTGCAGGTACCTGCATGGCCACACACTCACCCCTGAGCAGCCTGGAGAGCCACAGCAGGACGTGCATATGCTATGGATGCCAGTTCCCCCAGCCTTGACCCTTGGGGAAGAGGAGACAGACAGGACCTGGGAGTTTCTGACTGTTGTGGCTACCAGCCAGGCTGAAGTCCAGGGCTGCTTTGCTGAGGCCCAACAGCTGCAGACCAGGGGCTTCTGTATACAATCCATGCAGACTCCTGGGGCCAGCTCTGGGAAGGCTGTGGCCTGGATGTCACTGGGCCGCTGGCCCTGCGCCAGGCCCTTCGTGCCTCTCTCTACTACCTGTTCAGTGAGCTTCCCCAGCCTGACCCTCAAGGATCCATCAGCCATGGGCTTAGCCCTGGAGGCCTCTCCAATGGGAGCCGGGAGGAATGCTACTGGGGCCATATCTTCTGGGATCAGGTACATCCTATCCTGTACGGGGAGAGCTGCATGCAAAGAGTTCCGCATCGCCTTTGCACTGCCTGAGATCAAGACCAAAATGGGAGCTCTAGATAGGAGGGCTTCCTGGAAGAGATGGTTTCTCAGAAAAAGGGTGTGTAGGAATGTGGTAGAAAAGAGTGGTCCAGGTTAGAGCAACAGAAGGCCCAAAGGCTGGGGGGGTGCAACATTTGAAGGCAAGAGAGGGGGCCTCACAGCAGGCCAAGACCACTAGAGCCTCAGAGTGAGCCAGGTGCGAGCCTGGAGCTTACTAAACGACTAAAAGAGCCACCGAGACTTTGTAGAGAATGATACAAGTAGAGATACAGTCTGGAAAGGTCTGTGACTGCTAGGTGTAACTGGGTGCAGGGAAGCAAGGGCTGGAGAAGGCAGCGCTGTAGCATTTGGAGATCAGTGGCCACCGTGAGGGATAGTGAGAGGGAAGGCTCAAAGCCACTCCCACATCAGACTCCTTGTGAAGTCTGCACGGTGGCCCATTCGACAGATGAAGCCAAAGAAAGCTGAGGTCAGGCGGTCAGAGAGCAAGCTCTCCCTAGAGACTTATGCAAACGAGTGCCCATGAGCTTTTCCTGATACTGCCTGGACGGATAACCAGAACTCTGGGCTATCTAGGCTGGAAAGATAGCATTGGAGTGGGCAAGCTGGGGAAGCCCCACATAGGTCTGGGTAAGCATGAAATGAGGGGCTCAGAGAGGCAAAGCCTTGGCCAGGGGTAGGGACGGAGGAAGCCCCCAGCCGCCTGCTTGGCTGTGTGTCGGTTGGAAGCCTGAGTAGGGTAGAATGTGGGCAATACGTAAGAGTAAGGGAGGGAGAAGGTATGGACTCCTGTTTACCTCCAAATGGTTCCTCTCTCAGGACCTCTGGATGTTCCCAAATATTTTGATGTTCCGCCCAGAGGCTGCCAGGGCCATCCTAGAGTACCGAGTCCGTACGCTGGGAGGAGCCCTGAAGAATGCCCAGAACCTGGGCTACCAGGTAATGAATGAGGCCTGGATACCACCCACAAGCCCTGCCCCAAGGTCTTCCCAGTGCCATTCAGTGGCCACAAGAGTCCCATACCTCCTCTTTCCTTTTCTCCACAAAGGGTTGCCCCTCTGGTAGGCTGGACTGCCCCCTCCCCAGATCAAGACCTGACCATCCTGTCTTCTTTCCTCATAGGGAGCCAAGTTTGCTTGGGAGAGTGCGCGCACCGGCCTGGAGGTCTGCCCTGAAGACATTTATGGGGCCCAGGAGATCCACATCAACGGGGCCGTGGTATTGGCCTTTCAGCTCTACTACTATTACACTCAGGTGAGGCCCTGTCCGATGTGTGCCCGTATACCTCACGAGGTCACACGCCACCCCTGGGCCTTGGAAGCTGTGTGAACAGGGACGTTCCTACACTTCCGTGCCACTTCCGTGCCTGGTCTTTGACCCTGTTCTCACTCTCCAGGACCAGCAGCTCTTCCAAGAGGATGGTGGCTGGGATGTGGTCAGTTCCGTGGCTGAGTTTTGGTGCAGCCGTGTAGAATGGAGTTCCCAGGACAAGATGTATCACCTGAAAGGTGAGAACCAGGGAATGCAGTGGCCAGCTCACCATGGACTTATCATGGAAGGACATGTCCTGAGCCCCTACACTAACTGTCATTTGGCCCTCTGTGACCAGGAGTCATGCCCCCTGATGAGTACCACTCAGGAGTCAACAACTCTGTGTACACCAACGTCCTGGTCCAGAACAGGTCAGACATAAAATTTCCCCTTCACGTATCCTTAGCCCCAGCACAGCAGACGGGGCCCAGTCAGAAGCCATGCAACTGTGACTTGTACCCTCTCCAGCCTGCACTTCGCCGCTGCTTTGGCCAAGGACTTGGGTTTGCCTATCTCCAAACAGTGGCTGGAGGTGGCTGATAGGATCAAGGTACCATTTGACTCTGAGCACAACTTCCACCCTGAGTTTGACGGCTATGAGCGTGGTGAGTGGGACTGAATCCTCTAAAGGCCCTCTGCTTGGTCAAACCCCCACACTCACCCTGACACACTCTCATCTCTTTGACCAATAACCTATCCCTAGCCTGCTATCCCTTCCCCAAATCAGGAGAAGAAGTGAAGCAGGCAGATGTTGTGCTCCTGGGTACCCAGTCCCCTTTCCCCTGAGACCTGACATCCGAAGGAAAAACTTGGAGACTTATGAGGCTGTGACGTCTCCCCGGGCCCTGCCATGACCTGGGTGAGGAGCCTGGTGGGTAGTCTTGCCCCACGGTGCTCACCTTCCTTCCCACATGGTGGGTCTAACGGCTTCCTATTTGAATTCTAACCTCAGAGTATGTTTGCTGTGGGCTGGATGGAGCTGAAGGACCCCTCAAGGGCTCAGGTCCACCTGAGCAGGAGTCTCGCCAACGTTACTGAGCCCTTCAAGGTCAGTCTGGCTCCTACCCTACACTCACTGCCTGGATCTTCTCCCGCTGTGGTAGCCTCAGCAGGGTAAAGGTCCTGCCTGACCCTAGGATAATAGCCTCAGGTGACAGTCACCCTTGCTTCCTGCAGGTGTGGACAGAGAATGCAGATGGGTCGGGTGCAGTGAACTTCTTGACAGGCATGGGGGGGTTCCTGCAGGCAGCACTCTTTGGGTGCACAGGATTCAGGTGAGTGCAGTGACCAGCCGTGGAATCCCCACTTATCCCAACCCCTTTCACACAGCTCTCCCCACAGGATCACTGAGGCAGGTGTGACCTTTGACCCCCTGTGTCCAGACCTGATCTCTGGAGTGTCTGTCTCTGGTATCTCCTACCTGGGGAACAAGCTCAACTTCGCCTTTTCCAAGGACTCGGTGACACTTGAGGTCACAACCCGTGCAGAGCCCTGGGCACCCCTGCTAGAAGTTGAGCTGTGGCCATCATTGGCGCGGCTTCCCCTGACACCAGGTAGGAAAAAGCCTTTGAGCATGTGATTCAGGTGTCTTGGTTCATGCCCTCAAGGATTAACCCTCTCTCTTGCAGGACAGAAGGTCTCCTTTCTCCACTCAGCTGGCCGGATACAAAGGTCATCCCCATAGCTGCCCAGAAATTCTTCAGTGTTTCCTGATAGGAGTTTTGACGTTCGAAGTCTCTTTCAGTACCTCCAGGACACACTTTTGCCCTCAGCTGCATCCCCAACTCCACAGTCTCTCAATCTGGATCCTGCCCTGAACCAGTACGGCTACAGAGTGTTCCCTCTGTCCCTTCCCCCGCTTCCCCCTCTCCCCCCCCCGCCCCCGCCTTCCTCTCCTCACCCTCTCCAGTCCTGGGCTATCTAGAGCCTCGTATATCCTTTGCTTCGGATAACCCCAGCACCCTACTGCTTAGCTCCCCATCTTCCTGTCTCTCTAGGCCTTAACTTCTTTGTTCACACCTCTGGTCTCTCGGACCCTTTGGGTGGGAAATGGCCAGCAGCTCTGCTGAGAAAGTGGCCAGCAAGTGAGTCATGGAGTCAGGGGCTTAGCTACACAAACAAGAGCTTCCTGTGGCAGGAGGTTTGGCACCAGGTAGGGCTAGCCAAGTAAGTGCTCAAAGGTTTGTGGCTTTGAACTTCCTAGTTGTTGATTCCTCTTGACGTCAGATGGTATCTAGCATACTGGGCTAGGGTGATTGCGTCCTTAACCATGCAGCCTGTGAGAAGGAAGGCAGTGTTATCACAGGACAGGGTAGATGAACATCAGACTGGCAACCAGAGGAACTGGAATCAGATGGACAGCGTTCCAGACCATAGTCCTGGCCATCAGGGTTGAGAAGCTGCTCAGGTTCTTAGTGTTTCTCCAGAACAAGACTCATAGCATAGGACCATGATCCTGGTAAAACCTGTGCCCCTGTACCAAGCCAGCTTGCCTAATTAAAGTCAGTGCTGGCAAAGGCTGAAGTCAGGGTGTTGATGGATTCATGTCCCTTTGCACTGGGGGCTGAATGCTGATGTAATTTCAAAGCTTAGGGGCAACATGGGGCCCTTGTGTCTCTCCGCTTTCTCTATGGTGGCCAGGAGCTACCTGGCAGTGGATGCTCATTTGTTGCCTCAAAGACAGGACTGGGCATGAGAATTGGCAGGTTGTTTGGTGGCACGGCACTTCGGAATAGAATAACCCAGTACCTGGATGTGCATACTGTCTGTGCATACGTGGTCACCTCTGTGCATGTAGTATGGTAAGCTTCTGGGGCCGTGGAGGGAGGTAGAGCCTGTAGGCTGGCACAGCTGATCGGGTCTAGCCTAGCAACCTGGGGCAAGGGAAGGTGGTGGTGGTAGTGGTGCTGCTGCTGCTGTGCTGCTGCTGCTTGCCGCGTGCCTGCCGCTGCCACTGCCTCACTAACTTGACCACACACTCTGTTCTTAGCACTGGGGCACAGACTAGGCAATCCCTCATTCTATATGGTGGCTGGCAAAATATCCCATATTTAGAGACATCTACTCAGGAGCATACAAGTCCCTGTAGCCAGCAGGAATTGACCTTCTGTGAACTAGCCCAGCGGCTCATGGTCAGCACACTGCCTCCGTCTTTATCTAAACACAGACACACACTGTCCTTGTCTCTGGTCCAGAACAGGACTAGTGACCAGCACTCGGCTTCATCAGCCCCAGACACACATCGATCAGCAAAAGGCCTTATCTCCTAGGGTTGGCTTGAACACTGTCAGTAGCTTGGAGCTCCTCAAGGTCAGGTGCTGGCTACAGGCACGAACAGGATGCGAAACTACCTAGCGTCTCCAAGTCGGGCAGCTAGGCAGAGACCTCCGTGGAAGCCAGGGGCGTGTGACACACAGAGAGGAGAATTGACATGGGAACGTTCGCTTAGTGCCACTGCCTATCTGCCTCTGACCATGTGTGAGTAAGGAAATGTGGGAAGCAGGCTGTAAATGGCTGTCTGTGTGGATGGTGATGCTGTCCACTGTGAGTCCAGTCTCCAGTCCCGCATAGGAACTGGACTCTGCCTATCTTCCCCACAGTCCTTACTGACCCAGGAGGGAAGAAGACCACTGTGGCATCTGTGGAGTCAGGGCACACCCCTCACAAGTTCTGGGACACAGCCCATCAAACCACAGGGCAGTAGGAATCAAAGGCCTGAGTTCCCGAACTTCATCCTAAAATACTTAGGCTCCTCCACCCCAGAAGCCACAGGCCACTAAGCAAAAGCAGTAGTCGGGCAGCCAAGCAGACAGAATAAGATGACTGGGGGTTGGCCGATGATTTGGTGCTGGAGCTCCCTACACAACTATCACCATGAAGGAAGAGCCCACACATTTCTGGAATCTGCCACTTTTAATCGTGAACAGAGGCTCAGCCTGGTAAGTGGCGAAAGGGGGCAAAGCCAGGCACAGAGGACCCTCTAAGTTAGAGGTTAAGTCTGAGGGATCTGAGTGGGTCAGCATCGAATACACATCGTGGACAAGAGGTGGCTTCTGAGGTCATGGTTGGGCAGGGATCGAGGTGCTATAGTAAGCTATAACTCCCAGGAGTTGGTGTTGGGCACAGCTGACCTGGCATGGTTGTCCTTGGTTCAGGGCAGGCTCAGAACTCTCAGTTATAGTCCTCATCATCAAACTTGGTGCTGAAGAAAGCCGCAGAGTCTTTGGCTAGCCGGGACAGGTGCAAGGCGCCAGTCACCACGAGTCCCAGGAGCAGCAATGGGGGCACCAACGTCCACATTGCAGCCAGGATGTTGTAGCATTTGGCTTTGGAGCCATACTGCCTTGCAGCCTCCAGGTCCCCAGCTAGCTTCTGGTCTCGGGCCTGCAGGGCAGCACCAGAACCAAGATGTTAACATGTTCATGGTGTCTAGAGGACCACCCAGAGCAGCTGTAGGGCACAGACTGAACTCTAAATCTTGACAGGGGTGGGGGTAGCTCTGGCTTTCGGAGACATTCCCCTGGGCTGGGCCCAGTTCCTTTACAGTCTCCAACATGTAACAGCTTGGCCCTTGGCAGGGTCCTGAACCATGATCATCTCAGCCTAAATAAAGGCTGCAGAAAAGAGATTCAGTGGCCATTCTGGGTCAGCAGCACCCTCTGAGAGCCTCCTGTGGGAGAGGAGTCCTATGGGAAACCAAGAACTCGGTGCTACTGAGGAACTACAGTGGGAATTCCTCTATGGGCAACCTTTAAGGACTTTGCCTTTGAGGGAGACTATATAGCCAGGCCTTCCTCTCCTGTGAACAGTCCATACACCCCTTAATGGTCCCCCAACTTGAGGGGTACTGTGACTATGCAAACAGACACCCTCATAGACTTTTCTTTTGACCCACCAGCACTCCCTCCCCCCCCCACTCCACATCCCCTCCCACCCCACACTCATTCTCCCTTCCCACAAGCCTTGAAGCCAACCTTGACAGAGTGGACCAGTGCCAGGAAACCAAGGCAGCACAGATTCAGGTACAGCGTGCTGAAGACAGACCAGAGCATATGGTCTCGTGGTGTAGGGCCGGGTGTTCCCATGGAGAGGGCCGTGTGGGCTGCAGCATCAGCCTTGCGGGATGATGGGGCCCGGGGTCCTCACGGGGATATGAAGTGTCCATGGGTTCCAGCGCCGTGTCTTCCTGAGACTTGTGCTTTCTGAGCACCCAGCCTGCTTATAGCCCGCACTACCCTCCCTGGCTGGCCAGCTCCACCCGCTATATATATCACAAATTACAGCCTCAGCCTGCCAAATAGAGTGGCCCGCCCTTGCACCCCAGCATCCCCCACCCCTCTCAAAAGACCCCACCAAAGACCACTACACCACATGGGCAGTGGCTGTAGACCACCCACCAGAGTCCCCTTGTTGTCTCAATTATTCACAAAAAGGCTGCCCCAAGGACACTGGCTGCAAACAATTCCATGGTGGACCCTAGGGCTGAGTGAGCATGAGGCTGCCTCAGTTTCAGGGAACAGCAGGGCTCTGTCCTCAAAACCAGAGCTGCGTATTCCACGGCCCTCTGGCACTGAGAATCCAGGCTTTGATCGTGGCACCTGCTGACATGCACGACTGGGACAGCAAATACATACCTGCTAGAGATGAAGGCTAAGAAGATAGCAGGCAGAAAGAAGAATGAAGGAGACTGCCACCTTCCCACCGCAAACTGTAGGAAGCTCCTCCCCACTCCCTGTGATAGGCATCCTCTCCAGCTCCTGGGCAGGTAGATCCTCTTCAGTCTCCTTAGCTGTTAGTCCTGCCCTTCCCAGTCCTAAAAATGTGAGTGGGATAGTTTCCTTGAGGGCTCAGATACTTGTGTGTGCCAAGAACTCAATGCATGTCCAGCAGGAAGTCTAACTCCTGGCTCACATGCCAAGAGCCTCCTCGGTAAAGGGGACCTCAGTGTCTTCCTGGCTCAGATCCTTAACAAGAGCTAAATCCTCCTTCTCCCACCACTGCCCAGCCTCCCTCAGCTGCTCAGGCCAAAAAGTCCTGGTTGCTCCTGCTCATGCCCACTCGGATCACTAGACAGCAAGCAAATAGTGCTGGATCATCCAGGATAGTACGTGAAAAGGGAGAGAGGGTCCCTAACCTGATGTAGAGTGGCTTCAGTGGCAGGGAGGGTGACAGGGACCTAGACAGAGTATCTGACTCCCAGATGACTTTCTCCAAGGTCCCTTGTCATCTGATCTCCTCCAGCCTGGGGACAGGAGAATGATGGGTAATATTTGGATCCCAGTCCTATACCTGCCCTGCCAAGTGCCTGTACATTAGTGCCTTGGTCTTCACCATCTGTGTAGGTGCTATCTCTGCCCGTTCTGTTCATCTCAGAGTCCTCTTTTTAAAAATATTTACTTTTATTATTGTTAATTATATATAAGGGGTGTGTATGTACACATGAGTGCAGGTGCCCCCACAGGCCAGAGTGTTGAATTTCTAGAGCTGCAGTGACAGGCGAGACACCTGCAGTGGATACTAGGAATCAATTTGAGTCCTCTGTAAGAGCAGCATATGCTCTTAACTGCTGAGCCACCTGCCCAGCCCTCACAGACCTCGGTACAGACAGGTCTGCCTTTGGTCCTGCCATGTCTTCCTCAGGAGGTGAGCTAGAGAAGGCACAAGGAAAGCAAGAGGCAAGCTGCAGTGGTGGGGCTGACACAAACGCAGACCTGGATCCTGCAGGACATGTGACTCCTCAGAAAAAACCAAGACCATCCCAAACTGAGCCGAGGAGCTCCACAGACCTTTGCTTCCTTATAACGATATCTAAATATCATCAGAATTCTAAAATGTCTTGCTCCCATTATGCATGAGGAGAAAGGAAGGAGGGGACTGTATTGGAGAAAAAAAAACCCTGACATCCCAGGGATTTCCCTCCCTTCACCCCACCTTAACTCATGACTAATCAATTCATTCCCCAATAAAAGTTTAGCCATAGGCCTGGAATGGTAGCGTACACCTTTCATCCCAGCACCCAGAGGCAGAGCAGGTAGATCCCTGTGAGCTCCTGGCCAGCCTGGTCCACATAGTTCTAGACCAGACCCCTGCCTTGAGAGAGAAGGGGTGGGGAGAGAGAGAAAGGAGGGAATGAACTTTCCAAAACCCAGTGGCGAAACTATCCAGAAGCTTCCCAGCCTTTGAGTACATCCCTCTACCCAAAGTAAAACTTTCTCCCAGTGTTCCTCTGGTTTTTGGCAGTGCCAAGAACCTAGAAACACTGGAGTCTCAGCCGTGTATCTCTTAAAGCTCCTCAGTCTTCACTTACCAGCAATAGGTGCTCCTTAGCTACACCACACCCTGACACCTAGACCCTTACTGCATCACAGATCTTATACTTACACATCTGTCCAGTGGGACTTTGTAAAATACATCTGGTTCTAAGTGTGCTATGATGACCTCTGCTGTTACCCCCACCCTGTCTGACTCTTGGGAAATGAGAACAGTGCTGGCCCTGAGAGATGGATGGGCCCTGGCACCTTCAGAATCAGTTGATGACACCCTGGTCCTTCTTGCCCATCCCCTGGCCCATGACATGACTTCTAGTTCCACCTTCCACAATGCTTTCTATCCACTGAGCATTGCCCACTCTTCAATGGGGGCCGGTTGTATAATCATCCAGTAACAGGTTGGCAGGGCACCATCCTCAGCTCTAGGTCTACTGTAGAAGCCAAATATCAGATTTGTGACCTCCTGGTGGTAGATAGGACAGACCCCGAAATCTGAGGACCAAATCCCTGACCTGAGTAGTTGTTCTCCCTCATGGTGGAGGAGCTGCCCTGAGCCCAAGAAAGTTCCTAGCCCTTTGGGTACCCAGGGTATTGAGTATAGTTTGTTTTCCCTAATAGCCATGAACTAAGCAAATGAGGTTCGTGCAGCTTCAGGAAGGCCTTGAGGTCATGTTCTGTTTAATTCCCTCCTGTGAACAGTAACCCTCAGTCTGAACTCACAGCCTGTCCTAAGTCTTCCTGCTGATCTCCCACCCAAATCCCCTTGTCCCTTCCTGCATCCACGGGAAGGAAAAGCATTCCTCATCCTGGAAACCCTCACCAACTGGAGTCAAGAATCCCAACATAGTTAAACTTTCCGAAGGCCCTTCTCCTTTCCCAGTGATAAACCTGCCATTTTCTAGGAGATCCAGCAGCTCCTGGTTTTACCTTATCAGTGTGGCCCCCATCCAAAGTCCCTGCAGAGTCACTCCATAGCCTCAGTTATGGAACAAGGAGAGAGGTGAGAAGTTTCAGAGCCCTGTTAAGCAATGACATTCCAAAAGCTTCCCCAAATCCTATATACAGTCTCCCTTAAAACACTCAGCAGTGATCCCTCAGAAGCCCACACTCCTGAGTGTGCTTTATATTTTACCATAGGTACTCTTTTAAATAAGCTCCAAATTCTGCCTACTGTCTTGTGAAATTCTCTTATGTCAAAGTCATAATGAGATTTCTAAAAGATTAAAGGAATTCCCCAGACTGGCATGTCACAACAGGGAGCTGACTCCCTTCTCAGCAGCTGCTGCTACTTCCTGTTAAAAAACCATACTTTATTAAAAAAAAAAAAAAAAAAACACACGGGCTTTCTCCTTGCTGAAGCCACACAGGGCCTTCTCACTTGCACCTCTACCCTGGGCTGGCTGTGCCACTCTTGGGATTTTGGATACATTCAAATCATCGTGGTGGTTAGGGAAGCAAGAAACTATTGGACAGGACAAATATCCTGCAGACATTAGAAGCCCAGTCTGATTTTTTGGTGCCAGGCTTGTATAGGCAGAAAGAAGCATCCTTTAGAAGGAATTCCTGGGATGCCATGGCATGTTAGGAGGGGCTAAGGCAGACAGCCTCACCTCCAGGTGAGGTGGGACATGGGAGCCCTGAGCCCAGCAGAACTGTCATTTGGTCCTCCCTACTACTCAGAGACCACAAGAGACATTCTGGAATCCTCACCCACTCCAGGTCACTACATAAACCTGAGTGCCATGTGTGGGAAGGAAAGGGTAAGGACAGCAAACCTTGCAGCACACAACTTTTGTGTACAGGGCCAACCCATAAGCCTGAAGTCATATCCAAGAGGCCACCACAAAATGAGGACATATCTTATCTTGGCTAAGGATTTCTTTTCCCTTAAAGGACTCTGGGCGTCCTTCACTCCTAACCAAAGCCTCCTTTGTCAAAGTTCTGCACCCTTCCTGGGCACCCTGGGAGCATGGCATCAGCTTTAGATGATACTCGGATCCCCTCTGCCTGGATCAGTTGAAAACCCACAGGTTGGCTGCTGCCCACATCAGGAGACCAGAGCCTGACAAGTTAAGGACACTAGCTCTCCTCAGACAAGAAGGAAGCAGGGTGAGCTCAGTACAGAACCAAAGAACAGTGAGTCAGAGCCAGAGTTTCCACCAAGTACATTTTATTGACTCCACTGTAGACAGACAAGGGAAGGTAACATTTGCATACGCATAGGATAAAGGGTCAGGGCCTCAGCCTGGGGGGAGAGCCAGATGTGGACCGTGGAACATGGGGCAGCTAGAATCCAGAATGTGGCGCTCTTTGTGAAAGCGATTGCAAGACTACCGCAGAGGTGGTAGAGAAAATAATGATGCAGATAATGACCATGAGGATGCTGAAGATCAGGGAGCTGATATTCAGGCACTTGGCAGTAGAGGCGTAGGCCTGGGCTCCAATCACATCGCCCACCATCTTCCTGTCCCTGGACTGAAGGAAATCAGATAGTAAGGGCCCTGGAGCTGGCCAGCGGAGAGCCAGGTGTTCTGGCTCTATTTCCCCATGTCCTCCCTGCCCACTGCCTTACTCCCTCAGGCCGGGAAACCCTACCCTCTTTTCACACACAACACACAAACTCAAACTATACAGTAGGCCCCAGCATGGGCCACATACCCCACTTTCCACACAGATTAGGGCCCAGTCTAAAGGGTGAAGGGGCATTCCAGGAATGGGGTGGGGGAAAATCTGGCCCCAGAATCCCCAGACAGCTTCATTCTATGACTATCAGAAAGTCTCCAACACCAGAGAAAGACACACAAACAAATAGAAAAGGTGCACACACACTCTCTTACACAAAGGACCCCACACTAACACCTCGGTGCCATCTGAGTAGATGGAGCTTCAGGCTCACACACACACCTTCTTATACCATCACTCCCCCCTCTAGCACACTCACCTTCACAGAGTAGGCATAGGCAATGAAGCCCAGGCAGCAGGCGTTGAAGAAGAGTGTATTGAACAGGGACCAGACCACATGGTCAGGCACAGAGACCTCTCTGGCATGTTGATCACGGTGGTCCTCACAACAGCTGAGTTGTTGGGTTCCCCCAGTTCAGTCACCCCGTACTCTTCTTTGATTGTCTCATAGCTTGGAGGAAGTCCCGCATTGGTGGGCAAGAAGGCTTGAGAATTGTGGCTCATGATATTGACTCTGGAACAATCGCCCCGTCTGGTGGATGGCTGCTGCTACCCTGGTTCTGTAGGCCCGCCCTTTCTCTAGCAGTTTCCTTTTCCTGTTGGTGGGTTAGTCTTCAGAGGGCCTTACTGTGGGGAATTGGCTGGATACCGAAGTGGGCGGTACTTAAGCCTTGAGGATCAAATTACTTCAGGGCTAGTTGACTGTTAAGGTACCTCTGTATCAAACTTCCAGAGGTCAAGACTTGTCCCAGGGCTAAAACTTGCCTCAAGGTCTCCACCTCCTGCATAGAGTAGGCACACTGGGACTTCCCCAGAACTACTGTCTCCCCAGCCCCCTGCTCTCACACCCCTTGTACATCCCTAAAGCCAGCCTCACTGTGAGGGCCTCCTCTAAAGAAACCCTGATACACACCCCCAAACTAATCTGTTGCAGGTGGGGGCTGGGGAGATCTGCAACTCAGTGTTTCCTTTGGCTGTCAGTTGGGGAGGGAGGAGCCTTCCAGCCCAGGGCCGGGATGCTCCTGGCTAGCTAAAGAAGGAAAATTCCAGTCACTTGGCTGCAGCCTGGGAGCTTATGGAAGGCAGATGTTTTCCTGCCAGTTGCAAACAGCCATTGCTCAAATGAAGCCTGAAGGAGAACAGCGGCCCAGGGAACCCCGTGTCTTTTCCCAGCAGAAGCAATGAGGGAACTGAGAGACTGTCAGAAACAAGGACAGTTCTCTCGTGGAGAAGGACATACAAACCATTTGATACTTTAACCTATTCAGTACCTCACATCCCCCCCCAAATACCCAAATTTCATCCTGCAGGACAGAGTGGATCAAGGAGGAGATGGTTAAGTCTAACTCCAGAGCCCCTGTTCACCTCTAGATGTACAGTCTTCACCATCGATCAGAGCCTCAAAAGCTAGAGAAGATCACATGTCTGTAATCCCAGCACTTGGGAAATGTGAGCAGGAGGATCAGTTCAAGGTCCAGCCTGGCTACACGAGATCTTGTCTCAAATAAATGAATAAAAAGTAGTAAGTAAAATAAAAAAATGAACAAAAGGGGGAATCATCATTTCTTCTAGAAGATGTACAATGAGCAACAGGCTCTACTTTCTTTGTCATTAGCAAAATGCAGATCAAAGCCCCATGGCACCCTGCTCATATCCATTAGGTTTGCTAGGGAAAAACAGATAACCACTGTAGTTTAGAAGCAAAGAAACCACAACACTGATGCTGCAGGCTTGCAGGATCCCACTTCTTGTGTGTGTGAGAATGAACACATGTCTATATGTATTCAGTATGTATATGCCTGTATCTCATGTCTACAGCAGCATTTGTAACGACAGGCAACAGATAGAAATTAGATGTCTATCAACTGACAAATGAAACCAATGAACAAATCCAGAAACTAGAGTCATAGGCCACAAAAAGGATGATATATGCTAAACCTGGATAAATGGACTTTATCTCAGGGCAGAAGCAGGTGAGCAGCCTCCAGGGGCTAAAGGGAAAGAGGACAGGGTTAGGTATCTTTGTTATTGTTTGGTTTGTGGGCAGGGAGTTGTTCTTGGTTGTGTGTGTGTGTGTTGTGTGTGTGTGATAAAAATCTTTTTAGGGAAAAGTCAGAGATGGTAAGGCTCGGCTCTTGTTCCTAGTGGGTCCTGTGCACGTCCCCTCTGTCTCATCTCTGACTGAATCTCACTTTGAATGAAAGTGCCCCCATAGGCTCACATTTGGAAGCTTGGTCTCCAGTTAGTAGAACTATATCTGTGTGTTGTGTTGTGTGTGTGTGTGTGTGTGTGTGTGTGTGTGTGTGTGTGTGTTTTGTGTCTGTGTGTGTGTTGTGTGGATCACAATATAAAGCTCTCCAGCTACTGCTCCAGTACCGTGTCTGCTGCTTCCCGCCATGATGACCATGGGCTAACCCTCTAAGACTGTAAGCAAGCCTCTGATTAAATGTTGTCCTTTATGAGAGTTGCCTTGGTCATGGTGTCTATTCACAGCAGCAGAACGTAACTAAGACACTTATCTTTCCCAAATACAATCCAAATAGGTTAATTTAACTAGGACCTCTTCCACCTTCATTAAAGAATTCAGAAGTCTCAGAGTGGCATTTGACCTAACCTAGAAAAGTATCCATATCATTCTAACCATTAGGAAAAGTCTCATATCTGAGATTTAGCACCATCCATGAAATAATGAGGCTCACCCTCAGAATTCCGTTATAGCCAGGCTAGCTTCCTTGGCAGGGCAGACGGGAGGCTTTGCAGGTTGTATCAGGACACTTACAGAAAAGAGTAGGGGAAAGACCCACTGTTAACTATATGATTAGGTACATATATGATTACCTTCTTATTAGAGATAGTACCTCTAACAGTAATCACATAGGAGGGATAAAACACCCATAAGTATGACAAGCTATGGAGAATAGCATTGATGGCTTCTGAGAACTGTGATCTCTTTCGAGCCAAACCATGGACAAGTATATTAATCTGGACATTTGAGAGTCAGAAAGTCCAAGCCATCTTGGTTGTACATTTTATAAGACAAGCCTCTCCAGCTATCGGACAAAAACTAGATCAAGAGCCTCCAATGGCAGTCTGCACTTTAAGGTCTTATCTTGAAGGCCTCCCACTGCTCGGTCTCAGAAAACAGAATCAACAAGTACCAGTGTTGGTGTTCTGAGTTACACGAGATGATTGATCAAAGAAAGAGACGCTGCAGGATGAATTTAGGTTTCTCAGTAGCAGGGGAATCAGCCTCTCAGGGACTGAAACTCAGACCCCTTTTTCAGAGCCTCTTTAAGGTTACACAAAAGACACCTTTAGCAAGTCAATTTCTGCAAACCAAAACTTCTTATCTGATCTAAGGGTTTTCTTGAAAGAACCGTCACCTTAAGCAATTTTCAGCCATATGAGATTTCCTGGTTTGCCTGGTATGTCTAGATACCAATTTATGCAAAGGCTCTGAGAATCCTTCAAAGGAAGGAGCCCCTAAAATCTCAGATAACAATCACTGACAAAAGGCTACTCAACAGCCGAGGTACGACAGCTCTGCTAAAATTCTGCTACATGCCAGGCTCTCAACAAATTTCAGAACTAACTATAAGCTTTACCAAAATTTTAATGCTGCTCCCTGTGTCAGATCCCAACACCGGAGGCTTCTCTACACCCCTGTATAAAGAACTAAGCTTTACCTGCTGGGCCACACCTATAAGATTCCACACTTTCCCAGCCTGAGGCTGCGTGGCTCCCAAACTGTAGCAGTTTGATCCGGACAGGACATTTCAGGAAATGCTATAGTGAGACTCACTGAGGTCACAGAGGCTCAGCCACTTCCAGGCAAGTAATTCCAAGTTAGCCTCCAACAGCGAAATTCATTGTCCTGACGAGAGTCCTCCAGCTGGGGGCAGGAGTGACTTAAAATTTACACAGAATCAGCCTGGACTTTCCGTGTGATCTGTGACCTTGCAGCAATCTAGAGAGAGCTCGAGAGAGGAGCTGAGGAAAGATGCCCCTGGGATGCTGGCCTTAATATTCATCATCTTGACTCCAACATAGCCTATTATACTCCAGCTTGACCATAATACATTGCAAGACCCATTTTAAAACAAAACCAGGAATATTATGTCCGTGTAACAATGGTAACAATCAAAACAGATTAACAGATTGAATAGGCAGTTTACCTCCCAACCCCACTGACCCACCCACATCCACAATATACTCCCCAGGAGACCCACAGGCCTTAGATTAGGACTTTCAATCAGCCCAAAGCATCCCCCCCAAAAAGCTATTGTTCCCTGACTCCTCCCAGAATCCGGAGAGGCTCTGCTTATGAAAGAAACAAGGTCAGTTCTAAATTGAGGAACTAGCAATACAATAGACGCAAATAGTCAAGGAACAAACAAGGCAATAAACAAAGTCCCAGGTTCAATCTCAGGATCATGTTTCTAAGGGCTCATCAGGATGACAAAATATCTGAGCCTACTTCCCTTTCCTAGCCCAGTCATATTCATGCCTGAGGCCTACTTCTTTGTTCTAGCCTAAGACTTAGTTTGATTCCTGACTGAAATTACTTCCTTGTCCTTGGCCAATGTCAGATTCCTGCCAAGCAGCCTCAAAAGCTCTCCACAGAAAAGTATGACAGGGGCTGGAGAGATGGCTCAGCAGTTAAGAGCACTGACTGCTCTTCCAGAGGTCCTGAGTTCAATTTCCAGCAACCACATGGTGGCTCACAACCATCTGTAATGGGATCCGATGCCCCTCTTCTGGTGTGTCTGAAGACAGCTACAGTGTACTCATATACATAAAATAATAAATAAAAAAAAAGAAAAGAAAAGTATGACAGAATTGGCTGTGAAGGAGAGTTTTAGCAATGGAGATGTTGAACAGATTGCATTTATATACTCAGTCAAAAATTAAGTTAGTCTGGAAATTTTTTTTTTTTTTTTTTTTTTTTTTTTTTTTTGTTTTGTTGTTTTGTTTTTCGAGACAGGGTTTCTCTATGTAGCCCTGGCTGTCCTGGAACTCACTCTGTAGACCAGGCTGGCCTCGAACTCAGAAAACGGCCTGTCCTCTGCCTCCCAAGTTCTGGGATTAAAGGCGTGTGCCACCACTGCCTGCTTAGTCTGGAAATACTAAAGTGTGTGTGTGTGTTAAGGATATTGGTGCATGTGCAGATATGTGCACACAAGTACATGTGTGAATAGGACAAAAGAGAGTGTTGAGTGCCCCTGTCATTCTCTACCTTACATATGTGAGTTAAGTTCTCTTACTAAACTTGGAGTTTGCCATTTTCCAGTGAGGCTGGCTAGCCAGCAAGCCCAAACAATCCTCCTGTTTCTGCACCTTCCCCCAGTGCTGAGATTACAGTGTGCATGGCCCTGTGTTTTGGTTGCTTCTCTATTGCTGTGCTGAAACACAATGACAAGGCCATTACAGAAGGAAGGGTTTATTTAGGGCTTATGGTTCTGGATGGATGAGAGTCCATGATCATCACAGTTGAGAAGCGAGGCACCAGACATGGGCAGTAAGGACAGCAGAGGTGACCTTTCAAACTGCTCACAGGAAACAGAGAGAACAAACTGTCTGTGAATGGCTCGTGGCTTTTGAAACCTAAATCCTGCCCCAGTGACAAACTACCTCCATCAAGACCACACCTCCTAATCCTACCCAAACAGTGCCACCAACTGGAAACCATGCTGTGGGGGACATTTGTCATTCAGACTACCACACCATACCTGACTTTAAAGAAATGTTTCCTTTATGTATATGATGTGTATGTGTGTGGTGGGGATGTGTGTGAGGATGAGCATCTGCCATGACCTCCTAGTGAGGTCAGAGGTCAACCTCTGGTATCAGTCTTCACCTTCCACTTTGCTTGAGACACAGTGTTTCTTATTGCTTGCTGCTGTGCGTGTACCTCAGGATAGCCCAGCCCAAGACTGGAAGATCATCCTCCTATCTCTACCTCCTATCTTGCCATAGGAGGACTGAGATTTCAGATACATGCTAGTGCATCTGGCTTTTACATGGTATTCTAGTTTTATCTTCTTTGCTGCGATAAAAATCCCCTGATCACAGAAACTGAAGGAAGGGCGGGTCGTCTGCAGACCATTCCACCTGGGTATCCATCCCATGTGCAGTCACCAAAGGTAGATGCTGATGTGGATGTCAGGAGGTGCATGCTGACAGGAGCCTGACATAGCTGTCTCCTTAGAGGTCTGCAAGAGTCTGACATACTCAGAGGCGGATGTTCACAGCTAACCATTAAACTGATCATGGGGTTCCCAATAGAGGAGTTAGAGTGAAGACTGAAGGAGTTGAAAGGGTTCTCGACTCCGTGAGGAGAACAACAATCCCAACCAACCAAAGCCCCCAGGCTCTAAACCAAAAGCCTGGGAGTGCTTAGGGAGGGACCCATGGCTCCAGCTATATATGCAAGGGAGGTATAGGTGGGAGAAGAGATCCTTGGTCCCATGAAGGCTGGATGCCAATGTGGGGGAATTTGAGGGTGGGGAGTGAGGTGTGGGGGCGTAGGTGGGAGCACACTCTCATAGAAGCAGGAGGAGGGGGGATAGAATAGGGGGTTCCTGGGCGGAAGGGGGAAAATGGGGTAAGGGGAGAGCAACTGAAATGTAAATAAAATATCCAATAAAAAAATAAATTAATTAAAAAAAAATCCCCGACCAGAAGAATTTAGGGTATCAAGGGTTTATTTGGCTTAAATTACGGGTTACAGTCCTCACTGAGCAGAAGGCAAAGCAATTAAACAAATAATCATATCACATCCACAGTCAAGAACAAAGAGAAACAGGTGTACCCAGGCTGCCTCCTTGCTTGCTTACTAGCTTTCTTTGCTCTTATATGACCCAGTTTGGAGTGTTGCACACAGTGGGTTGGGTTTTTCTACATCAATTAGCAATCAAGACAATTCTACATAATCAACTTAATTTAGATAATTCCTCATTAAAAAAAATTTTTAATAAGGTCTGGAGAGATAACTCAGTGGTTAAGAGCACTTGCTGCTTTTGCAAAGAATTAGGGCTCCATTCCCAGCATCCACATGATGCCTCATAACCATCTGTAACTCCAGTCCATCACTTTCTTCTGGCCTCTGTGGGCAACAGGCGTAGGTACCAATACCTTCATACAGGTAGACACTCAGACATAAAATAAAATATATCTAAAATAACTCTCATTCTATATGAATCTATATTGTGTCAAGTGAACAGTTAAAAGTAATTAGTATACATGGATTCTGGGAAGTTGAACTCAGCTTACGTGGCAAGTGCTTTTTTACCTTTTAAGTCATCTCACTGGCCTCTCCCATACCTAGCTTTTTACATGAGTGTTGGGAATCTGAACTCATTTCTTTACAATTGTGCAGCAAGTGCTGCTACCCACTGAGCCATCTCCTGAGCCCTGGAATGCAGCAATTTGAAAGGATTGTTAAGACACTTGACTCGCGCTCTGTCGCTAGGGTGCTGTGTCCGTCCCGTGTTCGATCCTTCCCGCTGTCCTTCAGTGGGAAAAAAAAAAAAAAAAAAAAAAAAAAAAAACTTAAAAAAAAAAAAAAAAAAAAAAAGCCGGGCGGTGGTGGCGCACGCCTTTAATCCCAGCACTTGGGAGGCAGAGGCAGGCGGATTTCTGAGTTTGAGGCCAGCCTGGTCTACAGAGTGAGTTCCAGGACAGCCAGGACTACACAGAGAAACCCTGTCTCGAAAAAAAAAAAAAAAAAAAAAAGACACTTGAAGGAGGGGCTAGTAAGATGGCTCACCGGTTAAAAGCACTGATTGCTCTTCTGGAGGTTGTGAGTTCAAATCCCAGGAACCAGATGGTGGCTCACAACCATCCTTCTTATGGTGTCTGAAGACAGCTACAGTGTACTTAAAATAATAATAATAATAATAATAATAATAATAAAGGCCAGAGCAAGTGTGGGCCTGGCAAGAGGGAGCAGAGCTGGAGCACGAGGGAAGGGGAAAAATAAAAGAATAAATAAATAAAAGACAATTGAAGGATATACCTGGAAAGGCCCAAGTAAAAGTGTCTAAAGTCCTGAGTTTATAGATTTATTTATTTACTTACTTATTTGAAGTTGGCTCTTGATGTTCATTTTTTAAGACTTATTTTCATTCTTTTCGTTTATTTGTCTATATCTGTGTGTGTGCACTCATGTGTCGATGGGTGTGTGTACAGATGCCAGAAGACAGCAGTGGGCATCCTCCTCCATCATTCTGCCTGTTCCTCTGAAGAAACGTCTCTCTTGATTGTAGAGCTTGTGTCTCAGCTAGGTTGGAAGCCAGGAAGGCATGGCAATCCTCCTGCCTTAACCCCCTCCCCATAGTACTGAGGTTACGGGCATTTGCAGGAATGCCCAACTTGTTAAATGGGTGCTGGGTTACAAACTGTGGCCTCGGGACTGGACTCTGAGCACTCAGCTGTTGGACTCTCCAGAGCTTGGTGGCCTTTGGAGGGGTGGGGGTGGAGTTAAGTCTTCCATTGGTTTGCCGTTTTCTGAGGGTTCTCTTATCTTTTACTTTGAATGCTTGTTGGAAAGTTGAATCTTATCATAATAGGTGAGTACATGTAGTAATTCCCTACAATTTAACAGTTGTTGGAGAACTTAAGAACACCCAAAAGAGCCGGGCGGTGGTGGCACACGCCTTTAATCCCAGCACTTGGGAGGCAGAGGCAGGCGGATTTCTGAGTTCGAGGCCAGCCTGGTTTACAGAGTGAGTTCCAGGACAGCCCGGGCTACACAGAGAAACCCTGTCTCAAAAAAACAAAAAAACAAAAACAAAAACAAACAAAAAAAAAAAAAAACCAGAACACCCGAAAGCTTTTCAGATTGGCTAAAAAAAGAAGTTCATTTGAATGAGGTTCCCTATCTAAACCAGTTCCTGATGGGACATCTGGGCAATAACTGATAAATGTTTATACAATATTACCAATTATTTTGATTTTTTTGTACTCCCCATCTAGGGCTTTAGAAGCTAAGTAGGGGCTAGGCATGGTGGCACACACTTTTAATCTCAGCACTGGGGAGGCAAAGGAGACAGATGTCTATGAGTTCAAGGCCAGCCTGCTCTACACATCGAATTCCAGGACAGCCAGGTCTACATAAAACAGTGGTTCTCAAATGCTACAATTCTTTATATGTTTTCTCGTGTTATGGTAATACCCAACCATAAACTTATTTTTATTGTTATTTATGAATTGTAATGTAAATATCTGATATGAAGATGGCCTTAGACTCCTGTGAAGGGTTCATTTGACCCCCTCAAGAGGTCACAACCGATAGGCTGAGAACCACTGACACAGAGAGACCCTGTCTCCAAAAAAAAAAAAAAAAAAAAAAAAAAATCTAAATAAATAAATAAAGTCAAAATGATGGGTCAAAAATGAACCTTGTACTGTAGTCAGTCGAGACTCTGTGGAGTTATGCTAGGGACTTAGGAGGATCCCCTTCCAGCCTTCATTGCCCCTCTCCCAGTGTGCCCTCTATGGTCCTGGGTCAGGGTCTTGCTGACTGTGTGAGTTTCCACAGTTACAAAGAAGACCTTCCTCCTCCCACCCCCCATGACTTCACAGCAAGTACATGGTTAAAGTACAATCCCCTGGGGCTCCCATGTCCTTTCTGAATGAGACCACAGGTGACTTACCAGAGTTGTAGGGCCCCTTTACAGGGGTTCCATTGTCCCCTTGGTACTGGGTGACCTTTGGTGGTCCATTTTGTTCCTATATCCTCATTGGCTTTGGCCTATATGTTTTGTTGGTTGAACGCCCAGAAGAATGGTTTTTAACAGTCATAAAGAGGAAGTAATAAATTTAGTTTTAACTTTCATGTAACAGGCAAAGCTTAGATAACAACACAACTTTTTAAATAAGTTCTGGTTTGATGATATTCAATTTCATATGTACTTCAACTTCTGACAGGCTTAGCAGAAAACACAATTTATTATGTCACCAAGAACAAATCAATATTTTCAAGAACCCCAATTATTTTAAATGGAGAACAAGATGTTTTGTTTTAGACCAGTGCACTGAATTTTAGTCTTGGGAATTGTGAACATCATATATATATATATGCAGTTTCATCGTTTACAGACTTTTTGCAGCATGCTTCAGTTCTCAAGTTTTGTCCTTGCCTGCCTTCTGTCTTTCCCTTTCCCTTTTTGGAAAGAAAAAAAATCTGGTTATTTTACCTTAGGACAAACTCATATTTTACCATGCAAAAATTCATCTTATCATGAGACAGAGCAACATAAGCAAATTTACCATTTACTGAAAGCGTTGAATCTAAGTTGCATTCACAACACAGTGTGTTGTTGGAGGAAGTCTTTTTGTGCTAGATGCCCAGTTTCATACAGAATAACCACTTGTCTCTGACTCAGTTTTTGGTAAATAAGTTGTTTGAGGAAGTCTTTTTGTGCTAGATGCCCAGTTTTATACCGAATAACCACTTGTTTCTGACTCAGTTTCTGGTAAATAAGTTCCCAGGAACTCTAATTCCTTGATCCCCATCCAGAAACGTGCCACCATGACCATGTGCTTTGTTATAAGCTATGACTAACAACTGATGTAGGTTTTTGTAACCCACTTAGGCGGATGCAGATGTTCAAGGACTATTAGAAGATCACTTTGACTGCCTAATCTTGGCAAAGGTGAACAGCTCTTTGGTCTCTGTAACTTGTTTGTGCAAATACCCAAGGACTTCTGAGGGGGGAGGGGTGTTGCCTGTAAAAGCCCTTCCCTCACCAGCCTCCAGGCGGCACATCTCCGATTTGCTAGGGACTGTGGCCCTGCCAGCAACATTAATGAATTTGGCTAATTATAATCTGAATTGAGTCTAAGGATCTTTCCCTGTAGTCTTAAGCTCCATAACATTGTAATAACCTAATTACCTGTCCACGTGTAGTTAAAACTATTAAGTTCTTATCTGTCATAGGTTCTAAGCAGGCAGTATTGCTTGCTTGGATTTTTTCCTTTAAGGTCATTTATGTTTTTCCCTCTTTGGTCCCCCAAGAGTCTGTTATGCTCCAGCAAGAGATGGCCAAGATAGTTAAGTTTCCAGTGACCTCAAATGGTGAACTTAGAACTTAGTGATAAAGGAGGGACAGAAAATACAGAGTGCCAAACATTTGTATATGTTAACTTGGTAATTATAACTTAGACTACAAAAGACATCTGTTCCTCTGAAGAACTGGAGTACAACAAACAGCTTTGGCCTAGACGGCCAAATGGTAAGAAAAGAGAAGTAGCTGGTGTTCGTGAACAGGACAACATGAGCAGGACACTTGCAACTGGAACCAGTAATGGCAGGCTGGAGCCTGTATTAAGATAGGAGAGGTCTTCAATGGCACCTCAGGAAGGGAAAGCATGTCTTGTTCCTGGAGTTACCTAACATGAACATCCCAAATAAGTATGTGAGAGAAACTATGAGCATGTGGACAAAGAGAGGGAGCAGCTGGAAAGAGTCCTGCGGGTGCAAGGGAGGGAGAACCGAAGAGGGAAAAATCAAGATGAAGCAGAAGAATCAGAGTTGCCGGCAGAGGGATGGTCAGTAGTAGACAAGCTGGAAGCTATCTAAAGGAAGAGTCATCATGGTGTTCATATCAGGCTCGTGTGAGAAGGATGAACGAGTGTCAGAGATCCCAGCTGTCACAGGATATCTGGTCGCACTGTGATCCCCCGAGATTGTGTTGTTGCCTGGAAAACCCTGTTTCAAATTAGTGGTGTGATTCAGCCCTCATACACACCTTTAATCCAATAGCTTTCTGCTTGAATATTATAAGCAGGATTGAATAAAGTCAACCATGGGTCAATAGGAAGAGCAAGCAAGCAGCTGACACGATGTGAACATAGGAGGAAAAAGACAGACTGACAGAAAGTCAGGAGGACAAATAGAGAAGGCCCTTTTGGGACATTGGATGAGGAGGAAGTGGGGGGGGGGGGCTCTCTGAGCTAGCAGGCTTTCACTCCAGCATCTGGCTTCTGAGTCTTTTGATAAAATTGAACAATTGAGATTTTGTTTTTTGTTTTTTTTTTTAAAAAACACCCAATAAACTATATATGGCATCCCTGTCACCGGTGAGGATCTGAAGATCAAATTTAGATAATCAGTTATTGCATCCCAGAGGTGAGTTGAGGAAACAGAGTAGGATCCATCTATGTTCACCTATGATGCATCCATAGAAGGCAATGGGTACCACTTCCTGGTGCTTTCAGTGGTGAGATTACAGTCTTAGTGCACTGACTTGGCTGTAAAGTGCCTTAGACTGGGGTGTCTCCTGTTGGCCATCATTCCTCTAAAGGATATCCAGAAATTCAAGACATCTAATATCAATTGTGAGGGAGACAGTAAAAGCTTGGTTACCCATAGTTCTCTCAGATCAGGAGGTCTGATGGGAATGAGGGGGACATAAGTGTCATCAGTCACATGCTCTGTTCCCTCTTCCTCTGAAGAGCAGCAGCAGTGAATGCTGGAGCATAGAAGCTGACATGGAAGCAACAAGGAAGAGGGAAAGAAAGCGTCCTCACAATGTCTGTGGATCACCTGTCTGAACTACCATTGCCAATCCTGCATTGCTTCATCAACTGTTACGAAAGTTAGGAAAGTATTCCCATTGTCTTTTGGGGGCAAGCCTGTGAGAATTTACCTGCTGTATTTTTGCAGTATATTTTCTTTCTTTAAAACATTACTTATTTTTAAAGATTTTTATTTTTTTAATTTTTAAACTTTTTTTTATTTTATGAAAATGAGTGCCTTGCTTGCACATGACCTGTGTAACACACTTATACCTGGTGCACACAGAGTCCAGAAAGGTGTTTAGATCTCATGGAATTGAAACTACAAACAGCAGCCACGTGTATACTGGGACTTCAAAGCAGGTCATCTGGAAGAGCAGCCAGTACTCTTAAACCCTGAGCGTCTCTCCAGACTTAAGGACTTTATTTTAATTATGTGTATATGTGTGTTTGTGGGGGGTGAGAGTGTACACGTGAGTGCAGTACTCAAGGAAGTCAGAAGAGGGCATCAGACCCTCTGGAGCCAGACATACAGATTGTTCTGAGTTGCCTGACCATGGGTGCCATGGGTACCTTCTCTCCAGCCCCAGCTTCTTCTCTCTATTAAATCATTTTTATCTAGATTCTAATCTGGTAAATACTTTTATCCCTGTGCCTTTGGTTCCTCGTTCTTGATACACAATAGAATCCGAACAAAGGCGGTGGTGTTGCCTGGGAGGTACAAGGCAACTCCTGAGATTTCCCTGTCTGCTGCTTTGCCTCCTGCAGCCTCTCCCTTCTCTGGCCTGGCCTGGCCTGGCCACTCTGCTGTCCTCCTAGCATGTTTCATTACCTAAAGGCTTTAAGTGGCTTCTCCTAGATGTCTGCTGGTCTACTTTGTAGCTTTTATGTAGGTATGGCTTCCCAGAAGATGATATTAAATCTTCTCTGGTCATCTCTTTCCTCTGAAATGCCAACTATGAGTGAAATTAAGTGCTAATGGCTTGTAGAAGTTTAAACCATTACTGCAAACCTCAGGATCTTCAGATCTCCTAGAGGTAGAAGTGAGACAGAAGCAAATTCCCAGACAAGGTTTTTATTAGGGGCTTTTCCCTCAGAGGAGAAATGGAAGAGGTGTGGAGGTTTGGGAGGGTGGAGGAGAGGCATGGCTCTGTGACTTCCTGGCTTTTAAGTACATTAAGGAGGCAAAGGAATGACATTTAGCACACAGTGAGGACTTCAGACAATGAGGCAGTCTTGATAATGCCATTTATATTCAGTAAATGCTGCGATGGCTAATGCTGTTTATCAATCTGACTTCATCTAGAATCAATGATAACACAGCAGCTGGGCACACCTGGAGGGAGGGGTTTTTGTTTTGTTTTGCTAGTTGATTAGTTCAGAAGACCCACCCTAAATCTAGGCCACACCTTCTGGTGGCACCCCACATAAAAGGGATATGAAAGAAGGAAGTTTTGCTTGTTGCCTGCTTACCCTCACCCTCACTGACCAGTTTCTCTTCTCCTGTTCTGAAGATATTAGAACCTACTTCTTCAGGATCCCAACGTACCTCTCTAAACCTTCCTGGACTCTAGCATCAAATTGAGACAGCTGACTTTAGTCTTGAGGACAACGCCAGGATCCTCAGCCTTTTCCTTCAGGAGACAGCCGTTGTAGGGCTCCTCGGACCACACCTGTAAGTCATTCTAATAAATTCCCTTTTTAGGACGCACAGCAGTTTGGGTCAGGATTTGGGGTATAGTTACTCTGGGAATTTCCACTTAAGCCTTTGTTTTTCTTTCAACTTTCAGCTCTAGAAATGAGTATCTTACAAAGGCAAAAGCAGATTAACTAGGGCATATAGAATCCTGAGCTCCAGCCCGTTTGTACAGAAGGTAGATGTTAGAATATAACAAGTTGTGGGGCTTCTGTTATCACAACAAAAGGAATAAAGTTAAAAAGAAAAGTGTACAAAAAAGTCATCACTCCTCAAAGCAAGCTACAGAGAGAACCTGTTGTTTCCTTCTATTTACCTGTAACCTATCACTTGGGATTACTGCTGTCATTCTTTCCCTTCCCAGTGGAGGGGCAGCTGCTGCTCAGCTCTTCAATCTCCAGCCTCTGGGATTAGAACAGTTTGAAAAGGGTAGGAGTGGCTCTTGCTGCACACACCCCAATGGTAACTTGAAACCATTATTTGCTCTCACTCCGAGCCCCTAAAAAACACAACAAATTATAAACATAAGGAAGTAGTTCCGAGAAAACAGACCCTGCTGGGAAAAGCGGGCCCACTGCACAACAGGCTCCGGACTTCGCTTAAAACCACGTTTCCCTCATTCCTTCCTTATTCACAACTCTTCAGCCTCCAAGCCCAGAGATGCCAAAGGAGCAGCAAGAGGTGGTTTATACTGGGGGGACCCCCACATCTCAACTTCTGCGACCACCACCACAATCAACATGCCTGCTGAGATCTCCACGCCTGACCATGTGATCTGGTCCCTGTTCAATACACTCTTCATGAACTTCTGCTGCCTTGGGTTCATGCCTATGCCTACTCTGTGAAGGTATTGTATGGCCTCAACCTTGACTTATCCAGATGGCACCTGGGGCGTGTGTGTATGGTAGAGGATGATTTGTGGGGGGGGGGGGGGCCTGTACCTATATGTAAATTGAGTATAATGCATCATTTTTTTGTATGTGTGTGTTGAGGGAATCCTGGGAGGTACCTGGCCATCCTGGGTCAGGCTATCTCCATCATAGCCTAGAGTTTGAAGGAAGTCTCCTTATTTCCTGATTCCTGGAATGTTCCTTAACCTGAAGATTAGGACGCAGGGCTGGGTGGAAAGTTCACTAGGAACAACGGGAAACAATGAGTAAGAGGCTAGTGTATGTTTCTGGATAGTTTTGAATGTGAAAGTGGCCAGGATGGGAACATGATGGGAAACCCAGTCAGAACTTGTCTTCGTTGACCAGCTCCAGGGCCACACTGACCATCTAGTTTCTCCAGTCTAGGGACAGAAGATGGTGGGTGATGTATGGGGCCCAGGCCTTCGCCTCCACCGCCAATCCTGAACACACGCCCTATCTTCATGTCCTATGGCCACGTGTCATCATTATCTAGGCCACTAAAAAATAGCCATCTTGCAGCATCTCACATAGATAACAGATCTGGGCCTTCGCTTGTATGATTCCACTCCTATAGCTGCCCCAAAGCTTAGTCTTGGTACCTCTGCCCAGGGTTCTCTATGGTTCTGTCTTAGCTCAATCAAGTGATGTGCTTGACTCTCTGTCCCTGGACAGTCTTGTATTGGTCATTCTACCTCCAGTCTGAGGGCACAGAGGTCCTCAAATTGGCAGGTTTCTGGCCACTTGCACTGGGCAGTAGTTACCAGGTTCTTCGTGTGAGGGTGTGTATGGGGGTGGGAGGACAGGGTGTGAACTTTGCCTCCTGAGCTTCATGTCCCCAATGGTCCAGAAATGATACAGAACAATGACCGAGAAGTGTTCAGCCACGATGTCTCACCCTTTAGGTTCGTACACCTTTCAACAAATCATATCCCAGGGCTCGGTGAGGACCTCTGAGCTTGGGGCTCTGGGCTCCTGGCCCGACCCAGACACAACGCACTGGGTTCTGCATGGAGCTTGTCGTCTCTTTATGCCTCTCTACCTTCAACCTTCATAGTGTTTGCTTCTGATCCTGGGGCGAGCGGTTTGGATGAGGGCCACAGAATGCTCTTTTACTTGCTTTGGTGGACAGGCAGAAAACCCAAAGGAAGTGTGCCAGCTTCTGGGGATCTGGACACTCTGGGTCCCCTAACCTTGGCTGTGCAGTACCATACTGTGCAGAGGGCCTCTCACCCTCCCATAGCTCATTTGCCACAATGAGACTCAGGTGTGGTGGCTGCCACATCCACACTTGCACCTCAAGTTTGCAAGTCTCTTGGAGTCCCAGGACATCAAGATGCTGGTTCAAGATGTCTGGTTCTTCATCTCAGTGGTGCCTTCAAAAGAGTACTTACTTGTAGTTCCCAAGGTCAGTCCTCAAGTGTCTATCAGCCTTTCCTACTGTGTCTGTGGAACTTGCCACCCACCCTACCCTCTTCAATTCCTTTCCTTGTCAGCTACTACAGTGGCTTTGATCCAGAATTCCTAAGGTAGCTACAGGGCTGGCTTTTGTGCCAATTCGGGAAGTGCTGCAGTAGATTCAGCCAGGGAGCAGACCAGCTCTTAACAGGAGGGGGGTGGGATGCTTGGTGCAAAGTGAGAACCCCTTACACAGTGGTGGGCCCAGGACCCACTTGTCTTCTGCCCATGACTGTGGCAGAGTAGAATGGCCCAGCAGGGGCATAACCATCCAGGAGGGATCTAATGGGTGTTGACAGTTGCTATCTAGTTCCCAACGTCCCTTGATGCCCAGGGTAGTGACAGAAAAACCAGAAGGAAGGCTTCAGAAGTGTGCTTGTGCAACTCTGCATGTGCATAAGGCCATCCCCCTGTGCATTTATGCCCCAGAAGTTTCCTGTTCTCTTCTATTCTGGCTTTACAGGAAAGAGCTAGGTACTGAGGGGAGACAGAACTAAATAACTGAGGGCCAAATTATTCCACAGCAGAAGAGCAGAAAAAAGGAAGGATCTGGGAACTTCCTGTCCTGGAACTCAAATCAGAACTTGTCCCAGGGCCCCTACCTCCTATTTAAGGTGGGGGTCCTGTGGCCATTTCCAGGTGGGAGTCTCCTCAGCGCTGATGCTGTGCAACAGCTATAGCACCTCAGGGCCACAGCTTGATTCCACACAACTCCCCCACCCCCACCCCATCCTGGCCCCAGAGCACCCCTAAGCTTTTCGTTCACTGTGGGGCCCTTCTCTGACGATGTTCGATGTTCGTGGCCTTTCCTTGGCTGACTTGCTGCAGGAACGGGCTTGGGAGCTGTCCCTCCTTGTATATGAGGGAAGGTGGTACCTCCCAGCTCAGGGTCTGGATACCTCTAGCTAACTGAAAAGGGTCTACATTGGGAGATTGGAAAATTCCAGTCACTTGGCCGAAGCCTGAGAATTCCTAGAAGGCAGATGTTTTCCTTCCGGTTATGAAACGACCATCATTCAAGAGAAGCCTGCAAGAGATAGCAATGTGGGAAATTCCAAGTTTATTGATGGAACCAATGAGAGAGCTGACCTCAGAACTGAGCTAAGGGACGAGAGAGATGACTCAGTGGTTAAGAGCACTTGTTGTTTTTCCAAATAACCCAGGTTCAATTCCCAGCCCTACATGGCAGCTCAAGGTCATCTGTAACTCGATGTGTAGTGGGATCCGACATCCTCTTCTGGCCTCCCTGGGCACCAGGGAGGCACACAGTGCTCAGACATACAGTGCAGGCAAAACACCCATACACATAAGATTAAAACAAAATTAAACATTCATTAAAAAAAAAAAATCAAAATATGGCCGGGCGGTGGTGGCGCACGCCTTTAATCCCAGCACTTGGGAGGCAGAGGCAGGTGGATTTCTGAGTTCGAGGCCAGCCTGGTCTACAGAGTGAGTTCCAGGACAGCCGGGCTACACAGAAACCCTGTCTCAAAAAACCTAAAAAAATAAAAAAAAATAAAATAAATAAAAAAAATCAAAATAAGAAGTCAGGGGGTGGGGGGCATGGTACATACCTTTAATCCCAGCACTTGAAAGACAGAGGCAGGTGGATTTTTGAGTTCAGAGGCAGTCTAGTCTACATGGAAAGTTCTAGAACAGCCAGGACTACAAGAAATCCTATTTGGGGAAAAAAAATAAATAAAGGAATGGAGAGAGGGAGGGAGGGAGGAGGAGGAGGGAGGGAGGGAAAGTCGTTGTGAGGGACACAACAACTCATTAGCCAGGTTAACCATTTCAGTAACTTCACATGGAGCTGACTTTTCAAATTTCAGTGCAGTGCAGAAAGGGCGAAAGGTCAATTAATTAACTCCTAAAGAGTGGGGACAGGGCATGAGGGTGGGGAGAGGGGTCACTCTGATCCCTACCACCTTCCTGAGTAATGAAAGTCAGAGTCAGAAGACATCATCAACTTGGTGGGATGTCACCCCAGGAATAGATCATTCTGGAGGAAGCAAAGTCCAAGGCTCACTCCAGGAGGTCTCTTTCATTCTCAGAAAGTTGACTGACACTGGGATTCAAATCAAACAAAGCAAACAACCGTGGAGCAGTTTGGGTGGCAACCGTCTCAAGTATTAGCCTCAGCCACCATCATGCCTTCTGCTGTCCTCACCAGACTCTACCAATTAAGGCTCTCGGTGGCTCTTTACCCGGCCTTGGTTAAGGCTACAGGACCCTCTGTGCTAAAAGAGACTCAAATAAACGTGAAATAAGCAGAGGCTTGCAAGGATTTTCTGAGTAAGGCTCATTTTCTGACTCACCCTCAGCGAGAGTAGACAGGAAGCCGACTCTTCTTCCCAGCCTTAACAGTGAGCCACCCCCACCTATTCCACACAGGGAGTGTGTATGGCTTCCCTTCAGAAGCTATAGCATTGTATAACAGCTAGCTGAGACATATTTAGTAAACAAAACCTAGTGACACAGTAACAAAACAACTAAATGCCAGGACATAACCCAACCACACCTGAAATTATATTCAATGTGAATTTCCCTGCCAAACCCCATGTAGAAGTTTTATAGCCTCAGAATACAAAACAGACCAAGGACGGGAACTGACAAAACTGCAGAGAAACTCCACACACTTGACTACAAATCACGCACAGCTAGGATGGTGCAGCTTGAGAAAAGGGCACTGAAAGCAAAAGAATTTAGGGGCCAGCCGGGCGGTGGTGGCGCACGCCTTTAATCCCAGCACTTGGAGGCAGAGGCAGGCGGATTTCTGAGTTCGAGGCCAGCCTGGTCTACAGAGTGAGTTCCAGGACAGCCCGGGCTACACAGAGAAACCCTGTCTCGAAAAAACACAAAAAAAAAACAAAAAAAAAAAAAAAAAAGAATTTAGGGGCCAAAATGGACTGTAAAAACCTAGTTGGATTTGACAAGTGTGACCTTGTCACAGCATATTAAAATTACTATCAGACTTCTAAGTAAAATAAAATGCATATAATAAACGCATGGTTACAAGTACTTGAGAATATATCTGCCATAGAATGTTCTAGATCAATGTGAGACTAAGATTCAAACAAGACAACAATAAGTAGATTGATTGATAAAGATATATATATATATATATATATATATATATGTATATATATATATATATGTATATATACATATATCAGTAGATTTCCATATACCAGATGTTATAGTAACCATCCAAAAACAAATGAGAATTATATGCATGTAAACGGTTTATGGCCCTGTAAGCAGAATGAGGCAGAGCAGAGCGACTTAACTAATGGAACTGAGATATAATGAATCTAAGCTGCATGATATAACCTGTAAGTTAGGCATTACTAGTGCAGAAAGGTATGCACCTATTTCCTGGCACTGGTCAATTTTCTATTCCTATAATAAAATACCTCAGACCATTAACTACTAAAGAAAATGGTTTGTTTTGGACTCATAGTCCTGAAGTTCCATCCAAGATTGGCAGCCCTTTGGCTTTGAGATCTGGCTAGGGTTGGTGCCTCACAAGAGAGCACAGAGCAGAGCAAATCCAGCAAAGACCAGTATCCACAGTAGGCCACATTTCCAGTAATCTGAGCACCTCCCAGTAGGACACACGTCTCCTGATCTACCACCTTCCCAAAAGACAAAACCTATAGTAAATGTATCCCTGACAGTGAACTGACCCTCAGGGAGTCTGGGTCAGCCTCAGCCTGAATAATAAATATATGAGTTAATCTTTATTGTCATCTTGACTGAATTTAGACTCACCCATGCAAACCTGAGCATATCTATGGAGTTTGTAGGATTGACTGGGAAGGGAAGTGTGCGTGACAGCACTTCGCAGGCTGGGCTCATGGACTGAATTAAAATGACAGCACTTGTTGCTTCCTGACTGTTAGTTTAGTGTGGCCAGCTCCCCACGTTCCTACCATGCCTTCCCCACCATGACATGCATGCACCCTGTGAGCACTCTCAGGTCGTGCTAGATCTCAAGAAATTCCTTTTCCCAAAGTCTGCACTTAGACAAAAGCCAGCATCTCTAGCGAGACTTAAGAAGTCAGTTCCTGAGCCTGGGAGTGGTGGCGCACAGCCTTTAATCCCAGCACTTGGGAGGCAGAGGCAGGCGGATTTCTGAGTTCGAGGCCAGCCTGGTCTACAGAGTTCCAGGATAGCCAGGGCTACACAGAGAAACCCTGTCTTGAAAAACCAAAAAAAAAAAAAAAAAAAAAAAAAAAGTGAGTTCCTACTTGCTAAAAGGAGTCTTTCTCCTGATCACTAGATAAGCTATGTTAGCTGCATACTTTCTCGGTTCTTCTCCTGAACCTATCTGCATCCATGTGCCCTCTCTCTTCCCTCTCCCTTCTTCCTCTCTCCCTCTCTCTGCTCTCTCCTCTCCTAGCCCACCCAGTTCAGTCTAGACTCTTCCAGATGACTCTGGCTGTGCTTGCCCTCATACCTACAATGAGAACCTTCTCTTCCACCGTCCCTAGGAGCAGCCATGTCCTCATTTCTATTCATCCGGTGAGTTAGATGGGAGTCAGAGAAGTGGGGAAGGGAAGGGAAGCTCAGGGCTGGAGAGGTGTAGGGTAGAGGGCCAGTCAGGAGGATGCAACAAGTACTAGTGTGCAGGAACTGAGGGAGCCCCTCGGCTAGCAAAGACCTCCATATGCTAACAGACAGCACAAGCATATGTTAATGGAAGAGTTAAGGTTTTTGTTTTTGTCTAAGTTTGGAGTCCTTTTAGAAAGAACTATCTTCTTAAATCCCTGAGGGAATGCTGGCTTGTCTAAATGCCAGACTTTGCGAAAAGGAATCTTTTAGAACCTAACCGAGTTGGATTTTTTTTCTTGGGAGGGGGGGGGGGTTGTTTATCTCTTGTCCTTTTCTCCTTTTTCCTAACTTGTTTTTTTTCCTTTATTTTTTTCTTTTCTTTTATCTTGCTTCTTCTTTACTTTCCTCATTTCATTTAGTATTTTTATTTTTACCGCAATTTTTAACTATGAAGTTTTCAATGATCTTTGGTGGGGAGAGTGGTGGTTTGAGCGAGAATGGCCACCATAGGCTCGTGTATTTGGAGGCTTGGTGCCTAGTTCGATTGAACTGTTTTGGGAAGGATTGGGAGATGTGGCCTTGTTGAAAGAAGTGTGTCATTAAGGTAGGTTTGGGGGTGCCGGGCAGTGGTGGCGCACGCCTTTAATCCCAGCACTTGGGAGGCAGAGGCAGGCAGATTTCTGAGTTCGAGGCCAGCCTAGTCTACAGAGTGAGTTCCAGGACAGCCAGGGCTACACAAGAGAAACCCTGTCTCGAAAAAAAAAAATAATAAAGGTGGGTTTGGGGGTTTCAAAAGCCCATGGCAGTCCCAGACTCAGCACTCTGTCTCCAATTCTGTAGATGAGGATATAAGTCTTAGCTACTGCTCCAGTGCAGTGCCTGCCCACCTGCCCGCCTGCCCGCTGCCCTGTTCTCCACTTTGATGATCATGGACTCACCCTTTGGAACTGTGAGAAAGCCCCCACTTAAATGCCTTCTTTTACAAGTTTCTGTGGTCATGGCTTCCCTTCACAGCAATAGGGCACTAACTAAGACAGGAAATGACTGCCTTTAATGAATTTTGTGTTTCTGTATCTTGTTTAGTTTGATGTTGTTGCTGATCAAGCAGGTTTGTTTGTTTGTGTTTTGGTTTGGTTTGAGACCATGTCTCAAAACCTCTGTGTGTAGCCCTGGCTGTCCTAGAACTCACTCTATAGACCAGGCTAGTCCTGAACTCACAGAGATTGCCTAGCTCTGTTCCTGAGGGCTGGGATTAAAGGCACCACCAACAGGCTTTGTTTCTATCTTCTTCTTTTTTTTTTCGAGACAGGGTTTCTCTGTGTAGCCCTGGCTGTCCTGGAACTCACTCTGTAGACCAGGCTGGCCTCGAACTCAGAAATCTGCCTGCCTCTGCCTCCAAGTGCTGGGATTAAAGGCGTGCGCCACCACTGCCCGGCTGCTTTGTTTCTTCTTAAATGCCATTCTTCTTTGAATATCCCATCCCTCCTAAAATGTGGCTCACTAAGAGATTTTTAAGTAAAACCAGAAGTGATTTATATTATAGATCTTTACAGGTGCAGAAATCACAACACAGAAACACCTGAAAGATGAAAAATCAAGACAACATGACTCCTCCAACATATCATAACGCTTCAATAACCAAATTTAAGAAAAAAAAACCTGCCGGGCGGTGTGTGGCGCACGCCTTTAATCCCAGCACTTGGGAGGCAGAGGCAGACAGATTTCTGAGTTCGAGGCCAGCCTGGTCTACAGAGTGAGTTCCAGGACAGCTGGGGCTACACAGAGAAACCCTGTCTCGAAAAAACAAAAAAAAAAACCCTGAAATGACAAAAAGTTCATGGTCTAATCATAATGATTTTCGAGATATGCAACCTTGGATAAGAAGGTCAGTGGTATGGGCAGAACTTGCATAAGGGAATAAAAATTTTGGTGGGGGGAGGAACCAAAAAAGTTTTGGAAATGAAAAAAAAGAATCAAATAAAAAAATATCACTAGTATATAGAAAGCATCAGCAGATTAATCTTGAAGAAGAAATATCAGGAATTTCAATGTATATTCAAAGTAATATATATTGAAATATCAGTGGAGGAAAGGAACATCACCACACTTTCAAGAACTCAGAAACCCGATCAAGACCAAACCCAAGAATCTATAAGGTAGAAGGAATCTTAGAAAATCTACTCAATGGAATCATAGCAGAAGGTTTCCAAGTGCTAGGGAAAGAGACAGACACTTAGACACAAGAGGCATTTGGAACTCCAAAGTGGCATAGCCAGAAAAGGAACCTGTCTGTAACCCATTGTAATTAAAATCTTAAGACTAGAGAGCAAAAGAAAAACACTGAAAAACAATAAAAGCATTAACATATGAGGGCAAACTCATCAGAATTAACAGGTCTCTCAAAAAAAAAAGCAGTAGTAAAACAGAAAGAACAGCATCATGTATTTTAAACCCTGAAAGTAAATACCTCTCAAGTCTACTCTATTGAGCAGTTGACTTTTCAAATCAATAGGGAAACTGGGTGTGGTTGCTTATATCTGTAATACCAGGACTAGGGAGGCTGAGGTAGTAAGATTTCTGAGATTTGGAGGCCAATTTGAACTATACAGTGAGTTCCGGGTCAGGCTGGGATAAAGAGATCTAGTTTCAAAAAAAAAACAGCAACAAGATAATACATGGAGAATAGCTTTTCGAGAGAAGCAGGACCTGAAATAATCCACCACCACTAAACTGGTCCACAGCAGATGCTGAGAGTCCAAAAGGTAAGAAACAGTCACACATAGGAGAGTGTAAGAAAAAATCAATTTCATGAAAGGAATATATGAACAAAGAAGGAATCACTCACACCCAACTTAGTAAATCACCAAACCCTTACTAGGTGAGTAATAAGTATAGAAATAAGTAATATTTGAACCAGCCAGGAAAACAACTAACAAGATTATAGGAATCAGCAAATCCTATCAACAATGTCCCTAGAAGTAAACACTCTTAACTTATGCTTAAAACATGCAGACTAGCTGGTTATATTAAAGATCTATTGTTTGAAAGAAACACACTTCACTGGCAAAAGCAGGGTACTTTAGTGCAACCTGAAAGTATCATGACTTGTCACAAACATCAGATACTTCATGCAAGTCAAATATACCAGAGTCTATGTGACACACACAGGAAACCAACTCCCAGAAAGGAAAGCAGCCATAGGAAGCTTCCAGTAAGCTGGAAAAAGGCTGTGGTCTCTGGAGAAGCAGACCCACAGAACACAGCTTGTCACAACACTTGGAGACCTCCTATAGAAGATAAACTGGATTTGCATGTGGCTTTCCCTCAGACTGAGGCAGCAAAGTATGACCAGGGAGATTAAGAGGACTTGGTAAGGGAAAGAACCTCTTGTCCTGAGCTGGTTTAAAGTTCTTGTCAACTGACAGGCCATGAGTTCCACACAACCAATGACAAAATGCTGTGAAGATTGCCTACATAGAAACAATATTTCAGCTGAGCAGTGGTGGCGCACGCCTTTAATCCCAGCACTTGGGAGGCAGAGGCAGGCGGATTTCTGAGTTCGAGGCCAGCCTGATCTACAGAGTGAGTTCCAGGACAGCCAGGGCTACACAGAGAAACCCTGTCTCGAAAAACCTAAAAAAACCAAACAAACAATATTTCCTTTTCTTCTTATTTTTTTAATAGAAACATTTCAAATAGGGATGTTAAAACAGCAATGAGCAAAACTTAAGGCCAAACCATACATGGGCTTTCATTTTAACCTTACTGTGTCCTCATCAGAAAACCTATGATTTTCTGAGACTCTCACAAACAAGATTTAAACCACCTGTATAATCAAAGCATGCACTGACCACTCCGTGGTCTGTGTAAATTAAGAACTTTTTGGCAACAAGCATGAAGGCTCACTCCCTTGATCCTGGAGGCAGAGGCAGGCAGCTCTCTGTTAGTTAGAGGCCAGCCTGGTCTACATACTGAATTCTAGGACAGCCAGGGCTTTGTAAATAGACTGTTCCAACAAATCAAACTACCACCACTCCCCAAAAATAATTCCTTTGGCATTTTTTACCTATATGTCTGTCCAAAGATAGCTATAGTTTCCACTGATAAACAGTGCACTTCATAAACCACCTTTATTTTTTAAAATCAACATCTTACTTACAAAAAATCTCCTTAGATAAACTAGGTATAAGAAAACATTTTTACTTCATCTTTTAAATTCTTTGATTAATATAACTTTAAAAATCACATAAATATTGTTTTAGCTTTGGGTTTTTCTTCTTGAGAGAAAGAAGATGGAGTTGAATTGGTATGAATGTGGGGGAGACAATCTCAGGTCTTGAGAGAGGGGAAAATAAGATCAAAATATAGTGTATAAAATTTTCAAAAATAAATAGAACACTTAAAACCCTACAAAAATAGCATATATAGCAAATATTACTCCTTTGAGAGGGACAGAACCTACTGAAGTGTGTACATTCCTCCTTTCCTAAGTTTCCCCAACCCTTCTTTTAAAACTTTTTCCTGCATTTATTGAGTGTGTATGTGTTGTTGTGTGTGTGTGTGTGTGTGTGTGTGTGTGTATACATAGTTGTCAGAAGACAACTTTTTTTTTTTTTTTGGTTTTTCGAGACAGGGTTTCTCTGTGTAGCCCTGGCTGTCCTGGAACTCACTCTGTAGACCAGGCTGGCCTCGATCTCAGAAACCCCTGCCTCTGCCTCCAAGTGCTGGGATTAAAGGCGTGCGCCACCACTGCCGGCTAGAAGACAACTTTCAATAGTTTGGTTCTCTCCTTCCACCATGTGAGACCTGGGATCAAATACGGGTACTCAGGCTTGGAAATAAACATCTTTACCTAGAAATGCCATCTTGTTAGCCCCAACACCCTTCTCCACTAAGCACATGTGAACATCAGACAACTTTCCCAGAGGATTGGAGGCTAGCCTGGCATCCAACCAGTGCCATCAGTGTCATAACCAACTGGGTAGGTTACAGTGCTCTCTCTCTCTCACCAGGAACCGGCTCATTGACTCTTTGACCTCCTTTCCATCTTCTTTCTTCTTTTCTTCCCCTCTGCCTTCTTCTTTTTGTTTTATTCTGGGCTGACCTGGAACTCACTCTGTAGCCAAGACTGGCCTCAAACTCACAGTAATCCTCCTGTCTCAGACCCCTGAGTAGTAGAATTACAGACATGAGCTACCATGCCCAGTAAAAAGCTCTTTTGTCACCTTAACTATGCTTTGTATTCACTCACTCTGAACTTTTTCTTTTTTCTCTTTCTTTTTTTTCTGACACAGGGTTTCTCTGTGTGTCCCTGGCTATCCTAGAACTCAATCATAAACCAGGCTGTCCTTGAACTCAGAAATCTGCCTGCCTCTGCATCCAAGTGCTGGGATTAAAGGAATGTGCCACCATGTGTGGCTCTGAAATTTTTTCCTACAAAGGTCTCTAAGTCAACATCTTGTCATGACTTGAGTGAAGGCCTCTGGGAGAACTCCTTGAACTGCTATAACTGACCACAGGACATAAGTATGCCGTTTCTACTGATAATGCAATTGGGAAATACATCATGTCCCACAACTCTTGTGTAGTTACAACAGGTCACTCTACAGATATCTGAAAGCCACTTCTGCTAACAACACTGGTTCACCCCAAGGTCTGTAAATGTCATGGGATGAGAAGAGAAGCCACAGTCTCTATCTTCAGATTCTGCCCATTCCTTAAAGTTTTTATCAGCTCACTTCTTCATGTAGACATGCTGATCATCAAGAAACATTGTAATGCAGCCCGGAGTATAGGCACACAGGCCTTTAATCCCAGCACTCAGAGACAAAGGTGGAACTCTGTGAGTTCTAGGACAACCAAGGCTATGTAGAGAAATCCTGTTTTTAAGAAAAGAAAGAAAGACAGAAGGAAGGAAGGGAGGGGAAAAAGGGAGGAAGGGAGGAGAAGAGGGAAGGAGACAGAGAGAGAAAGAGAGAGAGAGAGAGAGAGAGAGAGAGAGAGAGAGAGAGAGAGGATTATAATGTTGTAATGCAGGTCAGTGTAGCCTAGACTTGCATAGTTCCTCACTCCACCCTTTACGTTAAAGATGCCCACAAGCTAGCATGACCACAAACACTCAGACCATAAACGGAAGAAGAGGGCCTGTAGCGTATGGGAAGATCTTTGTCTCTGACCAGAGATGACTATATTTTGCCCCTTAGCCCACCTCACGCTATCTCTTTCCTTCCTTATATTTGTCACTTGACATCCTAGACTCAAGAGGTTAATTTTCCAGGAAAGGTACACTTTTGGGTTCTTGGCCAAAACAAAAGACTCCTTCCTTACCCATTACTCTCTTGAGTCATGAGTCTCATCAAGTGACAGCAGCCTTCATTGGAACTGCTTTGACTTCATCACTCCAGAGAAGTTTGCTAGAATTCCCCATCCCCAGCTCTAGAAGCCCTGTACAGACTTCCCTAGAGTGAGCAAAGCATCAGAAAGCAGAACTTGTCTTGTCCCAGGGCACTGGTACCATGTGCAGTAGAGGAAAGAAAGCCATTCTGGGAACACTCTCAAATACAGTGGAGGTCATGGCAAAGGCATATGGATAGGGTGCATGGCTTAATGGAGACAGGCTGTCATCAGTCAGGTGGCAGGAGAGAGTTATAAACCAGGATAGCTGGAAGAAGCCATGTGGGTGCCGAGAGGACAGCCAACACTGAACTTGAAGCTTCTTACAAACGAGCTGCAGTTTTATCCATCATGTACAGACCAATCAGTGGGCTAACTGGTGCAAGCATCAATCATCGAGCCTAGGCCCATGTTGGTTCTGGATAGGGCTTTGTCACCAACACCAGACTATCCTGGTCCACAGATCTGTGCCTCTCTGAGCCCATGAGCATGTGTGAAGGTGAGTAAATTAATTGAGCCAGCCTCTAACAAGCAACAACACTAGCAAGATGAGACGCTCAGTGCTAGCTGCCAGAGTTGCTAGAGTGGACCGTGGAATACCTAGGGGCAACTGGGGAAGCTACAGGAACTGCGGTGCTCCACTGACTTGTATCAGGGAGTTAGAGGTCAGACACTAGGGCGTTTGTTCCCCTTAGCTTTGCCACAGACAACTTGGTTACTGTTGGCTTGGTTACTTGTGGTAACTGGTGAGGTAGCACAGGCTACCTGAGTTGTTTTTCAGAAAGCTAGAAACCACTTTCCTTTATCTCAAACCAGATGAAACCACTCATCCTTCATGTGGACCTTGGTGACCTTTGGATATCAGAGAGCACAGTAGCCAGCAACTCCTGAACATGCTCTCAGGAGCCACGGCGATCACAGTCTTCACAGCCCTTTGTCTCACATTGCTAGACTTCTTCAGCCCACTACAGAGAACTTGACAACTGCTTTCCTGTCTGTGTGCCTAGTGAATAACCATTTTCTCTTCAACAAACCTTGTCCTTTTCATGATTAGCACCAAGTGGTGAACAGTCACCACCAAGTTCTGTGACACATCTTCCGGGAAAATTCACCCAGTTGTGTTTCTCTCTGGGAGACCATGAAGCCCAGAAACTCTCTGCAGGAGACCTCAATGTTGGTGTCAGCAGGGAAAGTTTTCAAAATAGGTGTTATAAGCATGTCCCCAGACTAAAGCCTGATGGCGACACTTGAGGGAAGGGAGACACCATGGTGTCTGAGTGAGCATGTGAAACTGAAGCCACAGAAACAATGAACATTCTGTGGGGAAGTGAGCACGCGCGACTATCACACTGAATGTGAGTTGTTCTGGTTTTCACAGAGCAGATCACGGCTGCCAGAACCTCACTTCTAAACCACAGAAAATAAGGTGAAGGAAACAGAACTCGGCCATACTTTACACAATGCCACCATAAAAACTGGAAACAGAGAATCTGCGTATGTACAGACCCCAGGAGGCAAGGTACTGAATCCAGGGCCTTTCATACTGCCATGTGCTCTATCACTTAATAACGCATGCTCAGTTTTTCATGTTCTTAGTTGACCTAACAGTTAAGGATGTGTTGAAAATAATAATATAGTTAGGTATAGTAACACACATCTGTAATTCCAGCACTTGGGGCATTGAGGCAGGAAGAATTTGAAAGGAACCTGTGCTGCATGGTGAGTTTGTGCTGGCTAGTTTTATGCCAACTTGACACAAGTTAGAGTCATTTGGGAAGAGGAAACCTCAATTGAAAAAAATGCTTTCATTAGCCAGACAGTGATGGCTCGTCTCTTTAATCCCAAAACTTGAGAGGCCAGGCAGGAAGATTTCTGAGAGTCAAGGCCAGTCTGGCCTACACATCAAGTTCCAGACAAGTCAGTGCTAAAAAATAAAAATAAAATTAATTAACTATTAAAAGAAAAGAAAAAAAATGTTCCACTAGATTGGCCAGTGGGCAAACCTGTGGAGCATCTTCTTGATTAATGTGTGAGAATCCAGTCAATGTGGGCGGTGCCAACCCTGGACTTGTGGTCCTAGGTGATGGGGGGGGGGGGGGAAAGGCTGAGCAAGCCATGAGGAGCAAGCCAGTGAGAAGTGTTCACCCATGGCCTCTGCTTCAGTTCCTGCCTTTGGTTCCTGCCTTCAGTTCCTGCCCTGACTTCTCTCAGTGACAAAGTGTGGCTTGAGAGCTATAAGCTGAGATAAACCCTTTACTTGCCAAGTTGCTTTTGGTCAAAGCAATTTATCACAGCAATGGTGTTGGAATCAAACACGTGAGCCTTCCCTAAGGACTGCTATTGTGTTCTCAGGCTCCATTTTGATCATTAGGTGAAATTAAGTTCAAGTTCCCAGGCTCTAAGCAGCTGGGGACTTCCAGGTAGCTTGCTAACTTCCCATTCTTCTTTTGTCCCCCAAAATATAATGATTGTTCTCAATCAGGGTGAGACAGTGATTCTGATGGATGAAGCATTGTAACTTGTAACGTATCTTACACATGCTTGTGAGCTAACTGTATCTTGCATGCAGTTGCATACAGTGGGCTTTGTGATTTTTTTCAGTGATTCTAATTGATGAAACATTGTGACAGTGTCGTGGCACAGATCTTATGGGCTTTATGATCTTTCTGCTTAAATAGTTACTAAGGGCTGGTGAGATGGCTTAGCAGTTAAGAGCACTAACTGCTTTCCAGAGGTCATGAGTTCAAATCCCAGCAATCACATGGTGGCTCACAACCATCTGTAATGAGATCTGATGCCCTCTTACGGAGTCTGAAGCCAGCTACAGTGTACTAACATACAATAAATAAATAAAAACCTTTGGGCAGGAGCAAGCAGGGCTGGAGCAAGAGGGAGAAGGGAAGGGGAAAAAATGTTACAAGAAGTTCAGGACCCAGTCAGCTCCCAAGTCTGTGCTGTTGTCCCTGACCAGGCAGTTTTTGCTGTCTAATTCAATAAAGATCTTGCTTTGCGTGGATCCTTGCCTGCCTGGATTGTTTTGGGTTTTTGGACCCCAACAATAGAAAACCTAAGACGAATTCAAGGTCAGTCTGGGCTTCCTAGTGAGACTCCATTAATACACATGGATACAAGTATATGTTTATGCTACAGCTGAGGGACAGTGGGACTAAGGCAAAAGCATGAGACAGGGTGGGACAACTGGGGACACAATAGAAGGCCTGCAGTGCCAGGAGATACGTAGACTCAGGTGAGTGAGACTTGAATATGGAAATCTATTTGGAATTCTAGAGAACAGAAAAAGCAAGAGCGGTTCTTAAAAGACTATGGACACTGGCAAACTCAGAGAAACAGAGGAGACAAAATTATGGAGCCAGAATCAAAGCAGGACATCACTACCAGCCATGATCATAACGATCATAGAAACTTTAAATAAACAAGCAAATAAGTTATAAATGGAAGGGAGCTGGAGATGGCTCAGTGGTTAAGAGCACTGGCTGCTCTTCCAGAGGACCCAGGTTCAATTCTCAGCACATACATGGCAGCTCACAATTGTCTGTAAAACTCCAGGAGACCCAAGGCACTCACACAGAAATATATGCAAGTGAAACACCAATACACATAAAATAAAAATAAACAAATCACTAAAAGTAAATAAAGAAAAGGGCCGGTTAGATGGCTCTGAGATTGATGACCTCAGCTCAGGCTCTGGGATCCACTTGGTCGAAGAGAACTTCCCAAAAGTTGTCCTCTGACCTCCACATTCGTGCTCTGGTACCTGCATTCACCCATATGCACACACACACAAACACACAATAAATAGATAAACATGCGGTCTGGAATTAAAGAGAAGACAGTGATTGTGAGGATATGTTCTGACTTGCTCACAGGCAAGTCAATGACTTAGATGACATGGACAAACCACAAGGCAGGCTCAATCACTCATGCTGATTCAGGAAGAGCAGACAAGCTGGCAAGTCCAAGAACAGGAGCCCAGGGCAGCCTGTAACCTACCCACAGACACAGGCCCAGGTGGCCTCTTCACTAAACACCATCAAGTATTTTCTCAAAGAATCAATATCAAGTCTGCACAAGCTCTGTTTAAAAGGAAACAAACAAACGGACTAACAGAAAGTACATGGGGGATTTCCAATACATCTTCCAGGGCCAGGATTACCTCAATCCTGACAAGAAGAAAGAAGGAAAAAATGCATCTTGTGAAAAGAACCCACAGAAAGTATCGCATGAATTTTAGGGCAGAAATCCTACCAAACTGAATCCAGTAACGTACTTGAACAATGGCACCCATGACCCTGGCTTTCTCCCAGAGGCACATTTGCTTGGAGCCAGAATTGAACTCTCTGTTACCCTAGAGTTTTTCTCTCAAAACTAGGGATTGCCTACCCCTTTAAGGAGAGTAGCCAGTGATTTTCTTTAAAACTATTTCTTTTTCTAGAAGAAAATGCAAATTAGTTCTGTTGGCAACTCTTCTAAGCTCCACCCAACAGCTACCTGGCAACAGCTTGCATCTCCACCTTCAAGGAGTGAGCCAACCTGGCTTATAAGAAGGATTGCAGAACTACTCAGCTAGCCCAGCTCACTCTCCGTCTCTCTCTTCCCTCCTCTCTCCCTTTCCCTCTTCCTCTTTCTCTCTGGCTCCCCACCCCACCCCCACTCTGTCCCATCTTTACTCTCTACCCCGAGTATTCTCATCCGGCCTCTTCTTCTCTTCCTTCCTCTCTCCTCTCTTTCTGTCCTTCTCTGTCCTCCTCCTTTCTCTGCTTCTAACCCTTTTCCAAGTCCCCTTCCCTTCCCCCAATAAACTTCCTTTTGTACTAGGCCTGTCTCGTGGTGGTGATTCCTCAGGGTAACACCTTGGCCGGCTGCTGATTTGCTCTCTCCCACTGAAGTGCTCCCCCCCCCCCCCCCGCATTACACTTAGATTTATAAAACACAACAAGTTGAGTTCTCAGATCACAGTCATCGCCGCGTTGTCTCAGGGCCTAATATAAATTACTGAAATCAAGGGTGCTCACAGAGGAGCAGGAGGCCACTGTGCAGCTCTTTGAGGTACGTTCCCTCTGTTGGAGACTGTAAGCACCAGTGGCCCTGATATAACTCTCCTTTGAGAGAGACAGTGACTGGAGTGTCAATGTGTGTATCACCAAGGTGCGTCGAGGACACTGCGGCATTTTTGTAAGATCATATTGAATGTATCACACTTGGTTAAGATCTTGGAGACTGGCTGGGCGGTGGTGGCACAAGCCTTTAATCCCAGCACTTGGGAGGCAGAGGTGGAGAATCTCTGAGTTCGAGGCCAGCCTGGTCTACCGAGTTCCGTGACAGCCAGAGCTACACAGAGAAACCTGTTAGCAATCTGTCTAAACTCCACTTCCAGTTACCTGGCAACAGCTGGGTAGGCTCCTCCCCACAGTTACCTGGCAACACCCAGATAGGCCTGACCCACTATAAAAGGGGCTGCTAGGGGTGGTGGCGCTCGCCTTTAATCCCAGCACTTGGGAGGCAGAGGCAGGCGGATTTCTGAGTTCGAGGCCAGCCTGGTCTACCGAGCGAGTTCCAGGACAGCCTGGACTACACAGAGAAACCCTGTCTCGAAAAAAACCAAAAAAAAAAAAAAGGGGCTGCTTGCCCTTCCTCGCTCTCTTGCCCTCTTGTTCTCTTGCCTTCTTGCTCCCACTCGGGTCCCCTCACCCCTTCCCCCATCTCTCCACGTGCTCATGGCCAGCCTCTACTCTTCTACTTCTCTACTCTCTCTACCTTTCTCTGCCTATACTTGACTCTCTTCTTCAAGCCCTGAATAAACTCTATTCTACACTATAACATCCTGTGACTGATCCCTCAGGGGGAAGGGATGCCTTGGCATGGGCCCGCTGAGACATCCCCTTCCCCAATACCTCACCACACCTCCATAGAACATATTGCCCCCTCTTTTTATCTTTTATAAACACATCAAAACCTTGTCTTGAAAAACAAACGAATGAACAAACAAAAATATTTTGGAGGCTGATAAGTTATTTCTCCGCCTGTACAATGAGCCAGTTCAAGCCAGATTAAGATATTCATATAAAGCAAATTTACTGGGAAACTGCTCTCGGTCAGGCAAGTTTACTGGCCCGAAGGAAGGAGGTCAGGGAGATCACCATGGGGAAGGAGAGAGGGGGAGGAGAAGAGAAAGCAAACACAGATAAGAGAAAGAGGAGAGAGAGAAGGTGGGAGCGGACATTGGGGAGACCAAAATGTCTGGATTATACAGGGAGGAGCCTTGAGGGGACTGGTGACCCACCCCTTGGGCTGGAAAGCTCTGGGTTGGCGTCTGGGTATGCTAGGTAGGGACTGAGGGATGCTATGAGAACCTGGAGTCCAGGTCTGCTTTGGTATGTAAAATATCCACCTCAGCCCCTTGTCCTAGGGTCTGAAACCAAGCAGAGGCTACTAGAGTGTTCTGACTCCAGAATAAATTCTGCCTGAGCTTTGCCCTGTGTGACTTTCCCTCCCCCTGGCCTGAGGAGTCTGTTCCCTGAAACACCATGTTTCACCCATCTGCAAGACAGGAGCGCATCTTCTCTTGTGCTTCTGCTGAATCATTTCATTGTTGATGTTGAACACTCTCTAGCTGTGTTCCAGACCTGAATTGCTTGCTATAGTTAAGCTCCAGCAAGCGTGAATCCAACAAATCACATTAAGACAAAGCTCATCATGGCTGTGTTCTAGGCCTCAAGAGATACAGAGCCGGACCATCTCTCTTAGGCAGAAAGATCTCTAATGACAGCACCATACAGAGGATGTATAAGAAGGACTCCCAGGCCTGTGGTGAGGAAAACAAAGGCGTACTCTTAAGGTTTCTTGGGTGAACAGGCCTTATATCAGGAGGAAACTCTGATTAATTTGTGACCTATGTGATGTGTTTTATAAAAAGGACAAGTATATGTTTTATAGGGCACAGTATGGTGACGAGGGAGGGCTCCCTCAGGGGCACATGCTGAGGCATCCCTTCCCCCTGAGGTACCAACCATATGATGATATAGTATGGAATAGAGTTTATTGGGGCATGGGAAGGGGTGTTGAGAAGGGAGTAGAGGCAGAGAAAGAGAGGGGATGGAGGACAAGAGAAAGAAAGAGAAAAGAAGAGGCTGGCCAAGAACAGTGGAGAAAGAGGGGCAAAGGGGTGAGGGAGAGCGAAGGGGGTCAGAGAGAGAAAAGGGGCAAAGAGAGTGAGGAGGGGCCAAACAGTCCCTTTCATAGCAAGCCAGGCCTACCTGGCAATAGCCAGGTAACAGTCGGGCAGAATGCAACCCTATGTAACAGGAAGGAGTGTGGGACTTAGAATCCAGTGACAGGGATCACTCTTTGAGGATAAGCCAGTAAGGCTTGGTTAGTGTATCACCTATAATACCTAAGTCTGGTCAGCGGCCTTGAACCATGGGAGATGTTCCTGGTCTGCTCTCAGCAGCCCTTTCCTGGGTATGATAATGATGTCACTTGCTGTAACTTACACGCTTGGGGTTATTCATAAACTTAAATCTTGAGCACACCAAAAGCTAGCTGTAGGAATGCCTGCTGCAGCCCATCTCCTCAGGCTCCCTCTCAAGGCTACGGGTGGCAGGCTGAAAAGAGCCTTTGTGGGAGTGGCCTTCCCCGTACACACCCAGAGCTGAAACATAAAACTCTGTAATTTTTGGAAGTCCTACGTCCTTGCGGGTGGCCACCTTAACAGCATGGTAGCAGCGGACTTTTTGACAAGGTGTCTCTGGTAGTCCGGCTGTCTGAATCCTCGTGCAGGCTGCCATCGAACTCGTAATCCCTGCCTCTGCCTGCCAAGTGCTGGATTAGCGGGCACAGCCGCGGCAGGTGATTTCTGAGTTCGAGGCCAGCCTGGTCTACAGGAGTTCCAGGATGGCCAGGGCTACACAGAGAAACCCTGCCTCGAAAAAAAAAAAAAAAAAAGAGAAAAAAAAAAAAAAAAAAAAAACAAGTGTCCTCTGAGAAATGGAAAACATGGCAGAAAACTTAGGCTTCTGCTGTGTGGCCTCCAGACCCTCTCCAGCACCCACTTCCCACCCTGTCCTGGCTCACAACACTGGGGTCCCCCAAAACAAGGACATGCATAGCAGCATTGTGAAGTAGCCATGCTCAGGGGTCTACACAGGCTCTACTGACATAATAATCACCGCCATCAACATGACCAGTGAGGTCTCAGTGCCTGAACCTCTGCTGCCCAGATTCTGTTGCCTACGCCCGAAGGTGAATGTGGGAGAGGAGACAAGCAGGGAGTCTAAGAAACTGTGTTTGAGCCTGAGGATCTCCACCCAAACAGCACTGGTGTGTTGGGAGGGAGGGGCTGGCGCTTGTGTTTATGGCTGAATGACAGTCTGTTTGCCTGGCCTACTGTGTGTTGTCAGGGAGTTGGGTGATGCAGCCTGGATATCCTTGGGGTCAGATTGTTCCCCCAACCCCACAGCCTAGAGGAATTCCTACTGTCCAGTTCATGAAAAGCCTTTTCACCCTGCAGACTGGGCACAGGCAGTCTGAAAAGTGCTCAAGGGACTCAAAGGAAACAGAAACCCAATTGTAGGCTACCAAGATGCTTGCTCTAGGAACTCCGGTACAGTCTTAGTGTGTGAAAGAGGAACAAGGTTCCTGGCCTAACAGAGGGTGCAGTGGACAGTGGACAGGGGAACTGAGTTGGAACACTGTCAGCTCACTGGCTCCTGGGCACCTCACCATCTGTTTTCCTCCAGTCCAGGGACAGGAAATGACTAGGGCTAAGTGGAAGGCTTTTGGCTCCCTGCTGTGGTCTGTGGTTAACAGCATGCTGGGTGGGGGCCTCTTTTCGAATAATTAGCCTTTCCAGGAAAGGTAGGGCCGAGGGAACTATCAATCCCAACTCCCATTCTCCCACAGTGCCCAAGAAAAGTGCAGATTTTGATACACAGTCCTCAGAACTTGGGTGAATGACCGACCACTGCTTGAGCTCGGAGAGAAAGAAATCTGCTATACTGACAAATTTTGTCTGGAATTCCGTGGCGGCCCCGGATGAAGATCCAGGTTCCCTGAACTCAATGGGTGATGAGGTGGGAGCTGGACATCCCCCCCCTTTCCTCTGCCCGCCCATCCACCTCCCGAAGCTTTGCTTGGGTTTATTCCTGGTTCTGTGGGTCGGTTCCTGGGCTTAGGGGCAGCTGTATGTGAAGGCAGATATTCAGTCAACAGGGAGGAGACTCAGTGGTAGGGCGTCCCCTGACAGTGGTTGGCAACGTTGGAACAGGTTCTTTTCTAGATCCCTTGATAAACAGTGTTTGGCGTCCTCCCCACCTCCCCTCCAAGTTTGCTGAAGTCTTCTGCAGGCTCCAGTGTTGGTGCAGGATTCCAGTCCCGTGCTCAAAGGATAAAACGTGAATCTTGGAAGTCTATTCTAGTGCACTGAGTAGGGCCACAGGCCAACAATTTGGGACATGGCGTGTCTTAGAGAGACTGAGGCCCTAAAGGCAGTGAAGACAGGATCCCAATGGGAAAGCTGTTGTCTTAAAGTGAGTGGCTCCACCAGAATGAGACTTAGGAAGAAATAAGGCACCAGTCAGGGAGCAAGGGTTTTTTTAAAAAAACAGCTATAGTTGACATTAAATTTTCCTATTAAAAAAAATTACACAGAACAAAAGTAATTGGTTTCTAACATTATATAATCACATTGCTGCACAAACTAATTTACAATCTTGGAATTTCCCATTTATTTCCCAAATGGCTAAAAGGCAATTGGAGAGTGAGCCATCAATTAAAACTCCTCCCTCAGGGTTGTGCTGGGGACAGTTTGAAACTGATAACTGTAGGACAGTACACATAACACCATTCCAGAATCCGATGGAAACCAACACACACAAGCTCCAGATTGGGTCCTTGACCCAAGACCAAAGCCCTCCTATGTTCTGCTATGATTATAGCAAGCAGCAGCTGACATCCCAAAGTCATCATTAGTTGGACTTTTAAGGCCTAGAGTCCAAAGATGTCAGTCATAGCAGAAGGTTAAGTGAGCCAGGGCCAAAGACACAAATAAAAATTAAAACAGTAGCAAAGGCTATCGGGGCCCAGATCACACGACCATCAACTGGATGGTCCTATGGTTTTAAAGTCTTATTCAATACTGCAGAGTATGTAATGTCTCCAGATTCAGTCTTAGAGAGGAAGACCAGGATTTTTATTTTAATCTCTGAGATTTAGATACTTCATTCTTTTATATGCAGAACATGAAACTTATATAACTGTTAAGAGAATTCCTGTTGCCTAACCGTTGGAATTTGTCGGATTCTGAGAGAAACACGTGTGAGTAGGCCTTCCAGGAAATAGGGGTGAAAAACATAGTGACTTAACTATTGGTGATAAGGGTGCTTAGGATGGCCGTATCCCTCAATAACTAAGAAAACCGGCAGCAAGAGGATCAAGCAACAGGCATGGCACGAGGGAAGAGAGGGGAGAAAGGAGGGAGGCAGGTGATGATGTGATGTGATGGGGGGGGGGGCAGTGTGGGACTCACTGGGGCGGGCAGGACCTGCTAGGGGTGGAGCAGTTATGGAACCAAAACATGAGCCCTGCTGCTGCTGCCTGTGGTTACAGATGCCGATGGCAGAGACTGGAACACATTTTTTTTTTTTCCCAGACAAGATTTCTCTGTGTAGCCCTGACTGTCCTGGGACTCGCTCTGTAGACCAGGCTGGCCTCAAACTCAGAAAAGCCACCTACCTCTGCCTCCCAAGTGCTGGGATTAAAGGCGTGCGCCACCACTGCCCGCTCTGGAACTGATTCTTTTAAAGCAGCTTATTCAGAGAGCCAACAAGCAGAGATGACAGGAGATTGGGGTCTGTTTTCCAGGGCTAGAGGGATAAGTCAGCAGTGAGGAACACTGACTGCTCTTTCAGAAGCCCAAAATTCCATTCCCTGCACCTACTGGGCAACTCACAACCATCTGTAACTCCAGTTCCAGAAGACCCAACACCCTCTTCCAGCCTCCCCAGGCAACAGACACACAAGAGGTTCATAGACATACATACAAGCAAAACACGCATACAGATAAAATTTTAGAAATTAAGAAGTCTGTCTTCCATCTCATCTCCAGCCAAAAAATGAAAAAGTGGAAGGAAGTGGGGGGTAACACTGTCAGTCACTGCCCCTTGGTCAGATGGTCAGGCACACTGAAAGACTTGTGACGCCTGTTCGCCTCCCCCTCGTCCACTGGAATCTACCTCAAATCTGTGCACTCTTGAGTAGAGGCATTTCTTGAGCTTCTAAGTCAGGTGAGTTTCTGCTGGTTCCAACCTTGTTCCACTCCAGGGGCATCTGGTTGGAATGGGTTAACTAGGAAAAAAACAAACATTTTAACAGTGTGTAGGCCCTTGACTGACCCGACCTCCAGGTCCAGTTATTCGTGGGTTGTCAGAGTGGACCGTCACCTGAAAGGATACATGGCGAATAGGAGCACGCAGCTCCTGCAAATTTGTCAAGTCTCGTTTTAATGCAAAGGACATTTTCAATTATGAGACTTGGGGAAGGGGGCGAAGCTAAGGGGGGGAAGGTCGATTCTGAAGTCAGTCTGCTGGTCTACATAGCTGAGTCCAGTACTCCAGCTCACAGGAAATGCCACTTAGTTCTGAGTAATTAACTTAAAAGTAAATTAAGTTTACTGAGACCTGAGATCTGAGGGAGCCTATCTTTCTAACCTGCTACTGATTAACTGCAGGAGACTCTCTGAGGTTCTCTTGGAACAATGGGTAGCTCCTGGGTTTATCTCTTGACGAGCAAGAGAATCTTCTTCTAGTCAAAGTCAGGTTTTTCCCAGAGGAGGCAGTTCCTCATAAAAGCAGTTTACAATTTTTATAAGCTAGGATGGTGGTCGAGGTCCCCAACACTTGACAGCACCAGCACTGCCAAGGTACCAAGCTCGGGTGGGCATAGGCCTGGGGGTTAAAGGAAGACACAGATTTGGGTCATTCCTTATGAGAGAATGCCAAAGCTCTTACTGAGCAGGTTCAATATATACACCAAAACAGGGAAGGAAAAACACAAACAGGAACTCAACGGGGGGGCAATGGGCTGTCAAGTGTAAATTCCCTTCCTGGGGCACCATGCATACATCAGGATGTTTTGATCTTAGATTTCTAACAGCAGAATGTTACTTGTCAGACAGAGCCTCGGAAAGTCTCAGCCAGGGCATGGCAGCCCTTCGGGGGTCCTACAGGTGCTAAGCTAATAACAATTGTACGTGCAGATTCCTTTTTACAACATGGATGATATGCAAGATGGCTCAGAGGGTAAAAAGTATTTGCCACCAAACTTAAAGACCTGAGTTCAATCCCTGGGACCCACATAGTAGGAGAGAATTGATCAACTCTCGCAAGTTGTCCTCTAAGCTCCACATCTGTGTGCACACATACACCCTAAAATTTTTTTTTTTGGAGGGAAGTCTTTGAGACAGGGTTTTTCTGGGTGGCCCTGGTTGTCCTGGAACTCATTCTGTAGACCAGACTGGCCTTGAACTCAAAGAGCCCCTGCCTTTCCCTCCTGAGTTCTGGGATTAAAGGTATGAGCTGCTACTACCTAACAACTTCCAACCAGTTTTTATAAATGTTACATAGAACTCACCACTATTTTAAAGGAAGCTCACTAAATTAAATAGAGGACTCCTCTCGAGTCTTCTACCAGCATTCTCAATTTGATCTTGGGACTTTAACCAAACTTCGGTTATCATCGATCTTTAAGTTCTCCACATATTCCACAAATGATTCCTCAGATCTATGAGCTCAAGCCTCCTGATTTTGCCTCTCTTCTTTCTTTCCCATTTTGACCAGTCACTTTGTCTTAGGAGGGAAAAAAATCTTGTAAAAAAAAAATTCTTGTAAAATTCGTTTTCTTTCATTTTTCTCAGAAAAGAAGATAAAAGATATATCAACTTAGCCTTCTCATGGTTCCTCTCTACATTGGACTCCTTACTGTTTCATTTCCTTTCTCTTAATACTGCGAAACAGAACATAAGTAAATTACAACTTATGAAGAGAGACACTAACTGAATTATATTTATAACATGCAATAATTAATTAAGATTACCTGTTCACACATTGTCAAACTATAAAGTTCTTGTTTGTTTTGCTTTACAGATCTGAGAAAGACGTTATACAGCTTGGACCTTGAAAAAACTATTTTGGGGATCATGGGCTAAAGGGTTCTGACTGTTCTGGAGAACCTGGGTTGGATTCACAGCGCCCACATAGGAGCTGATAAACATAAATAACTCCCCAGTTCAAGAGGATCTGACACCCCTTCGACACTATTGCACGAGGTGGTGCACGGACAAACACAGACACAATTCCTTTTTAATTAGTTAAACAAAAAGAGGAGGGGCAGTCCAGGATGAAAAAGACTCCCTGCTGAGTCGTTGGGTCCAGTGATGGCATTCTGAACCCAGAGCCTTTGTATGTTGAGCAGGTCATCGTAAGGAAGGAGATATGGGGGCCAGATGATACAGAGGTCCCCCTTTTATTATAAGACTTGGTTTTATTTAACTTTATTCTCCATAGAATGTTTCCTTTTTAAATTTATTTTATGTATTTGAGTACACTGTAACTATCTTCAGACTCACCAGAAGAGGGCATCAGATCCATTACAGAAGTATGTACAATGTGTGCTGGAATGAACTCATAACCTCTGGAAGAGCAGTCAGTACTCTTTTTTTTTTTTTTTTTTTTTTTGTTTTTTTTTTTTTTTTGTTTTGAGACAGTTCTCTGTGTACCGTCTACTCTTAGACCAGGCTGCCTCGAACTCAGAGAACCTCTGCTGTAAGTGCTGGATAAAGGCGGAAGGTGCAGTCAGTGCTCTTAACTGCTAAGCCATCAATATAGCCCCACAAAACTTTTCTAGTGACAATTTTATATGTGGTAAAGCAGACTTGCCAACAGGGCAGATCATACTGGATAGGTAACTGATCCTCATATAAAAAGAGAAGAAACCAAGAATCTGGAGGATTCCACTCCAGGTATCCAGTGACTGCCTCAGGTAAGAGCATCTTCCTTCATGTGTTAAAGCGTAGAAAACAGAGGTGATGGGGTGTCTCTTAATCATCCCAGGAACTCAGAGTAACTGACTGACTGAATTCCTGAAACTGCATTCTCCCCAAATCACTTCTGCATCCTTACAGAGAACAGCTTTAGAAAGATACATCTGGGGCTTGGGAGATGTCTCAGAGGACAAAGTCCTTGCTGCTCAAGTCTGAGGAGTATAGTTTGGCTTCTCAGCACTCATGAAATGCTGGCAGGTAAAACAAATTCCTGTTACCCAGTGATTAGGAGCAGATATGTGGGATCTCAGACAAGATGGCTTAGCTAGACTAATGAATCAGTGATTGTGAATTCAATATTCACATTCACCTGCTAAACATTATGTAGAGAGCAATAGAAGAAAACACTCATGTCAACCTCATGATCTCCACATGCACGTACATACATGTGGATGCACACCAGAACATATGTGCCCATTACCATGATACACGTAGTCTGCATGCATGGTGAAGTTTGTAAAAGAGGAGTCACAGGCTTTAAAATTCTGGAATCAGATGTTAGATTGTGAAAAGCAAATGGAAAAGCATCGGGAACTGGATCACCCAGAAGCAGACCAAATGTCGAGTGAAGGAAAGTGTGTCTACAGGAGTGTTTCTTATGCTGTGTAGATCAAGAGTATTTACAATAGACACACTATCTTGGTACTGTCAGCAATAGAAGTAAAAAGCTCTATCTATGCCAGGCATAGGTGGCCACGCCTTTAGTCCCAGCACTGGGAGGCATAGGCAGGCGATTTCTGAGTTCGAGGCCAGGCTGGTCTACAGAGTGAGTTCCAGACAGCCGGGCTACACAGAGAACCCCTGTCTCGAAAAACCAAAAAAAAAAGCTCTATCTAAGCCCTTGTCTCTATCACTAAGGGAGAGGACAGTAAGCAAGGCAGAGTGGGATCCCATCAAATTCCCTTAGCAATTGGAAGTTTCCCTCTTGACCAAACTCAGGAGAACTCAGTCCCACTGAGTTTCAAGGCAAAAAGAGGAAGAGAGGAGTTGGCAATCCTCATCTCCTCACCATCAATCAAAGAAAGAAGAAAACAGCTCTGCTGGATGACAGCAGAGATTAACCAGGGGTTTTAAGTAACCACAGAGGAAGGGAAGTGGTAAGAGGAGGGTTTCATAATGAGGAAAGAACAGAGGCCCTGCAGTAGAGAAAGTGACCAGAAGAGAAATGCTTTGTTTATTTCTAAGACATGCAAGTAAGAAGATTCAGGACACACATAGAACTTTTCCAAGCTCCAGGAAAGAAGAGACAAATGGTCTCATAGAGAGGGGCCTCCTCCATCTTGGAAGGTCATCTGAACCATGGCACTAAGATATTAAAGGATCATTTAGTTCTTGGTTGTTTTCTTTCTTTTTTCTTTTCTTTTTTTCTTCTTTTTTTCTTTCTTTTTTTTTGGGGTGGGGTGGGGGATTACCAATTTTAAAAGATGTTTATTTAGCAAAACAAATCAAAGCATATACTCTAGGCTAGAGAGATGGTTCAGTAGTTAAGAGCACTGGCTGCTCTTCCAGAAGACCTAGGTTCAATTCCCATCACCCACATAACAGTTCACAATTGTCTGTTACTCTGGTTGCAGGGAACCTGACTCCTTCACACATACATACATGAAGGCAAAACACCAATGCACATTAAATAAAAAATGTAAATAAATAAAATAAAATCTAAAATTATATAAAAATATTTTTAAAAATTTAAAAAGCAAAAACAAACAAAGCATGTACTCCAAGAGAGATTGAAAGAATGGGATGGACAGATAGCCCAGTAGATTCAACACATGGATTTGAACATTCTATAAATATTTATGAGGTAGATGTCAAATTCATGAGGTAAGGTTGACTTCCCCCCCACCTCCAAAATCGTAGATTAGATTTTCCTTTTACGATATAGCTGGCCTATCTAATTCCTGAAACTGAGTTCTCTCTCTCTGAATCATTTTTGGACTCCCATAGAGAATCACTTTAGCCGATGCATGCTGTCAGATCTGAGACAGGAAACCTGCATATGGCAACTGGTTCTACAGAGAGGATCCTGGGAGCAGAGGGTCTCACAGCAGAGGAAGCAGAAAGAATAAAAACAGTGCATTTGTGAGACATTTGGTCAAGAAGATTCTTTCTTCTTGCCTGTGAGGGGATGCAGTAAAGAAACTGCTGACATGACTGCTCTGCTCTTATCAGGGAGGATTTTATTGTAAATAAGAGAGAGAAACTATCCAGAGGCATCTGGAAGAGTCCAGAGCAGAGAGCAAAGAGAGCAGACTGGACGTGGCCAGGGAAGCAGGAGAGAACAGTGGAGATAGCAAGAGACAGAGACTAGCAAGAGATAGCAAATAACAAGAGAAGAAAGAGGGAAGAGAATCACAAGAGAGGATGTAAGAGAAGGTGGCCGGAGTGTAAGAAGGATGAGAAGCTGTGTGGAGGGAGGCTTGTGATCTAGAAGGAGTTTAGGGTATTGACAATGAGAAGGGCTGGACCAAGCTGGGCAATGGTGACGCACGCCTTTAATCCCAGCACTTGGGAGGCAGAGGCAGGCAGATTTCTGAGTTCAAGGCCAGCCTGGTCTACAGAGTGAGTTCCAGGACAGCCAGGGCTACCAGAGAAACCCTGTCTCGAAAAACCAAAGAGAGAGAGGAGAGAGAGAAAGAGAGAGGAGAGAGAGGCTCGAGACCAATCAATGGATAAGCACTTATGATCCTTCAGAAAAGCCAAATGGAAGGCATCCAAACCGCATTGAAAGTGATACTGTAGTGACGCTTGGGTCTTTTAAGGGTGCTCACCCATGCTTAGTTCACTGAAAGTGTTCTAGAGCCTTAGTTCCTGATACAGTAGCAACATCCTAATTGTATCATCCAGTAGTTTTAACCATAAAAAGGATGTTGTGGCCACTGGGAAACACAACTACCAAGGCTTAGCTGCCATTGTCCTTGGTTCTCTCAAATCTAACCCCTTGCCTACGGAGTATTATCAGCTCTTCACACTTTTCGTGATCAGATGTTTCTAGTTGTGGTAGTTAATGCATGTCTTCAGCCTTAAATGAGGAAAGGTTAGATCAGGTAAGTCTATGTCAAGTCAGTGTATTCTATAGTTCAGAACAAAGAATGTCTCTTTAATCAACATAGTAAGGCCCCGTCTCCCAGAGGAGAAGAAAAAAGAGGAGGAGGAAGAAGGGGAGGAGGAGGAGGAGGAGGAGGAGGAGGAGGAGGAGGAGGAGGAGGAGGGGAGGAGGAGGAGGAGGAGGAGAGATAGATCCATTAACAACCATTATTGGAAATGGGCTCAGATGGCTTAAATGTACCTTCCTTGACTTAGTCTTCAAGAAGTGTGGAGCTGGAAAGGGGGAGTCAGTCCAGAACAAGACTGAGATCGATCAAGATGTGTCCAAACCCTGAAAATCTCATCCTGAAACCAGCAAGGGTAGAACTGTTCCCTCCTTGCTCTGGGCCTGTATGACCCAGTGCACATAAGCCTTAAGACCCCCATGTTGCCGGGCGTGGTGGCGCACGCCTTTAATCCCAGCACTTGGGAGGCAGAGGCAGGCAGGTTTCTGAGTTCGAGGCCAGCCTGGTCTACAGAGTGAGTACCAGAGACACCAAGAGCTCACAGAGAGAAACCGTCTAAGAGAAAAGAAAGAAGGAAGAAAGAAAAAAAGAAGGAAGAGGAAGGAAGGAAGAAAGACCCCCATGTCTCCACCCTTGAGATAATCACATAGTCCTGTGGCCAAATTACAGGTTAACTTCCTCTTCCCTATAAGAACATGTCCAGCAAGCACCTGAAATTCCTCTTCATGCAAATCAAACATACTCAGCACCTCAGCTCCAGCCAATAATGTACACTCACCCCGAAAACCTCTACCTACTCCCCAAGGTTTATCTAGTCCTTTTCACTCCCAATAAAGAAAACTGTGAACTGCTTGGAAACGGCTATCTCTTTTCCACCTGCTCAGTTAGGCTTCGTTCTTTCCAGCCCAGCCCCTGCCTGGTTAAGCTTCATTCCTTTTGGTCCAGCCCAGCGCACAATGGTGCCTGGATACCTGGATGGCAGAAGCAGACCCAGGCTGGCAAAGGAGGTCGTTTGCATTCTACACAGCTTGGGGTCAGACAGTGCTGAAAAAAAATGCCATTTCCCTGTATTCCCTTCTTCAGAAGGCTTCTGTGTCCTAAAAGGATAAGCCTCACAACAAGGAAGAATGTGCCCCTGAAGGGGCCTGTTTTTGTGACTTGGCCTTGATCCATATCTTGGGATTCTGTGAGACCAAAGAACTAAAAGTTCAGCCCCTGTCCTCAAAGCTGTAAAAGGGGCACACGGGCTGTCTGTGCTTACCCTGTAGTGTTCATTGGAAGCATCTAGAGTAGGAGGATGTGATGAAAGAGTGGTTTCCCCCTTAGTTCCAAGTGCTGAGTGGTACTGCCACCTATGGAGTATGATGTGTCTACTGATCTGAGTGACAAACTGTTACTGAGGCCACTTGTTTTTTGTTTGTTTGTTTGTTTGTTTGTTTTTGTCTTCCTCCTTCTTGAGTTTCATGAGGTTTATGCGTTGCATCTTAGGTATTGTGTGTTTTTGGGCTAATATCCGCTTATCAGTGAGTGCATACCATGTGTGTTCTTTTGTGATTGGGTCATCTCACTCAGGATGATATTTTCTAGCTCCATCCATTTGCCTAAGAATTTCATGAGCTCATTATTTTTAATAGCTGAGTAGTACTCCATTGTGTAAATGTACCACATTTTCTGTATCCATTCTTCTGTTGAAGGACATCTGGGTTCTTTCCAGCTTCTGGCTATTATAAATAAGGCCACTATAAACATAGTGGAGCATGTGGCCCTGTTGCACGTTGAAATATCTTCTGGGTATATGCCCAGGAGGGGTATAGCTGGGTCCTCAGGTAACACTATGTTCAATTTTCTGAGGTATCGCCAGACTGCTTTCCATAGTGGTTGTACCAGCTTGCAATCCCACCAACAATGGAGGAGTGTTCCTCTTTCTCCACATCCTCGCCAACATCTGCTGTCACCTGTGTTTTGGGATCTTAGCCAATCTGACTGGTGTGAGGTGGAATCTCAGGGTTGTTTTCATTTGCATTTCCCTGATGACTAGGGATGCTGACACTTCTTTAGATGCTTCTCAATCATTCGAGTTTCCTCAGTTGAGAGTTCTTTGTTCAACTCTCTACCCCATTTTTTAATAGGGTTATTTGATGGTCTGGAATCTAGTTTCTTCAGTTCTTTGTATACCTTGGATATTAGCCCTCTATCAGATGTAAGGTTGGTGAAGATCTTTTCCCAATCTGTTGGTTCTCGCTTTGTCCTGTTGACAGTATCCTTTGCTTTACAGAAGCTTTGCAGTTTTATGAGATCCCATTTGTCAATTCTTGATCTTAGAGCATACGCCATTGGTGTTCTGTTCAGGAACTTTTCCCCTGTGCCCATGTGATCAAGGCTTTTCCCTATTTTCTCTTCTATTAGTTTCAGTGTAGCTGGTTTTATGTGGAGGTCCTTGATCCACTTGGAATTGAGCTTTGTACAAGGAAATAAGTATGGATCAATTTGCATTCTTCTACAAGTTGACCTCCAGTTGGACCAGCACCATTTGTTGAAAATGCTGTCTTTTTTCCACTGGATAGTTTGAGCTCCTTTGTTGAAGATCAAGTGACCATAGGTATGGGGGTTCATTTCTGGGTCTTCTATTCTATTCCATTGATCCTCCTGACTGTCTCTGTTCCAATACCATGCCGTTTTTATCACTATTGCTTTGTAGTACAGCTTGAAATCAGGGATGGAGATTCCCCCAGAATTTCTTTTATTTTTGAGTGTAGTTTTCGCTATCCTGGGTTTTTTGTTATTCCAAATGAATTTTAAGATTGCTCTTTCTATCTCTGTAAAGAATTGAGTGGGAATTTTGATAGGGATTGCATTAAATCTGTAGATTGCTTTCGGCAAGATAGCCATTTTTACTGAGGCCACTTGTAGCAAGAACTTTTTCCCTGGGAGACATGAACAAACATCTATCCCTTCTTTATTGAGCTTCAATGACCAATCAAAGTACAATTCCACCCAAACCTAATTTGGTGAACCAATGAGATTATTGTTGACTATTTAGCATAGGTAAGGAATTACTTTAAAAGCATGGATTATTCCAAAGCAACCACCACACAGACACACACACACACACACACACACACACACAGTCTCACTGTGCAAATTCCGTAGCTGCACTGGTGGAGTGCCCGTTCACTTAACTTCTTCCACTCTCCATATATTCTTCCACCTCCTGAGACCCCAAGGCCATACACAACTATGGCAGAATCACAGCTGGTGTGTAGAGGTGCAAGACCTAGCGGCTCGACTCTACAGTGAGATTCCAGTGACCCTCCCCACCCTCTCTACTATGAAGGATTCTCAACAGTCAATAAACCCAATCCAAATTCCAGAGGAAGCCATCACATTCGACTTGGTTAGGGTTTTACTGCTGTGAACAGACACCATGACCAAGGCAAGTTTTATAAGGACAATATTTATTGGGACTGGCTTACAGGTTCAGAGGTTCAGTCTATTATCATCAAGTTGGGAGCATGGCAGTGTCCAGGCAGATGTGGGGTTGGAGGAACTGAGAGTTTTTACATCTTCATCCAAAGGTAGACAGTGAGACTGGGCTTACCACAGCTAGCACAAGGGTCTTAAAACCCTGCCACACAGGACACACTTCCTCAACGGGCACACCTACTCAGCAAGGCCATACTCCTAATTTGCCACTGCCCCTGGGCCAAGCATATTAAACCTGACAACATTTCCTGGCTGAGAGGAGACAGAAGCTTTATCTAATATTCAGAGCCCTACTCATGGTATATGTTGGCTTCAACTGAAGAAACAGGCTGCCAACTTACTAAGTAATAAATTATTTTAATGAAGTAGTATGCTCCCCCCTTTCTCTTCTCTCTCTTCTCTATCTCTCTTGACTAACAATTAAGTCAAAGCATCCTAGTTCATAGAGAATTAAACTCCTTAGTATGAATGAGATGTCTTCCATATTCTCATACATTTGAATAATAGATCCACAGTTGGTGGCTGACTGGAGGTGTGGCTTTGTTAAAGGAAGTATGTCATTGGGAACAAGCTTTAAGGTCTCAAAAGCCACACACCTTCCCAGTTGTCTCTGCTTCCTGTTATGTATTGAGATGTGAGCTCTCAGCTTGCACTCTAACCAACACATCCGCAGCTTGCTATCACACTCTCTCATCATAATAGGCTCTGGAATGCTCTTAATGCTCTGGAACCATAAGTGGAATAAATCCTTTCTTCTATAAGTTGCCTTGGTCAAGGTACATGAGGATCCTTCAAGGCTTAGACAGGACTGATTCAAAGAGATGCCAAGAAAACAGGATCAAAACAATCTGGGTTTTTCTTTTGTCCCTACTTCCCACACTCAGGATTTCAGAACCGAACTCTACAATGTCACCCCTGGGTTGGAGGTGGGGTCATTGCTCAGCCAGATGCCAGGAGGCACTGAAGATCCCACGCTAGCTTTCAAGACTCTGGTTGTTAAGATCAAGAGGAGGGCTGGAAGTCATATTCTCTCAACCTCATCCATCCCTCATCCATCCATCATCCATCCTGCCATGCAGTGAAATTTGAAATACTGGCTCCATGTGAAGTTACTGAAGAGGTTTAAGTGGCAAATGGTTTGTATGTCCTTCACCACGAGGGAACTGTCCGTTTTTCTGACAGTCACTCAGTTCCCTCACTGCTTCTGCCAGGAAAGACACGGAGTTCCCTGTGTTCCTACAGGCTTTGAGGAGGCAGGGTGGGGCATGTCCTAGTTTGTCTTTCTGTTGCTGAGATAAGCATTGGAACCACAAGCAACTTGGCGATTGTCTTACCTTTTTATTGCTGGGATAAGACACTATGGCCAAGGCAACTTTAGTGTGGACCACATGGAAACCATGGTTACTTGATGAAGTTCCAGCACATCGACATCACAGACCACAACTCTCCATCAGCCTTAACTTTCATCTTTGATGATTCTCACTATGCATTATGGGAGTTTCCTTATGCTTTTCTCCTTTGGGAATTTTTGTATGAGCTTTGGTAGAAAATGTGAATGCGTACAATGGCAGTCTCTTTAAACAAAATAATTCTTTGGAAAAAGTCTCTACCACAGTGAAACCACACAGAGTGATAACTCTGCCTTCTCCTACACAGGAATCCCTATTGTGCCCCTCTGTTTGCACCAAGAATAGAGAAGTTAAAGATTTACTAACTGAAAGATGGTGCCAGAAACTCTTGGGTACACTGGTCCAAAGGATGAAAGAATATAATGGGAGAGAAAAACAATGGCCCAGCTAGACTGAGAGCCTGAGGCCTGGGCAGCTGAGTGCCAAGAGTTCCATTAATAAGTATAGAGCAGTACCCACAATTGATTCCCTGGTATGTATGTGACTTACAGGATGAATGGCAAGGTCTGGTATGCCCCATGAGAAGCAGATCCTGGGAAGAAGTTAGAATGCTTGATTCCCCTCTGCCATGTACAGGAGGAGGCATTCAAGGAATCAGGAAGGTATGGCACAATGGAAAAGAGTGAGCATATCAGGCCGGGCGGTGGTGGCGCACGCCTTTAATCCCAGCACTTGGGAGGCAGAGGCAGGCGGATTTCTGAGTTCGAGGCCAGCCTGGTCTACCGAGCGAGTTCCAGGACAGCCCAGACTACACAGAGAAACCCTGTCTCGAAAAAAAACCAAAAAAAAAAAAAGAGTGAGGATATCAGGACACCTCCTTCCCTTTGGGGAGCTCAGGAGAACAGGCCCGTATTGTAAGGCTGAGGCACAAAGGAGCACGACTAGGGAAGCAGCTCCATGCTTATCGTATTAACTGGTGCAAAGGCTGCATCATGCCCTTTAAGGATTGAAAATTGCTCTTGTGGGTTTGTTTCTCAGGACTCGATACCTGGCACCTCCTGACCACAAAGGCTGACCACGAAGGATGAGAGCATGCAAGAGGAAATGTAAAAGGGAGTACCTGGTGGGGTTACTAAACCTTAGAAAACAATGGGGACATAGATGCTTGCAGAACTTATTGCTTTTGCTTCAAAGAAAAATACTGTGATAAAGTTGATGACCTCTTTCCTTCTGGATGTTGAAAACTAGCACTAAAATGGGTTAAAAACAATCCATGGAAAGATCGTATATTTCTTGGAATTATTAAGTCTGCTTTCAATATTGCTTGTGGATAGGCCATTATACAAATATAGACTATAAAAGGTCTATTCAATAAACACAGCTATCTTAATTCACCCTCGGATCGTGGCAGTCCCTCCCTTGCAAACTGCAAACGTCTTCTTTGGGACCTGAACTTGGCTGGTACTGGACTCCAGCACAACTTATAAAAGAAAGTGTTTACTTTAGGGCTCACAGTTCCAGAGGGTCAGAGACCACAACTATCATAGCAGGAACATGGCAGCAATCAAGCAGGCATGTCACTGGAGCAGGAGCAGGAGTTGGGGGCTTACACACAAGGCACCAAGAGAGAGAGAGAGAGAGAGGGAGGGAGGGGGAGGGAGGGGGAGAGAGAGAGAGAGAGAGAGAGAGAGAGAGACTTTGAAATATCAAAGCTTACCCCACCCTCCAGTGACAAGCCTCTTCCACCAAGGCCCTATCACCCTGTCCTTCCCAAACCATTCTACCAACCAGGGACCAATTATTCAAATATATGAACCTAAAGGGGCCATTCTCACTCAAACCATCACAGGGAGGAAAAGGTTTATTTGGCTTATAGGTTAAAGTCTATCATCAAGAAAATACTAAGGCAGGAACTCAGGGTAGGAACAAAATCAGGGAGCACAGAGGAACGCTGCTTACAGGTTCACTTCCGTGGCTCACTCAGGCTGCTTCTTAAATAAGCCAGGAATACCTGCCCTGGCTGGGCCCTCCCACATCAATCACTAATCAAGAAAATGTGGAGTTGGAGCAATGGCTCAGCAGTTAATAGCGCTGACTGCTCTTCCAGAGGACCAGGGTTTGATTCCAAGCACACATGTAGCAGCTAACAACCACATGTAACTCCAGCTATAGGGGCTCTAACACCCTCTTCTGGTTTCCATGGACATTGCACATGTGTGGTACACAGATATACATACAGGTTGACAACCAGACTGACCTGCAGCAAGTAAGCCCAGAAAAGGATTCATGGAGGATGGCCCTTCCATGAATGTGGGCTTCAGGCTAGTTTCATGTCACTTTGACACAAATTAGGGTCATTTTGGAAGGGGGAAATTCATTTGAGAAAATATATCTACCAGATTGCCTTGTGGGCAAGCCTATGGTTCATTTTCTTAATTGATGACTAGTCTTGGATAGTTTTATGTCAACTTGACACAAGTTCTGAGAGGAGGGAACCTCAGTTGAGAAAATGGTTCCCTGAGAACCAGATGTACAGCATTTTTAAAATTAGTGATTGATGTGAGAAGGTTCACCACTGGGATGGTGGTCCTGAGTTCTATAAGAGAAAAAGCTGGCTGGGCAGTGGTGGCGCACGCCTTTAATCCCAGCACCTGGGAGGCAGAAGCAGGTGGATTTCTGAGTTCGAGGCCAACCTGATTTACAGAGTGAGTTCCAGGACAGCCCGGGCTACACAGAGAAACCCTGTCTCGAAAACCAAAAAAAAAAAAAAGAGAGAGAGAGAGAGAGAAAAGCTGAAGAATCCATGGGGAGCAAGCCGGTAAGCAGCATCCTTCCATGGCCTCTCCATCAGCTCCTGCTTCCAAGTTCCTGCCCTGAGTTCCCATCCCAATTTCCTCAAATGACGAAGAGCACTTTTGAGGTTTGAGTAGCAATGCCTCCACAGGCTCGGGTGTTAGAATGCTTGGCCCCAGGGAGTGGTACTATTAGGAAGTGTGGCTTTGTTGGAAGAGGTATGTCACTAAGAGATGGCTTTGAGGTCTCAGAAGCCCGTCAGTTTCCTTCCTGCTGCCTGCCTATCTGGATGTAGAACTCTCCAGCACTGTGTCTGCCTGCATGCTGCCATGCTTTCTGCCATGGCGATGGACCAAGTCTCCGAAACTGAAATTGTACGCCTCAATTAAAAGTTTTTCTTGCTGGGCAGTGGTGGCACACACCTTTAATCCCAGCACTTGGGAGGAAGAGGCAGCTGATTTCTGAGTTCGAGGCCAGCCTGGTCTACAGAGTGAGTTCCAGGACAGCCAGGGCTACACAGAGAAACCCTGCCTTGAAAAAACAAACAAAAGAGAAAGAAAACAGAAAAAGGTTTTCTTGGGAGCTGGTGAGATGGCTCAGCGGTTAAGAACACTGACTGCTCTTCCAGAGGTCGTGAGTTCAATTCCCAGCAACCACATGGTGGCTCACAGCCATCTCTAATGGAATCTGACACCCTCTTCTGGTGTGTGTCTGAAAACAGCTACAGTGTACTCACCTATGTAAAATAAATAAATAAATCTTTAAAAGTTTTTCTTGATAAGAGCTGCAGTGGTCATGGTGTCCCTTCACAGCCATAAAACCCTAAGACAGACAGCGGTGTGGGAATGTAAGCCAAACAAACCAACCCTGTTTCATCACAGCAATAGTAACCCTAAGGCAATGACTGAAGTCAAAGGGCCCAACTCCCTGGGAATGGTACCGCCCCTGAAAACGTGCTGCTGGGTGAGATAAAAAGGTCGGTTGAGGAAGGCTTGCGAGCAAGGCAGTAAACTGCTCCTCCAAGTAAAAGTTGCTTTGGTCATAGTGTTTTACCACAGCAGTAGAAACTTTAACTAAGACAGAGGTGCTCTAGGCATGAAAGAGGCTGTGTGGGGCCTGGCCATGGCTCTGACCAAGGACCGTGAGGTGCTATAGCTGTTTTACCTCAGTTGAAAAGACTTCCTCCAAGCCCATGAAAAGCTCCAGTACCTCTTCCTAAGCCCGGTTGTGGGGTAGGTTAATTCTTAACCAAGGATTTGGACAGAAAATTTGCCTGACCCTCAGCAATGCCTGTTATCCTTGCCCAGGACTGATTTGATCCTCAGGATGTCTGCCATCAGAGCTGCCGCTGTAAGGGAGCTGACGACCCCGCACTGCCCTTGGGGCCCTGAGATTCCTTCCCCCTTGAGCTCCTCTGTAAAGGAGGTAAAGTTTGACCCTAGACAACCAGGAAAAATGTCAGGACAAGACATCATAAAACAGTTAGTAGATTTGTTAAGTATTATGATAGGAGCCAGGCCTTGGTGGCATATGCCTTTCATTTCAGCTCTCGGGAAGCAGAGGCAGGCAGAACTCAGAGTTCACGGCCAGCCTGGTCTACAGAGCATGTTCCAGGACAAACAGGGCTACACAGAGAAGCAAACAAACAAAACCAGAAAGTATTAAGACAGTCATGGCTGGGCAGTGGTGGTGCACGCCTTTAATCCCAGCACTTGGGAGGCAGAGGCAGGCAGATTTCTGAGTTCGAGGCCAGCCTGGTCTACAGAGTGAGTTCCAGGACAGCCAGGGCTACACAGAGAAACCCTGTCTCGAAAAACTAAAAAAAAGCTCTCTCCTCCAGCCGAGCAAGATGCCCAAAGGAAAGAAGGCCAAGGGGAAGAAGGTGGCCCCGGCCCCCGCCGTCGTCAAGAAACAGGAGGCCAAAAAGGTGATCAACCCTCTGTTCGAGAAAAGGCCCAAGAACTTCGGGATTGGGCAGGACATCCAGCCCAAAAGAGACCTAACACGCTTCGTTAAATGGCCCCGCTACATCAGGCTGCAGCGGCAAAGAGCCATCCTCTATAAGCGGCTCAAAGTACCTCCTGCCATTAAGCAGTTCACCCAGGCCCTGGACAGGCAAACAGCTACTCAGCTGCTTAAGCTTGCCCACAAGTACAGGCCAGAGACAAAGCAAGAGAAGAAGCAAAGGCTACTGGCCCGTGCTGAGAAGAAAGCTGCTGGCAAAGGAGAGTCCCAACTAAGAGACCACTCGTCCTCCGAGCAGGAGTCAACACAGTCACCACCTTGGTGGAGAACAAGAAGGCTCAGCTGGTGGTGATTGCCCATGATGTAGACCTCACTGAGCTGGTGGTTTTCCTGCCTGCCCTGTGTCGAAAGATGGGGGTGCCCTACTGCATCATCAAGGGAAAGGCCAGGCTGGGGCGCCTGGTCCACAGGAAGACATGCACCACTGTTGCCTTCACACAGGTTAACTCGGAAGACAAGGGTGCTCTGGCTAAGCTGGTGGAAGCTATTAGGACCAACTATAATGACAGATATGACGAGATCCGCCGCCACTGGGGAGGCAACGTCCTGGGTCCTAAGGCTGTGGCTCGCATTGCCAAGCTGGAAAAGGCAAAGGCTAAAGAACTTGCCACTAAACTGGGTTAAATGTACACTAAATGTTCTGTACATAAATATAATTATAAAAATTCAAAAAAAGAAAAACCAAAAAAAAAAAAAAAGACAGTCATGGAGGCAATTTTGACTTTGTCAAGTTTCTTGACTCTCAGTGAGTGAAGAAGACAAACTAGACCCTAGGATGGGGCTTCTTCCTTTCCCCGTATCCTAACTTTCCGTCTCTATCCAGCTTCATGTGTACACCTTTAGTACTCAGCCAATCCCCAATAAGACAAGATCCCTTTATAAAAGTGTGTTCTGGGAAACCGTAGCTGCTTGGAAGAGAGGGAAGTTCCCCACCTGCAGAGGAGCGTCGTTCATCTTCCATACCTCAGAGCTAGTCTGTAAACCCCATTTCTCAAACCTTCTTTCCACACACCCGCCCAGGGAGCCTGACATCCTGTGAGGGTGAAGAAGGCACTCTGTACATCCCTTGAAGCTGCCTTTCGTTCCCCTCTGGTGGTTAAATTCCCTGCTGGGCAGATCAGCTCTGTCAGAGTCTGGGCTGGAGAACAAGTTGGGGCTCAGCCATTCTGGATGAGAAACTCAAACCTTTTAACTTGCAAAAGTGGCCCCACCCCTTTCTACCCATCACACCCACTCCCAATTCCTGGCAGCAACCACTACAGGGCCAAGACCCAGGCAACTCTTGAGGTGCTTGCTTCTGGGAACCAGAAATAAGTAACTTGGAAAGGCACCTGTGAGATGCTTCATTGGTCCCAGCACCAACAGAGACAGATAGCGCCCATCCATCCCCAGGAGACTCATAAATTCAATGCACCTAAGTGAAGTGGAAACGTGGGCACTAGGACCACCTCGACCGGAGAAGTGAGTCCTTCATACCCTGGCAGGAGAGGGCGTGATTGGCGCTCTCCCTTACAAGATAGTATAGGGGGGGGGGGGCGGAAGCCCCACGTGGTCACCTGGCCACTGGATCTGCAGAATCCCAGCAGGGGGCGCCAGGGCAGCGACTCTGAGCCTTTTTAAGGTCAGTCCACGGTCCAGGGCAAGGAATGAACTGCAACGCTGCTGTGAGACCAGCAGGGGCACCAGGCCCCCACCACAGCACCCTAAAATCCAGGACAGGATCAGCCCAAGGTTCCAGGGAAAGCACGCATGGAACTTGTGACACCATCTGGTCTGGGTCAGAGTATTCTTCCTGAAGAACAAGGACCCGGGCCTGGTCCTCCACTTCTGAACTGGAATGGATGCCCTGGGAATATGGGACCTAGGTCAGATGAAGCTTGAGTTCTTCCTGCCTGGAGCAGCCAAATACCATCCAGGACTTTGGCCAGTAAATGTCCACAGTAGGTCAGAAACTCCTGCCAAATTGAGGATAACTTACATGCCCACCTCAGAGCAAGGAAGATTGGGGGTAGGATGAATAAAACCAAAGGATGGAGGCTATCAAGTGTACTTTATTGAATCCATGTGGATAGATAAATGAGTGTTACACCTGTGTGTAGGGAGGGCCAAAGGGGCAAGGAGGGATGCAGCTGAGGATCGTGGAGCACTCAGGACCAGAAGCCAGAATTCTCTATGAAGTCTAATAACGACCAGAGTTAAGAACAATGATGACGACAGCTACGATAGTGATAACAACCATGAGGGATGCTGAGGACCAGGGAGCTGATGTTCAGGCACTTGGCAGTGGAGGCGTAGGCCTGGGCTCCAGTCACGTCACCCACCATCTTCCGGTCCCTAGACTGGAGCAGAGCAGATAGATGATCAGTGGCCCTGGAGCTGATAGGCAGATGGTTCGATAGTTTGCCTGACATACTCCCCTGTGGACTGCATCTCCCCGACTTAGGTCAGGAACATTTTACAGATTCTGATCAGGAGACCCTAGCACTTGTTGTTCACACCCCACTGTGGACTATTGTTCCCCACGAATCTCCTGAACACTTTCACACAGGCTAGCATCGTAGTCTGATAAAGTAAAGGGGCACCATAGGCATTCCTCTGGACTGCACTGAAAGAGTTTGACTCCAGAATCCCCAGGCAGCCTCACCTTGTGTCTGCCCCGCAAAGTCTTTAAGTCAACACACACACACATCCACCACAGAAGAAAGAATGCACACAAACTTATTTTAAACAGAGGACCCCCCCCCCACCTCGTTGCCATCCGAGTAGACGGAGCTTCAGGCTCACACACACACCTTCTTATACCATCACTCCCCCCTCTAGCACACTCACCTTCACAGAGTAGGCATAGGCAATGAAGCCCAGGCAGCAGAAGTTCATGAAGAGTGTATTGAACAGGGACCAGACCACATGGTCAGGCACAGAGACCTCTCTGGGCATGTTGATCACAGTAGTTCTGACAGAAGCCGATCCATGGGGTGCCCCCATCTCAGACACCTCATATTCTTCCTTGATCCTTTCGTAGTTTGGGGGTTGTCCCCCACTGGCAGCGCTAATGAAGGCTTGAGAAGTGTGGTTCATGGTGCTGAGCAGAAGCAGCAGTGAAGGGCAAATGATGGAGAGCCCGCGGGTCTGTCCTTTCTCCAGCAGTTTCGGTTTCTCAGAAGTTTCCTTTTCCTGAATTTTGGCCTAATGAGACTGGTCTGGGTTCTGAGAGGCGGGGATCTAAAAAGGCTGTGGATCAAATTACTCCGGGGCAGGATGTCAGGAAGGATTGTGAATCAGGGGAACTTCCCAGCCAGGAACTCCAGTCAGGACTTGTCCCAAGGCCCAAACCTTAGTGTTTATGAGGAGGGGTCCTGGAGCCTACCAAGCTCAGGCTAACAGCTGCAGACCCTCACTGTCCCTTATCAAGGTCCCTCTATTCTCTCAGCAATAAAGAGTGCTCGACAGCCCACTGTGAAGGCCAGTTCTACTTGTTTCCGTCCAGATAGATGGTGGGGTGAACGGTACTTCTTGTTGTGTTTTATAAAAGATAAGGAGAAGGAATATCTTTGATGGATGTGCAGTCACATGTGGGGGTAAGGGGGTGCCTCTGAGTGTCCATGCTGAGGCATCCCTTCCCTTGAAGGACCAGCCACACAACGATGGTATAGTAGAGAATAGAGTTTATTTAGGGCATGGGGAGGGGAGTTGAGAAGGTAGTAGAGACAGAGAATGGGGGGTTGGAATGGGAGAGAGTAGAAGAGTAGAGGCCGGCCTTGAGCACTGGAGAGAGGGGGGAGGGGAATGGGAAGAGAGGGGAGGAGCAGGAGGGAAAGGACAGAGCTAGAGCGAGAAGTCAAAAGAGAGCAGAGGAGCAAGCAGCCCCTTTTATAGTAAGTCAGGCATACCTGGCTGTTGCCAGATAACTGTGGGGCGGAGCCTAGACAAAATGCTAACATTTTGTCTCTTTTTGAAGAGACCTAGTGCCCTAAGTGTGATCAATCACTGGACTTTGGTATTAGAACTAAATGATCTTAGGTCACTTGGCTAAGGCCTGGGCAAGCATGTTAGTGCTATGCCAACTCTTTTTCCCTCCTGCTCTATCATAATTTATTAGTGCTATTGAATGGTCTCAGAGGACCTTCATCATGCCAGAGAAGCTTTCTCAAACACATGGTGGGGTGAGGGCTGTGCCCAGGAAAGCCACTCCTGATCATACTGAAGGATTCAGTTTAGTGTCCTTCCCTGATAACAGGGAGGCCTGGCCTGGCTTCTCTTGTTAGGAGTTGTATCCACTTTCTATCTTGGTGGCATTGTAAGGACCCTGCAGCACCCACCCTTCCTGGAGCTCTGAGTCTTGGGGGCTGGGGCTTCTCCAGTTTCCAGGTTCTACTCATTTCGTTATCTTTCTTGAGTTCTTCACAGGGACATCAGCGCCTCCTACAGACATCCCTGTTTGCAATCCTATCAGCTAGTGCTGTCTTAGTCAACATCTCTGAAAAAGTCTGCCTGTGGGAAACTAGGTAGAGTGGTTTCCATGGATATAGCTACCTTGCAGAGGCTCCTGCCAGGCCTCAGGGGTACCGTGTAACAGAGCAGAGCTTTGTTCTGGCCTCGGGACTCTGATTGGACTCTGATGGGTTATTTCTTTGTGTTCTGTGGAATACCTCACTAAGGCCTACTTCACACTGCTCTTCACATATCCTCCTGTTGCCTTTCAGCGGAATGGAAAATAAAATAATATGGATGACCCCAAGCTCGTATATGATAGCAAGTGTTATACTGTGATCACAACACACTCTGGTTTTATCAATGCTGGATCTTGGCATAACGTTTTAAATAGTTAGCAATATTTCATTTCAGCCATAGCTCTGTTCACTATGGTCTCACAATATTCCTGAAGGCAAATACATTTGTTCCTGGACAGAGACCATCCTGAAGGTTAATGGTCATCTCAAACTTTATGGCCTCTTCTCTGCCTCTCTCAGTCACCGGGATCCTATTTCCTCTCGCCTGGTGGCCTAGGTGAATCGTGAGGGCTCTGCTATGTCAGGGCCTTCACATACATTCAATCCCCAGACATCTCCCCACCCGCAGAGGTGGTGAGCTATACTCAGCCCTGCATGTATGTTCACCCCAGTCAGTGTCTTCATGTGGCCCCCAAGTGAGCTGGACAGAAGACCTCTTCTGTCTGACTTGCTCCTCCCGTGGTGGTGTACACCCCTTGAGACTCAGTCTTTGGATTTTTCAATTTTCTTTGTTTAGTGCTAAAGACAATCTCTGCTGCCCCAGGGATCATCAGAGGGACAGGGATTGAGAAGCCCTGCTGTAGAAGCAAGGGTCAGGGCAAGCCTTTTGCTCCATCCAGGATGATCCACTTCTGCCCATGATGCACGTGTTGACACTTCACCTGTCAGGTTCTGTCCTCATTCTGCTCTCAGGGGACAGTTCTGGCCAGTGCCCATGTTCTCTGATTTAGTGTCCCTTACCTTTCAGACCCACAGGCATCCACTACCTGGAACGGATCTCTATCTGGACTCCTAATGGTGGGTCTGCAGGAGCCCATTACACAGTCCTTGGGCTCCTGCAGACCCGCCCCTGTGTAGGCTGGGGGCGGGGACTTCTCTGCTGTCCTCTCAGGAGGAGACATTGCTTTGTTTACTCTCTAGCCTCAGATAGGAAGCAACCTGGAGTCTTCCCCTGCCTGGCAGACCACTTGACCTTGCCCTGCAGGCCACCAACACAATGGGAAGTTATAACAGCTTCTGTTGCTCCTGCTCCAATTACACATTTGGTGAGTGGGAGGCGAGCATAGGGACTCTTCGTGGCTGAGAAGCCCCACTCTGGGCTCACTCGAGGGGTGTAAACACTAGGCAGATGGAGTCTCATAGGTTCCACTGCAAACAAATGGTTAGGATGGTGTTCATTCAGGAGATCATGGCCTGGCTCCTGTGTCTACGAGTGCCTAACACGTCTGAGGTTTCCGTGCGCTCAGGATAGCTGCCCACACATTGCTCATACAAAGTACTAGGAAGGACCACAGTGTGGTCATAGGGACTGTGACCTCCTCCTGACTTCTCTACCTTCATTCAGTCATAGACCTGGAGCTAAGGATGAGCACTCTGAAGTTCAGCTCAGGGCCATGAGTTTTAGTAGAAATTCCACCATGAGTCCTTCTCAAAAACTCTCTCTCTCTCTCTTTTTTTTTTTTTTTTTGGTTGTTGTTGTTTTTTGTTTGGTTTGGTTTGGTTTGGTTTTGGTTTTTCAAGACAGGGTTTCTCTGTGTAGTCCTGGCTGTCTTGGAACTCACTCTGTAGACCAGGCTGGCCTCGAACTCAGATTTCAGAGAAACCCTGTCTTAAAAAACCAAAAAGGGGAGAGAGAGAGAGAGAGAGGAGAGAGAGAGAGAGAGAGAGAGAGAGAAACTCTTGTTCCTTCCTGGTGCAATCTAAAAAGGTCTTGATTTCTCCCTAGAACTTGGTCTAGCTGAGCCACCCACTCCCATCTAGTAAGATAGCAGCTCTCCCAGTGGGATCCTGTCTCCACTGCTACTAAGATCTCTGTCTTCTTAAGACAGGCTCAGCTTCCCAAGATAGTAAAAGGAACTAACACTGCTTCAGAAGCCTGGACCTTAGTGAAGAGGGCATCTCTAACACTGCTTAGCCTCACAAGATGAGTTTCGGGGGCCTTACATTATCTCAGACCCCAGGACTAGAACTCTTATACCAACACAGGGAGACAGTAGCACCCGGGGACTCCAAAGACTTGTAATCTTAGGGTGCCCAAAATGAAGTGGAAATGCAGGTTCCTGGGCATCCAGGAAGAGGAGACGTAAATGAAGTAGAAACTTCTAGCTCTTTGGAAAGTTAGTTATAGCAAATGATGTTTTGCTGGGGCACACAGGTGAAATGGTGTCTTGCTAAAGCAAACACATGAAAGATTGTTTTCCTGAAGCAGACACAGGTGAAAGGATGATTGGATACAGCAAACATACGAAAGAGCGCCTGATAAAGAAGTATAGATATGAACCCACAGACAGTGGGAGAAAAGCATTGAGCATTGCTTTGGTTTGTTCTGCCTCACTGTTCTTCACTAACAACATGCATGTATTGGTTCGCCTTACATAGCGTTGTTGAGCTCAACTTGTGATAATACCACCATTGAGAGGAACTCGCCCAAGAACTGATGTGAGGTTCTTGCAGCAGCTAACCGCTTCTGCAGTCTTGCCTCAGGCCTGGAAGTTTCTTCAGGATTGAGCTACTGTTGCTAGTTTGTGTCTGGTGTCTGCTTGCTGAAAGGACTGGACTGTAGCTGCTGGTTCATGCCTTGTGCCTGCCTAGAAGACTGATCTGGAGCTGCTGAATCGTATTTGGTGTTTACTATGGGACTGAACTCCTGCCCAAGAAGATCAAGCTCGCCCCTAAAGAACTATTGCTGAACACGTCCACTTCCCCCATATCCTAATAACTTTTCTCTTCCACTACCTTTGCTGGGTGGTGGGCTAGAGGAGAGATTGAACCCTTATTAAAAGTAGGTTGCAAATAATTTAAGCCTACAGGTGCATTTTGAAAACAGACTAGTGGTGAAGGGTGCCAAGGCCCCTTGAAACCTAACCCTCCCCATTTCAGGATCTGAGGACCCAAAGAGCAGTAATACGCCGGATCACCCATGGCACCTAGCATTGAAGATTCTGTGTTCACTTCCCACTGCCCACCCTGACCTGAAATAAACCTGTGAGATGTGCGTGAGAAGGGAGGGGTTAGAATCCAAGCCGAAGGCCACCATAGAAATCTTGGACACAGCTTGACTGGGTCAAGGTTTCTTCCTCGTAAAAATGGAGGCCCCTGGGCTGGTCCTCTATCCCTGGACTTAAAACTCACTAGTACATGGTTCTGCACTCTTCCTGTGTACTCTAGGGATTTGGAGCTGAAGGTAGGCAATGATCAATTACTGCCTCCCTGTGCCTGTTTGTCAGCTGCTGTCTCCATCCTGAGGCCAGAAATCTGCTTAGCTGTGGATGCCCTGTGCTTTACCTTCCATCCACCCACCCCATCCCATCCACACCCCTACCCCCAGATCCTCTTCAACAGCAAGGAAGCCAGTGAAACTCTGAGTAAGCTCGGTACAGGACCAGTCAGGGGATAGGGAGTCACACCACAATTGCTACCACATGCACTTTATTGTGAACAGATATGTGAGGGTAGAGTGACAGGTCAGGGGCTCTGGCCAGGATAAGGGGCAATTATGAAGGGCAAAGCACATGCCTGCTTTCTTCATGAAGACAGTGCCTGGGAGAATTTAATCCATTGACTCTGATACCAAGAACACATACTTCATGGAGTCCCATTAATAGGTACTAAAGGTACTAAATTAGGTACTAGTTTAGTTAATTAATAATTAGTTAACTAACTGTTAGCGCCTAAGTAAGTAGTGAATTAGAACTGGTAGCATTCCTAGGCTGAATAAAATAATAACGATGATAAAGACGATGACGGAGATGCTCAGAGCAATGATGTTCAATGTCTTGGCAGTTGCAGCATAGGCTTGGGCCCCAGCCATGTCGCCCACCATCTTCCTGTCCCTGGACTGAAAGAGACAAAAAGATCAGTGTGGCAAGTCATCAAGAGCTGGGTGCTCTGCCTCAGTTCCCCCATTGTCCTTCCTGCCCAGTGCAATCTCCTCCCTCAGGTCAGGAACCCAGCAGACCCAAGCACTAGCTGCTCACCTCACCATGGGGTGCCATTTCTTGTAAGTCTCACTTGCACCCAGCCTGGTACCCCAGTCTGCAGGGTGAAGGGGCATTCCAGAAACTAAGCAGTAGAGAGAATTCCTCTAAACCAGAGTGGAGACAATCTCACCCCAGAATCCCTGGGCATTCTCTCCTTTTCCTTACATACGAGAGTCTCCTACATACAACCCACATATACATTCTATATGCTATTTACACGGTCTATACATAGAAACACATAAGTACATGCAGGACACCAAACACAGAGTGTCACACATACACAAATACAAGGCTGTACATGACCCAGATGTCCTCTCGGCAGGAGGAGTCACAACCACATACATACCTTCTACAATACTCACCTTCACAGAGTAGACATAGGCAATGAAACCCAGGCAGCAATTGTTCATGAAAAGTGTGCTAAATACAGACCAGGCAACATAATCTGGCTGGACAGTGTCACTGTTGATGTAAACCACAGTGGATGGTACTGGAGCTGAGCCAGGATTCTCCTTAATCATGTTTTTGTGCTTAAAGGGAGCTCTTGTTTCAAGGAAGTTCATATGGGTGGTAAAGTCACAGACACTTAAATAGAGCCATTGTGGAGTAAGATCCGGACACTTGGGGATGGACGACATAGGATTGCTCCATACCCCACACACTCCCCACCCTGACCCCGTCACCTCCCCAGTGGCCTCTTCAAAGTTCTACTTTCTCCTAAACTGCCTGGGAAGTGGGATGTGGAAACAAATTACTGTATGGCTGGCCTCTAACTCAGAAATCCACCTGCCTCTGCCTCCCAAGTGCTGGGATTAAAGGCGTGCGACACCACTGCCTGGCTTATCCTTCATCCTTTTACTAAAAGACTTGGAGTTTGGGGGAAAGATAGATGGGTCTGGACCACACCTAGTGGGACCACACCTAGTGGGGCCACAGGAGTTGCAACACCCAGTTAGCCAAGACCTTTCTGACACTGCAATCTTTTCTTCTTGCCTCAGTATACCCTGAGGAAAGATGGCAAAACAGGATTGGAAAGAGATAAGCAAATTATGAATGTGCTCTTCAGTTTCCCCTAAAGGAAAGAAACGAAGATCGTGCAATAATCCCCACCCCCAGGCCCTGGCCCTCTCCTCACACCGTAGATGCTAGGCTACCTGCTTCTGCTGTGTTCTCAGAAGCCCAGGACCGGTAGTCCTCAGCATGTCAAGGCCACTAAGGATAGGATGTCTTGTCCTATCAGCTCGAACTTCTGGATTCCTTAAAGTGACTGTGCTGGATCTTCCCTAAGGGAGCTGAGCCGTGTGACCAGGGGCCTGTTGAATGTGGTGTGTTGTACCCATCGAGTGCATGGAGTGTAAAACACAGACTGGGTCTACCATCTAGAACCCCAGTCTGCCTCTGCCTGGTTCCCATTGCTGCAACACAGTCCCTGAGACTACGTATAAAGAATTGAAGTTCATCTTGGCTTGTAATTCTAGAGACCAGAAGTGCCAAGCTGGCCAGTTTCCCAGTGATAACTCCTTTATGAGAAAGATTCCTCTCCATGAGTACTCCCCCTCAAGGCCCAGTACAGTGGACTACTGCATATGGTTATGCCATCTCTGGAAGTAGCCCTAAGAACACTACAATGCTAAGTGCTACAACTGTCCTGGGTAGACTGGTCTCTGGTCACTTAGACCAGCCATAATTTAGCCATTAATTCCAAGAGTAAACTGGTCTCTGGACCAGCCATAAATTGCTATTCAATGTGTCCCTGCCTGGCCACTTACCTGCTATCTTTCTGCTTCTGTAAACAATGCTTACTTGCCGCAGATGCCCACAGCTGCTTTTCTGTATATGTCACAATTGGAGGCTTGCTGTTAAAAACTCAAACAAATTGGAGGTCAAGGCTGCTTCCTGCTACTCTTCCTGAGACAGCTCAGCTGGCAATAAATAAAGAATCTATATGATTTATTCAGGCATCCTTGGAATTTTTGTCTTCAGACACCCTACCAGTGCCCCCTCAACACCATCAACATGAGTTCTTGTGAAAACCAGCCACATCCAAGCCACTGCTATATCTGTGTCTCCATTGGCCAAAAGGTGCTGAGAAAACTATGTAGATCTCACAGCAACAAGACACACTCTGAGGGCAGGGAAGAGAAGATGTGTCATCTCATAAACATATCAGAGTCTTGTCCAGAGCTATCTGGCCCAGGGGGTCAGGCCCTCCTTCACCTTCACAGGTACTGCAGGGCTATCTGCATCCTCAGGTCAGTCTTCTGCAGTCTGGCTCTTCATCTGAACAGTTAGTTGTAGGGTCAAAGAGCCTGTCCATATAGCCAGAGTTCTCCTGCTCAAAAGCTGCTATTCTGAAAGGGGAGGAGTCAATTGAGTATGAGACAGACAGGAACAAAACAGAGAGGAATGTTTGTGTCTTCCCACAGTCTCCAATAAATACTAAATCCGCAAGCTATGTCAGTTTTATTTGCAGTCATTTTCCAGATGGATCTAATCTCAATCTCTCTCTCTCTCTCTCTCTCTCTCTCTCTCTTCTCTCTCTCTCTCTCTCTCTGTTGTTGTGTGTGTGTGTGTGTGTGTGTGTGTGTATGTGTTATATAGTGTGTAGTGTGTCTATAGCTCTCTTTGTCTTTCTCTCCCTCCCCCTTTCTTTCCTCCCTCCCTGTAGACAGGGTTCTCCCTGTTATAATCCTTGACAGCCTGGAATTACCTATATACACCAGGGTGGCCTCAAACTCACAAAGATCCACCTGCCTCTGTTTCCCAAGTTTGAACATTGAAAGCACACATGACTACAGAGACAAGCAGGGTCACAGGTTTGAGCTGAGTCTTGGCATTAAGTCAAGCTGCAGAAGCAAGGTGCAAGACCATATCCAGACAGATGACTGGGACAATAAACCGAAGGTATTTCAAGTCTGTTCTATCAGCAGTGGGGGGTGAGCAGTGCTGAGCCCTGAGACAATTGGGGATTCTCTGACAGTTCCTCAGTGCTGAATGCTAAGAATTCTGGTGGGCCTGTTGCTATCCCAGCACTAGGTACCGCCTTTTTATGGAGTCCAGATGAGACTATTTATTGTGCCCTGTTGTCAGTCTGGTGTGTTGAGTAAGTCCTCGGCCCAGCTTTCCTGATGATATTTTTACTATGTCTCTGTGTTCACATGGTTGGTTCCAGTCTGCTAAGTTTGTAGCGTGGCACCTTTGTACTTTAGAAATAAGTTATTTGATGCTGAGGCCTGGTGGTACACCCCTTTAATCCTAGCACTTGGGAGACAGAAGCCGGTGGATCTCTGTGAGTTTGAAGCTAACATGGTCTACATATTGAGTTCTAGGCCAGCCAGGGCTATGCAGCCAGACCCTTTCTGAAAACAAAACAGAAACAAACAACAAAACCAAGCATCTAGCCACCAAATAAAAGAAGATCAAATATTACTTTTGCTCAGTGTTTCAAACTGACTTTAGCAGCTAGTCAGAGATAGTCCAAGAGAAAACAAATTTAGAATTTTATTTTGGGAAATTTATTTTAAAAAAAAATCAGCCAGGCATGATGACACAGGCCTTTAATCCCAATTTTTTGGGGACAGATGCAGGCAGATCTGTGAGTTCAAGGCCAGCCAGGGCTACCCAGTGAGACATTGTCTCAAAAAACAATTTTTTTTTAAATCAAATAGTTTAAGCATGCAACTCTAGAGGATCACAGATAATAGAGAAATATATTAGTTATACACTTAGTGAAAAATCGTAACTTAAATATTTCAAAAGCAGATAAAGAATGGAAAGACAGATAAAGTCACTTTGCTGTAAAAGTTAAAAGCTGTAGCCATTTTTAATAGACAGGCTTAAGTTCTTTGTAACCAAGAACCTAGGGTATGCCCCAGGGAGCATCTTGATAAAACTTAAAATCTTCCCCCTAGGTCAGTAAAAACTTCTTCAGTCCCTTGCTGATCCCAGGACAATCTAAGAAAATGTTGTCCTCATTGTAGCAGGAAGATAAAAGTCTGACACAGGAAGCTGAGAAAGGTCTGATCTTCCTGTTTATTTTCCTATTAACATTTGCTTTGCTTCAGCTGGGCACAGTGGCCTACCTCATAGTACCAGCACTTGAGATGCTGAGGCAAAAGTTTTTCTGTGAGTTCCAGACCAGCCTAGTTACAAAGTGAACTCTATCTCAAAAACAAACAAACAAATAAACAACAACAAAACTCTTTTTGGTGACCTTATATAAAATTCCATTTCAGCCGATTGATGGCAAAAGTCCCCCTCCTTCCTTTCTAGTTTCTTTTTTTTTTTTTTTTTTTTTTTTGGTTTTTGGAGACAGGGTTTCTCTATGTAGCCCGGGCTGTCCTGGAACTCACTCTGTAGACCAGGCTGGCGTCGAACTCAGAAATCCACCTGCCTCTGCCTCCCAAGTGCTGGGATTAAAGGCGTGCGCCACCACCGCCCGGCTTCCTTTCTAGTTTCTCATTCTGTTGCATCTTTGTTCATTTCTGCTAGGGTAAAAAAAAAAAAAAAAAAAAAAAAACTGGAACAAACCCAGAACTATACAAAATAGCTCCCGTGACTGAAGCATGTTCCAGATCTCATATTTACAGCTGTCCTGAGAAATGAGCTGCCTCTCCAGGTCTCCTCTCAGAGGTGGTTGATCCCCTTCCTACTTCAGTATTGTCGGCTCCATCCTGAGATCAGAATCCTCAACCCTTCCCCACCTTAGTTTTCTCATGAAAACTGGAAAGAGAGAAGTTAGGAGCTGTTCATCACCTACAGGCAAACTTGAAAGCTGCTCTGTCACAATTTCTGTGAACCGTGCCATTTCCTAATTTCTAGAAACCTTGCCTCTTCTGCACACAGATTTACTGTACTTCAGACCAAGTTCACTAACAGACCCCAAACCATATAGTTTTTTCCACATGAAGAAGTCTGGAGTAGACAAGATTCCCAATGGTACCTTAAGATCTCCTTAAGAGATCTAGATATTTAGTGATCACATGTCATTTACTTTAACTGGAATCAATGGGTATGAATCATCAAAGAGATTAGAAAGATGTTTGGAAATCAACAGAACCAAGGGAGCCTTGCTTTCTTGAGGTTGTCTTCTTGTTAGCAAATTCTGTAACAGATAAAGTGCATTTGCCCACGGCACTCCGAGAAACAGTTTGCCTTTGTTGTTGCCCAAGGCTATGGGCTCCACGGGACATCTCTTTTCGTGAAACCAGCAAACTTCAAAGTGCTTCTGTTTGCTGCCGACTTGAAGACACTGGCTAGCTTTTCTTACATTTCTGAGAGTTTTAGGAGCACTCAAGTTATCTAAGCACTTATTCTTCCTCAAACCTATTAAGTAGAGCTCTTCTACCTTTTCTTCCTGTATATATATAACATAAAGCTGAAAATTTGCCTCAGAAATATTACTGCTGACCAGTAAGCAGTGTTGTTTACAGACAGAATAAATAGAATGTGGGTTATAACATCATAAAGATGTAACAGGGGAAGTAACCACAGTGTCTTCTACACCCTTAGGTCAGTATGTTCTGATGTCTCCTTAAGGCTTGACTCTGATGACTTCAGTCAGTAATTTTAACAAATAATTAGATTTATGAAACTGAAATGATGCTTACACTCAACATGTAATGATTTACTTTCTAGGCTTTGTGTCGGCCATGCCATTGTCCAGACACAGTCTAGCACTGCTGTGAGCTGCCTGAGGTGCTCCCTTCCCCACGAGGGACCACCACTCAGATGCAGCCAGAACCTTGACCACATATTACTTTTCTTTGTATATATTTGCTTTTTTATTAGCCCATGGTGAATGTACAGTCATCCAAGAATGAGTTTCTGTAACATCAATGTTCTCAAGCTTTAGAAAAATGCAGAAACAAAAGCTTAAGTTTCAAAGACTGGAAACAAAGAGCTTTTTAATAATTAATTTTAACAACAGCAATGAGAAAAAGAAGAACATGATGGGGCAGACTATGTGGCTCACATCTGTAACCCCAACAGTAAGGAGGCTATGACAGAAAGGTGTTCATGAGTATGAGGCCAACCTGGGCTATGAATTGCAAGCCAGAATGGGCTATAGAATAGGAACTTAGAGATGGGGGGTGGGGTGCGCCACAGGAACACACACAGATGCAGATGCAATAATTTACATTATAAAATTGTACACAGAAGCCAAATGCAAATTCGATAAGGGATATCCCTTTGATACATAAATTTGGGTGCGGGAATATACCTCACTACAAAAGAAACAAAAAGAGACAATTTGAAAGTTAGGCATGCCGGGCGGTGGTGGCGCACGCCTTTAATCCCAGCACTTGGGAGGCAGAGGCAGGCGGATTTCTGAGTTCGAGGCCAGCCTGGTCTACCGAGCGAGTTCCAGGACAGCCCGGACTACACAGAGAAACCCTGTCTCGAAAAAAAACCAAAAAAAAAAAAAAAAAAAAAAAGAAAGTTAGGCAGATCTTAAGCTCTTCTGCAAATATGATTAAAAACTTTAGCTACAAACAAGAAGGGAAGCCAACCTGGCCCTTTATAAACTAGAGCATTTTGTATTAACTTATCTGACTCATGAAAGGAATACCTTTAGGTCCTATAGCAAGAAAACTTTTAAAATTTAATCTTTTATATTAAATATACATCTCAAAGACTGAAGAATTAAATAACAAGGTTTGCCAAATCAAAACAGATAAGAGCATGTCACGACCAGGTTCAAAGGATAGACAGGAAAACCTCCAAACCAAGGGCGTCCTGAGAAACAGCTTAAAGTACAGGACTTCTCTGTGTGTGGGGTTCAGTCCCTCAGGAACACTCAGCTTTACCCAGGTTGTCTCCTTTACGCAGGTTGGAAGGAGCAGAAATCATAGGTAGGCCTGGGAGATCTCTTCCATGAGCCCTTTCAACAGCCCTGGTCCTAGCAGCTGTCGTTTCCTTTGGCGACTGAAGGCATAAAACAGCAGCAGCTGCAGCCAGCCACAAGCAGCAAAAGGTAGCTGCTCCTAATGATACAGTTCATATGCAGACCAGAACGCTCAGCCCTACAGTGATAGACAGGTGTTACAATCTTGTAAAGGCCTGGGGAGTCAGCAGCCCTAGGCAGCAGCTAGTGTTATAGTTTCTGGGTCCAAAGTGTTTGAAACGTTCGGTCCTTACAGCCCGACAGCTCTCTGAAGCTCTTCCAGTGACCATGTTTTTGCTTCTCTGGCTCTTTCCATCCTTCAGCCTCAGCTCTAATATCTCTCTCTCTCCATTTCCTCTTTCTGCCCTGGTCATTCCCCAGAACTTGTCAGCTTCCTATTATTGTTATTGCTGTGGTCACAGCTATTGCTACATTTGGTAGCAGCCAATGCCACTTCTGCCAGTCTCATCCTCATGGTCATAGCCCCTAGAGTCACCAATCTTCACAGCCAAGAGAAGACTTTCACTGAACCTAATGTTGCAAGAACAAGGCAGAAACACAGAAGGTTATCTCAGGCAGGTCACAAAGTGAGCCAAACAACTCTTATATAATCAGGAAAAAACCAGGGTGTTTGCACCAATCACAAGACATTCATAGAATTGAAGAGATGTGTTTACACCAATAATGAGATTGTAGCCACCAGAGGAAGCGGCCCTGCTTTGGTCTGGGTGGGAATAGATGCAGGGAAGTCTGGCATAAGGTGTGGAGATGAGACCGTGCCCTCAGCTAAGTTACTCTGTATGTGTGCAACAGTGGCTTCAGGCCATGTGTGCCCCACCTTTGGCTATCAGACTATTGAAACAATAGGCCTCAAAGAATTAAAATTTCCTCAGAAATCTCATGTGGGAAGAAGAGAATGTCCAAAGCCCAGATGCCAGTAAAATGACTTGTCTCCTATAGAGAAAATTCACACCACTCTGACAGCTGACTGAACCGCCTTGTGGACAGACTAAACTGAGTAAGACAATGATAGGTAACGGCGAGCAGGACTATCATACCTCCACCTGGACTCTAGCTATGCATACGTCTTGCCCTATCTTTAAAACCTAAACTTCATGTCAGTATTCCAAAGAAGGACCTGGGTGTTAGATCCGAATAGATTGGGGTGAAATGAAGACAAAAGAGGAGCCCAACCTCCACAGAAGCGCGGGGTCCTTTAAGCAGAACCACGAAGATGAGCACTCTAGGACAGTGGAACTCAGATGCAGGAGGCTTGGGGCTTACAGGGCAGAAAAGGGAACTTTCGAGGTAGAATATGCAAATATGTTCCCTGCAGTAAAGAACAACCATGGTTCATACGTTGATCTTCTCAGAAACTTCCTGGATCCTAACGTCCTAAAGATGTTTTCAGCATGTAAACTTTCCTTATCAGAGTTTCTCAGCTAATCTGAGGGTTTGGGGTTATTAGCCCTTTTTTTTTTTTTTTTTTTTGGTTTTTTGAGACAGGGTTTCTCTGTGTAGCCCTGGCTGTCCTGGAACTCACTCTGTAGACCAGGCTGGCCTCGAACTCAGAACTCAGAAATCCGCCTGCCTCTGCCTCCCAAGTGCTGGGATTAAAGGCGTGCGCCACCACCGCCCGGCGGTTATTAGCTCTTTATTGGGAGGTCACTGGACCCCTTTATTTGTTCCTCTTCCCAACATAGTTACAATGAAGAAGTCTTTTACTTCTTTTTGAAATTGTTTTATGACGTTCATGTGTGTATGACATTGGTGTTGTGTCTGTAAAAACATGATTTCTCTAAGAACGCGCTCTGAATTAAAGCAGTTGTTTTCATGTGTCATTTTGTTTCAGTCTCATAGTTTGTGTTTGTGGTGATTGACTTAATGACTGCTGAAAGTCTTTTTAGAGATTTATATATGTTCCTGGAATTAAGAGTTGATGTTCCCTGCACCTCCTCCATCACATGCACACCTATTCTAGTGTCTCTAGAAAGAAACTCAGAGGGCAACCTCCGAAATCGAAAGAGGATTTAATTAGTCCAATGCATTGGGGCCTTCACACAGGAGAAGAAGCAGCCAAGAGCACTTGGGCAGAAGCATATATACAGTTTGATCAGGGCAGGTGTTTTTGGCAATAAACTGGTCTGTTGGAATTGATGGGCTGTGGGAGACCCTTTAACAGGGAGCTATCTCTTGTCAGATGGCTCCATATGTCTGATAATCCAAGGATTTTTTTAGAACCATGTGTCTTCACCCTTTTTAGAAAGGGAGGGATCCTGTGGTTTTTCTTGGGACCCTGTGGCCTCATCCTTCTGGGAAGGGAGGGGGTTAGGGGGTAATTTCCCATGGACTTCACAGTGTCTTCCACCTCAAATAATCCAGTCAAGATAATCCCTCACAGACATTCTCACCTTGGGTTTTCTTTTTTTTTTTTTTTTTTTTTGGTTTTTCGAGACAGGGTTTCTCTGTGTAGCCCGGGCTGGCCTGGAACTCACTCTGTAGACCAGGCTGACCTCGAACTCAGAGATCCGCCTGCCTCTGCCTCCCAAGTGCTGGGATTAAAGGCGTGCGCCACCACCGCCCGGCTCACCTTGGGTTTTCAATGATTACATAAGTAGTCAAATACACAACCAAGATTAGCCATCACACTAGGTATTGGGGCATGTCAGGTCAAGGTGCAGGATAGGAGGAGATATGCCTTAGTCAATCAGGCTTAAAGATCATTGATGTCATATTTCTTCATCACTTTGAAATGTCCTTAGAGTCTGTAATTTATATAAATATCAAATCTATTTGATATTTGAACCATAAAATAGTCATGGTGTATAATTATTATTGCTTTGAACTTTCAGCCTTTGGTTTTAAGGATGACTGATCCAATCAGTATCTGTGTAGATAGCTCTGTGAACACATTCACACATATCTCTCAATATTCAAATGAAACAATGTTTATTAAGTCACAAAATAAAGTTGTTGGAAATCTTTATTTAGCTGCTCATATGATAGTATGTATGCATGTGTCTATATTTATATGCCACATGTGTGTGGGAGGGTACTCACAAAGACCAGGAGAGGGCATCAGATTCTTGGAACTGGGAACCAAACCTCTGTAAGAGCAAGAAGTGCTCTTAACTACCGAGCCATCTCTCTTGCCCCAGAAATATCTTAACATATGATGATAGAACTAAAATTGGAGACTTCCTAAGTAATGTCTTTTACTTTTTAAAAGTAAAATCTTTTATCAGAAGACTTTATGTGTACAAATTTTTTATTTAATGTTTTAAGTTAGTATACAAAATAACAGGTTATGTTATGAGATGTGCAATTGTTAAGTTAATGTAAAGTTGTATTAACAGTACTGTTTTAATGACAATCATGGGTGTATACATGTTTTCAAAAGTCCTCATGTGAATGCAGACATGGTCAGTGATTCCCTTTCATGATGGAAACACAGAAGACACCGACTGCTACAGCTAAAAATCACAGGTGGCATTCAGGCTGTCGCCTTGCTCTCTGGATGGCAGGTAATCGTTAAATCTCACCTGGACACAGAGATAGCTTACATCTGAACAGTGATCAAACTGCTATTGTTGATTGCTAAAAGGAATTTCTTTTGTTATCTTTTGAGACAGAGTCTCACTGTATAGCTCTGGCTGCCCTGGAAATCATTATATACTCCAGTTACTTATAAAAATCTGTGCCCTTCCCCTGGCCTTGAGCAGGCCTGAGACCTTGTTTACCACAACAGATCTAGTGATAAGGATCTAGGTGGAGTTACCCACCTTGGCTACAGGAACTAAAAAGAAGAACTGCCCCAGGGCTTGCTTTGAGACATCTCCGGCCATGACCAAGAACGGATTATCCCACCCATCTCTCCCACTGAAACTAGAAAGGGTTTTGGCGGGCTTTTCCCTTTAAATTGAGAGCTAAACATTAAAGCATTGAGCCTTGATCAGAGAACTTTGTCTTGGCTTCATCTCTTCTAGCCCTCCGTCCACCTTTCGTTCCCAGACCCCCTGTCAGGTAAACCCAGTTGAATCGTGGCAGAAGGAAATCCTCCTGCCTGACTCCCAAGGGCTGGTATTAAAGGCCTGAGCCACCAACACCTAGGTTTAGAAGTCAGTAGAATCTGTTGCACACAGCTACAGGCATAGCAGAGGCAAAGGCAGATAGGATTTCTCGATCTAGTTTTGAGCAAAATTGTAAATACATTCATTCCTTCATTTTCCAGAATGTTAGTTACATTGTGTTCTCTTTTTTTTGTTTTGTTCTTTTTTTTTTTTGGTTTTTCGAGACAGGGTTTCTCTGTGTAGTCCTGGCTGTCCTGGAACTCACTCTGTAGACCAGGCTGGCCTCGAACTCAGAAATCCTCCTGCCTCTGCCTCCCAAGTGCTGGGATTAAAGGCATGCACCACCACCGCCCGGCTTTGTGTTCTCTTAATATGAGCAAATACCTAGACCCAGAACTAGCCTCATGGCAGGGGCTCCAGTAATAGGCTCTTGAGCCCTGGTCAGAGTTAGTTAGCATACTCTGACTTATTTTCCTAGGATGGGACTATCCATGCTGAGTTGAGCTTTGACTGTTTGCAGAAGAACTCAATGCTACATTCACCCTGTCTAGTGTTGTTTTTTTTAAAGATTCATTTATTTTTATGTGTGTTTTGCCTACATGTACATCTGTGTAGGCTTAGACTTTTTTTTTTTGGTTTCTTGAGACAGGGTTTCTCTGTGTAAGCCTGGCTGTCCTGGAACTCACTCTGTAGACCAGGCTGGCCTCGAACTCAGAAATCCACCTGCCTCTGCCTCCCAAGTGCTGGGATTAAAGGCATGCGCCACCACTGCCCGGCACTTAGACTTTTGAAAACCTACTTTAATAAGGGTTCTCAAAAGCTTCAAACCCCCTTCTAGTCCACTGTCCAAAAGTTGAGGAAAAAAGGATGGGAAACATGATAAGTGGATGTGGATCTGCTTAGAAGTAGTTCCAATCTCCATTGTTAGGATACCAGCAGTCCAGTTCAAAGAAAGTCACCAAGCACATGCACAATCCAGCAGAAACACCTAGGCCTCCATGGAATCCGCACGGGACAGCTGGATCTACCAGAAATAGCAGGATGCAGAAAGTTCTCTGCAGTGCCTTTCTGAAGGTCAGTGAAGATGTGAAACCAAGAAAGCACTGCAAGGGATGCAAGCACCCTGTCACTGTCCATTGAGTCCTATTTATACTCTCTCCAAACACCACGTGAATCTGCATCACATGACCATACCAGAAACTTCTACTTCATGTTTGTGTACCCCTTTCATACCTGGTGCCCACAAAGGCCAAAAGAAATCATTGAATCCTCTGGAACTGTATACACACACACACACACACACACACACACACACACACTATATATATAATACAAACAAGCCTCACAGCCAGCAGCCAGCAACCAGCAGCACTCATGGAGGCCCACACCCTGCTGACTCTTTCCCGGGGTGGGGGGGTATGTCACTCTGTCCCTTCCATGTTACTCTGTCCCTCCCATGACCATGCAGGGCTTGGCAAATAAATAATAATAAAAGTTTTAAATAGTTTTAATTGCTTTAAATTATTTTAAATTATCAAAATGAAGATAGTTATAAGTTCAATGGTTATGATGGTATTATACATCCTCTATGAGAGAGGTCAAAATACGGCAGACCTAAATAGAAAAGAGGCTGTAGGATTGAATCTGTCTATACTTTTAATGTCTTTAGACAGCTGGACAAAGGACGTGCTATGTTGGGAGAGAGGCTCTAGGTTTGTGTGAACTGGAAAGAAAGGCTTTGGATTCCTTCCAAAGTAATAAGAATCAGATTTGATAGAGAGGGACCCCCTGAAGATCTCGGCTCCAGACAGGAGAATATAAAGAAGAACAAACAAACCAGCAATGTTTTTCCTGACCCCTCCAGTTGGGGAAGCCTCTGAAACTGAGAAAGAAAAATGTCTCCAACCAGAACTTCAGCTTGTATGGCCAGTAAACCTTGTTGGCTACAGAGTTAAACAACACCCTATAGTGTATCTAAGTGTCATCCATGTGGTGGACCTGTTGGGCAGGCTCTACAACAGCAGGAAAATCCCCAGAGTGCAATGTCAGATCCAGTGCAAATGTCCAGACACCTTTGGACCCTTCTATGAAGTAAGAATTTGTTAAATAAGCATACATTTCCAAGGTACAGAGACTTTCAGCAGCAACCATTACCTAAAGAGCCCTGCTTTCTTTGAGAATACTGACCAAGGCAAACAGTTTGGTTCCTATCTTAATAATATTAACTCTCAGTCATACGTTACACATCACACAGTAGATCTGTGTGTAGGTTACAGGATGGCTATGAGAGTATGAAGAGGCCACAGCGAGGTTTGGGAGGTTTCCCAAGTCCTGGGAATCTCAAGGAAGTTGATAGAAATGTCTAAAGTGTGTCCCAGTAGGTAATGAACCCACCAAACAACAGGGAAGAAGTTGGAACCCCTGTGATGGCTGTAAGTCAGGCCACAGAAAGGCAAGGGTTTGACAGTGAAGCTGCAGAGACAAAAGAGCAAGATTGGATCCACACAAGGAAGTAGGTGGGAGGATGTGGTGGGTGAATAGATGGGTGGGTGAGTGGGTGGATGGATAGATGGGTGGATAGGTGGGTAGATATGTGGGTGGGTGGTGGATAGGTGGGTGAAGTGGGGTGGGTAGATGGGTAGGTGGATGATAGGTGGTGATGTGAGGTGGAGGATGATGGATGGGTGGGTAGTGGTGGGTTGGTGTGGGGGTGTTGGGTGTGGGTGTGGTGGGTAATTGGTGTGGTAGATGGGTGGTTTGTGGTAGATGGGTGGGTTTGTGTGGTAGTATGTGGTGTTGTGGTGAGATGGGTGGGTTTGTGGTAGATGGTGGGTTTGTGGGTGATGGTGGGTTGTGGGTGATGTGGGTTGTGGGTAGATGGTGGGTTGTGGGTAGATGGGTGGTTGTGGGTAGATGGGTGGGTTTGTGGGTAGATGGTGGGTTTGTGGTAGTGGGTGGGTTTGTGGGTATGGTGGTTGTGGTGTGGGTTGGGGTTGTGGGTTGTGGGTGGGTGTTGTGGGTAGAGGGTGGGTTTGTGGGTAGTGGGTGGGTTTGTGGTGGTTGTGGGTTGGGGTTGTGGGTAGATGGGTGGGTTTGTGGGTAGATGGGTGGGTTTGTGGGTAGATGGGTGGGTTTGTGGGTAGATGGGGTGGGTTTGTGGGTAGATGGGTGGGTTTGTGGTGGGGGTTGGGTAGTGGTGGGTTGGTGGGTAGATGGGTGGGTTTGTGGGTAGATGGGTGGGTGGTGGGTGATGGGTGGGTTTGTGGGTAGATGGGTGGGTTGTGGGTAGATGGGTGTGGGTTGTGTGGGTAGTGTGGTGGGTTTGGTGGGTGTGGGGTGTGGGTGTTTGTGGGTAGATGGGTGGGTTGTGGGTGTGTGTGGGTTGTGTGGGTAGATGGGTGGGTTTGTGGGTAGATGTGGTGGGTTTGTGGGTGGTGGGGTGGGTTTGTGGGTAGTGGGGTGGGTTTGTGGGTAGTGTGGTGGTTTGTGGGTGATGGGTGTTGGTTGTGGGTAGTTGTGTGGGTTGGGTGTTGGGGTAGATGGTTGTGGTAATGGTGGGTTGTGGGTAGATGGGTGGTTTGTGGGTAGATGGGTGGTTTGTGGGTAGATGGGTGGGTTTGTGGGTGGATGGGTGGGTTTGTGGGTGGTGGTGTGGGTTGTGGGTAGAGGGTGTGGTGATGGGTGGGTTTGTGGGGTAGATGTGTGGGTTTGTGGGTAGATGTGTGGGTTTGTGGGTGTGGGTGGGTTTGGGGTAGATGTGGTGGGTTTGTGGGTAGATGGGTGGGTTTGTGGGTGTGGTAGATGGGTGGGTTTGTGGGTAGATGGGTGGGTTTGTGGGTAGATGGGTGGGTTTGTGGGTAGATGGGTGGTTTGTGGGTAGATGGGTGGGTTGGTTGGGTTATGGGTGGGTGTTGTGGGTAGATGGGTGGGTTTGTGGGTGGATGGGTGGGTTTGTGGGTGATGGGTGGGTTTGTGGGGTGGATGGGTAGGTGGACGCATGGATGAATGAGCAGCAGATTTAGATAGTCACCCAGGACAGGCAGATGGCAGCTGAGTAATCCTTGTCAATAGTGAATGCTGAAAAAAACATGAAGCACCAAGGCAGTTGGCAGTTCCCTGTTTGTCCCTGTCTGTGAGTCCTTGATGCACAGACCAGGTAGTCAGATGGCAGGTGTTAATCCCACTGGTGAGAATAAGACCACTACCACAATTTTGAGCCAAATTTGAAGCAAGCTTGATTTTATTGGCGTGTACTCATGAGCTGCCCAGAAACTGTCTCCTAAGTCAGATTAAAGACAGCAGCACCAAGTCCATTTCTTAGTCGTTCCCCCCACCCCACCCCTTTTTTTTTTTTTTTTTTTTTTTTTTTTTTTTTGAGACAAGGTTTCTCTGTGTAGCCCTGGCTGTCCTGGAACTCACTCTGTAGACCAGGCTGGCCTCAAACTCAGAAATCAGCCTGCCTCTGCCTCCCAAGTGCTAGGATTAAAGATGCCACCGCTGCTGCTCGGAGTTCTTAGGGCCCTTTTAAGGAGTGAAATCACAAGTAATTGAAAAGCAGGTTTGTAGAAGAGAGACAATGGAACAATACAGAAATACAGTCTTCAAAACAAACAAGCAAACAAAAACTCCACAGGATTGCCTTGTGCCGAGGAGGGTCAGGAAGGGTAGGGGTTTCTCAAAAACAAGTCAAGGTCATCTGTTGGGGAAGTCCGGCTTCAGGGTTTAAAAAGAGTAACTCTGGTCTTAGAATAAAGGGAAGTTATCTTTAACAATGCAGGATAATGGCTCCTGCCTTCTGTTGCATTTAGTCTAGGTTCTGCCCACAGTTACCAAGTTAACTTGGTGCTGCTGTCTTTAATCTGACTTAGGAAACAGTTTCTGGGCAGCTCATGAGTACACGCCAATAAAATCAAGCTTGCTGCAACAACTAGATATGCCTGACTCACTATAAAAAGAATTGCTTGTCTCCTCTCTCTTTTGCTCTCTTGCTCTATCCTCTTGCTCCCGCTCCCCTCTCTCTTCTATTCCTCTCCCCCACCCTCTCCACATGCTCCTGACTGACCTCTACTCCTCCTCTCTCTCTCTCTCTCTCTCTCTCTCTCTCTCTCTTTCTCTCTCTCTCTTCTCTCTACCTTTCTCTGTCTCTACCCTTTCAACTCCCCTCCCCATGCCATGAATAAACTTTATTCTATATCTTACAATCATGTGGAAGGTCCCTCAGGGGAAGGGATGCCTCAGCATGGGCCCACTGAGGCACCCCTTCCCCCACACCTTACCAGGACTCCACCAAACATACCCCTTCCTTTCTTATCTTTTTATAAAACACAACACCTTCAAATGAAGTTGGGCAGGCTCCTCACGGGTTGGTGGTAGCTGTCACTACAGCCATGAAAAACAAGAGTAGGGGCTGGAGAGATGGCTCAGTGGTTAAGAGCACTGACTGCTCTTCCAGAGGTCCTGAGTTCAATTCCCAGCAACTACAAGGTGGCTCACAACTATCTATAATGGAATCCGATGCCCTCTTCTGGTGTGTCTGAAGACAGCTACAGTGTACTCATACAAAGAAAATAAAAAATAAAATAAAAGAAGAGTAGTCTCTGTCAAAGACTCAGTTCACAAAGTACCTGGTGTAGCTCTGGTGCTGCTCTGTAATGTCAGATCATAAGCATTCTTTGGCTATTAGTAGATTCCTGGACTGAATTTGGGAAAAATCCCCAGTTAACTTCCTATTCTTATTGATGTGTTTATAAAAGGGTAAAGAGAGAGGGGATATGTTCTGTGGAGATGTAGTCAGGTATGGGGGAAGGGGTGCCCCAGCAGGCCCATGCTGAAGCATCCCTTCCCCTTGAGGGACCAGCCACAGTATATAGTATAGAATAGAGATTATTCAGGGCATGGGGAGGGGAGTCAAGAAGGTAGTAGAGGCAGGGAAAGACAGAGAGAAAGAGTAGAGGAGTAGAGGCTGGCCATGACCACGTGGAGAGAGGGGGTAAAGGAAGGCAGTAGCAAGAGAGAGAGGAGGGGGCAAGCAGCCCCTTTTATAGTGAGTCAGGCACACCTGGCTGTTGCCAGGTAACTGTGGGGCAGAGCTTAGACAGAATGCTAACACTTATTAATAACACCCTTCCAGGTTATAGATGTAGTTGCTTCTGTTACTCCAGAATGGTAGATTTCTGAGGCATATTAAAGAGATGGAAGGCAGAAAAAAAACGTGGTGTCTGTCCTCAGATGTGACCATGTTTATTGAGGCAGTGGCCAGGGGCGACATAATCTAACCTGCTAGAAGTTGAGCCATCTGCCAGTGGGAAAAGACAGCTATAACCCTTTTTTTAGGGGTGAGAAGGACCACAGCCAGGAGTTCACTTTTCCTTCCCTGGTCCCTCTTAAGGAAATTGCCTTGCTGGCTGCAAGGGAAGCTGGGAAGTGTAGTCTTTTAACAGGAAACGCAGATTCAATTCTAAGCACACATACGATGCTTCAGCTCTAGGGAATCTATTTCCCTCTTTTGGCCTCCGTTCACACTGCACACATGTAGTATACAGGCAAACATGTAGGCAGAACGCACCTACATGTAAAATAAAAATAAAATTAAAAAAAAAAAAGTTTAAACTTCAACCTCATTTCCAGACTTGATGATGGGACGCAGGAGATTTGCAGATCTTTTTGTCCTTCCTCCAATGTAGCTACAGTTAATAAATCATTTGCTTTCTACGTTTAACTTGGCCCTAATTGGCTTATGCAGGGCACTGACTTGGGACAGGGCTAGGGGATAGGGTTGTGTCCCCCAAATTCGATGACACTAAATAAGGACAGCAGGCAGGCACAAGGTGGAGACTCCAAAGTGCTGCCTTGTGTAAGCAGCTGCAAGCAGCTACCCTGAGAGACTTCTGGGAATGAAAAGTACTTTATCTCATTAATCACAGTGATTCTTCCTATCTCCTTTTGATTAGATTGGTCTCCACCCAAGACCAGAGAGTAGACTTTAGAGCCAAAACCAGATACCATCACTGTTTCATATGGTAATTTAAATTCCAGGAAAGGGCAAAGCTAATGTTTACTTTTCTTGCGTTGCCAGGGAACCTGCAAGTGAGGGCCAGAGTGTCAATAGCTTGGGGCTACAGTAGTAATAACAGTTTAAAATAAAACTTGATTAGATGACTGCAGAAAGCAAAACAAATCCAGTATCTCCTACTATATTTCCTTATTCTCTCTCACCAGTTGAACCCCGTTGCTAAGGGGCCTGAAAGATGAATTGAAGGCCAGATCAGAACATGATTACACAACACTTGTGAGCCAAACAGCCAGCCTGTCTTTGTTGAAACTGACAAACTCAAAATTAGGGGAAGAAGACCTTTCAAAGTTAAACAAAACAAACCAGAGAGAGTACTGGATCCTCCTCTCCCCTGCTCAGGCACTCTCTGTGTACATTTCCACATCTTTCTTTCTTTCTTTCTTTCTTTCTTTCTTTCTTTCTTTCTTTCTTTTTTTTTGGGGTTTTCGAGACAGGGTTTCTCTGTGTAGCCCTGGCTGTCCTGGAACTCACTCTGTAGACCAGGCTGGCCTTGAACTCAGAAATCTGCCTGCCTCTGCCTCCCAAGTGCTGGGACTAAAGGCGTGCGCCACCACCGCCCGGCCATTTCCATATCTCTATGTGCATTTATTTCTTCATCATCGGATCCTGTATGCTGACTCTGAGATTCTCCCAGCTGCTACCTGGCACATTTGAGATTTTTCTTTTCCTACTGTTTGCTGAGGCCTGCTCTGCTAGCATAGCTGTAACCATTTTGTTCCATGCCTGCCAGCTACTTCTTAACTTGTTGCTGTAATATGCCTGCCAGTCACTGACACAGAAAAATAAGAACCCAGAGCAGGGTTATGTTGACCACATACCTTGTTATATTCTGTATGTTTTTGTTTGTTTGTTTGTTTAAAGATTTATTTATTTATTTTATGTATGAGTGCACCACCATTGCGCTCTTCAGACACACCAGAAGAGGGCACCAGACCCCATTATGGATGATTGTGAGCCACCATGTGGTTGCTGGGAATTGAACTCAGGACCTCTGGAAGAGCAGTCAGTGAGTGCTTTTAACCACTGAGCCATCTCTCCAGCCCTATAGTCTATATGTTATGAAGGCTTGTTAATCTTAAGAAATTCAACAACTATAAGCTTCACATAGGCCCCATCAAATTAAGAGGTCAATATCAACCTTTATGTCTTAATTGGCTTGAGTCAGGACTGGCCACCAGGCAGCACTTCCAGCACCTGCGTATATGCTCATTGTGGTTATTGTGGTTTTAGCCCTTATAAGTTGGCCCTGAGAAATGTCCAGTGCACAGCTTTGAGCTGTTGTCCTGGCCAATCAGTTTTGGGTGTACGTTCAATAAACAATCCCTGGTTTGTGGAGTGACTCCTGGACCCCAACAGTTTGTTTGTTTATTTATTTATTTTTCCCTCAACACTTCTTCTGTGTAATCTGTGTGTAATCTCTGTATAATCTGGCTTTTCTGCAACTTGATCTGTAGACCAGGTTAGCCTTAAACTCAGAGATCTGCCTGCCTCTGCCTTCCAAGTGCTGGGTATAAAAGCATTTACCACCACCACCTGGCTTGCTTTTTATTCCTTTAACAGATTAAATGAACCTGATTAAGACCCTGATTTAGACATAATGGGAGACTAGGAGTTAGACAGAGTCCCTAATATGCAGACAGAGAGTGAGAGAGGATGTGGCTAGCTAATAAAGAGTTCCAAGATGGTTAGTTTCTTCCTCAACTTCCTGACTTGAGACAAAAAGCTTTTGTCTCTCACCCACAGGACCCCCTGCTGATGAACTGGCTGAATAAGTTCAAGATCTGATCAAGATACAGTTGTGGACCGATAAACTGACCAATCCTAAAGGAGGGGAGGAGACTGTTAAATCTAAGAACCAAGAGGCGAAAAGACCAAATCCACAACTGTCCAATTAATCCAAGCTGTCTTTGGGGTGCACCCAGGACTGACCAGCTGGCTGTCTCACCCTAAGTAAGGATTTGAGAGAACAGTCCCTGCTGGCCTCTTGAAGTCCCGTTTATAGGAGAGAGAAGGTGTTAACAGGGGAGAGTGGAACAATGTTACACATTGTTAGAAAAATACAATGAAAGGGAAGGAACAAGAATAAGGATTACATCATATGAGTGGTGTTGGGAGCAGTTTACATGAGACCCAAGAAATGGGAACTTAATCTTAATTACAAATAGAAATCTTAACTTGCCAACACTTAACATAGATCAAATAGAAACTTATTAACTATAAACAGAAACCTTAATCTTCCCAGGAGAAACAAGAACGTCTTAGTTACAAATAGAAACCTTAACATGCAAGGACTTAACATAGAACAGACAGATTCTTAACTGTCTTAGCAGCAAACAGAACCCTTAACCTGCAAGGTATATGTACTGGGTACTTTTGTGTGTCAACTTGACACAAGTTAGAGTCATCAGAGAGGAAGGAGCCTCAGTTGAGGAAAAGCCTCCATGAGATCCAGCTGTAACTAGTGATGGATGGGGGAGGGCCCAGCCCATTGTGGGTGATGCCATTCCTGGCGCTGGTAGTTCTGGGTTCTATAAGAAAGTAAGCTGAGCAACCCATGGGAAGCAAGCCAGTAAGCAGCACTCCTCCATGGCCTCTGCATCAGCTGCCTCCTCCAGGTTCCTGTCCTGCTTGAGTTCCTGTCTTGACTTCCTTCATGATAAACAGCAATTTGGAAGCGTAAGCAGAATAAACCCTTTCCTTCCCAACATGCTTTTTGGTCATAGTGTTTCGTTGAAGCAACAGAAACCCTAAAACAGTATAGTTTTCCTATTTTGGCCACCCACTAACTTGCTTGCAAGGTATATAGTTCCTGTTCTGATCTCATAGGAGCAACTCTTCTGGGCTTTAAAGGCCCCGAGCCCTCAGAAAGACACTGGGCTTTTGGCTTCCCAGGTCCCCCTTCTGCTTTGCAGAGCGTCTTGTTCTTTGTGTGCCGTTTCCTCCCCTAATAAATGCCTTCCTTTAACTATAGATTTTTCTGCTATATTGGAGACTTTTCTGCTGCTACCTATTGCGCTTCAGTTTTTTTTTTTTTTTTTTTTTTTTTTTTTTTGGTTTTTCAAGACAGGGTTTCTCTGTGTAGCCCTGGCTGTCCTGGAACTCACTCTGTAGACCAGGCTGGCCTCGAACTCAGAAATCCGCCTGTCTCTGCCTCCCAAGTGCTGGGATTAAAGGCGTGCGCCACCACCGCCCGGCTGCGCTTCAGATTTTTTTTTCCTGCCTTTTAATTCTTTAACTGGCAGAGAAAATGAACATGATCAAGATCCCTAGACTCTATCAATAACATCACCAGTCACTTGGAAATAAAAAAAAAAAAAAGAGGTTTTCTACAATGGATTGTCCTTTAATTAAAACAACAAAGGATACCAGTCTCTCTGGGGGAGTGGAGACTGTGTCCAAGGCACCAGGGCCTTAGGGACTTCCGGGAGAAGAGGGACTTTGGGAGAGAAGATTCTATCTGCAGGTCAGTTCCCCTGCAGTCTTAGAGTGGTAGATACATTAGAGATTGGTACTTACTTGATCTCATCAAAAGTTTCTGGGATCCTAAGAGCCCACAGGTGCTATCAGCCAAGTCAACTTTCTGGAGTTTCTCACTCACCTAAGGCTTAGGTTCTCAGCCCTTCAGAGATAGCAACAGATCCCAGCAGTCATGGGCTGAGCCCAGAACACTGACCCCCCCCACCATTCATATCTACTTCAGATGCCAAGGGCAGGCCCTCGTCATGACCCCACCCATGCTTCTGGATGGCAGGCTATATATTCAGACAGACACCCTTCTTGGAGTCCATTTTCTCAAGTCTCCCACAAAACTCAAGGGAACACTTTTACTGACTGTTTTATTGTAAAAGATATTTTAAGAGTTATAATTATTTTTACCTTTATTTACTTACTGGGGGACAGTGAAAGCAGGCTACATGTTGTGTCATAGCCTCAGGTCATGAGGACTTGAATCAGGCTATACTTGCCAATAGCCCCTAACCATAAATAATAGCTTGGTCCCAGGCTGACCACTCCACTTCACTCAAAAAAATGTCTAGATATCAAAAACAACCCTCCCTGATCCCAGTCCAACCACAAAATAGCTCTAACTTCCTGGTAGCTATGAATACATTCACGCATACATGCACTCAACATACATCATACATACATACATACTACATACATACATACATACATACATCACACACATTATACATATTCCCCTGCTCCTTTAAATGCACTCAGCCTTCATCCAGAGGAAAGGCTGGGACCCCTTCATGCTCCAATAGCGCAGTCTCCACCTGTTGAGATCAAGTCTTCTCCTCCTGTTTTCTGATAACTGGTACTGAAACCCAGGACCCTTTTAGGATCCTCAGGCAGAATGCCCTCCTTCCTCCCTCCTCAGGGTCATTCCTTTTGGAGAAGAGACATCCTCTAAGCTCAGTTTATAGGCTAAACAGCCACCAGTTTTGACACAATACCTCTGGTCTTCAGGGACTCTGCCACCATGAGTTGTGCAAGTCTCACTGACTGAACCCTGGTTTAAGGAGTTTATTGGTGCTCTGTATAAACCCATCTTAACCTCAGTCCTCTGCTCTCCTCTGAATCATCCCCATCCATCTTCCTCTGGCCTCTTCCTGACTCTCTGATCTCCAGGCTGGGAGGACTTTGCCATGTGATCACTGCCATCCATGTACCCAAATTCTGCAGGACAAAGTAACTGCCTGCGTCTGACTCAGGGGTACCCCAATCACAAAGGCTTGGATGTTCTGGAAACCTCCCACATGTAACGTTGTGATTCCTCTGAATCTTGGGAGAGTGGGGTCAGGCTAATACTCAGATCATTTTCCTCTTTTCCCTAAACCCAGGAGACACACAGACAGTGGAATTAGACACTCCACCAGTCCTGCGTGTCATTTCAAATTCAAACTAAAATTTTAAAAATGGGATCTAAATTATCTGTCCCAAAATACTGTCTCTTGGTTTGTCTTTGAGGAAATTTTAAAAAGCTCCATCTTACCAAACTCTAATCCACTAAGCCCATTTAACTATGCACTCAAATATGGCCACAGTACTCCCTCAATACTGGCCATCACTGGCCCCAATTTGGAACTTTTGATTTTAACATTCTTGCAGATCTAGACAACCTTCTCCTACAGAATGTCCAGGCTTTTTCACCCTTCATGCTCGTCCCTCTCTGCAATTCCTGTTCTGCCCACCAGTTCCTCCTCTGCCACCAAAAGCCTGGACCCAAACCTGACCCCTACCTCCAATTCCCTGGCTTTTGATCCCATTAATGGACCCCCTTCCCTCCTCTATCAATAACAATCCCCTACTGCTCAACCCTTAGCCTCCTCCTCAGAGCCCCCCAGAGTCTTACCCTGTCCCCCCAATTCCCAGTCTGATAAGATGTTCTGTCAAATAATTTGGAGCTGTTCTGCCACGTACCTACATAACCAAAATTCCTCTGGAAATCCCCCAACCCTTGAAAGCCCCCTAGTCTTGAGCTAGACCTTCTGACCTTCTCCTTTGTTCAATGCTGTCAAACCCCACTTTAGAGAGACAACCCTGTCTAACAGTAAATAAAGCTTTGTCAATGTGATAAAGAAATATGGAGTTGGACTTAGGAGAGTAGGTGCTGCACCTTGCCTGGATAGTGCTGTAGAGCTGGCCCTGGTTACAGGGGTTGCAGATGAGCCAGACCAGATGGGGTAAGAGTAGAAGAGCTGGCTCAGCACTACCCTCTCCCTTGCCTGCTACAGCACTGGGGAGAGCAGGCCCTACACCTCACCTGGGCAATACAACGATGCTGGTCCTCCTGGTGTGGGTGAGGGTTTGCTGGTCTCAAGGGAATGAGAGCTGGAGAGCTGGCTCTACCCCTTGACAGCTGCAGCATTGGCTGAGTTGTCCAGGGCAGTGTAGAGAGCTCACCCTGGTGGTGTGAGTGTTGGGAGAGTTGATGGGCTGACCAGCTCAAATACCACCCAGGCCCAGATGCAGGGCTTTCAGTTGGCCTACCCCCAACATCTACCCCATCTATGAACTGCTCCAGTATGTGAAGGGGCTGTCTTGCAGATCCAAAGCTGCAGGATCTCCATGACACAGGACAGCAACAGGATATCTGATAGATCCAGTATTGATAATGTAGAGAAGCCAGAGGCCCTGAACCGGAACAATGACTTATTTGCAAGCTGAGAGATGTGGATGTGAAGGGGTGCACTGTGCAACTCACCGTGACATACAACAGCTTCCAAAGATTTTTTTTTCTTTCGTGGGGGAGAAAGGTTGAAAGAGCAAAGAGTCGGTCAGAGGGAATGGGGAGATGAGTGGAATTGGGGTGCATGATATGAAATTCGCCAAGAGTCAATGAAAGTTAACCAAAAGCGGCGAAAGTAAATAGGGGCTGAGGATGATAAAAAAAATTGGGGAGGGGTTCTATTTTTTTTGATTTTTTTGAGCAGACGGTTTCTCTGTAAGCCCTGGCTGCCTGGACTCACCTGTAGACCAGCTGGCCTCGAACCAAAAATCAACCAGACCAACTAGCCTCCCAAGTGCGGGATTAAAGGCTGACGCACCACCGCCCGGCTTTTTTTGATTTTTTTGGGGGGGGTTGGTGTTCTTTACCTCATTCAGTGGGATTAACAAAATATACCGTATCCTGATCTTTACCCTCACCCAAGATGAGAAGACCACACCTGGAAGGCAGCCAGGGACCACACTGATAAAGTTCATCAATAAAATGACACCCGCCCCTCAGGGAGGGGACAGTCAGTCCCTTTGAGGGAGCCAAGCTGGAATCCTCAGCACACTGGCACAGGGACAAAGCACCTGCAACTAATTATAACTTATTTAGCTGAAAGCATGCAACATAATGCTCACTCTAGAGTTAACTTCGCCATCCTAAAAGAGGTCATCAGGGCCCCAATGAAAATCCCCTCTTAGCCCACTCCACTGAGGCAATAACAAAGCATACTAATGTGGTAAGTCAATGCCTCCCCTACCACCTCCACCCACCCCCTTGTCCCATGCAGGGACCTTTGTTACTCCCTGTTCATTTCCTGGGTCAGTCTGTCCCAGACATTAGACACAAGCTCCAAAGATTACAACAGGGACCCCTAACTCCTCAAAATAACTCCTAGACATGGTTTTTAAGGTTCTTAGGGTTTTTAACAAGAGAGAGGATGAGGCCAAAAGGGAAAGGAAAGAGATCACAAGGATAGGAGAAAATGAGTGCCTGTTTCCAGTTCCTGGCAGTGACTCTCAGCAAAACAGTCCATCTCATTACCCACTGTCCCAAGGAAGCAGGGTCAGCCCGCAACACACATGCACATGCACACGCACACACACCTTGCTTTCAATGCAATCGCACTGGCTACTGGGCTATGGAATGCTCTAGCCCACAGCGTCCAAGGGTTGTTCCGTAATGGATAATGGGATCACTGGAAGATCGGTTGGTTGTGTGTTGGGTTTGCCCCGGCATTCCTGTGACTTTTCTTGACTGTTCCTCAGCCAGTGCCTTGGTCCAGTGAAAGGGCTTCAGTTCTCTGCCCCCGATGAATGCTGCCTTGGCTCATCAAAACTCAGAGTGAATGGTACAGTGGCTGATAGAATTCTCCCTCTCTCCCTCCCCTCTTTCATACCAGACACAGGGCTCCTTTCTCCTTACTCATTGAGTAGCGTGGGCCAACCAAAACTACTAACTTAGCAATAATAGGAGTCTCAGGAATTTCCCATAATCTATTCTGTACAACTGACTTAGTCTGCCAATTTATCACATAACCTTCACCCATTATTTTACCCTAATGCCTCAATGCCCACTCCCACAATTAGGCAGAGATCTCTTACCAAAGCTTAAGGCTTCTATACACATCCCTCCCATGAGAACAGCCTCCTTAGCCTGGACTCAGGTGGCATCTCTACCCAAACCAGATCTCTACCCATAGCCTCTTGCCCTTGGCTCCTGTGTTTATTGAAAAAAAAGGTTGGGGTTGGAGAGATGGCTCAGCGGTTAAGAGCACTGACTGCTCTTCCAGAGGTCCTGAGTTCAATTCCCAGCAACCACATGGTGGCTCACAACCATCTGTAATGAGATCCGATGCCCTCTTCTGGTGTGTCTGAAGACAGCAACAGTGTGCTCACATACATGAAATAAATAAATCTTAAAAAAAGAAAAGAAAAAGAAAAAAAAGGTTACATATTTTAAACTCTCTATCTGCATAGTAGCTTAATCACAGGTAATGTTGAAAGCAGACTTAATAATTCCAAGAAATATATGATCTTTCCACAGACTCTTCTTAACCCATTTTTAACCCTATTTTTCAACATCCAGAAGGAAAGAGGTCATCAACTTTATCACAGTATTTTTTTTGAAGCAAAAGCAATAAGTTCTGCAAGCATCTATGTCCCCATTGTTTTCTAAGGTTTAGTAACCCCACCAGGTACCCCTTTTACATTTCCTCTTGCATGCTCTCATCCTTCGTGGTCAGCCTTTGTGGTCAGGAGGTGCCAGGTATCGAGTCCTGAGAAACAAACCCACAAGAGCAATTTTCAATCCTTAAAGGGCATGATGCAGCCTTTGCACCAGTTATATGATAAGCATGGAGCTGCTCCCTAGTCGTGCTCCTTTGTGCCTCAGCCTTACAATACGGCCTGTTCTCCTGAGCTCCCCAAAGGGAAGGAGGTGTCCTGATATCCTCACTCTTTTCCATTGTGCCATACCTTCCTGATTCCTTGAATGCCTCCTCCTGTACATGGCAGAGGGGAATCAAGCATTCTAACTTCTTCCCAGGATCTGCTTCTCATGGGGCATACCAGACCTTGCCATTCATCCTGTAAGTCACGTACATCCCAGGGAATCAATTGTGGGTACTGCTCTGTACTTGTTAACGGAACTCTTGGCACTCAGCTGCCCAGGGCTCAGGCTCTGGGTCTGGGCCAGTTGTTTGTCTCAGTTATGTGCTTTCCTCCTTGGGACCACAAAGTCGTAAGGACCCAAGACTTCCTGGCACCATACAGCTTTAACGTCTCTATACTCGGTGCAGAGGGGCACAATAGGGATTCCTGTGTAGGAGAAGCAGAGTTATCGCTCTGTGTGGTTCCACGCTGGTGAAGATATTTCCAAAGAATTATTTTGTTTAAAGAGACTGCCATTGTACACATTCACATCCTCTACCAAAGCTCATACAAAATTTCCCAAAGGAGAAAAGCATAAGGAAACTCCCATAATGCATAGTGAGAATCATCAAAGATGAAAGTTAAGGATGTTGGAGAGTTGTGGTCTGGACCTTTGTCAAACAGCAATGATCTCCATGTGGTTCACGCCACCCACCTCACAAACCAAGTGTGAACTTCTTGTGTTACTAGGCCTCTTCTTCCATATATGGATCCCCAACTTCTCCCTCACTGCACAGTCTCTTTACGAAGCCAGTAAGGGATCCCTGGAGGAGCCACTCTTGTCTCTCAATCCCTCCTTTGTCCCATAAACCTACTTAAGTCTGGTCTTTCACATGCCTCTGTGCCAGCTCTTTCAGACCTACACAAGCCCTTCTCTCTCTTCTACATACTAACCAAGGACAAAGCTTTACCTCACTCTGCCAAGGGCAGGGGGGAGGGGACACACATATTGCCCCATAGCCTATTTCCTGAAACAGCTACACATGATGATCAAAGGCTGGCCACCTTGCTTGTGGAACCTTGGCTACAACTGAGGCAAAGAAAATCTGACTTCACAGCCCCCTCCTCATTCTCAGTACATACTTACGCAAAGCTCTCATCAGTCACCATGTTTTTTCTAACACATCCCTATCTAGGGTACAGCTTCTCCATGCTTACTTATCAGATCCCAACCTTGTACATGAGCCATCCCTCACCCACAACAGTCCTCCCCAAGAACTCTACATCCTCAAATCTCCTTCAACATTGTTCATGTCTTTGATTAACCCCTGCAAAGGCCCCAGACTGGTAGCTCCCTAAACAAGCTCCTTACAGAGCGAGATATACTATACTTTAAAGGATCCAATCACCCCCACAAGCCTACATACTAGAAGCCACATCCCTACCCCACACAACTGCCCCATAACAGAACTAATTGTTCTTACCTGGGCTCTTGAGGCATACTTGTTTCCAACCTTACAGCTAATATATACACTGACTCCAAATGTATCTATAATATAATACACTGTTTCCAATATCTTAATCTTGAGGTTGGCATTTACACTCTGATATTTCTGTTCATCCACCTCTGTATTGCTGGTATTACAGGTATTTGCTCCCATTCCTTTTTTTTTGGGGGGGGGGTGATTTTTGAGACAGGGTTTCTCTGTGTAGCCCTGGCTGTCCTGGAGCTCACTCTGTAGACCAGGCTGGCCTCGAACTCAGAAATCCTCCTGCCCCTGCCTCCCAAGTGCTGGGATTAAAGGCGTGTGCCACCACTGCCCGGCTTTGCTCCCCACTCTGATTTACGAAGGACTGAAGAGAACACAGGGTTTTGTGCCTGTTAAATGAAGACTTTGACAGCTGAGCTACAACTCCAGCCCCAAAGGTTTTCAATGTTTTTGTCCTAGTGTGTCAGTTTTCTTTGTATCCTGTTTATGGTATTTTGTCATATAAATTTCTTGCATTTCTATAACCATGTGCACTCCTCCGGTCTTTCTGGTTTCATCTGGTCTTTAAATGTTCCTTAGAAAGCCATGCCTTAATATTCAGGCTAGAGGCCGGGCGGTGGTGGCGCACGCCTTTAATCCAGCACTTGGGAGGCAGAGGCAGGCGGATTTCTGAGTTCGAGGCCAGCCTAGTCTACAGAGTGAGCTCCAGGACAGCCCGGGCTACACAAGAGAAACCCTGTCTCGAAAAACCAAAAAAAAAAAAAAATTCAGGCTAGAGAGTTTTCCCTGTGCTGTGATGCTGGCTTCTCAGCTTTCACGTTCAGATCCCTGATCCTTTGTGTTTTCTTGGGTACAGTGTGAACTGTACATCTCACGCTGTCTTTCCCCAGAGCCCTGTGGCTGTTCAGCGCCATTCACTGAAGAATCTACATTTGCCGCACAGACTTGCCTCCAGTGTCTGGGTCAAATCTGGATTTACTGTGTTCTCTCTGTCCCATGAGCTGGTGCAGAGGGCACACCCAGCTTTAGATGACTTTCTTTTATGGCCTCCTCTTGCTTAGCCCGGGGGTCTCTAGCTGTGTTCCTGAGCTTTTTCAATACAAGGCCAATCTGTGGGGCAACCTGAGCTGCCTGGGCCTTTCCGTGGCCTTGCTCCACTTCTTAGATCCAAGAGCAGATTCTGAGGATCCCAGGGAATCACTGATCATCTGTCCAGAGGCCCAGTGTCCGGGGCTAGCCAGTCTGTGGGCAGCAAAGCTCCACTCCGACTCTTCCACCAGCCCGTGGAGAAAGGGGTGGGACGCAGAGCACTTTCCTCCGAGCCTCCCACTCAAAGCCAGACAGTGGGCCACCGTGAGGAATGGTTCCTGGCAGCCGAGATCTCCAGAGTGGATTTGGGGAGGAATGATCTGTTCTCTCACTCTGGACTGACTAAAGCCTTTCCCTTCCTGGGCTTTCCTTTCCTTCCTAGACCCCAGGACCCTCTGGCTTTTCTCCTGAGAGATCCCTTACAAATTGTGTTTGTAAACTTAGTGACGTGAAGCTTATCTTCATCCAAGTAACTTTTAACCTTTTCAAAAGAGAGTTTGTAACTGTTGATCTAGCCAGAGGGTCTCAAGCCCCATCGCTCACAGGCAGGGACTACAAGTCTGTGGTCAGGGCAACCTTGGCTGTGGCAGGACATATAAAACACTGAGAAAGACTTTTAGATAAAACAAACAGAAACTCAGTTTTCCTGTTGCTAAACAAGAGTCTCTCGGTAACACAGGCTTCCAGGCTGCAGATCAGGCTTGCAGCCAAGAAACCAGCTCCAGGCCAGGCCCTGTTGGTCCCAGCTCTACAGGGCAGGAAACTATCTCCTCTGTACACATACCAATGAGCCTATCCTGTCAGGGCCCCCTGCCAGACCTGAAAATCATGTGCCATGGCAACTGCAAGTGCTAATCAGAAGCAGCAGTTTGTTTTTCTTGATCAAGTTATGTATTGTCACATGTTTTGAATATTTCGCCATTACAACCCATTTTGGATTTGTGCTTAAGAAATGGAGTTCAGGAGTTGATGGCTCAGTGGTTAAGCACTGGCTGCTCTTCCAGAGGTCCTGAGTTCAATTCCCTAGCAACCACATGGTAACTCATCACCCTCTTTAATGGGATCCAATGCCCTCTTCTGGTGTGTCTGAAGGCAGCTACAGTGTACTGGTATGGTATAGTGGTTCAGGCTTATAATCCTAGCAGGATGATCATGAGCTAAGGGCCAGCATGAATTATATATAGCAAGACTCTACCTCAAATATAAATAATAAATAAAATGTCATTTTCTTGGGTTTGGCTTACTTTAGGTTTTCTTGCACAAAACTTCTCCCTGGGACATTTATGAATATCAAACTGTACCCTGCTGTCAGGCACTCCATACTCAGTAGAATAGGGAATTTTATGCTGTGCTTTGCCCTGGGAGACTACATTTTACAAAGCATCATTAGGCTTCATGGAGACTGCAGACACAGGACAACTGTATCTCATCTGTGCACATACACACACTCCCAAACCTGTCCAGCATCAATCATGAGACACAGATGAATTAAAACTTGTTCATACAAGTTAAAGACCTTTGTTGGGCTTTAAACCCGGAACCCATAACCCTAACCCTGTTAATATATAGGCCATTCCACTGGCCTGCTCTCAGGGAACCTAGCAATTGCTTACATTGTCACCTGCCGCAGCCGATGTGCCAACTGCATATAAAAGGCCCCACCAGCACCTGTGCTCTCTTTATCTCTCTCCCCATCCCCCTCCTCCACCTGCAGGGTGATTTCCCTCATCCAGTTCTCTGAAACCAGCGAAGCTATCTGAGAACTGCCCCAAATGAACCTGCTTCTGTGTGGGTCTCCTTGTTTTAGTTCAGGAGGTACCTGAGGGCTGGCCTGTCCCACTTGAATTGATTTATTTCATCATAGGAGAAAACCTATTAGCCTTGTCTGACCACCCACAACCCTTATCAAAGCAGATCAGGACATGGACACATTAAAGCCATCTCAGGAAAGCCAGACTTGTTGGCTTACTGAACACAGCAGATCAGCCAAAGGATGTAACTGTCTCTACCCAGCTCATGTAAAATGAGGGACAAGTAACCCCGTGGGAGCAGCTGCCCCACTAACCAGTCACTCAACCATCCAACGGCTGTAATGAAGGAGCACAGAGACTGAAAAACGTCTGCTCCTGCAGCCTCAGCTCAGTACAGTCCCTGTTGCTCGGTGTGTCCTTTGAACTACATGATGGTCTGGGCTGGTCTTGAATTTCCTGTCAATTTACCTCAGCTCTGCACCGGGGTGCCTACAGCAGCTCTCTAAGTTCCTTAAAACCTATCAAAGGACAGGAGAGATGCCTCGTCAGTTAAGAGTATGGATTGCTTTTTCTTTTCTTTCTTTTTTTAAAGATTTGTTTATTTTATGCCTATGAGTACACCATGGCTCTCTCCAGACATAGTAGGACAGGGCATCAGATCCCATTACAGATGGTTTGTGAGCTACCATATGGTTGCTGCAAATTGAACTCAGGACCTCTAGAAGAGCAGTTGGTGCTCTAACCGCTGAGCCATCTCTCCAGTCCTAGACTGCTTTTGTGTCAAAAGACCAAAGTTTGATTCTCAGCAATTGTTTTAGTCTGCCACAACCACCTATAACTTCAGCTCCAGGAACTTTGACGCCTCTGGCCTCTGTAGGCACCTGTATACACACACACACTTTAAAATCATAATAGTTAATCTTTAAAAAAATCTTATCTAAGCAGCTGGGCACAATGCTGTACACCTTTTATTCCAACACTCTGGAGGTAAAGGCAGAAGAATCTCTTTGAGTTCAAGACCAACCTAGTCTATATAGTGAGTTCCATGACAGCCAGAGCTACATTATGAGATTTTTATCTCAAAAAAAAAAATGTAAAAAAATAAATAAAGGAAAAAAAAAATTCCTTAGCTAACCACCAGAATCTTCCTAGGAATCTATGTCAGTTCTATGCCTCTGCCTTCAGTAGGGTGTCTTTGAACTGTGATCTATTCACTTTGTAAAGTGCAATACATGAACTAAGTTAATATTAGGAATTAAGATTATAATAAGGGCTGGGCATGATGATATACACATGCCTTTAATCCCAGCACTCAGGCAGCAGAGGCAGGTGGATCTCTGAGTTAGAAATAAGCCCACCCTACCATTGAGTTCCATACAAGCCATGGCTACATAGTGAGACCCTGCCTATAAATAAATAAATAATAATAAATAAATAAATAAATAAATAAATATGCAAACAAACAAATAAGTAAACAAATAAATTGGAGTAAAGGAACTTGTGACCATCATGGCCATAATGTCAAGAGAAATATGGACTTCTATAAATTGTAGCAAATAAAACCAATTAGTACAGTTTGTAAGCTTATTTTAATTCAATAAACTCTGACATGGAAAAACACAACTATGACCATATTTCTGATATAATGTGCTTATTCTGGATCTTAGGAAAGGATTTCTATTCAGACTTGGACATATCAATTGCATGTCATACAGAGTTAATCTAATCAATATGCTACTTCATTTTCGTGTTGGGATTCGACTCTACACCTGACCTGGGCAGCCTCAGGACCCTCTGGGGCTACAGTCTGTTGAGGAGGAGCTAGAGGAGGCATGCCCAGCCTGATGGGTAGGCCTTCACAGTATGGGTGACTCAGCACAAGTAGACTAGTTACAAGAAGGAGAGACAGAGCCTGGAGTGGCAGACAGGGAGGCCTTGGTCAACTTTGGTGATGCCATGAGGGTTCTACTTATCGGAGCAGTGTAGGGAGGGATGGCCGTGCCCTGTGGCTTCCTTAATCCTAGGTTGTTTCTTTGCTGGATATACAAACACTGCTAATTGTTTTCTTATTTAACAAGAGAAAATCATAAACATGTTATTAAATTTAAACATCATCTGGATGCTCACATGGCAGAACTGTTTTGTTCTGAGGTGTTTCGGGTCGGTGGAGTTTGTTTGTTTGCTTGTTTTGTTTTTACTGTTTTTTTTTTTTTTGTTTTGTTTTTTAAGTAGAAGTGGGCTGGAACTCAGATCAGTGCCTTGCTCAGCAATCATCAGGGACGCTTCCTCTTGCATTAGATGGGAACTCACACAGAGACTCACAGCTAGACAAGGTGCAGAGTGAGTGACTTTAGAACATTCAGTCCTAAACAGGATGTCTTCCTCAAACCCCTCCCTTCAGGGCTCGGGAATCTACGTGGAGAGTAGACAGAAAGATTTAAGAGCCAAAGGGGATGGATGACACCAAGGAAACAGACAAGACACAGCAGGTCTGACTCAGGTATGAGCTCACAGAGATCTTGGAAGCATGCACAGGACCTGCACAGCTTCAAGTCAAACGGGGTCCCAGAACTGAGAGGGGACCAAGATGCTATCTCCACTTGACATCTGCTTTTCAAATGAAAATTAATTTTCTCCCATGGAGGATGGATGGATGGATAGATAGATAGATAGATAGATAATAGATAGATAGATAGATAATGATAGATTACATAGATACTAGATACATAGATAATAGAAGATAGATAGATAGGGATAGATAGATAGATAGATAGATAGATAGATAGATAGATATCACACATAATGTTAGGCCCCATGCTTAGTAGTAAATGGCCAACACAAGAGGAACTCAATGGCAGTAGACTTTGTCTCATACAGCTTTGTTTGGGTATTTTTGTCCTACTGATCTTTTGCTTTGTTAATATGATCTCGGAATTTGTGGTTTTATGGATTTTGTATGTACATTTTTTTAATTGTTTTTGAAGATTTGGGGGGATTGTTTTTTTATTTATTTATTTATTTATTATTTATTTTTGCCTGTTTGTTTTCTTTTTTCTTTTTTTTTTTTTTTTTGGTTTTTTCGAGACAGGGTTTCTCTGTGTAGCCCTGGCTGTCCTGGAACTCACTCTGTAGACCAGGCTGGCCTCGAACTCAGAAATCCGCCTGTCTCTGCCTCCCAAGTGCTGGGATTAAAGGCGTGCGCCACCACCGCCCGGCACCTGTTTGTTTTCTAAAGAGAGAGAGAAAGAATGTGAAGTTGGATGGTTGGGGGAAATCTGGGAGGAATTCAGGAAGGGGAAACCATGATTAGAATATATTGTAAGAAATTTCTTTTTAAAAAGAAATCCAGCCGGGCAGTGGTGGCGCACTTGGAAGGCAGAGGCAGGCAGATTTCTGAGTTCGAGGCCAGCCTGGTCTACAGAGTGAGTTCCAGGACAGCCCGGGCTACACAGAGAAACCCTGTCTTGAAAAACCAAAAAGAAAAAAAAAAGAAATCCAAGAATAAATAAATAAAATAAAAGTGAAGGTCATATGATGGTGAGCACAAGACCTTGGGATTGCTCTTGTGCGCTGTGTATTGTGGGTGTTTAGATGCTGAGTTCTATACCCCAAGACCAGGTTACAGTCTGTACATGGGCACTGCATTGATCAATGCACTGTAAAGAATGTCCCCAGTAATCTCTGATTGGGTAATAAAAGGCTAGAGCCTGTGACTGGGCAGGAGAGAGAGGAAGGTGGGACTGGAGATCTGGGGGGTGTGTCTCGGGTAGGGACTATGACAGGGAGGACAGAGGATGTAGAAGAAGAAGGTCACCGTGAAGCAGGATGGACCACGAGCATGTGACCAAGAGAAGCTCTCATCGAGAATACACAGAGCAAGATTCAGTTGGCAAGTAATGGGGGCATTTATCTGGTTATTAATAGCTTAACTGGGTTATAATAATTTTAGAACCTGCGTAGCTTACACTTATCAATACATTCTGATGTTTCTGAGCTGTTTTACTTAGGAGCTAAACAGGGGAGAGCGGGGCAGAAATCCCTATAAAATTATTCCAAAGGATGTTCTCCTACTGTGTCGGTCACAAGGATCTGTCAGGCCCAAGTTCCCTGATGTGTTGAGCTATCTGGCCAGCCTTCGAGAGAGTTTGGAATAAATAACCAAAATGGGATGTGCTCACAAATTTTTGCTTTGTTTTTACTTTTTATTTTTTTATTTTTTTATTTTATTTTATTTTTTTTTTTTTTTAAAGCAGAGCCCAGGATGGTCTTTCTGCCTCCACCTCCAAATGCTGGAATTAAGTATGTCTACTACCACACCCCCTTTATGCTGTTCTGGCGATCACACCACAGGCCTGGTGCTTGCCGGGCAAGCCTCTGAGACTCGATTGTGAGTAGTGGTGGTAAGCTCTAGGGCTGGCACCAAGAGATAGGGGGTGACTCCTTAGTGGCAGATAATGGCTGCTGTAAAGAGTGTGCTCACTTCCCGCTCTGGAACCTGCTCAGCTCAGTTAGTTAACTAGCTCAGTTAGTTTAGTGGCAGTTTTCCGCTTCAGTGTACGAAGGATATGGTTCCCAAGAGACACTGTGGTTTCCTGCCTGTGAGGAAAGAGGCCAAAGAGTCCTTTCTGAAGTTACAGCCCTGGAAAGGCCTAAGTCTGAAACAACTCCCATCCCAGTTCCCCTGTGGGGGCAGCCACATCCCCAACTGCTAGGGCTTCCAGGCTGATATGGAACACACCCGACTCCAAGTTAACAGAGAGTTTGCCAGGTCCCTGGAAGCTGTCAGAAGACAAGAATCTTTGAGGGAGAGCCAAAAGACATGCTCCCCCAATCCCAAGAGGAGTAGGTCATCTGCCTACACTGTCACAGTCCAGTCTCACCCGTCAATTGGTATGACCTTCGGCCTAAGAAACCAGGGTGCTCAGGGTGGCTGAGCAGAGGAGGACTTCCTGTATAAGACATCCCCTTTTCACCTTAAACCCTCTTTTTTTTTTTTTTTTTTGAAGAAGCCACTCCCCTGAATTGGCCCTGGACTGGCCTCACCAGGTCACTTTCCCATCTGAAGTCTGAACTGTTCTGACTCTAAAATTTAGTGCTGTGTTAAAATACCACTCCGTGCAGAGACCCAGGCACATGTGGCTTGGGTCACACGAGGGTTACAGCTTTTCTTCAGAGGCTGCCAGCGCGACCTTACAAAGGCTGAGGTTTTCCTTTCCGCCAACCTCTTTCAAGCAGGGAAACTGGTACTGGGGAGACCCCTGGCAGCATCCCAACCTGCGTTCCCCGAATCTCTACACTGTGCAGAATTAATTCTAGGACCAAGGGCAGAAGCTGGGTCCAGACAAACAGCGTGGACATTCTTCCTGGGAGAAAAAGAGTGGCGCTGCCTCCTGTACTCTGGGCCCTTCTTTCTCTGTAGACTTAGAGCTCCAGAGGCTCTCACCCCTAGACCTAGCCCTGGATCCCTCTCGACCCTTCCCAGCTCCCATGCAGTACTCTCCCACAGTCCCAGGCTTCTTTCTGCCTCTCCCATCTTCAGGGATTTTCCCATCCCCGACCCCCCCTCATCGCTTGGTCACCTACCCCATTTTCCAAGATCTCCTCTCCCGAACCCCCATTGGCTTGGTCCCCTTCCCAGCTCGCTCCACCCTGCAGGCACTGTCACTTCTCGGAAGGGAGGAGGCAGGAAGCTGGGAAGCAGCCAGTCTTCTGTCCTCCCATGTCCCTACATGCCTGGGTGCACTACAATTCTCCAACTCCAGCCCCTCACCCACCCCTGTCCTTATCCAAACGGGTTTGCTCCCTGTGTGCCCCCTTCCTTTGTCTCCGTGTGTTTCCCACACATTCCCACGCACCCCTTCTTTGACCTACAGCGCAATTGTCAGAATGCCACGTTCTCCCATCCCCTGTCCTCCGCCTCACGGACCCTGTCCCTTCCTGCTGCCTGGAGACGAGGAGCTTCAGGATACTGTGGACATAGCCTCCCGATATTGTGCACCAGTCACCAAGCACATCAGAAAATGTGCCACCACTCCCAACACCTCTTCAGAGCACTCTGGCTTCCTAAGCGTGGTCTGGCGCAGATCCTGTCCCAGGGCGAGGCCCTGAGCACTCCGGGGTCCAAACGGCAGGTCTGTGGCGCCACCTGGTGGCCATTCTAACAACACGGAACTCAAGGACAGAGGGGCGGAGCCCAGGGGGCGGGAGCAGGCGGGGGTCGGGGAGGGGGAGGGGAGAGGGAGAAGGGTGGGTGAAATCACTCAATTTCAAGAAGGGGCTGACCCAGTAACTGTCCCTTTCAGTTCCACAGGACTCCAGGCACCTGCATTTCATCCAAATGTCCACTTTAATTTTCTTCCAAATGTCAAGCATTCTTGGTTATACTGAAGCCAAAAGCCAGGCACAGGAATTGAAGGAAAGGTAGAAATGCAACATGGAAGAGAAGTCGGATCCTGCTGGCCCTAGGCTCTGGAGCAGAGTGTCTGGAGCTTAGGGATGGAGAGGATGTATTCACAAAGGCAGTTTGAGCACAAGTCTCCCCAAACCCACTCATCTCCAGGAAAAGGACCCACCTCCACAACAGTTAGGTACAAAACAGAAAAATGGGGTCAGTGGCAGGTTCTAGGACAGAAAAGGCCCAAAGATGCACCTGGATAACCCCCAAATGCCTAAGTTGAGAACTCAGAAAAAAAAAAAGCTCATTAAAACAGATTATGCCAAAGCAATAGACACCAGACACAAGAGCCCTCTTGTGGTCTGAGCTGAACAATTTCAGCAACAAAGCTAAGCAAAGAGATGTGTTGGAAGAGCCAAAAGTGTGACATCGGTATCCATGAGTGCAGCCTGTGTGACTAAATGAGGATCCAGACTCTCACAAAGAATCCCACACTGAAGAATCGGGTCCAGCTGAGGTTTTAAACCTCCACTCCTTTCTGTTCCTTTCCCAGAGCTGAGCAGAGGTGACTGTCCCGAAGAGGCACAACAAACACAGTGCTGTATCAACATCAACAGTCCTGAGCCACAGAGCAGAACAGATTGACAGTGAGAACTCCAAGGGAGGCGACCTGGGGACACTGCCTTTGGTGTCTTCCTTCCCAATCCCCTAGTCTCAGTCCCACCCTGAGGAAAAGCACAGCAGCACTGGGTGGAGAAAAGCCCTTGCATAGACTGACCTGCCTTGCTTTTAAGCACCTGAGTCATCAGAGATAGCCTCTGTCATGGCCTGAGGAGTTGTGGTGACTCTGTTATGGAAGAGCCTAGACAGATACCTGGGGCAGAGGAGAACACGGGTGAAACACAAGGAAACTGGGGGAACATGAACAGATCACGGACTTCGGGTAAAAATAGTGGATCAGCCTGGGAGGTGGCGTGGGCCTTAGGGCACCGGCTGCACAAGCATGAAGCCCTAAAAGCCAGGCCTGTAACCTGAGCTCTGAGGGAGTGGGAGGCAAAAGCCAAAGATGGCTGGAACTCAATGGCTAGTCAGACTGGACTAACCAAAAACCAAACAAACAAAAAAAAATCAGCAGCCTCCAGGTTCACAAAGAGATCAGGAGAAAAAGACAGAAATGATAGAGAAGGACACTTGATGTCTTCCCTTGGCTCTAAGTCTACAAATGCATGCACTCATACACACACACATATACACCACATGCACACACATCTACCATATGCCTACACCACACACAAAGTAATGCATGGATATTACAGCAACAAATACATCACAGGAAACAAAACTGGCTTGAACTCTGTATTGTGTTCGGGGTATATATATATATATATTACTGTTCTTAAAAATTGTTACTTTTGGGGGGTGGTCTCTGTATCCCAGGCTGGCCATGCTGAGGTTACAAGTGTGTATTATCCTTTGCCTTGATTCCATTTATTATTATTATTGTTGTTGTTGTTGTTTTGTTTTCTTTTTCGAGACAGAGTTTCTATGTGTAGCAGATCCATTGGCTGTCCTGGACTCACTTTGTAGATCAGTCTGGCCTGAAACTCATGGAGATCCACCTGCCTCTGCCTCCTAAAGGCTGGGATTAAAGGTGTGCACCACTACAACAAGCTGGGGTTTTTTTTTGTTAGTTTTTTGGTTTTTTTGTTTTTGTTTTGTTTTGTTTTTTGTTTTGGGGGGTTTTTTGTTTGTTTGTTTGTTTTTGATTTTGTTTTTTGAGACAAGTTCTCACTATGTAACTCTGACTGACCTGGAATTCGCTCTGTAGACTAGGCTGGTTGGTTATCAGTGTCAACTTGACATAAGTCTATCAGAGAAAAAAGAGCCTCAGTTGAGGAAATCCCTCCATAAAATCCAGTGATTGATGGGGAGGGGCCCAGCGGTTGTGGGTGGTGTCATTCCGTTGTTGATGTCCAGGGTTGTATAAGAAGGTCGGCTGAGTAAGCTATGGGAAGCGAGCCACTACACTGGCCTTGAACGCATAGACATGCCTCTGTCCCTGCCCCTGCCATGCCCCTCCCTCGCCCCGCCCCGCCCCGCCCTGCCATGCCCCTCCCCTGCCATGCCCTGCTCCTGCCCCTGTCTCCTAGGGTCTGAAATCAAAGGCATGCACCATCACATTCAATTCTCAGTTCTATTTTGTAAACTGCTACACAAATCAATTTTGTGTTTGTTTCCAACCCTGCCCTGATTGGGCTCCCGGAAACATTTGGAAGACCCTCCCAATTCACACAGCCCTGAGACTGATTGCCAAGGGGTTTTTGAAAGCCCTCTGCGCTCTGGTAATGCTGCCAATGAAGTGGGACTCCAGCAAGGCAGGATCAAAGGGCCTTTACCTCCAAAGATGAGGGAGGGTGATGATGACATTGGGCAGTGGTTAAAGAAAGAACCAGGGCCTGATGATACCCACCTATAATCCTCACGTTCAGGAGGCTGAAGCAAGAAGATCCTTCTGAGCTAGGGGCCATTCTGGTCTATAGAGCATGCTTCAGGCTAACCAGGGCATGGGGGAGGGGGCTAGGAGAGGGAGAAGTACTCACAGCAAAGAGGGGGATGGGGTGAAAGTTCAGGAGGTAAAGTTACGAAAGCACGGGATCCCTTATACATAGCAAAAGCTGGTCATGGTGATTTTCCACTTTCAGCTCAGAGGAGGCTGCAGTGCAACTTTCTAAATCCGTGTTCATCCAACACCAGCTGCCGCTCAGTTCAACCCCAATAGGATCAAAGTTGTGTACTGGAGGTGAGGTTGGACCATATATGCCTTGGCCCCCAAGATCAGTCCCCTGGGTCTGTCTCCAAAAAAAGTTGATAATAACATTGCCAAGGCAACCAGTGACTGGAACAGTCTGAAAATTACAGTAAAAATGTCCTTCCAGACTGACAAGCCAGCATCGAGGTGGTGCCCTCTGCCTCTGCCTCAGCCTGATCATCAAAGCCTTCAAGGAGCCACCGAAGAGACAGAAAGAAGCAGAAGAACCATTCACCACAGTGCAAATGTCACTTCTGATTGCCTGGCACATGCAACACTAGTCTTTCGTCACAGAACTCTCTGAAACTATCAAGGAGACCCTGAGTAATGCAGTCTGTAGGCTCCAATGTGGATGGCCACCCTATGACATCAACAGTAGTCTTGTGGGGAGGCCCTCTAGTTAATAAGCAACAAGAGAAAATACTTCAATGAAAAACAATCTGGTTAAAAATAAATAAAAACTAAACACAAGAGCTGGGCATGCCATGCTTGTAATCCTAGCAGGCAGATCCTGGGAATCAATGGTCAGTCACTCTAGCCTTCTAGGTGAGGTCTAGACCGGTGAGAGACCCTATCTCAAAACACAAACAAGGTGGATGGCACCTGAGGAATGACAGCTGAAATTGTCCTGTAACCTCCACATATGCACCCAGATATGCACCAGCACACACATATACCCCCCCCCCACAAACTCAAAATGCCTGTGTCACAGACATCTTTGCTAGCTACTTTATAACAAGATAAAAAAGCAGTCTGCTAAAGTTTCACTCTATCCAGGCCAACTAGAGTCACATGATGAGACACTGTCTCAAAATAAGTAAATAAAAGGAACTGGGACAAAGTGTAGTCCACAATTGTAACCTCAGGAAGGGAGGGAAGGAGAGATGGATGGATGGAGAGAGGCCCTGGCTATAAGTTCAGGGCCACCTTTGGAGAAAGGAACCTATCCCAAAACTTAATCTAGTTTCTTTCTTTTGTAGCCCTGGCTATCCTGGAATTTGTTCTGTAGACCAGGCTGGCTTTGCTCAGATCTGATTCATCTGCCTCTGCCTCCCAAGTACTGGGATTAAAGGCATGTGCTGCCACCACCTGTGTTAACCTAGTTTCTTAGAAAAATATTCTCTTATAGAAATTCAGTAAGTAGAAACTTGCTGGTGAGCTTGGCCATTAATAACAAAGCACCAAAAGACTTCTGGCCTTAGAGCACAGGAACAAGCCCCCAGAAGTTCAAGACCAGAAAAGCAGGTGGACACCCCCAGAACTTCAGAGTCAAGGTTCTGGGGACTCGCACTTGCTATTGCCCAAGTGTAGTCCCCGACAAGAGCAAGTCCAGGGGAATCTTTACAGCTTGAGTCTGAGAAACACAGATAAGACAAAAGTGGCCTCATCTAAACCAGAAGGGACCTGGTTCCTCTCAAACGATGACATGGAACACATTCTGGCACAGATGACACCAAGAGCCATTTGTAAAGTAGCACTACCCAGTGGTTTCTGCATGATTATAGTTTGCCAGAAAACGTTGTAGGGAAAAAGAAACTGGAGTTACTCAGGGCGCCATGGCAGTTACAACCCACAGAGCCTGCAGCCAGGGCAAGCTGATCCAGAGGGAGAGAAACAAATGTACTAGTCACTGCTCTGGGAGTCTGAGATTAGAGTGCAGACATGGCCAGGTTCAGGATCACACTTCCATCCTGGCTGCTCAGAGTTCACATTGCTCCGTTCTTAAGGGGGTGGGCTTTTATAAGCTCACTTATAAAAGTCCAGGACCCCTTCATGACTTCACTTGACTCTTACCTCCCCCAAATACCATTTCATACCATCATACTGGAGATTAGGACCCCAGCATAGGATGTGGGGACTCTCTGTTTATAGTAAGAGCCAAGTCAGACCATCACAAGAAGGAATGGCCACTCTACCTGTGTTAATCTGAGCCTGAAAAGGGAAGATAGGAAGAACTTCCAGGGACTTTGGCTCCGAATTGGTGGATTCTTAGAAACCTGAAATCCACCCATCAAGAAGCTCATGGAGGACAGCATATTCATGAACTCTCACGTAGGTCCAACTCCAGTAGGGCTGCTGGTTCCTGGACCCATGGCCCAGACATAAAGGAAGGACCTTGTGTGGGCTTCTCAGCCCAGGTAAAAGCTGCTAAAATGCCTATACCTAGAAGCCAGGAGAATAAAAGTGTACTGCACCCTGGGGCATGTGTTCCCATCAAAGACTTGCTGTCTCTCCACATCACCCTACACTCACCTGTTTGGCCTATGTAGAAGACAGTAGTTCTTGGAGAACAGAAGGACTGTTATCGTAAATGGGATCAGACCACAGCTCCTGCAACTGCCTTTCCTGATTGGCTTCACTGGTACAGCACTTACAACACATCTCTACGCCCACCCCACCTACAGCTGTACTGATGTGCATGCACCCCTTCTTAACACCTGCTGTAAAAGGATGGGGATGAGGACATTACTTTCAACAGCTAGCTACGCCTTCATGGTCCTATCTTCCAAGAGCAATGCTCTATCCCAGAATGGTCTCCTAGTCCACAGGAGCCATCATTATCTTTCCTTCCCATCACTGTTGGTGACACACTTGATGGACAGAAAGCAGATGTCACCATTGTACTAGAATCCATGTGCTGAGGAATGGGCCCCACAGAGCCTGGATCTCTCTCTCTCTCTCTCTCTGGAATCCCAAGCGTGGTGGTTTGAATGAGAATAGTTCCTATCAACTCATATTTGAACGCTTCATCCCCAGTTGGTGAAATTGCCTGGGAAGGATTAGGGGTTTCAGCCTTGTTGAAAGAGGTGTATTACTGTGGGTGTCCAACTTTCTGGTCTGGATGTAAGCTCTAAGCTATTACTCTAGTGCCGTGTCTGCCTGCCTGCTGCCATACTCCCCAGTGTGATGATCACGGACTCTAACCCTCTGGGACCATGAGTCCCAATAAATGCTTTCTTTTATAAGTTACTTCAGTCATGGTGTGTCTTCATGGCAATAGAAAAGTAACCAAGACACCTGGGTCCAGTATATACAGTCTCTTCAAGCATAAGACAGATAGCATGCCTGGTACATCCCTGTTATTTAAGAGACAGGTTTTACCTACCTGCTAAAATTCCTTCCCAGGGAGAGACGTGTTAAATATCTATCCTTTCTCTTAAGGTCCCAGTGGCAAACCAAGGCATGAATCCTGTAAAGTTCACTCTGGAGAACCAGTGAGCTTCCTGGGCTTCCTTACAGAGCATAGGCGAGCGGTTACTTACTGGGATGTAGATGTTCCTCACCCAATAGGCCACACCTGAAAAGCCTTACCTAGCACTGATAAGAGCTTCCTGAGCAGCATAGGCGGAGTCCTCCTCTTCCCATCTAGTTGTCCCCAGCCTATATACTCTACCCCCACCCCCGCCCAAGACCATACGAAATTAAAGTAGAGTTGCATACAACAGATGATAAAGAACAGATGAGGGTCTCATGACCCTCCCCACCTCTCTGTAAGGAGATGCAAACTGTCACTAAGCCCAGCCGGAATGATCTTTTGCAAAAGTTGAATTAGCAGTTGTTTGGCTCGGCTGTCAACCATCACGACAAGGTGCTTACTGCAACCCTTTAACTGAATAACTCAAAACAAGAGAAGGCTCTGCAGGGGCTGGAGAGAGGGCTCAGCAGTCATGAGCACTTACTACTTTGCACAGGACCAGGGTTTGGGTCCCAGCACCCACTTTGTGACGGACTCAGAACGGTCTGGAACTCCAGTTCTAACAGACTGCAGTTGCACTCTTCTGTCCCCAGGGGGCGCTGCATGCAAGTAGTACATATGCATATATGCATCTATGCAGGCAAACACATACATAAAATAAAAAAAAAAAAAATAAAACCTTTGGTGTGTGTGTATGTGGGGCTCTACAATAAGTCCAGGCTGTCACACACTGACCCAGCAGGTCTGGCTAGCCCTTTAGATGGTTATTGCGTGGACTTTGGCAAAGTGCTGCTTTCACTGGAAGAGAACTAACCTGGTTCCAACCAGTGCCTTAGTTACTGAACACCCACCCAGAAGCCACTGTTAGAACGTCTGACCCATGGATCCCAGGGTGGAGTTCACGGTAGTGCCCTCACTAATGAAATGTGATATATAGCGCTGGCTTGAAGAAGCCCTGGAGGCCCAAGGAGGCAACTCCATGCACAAGAGTCACTCCTGCATGGTTAAGTTCTTTCTAAAGCTAGACACACCAATGGCTCCATGGGGGAGCTCCCTGTGAACAGCTGACAGAGACAGAAAACATGGAGTCCTGGCTTCAGGTGATTTAGCATATTACAGGGATGTCACCCGAAGGCCGAAAGCTACAGCACAACAGCGCTACAGGGCCCACATGACAACAGTGTCAGCAAAGCCTCTGAGTGAGCAGAACAGTATGGAGTGTGCCTGGTGGCTTGTTTTACATGGAAGTTTGAAGGTAAGAGGCATGAACCTGTTCTGGTTCACAGGCAAGGACTGGCTGAACAGCTGGATAGCCTGGTACTCACAAGGAGCAAAGGTAGAATTTGGATGGCTTGGGGGTCTGGCCATTCTGGTAACATTTAGATGCATAGAGTATGAAGAATCTGTCCCATGTGAATACTGACCCAAGCACAACACCAGCCAATGAGGCGTAAGAACCAAGTGACCAGGAAAGCCATCTGTGGACATTATCACCTTTCCCAAGTACACTGATCTTATCTAGGGGGAAAAGAAGCCATGTGATGTAGCAACCACGAATACACGTTAGACATGACCTCGTGTGCTGGTTAATTTCTGTCAACTTGCCACAAAATGGAGTCACCTGGAAAGAAGGAACCTCAACTGAGAATGGCTGTGGACACGTCACAGGATACTTTCTTAATTGCTAATTGATGCAGGAAGGTCCAGCCCACTGTGGGTGGTGCTATCCTTAGGCAAGGAAGGCCTTTGCTGTATGAGAAAAGTAGTTAAGTAAGCCAGCAAGCCAGCAAGCAGTGTTCCTCATGGTCTCTGCCTCAGTTCCTGCTTCTAGATGGCTGCTTGAGCGTATGCCCCAGCTTTTTCCTCAATGACAGACTGTCACCCGCAAACTGAAATAGACCCTTTCCTCCCCTGTTCCCGCCCAGAGCTGCCCCACATTTGGGAGCCACTTTGTTTGGGTGTTCTGCTGCTCTGCTGCTCTGGTCCTCGGGTCAGGGTCTAGCAAGAGAGAGAATGGGGATGGAGGGTCGAGAGACACGAAGAATGGAGACAAGACAGAGAGTCTGATCAAATCTCTCCCATTTATTGAAAGGAAATCCTGGGTATTTATACCCTTTACCATGTGCCTTGCCCTTGTGGACAAGCACAGCTGAAGGCACTATGTCATGTGCCTTGCGGCGTGGATATCACATGCACCTAGCTAGCAGCGTGGAGACCGCGTGCACCTTGCAGCTGGGGACACTAAGCAGCAAAACAAGACATGTGAGAAAAACAAGATGTTTATCAGCGTGTGCTCAGCTGTTGTAGGCTGTTGAAAACAAGTCTCTTGTCAGGGTATATGGCTCAAGATGGCTGTAAAGATGATAGCCGCTTTCTGCTAGAAGTCGGCTCCCAACACTCCCCAAGCTGCTTTCTGTCAGAATGTTTTATCACAGGAACAGAAAAGCAAACTAATAGACATCAGAACCTGGATCCCAGTCACAGGGGCTCGTTCAGTTATGGTTACTGCTGAGTGCCCAGTTGCCAGCAGCAGAGAATGGGACTGAGCCCTGCCATCCTGAAGGGACTGAGTAAGAATCGTTGCTTACTCTGGTTGTGGGTGCAGGAAGCCTAGATGCTTCTGGCACCCCAATGCTTCCCTGGCAGCCTACATGCTTCTGCCCAAATGACAGTTGATGGACTCAGTGGGAGACCTATTCCACACAGTGTAAGTCTCTCCAGTGGACTCACTGTCTGGCCATGTTCCCAATGAACAGTAAAATGGCTCCTAAGAGCTGTTTTGGTGCCAGCAGAGTGGCCGCACTGTGGGACCGGGATGTACCCAGGAAATGCTTGATGCTCAAGATCAATGTCCATCCAATAGCTCCCCATGGGCAGTGTCTGGGGGCCCAGGGGTGAGGAGAAGAAAGAGCATAATTTTGTTTCCTGTCCCTACAACTCTAGGCTCTACTGGTCTAGTGATCTCAGATCCCAAGGGACCAACCAATGCATCCTGGTTCATCCAAGACTCTCATGGGGTTAAAGCTAAAAGTACCTGGTCCTTGGAGCAAGCCCCTTCAGTCCTGGACAAATATAAGAGGATTCTACCAGGGGATATGTCATATAAAAGGCTGTCATAGCAGAAGCTCTCTGTGCTGTTCAGGATGCTAGTCCTGACAAGGAGAGATCAAGGCCATGGTGTAGACAAGGTGGGTGACTCAGAAGGCAGAGATTCCTCGAGGGTGTTTCTCAGCGCCTGCAAGTCCCATGGAAAACAACTACAGAAAACCAGATCCATCCTGTACAAACAAAACTGCTAACACCACAGACCTTTTAGGAATCCCGACTTAGGCTTTCCCACACTCACCAAAGAACCTCAGCCTTTTCTGAGTCCAAAGGTATTAGAATGCTTCATCAAAAAGGGTAGATGTTGGGGCTGAAGAGATGGCTCAACACTTATGAGCACTGACTGCTCTTTGAGAGGACCTGAGTTCAATTCCCAGCACCCACATGACTGCTCACAATTATCTGTAACACCAAGATCCAACATCCTCACACAGGTATACATTCAGGAAAAACATCAATGCACATAAAATAAAAATAAATAAGTTATTGGAAAAAGAAAGGTAGTTGCCAATACCATTACAACTCCGTGACTGAATGGCATGTGGTTCCCTTACCCTCCAGTAATCAATTCCTTTGCCTCCTTGTTCCTTCTCCTGTTCCCCTTCCATCTAAAGCAACACCTATTTGCAGTGGCTAATGTTTCTGTGTTTCCCATCATTTACCTCTTGAACATATTCAAGAAGTGTGACTCAGCTGCAAGAATGAATAGCCTCCAAAGGTGAATGTGAAATTTTGACCTGGTTTCTTGGGAGATGCAGCCTGTTTTGGTTAGAGAGTTTAAAACTGTGGTTTTGCTTTGGTTGAAGATAGTTGTAAGAGGCGAAGAGATGACTCAGCAGTTAAAAGCACTGGTTATTCTTGCAGATGACTCAGGTTGAGTTCCCAGCACCAGCACGGCTGCTTAAAACCAGTTCCAGGAGATTCCACACCTTTCTCTGGCCCCTGTAGGTACCAGGCACACAGGTGGTACACCAGAGATGCATACAGGCAGAACATCCAAGTACATAAATAATGATTTAAAATCTTTAAAGAAACAAATACAGGTGTTTTGTTTTAAGTGCATACTTCCATCATTGGGGCCTGCTGTCTTACTGTCAGCTTGGTTAGGCTGAAACATTTCCCTCTGTGGTTAGGGTGAGATGTGGTCATGGCCAGATGTGTTAGCAAGAAGAACAGCTGTCTAGCTGATCACAACTTGCCGGCTCATCAGTTGTTCTGCCTTCTCCTACTTGCTGGATTCCAGATGAAGAGAGGAGAGTCTCTGGGTCCCCTAAAGGGTCCTGGACTCTTCCCAGCTAGTACACTTCTCTGCCCAAACACTTTGCTTACTTCCCAACATTTGCTTTCTATCTCTGTAGTAAAACATAAGTTCCATGAAAGTGGAGACCTTATCTCTTCTTCACTATTGCACCTTCAAGTTTTCCCATTGTAAAGATGTAAGGGGTGCGTGTGTGAAACAGAACACTGTTTGAGACAATGTTCAGGATATACACACGAGTACAGGCATCAGAAACAAGTCAGAGCCGGGCAGTGGTGGCGCACGCCTTTAATCCCAGCACTTGGGAGGCAGAGGCAGGTGGATTTCTGAGTTCGAGGCCAGCCTGGTCTACCGAGTGAGTTCCAGGACACCTAGGGCTATACAGAGAAACCCTGTCTCGAAAAACCAAAAAAAAAAAAAAAAAGGAAAAAAGAAACAAGTCAGAAAAAACCAACAACAAATATGACAGAAAAAAGTTAAAAAGTAAAAAAAAAGATAGAAACGTACCCAATTTGATTTTATGTCCCAAGGATACATAGAGATGGTGGGGCAATGTTTAAAAACAAAAGGCAAGTCAGGTATGGTGACGCGTGCCTTTGAATCACAACACTCAGGAGGAAGAGGCAAGCAGATGTCTAAGAGCTCCAGGCCAACTAAGGCTACATACATAGTGAGACATTGTTTCAAAACAAAACAAACACACAAAACAAAACCACAAGCAACAGTGATGCATGGATGGCTTCAATGCCTGCTGAGCTGGAGGTTACCCCTTAGAACAGACACTGGACGGTGCCCAGTCATCTCCACTGCGGCACACCCACTCCAGGGTGCGAAGGTCTCTAAATGACTCCACCTTGTTCCAATGGTGTCTTTCCACTTAAGGCCATGGTATCACGGAGGAAGGGAGACTATTCAAAGGTCCAGTCCACATTCCTAACCACAAGCTCTGCAGGCTTACAGCAGCTTCTGCTACACCAACTGAAGTACCCTTGTCAATAGGCTGGAACCTTGAGGAGAACCGGCTGCTGCTAAGGTGGAATGCACCGCTAGAAAGCAAATGGAGTGCACAACTGAAGCAATCTGGATAGAAACCCTTCACCCACCTGTCCTAACTCACAGCTACTAAACGAGAACATCCCAGCCTGGTTCAAGTCCGACTGAGAGATAGGCTGAGCTCCTTCTCTGTGTGTTATTACTCCAGCATTTTCCCAGACACGCAACCTGATTCCCGCAACATCCCTCGTCCCTGCCATGGCCTCCACACTAACAATGACCTCTTACATCCTCTCCCCAACGTCTCTGATGTCTCTCATTGCAGATTCGGTCCCCACAACCCCCGCATCCCCGGGCGCGCGGCCGGTGAACACCAGGTGAATGCGCGCGTCGTGTGGATCGCTGGCACACCCTAACGCGCCACCCGCCTCCGAGCATCACGGATTGGTTGTACGCGGGCTGGCCGCGGCCGATTGGCTCGGGCAACGCGACCGTCGTCCCGTTTCACGGTGGGTAGCACCGCAGGGTGGATGCTGCTCGGTCCCGCGGCATCCAGAGGAGCGTGAGCAGCCGGGAGGGGCGGCGGGGGAGCGCCTCAAGGAGCCGCTCCCGCCGTCCACCCCGACCGCGGCCCGAGCAGCCGGGAGTCGTAGCCCCCGCAGCGGACAAAGGACCATGCGGTGCTGCAGGCGCTGAGCGCAGCAGGGTGGGCCGGGGGATGTGGGGCGGGGCAGGCGGGGCCGGGGGGCCGCATCGACGCCCCTGAGTGTGGCGCCGCGATGCCGTGGTTCCCGGTGAAGAAGGTCCGCAAGCAGATGAAGCTGCTGCTACTGTTGCTGCTGCTTACCTGCGCCGCGTGGCTCACGTATGTGCACCGGAGCCTGGTGCGCCCGGGCCGCGCGCTACGCCAGCGGCTGGGCTACGGGCGAGGTACGCGATGGCGCGCGGCGAGAGGGCCCGGCCTCCCGAGGCTCGGGGGTCTGACTGCCCAGAGCCCCTGTTGTCCTGATCCTCCCAGCTCCGCTATATTGGGGGAGGGGTCGCGGCTCTGTTCGGCGGGACGCCCAATGACGTCAGCAGTAACGCTAGGGACCCTCGGGGCTCATCCTTAACCTTTTTGGACCCTGGAATCTGGCTTAGATCCAGTGGTGATGGAGTTAACGGTAGGCCCTTGGGGGAACCGGTGCCCTCAGCCAAAAGGCCTGTCAGGCCATTGCCTACTTAGCAGGGCCTCAGTTTCCTCCTCTGCTGGAGGTTGGGGAAATGAGGGTGGTGTTGAAGGATCCAGCTGCCTAGAATGGCCAGAACAGCTGGAAACCCTGAGTACACCTGTGACTGTGGGCTGAGATGTCTGTGTGCTAGGGACCAATGCTAACTTGAGTAAATGCTTGCTGTAGTTTGCACATTTAAGAGCGGGCAGAGGATGCACAAAGCCACTTAGGCCTGGCAAGCACTGTGGGCAAGAATCTGGGGAGAACCTCTGGAGATGGTGGCCATGGAACCCACACTTTGGGAGAAAAGCCCCGGAGCTGGGTGAACATCAATGACAGCTAGGTAGAAAAAGACCAGGGAATGAACCTGGAGACGCCTAACCAAGCAGCACAGAGCTCGGCCTCATCTTTGTGAAGGAAGCTGGTGAGCTGAGGATTTAGTGGGAGGAGGCAAGTGTCTCTCTCTCAAAGTCTCAGAGCAGTGACACTGGCTCACAAAGTCCTGGTCCACTCCACCTGATGGATCCAGAACTCCTTTTTAGCCCCGCCCCTGTCTCCTGCTACGAGGTCCTCTGCCTCCTCATATTCCTGGACAACTATTTCCGTACATCTTCCACGATCCTGGGCCAAGGATCTGAGACAGATTCCAGCCCCCAAGAAAGTCTATGGGTCATCCCAATTCATGTACCTTATTAGCTGTGACATCTTCAAGATATCCTGCCACACTCTATCCCTAAGAGAGAAGTCTGGACCCAGACTGACCCAGTACCCAATAAAGCCAGCTCCCATCAGCTGCCCTTGTGGATTCAGCTGACTTCCTGGACAATTTGTTTCTGTCTGAGACCAACCAGGAAGGAGTGAAGACAGGGAGCCCCACTGTTGAAGGTTGATCATTAGGGCAGCTGGCTCTGACTCCTAGGTGGGTAGGATCCATTCTGGATTCTGGAAGATCAGCCCTGCCCAATGGCACTACTAGAAACAGCCTGGGCTGCACAGATGGGGCCCCAGCACACACTCTCTACTCTGGGCTGAAGCTCCATCTCCTGTCTGGCCACCTGGGACCCACCAGGCACCACAAGGCATGTGAGAAGTTAAACAGCTGCTTGTGCTTTCCTGACAGTGTCGTCAGTTCTCAGAGCAGGCAACATTCAGTGGATGTCCAGCAGCCTGTTCTTACAGATACCTCCAAGTGAGGGTGGGGCAGAGGCCTGTCTCCGCACCCTCTGTGCTGAGGCTTAGCCCCTGCAAGGGGTGCTAGTGGCCTGAGCCAAGATCCCACTACAGAAAGTTCCCAATGTACTCAAAATGCCCCGACTTAGCTTGATAGGGTATGGGTATCCAGGCCAGGCTCTGGGAATTTGACCAGGAGTCTTGCTTGCTTACTTCTTGGCTTCTCAAGGAAGGATCTAGAATGTGGAGCACTGCAGAAATGTCAAGGGAGGAGACCACACAGGCAGCCCCTCACCTAGAGGCAGTTCATCTGGTATCAGCTGTACCTTTCCAATAGCCTAGCTTCTGAGATCTGCACAGAGGGGCAGATGTGGATGCGAGGTGTGACTTTGAAACAGGAAGGATTCCTGGATCTAGTGTCTCTCATTGGAAGCACTAGGAGGGACAGGACTGGGATAAAATGAAACCTCCTGCCTTTGGAGACTCAAGTCCAGAAGAGTGGACACCCGGGAATACAATGGACATGCAACTTAGGGAGAAGGTCTAAGAAGTGGGACAAAACAAGGTACAGGAGTAGACTACCCCAAACTGTAGAGGACATGTCTTCATATAGACCTGAGAGAGGAGGCAAACACCCTAGCACATGGGAAAGGCATCAAGGGTGCTAGGCCATCTGGAATTCTTCCCAAGGCAAAGCCATTCTGAGAGGATCACCAGATGGGGTGAGTGTGTACAGTTTCACACTAGCTTGAAAAAAAATATATATATATATATATATCCCTGCTCCCAGTGCTCATTGGGGGCTGGAGAAGAGCTGGCAAAAGACCCTTGCTTTGTATTGCCCACCCAAGGTAGGGTCTAGAATGTCCCCAAATGATGGAGCAGAAGAAGTGCAGAGGCTTCAGCAATCCTTGTTCTGCCCCCACCCCACCCCCGACTGACCCCAACACAAAGATACTGGCCTTAGGGAATCTGAGCTCTAACATGCTTCACGTGCACCTGCAGATGGTGAGAAGCTGACCGGTGTGACCGATAGCCGGGGTGTCCGAGTGGCATCATCCACACAGAGGACAGAGGACTCTAGTGAAAGTCATGAAGAGGAGCAGGCGGTAAGGACTGACCAAGAAAAACCTATTCACAAGGAGCCACTCTCTGGGATGGGTAGATATGCCCGTGGGTTGTATGTGAGCTTCAGCATCCCAGCCTGGATACTGTGTCTGGGTAGTCTCTGAGTGGTATGCTTATGTTGTGCATCCTATCAGCGGCCACACATCTGCCTGGGCAGATCTGCTGAGAATATCCGTGTGGAGAGTGCTTAGGTGATGTGAGTAGATGTGCAAAAGGGGAACCATGAAGTTCTATTTTGCTGTGTGTGCCTAGATGGACTGTGCAGTTGTGACACTTCCTGCCTTTAGATCTCTGACATGGCTACTCTTTCCTGCAGCCTGAGGGGCGGAGCCCAAACATGCTGTTTCCTGGAGGAGCTAGGAAGCCACCCCCACTGAACCTCACCCACCAGACACCCCCTTGGCGGGAAGAGGTAAGCTCTGTTGGATTGGGCTGGGCTAGGAGGAGGGGTGGAGCAGACTGTATTACAGCGAATGTCCCTTCTGACCCCTAGTTCAAAGGACAGGTGAACCTGCATGTTTTTGAGGACTGGTGTGGGGGTGCTGTGGGCCACTTGAGAAGGAACCTGCACTTCCCACTCTTTCCTCATGTGAGTACTTCAAGAATGTACAGGTTGGCAAAGTGGGCAAGGCATGCAGTGAGCCGTGAGTTAGTGGCTATTGCACTATTGGCAGACTCGGACTACCGTGACAAAGTTGGCTGTGTCCCCTAAGTGGAAGAACTATGGACTCCGGATTTTTGGCTTCATCCACCCAGCCAGAGATGGTAAGTAGGTTGGGTATGGCAGGGGTGGAATGTCTCGAACAGTTCAGCTCCCTGAGCCTCTGTCCTGTGGACTAGGAGACATCCAGTTCTCTGTGGCTTCGGATGACAACTCTGAGTTCTGGCTGAGCTTGGATGAGAGCCCAGCATCCGCCCAGCTTGTAGCCTTTGTGGGCAAGGTAGGTTCTGCCCTCTTGCCCCAGCTCCTCCATCCACACCACATCTGTCTCCACTGGACCCTCCTGCAGTCTCTTGGAAACACAGACTGTGTCAGATGCCCCCAAGGAGAATGTGGTCACTCCCTTGTCCCCCTTGTATCACCCCTAGACTGGCTCTGAGTGGACCGCGCCTGGAGAATTCACCAAGTTCAGCTCCCAGGTGTCTAAGCCACGGCGGTGAGTAACTTAAGAGTGCGTGCATTCACGTGTGTGTGCACATCTGTGTTGGCACATGAGAGGGAGGCTGGATATCATCCTTGCCCATGTTACACAAGCCCTATCTTCCTGAGGGACCATCCCAGAGGGCTATAAGATTCTGACCTGACCCTCTGGGTTCTTAATCCGTTTGGTGGGAGATAACCCCAACTTCTTATGTCCACAGGCTCATGGCCTCCCGGAGATACTACTTTGAACTGCTTCACAAGCAAGATGACAAGGGTTCGGACCATGTGGAAGTGGGTGTGAGTGTGGCCTGCCCTCTGAAGGAGCTCCAAAGACCACAGCTCCCTGCCCCATCCACTTCCTCTATCATTGGACAGTCACTGCAGGGTGGTCCCCAACACGAAGGGATTTCCAGTCTAGGAGATAAAGCAGATATTCGGGGACATGGACCAGGGTCAGGAGGGTATGTTAAGACTGCTGGATGCTCAGAGATGCTGCACCGAAAAGTGGTTTTTCACCAGGAGACATGGGGAAGACAGAGTCTATGGCAGGAAGTATAGTGTATAAATTCTGTACCTAGAGTACCAGCCCCCATTTTCTAGCATCTGAGTCTCCAAGAAGTCTGGTATCCAGATCAGCCCTGCAGTGCTGTGATGAAATGCTCAGACTGTCATGGAGGAGTGAGGTAGTTGAGATTTTTGCATTGCCAGGAATCCCTCTGGCCTATATGGAACAATGGGAAGCCAAGAGGCAGAGCCTTGGGAAGTGTACTATCTTTTTGTTGCCATGATTATCACTGTAACAAAATACTTGACAAGAAGCAACTTAAGGGGTGGTTTATTTCCCTCACAGTTTGAAGGTGCAGTCCATGGTGGAGGGGAAGTCCTGGTAGCAGGAGTGTGAGGTAGCTGGTCACATTGCCTCTGCGTCCAGGGACGCAGTGCTTGGCTTACTTTCTCATTTTTATTCAGTATTGGACATCCATCCATGGGATGGTCCTCCCACGATTTAGGGTAGGTCTTTCCCCCCAGTTAACCTCATCTCAGTACTCCCTCACTGACATGCCTGGAAGTTTGTCTCCAGTGATTCTAGAACCTCTTAGATTGAAAATCAGTGTCAGCTACCACAGAGAAGAAAAACAGGTATCTGGGAGATAGGGAGGAGGGTTTGACAGCCAGACAGAGCCTAGAGGCTGAGGTACAGTGTCCACAGTAGCATTGGTGGTTCTGGACCTCAGCACCTCAGCACATGTCGTCCCAACTCAGTAGAGTGGAGACACGGTGTTTGGATGGTCCAAGGGAAGAGACCAGAGGTACAGAGGTCCCAGATGAACTGGTAGCACAAGTGCCCAGTCAGCCTCCCAGGAGCACAGGCTGAGTAGAGGTGGGAACGCATCTGCAGGGAGACTCGGGAGCATCCATGGAGCTGGGGCATCGGGAGGGCCATCTGGTGGCAGATACTAGGTCAGGGGCTGAGGAAAAATCCAGCATTGACCCAGGAAGGCCACATGCAAAACCAGAGAGAAAATTACAATCAGCAACCTTTGGGGGAGGGAGGGAGGGAGGGAGGGAGGGAGGGGAGGGAGGGAGGGAGGGAGGGAGGGAGGAGGGAGGGAGGGAAGACCCTTGGGTGGGGTCCTTAAGCCCCTCCTACTTTCCCCACCAAGTGTCTTGCATCCTTTGAGGATTTTCACTTTGTAGTCCCTCACCTATGAACTAAGGAAAGCCACCTACCAGGACCCAAGCTCTTTCCTATCCCCACATCCCCAGTGGCGAGCTTTCCTGCCTGGTCTGAAGTTCGAGATCATTGGCTCTGCTCACATTTCCCTGTACACAGGTGCGGGCTGGGTATTTCCTCAGGGAATGGCTGGGTTCTGAGGGGCTCAGCTTGGGGATGGTGAAGGGTAGGCCGAAGTTCCAAAATACCCTCCTACTCCTAGATGAGTCATCTCTGAAGATGGACCATGTGGCCCATGTGCCTCAGTCTCCAGCCAGCCATGTAGGAGGATACCCACCACAGGAGGAACCCAGCGCTGACATGCTACACCCAGATCCCAGGGACACCTTCTTCCTCAGTGAGAGGAGGCTCCAGAGGAGGGTGAGGATGGAGTGGGGTGAGGGCCAGGCCACCAAGTGACTTCCCTTTTTATAGCCCCTCGAATGGAACCTTTGAGCCTGGAGAATGTACTGGAGCCCTGTGCCTACGCACCTACCTATGTCCTCAAGGATTTTCCCATAGCCAGATACCAAGGACTACAGTTTGTAAGTGCCTGGTGAGGGCGGTGTCTTAAAGCTACTCTTTGCCCAGGCCCTACCCCTAAGCTGTTGGCCCTGCCCTCAGGTATACCTGTCCTTCATCTACCCCAATGACCATACCCGTCTCACTCACATGGAGACAGAGAACAAGTGCTTCTACCGTGAGTCCCCACTATACCTGGAAAGGTAGGTGGGGGCGTGGCCTGTCAGAAGTGAGGATGAGGAGTCTCAGTGAGGAAGGTCTCTGATGCACTTTCTCCCTCAGGTTTGGGTTCTATAAATACATGAAAATGGACAAGGAGGAAGGAGAGGAAGATGAGGAGGAAGAAGTTCAGCGAAGAGCCTTCCTCTTCCTCAACCAGACGGTGAGTGTCTCGCTCCTGCTGCCCTCCCAACCCAAATGCCAGATACTGTTGCTTACCAGACACTCTCTACAGACTTCCTGGATGAGGAGGATGAACAGGAACTGTTAGACAGCCTGGAGCCCAGTGACGCTTCCCTACAGCAGAGCCACAGGACCCCCACCCCAGCAGCCTCCACTGGAACTACAGCCAGCCCGACCCGCCTACAACTAGTCCTCTGGATGAGCAGATGCTCAGACATTCCCGGGCACTGAATTGGGCCCCACGCCCCTGCCCCTCTTCTTGGGGCGAGCTCCACCTCCCCGAACTGTGGAGAAGTCACCGTCAAAGGTGTACGTGACCAGGGTACGACCTGGACAGCGGGCTGCCCCAAGGTCATTGAGAGACTCACCCTGGCCACCCTTCCCTGGTGTCTTCTGCGCCCCAAGCCTCTGCCCAGAGTACAGCTGCGGGTGCCCCCACGTCCACCTCGGACCCAGGGCTATAGGACCAGTGGTCCCAAGGTCACAGAACTAAAGCCCCCAGTCAGGGCACAGACCAGCCAGGGAGGCCGGGAGGGCCAGTTGCATGGACAGGGACTCATGATGCCCACAGTGGATTTGAACTCCTCAGTGGAAACACAGCCTGTGACGTCCTTCCTGAGTTTGTCTCAGGTATCCAGGCCACAGCTGCCTGGAGAGGGTGAAGAAGGGGAGGAGGATGGGGCCCCTGGTGATGAGGCCACATCAGAAGACAGTGAGGAAGAGGAGGAGCAGGCCGCTGGGAGGCCACTGGGCCGCTGGCGTGAGGATGCTATTGACTGGCAGCGCACATTCAGTGTGGGTGCCATGGACTTCGAGCTGCTACGCTCCGACTGGAACGACCTACGCTGTAACGTATCCGGAAACCTGCAGCTTCCTGAGACTGAAGCAGTGGATGTGGTGGCTCAGTACATGGAGAGGCTTAATGCACGACATGGCGGGTATGGGGCAGGTGTCTGCGTGAAGAGAAGGCATGTTGGTGTCTGCAGGAATCTCAGAACTTCCTTGGCTCTCAGCAGCTCTCTGATTCCCTTCTCCCTTTCTGTAACTAGTGTCTTATTATCCAGGTTGAAGGGCTCTCTGGAGCCCCACTCAAGACTGACTTCATCTGTCCTCACTGCCATTTCACCTGTCTGTCACCTTAGACCTAGACCCAAGGGTGAATCCAAACCATAGGCAACAGTAGTCAGGCTTAGCTAGACTGTGGGCAGATAGCCTCTTCAGGGACCAGAGACACTAAAGTATCAAGCTTAGGAACCCTAGACCTCTCCTTGTGGAGCACTGCAGGGTCTTAACTAGGGGACTGTGTCTAGCTCAAGGCCTTGATCTCTTAGGTCTCAGGCATCCAACTTGTTTCTACCCCATTTTGATGGAGATTAGGTCCATGGTTTATCTTTGAGGGAGTTCTTAGGAGAGGCTGTTCTGTACAATCATCAGCCTTGAGGAAAGGGGAACCTTCTGTGAGCCTTGATGAACTCAGGGACATCAGGACAAGGTGTCTGGCAGCCAGTGTTGAGAGCCAAGCTCAACATGAAGTTTTGAACAGGACAGAGGTCGTACGGAGATAAGCTGCGGTTCCAGAGGGCGAGAGCATGACTGTCCTCAGAAGGGGCCGTGAGATCTTTCCCATAGTGATGATGTCCGACAGACCTAGGTGGCTCAGAGGACAGGTCTCCTGAGAGCAGCTTATGGAGCAGTCTCATGGTCTCTTTATAGGACTGTCCACCATGTGGTCATAGGCAAATCTAGATGCTATAGTGTGGGTGACCCCAAGGATTAACCTAAGGTGTTTGGTTGGGAGTAGAAGCTTCCTGATTTGAGTGGGGTTGAATCACAGGACTCCCAACTGAGATCACGCCAGTGATCTCCTATAGGGGAGTGTTAGCTGTCACCAGAGGGTGGGAAGCAGAATGAATAGCCTAAGGCCTGAGACAAAATGAGGGGCCTGCTAGGGGTATGAGCGGGACACATGGGAGAACTAATGGCTTCCTGATGCTTCTGTGGGAGGCTGATCATAGGAGAAGACTGAGACCTCACCTCAGGACAAAGAAAATCAGGCAAAGGAAGACATCTGGGAGAACTTGACAATCCTGGGCTCACATCGCCCCCTAGTGTAGCCTTTCCTACTTCCTGCTGGTCTGGGGAAGTGAGACGTGGGGAAGACCAACCTGTGTTTGGGAACGATAGTGCGGGTGTGGGGAGTACAGTCGCGTGGTTCTCGGGGTAAAGGGGGAGGCGTTGAATGGAGTTACAACCCTCGGTTAATCAGCCCTGCCTCTCAGGCGCTTCTCGCTTCTACGCATCGTGAACGTGGAGAAGCGCCGCGACTCTGCACGGGGAAGCCGTTTCCTCCTGGAACTGGAATTGCAAGAGCGCGGAGGCAGCCGCCAGCGCCTATCAGAATACGTCTTCCTGAGATTGCCCGGAGCCCGTGTTGGGGACGAAGATGGAGAAAGTCCTGAGCCTCCTCCTGCCTCCTCCATCCACCCAGACAGTCGCCCAGAGCTCTGCCGGCCTTTGCATCTGGCCTGGCGTCAGGATGTCATGGTTCATTTCATTGTACCAGGTATGTGCACCTCTGTGAGGCCTTCGGGGGTGGGATGGGAGGTGCGAATCATTCGGTCCAGTCTTGCCGCTTCAGTGACACCCCCTCTTCCAGTAAAGAATCAGGCACGCTGGGTAGTGCAGTTCCTGGCAGATATGTCCGCGCTGCATGTGCATACGGGGGACTCCTACTTCAACATCATCTTAGTGGACTTTGAGAGCGAGGACATGGATGTGGAGCGGGCCCTGCGTGCGGCTCAGCTACCTCGGTAACGATGTTTACCTGCACCGCTTAGGGAAGCCAAGGATCTTTCTTCTTGCGGGAGGTGAGTTGTCCTGACACCGTCCACCTCCCTTCATGATTGTTGTGATCCCTTCGCTTCTCCAGGTACCAGTACTTGAGACGAACTGGAAACTTCGAGCGCTCTGCAGGCCTGCAAACTGGAGTGGATGCAGTGGAGGTCTGTGGGCCAGTCAAGGGCTTAGGGGAAAGAAATAAGGGTGCTGAGCTCACCTTGGGGAGGTGAGCAGGGCTCAGACCTCCCAACCTACAGGACCCCAGCAGCATCGTTTTCCTCTGTGACCTGCACATCCACTTCCCACCTAATATCCTGGACAGCATCCGCAAGCATTGTGTGGAGGGCAAGCTGGCCTTCGCCCCTGTGGTCATGCGCCTGGGCTGTGGGAGCTCACCGTGGGACCCACATGGTAAGGACCTGAGTGTTCCCCAGGAACTCCAGGTTCTCACAAGCACTAGGGCAAAATCCAAACCTAACCTCCCGGGTAAGCCTAGGACCTTAGCCATATACGGGTCATGCAGAGTTCATGAGATCCTTTCCTTATGAGCTCCTGAGTTATTAACAAATACCGGACACCCCCTCCCACTCAGAGTCTCCAAAATAAGAAGGCTTCTTAGAATTCCTCCCAGGGTCCTCTAGCCGCCCTGGGGAGAAAATGTTAAGGACCACTCCCTAATGGATATCCTCCCCACCTCCAGGTTACTGGGAAGTGAATGGATTTGGCCTCTTTGGAATCTACAAATCAGACTTTGACCGAGTAGGAGGCATGAACACTGAGGAGTTCCGTGACCAGTGGGGAGGCGAGGACTGGGAACTTCTGGACAGGTGACTGCCCTCCCCTGCCTCACACTGAGACATCTTCCTCCAATGAGAGGATGGAATGACAGAACCCCACCTGTCAGGATCTTAGAGACCCACAAAATCCCTTCCACCTACCCTACTCCCGAGAACCCTTCCCACCCCCAGGCTCCTGCAGCCGCAAGGGTAGCCCCCAGCCACAGCACCTGAGGCAGGGTTCTGACGTTCCACCCACTCCTCCCAGGGTCCTGCAGGCAGGGCTGGAGGTGGAGAGGCTTCGACTGCGACACTTCTACCACCACTATCACTCGAAGCGAGGCATGTGGGCCACACGCAGCCGCAAAGGTGCCCGCACACGGCGATCCTGAAGACCTAGCTGTCCTCTGAGCTGCTGGGTCTTGGTGCAGCAGGTAGAAGCTGTATCCTGAGCTGATTCAGGCTCTGCCACCACCTGTGCTGTCCCCTAAGAGCCTCCTCTGTGACTCCAAACAGGCAGCGTTCATGGCAGGGCAGGCACCTTGGTCCCCACACTCCCTGATGATTTCTGTGAAATTTTCTGTAGCAATGACATTGTTTTCAGAATTTACAAGAGTTCTGTCTGTTCTGTTTTTTATTCAGAATGAAATGAAATATTTTTTTTAGTTCTGACTCGTTTTCTGTGACTGTTCTCTTCGTGAGAGCTCTGGTTACCAGGGTGGCTCCCCCCACACACCCACTTCCTGCCTATAGCCTCTGTTTCTACCTGGTTTCTGTGGAATCTGTCTACTCAGAAAAGATACTGCATGAGAGCTTCCCACACAGGAACTGCTGCTGAGCCAGCATATGTGGTGACACCAAGTCTCCAGAATGACCTTGATCTGTCACCCCACACAGCCAGAGCAGACACACTGAAGCCCTCAGTTCCCACATTGCCTTCTCTATATCTAGTTCAGATGAAGTGCCGCAACTTACAGAGGCTTTGCAAGAAAAGTATTGGATTTAAAAATACATAGTCTAGGGGCTGGAGAGATGGCTCAGTAGTTAAGAGCACTTGTTGCTCTTCCAAGAGACCTGGGTTCAGTTTCCAGCACCCGCAAGGTTGCTCTCAGCTATCCCAGACTCCAGGGATCCAATACCCTCTTCTGAGAGCTCAGGTTACGTGGTACACATACATATGTATAGAAAAACACACATATATAAAACAAACAATCTTTTTAAAGCAGCAGCAGGAAAAGGAAGAAGAGGAAGAGAAGGAGACTTCTTACAAGTCAGAAATAGTGGCATATACCTGTAATCCCAGATGTTGGGAGAAAAACTGTCATATCTTTGTGCCCTGGGTACATAATGAGACCCTACCTCAAAAAATAAAAAAGAAGGCCGGGCGGTAGTGGCGCACGCCTTTAATCCCAGCACTTGGGAGGCAGAGGCAGGAGGATTTCTGAGTTCGAGGCCAGCCTGGTCTACAGAGTGAGTTCCAGGACAGCCAGGGCTACACAGAGAAACCCTGTCTCGAAAAAACCAAAAAAAAACCAAAACAAAAACAAAACAAAAAAAAAAAAAACAAAAAAGGAGAAGGCAGTATGCTACTAGGGCTGTCAAGATGAATCTGCTGCCGACTCTGAGGACTCACATAATAGAACTAACTCCTACGAAGCTGTCCTCTGACCTCCACAGGCATGGCACATGCACATAAAGACATAAAATGTTTTTTAAAGTTAAAAACAACAAAAAAAAAGTTTAAAGTACTGTTTTTTACAAGTTAAAGAAAAAACTCTATAATCGTAATAATGGTGATGATGATGATACATGGTGTGAGCTGGAGCTGGAGAGCTGGCTCAGCAGCTGACGGAATCTACTGCTCTTGCAGAGGATAGAATTTGGTTCCCAGTACCCACATGATGGTGGCTCACAGCCATCCATGACTCCAGTTCCAAAAGATCCAATACTCTCTTCTGATCTCCACATGCTCCAGGCATGCACATGCATATGATGCAATACATATTCATATATATATATATATGTAGGCCAGACACTCGTGAGCACATCCACTCAAAATATGAGCTGAAGAGACACTTAGGCGCTGCTGCTCTTCCAGAGAAACTATCAGGCTTCTGGCATCCAGATCAGGCGGTTCATAATTTCCTGTAACTTTCAGATCCAGGGGATCCAACGTTCTCTTCTGGTCTCTGTGAACACCCACACACAGATGGCATACACACACATAAGTAAAAAACAAAAATCCTTTTAAATTAAAAAGAAAACTAGTGTAATGATACATCCATGTAAGAACCACCCCTCAGACGACTAAGCAGGAAGGTCTCAAGACTGCATCAAACTGAGGTGGACACATAGGACACCAAGAAAGATACATTCTTAGGAGATAACGAAAAGGGGGAAAGGAACCATAAATAAAAGGAAGGTGAAGCAGATTCATTCTCAGAAGCCCATGCCAGCAGCCAGGCTGTGTTGTACTTGCATGTATGCAGATCTAGTTCTGGAGTTACAGACAGCTATGATCTGCCACATGGGTGCTGGGAATTGAACCTGAGTCCTCTGGAAGAGCAGCCAGTGTTCTTAACTGCCAAGCCATCCCTCCAGCCCTGGCAGCCAGTCTGTGTTCACACCATAAATTCACATTCACAAGCCAAAATCATCTTTCTGTCTCTGTCTCTATTTCTGTGTCTGTCTCTGCATCTCTCTCTCTTTCTCTCCTCTCCTCTCTCTCTCTCTCTCTCTCTCTCTCTCTCTCTCATAACCTTGGCTGTCTTGGTTCTCACTATGTAGCCAAGACTGCTCTTGAATTTACAGAGAACCTCCTGCCTCTACCTCCCAGTGCTGGAATCAAAGATGTGTGCCACCTCACCCTGGTATGTTAAGGAGTTCTCAGTGAGCACCAGCCAGAGGACCAGACTTAAATGCTAGCACAGTACTGGGGCAGCACCCAAGAGTCACACTAGTGTAATGTCTGACATCAGTGTCAGTTGATGGCAGGTGCTATAATGAGTAAGGCCAAAAAAGAAATTAGTACTTCTGAACAGTACTGCATTTGTAATTTGTAGTGGGCAGAGCAAGGAAGTCTGCAGAGGCCTTCCTTATCCTCTGGGGGCAGGGAGAACAAGCAGATATTTGAAGAAAATTTAGGAAATTGATGATGAGAACAATGAAAACAGAAATTCTTGACAGCAGTTATGTAGGACTGTGAAAAGACAGCATGGTTTCTGGTCAAGCACTGGCTAGAAATCGCCAGAGACCCCAGGTGATCCTAAGGGAAGGCATGCATTTCACCATGCTCCCAGTCTCCAGGCTCCTGACACGAGACTGAAAACCTCCATAGAGTGGGGTCCTCCAGTCACGTAGGACAATGCCCACTAGCCCCTCCACAAGTAAAGGGCGTGACTACAGGCCACAGAGCCTCAAGACAGATCTCCATATTAATGAGGTACAACCCAACACACTTAGGCAGAAAAAATTTTAAAAGTGAAATAAAATCTTTGCAGAAATAAAAGTCACTTTAGCATTTGGGATCTAGCTGAAAGATAGAGCACTTCACATACAAAAAACTCACTCAAAATTATTTTTTTAAGGTGTACGAATGAAATGCTAAATAACACAGATAAAAGAGTCAGACATGGTGGCACACGGCTGTCATCCGAGGATTCAGGAGGCTGAGGCAGGGGGATGGCAAAAGCTAGAGGCCAGCTGGTGGTCCACAGAGTGAGTTATAGCCAGCCAGAACTATATAATGAGATTCTGCCTCAAATATAGGAAAGGATGACAAACATAGCCCATGAAAAGATAGTAGCTGGGCTGGTGAGATGGCTCAGCTGTTAAGAGCACTGACTGCTCTTCCAAAGGTCATGAGTTCAAATCCCATGCAACCACATAGTGGTTCACAACCATCTATAATGAGGTCTGATGCCCTGTTATGGGTGTCTGAAGATAGCTACAGTGTACTTACATATAATAAATAAACAAAAACCTTTTTAAAAAGAAAAGAAAAGATAGTAGCTGACAAAGCAGGAATAGAGAAGCCAAAGGGGGAAAAATACCTGATAAAACAAAAGAGCCAGGCCAGGCGCCTTTAATCCCAACACTCAGAAGGTAGAGGCAGGCCAATCTCTGTGAGTTCAAGGACAGCCTGGTCTACAGAGCAAGTGCCAAGACAGCTAGTGCTACATAGTGAGTTCCAGGACAGCCAGGGCATGTAAAGAGCTACTGTCTCAAAAAGCAAAAAGGAGAGGCTCAGGTGCACACTCAGGCTAGCCAAGGGCTCCATGGAGACAGTAGCATCAGGAGGAGACTCACAGGACCAAAGAAGCAGTCTTTAGAACAGACCGACACCCCACCACTAAGAGAAACACATAGTCCCTAGCGGAAGTGTCTAGGCAGTGGCCCAGACCTAGAGATGACATTAACAACTCTACCAAGGTTCACACTGTGCCAGCGAACAACAGCCACCATCACCCCTGCTCTGCTGCTCTGCAGGGTTAGAAACGTCTCTAGACGCCACGTATGATGGACCACGCCCTTATCCTAGTACTCAGGAAGCAGAGGCAGGCACATTTCTGTGAGGTCAAAGCCAGCCTGGTCTACATGGAGAGGTCTAGGCCAGAGCTACACAGAGAATCCCTGGCAGAGAGAGAGAGAGAGAGAGAGAGAGAGAGAGAGAGAGAGAGAGAGAGAGAGAGAGATGCAGAGATACACAGAGATAGAGACAGAGAGACAGAAAGAGATTCTGGCTCTCTTTACATTTATGTAATTTATGGAAACTCATTTAGTCTTACGGAGCCTCGGTTTCACCATCTATAAATGGAGGTAGTCATAGCTCCACCCTTCTGGAGTCCCTATGAGGATTAAGGGCAGCGTATGAACAAAGCACTCATCAACCTGTCTGATACATCATCCTTCTGGGGTCAGCATTAGCCACACTCGAGGGATAACCCACTGACTTGGGGCAATGCTTCCCATCACCAGACCTGCTGTAGGCTGCTACGCCTGTCTTTTCCCTCCTAATTACTTCTCTACAAAGGCTAACACGAACGCATGCATATGCACACACTTGCGCATGCACACAAGCACAAGTTACTCTTTGGTGCTTAGTTCTGCTTCGGTCTCTCTGCTACAAACTGGCCATTACTCCACATTGCTCTCCTTGCTGCAGTGTCTGGGAAGGAATGCTCATGGAGAAGTTCTGGGTGAGCCTCCTTCCGAAGTTCGTGGTGCACAGGGTAAGGTGGCCTTGACCAGTGAGTGGATTAATATGGATGGACTGATGGGCAGGAGGACATGCTCCCACATGTGTTGGTGACCTGGACTGGCATTCCTCAGCTACCTTCCACCCCCGGGGGTGTAAGTCTGAGATTGGAACATGGGTAGTGATAGTGAGACCAGCACACCCATGGGCCCAGGATGAGGTCGGGGGCTGCAAGGCCTGGGAACAGGTATGGAGTGACTCCCATGAAACAAGTCTGAGTAGGCTTTGAGAAAGAGGTGGCCTTTGGGCAGACATGATGACTCTCAGACTTCTGGACATCACCAGTATAAGGATGTACACCGCAGGCCTCCGGCCCAGCCAGTTCATCAACTCACACCAAATCGGCACTGACATCACCCTGCCCCTCAGGCTTCATGACCACCAGGAACCTCCTTAACCTGTCTGTGCCCTGGCATAGTCATGACATCTGTGTCTGAGAGACTCTGTTGTTAATATCCTAACACTCTCCTCCTAGGCGTTCAACTTCCACTCCTTAGTAAGCCCATCCCTCACCCTTGTACTATCCACAGGCTCCCAGCCCAGAGGCTCCCTCTCTGTGCCCCTCCCCTATCCTCAAGTGCTGCCCACAAGCAGAATTCTCCCACTCCTCCTTCACTGAGAGATGCTCAAGTCCCCCCTCCCCCAATTTACACTCCTCTCTGGGAGGTGACAGCCACTGGGAGGGTGGGAGAGTGAATGACAGTCCACCGAGGGCTTTACTCACTCTTTGTGATCCTGAGTTCCAGGTTCCAGGCCTGATTACCCCAGAGCTTCAACCATCCTTCTCTCAGTTCCTTGAGTAAGCATTCTTCATGTATCAAAACACCTCCTCCTGGAAACCCTGCTGCACCCTTCCTATCCTCCTCCAAGAAGACAGAGAGACACAGAAGTTGAAGGGACAGTGGTCACAAGGGTCACAGGGGTCAGCCACAGATCCAGACAGGGACGGAGAGCCACAGAACAGACTTCAATGAGCATTAACTGACCCCAAAGCCATATAGCCATTAAAGGAAGTGCCCAGATCCCAGGCTTCATAGGGATGCCAGGTCTCAGAGGTGGTGGCCTGTGGCCTATGGCCTGTGGCCTGACATGAGAAGTGGATGCAGCTCTCGGTCCCCATGTCTTTATGGAGGCTGGTCACAGCTGTGGCACCCACAGACCTCTGCCAAGTTGATCCCCAAAGCTGACTCTGGCCTTCCATCCAGGTGCCATGAAAGCTATATCCTCATGCCCACCAGGTGCCTTCTTACCTGGCTACAACCACACCTGAGCCCCCGGCAGTCCTGTGTAATTATGGGCCTCCACTTTGCACTCTCCTGGAACCCTTTGCCCCCCTCTACTCCCAAACCTGGCTGCTGCAGGGCTCTGGGTGGACCTAGCGCATGCAGGGCGGGCCTCTTCAGACCAGGCGTGTGCCTCCAGGCCGCACGGCGCCGCACAAACTTGTCTCCCAGGATTTTTCCACACGAAACACAGTCTCCCAGGGAAGCAACCGGTCTGATGAGATGGGTGTGCAACGTTCCCACCCCACCCTTGGGTGCCCCCACGGTACCATCTCCAAACAGAGGCTGTTGCCCACAGGAGCTGGGCCCTGATGGAGCCCACCGCAGGATCTCAGACCCGGATGGAGCCCAGGAGGACTTGTCCTACAGCAGTGACCTCCAGAATGAGCCAGGGGGCCAGTGGGATCCAGACCAGTGGCAAGGTAGGCTGCCCAGTCCCTGCCTCCACCCATGACCAGTAGACCCAAGCCAGACTCTATCCTTGGGGGTGGAGGGCTTCATCCTCTGTGCTCTCTCCCCAGCAACCTCTGACCTCTGACTCCCATCCTCCAGCCCTTCCTACTCACGCTGATCTTGTCCCTGATGCACTCCCCAGGATTCTGCGCCTAGTCATCCTCTGTCAATGTCTTTAAGAGACCAGGACTCTTAAAGGGCCTGATGTGGGACGGAGAGCTCAGGCTGAGCCCAGGGACTACGTTCTAGAAAGAGGTCCAGCCTAAGGGTAGAGACCCAGGAATGCTTAAGGAAGTCCCCGGCATATGAGGCAACTTGTCTCCATATGCCAACTCTCCTAGTTTTGTCTTTTAACCTTCCCAATCTACCTAGATGGCAGACCTAACTCATGTCATGCTAGTCTTCCTAACAGGGGTGCTTGGGAGTCCTTCTAGGAACAAGCTCTGGTGCCCCTCACTTCCAACCCTCCCACTTTCTCTAGCCCAGCTCTCCCCCCCAAAACCTCCTGGCCCCCCAGCCTGGCAGGTGCTGACATGAGCCTAGGCCCCTCTGAGTCAACCCCTGGGGCGGCCTAGCCTGCCTGCCCTGACTCATATGTTGGGAACGGGCCTCCCACCCCAGGCCTGGGGGGCAGAAGCTGGGGATTGGTGCCAGAGAGGGCCAAGCAGCCCTTCTGAAACCTCTGTACAGGTAGAGGCTGGGGTGAGTTTCTAGGTTTAGAGGTCAGGGGGTGGACATATGTCTACCTCACTGGGTTCTCTTACTGAGTTGTCAGGCCTAGGTTTAGGGCCATCATGGAGCTGCTTTTGACCCTAAAACTCCAGCACTCAAGTTCTTTATTCTCTACCCGGATTCTATAAACCTGAAACTGTCTCAGAATGCCAACCTTGCTGGACCACACCAAGCCTGGGTCCAGCTGTCTTGGAGGCTGCTTGGTCTTTGATGCTCCAGAGCTCCCAACCCCCAGGCTGGGACATTCCTTCTCCTACCTACGGCTTGTAGTGACAGGCCCCCACAGGCTCCCTGCCCTACTAAGAACGCTGGCACCCATGGGGTTTGGTCTGGGCTTGGAAGACTGAGAGCAAGCAGAACCCACGTCCCTGTGGCCCTGTCCTGGGATAGGAGAAAAGGGAAGGCCAGGCGACTTGAGGACACGCAGGGCCAGTTCTTCCGCCCAAATTCCACCTTAAGCAGGCAGAGGCCCCTCCCTCCCACCTGGCCCAGGTGTCCCCGCCCCCAGCCAAGCTCTGGGCTGGGCGGGCGGGCGTCTGTCTAAGAGAGCCAGCCAGGAAGAGACTCTGGAACCGGGCCTCGAGGGACAAGACCGGGGAGAGGCCCAGGACAGGTGGGCTGGCTAGTCGCCCCTGTCACTATGCAGGAAGGTAACTTCCTGCTGTCTGCCCTGCAGCCTGAGGCTGGGGTTTGCTCCCTGGCGCTGCCCTCGGACCTACAGCTGGATCGCCGGGGTGCTGAGGGGCCGGAGGCTGATCGGCTTCGAGCTGCCAGAGTCCAAGAGCAAGTCCGAGCCCGCCTCCTGCAGCTGGGCCAGCAGTCGCGGCACAATGGGTCTGCTGAGCTTGATGGCTCCGCGGAGAGCGCCAGAGGTAGGCCAACTTTGGGTATGGTAGGCGACAGAGGGTAATGAAGTTGATAGTGGTGACAGTGGCCGGTGGAGGTGGCTAGGGCAGGAGTGGTGGTGCCAGGGACAGAAGCCTACAAGCTCGGGGTTCAGGCTTTGACTCACCTTACAGAGGCCTGCTCTGAGTCACTGCCCCGCCCCAGCAGGCACAGGGAACAGCCTGGGTGGGGCATCCCTCCTTCCCAGCCAGGACAGGGGTCCTGGGGCTGGGCCTACCCACTTAAGTTGGAAAGACTCAGGAAGCACAAAATGAGCAGCCAGGCCCACTGTTGGCAAACCCCCGACACATTCCCTCCCAGCACCACAGAACACAGGCATACTTGAGGTCTCAGAGAGGCCAGAGTGCCTCCTAACCAAATAGGAGTGAGTCTAATAGTAGCATTCGAGAGAGGGATGATCCTGGATAGAGCCCAGGTCTGTCTGGAGCAGGGGCTCCCTGAGGAATTGCAGAACTGGGCCTACCAGGAGTGACCCAGATACACTTCATGAGAATAGCCCACAAGGTACTCCTCAGGGGCACTGGTGTGTGTGTGTGTGTGTGTGTGTGTGTGTGTGTGTGTGTCTGTTAGAGGGTCACTCAGACATGCTGGGTTCAAGACAGTCACTCCAGAAACATCATTTCCATACCTGCCAGGCTACAACAGAAGGTATTAAATTTACACGGTACAACGAACCTCTGTTTGGAGGTCCAGACCTCAGTTCACAGTGGTCCCATGATATCTGGCCAGAAGGAGAGGGTCGACTGGCAGAAGGGAAGGTCAGGAACTGGGTTGCTGCCTAAAATCTTTCTGAGCCTAAGTCTTACTGGAGCCAAGTTGATGCCCAGGGGTCATGGGATGGAGGGTATAGGGAGGGGTTAATTATCACCTGGCTACCCTGCCAATTAGGGGGAGGATAGTAATTTGGGGGTGGGCGTAAGGTCCCCAGGCTGGGGTGTGCCCCCTAGGCTGGCCCTCACTAGCGTCAAAGGGTTAACAGCCCCTGCCCAGAAGCCTCATTAACCTGGGTGGGTCTGGGTACCATCATCATGTCCACCCCCTGAGCCAATTGAAAGGAGGGAAGGAAGGCCCCTTCTCTTACCAATACTAGCCTCTGTGGTCAGTGCTCTGATGCTGACCTCTGCTCAAGGAGCTCTTCCAAAACCAGAAGAACCTTGGCAAAGGCTGAGTCCACCCAAGGACTGCTCACTGTCACCATCAACTCTTGGGATGATGTTTCCTGTGTGGCCTCATCTCTGCCTCTCTACCCTGTACCATTCTTTCTCTGTTCATCAGTTGCCTGGGTTTTTGTTTATTTTGTTTTTTTTAAAGATTTATTTATTTTATGTATGTACACTGTAGCTGTCTCCAGACACACCAGAAGAGGGCATCAGATCCCATTACAGATGATTGTGAGCCACCATGTGGTTGCTGGGAATTGAACTCAGGACCTCGGGGAGAGAGCAGTCAGTGCTCTTAACCTCTGAGCCATCTCTCCAGCCCCAGTTGCCTGTTTTACTATACACCCATGTGATCCTCTTTCACCTCCTTCTCCCCTACCAATCCATTCATCCACATATTCCAAATTTCTGACCAGCCGTCCCTCCCCCGCCCCACTTTTCTGTCCACTGACCATAGAGCTGGGCTGTCGCCCTGTCCTCAGCTAATGTTCAGCTGGATGGTGTAGGTGTGGTGCCTGCCTCGGGCTCTACCAGGTGGTTCTACCACTGCCACGCTGAGCAGACTGATCCAGAGAGACTCCATCCTTGGCCTGTACAGTGTCACTCCCTTGTGACTGTAGTACAGATGCAGTCTGGGCACAAGAGGAGCTCAATGGAGGTCACGGTGTTGGAGGTTGGCCTGTCCTGGAGGGCCAAATGCGTGTTTGGTCAGGGACTGGGAGCATGGAGACCGCGCATCTTCAGGCAGCCAAGAAGTCAGCGGTGAGTTGTCGGACTGCTTAGACCCAGAGGGCAGTGTACGAGTCTAGGGAAAGAGGACTCAGAACAGACTGAAGAAAGCAAGCTGAAAAGCCGATGCAGAATCTATGGCAAGGGATTAGCGTTCCCTGCTCCTGGTCGATGTCACACCCAGGGTTGTGATCATAGAGACCTCTGCAGAAACAAAGGAAAGAAGGCAGACATTAATTGGGTCAGTGTCATGGTCTACACTGTCTGCCAGTAGGCCAGCGGGTCGTACCACAATGCGGACGGCTTAGCTCCGATCCAGGCATCGAGTGGACAAAACCTCGGTGAGTCATAGAGTCGGCTCTGCAGGTCCACACCGCGGGAGGCTTACAGGGGAGGCTGTGGAGACTCTGGATCGAGAGGGTTGCCCATGTAGGTAAGCCCAATTAGCCCTTCACTGTGCGTCCCCTCCCATAGACCTTCGCCCGCCAGCCTCCAACAGCGGCCTCCTGGTCCCTGCTAGCACGTATCCTGCTCCTGACTGTCAGGGGCTGAGTTCGCACAATGGAGGCAGTGCCATTGGGGCTGCAGGATTGGTGGGCCAGCCCATTTCCACCTATGCCCCCGGCCAGTGCCTTCATGAGCAGGTGGGGCAGCCAGCAGAGCTGACTATGACCATATCCCTGCGCCACTGAGCTGGGCCAGGACGTGCAGATTGACCGTAGCAGACCGACTGGGTACTGGCCAGTTGGCTGCGGGCGCGCTGCAGCTACAGGGCCATCTTTGAGCGCCAGGTCTAGCTCCGGCTCTAGCCGAGCAGGAGGCCTGGACTGGCCAGAGGCCACTGAGGGTCCACCCAGCAGGACCATCCGTGCACCTGCCATGCGAACCCTGCAAAGATTTCAGAGCAGCCACCGAAGCCGTGGGGGTACTGGGTCAGTGTCAGGTGCTGGCCTGGAGCCAGTGGCCCGAGCCCCATCTGTGCGCAGCCTCAGTCTTAGCCTGGCTGACTCAGGCCACCTGCCGGATGTACGTGGGTTGGACAGCTACACAGGCCATCGAACCCTGCAGAGGCTCAGCAGTGGGTGAGGAGCTGGGCTTGGAGCAGGGAGGGGACTGTAGCTCACAGTCTGGCCCAAACTTAAGGTCTGCCTGGCCACTGACTAACCCCTGGTTCTACAGCTTTGATGACATCGACCTGCCTTCAGCAGTCAAGTACCTCATGGCCTCAGACCCCAACCTGCAGGTGCTGGGAGCAGCTTACATCCAGCACAGGTGCTACAGTGATGCAGCAGCCAAGAAGCAGGTGACAAATCCCACGGACCATTCCCCTGCTGTCTCTTGATGACTGCCCTCACTGGCTCTGATGCCCCCATGACTATCCTCACTAGCCTCTAACCTTCCCTGAACTATGGTCCTTATCCCTGCTTGCTAACCACTGGGCTGGCTGGGCAAACCTCACCTTTCTATATCTTCAGCAAAGAAAGGGCAGAAATGCCCTGAGTGTATGTACCTGCATCACCGACATACACCTGCATACATATACATCCACATATAACATCTTATACGTCATATACACATACCTGTGGCACGTCTATGCTGCATCATCTCCATAGACCTCAGTATGCATGCACAGTCCTGTATACTGCTGTAGCATATATAGTCACCATATCCATACACCTGCACCCCCGAAATCTGTTTGCATCTGTTGTGTCCAGACTTGCATATCACCTGAATTACCTCCATACATATGCATAGTTCTATGCTTGTGGACATGTCTGCATACATGTTCACAGTCTGCATATGCCCACATATATCTGTATATATGTGCCACAGGCTCGCAGCCTTCAGGCAGTGCCTAGACTGGTGAAGCTCTTCAACCACGCCAACCAGGAGGTGCAGCGCCACGCCACAGGTGCCATGCGCAACCTCATCTACGACAATGTCGACAACAAGCTGGCGTTGGTCGAGGAGAATGGCATTTTCGAGCTGTTGCGGACACTTCGAGAGCAGGATGATGAGCTACGCAAAAACGTTACAGGTACCTCTGTGCCTCTTCCTCTCCATTCTGTCCTCCTCCTTTGGCCCTTCCCCTGTCCTGTCCCACCCCTCTCTCACCATACTCCCCTCTCTTCCTCCCTTGTCCTCAACAATCTTTATCTTATGCCTTCTCTGTCCCATCTTGCATTTTGGGGGCTTGTTGTTCAAGTTTCTTGCTGCTCTTGTCGCTCACCTTATTTATTATCACTTGGTGGATGTGCCATGTATTCAACAAGCGTACGTGTGGAGGTCAGAGGACAACTCTGGTAGTCATCTCCTTCAACTCTGGGTTCTGGGGACCAAACTCTGGTAATCGGGCTTGTGCTTTACCTGCTGAGTCATTTTGCCAGCCCATTTATTTATTTATTTGTTTGTTTAGACAGGAACTTACTATATAGTCTTGGCTGTCTTGAAACTCACTATGTAGATCAAGCTAGTCTTAGACCCATAGAGATCCGCCTGCCTCTGTTTCCTGAGTGCTGGGATTAAAGGTGTGCCACTATACCTGATTTCTTTTATTATTTTTTAAAGATTTATTTATGTATATGAAGTTTTTGCCTGCATGTTTGTATGCTTACTGTATACATGCCTGGTACTCAGAGAGGTTAGAAGAAGACATTGGATCCCCTGAAACTAGAGTTACAGATGGCTATTAAAAGCCATGTTGGAAATGGGAACCAATTCTATGTCCCCTGTAAGACTAGCAAGTGTTCCACTCAGCCATTTCTCCAGCCCCTGATATATATATTCAATTTATTGATTTTATTTTATATGTATCAATGTTTTGTTTGCATGCATGTCTGTACACCACATGTATGCCCTGTGCCCATGAGGTTCAGAAGAGGGCATCAGATCCCCTGGAACTGGAGTTAGAGATGATTGTGAACTATCATGTAGGTGCTGGGAATTGAACCCAGGTCCTCTGGAAGAGCAGCCTGTGCTCTTAGCCAACCCATTCTCATTGTCCCACTCTGTACACCAAACTGGCCTTCATCTCACTGTCTCACACTCTGGCCATGAACTCATGGTAATCCTACATAGGCCTTCTGAGATGTTGGGATTACAGGCATGAGCTATGTAATCATGCCAAGTTAAACTTATTGTTGTCAGTGTTCATCACTGTTATGTGTATTGTCTGTTTGTGAGACAAGGTCTCACTATATAGCTCTGACTGACCTAGAACTCATGTAGATCAGGCTAGCCTCACATTCACAGTAATTACTTGCCTGTGTTTCTCAAATGCTGGGGTTAAAGGCATGTAACTTATGCCTGCCGATTGTTTATGAGAGAGGGTTTCTCTATGTAGCCCAGGATAGCCTCAAATTCATGGTAATTCTTCTATTTTTTTAGCTTCCTAAATTCCTAGATTATAAGTGTCTCACCACAAAACTATTTTTGTGACTTTTTATTCTTATTTTTCTGTGGCGCTGAGTATGGTACTCAAGTGCACAAGCAGAGCAATGGTCCACCCTGAGCAACATTGAGCCCAGGCTCTCCCCTTCCATTCGCGTCCGCTCCTAAGCCTTCAAATCCCTACCCCTTGTCTTTCTTGCTCTGCTCCTGCCCCATGCCTGCAAAGGTCACAAGTAAGGCAAGGCTCCAAGAAAGTGTGGGATCAAGAGCTGAAGCGATGGCCCAGGGAATGAGAGTGTTTGCTGCTCTTCCAAAGGACCGAGCTCTGTCCCCAGCACCTACACCAGGCAGCTCATAACTGCATGTAACTCCAGCTCCAGGCGATCAGATGCTTTCTTCCGGACTCCACGGGTACCTGTACTCATGTGCTTATGATATACTCATGCATGGACACACACATCATTTTTTAAAAAGAAATATTTGTAAAAAGCTGCGGAGAGCCTGCTCTGCACCGTCCCCAGAGGAAGCAGGAGCCAGGGTGCCGACCCTGACTCCAGCCTTGGCCCCATCTTGTGCAGGGATCCTATGGAACCTGTCCTCCAGTGACCACCTGAAGGATCGCCTCGCCCGAGATACACTGGAGCAGCTCACGGATCTGGTGCTAAGCCCCCTGTCAGGGGCGGGTGGGCCCCCCCTCATCCAGCAGAATGCTTCTGAGGCAGAGATCTTCTACAATGCTACTGGCTTCCTCAGGTGTGCTAAGTGGAGGCACTGGGCCAGGAGATGCTGGGGGCAGGGAGCCAGGTGCCAGAGAAGGATTAGGGAAACTCCTAGAAGAAGCATGTTCATTTGCCACCTAATTGACAAGAAAAGTTAGCCAAGCCCCGTGGGAGACATAAACAGCAGAGAAAAGTTTAGGGGCAGAGGCAAGAATGGGATGGGTAGGACACCCTGGAGCGTTATGATTCACTGAATCAAGTCTCTTGCCCTGACAGCCACCTTCCTAAACTTTGAGGAGTTAGTTGGGGGATGGGTATGTGAAGGGCAGGGCCAGAAGTGTCTGGTAAGGTCTAGGAACAGAAAGGCACGGGGCCAGTGCCAACTCAGGATGGAAAGACCCGTGCCTGATGATTTCGTCTCCAGGACAGGGTCTTCGGGTTAAGGGTCCCTGAGGTGGCACTTCCAGGCTCCCTGAGGGGACTGTGTTGATATCTCTGGGGAAGCTCTGATCTGCCTCCATCCCCAGGAACCTCAGCTCAGCCTCCCAGGCCACTCGCCAGAAGATGCGTGAGTGCCATGGGCTAGTGGATGCTCTGGTCACCTACATCAACCATGCCCTGGACGTGGGCAAGTGTGAGGACAAGGTGAGGGGCAGCTGGTGAGCCAAGGGGGCCCAGGGGCTTCGGCCCACTCTGATCACCCTCTGTTCCTTCCCCGCAGAGTGTGGAAAATGCTGTGTGTGTGCTGAGGAATTTGTCCTACCGCCTGTACGATGAGATGCCACCATCAGCCTTGCAGCGGCTCGAAGGCCGGGGCCGCAGGGACATGGCAGGGGCACCACCTGGTGAAATGGTGGGCTGCTTTACACCACAGAGTCGGAGGCTTCGAGAGGTGCGCCCAGACCCAGGAGGCCAGGGACAGGGAGTGGCAGCCTGATGCTCTGACCTCAGGACCCCTGGCCCTGGCTGATCCCTGTTCCCTCCCACTCAGCTTCCTCTCACAGCTGATGCACTCACCTTTGCTGAAGTATCTAAGGATCCCAAGGGCCTCGAGTGGCTGTGGAGCCCCCAGATCGTGGGGCTGTACAACCGACTGCTGCAGCGCTGTGAACTAAATCGGCATACAACGGAGGCGGCCGCAGGGGCACTACAGAACATCACCGCGGGTGACCGCAGGGTCAGTAGGCTGACAGGCCCCACTCCTGGTCTCATGCTAGGGACTAGGGCTCATGGATGAGAGCCACGCCCTAGGAATTCATGGCCTGTTGCGGGGGGTGGGGGGTGGGGGTGGAGGATCCCTAAGAGTGAGTCATGAAACCCTTGCTCGGCCTGAGGAATGGGACCATATGGATTTGGGTTCTGACATTCCGAGCAGAAGGGTTACCTGATCAGGTCCTGACTTGGCAGAACAGGCAGAAGTAGCAGGCAAGAAATGAAGATGTGATTCTGCCTCAATCCTGAACAGGGCTGTCTAGGGCTGGCTGGGGTGCTTCCGGGCTTCACCATGTTCTCTGTCTTTCCCTGTAGTGGGCAGGTGTGCTGAGCCGCCTGGCCCTGGAACAGGAGCGCATCCTGAACCCCTTGCTGGACCGCGTTCGCACCGCTGACCACAACCAGCTGCGCTCACTGACTGGCCTCATCCGAAACCTGTCTCGGAACGCCAGGAACAAAGACGAGATGTGTGAGTTCTGTCCCTGGTCCAGTACACAGCCCATGTCTCCCAAGGAGCTGGCTTCTGGTTAGCAAGTCAAATGGAGTGGGCAGGTGTGTGTGTCAGCCCCCAGGGAGGCAGAGGTTCTGGGCAGCAAGGCAGCAGGGAATATGGCAGACTAACCCTAACCTCTTATCAGCCACAAAGGTAGTGAGCCACCTGATTGAGAAGCTTCCTGGAAGTGTGGGTGAGAAGTGTCCCCCAGCTGAGGTACTAGTCAACATCATAGCTGTGCTCAACAACCTGGTGGTAGCCAGTCCCATTGCTGCCCGGGACCTGCTCTACTTTGATGGCCTCCGAAAGCTGGTCTTCATCAAAAAGAAGAGGGATAGGTAAGGACCAACCAACCCACAGCAACATGGCCAAGGTATGCCACACCCCTCCTACCTCCTAATCTTGACCCTAACCCTCTTGGAATGCCCACAGCCCTGACAGTGAGAAGTCCTCCCGGGCAGCCTCCAGCCTCTTGGCCAACCTCTGGCAGTACAGCAAGCTTCACCGTGACTTCCGGGCGGTATGTTTTACAGAGCCCACCAACAGGGTCTCGGCGTGAGGCTCAGTACAGGATACAGGTCACCAGGGGAGAGAAACAAGCCCGGAACACAGATGCAAGGGACCCAGCCTATGCCCAGAACATTATAGGGAAGGCAGGATCTCAGGGATGGCAAAAAGCAGTCCTGATCTCCCTGTCCTCTCTTCACTGCAGAAAGGCTACCGGAAAGAGGACTTCCTTGGCCCATAGGTGAAGTCTCCTGGAGGTGAAGTGATCCAGCTTCCAAGAGATAGGTTCAGCACCTGCTGTCCCACAGCACATAGAAGAAGAGCTGATGCCACAGGACCTCTCTTTCTCTGGAGTCCTATGTGTACCCTTGAGGGGCCAGGGCCACCAGAAAAGAACAGGCGCTTGCAACTGGGGAATGATCGGCTTCTGCAGGGCAGGGGAAGTGGGTAGGGCTTGAGCTGCTCTGGTGTACTGGGCGGTGAGTAGTCACACTGGCAAGGGTGGGGCTGCCTGTGGCCTGACAGCTTTGTGACGGCAACATTGGGAATAAAGGTGGTTTTGAACACAGCCCCAGCTCCGTGTGTTTCCAAGACTGACCATAGATCCTGAAGTGTACATTGTCTCCAAACATGCCACCTGTCCCAGAAGACACACCCCCAGGCCCACACATAGGCCTCCTAAGGCAGAAGACACAGACAGGACAGGGAAGAAATTAAAAGGGATAGGCAACCTTACTGCTATCTGAGGCATAAACACAGCAGAGCCGGGGACTTCCTGAGCAATATCCATGCCATAAACACACCCAATACTCTCTGTCCACCCTGAGCTGGTGCTAGGAGGTGCCCTGGCCAGAGATCAGATTGGCTGCCCAAGGATTGAAGTCCAGGAGTATCAGAAATAAGAAATCAGAAACAATTCCTTGTAAAATTATAAACAGTGGCTTCTTACTGAAAGATCTATCCAGATGAAGAGGACTAGAGACAGTCATACTCAAGTACCAAGGAGAGATACTAGGAGCTATCAGAGCAAGGGATATGCCAGGGTAGCTGGGGATAGAAGGCAGTTTGAGGGGATAGCAGCCTGGGAACGTGGGGCTGGTGAGAATGAAAAGGAAGAGTCAGCCGGGCGGTGGTGGCGCACGCCTTTAATCCAGCACTTGGGAGGCAGAGGCAGGCGGATTTCTGAGTTCGAGGCCAACTGGTCTACCAAGTGAGTTCAGGACAGCCAGGGCTGTACAGAGAAACTCTGTCTCGAAAAACCAAAAAGAAAGAAAAAAAAAAAAAAAAGAAAAGGAAGAGTCAGGGTCTCATGACGGAGGCATTAAGAGATATTGCAGTTACCACCCAGAGAGAAATAAGCCCAGGCAGGAACCAAGAGGATTTTATTTTGTGACACCGTGGAGCCACACTCCTTTCCTGAGGGGCCCAGGGATAGAGGCAAGGGTTGCGGTCCTAGGAAGAAGAAGTGCCTTCCTCTACCCTGGAAGCTGCCGCCATGATCTCAAGATCTGGACTGCTAGGATACGGACTACACATCATCCTCAGACACAAGGCAGTAGAAGTCTGTTCGTGCACTGTAGTTTCGAGAGCCAAGGTCAGAGACATCCATTTCACTGTCATGGCCCTCTCCTATGGAGACCCTGCTCTCATGCAGTGGAGTCGGTGGTTCCCCAAAGACAGGTCCCCGGACACCTGCAGGATACCACAAGGCCTGAGGCTGCAAGATCTACAGCCAGTCTTCTACTAGGATCTGTGACCAGAAGGGGCTACTTCATGCTCACCCACCAACCACAAAGACACTAGACAGCCCTAAAAGTTCCCCCACAGAGGCCTAGGAGCAAAACACTTCCCCAAGTAAGAGGCAGTGAGGGCCACTGTCAGTGGAGATCAGACCTCCTTAGGAGGCAGGATCTTTCGATGCCAGAGTCCTCCAAGCCTGGGTCCTTTCCAGGACGCTGGAGCTTTGTCTGACCCCTTGATCTGCAGAGAGCATACCCAGGTCTCCCTCAGGGTCTGGATCCAGCTCTGACTCCATGCCCCGGCCCTGGGCAGTACGTCCTCTCACGATTAGCATGGGGTCTTTGTCATCCTGAAGTCGGGTTTGGGGGTCTCCCTCCACCGGCCTGTATTGCACCTTCCGTGGCAGTGCCAGCTGTAGCTCTTTCCAAAAATCAGAGGAAGGTGTCTGGGGGCCAGGTTTGGACCGTCAGTATAAACACATGGGGATCTACAAACTGGAAGCCTCTAGCCACCCAGGCTCAAAAAGCACTGCTGGTGGCTGACTTGCAGGTCTCCCCCAGCCCTCCAGCACCCCAGGCACCCACTCACAACCTTCCTCCCGCCCCCAGCCCTCGCACCACGGAGCCAGGCTTCCAAAGCAGCAGAGTCACGAGATGGCGGTGCTGGCGCAGGAGACGGAGAGCAGGATGCACGGGTTCACGCCTCTGACCCTCAAGGTGATGAAGATAGGTCTTCGGGTGAGCTCCAGCAGGCGGCACAGTCCCTCCCTGGGAAGACCGGACTGTCAGGAGAGGCAGGAAACGCCTCCTGGTCCCCCACCTCAAGCCAACAGCCGAACGCACCGGAAGCTCTGGCTACACCAGGGCCGGCTCAGGAAGGCATCTGAAAGAACCACGATGAGACGCCGACAACGACTCAGGTTCACCAAAAGGTCGGCAGAGGGCTCTGTAGGCAAGGGCGTGGGCGGATGGATGAGAGGCGGGGCTAATGACAAGGGCGGGACTCAGGGACGAGAGTAGGGATGAGGAGGCAGGACTTGGGCGGTACCCGCGCGGGGCAAGAGGTCTCGGTCCTCTAGGAAGAGCTTGTATCCCCGACGCCGCTCCAACTGAGGCTTCAGAATAAAATTTACAAATTTGCGGTCCTCTGGGCAGTCGCTATAAGACACGTACGCATCGTATAACTTCCCATCTGTAGAGAAAGCCAGTCAGCACGGCCAGTTATAGAGACACCCCATGCCCAGAACTTCTCTGAACACGTCTCCTCCTTCGGTTGACCCCAGTCCTGTGCCCTTCTGAGACACTGCCGTTCCACCGGCTTTGTACACCTAGAACCCTCAAGAGCGACAACTCCCTCCACCCAGGACTGAACTCGGCATGCAGCCAGGCCCTTGGCCGAATCCTGTGCCCTAAACCCTGCAGAACTCCTCCACATACCGTTCATCTCCACCTCTCCATAAGTGTCTTGGTACCAAAGCAGCACGTTCAGACGACACTTAACATAGAGCAGGGCCACCAGCAGCAGAACCACCAGGACAAGGAGGGAAGCCAGCACTGCAGCCACATGGCCAGCAGGGCCTGCAGACAGGGAGAATCACTATTCCTTTAATGTTAGGACTACAGGAAACCCTTGCTGTCCACCACCTTGAACCCCCTCACCAGCTCGCCAAAGAGTGAAGGAGTGGGAGCTGACATTCCAGACAGAACAGGTGAAGGTTCCATAGTCCTCAGCATTGGTCAAGTTGAGCACCAGAACACCGGACACAACCTCTGAGAAGTTGGTGCTGACCCTGGGAAAACCAGGCCAAACCCTCACCTGGGGACCAAGGACATCGAGAGATGCCCAAGTCCCACCTGTCTGGGATTCACCCAGGGAGAGATTGCAGATTTGGGCTAAGTGGCTAGAATTTAGACCTGGGTCATGAAGATTCTTTGGTTATAGACTTAGCTAGTCAATGAACCATTAAAGACTTAGGATTCAATCCCCAGATAGTCTACAAGATACATGAATAAACTAAGACCTGCTCCCAAAGTCAACCCTCTTATCTGTGGCCACGGGAATACCATGTCAGGTTTGCATAGGTAATATGTAGCCCTCCTCCAGGTTGTTAGAGTTTAGGGTGTAGGTCAGAAAGGTTGGACATGGATATATCCTGAATGCCTCAGTCTCTTACCAGGAGTCCTGATGGAGGCTGAAGTGGCTCCATTGCCCAATGTCAAACCATCTTTTAGCCATTGCACTGATGGCTGGGGACACTGGGGCCTAGAGACCACCCAAGCTGTGCAATTCAAAGCAACTGCACTGCCAAGGGCAGGTCCCAAGGTCTGGTCTTCAGATGGGGAAAGGAAATTAGGGGCTGTGTCACAGACACCTGCAGAAAGAGTACAACAGGTCAGCCATGTTGGAATGCTTACTGCCATGCTATCCACAGATGTTCTATGATCAAGGAGTCAGTGAACACACTACATCCATCATGGATCCTACAAGCCAGAGCTCAGGCTTTCGCTCTTCCCTCAGCAGTGGGCAGTTGTGTTCTGCTGGTCCTCATGTGACAGCCTTGTGCTCAAGGGGAACATTAACAGAAAGAGGAGTGGCCAGAGTCATATCTGAGCTGAGCCAGCCTAGCCAGAGGAACCCATCTGTTGGTTTATCCCTGCTGGACATGAATCCAGGGTCCATACTGCCCCCTCAGAGTACAGCCAGCTTCTGCATCCCTCAGCCTGACTGGCTTCTACTGAAGAGCTACAGGGACTACGGGCACCAAAGGTTGAAAGAATACATATAGCGTTCTAACTTCTTCCACAGAGACAGGGCAAGCCAGAGTCTAGGCGTCCAGGGACCCCCTCCACTGGCCACAGACCGCCCTCCCACTTCTTTGAGGCCTAAATTTTCCCATCTTTAAGTAAAAATGTGACCCTAGCAGGAGGCTGGAGAGGTACGCTGCATTACCTCATTTAACATTCACACGCCAGAATGCCACTGAGATTCCTAGGCTTACTGATTCCTGTATGCCTCGTCTGAGGCCTTGGGCAGGAGAGAAGTAGAGGCTTTCATCACTGCCCTGAGTTCAGAAGGCTTTGACCTCTGGCATGTATCCAAGCATAGAGTTGAGCAGAGAGTAGAATTTGTGACCAGCCTGACAGGCAGAAATTGGGGTGGAGACTTTGTCCTGACCCTCTGTGGCTTGCCTACCTGCCATGGCTCTTCCAGGACCTCTTCAGGGCAGGCCGAACGCTGGTTCCACCCCTGGCACCACGGTGGCTCCTTAACCGAGCAGATGGGTCCACTGAAGACTGAGAAGGACTCCTTTCTATCTATTCAGCTAGATGGACAGGAGGTACTGGAGGTCAGAGGCTGCCACCATCCCCAGGAGACAAGTTAAACAGGAACAGGATGAGTTAACCAGTAACTGTCAGCCACCAGCAGTACTGGCTGCACACCAGATAGCTGCCTTGCAACCTTGGCCAGTCTCAGAGTGCTAGGTGACCTCCTAGAGATCACAAGCCCAGAGCAGATTCTGCCTCACACAGTTTGGAAGGGGCAGGCCCATGGACCACCTTCATTTGTCCTGTGGCCACTGTGGTGACTCAGGCACACAGCAGACATGCTCCAAGAAGGATCTGACCTCAGGAGATAGCAGTTAGCCTCATTCCTGGCTGTCCCCTGCAATGGAGGGACTGCTGTATGCAGGTGGGTGCATGGGTGTTTGTCACCTGGCCAGGACCTGGGGATTAAGGGGATATGACCCATAAGTGAAACCTAACTGTGAGATTTTACTCTGGATGCAGTCACGCATGCACATGTGAATGGACACATGACACCCGTGGACACCCTGAGACTCATCTGGGCCAGGAGAGGTAAATGGGGACCAGGCTGGTATAGAAGCCACTCTGAAGAGCCTTGGGAACCCCTTCTGGGAACCCTAAACACAGATGACTCCTACCTAGAGTCCTGGGTCAATCTCAGCCCACAGTAATTATACACACCTAGGATTCAAAAGACTCTGTAGCGGCACGACTGCAGGAAGCACTCAGGTGCTTTTCTTTAGCAGCCCAGGGCCCCAGGTAACCCCTCTTTCCTGGGTGCCCCAAGTTCACTCTCTATGCAACAAGCATTTATTGAGTTCTTACTCTCCTCCATGTTGCACAGACACATAGGCAGCAGGAACATGGGGTCAAGCCCCAAGACCCTGAGCCTGGCCTGCCTCAGATGCCCCTCCTATACCTAAGGCCCCAGAAGCTCTAATGAGAATGAGTCTCTTACTCTGTCTCCCTTTGATCTGCACTGGGGAATGCTCAGCCAGAAATTTGAGGCTTGGGAGCTAGCTCAGCAAGAGGGACATTACTGTCAGGGGCAGCAAGGTAAATCCTTCCAGAAACCCTTCAGGGTGAAGGGGAGTCCTACTACAATTCCAGAAGCAGAACCACCCACCAAAGCTACTCAGCTGACCCCTCAGAGTGACCAGAAGTACATACCCTAGTCCAGCAGGTTCTAGAGCACGTCCTGCCATAGCCCACAACCTCCTCCAGCTCAGAAGACCTTGCCCCCTGCAAAAGCAGCCGCAGAGACTGCCAGAAGTCAAGGCCAAACTTCCAGGATGTGACTCACTGAAGCAGCAGGTGCCCTCGCCTATGCTCCCTTCTCTTTCACATTCTGTGCATGCACACCCCCATCTCTGTCCCGACTCAGCCACGCTGAATTCACCTTTGCCAGTGTGCACGCATGTATCTTCTATACAGCACTGCCTTTCCCACAGGGTTTGGGCTGCATACACCTCAACTCACAGGCTCACTCCTAATACTTCAAGGACCACAAGTACACACACACACACACACACACACACACACACACACACACCCCACTGTGCCTCCATGCATCTCAGCACCATGGTCCTCTCTCCAGCCAAGCCTACCTCCAAGGGCAGACCACAAGGCCACAGGATCACTCAGAGCAATAGGGAAAGCACAGTCACCTGGTTCCGGATCTTCCTCGAGAAGGGAGATGGCCATTGAGGTCGGTAGCATGCACTTGGGAACAAATTGTCCCCTCAGCTGGGCCCCAGAGAGGAGCCACAGTATTGTGGCTACCCACAATGCATCACCAAGCTTGGGCGAGGACCCAGCTTTTGTTGATGTGTATTTTAGTCAGAACTTTCCCCCTTAGTTTCCTGGCCTTGCAGTCACATCCTCTCCTAAACCTAAACCCCACCCAGGTACCCACCCCTTCCCCTGGCGGGGCGGGTGGTTGGCGGTCTTTGCCCCGCCTCGCCTGGTTCTTCCTGTAACTTGAATAAGAAGGCCCCTTCCTCCCAGGGACCGCCCTAGTCCCTAAGCACTACATGTTTTCCTGTGCCAGGGTGTAGGTGGTTACTCCAAGTGGCAGAGGTTAGAGTGATCCCCAGCCAGAGTCATCCTAAACATATACCAGGAAGACAAGCTGGGTAGGAGGCGTGCCTCCTAAATTCCATCCCCCCCCCACACCTTTTTGACACAAGGTCTTGCTATGTAGTCTTGGTCGGCCTGGAACTATCTATGTAGACCAGGCTGGCCTGGAACTCAGAGCTCCACCTGCCTCTGTCTCTAGAGTGCTGGGATTAAAGGCGTGTGCCAAGCCTAGTAACAGGTTTTTTTTTTTTTTTTATTCTCGTGAGTAGAGAGGAAGAATTATCCTATCTGCCACACACAACCTCTCAATAACAAAAACAACAAAAAGCCCCATCCATGACTCACCTCTGACCTACTGTGGCAAAGGGGATCTCTCAGGAATTGGTGACCAATAATGAAACCTAGACTTCTATTTCTCTGACCCTTACCCTGTCAACCTCCCAGGCAAAAGACTGGGAGGAGTGAATAGCTGTGAAGGCTGTGGTATCTCACAGACATTAGCTTAGAGCTATGAGTATGAGATAGCAAAGCCTTTTTCTTCCTTCTTTCCTTCCTTCCTTTCTTTTTTAAATTATTTTATTTCTTTATATTTCAAATGTTGTCCCCCTTCCCAGTCTCCCCTCTGCAAACCCCCCCAGCCCATTCTTCCTCCTCTTTGCCTCTATGAGGGTGCTCCCCCACCCACCCACCTACTCCTGCTTCACCCCTCTAGCATCCCCCTATGCTGGGGCATTGAGCCTCCACAGGACCAAGGGCCTCCCCTCCCATCAATGCCAGATAAGGCAGTTCTCTGCTACATAAGTAGCTGGAGCCATGGACCCATCCATGTATACTCCTTGGTTAGTGGTTTAGTCCCTGGAAGCTCTGGGGTGTGTGTGGGGGTCCGGTTAATTGATTTGGTGTTTTTCCTATGGGGTTACAATCCCCTTCAGCTCCTTCATTCCTTCATAACTCTACGATTGGGGTCCCTGGGCTCAGTTCAATGTTTGTCTGTGAGTGTCTGCATCTATCTTAGTCAGATGCTGGTAGAGCCTCTCAGAGGACAGCCGTACCAGGCTCCTTTCTGGGAGCACATCTTGGCATCAGCAGTAGTGTTGGGGTTTGGTGTCACAGATGGATGGATCTCAAGGTGGGGGGCAGTCTCTGAATGGCCTTTCCTTCAGCCGGCAGAGCCCTTTTTCAAGTGCCAAAACACAAGAGCCACAACCCCTGACTCCAGTGTGGGGCAGGGGAAACGATAGCTGGTTTCTCCTATTGCTACTGATGAATGCCCCCCCCCACCGCACCACGCCCTAGATTGATTTGTGCCTTGGAGCCCAGTAGCAGTATTTAGACTTGAACAGGCTCTCCTCCAGTTCCTGGCTCTCCCTTCACAATTATAGCCACAGGAGAAGGTCCTAGAGACTCTCCTGTGGCCTTCCTGCCTCTGGTTCAGGCCACCCAGAAGCATCTTCAATCCAGGAGCATTGTCAATGCAGAAGCAGGCTTTCTTGCCCTTTACCTGACTCTGATCCAGCCCTGCTCAAGCTGATCCAATCTCAGCCCCCATGGCCTGGCATTCATGATCTCTGGGTGATGGTGCACTTTAGGCTCAGGGCTGGAAAGGCTGAAGGGAACCCTTCTTCTACACTTGGGGATCTGTTTGCTACCTGAAGCCATCTCATAGGCCTCCTGAGCACCTCATGCACTAATTGACTGACCTCACTAGAGGCAGTTCTGTGTTTCCCATATTGTGAATCAAGGAACTGTGATGCAGCAAGGCTCAGGAGTACCCAGGCAGAAGTGAAGAGATCGGTGCCCCAGTACTGGGGCAGTGCCCGAAAACAGCTTTGCCCCCTAAGTCAGGCAAAATGTTTGAGCTCCTGCACCTAGATGGCCTGTCACCCTCTCAGAGTCTTGAGTCAATATTGTTCTCCTTTCCTGTCTGCTAACATCTACCAATCTCTATCCCAGCGGTTCTCAATCTGCAGGGTCACGACCCCTTGGGGGAGGGGGGTCGATTGATCCTTTCACAGGGGTCTCCTAAGACTATTGGCAAATACAGGTATTTACAACTCCTAACAGTAGCAAAATTACAGTTATGAAGTAGCAATGAAAATAAATTTATAGTCACCACAACATGAAGAACTGTATTAAAGAGTCGTAGCATTAGGAAGGTTCAGAACCACTACTCTATCCCATACCCCAGCCTCAGGCCAATCTTGCATAAAAACCCAGAAGTCCTTTAGAGGAATTTAAACCCCAGCCTAGACCCTCGGATCACTCAGCATTGCCTCCATATTATAAGATTCCTGGAAAGCCCTTCTCCCTCAGTCAAAGTCCTTGAGCTCTAGGGGCACCTTGTGCTATCAGATGAGTGAGTGTTCTGGGGCATTCCGCTCCTCACTTGCAGGTCTGTTTTTGCTGCTCAGCATCTCAGACCTGGGTGCTGCTCCAGTGCAACTCTTGATTTGCGCTGCCCCTGTTCCTAGCGTGTGCTGCGTCTCCAAATATCTTTTTTAAAGGAAGGAGTATGCATAAAAGACCTGAGGAGATCGATTTCCCCAGTTCATCACGCTCCTACATCTTGCCCTTCGTCTTCTGTGGGAGGCGCATGATCTGTTTCCTGGAACCCAACAGGTGAGGCAAGCCGACCTATCAGGCACGCGTGCAGAAGATGGGGACGCGCACCGATTGCGGAAGCGCGCCGACAGTTAGTCTGAGAGCGCACCCAGCGCTGGTGCTCAAAGAGGGCGAAAGCTCTGCTAGGGTCCCCGCGAGCCTGAGTCCCTGCCAACCTCTCAGTCTGCCCAGGTGTCCTAGAATTGCTCAGGTTTGAGATACGCTCGTGGGAGCGAAGGTGAGGTCTTACGCCCCACTCGCCCGCCTCTACAGGCTTGCACTGAAGTCAAGAGGAAGCTGTTGACTACGTTGGGCAGAGAGAAAAGGGCAAGGCCAGAGAAGGGGACTGGACGCAGCGCTCTCGAGCTTCCGGGCTGAGCGGGAAACCCGCCTGGTTCAGAGCTACTTCCTGAGAGACCATGGCCCCTAGGCTCCCGGGATCAAAGTGCTCCCAGGTCCTCAACATTGAAACTGAAGCAGCTCCAGGAACGACGACCTCTACTCACCCCCAACGTGTCTGAGTCACTACTGCAACCCACCTGCTTTCAGATGTGAGACTCGCGGAAGCTGACAGTTTACCTGGCCGAGGTGCGCAGCAGCGACAGACCCAGCGGCAGGTGCAGCCCCGCCCCGCAGGCAGGGCGAGGGCGGACCCTAGTGTCCCGCTTTAAGCCTGAGGCTAGTGCTGATGAGTGTCGGGAGTACAGTCCCGGGATCTTCAAACTTCCCGGCTTTGGGGCAGTGGTCAAACCAGACCACTCAGCACAACCCGCAAAGGGCCACCTTGCCGACCGTCATGGTGTTTTGCTTCTCCAGCCTGAACTTTTCCTCCAGGAAGTCGATTTGATCCGCACCCTACCCATAACTGACCCCCGTGCCTTCTCTTGCCACTCAAAAACCCAGATATTTGGAAAGCAGAACCTTCTTCCGTAAGGTGTCCCTCGATTAGACAATGAGGCAAACCAGAGAAGGGCCAGGTAGCCCCAAGCCACCACAGTCCATCCCATCTCAATCTAGCAGAAGTAATCCCTAGAAACTGGATCTACATCATGAGGCTCAGAAATCAATACACACAGGTTTATTTGTTTGTCAACAGTTTTGCTGGCTGTGGGGATCCAGGTTAATTGGGGGGAGGGACCTGGAAGTTAGTCTCTGGGCCTCCCACAAAGCAGAGGTCCACAGAGCAGGATCTGAGGCCCAGAAGCCAGGAGGTCCATGGAACTTGGGCTAATTTTACTGTATGGGGGTTTTATGAGCAGCCTGTAATTCTATAGGTGCTAGGGTCACTCAAGAGTTTCAAGTCAGGCCTGTACCAATCTGAACCCTAGGAAAGTTGAAGCAAATCTCACAGGCATGTCTGTGCTGTTCATAAATACCCTAAATATATATGGAATTTCAATGACCCCTACATATACAAAAGTCTCCCATGATTAACATATATACATGAGGCTTCCTAGGATACCTGTATACAGCTACATATATCCAAGGTCCTCCTATGACCTTCATTCACTAACATACATGTAGAGCATCCAGGATCCTAAATAGATATGGACCATTTTACAGCCTCCCTCAACACATGCACACACATTCTTATGGACAAAGGCAAGCTGTAGAGGTAGGGACTTCTTCCTAGTCCAGGCTGCTGGAAAGTAGCATTTCTCCACCTGTCCCAGGCTGTCTATACATCCGTGCTCCTGGAACTGAAGCTACAGGAAGAGTAGGGTTGGTATGGGTCAGAGGCCAGGCCTGTCCCCACACACAGACCTGCCCCAGCCAGGTGAGCCTCTGCGTCCCTACCACATTCTTTCACGGATTCTCTCATACTTCTCCTCCAGAACCTCATTCTTCACTGCCTGGGGCACGTCAGGGACAAACCATGCAGCAATGAGCTTGATGCACAGGGCGAAGTGCTGTGGGTAACAGGGAGAATGACCCAGCAAGGTCAGTGGCTAAGAAGAATCTTTAGGATTTGGGGACTAGGAAAGAGGAATAAGAGAACTGCCTCTTCTCAGGCTCACTCGCAATTTACCCACCTCAAAGAGGATGACAAAGGTCAGTCGGATGGCCAAAATGAACCAGTACTGCTCAGAGAAGTTGTAGTCATGGTCATTTCTGTAGTCCCGGTACCTGGGGTAGGAAAGTACCTAAAGTCAGGAATCAGGAGTTTAGAGGCCATTTTCGGGGGATGAGAGGTTCCAAACCTGCACACAGTCACATTTTCTTGGCTTTTTATCTTGCCATTGTCCTTGAAGTCTTTGGTGTAGAAGACAGACAAGCTATGGTTGACATAGTTCTTGAGGCAGCTGGAGAGAGAAAAGTGTGGTGTCTGCTCGGCCTGAGGCCCTTCCTGAGAAGTCACCTCACCTAGAGGGCACTAGGGGCAAGCCACCACGGAAGGCCTCCTCCATTCTCCTTCATGAGGAAAGTCCCCGCTATCTAAGCACAAGACTACCTCTGGGAGAGCAAAGAGAAGCTGAGGGGTCTCAGGAATGCCACCAACAGTCTGCCCTACCAGGCTGGAAGAATACTTCTGGGGCTGACTGAAGAGTGCCAGTCTGCAGGTGCAGTGGGAGCTAAGACACATTTCTGCTTTGTCTTCCCAGAAACAAGACAGGGATGTACTACTTAGCAAGAGAGGCATTTAGGTACTGCCTGCTCAAAGCCAACAGAGCCTGGTACTTCTGTTCCGACAAGGGTCCATCAGTTATTCCCGGAATCCAGCCAAGGTATGTAGGCCATGTAGAGAGTGCAAGGAGTCAAGTCCCAGCCTCCGTACAGCCCTGGGTAGCTCCGGCAGTACCCACTTATACACAGGAGAGCCCTAGGTTTGCACTCCAAGGACTTAACTGGAAGGGTCAGTTCAATGCCTTACTCATCTGTGAAGGTCTGATTCTTTCGGCACGGGCCATAGTGGTACTTGTAGACTACTCTGGGGATGAACTCAGAGGTGAAGGCGATGACCATTCCATTGGCAATGACTGCCAGCACTCCAATGGTCTCCAGTACCTGCAGCCAGGTCCCTAAATGACAGCAGTGGAATAAAGCAGCCAATCCTGATCATTGGTAGTCTCCTGGCCTAAAAGCTTGGAGCCTGATTGGTCAAGGAGTCTTGTGTTATCTCTGTTCATGGCCCCAGTGCAGCTGTGGGAGCTAAGTTATCTGCTCGGAAATCCACAGCTAAGATAGACATAGTATAGTTGCACCTTTTTCTCCCAGACATGATTAGTGAAGGACTCAGACTTCCCCATCTTCACCTTCTTCCTGGAACTTTTCAACAGGTTATCTATCTCCTGGACCCCATCCAAGTGAGAATTCCTGAACCCAGCCCCAAGTCTGAGGCTCTCCCTGACATCTGTTATTCTCACTATGGAAAGTCAGGATGACTGAGGCCTTGGGCTCTCTGATCTGCCATGTCTTCTCTCTCATGTGATCAGATTCCTGTTCTTCCATAAGGTCCCCTTGAAGGCTGCAAGCTCTCCAGCCACATGCTGGAGGCTCATGGGAGAAACCTTGTCAGGCAGTGCATAAATGCACTCTAGCTTGCTTTTTTCTAGGGGTTGAGCCCATGAGGCTTAGTTGCTGTATCTGAAAAACCTATTGTCCCTAGAGTAAATGGAGGGGCTGCAGTTATTACAAGTTGCTTCGAGGTGGCCTGGCATGGGCTGATGAAAGCCCAGGACTGGAAGTTGCTCTTCCCAGGGCCCTGGCTGCTCTCCTCCATTGTATAATATGTGTGCACTCTGACCTATGTCCTTAGCCTTTCGAGGAACCAGGCGCCGCTGTAGTCTGACCATCTTGATGGCATCCAGACGGATCTCCACAAGGTTGCTGAAGAGCGCCAACAGGGGTGCAAGTGGGAAGGCAGCCACAAAGATGGTGGTGAAGCCGTACTGGATCACTGCAGGGTGAAAATGTCACCATGTCCAGTACAGCCACCCACTCTCCACCCTGCACCCAGCCCATCTGCCTAGCCCACTGGAGCACCACACACTCATCTCCATGAACTCATCAAACAGGCTGAAGGTGTTGACTGGATTCTTGCGGTAGTTACGCTGCCACTCCTTCAGTTCTGGGTCTTCGGATATGTGATCACATTTGTAAGCCCGCATTAAGCGGTATTTGTGGGCCAACAACCTGTGGGCACCAAGAATGTGTGGAACATACAGAAAGACTGCAGGGCACTGGGGACAGGAACTGTGGGAGGCTGGAGTGGGATGGAAAGAGGTCCTCACGGGCACAGGTACTCAGCGCAGTTGCTCAGGGTTTGCTTCAGGCCCATGATGATAGCCATCTGGATGAACAGGTCCATCATGCAGCCACTGAGATGGCACTGTGGGGCCAACGTGAAGGTCAGGGATGGAGCTTGAGGGAGGAGGGGAATTCAAGAAATGGGCAGTGAGGCGTCAGGACAGACTGACCTCCTCCAGCTTCCACAGGCCAGCCAGGCGAGTGGTCTTCCCAGGGTGACCATTGATCCTAGGGAGAAAATCAAGGCCTGTGAGGAAGATGGACAGCACCTTGATCTTGTGCCATGGAAGGTAGAGCAATCGTGTGGTGGTTTGAATGAGAATGCCTTCCCACCCCCAGTAGGCTCATATATTTGAATACTGCATCCTTAGTTGGTGGAATGTTTGGGAAGGATTTGGAGGTATGGCTTTGTTGAAAGAGGTAAATCACTGGGGTTAGGCTCCTTTTCACTGCCCCGCCCCCGCCTCTCTCTGCCTCACGGTTGTAAGTCGAGATGTGAGCTCTCAACTATTCCTTCACCTCACCATCATGGACTCTAATTCTCTAAACTATGGGCCAAATTAAGCACTTCTGCTTATAAGTTGCCATGGTTACACTGTTTTATCAGTAGAAGAATAACTAAGACAGAAGGTGGTACCAGGAGGTGGGCTACTGCTAAAAAAAGACCTGACTATGTTGTTTTTGGAGAAATGTAGACTTTGGGACTTTGGACTAGATAAGCAGCTGAATGCTTTGGGTCCAACTTAATGGGCCATCCTAGTCTTCCAAGGAGCTTGGACAAATTGCCAGGAATGACTTCCAAGGGCATGACGGTTAAGGGACTCCCATGTCTCTGAACACGCTGGGAGGTTTGGTGGGAAAGTGGGGTTGGTAGGAAGTTTGTGACTAACTGGTAATGTTTAAATGCCTTATGACATTTAAGCATGTAAATAAAGCAGCAATCGTTTTCTACGGAGAAAACAAAAAAGTGTACATTGACTGCACCAAAAATGGTTCATTTAAATAGGGAAGGCGAGAGGATCTTCATGTAGCTTCTTCATGAAGCACAGCACCACATAGCAAGTGAGGAAAGTATGGTACACTGGGCAGAGCCACAGGCATGTTTCCATGGAAACAGTCAGTCTGATTACTGACATAGCAAAGCTACCTACATAGTGGTTAAAAGATCTGATCTGACCACTTTTTTAAAAAATATGGAACACTTCACAAATTTGCCTGTCATGCTTACAGAAGGGCCATGCTAATCTTGTGTACTAATTATGTACGTGCTAACCATGTACTGCTGAAAGGGGCACTTTTTCTTTTTAATGCAGGGTCTTATATAGCCCAGGCTGACCGAAAACTCACTCCAATTATTGACTTCTGAAATTACAAGAGTATGCCACCATATCAAGAGGCCACCACATTCAAGAGGTCAAACAGGGCTTCATGCTCTTCAACTGAGCTATATCTCCAGCCTCAAGATCTGGCCACTTTTATTTATTTTTATTTTTTTATATTTATTTACTTATTTAGTCTTTTTTGAAACAGAGTCTCTCCATTTAGTCTTGGCTATCCTGGAGCTCAACATATAGACCAAGCTGACCTCAAATTCATAGAGATCTACTTGCTTCTGCAGGCTCAGTGCTGGGATTAAAGATGTGTGCCACCATGCCTGGCTAAGATCTGGCCACTTTTTTTTAAGTTTGTTTGTTTGTTTGTTTTGTTTGTTATTCAATATATGAGTGCTGCATGCATGCATTCATTCATTCAATTTATGTATAAGTGCTCGGCTGCATATACACCTGCATGCCAGAAGAGGGCATCAGATCCCTTTCTAGATTGTCATGAGCCACTATGTGAGTGCTGAGAATTGAACTCAGGACCTTTGGAAGAGCAGCCATCTCTCCAGCCCCAGATCTGGGCAATTTTAAAGGCAAGAAACAAGACAGGAGAACCGAGCCTGAAGGAGCTGGGAGCTGGGGTAGAGAGCAGGCTTCTGGGGCGGGGGAGCATACCTGCCCAGAATGAAGGCAATGTAGATGAGAGAGGAGAAGTGGGCGAAGAACTGCAGAATGAAAAACTTGACAGTGAACTTGCTCTCTTGCTCTGAAAAGGTCCTGGGTTCCTCTGGAATGAGACATGGCCATTCTGTCTGTCCTTAGATCAGTGAGACAGCATGACCTACACTCTCAAGTGAGGGGCCCCAGAAGAGCAGGAAGCCCCCACCTCATTTTTGATCACAGCCCTGTGACTCTCAGCCCTGAGTCCTCCCAGTTCCCAGAGAAAGGTTAGCCTCTTCTCACCAAATTTACAAAGCTTCAGAGCTACACATTTGTTGACCTGAGGGAAGAAGGAACCAAGTGGGACTTACCTAGGACTTCAGTGGAGCCCCCCAGGGCCTCCCCTGCCTTATCCTTACCTTAGTCATGATGACAATGATTACATAATGTACCACTGCCCCGGTCACCACCACAGCGGTAATTGCCTGTTGACCCAGGAAGCTGCTGAAGAGGGCACCAGCCATCACACGGTAGACAACCAGCACATGAGCCATGCCAATCATTATACAGATCTGCAAAGGGTTGGGGTTGGGTATGAAGGGACAGGGATAGCCGGGTCTCTAGCCCTTACCACAGCTCCCAGAAGTACCATAAACAGGGTCAGGATCAGGATGATGGTGCTGTTCAGGTAGGAATGGTGGTGCTTTTTCAACTCATAGTACGGAGAGTTGATGAGCTCAAGGGCCATCTCTTCCTAGGGAGGTCACCAGACATGCCTCAGACACAAGGATTCAGGTATGGGCCACATGGGGCACTGGAAGCAAGCAACCTTGATGCTGCTGTCCCTGCCTCACCTCTTCCTCATCCCATTCATACAGGTCCCAGCTCTGGACCTCACGGGCACGCTTTCGCTTCCAGATCTCCAGGAAGACGGTAGCTGCGGTGAGCACAGAGAAATGTCACAGGATACCTGGGGTGAGCCAGGGTGGCTGAAGAGCTCAGGTTGGCTGGAGTCCTAGAGTCCTCCAGGGATGCCCAGCAGCAACTCACCCCACAGAGCCATGAAGATGGCAAACAGCACAGTGCCCTCGTTGTCAAAGAGATGAGTCAGCTGGGGAGAGGAACAGAAGGGCTTCATGCTAAGTTCCCTACCATGTCCCGTGGTGTGGGAGAACCTAGCTCTTCAGGGCAACCAGGTGCCTTCTCTTCCCCACTTCTAGACATATATCCTGTGTCCACCCTTGCATAAGTCCAGGAAAGACTCCAGTAGCATCTAACCTTCGAGAAAGTGCACATGTCTGAGAGCGGCTGGTATTTGTGACTGTGGTCGCCAAGAGGGCACATGAAGATGTCATGGGCATCACAGATCTCTTTGCTGTGAGTGTAGAGACAAGACTAGTGATTTTGAGATGCAGAACCCACCCAGGCTCCCACCTCCATACCTGGCCCACAATGAGATTGTAGGCCTCAGGCCCCAACCCACCTGATCTGGCTGGAATCAAACAGGGCAAAGCCACTCAGAAAGACGATGAGGCCCACCACAGCAGCAGGCACCAGCATGTAGGTATACCAACCAAGCCAAGTGAAGTACAGAGCCACCTTCTCGCCAAAGTATTCCCTGTGGGAAAGCTTCCCCATCAAGACCACCCTCCCCATTGGCCTCAGTACCTGGTAGGGTGAGGGTGGGTGAGGAGAAGGTGGGGGAGGGTACTGATAGCATCAGTGTAAGTGGGGACTGTATCTGTCAGTCGGGACTGGATTGGCTGGGCCACAGGTTATCTGTTTTGAACACAGATGTGTCAGTGACCCACAGGTGAGCTGCTTGGTATGGTATTACCTGATTTTATCAATTGGCTGTAACCGGAACATGTTCCTCCATCGAGCCCAAATTCTCTTCAGGTCTTTTTCCCCCTGGGTCCCGGAAACAGACAATGAGAGCTTGGTTTCCTCCCTCAGATCCCTACCCTCAGGCCCATTCTGAGCTAGGTGGTCTACCCCTCACCTTGTGCAGAAGAAACATGGTCTCAAAAACCCCATCCTTCACCAGATCCTCAAAGGTTTCTAGGGTTACAGGGAGCCTCAATCAGAGAGCAAAGGAGGGTGGGAGAATCCAGCCCACAGCAGCACCCTCCTCAGCCACCTGCCCATCTGAGCTCACCACCAGGTCTCATCTTGCTGTTCACGACAAAGTTCACAATTCGGATTCTGAAACCCAAGAATCTAAGGATCAGGGTAGTCCCATGATAGCCTAGTGGACTCTGCTCCTAAAGACCCTGTTCTCCACACATCCATTCTAGAAGAGGTACCCCACCACCTCTGACCAGAATCCAGAGTCCAGAAGTCACCCTGAAAACTTGCTCAGGTCAAACTTGCCTGACTTCCAGAATGGGGTTCTTACTCTCAGGCTTCCACATCTGGCCCAGATGCAGGGGTAAGAGCCCCCACCTCTGACCACACTCCCCTGCACATGCTGAGTGTTAATGTGCATAAACCTGTTTACATGGCTATGAGTCTTTCTCCTTATGTGGAAACTGATGCTCAGAGGTTAGAGTAACTTGCCTGAGGCCACACAGGCATTCGTGCAGCCATACTCAGATACAGCTTAAGTGCCTGAGATGGTGACCTTGTGGACACAGGGAAATCCCCTCACAAGTCTGTCTTGTTTTGCCCCCATCAAGGTGTCTGTGATGGTTTATATATGCTTGGCCCAGGGAGTGGCACTATTAGGAGGTGTAGCCTTGTTGGAGTAGGTGTGTCACTGTGGGTGTGGGCTTTAAGATCCTCGTCCTAGCTGCCTGGAAGCCAGTCTTCTCCTAGCTGCCTTAGGAATAAGAGGTGGAACTCTCAGCTCCTCTGCCTGGATGCTGCCATGCTCCCACCTCAATGGTAATGGAGGGAACTTCTGAACCTGTAAGCCAGACCCAATTAAATGTTGTCCTTTATAAGAGTTGCCTTGATCATGGTGTCTAAATTCACAGAGGTAAAACTCTAACTAAGACAGTGTCTCTACTCTTCTGATTTCCCCTCATTCCTTCCCAATACCAAAAAAGTCTGTGTTTACAGGACTCTGTTGCCCGCTACCCAATTTCCTGTCTGTCCTTTGCCACAGTCAACTAGCCAGGCCCCCAGATAGCTATTCCTAGAGCTGGGTAAGTGACACAGAACAACCAGATGGGGTTGTATGAGCATTTGTGGAGGAGCAGGTAACTGGGGACATAGGAAGCTCTCCCTGTCAGACATCAAGGACCAGATGGTTCAGAAAGGAGAGTCCGGGCTGATGAGGAAGGGGTCTGCGGGAGATAAAGACCTCAGAGTTCAGAAGCAGTGACTGATGACTTTGATTCTGGATCTCCAGGAAAACCGTGATAAAGAGTTCTCACAGGATGTCAAGAAGTGAACGTCAATATTACTATTACAAAATGTAAACTGAGGCACAGAGCCTTGTTCAGAGCTGTGTCTGATCCCCTGTGACATCCATAGTAAGACTGTGTGGAACTATCGTCCTACCTCAGATGGGATGTGGCCCTTGTCCTGCCTGGACACAGGGTAAGGGTCCTCCTGGCCTGGCTCTGGATACATCCTCACCTTGTGGTAGCTATGTTGAAGTTCTTCTTGGCTCTGGAGCTAGGATCTTCAGGCTTCATGAGGAGAGTCCGGTACATGTCAATGACGCCACTGTCAACTCGGATCCCAAAGAACACCTTCTTCTGGTCCCTTTTCACCTTGAGAGCCACAGGAGAAGGACTCATCCACAGCCACTATCCTGTCCCCTGTTTCTGGGGTATATGACATGGCATTCCTCATGACTATCTGGCCCATGACTTGGCCCCTGAAGCAAACCAGCCCACCTTGAAGTGGAAGCCCCTGCTCTCGAGATTTTCTAGGAACTTCTTTTGCCTCTTAACATGCTTCCGTATTTTCTGGGTCTGGAGATCAGCCACCAGGACACAGTCCCATTGATCAGAGTCCTCAGGCTGGAGGAATAAGGTATGGGATAAAAACACAGATAGGAGGAAATGTAAATCTGGAACCCAGCACAAGACACAGGATGGGGGAGGGTGTGGGGCAAGAACCCAGCATAGTACACAGGATCTGGAAGGAGGTTTAGGGCCATAACCAAGCCCAGGATACAGTGAGTAGGTAGGATCCAGACCTACCTGACAAGAACCCATTTCCATCAATGGCAAATAGTCCCTTTCTGACCCCACCAAGATCTGGAGGATCTCATCACCCTGGGGGACAGAGAAAGATGGGGAGACAAGTATGTAAGCCCCTCACAAGACTTTTCCTACATTCTCTGAGCAGACACATGAGCACTTAAGGGAGTGAGACTCCCTATCCTGTGCCAAGCTGGGAATGCTCTGCCAGAAACTAGTTGGCAAATAGGCAGCCCCTGGTGGAGGTCAGGCTGAGGATGTCACAAGGTGGCAGAAAGTGGCGCATGCAACACAACCAGAGTAAGTCTGTGTGGAAACACCAAGGAGTTCCTTCTGGGCTTGAAGGAAAGGTAGACAGTCCCATTTCCCCATGGCAGACACAGTGGCCCACAGGGATGTCCCTGAAAGGAGTTCCAGTGAACACTAGATGGGCAGGAAATGGCAAACTCAGGACAATCAAGGTGACATTGGTCAGTGCTACCAATAGCTGGAGGGCTAGATGAGACCAGCTACACACATTTAAGAGTCTGAAGAGGGGGATGGAAAGATGACTGCTCTTCCAGAGATCCTGAGTTCAATTCCCAGCTCATAACCATCTGTAATGGATCTGATGCCCTCTTCTAGTGTATCTGAAGACAGTGGCAGCATAATCATATACATAAAAACAAATCAATAATTCTTTTTTAAAAAAGAAGGGTCTGAATATACCAAAGTCTGGGGACATCAGGGATACACTTGATACTAGTGTTTCACACAAACTTGGAGAACATTTGCACTGGGCAATACTAGACCTTGTGGCCTGGCTTTTTTTGAGGACACAGACAAGAAACTCAAGACAGGGCATAATCCCCATCGCTGAGAGCCACAAGTGGAATCTGAAGGACTTGAGATTTTTCTGACTTGTTCACAGTGCAGATCCCAGATCTTCTGGGAGACCCCACTGTGGGCTAGATTCAGTGCCTAGAGAAAGCTGTGAGTGTGAGAAACAGTGGGCACCGGTATCACCCTAATCCATGTGAGGAAGGTTGTGACTGCCGCTGATAACCCTGGGAGTCCTGCACAGCAGGAGCATGAGCGATGGCCCTCCTGCCTGTAGCCATAGTCCACCACCCGAAGTCCTCAGAGAAGGTCACAGGGTCATGTGAAGAGTGTCCAGGAGTTATGTCACCAGGACAAGGGGGAAAAATATCTTAAGTGGAAGCTAAGAAGACGGTGACTAAAAGCTACAGTGATCCTGAGTGACCAGAATAGGAAAGGACACAAGGGTGTGTGACTGAAGAGCTGGACGAAACAACTGTCTCCTGAGACGTGGTCAAGGGAAGGGAGTGTATGGCCAGGGGACACCAGAATGACAGACAAGCTTGATTTTAAGAAAACAGATCGCCGGGCAGTGGTGGCGCACGCCTTTAATCCCAGCACTTGGGAGGCAGAGGAAGGCGGATTTCTGAGTTCGAGGCCAGCCTGGTCTACAGAGTGAGTTCCAGGACAGCCTGGGCTACACAGAGAAACCCTGTCTTGAAAAACCTAAAAAACAAAAACCAAAAAGAAAAAAAATAAATAAATAATTTTAAAATGTTGGTTTTACAAGATTTTACAAAATTCTGTAATTACTGGCAGACACCTCCATGCCTGGTTATGTGATACCAGGAACTGAACTCAGGGTTTCACGGGTGCTAGGAGCAAGTGCTAGGAGAGCTGTCTACTAACTGAGCTAAACACACTAAAATTACACCGCCAAGGATGGGACCGGAATCAGGGCAATGGATGCTGCGGGCTGTCTCACTGGTGCTGGGTCCTGAGTTCCTAGATTCATGTACTCTCAATAAATAAGGTACCCGAGGACTGAAGTTTAGTGGCAGTCAGGGCTTCTTTCCCGAGGGTGTGGACTGTAGGAAGCAGGAAGACCTGGGGAAGTGGGGGCTGCCAGGCAGGTTGGAGCAAGTTGTGCTTTCCCAAACCAGGTGGAGTAAAGGCCAAGGAAGGGGTTGAGCAGGCCAATGCACTGGCTAAGGAGACAGCATTGGGAAGATGCTAAGGACGCTGGTTTTGTAATTCGTGATGTGTTCCTTGGCTCTGCACACATGGAAACAAGTCCCATCCATGTCCCTACAAGCAATGCAGGAGTCAATAGAGGGACTCCACAGTGGCAAGGACCCTGTGGCTCCATGGTCCCAGAAGCAGGGGACTTTGTCCTTCTAGATGCTTGAGCCAAATGAAGCTGTTTCTCTAGCTGTCCAGCAGGTTGGGATGCTGTTCTCATACCCCATGGTCTAAGGGGCCTGTGTCTTCCTTAGCCCATTACCAACTCCAGTGCCCATCGTCAGTGGTCTCTGCCCCCATCCCCACACTGAAGTTACCATCCCTGAAGTTACCGCAGTGCCAAGTCTGACCTCCTGCTTCCCCCACCCCACAAACCTGTAATCCCTCTCCTTCTCAAACACATGCCTCCTCCCTCCTCCAGAGAGTCTCACCATACTGCTCCAACAGGCCAGTCAAAGAGCTGCCAGGCAAAATACAGGCCACCCAATCATGTAGGAATTTCAGATAGACAAACAGGCTTTGGGATGGGCATGGTAGCACATGCCAACAACTCAGAGGGTTGTGGTGAATTTGTGGCCAGCCCAATGTACATAGCAAGTTCCAGTCCTGCCTGGTCTATATAGCAAGACCTCATCTCAAAACAAAGCAAAACCAAACAAAATAAAGGTGTTTTTTTTTTTGGGGGGTGGGGGGGGTGGAGGGTGTTATTTGTTTGATTGCTTATTTTTAAGTATAAGTATATTGCAATATTGCCTGGGTATACTTATACTAAAGAAAAACAAGCCGGGCGGTGGTGGCGCACGCCTTTAATCCCAGCACTTGGCAGGCAGAGGCAGGCGGATTTCTGAGTTCGAGACCAGCCTGGTCTACAGAGTAAGTTCCAGGACAGCTGGGCTACACAGAGAAATCCTGTCTCGAAAAACCAAAAAAAAAAAAAAAGAAAGAAAAGAAAAACAAGTTATCTGAAATCCAATTTAACTTAAGGTGTTTTTGTTTTGTTTTGTTCTGTTCTGTTTGCTTGTTTGTCTGCCTTGCTGCTGAACCCAACCCTCCTGAAGCTCGTGAGTGCAGACTCACAGTCACACATGCCCAAGCAGCCTTCTGGTTCAAGAATCGACAGGTGCCTCCCCTGCCTGCTCCTCCATCCAGCTGTTGGAAGGAACAGAGGCTTCAGACCTTCATCTCCCTGTCTTGTGTGCACCCTGTGTGCTATACTTGCTCTCCACTTGGGCATTTCTGTCTGCTCCCACCTTCCTACCTCTGACAGCATTCCCCACACTCCTGGGCTCTCTTGGCTTCCCATCCACTGCCCACAGACACATGTAACCCAGATATTGTGGGCAGGGATTGAAACTTCTCTAGGAGAGAAACCCACACTTAGAGCTGAAGTACAGGGTGAGCACCTATGTCTCAACTTGGGAAGGTGGTGACACCCCAACCAACAAGAGAAGTGGCCAGGGGACCCTTACGTCCCTGGCACCCTGCCTAGTAATCCACCAACCACAAGGGCCCAGCAAGTGTCACATGGGATAAATTAGTGAGTGAAATAAGCTTGACTTTGGACCTGGGCAGATGTTCTCTGATGTCTCCCCTCTCCCATAAGCCACAGTCATCAGTGTGGGCCCAAAATGTTAGTGTGTAGAACATATTAGAGCAGAGGCAAGACCTAGGACAGAACTGGGAACCTGTAGGACTTTGGAATCCAAACTGATAGGTAGTCTGGGAAGAGGAGACCATCCACAAAGTATACCTTTGAAGGCTGGGCTAAGAGACTGTCCCTAGCCAACCCCAAAATTATATCAGAAAGCCCCTTCCCACTAGAGATGTGCGCAGCTTTGGAACAGTTACCTGAAGCCTCCAGGGCTGGAGATATCACTTCAGCCAGTATAAGCTGAAGCCACTCTGGGCAGGACCACCATTTATATATCGATGGCAAAGCTATACACATACCTGAAGGCTGCACTAGTTTTTAGCTGCCACTGTAGCACAGGCACAGTGGCCAATCTATCAGCGAGGTCACAGATCCTACCCAGTTCTGGTTCCATCATTTCCAGCCTACGGCAAGACAGGCCCAGCCACTAAATTCTGATTCATGAATGCTGGCTTACCAACTACCCATCTACAGCCACAGCACCCAGCCTTCAAGGTCTAGCTGTCCAGGGCCAGTGTGTATAGGACCAGATCCTGCTGATCCCCAACGGATGGTGGATACCCATGAGCATCTATCTCAGTGTTGCCCTTGGGGCATTCATGATGGGACCAGCTTGTGAAGCTATCCTTACCTCCAGCTAAGCAGCTTGCTCAGTGTTCCTGAAGTGTTCAAAACTCCTGGGTCCTAATCCATTGGATTCTACCTCCAAGAAGCTGTGTGGGCTCCTGAAACTCCAGGATATATAGGTTAGGGACAAGGCTGTCCCCACACACTCAGCTGAGGCCTTGGACCTAGAGTTCCAACCTTGCCATATATAGCCACACTAGGGCTTAAGCACAGGCAGACACCCTGGCCCTGATGTGACCAGCCCCTCAGAGACTCAACTTCTTTACCAATAGAATCTAAGGATATCACTTCTGCAACAAAGAATCACCCTGGCACAGGCAGGAAAAGAGTGAAGAATATCACCGCCCGCCCAGCCACTAAGGTTCCTGCCATTTCCCCCCCTCCAATCCTACAGGCAGTACACAGTGGGCTAGGGCTCAGACCTCAGGCCTCAGGTAGGGCCCCTAGATCCTCATTATGGACACAGGTCACCTCTCCAGTTCATTGGACACCATAGCACTTAAGAAATCCTCCCTCCTGAGGATCAGGATTGCAGGGAACCAGAGCAGAGCAGTCCTGCTCCCTTCTGTCCACCTTCTAGTCACCTTCCTGGTCAGTACAGGCAGAAGAGACATGTGCATACAGCTCATCCATCTCCAAGCCAAGCCTGACTTGTGGGTACACAATACAGATGCATGAAGACGTGGACCTCGCTTCCCACCCCATCTGTCCTTTGGCCCATCTTGTCCTAAGATCATGTTTACCTCCCTTGCTAATTCTCTGAGGTCTGTAACACTCTTCAGTTTCATTATCCACAGGGGGATCCACCTGTTCCACCAGGGATTGTGGGCAGGGATCGAAACTTCTCCAGGACAACAGAAACCCACACTTAAAGTTATAGTACAGGGTGAGCACCTGTGTCTCAACTTGGGAAGAAGGTGACACCCCAACCACCCACCACAAGGGCTCAGCATCTCTGCTTCCTTTGCCCCCTGGAAACTCCTGAAACTTCTGTCTCTGTCTCTCTCCCCCATCTCTCCTTGCAGTGGTCTGTAACCATCTGTCCATCTGTCTCCCACCGGTCCATATTCATCCCCAGACACTAAACTGGAAATTCTTTGTGTTCTCAGTGCTGAGCCCTGGAGGATGCTGCATGGGTGGATGCATATAGACACTGGAGGCATGTCTACCTGGTAACAGAGGTGGTCCCAATCTTTACCTCATAAGGCAAGAGATAAACAAGCTGAAGAGAAGATTGGGACAGCATTTCTGGGAGAGAGACATGTATGTGTGTCAGTCCTGAGAGGCAGGCTGTACTTGGAGAGTTTACTCAGCTCTCAACCCCTTCAGAGACTCACTCCTTATCACCTTAGAGGACTCACTAATCTCAAGAACTCAGTCCCAGACTAGTGAGATAGTTCAGCAGGTGAAGGCACCTGCCACAGAGCCTCAGTTTGATCCCTAGGACCACACAGTCAAAGGAGAGAACTGACTCTAGAGACTTGTCCTCTGACCCTGCACATGCAAGTCCCAACAGGTCTCTTTCCTCACACCCCTGGGAATTTGGTAGTCACTACTCCTGGTGACTTTGTCCTCAGCACTTCAACTTTGCAGGAGTATAAAGGGCAAGGAGAAAGGCACCAGGTATGGCTAGAAGTTTACGGAAGCCAGTCAGCAAAAGCAATGGAGAGCCATGAAAGAAGTTTAAACAGTGGAGGGCAGGTTCAACCAGGAGCTGGGACCACCAAATCCTCTGTGTACCTAAACTTTAGGTCCTAAAGGCACATGCTCTCTCTTTATATCACTAGCTTGAGGAAGAGGCTGGCAAAGGGATGGGTATTGGAGCCAGGTTAAGGGTGTCTATGTGCTAGCTTGAACAGTCAGCTCCCAGAACTGGGTCTGGAAGGCCCAGTGAGAGGACTGAATAAAAGCAGAGGGAGCAGCCACCCACACAGCCCACACCTGGAGGCCTAGTGCCTCAGTGGGAAGTTGGTTTCACTCTCTACCTCACCCTTGCCTCCTCCCTGGAGATGAAGTGCTGGCCTATGCCCCAGATGACCATTTTGGTTGACAAAAGGGAAAACAATGCTTTCCAAATGGTACCCCAAGAACACCTTACCTTCTGGACTACACCTAGGCTCCAGTCCAGTCTGCCTGGAGCAGGATCTATAAAGTGTGGCACACAACCACACAGGCCAGTCTAACCTGGTGCCCATAATCCCTCAGTGCAAGTCACAGGTCTGAGTGTCCCACCACAGCATCTCTGTTCTCACCTTGCACAGATAAGTCTGGCAGAAAACCCCTAAGTCACATACATTCAGAGGAGCCCAGTCCCTGGGAATCTCCAGAATTCCAGAATAGGACTAGAAAGCTACTTCATCTGTCGTGCCTCACCCTTAGCCTGCCCCATAGGTACTGATCTAACTCTAGCCAACATGCTCCCTGGATGGCAGGTTGTTGGGAACTACCTGCCACCAAGCCTTCCAGGGAAGGATGACAGCTGTAGGGGCTGCAGGCAAGTACCTTCAGAACCCAGGCTCACCTGCATGCTGGTGGCTGGTCCCTCAGTTAACGTGGGGCTCTGGATGCTGGCACTGGCAGGTATGAGAGTGGTTGCGGGCTCCCGGTTGTTACCTGACTTCCGTGTGCGATTTGCCCCGCCCACTCCTCTGATTGCTTGCCCCAGTATGCTGGGGAGGAGCCAGCAGCAAACCCGCCAAGAAATCCCTTCCAGTGTTTAGCGACCCCAACACCTTCCTTTCAAGGGTAAGGGTGGAGCAAGAATGCAGAAGAGCGCTGGAGCTCTCTCCTGGGTTTCTTATCATCTTCCCTATGGGGATGCCCTGGCTGTAAGGTAGAGTTCATGACACTCAGCTTCGAGAGAAAATGGTGACATAAACGACCTTAATAGACAGGTACTCAGTACCACCTGTCCCCACATCTGCAGAGTTCGTTCCTGACCTTCCAAATGTACTGTCGACTCCACGGAGGAGAAAGAGGCAAAGGGATAGCAAGATAGATCCCCAAAAGAACTGTCTTCTCATTCCTGGGCTCCTGTGATGACCTGAAGCCTGGGCTCCTGAGACTGTGAGCCCTGCTATGCAGCTGCACTGAGACAGCTGCTGGAGAAGGCTATGGGCAGCCTCAGAGTAATGAATGTGTGTTTGCAGCGTGAGGATACTGAGGCTGGCAGGGGGTGGATGGCCTCCTTCAGGGAGGGCACATAGGACACTGAGGTATAAACGCCATTACACATGTCAGGGGACAAATCTGAAAACCACTGTGAAGCTGCCGAAACAGGAACAAGGTTGATAGTCAAAGCAGGATCTCTGAAAGTATCTATCAAAGGGTGGCTGGCAGCCAGGACGCACCCAATGTCACCTGCTCAACAGTATCACCGTATATTACTCTCCTATAGTTCAGGCATTGAGTTGGTATATACTTGCTCAGGGTTCTCAGATGAATGACAGGCCTCTACTTCAGTTTCAGGGCCATAGCAGGCTCTAGGACTGAACTGTGGGACGGTGGGGATGGGGTCAAAGAGAAGAAACCAGAAAACTGGAGAGGGAAGGAGGGAGGGAAGGAGAGAGAACCAGCAGTGTAACTATGTCTTAGTCATCACCGTTCTATTTCTGTGAAGACACCATAACCAAGGCAAGGTTTATAAAAGAGAGCATTTAACTGGGGGCTTGCTTACAGCTTTAGAGGTTCAGTCCATCATCATTATGGTAGGAAGCATGTCACTGGTACCGTACCTGAAAACTACATCCTGATCCTTTTGTTAGATTATCTTAAAAGGCAACTGATGAGAGACAGGAGTCAGAAAGACAGGCTTGGTCTGCCCTTGAGTGGGGCCACATTTATCACAGCAAGAGAACATCTTATCACCTACACATGTGGGTGGCCAAAAGAGCCTATGGAGGGAGATGGGAGGTAGCACCTTATAGGGCTGGAGATTACTTCTGTTGTCTGCAAGGGAAGCTGGGAAATATAGTCCATCAGCAGGAAACTATTAATCCTCTCTTCCAAGATGGCTGCTCAATAGTATTTCATCCACACTCTAAAAGAACAAGGGAAGAATAAAGGGTACCCCACCCCTCACCTATCTGATCTCATAACCATACCATGCGACAAAGAAGCCTGGGGATGTGATTTCTTTTTCTAAGAAAGTAGAACCCTTGTACCTAACATGGGTATGGACATACAGTGTCAAGTATCCAAGAAGAGAATCAGCAAGGGTTGAATCCAAACTAAGACCCATACTACTGGATGTCTTTGTGCCTGCCAATGACACCAGCTCCCCTCTCCCATCCTGTTTCTTTCTTCTTTCATTGTGTGAGACAAAAGGACATTTAAATTTACTATATAGCTCACAGTAGCCTGGAACTTGCAGTGTTCCTCCTGCCTTGGCTTCCTGAACTCTGAGATTCCAGCTTGATAGGAACATAAGTTTTAGTGGATGAAATAAAATGTTTATCAGATTTTTCATGTTATTGAACATCTAGATGGTTTGCAGTTTGGGATATAAAAGAGATCTCTCTCTCTCTCTCACCATATATATATATATATATATATATATATATATATATATATATATATATATATATATGTTCACACACACACACACGTTTTGAATTTTCCCTCTCAGAACAGTTATAGGAAGTGAAGTTAATGGACACCATCACAAACAGTGCCAAGGCTGTTGGTCAGTCTTGGGGATTGATATCTAAAATGCCTGACTTGATTTCTCTCCAGTTGGGGGTAAAGACCAGCTCTGGTTGTACTCCCTTCCCTGAATGTGGACTCTTCCACAAGACAGGGAAGGCTGAGTGAGAGTCTGTCTCTAAAAACAAAATAAACAGAACTGTGCTTTGGGGCTGACTTCAAATCAACAGCAGAATAGCAAACTAGGAGTTTAAGGTCCACTCCATACACTACAAAAATAACAAACAGGAAGAATACAGTCCATGAGAATATTTTTAAAAGACTTATAATGAACAACAAAGAAACTGAAACACATGAAATTTCAACTAGAAAACTATGAAAATGCTGGAAACTCAGGTTCACAAGTCAATGTTCCTGTAAAGTTAATTCATTGATTCTTCCTCGTGTTACTCTGTTTCTTTCACACTTTCTACCACAAACACACATCAACTTGATTGTGTTTATTACTACTTTATTAACATATTACAACCTAGTATTACAGACCTTATTCTGCTAGACTTGCTGCACCCTCTGGCCTCTGTTCTCAGTGCAGCTGAGGTGGAAGTGGCACTGTGAATGAGGCCCTGCTGTGAAGTGTGACCCAGCCTCCTTGGTGTTGACTGAGCTTTCTAGGCAGAGAACTTTGGCCCATGCCACATGGGGCACTGACTCTTCCCTGTGGACCATGGACCTTTCCACTCCTTCCTCATTTCTCCAGCTAAAGATCTTGGCACCTTTCTAGGGCCAAAGTGCATTGAGAGGCATCTGTTGCTAACCAGGACCCAGTGACCTCACTGTGGATCAGGAGGGACAAGACTAACAAGGGCTCCAAGAGGCAGTGAAACTCTAAAGGCTAGGTGCCCTTGCCCTAGGACCTCCATCCCTTCAGAAATGTGTCAATCATGTGAATAGATATACTCTGATGCTTTGACCAAGATGCCTCTGAGTGAGTGGAAGTGACTGCCTCCAAGAACCTACCTACTTCCTATCTTCTCTCTGGGCTGGTTCCCAACCTTGTTCCATGCAAGAGGAGTCTAAATCATCTCTCATGTTGCTTGCTTATCACGTCTCTCTTTCTGAAGCTGCTCTTGTATTTTTCGCGCATGGGGTGGGGTCACTCTACAGATTGTTCGGTTTTTCTGCTTTGCTTCTTAAAAAAACTCCCAAGTAGCAGGTGTGCTGGGAATGAGTATTCTATAATCCATTCAGCTTTATAGATTTACCATACCAGTAGAAATAAGTCATTGTTCCTTTCTCTCCTTTCTTGAAGGGTATTTTTAGAACGTATTTCCGCCAGTGTTCTACTATTTCCCACCCTGAATATGATTCCTAGGGCCTAAGGAAACCTTGGGCTCTGAAGTCAGGCCAGGCCACGCCCACGTGAGCTTTGGCGCCCTTCTTCCCAGGGTAAGGCCGGAATATGCCACTTCCTTTAAGTCCTATCTGGCTCCAGAGCCTTGGGTCTCTGACCTGAGGCTCCACGGCTGAGAAAAGGCTACTCTGTGTTCCACTCCTAGGAAGAGAGGTGAGGACTTTCGCAGCCTGCAAACAAGATGGAGGTGATACACAGGTGAGAACCTGCACGGGAACGCCTGCAGAATCCTCAAGTTCTGGTAGAAGTTCCCTGTGAAGTCCTGGGAGTGGAGACCGTCAAACTTCGTGCTGTTCAGCATCTCTGTTCCTAAACAAGGTGCAAAAATAAAACTCAAGAGTTGGGAAACTAAAAGCACTTGTAAAGTGTTTGGAATTTGGAAGAATTTTTCATAGCACATCGCTGTAGCTTGCAGAAAGCAGCGTGGTCCGCCTTAAAGGAGGACTTTCCCTTTTAGACCACGCCCTTGCCAGGACGGCCTCTATCCAACGCCCACAGGCTGCAGGACCTGGCCCCTCTGTAACTCAGCTCCGCCCCGAGCAGTGCTTTCTGGGCCCGACCTTTAGGTCTTGACTCCGCCCTAGAACCGCCCATGCACCAACACCCGAGCCTGGTCCCGCCCCCAGCCTTAAGCCCCGCCCCATCGCCTTGCCCACAGACCGTCAAGTCAGTCCACCTAAAACTCCGCCTTAGACCGTGGTCCTGCCCCAAACTGCCCTTCTAAAGCCCGGGAGCCCAGACCGGTCCCATACGACGCCCCCGCGCGCCAGGTAGCTTTTGACTCCACCCCTCGCAGATGAAGTCTCGAATTGACGCTATGCTTACTGCATCGAGCTATGCCTGGGAAAAAGGGGCCTGGTCTCTGATGGGGGAGAAACATCCACGCTAGAGAAGCTAACTCACGCTTCCAAGGGAGCTCGAAAGAGAGGTACAAGAAGGGGGCGCTAAAGGATAGATGGCTCGGAGGCAGCCTCTCTTGGCATTATTACTAAGGGATAAGCCGGTAGCTAGCCGATCAGCGCTGGACTCTACCTCGCTTGGCATGGCATCACCTCGTCATATGTTGGTAAAGTCTATCGTCTCAGTTCCAGAAAATGCAATCGTGATTCTGACAATCCTATCACGCTCTCTGCTGCCCCTTACAGGATGGAAAGCCCTGAAGCCCAGCCCTGCCCTCCTGGCTAGCCTCCTCTTGTCCACTGTCGCACACCCACGGATAACATAGGACCAACACAACAACGCATGGGGCCATACTAAACTGGAGCAATGGGTGGTAGGAGATACAGAGGCAAGCACTCAGCTTACCAGAAGACTCACACATTTGTGCACAGAGCAAGGTTCAGTATTCAGGTGTTGAGTATTTTAACCAACTGTAAAAGTTGCAAACATTGAGCAGGCTAGAAAGACAGGAAAAGGTAAGGAGAAAGGAGCCCCTTCCCAGCTGAAAGTCAAGAATTCCAGTGCAACTGACATTTGCTGTGAAGACTGGCTACGTGGAGGCAATATACTCTTTTATGCAGAAATACTTTCAAGGCCGCGCGAGGCCAGCCTGGTTTACAGAGTGAGTTCCAGGACAGCCAAGGCTACACAGAGAAACCCTGTCTTGAAAAAAAAAAAACAAACTTTCAAATAGCAATATTAAGCCAGGCGGTGGTGGCGCACGCCTTTAATCCCAGCACTTGGGAGGCAGAGGCAGGCGGATTTCTGAGTTCGAGGCCAGCCTGGTCTACAGAGTGAGTTCCAGGACAGGCAGGGCTACACAGAGAAACCCTGTCTCGAAAAACAACAACAAACAAAAAAAGCAATATTAAAATACCAATAGACCATGTTTAAACCCTGAGTCTGTATGACCTTAGAATACAGGGCTACTTCTTTCCCAGATACAAGCCTGAAAATTATTGAGAGTTTCACAAACAAAAGTTTACAGTAAAAGCTCCATGCAAACCTTGTGACCCAGGGTTTTTACTTTATCAACCTCAATCCTATCCAAAGCACATCAGGAACCACGCTATGACCACATTTATATTTCCTAGCAACCCCTTGAAATGTAACTTTAGATGACATCAACATTTTTGGTTTGGTTCGGTTTGGGACACAGGGTTTCTCTGTGCAGCCGTGACTGTCCTGGAACTTGCTCTGTACACTAGACGGGTCTCAAATTCTACCTACCTCTGCCTCCTGAGTGCTAGTTCAGCGATTAAAGGTGTGTGCTACCATTTCCAGTCATCCAACATCTTATATGGCTACTGTAAAGATACTTAAGGGAAAATCTCTTGAGAAACCCACATTCCTGCTTGGGTGTGTATAATTGTATTCCCTATCTGCCTATTACATACACCCCTACCATGTGTAGACCTGTGTTAAATTCTCTTCTTAATTAATTCCAACTTTACTTCATTCTGACTCACCCTGAAATCTCCTGGAGTGTAGTCAAGAAGTCCAGTATCAAAGGCTCAGCATGGAGCTGTGCCCTCAGCTCACACTCACCCACCAACCCCTACTGCTGACAAAACCCAAATAGAAGCACTCGGTCAAAACTCTAATCAAATGAGGCTGAGTATGATACATGACCATAATCTCAACACTTGGGAGCCTGAGGCAGAAGGATGACTGTGTTTCTAGCCAGCCTGAACTACATGGTGAATTGCAGGCCACCTGATGGAGTACATATAGAGACCTTGCCACAACAAAAATCTACCCATGGTTGAGAGGTGGTGGCACTCACCTTTAATCCCAGCAGTCTGGAGGCAGAACCAGGCAGATCTCTGTGACTTCAAGGCCAGCCTGATCTACAGAGCAGAGAGCAGTTTTAGGATTGCCTGAGCTACACGGAATAGCCCTGTCTCAAGAAAACAAAAAACAAAACTGAAAATCCCAAACCTACCCAGGGCCGGAGAGAGAACTCAGAAGGTAAAAGTACTAGCCACACAAACCTGAAGATTTAATTTTGATACCTGGAACCCATGTAAAAAGCTGCATTCTATGGCAAGCATCTCTGTAATCCTAGTACTCCTATGGTGAGATGGTAGGCAGAAACAGGAAAATTCTCCTTCAGGAAGCCAGCTCCTTTTCAAGAGTCAGCTAGCCTATATAGTACTGGACTCAAACTCCACCTGCCTCTGCCTCCCGAGTGCTGAGACTAAAGGCACAAGCCACCATTTCTAGGCATCCAACATCTTATATGACTACTGTAAAAATACTTAAGAGAGACTCTCTTATACATCTCTCTACTGGTATCAAATGTACCAGTGCATTTGATAGCAGTACAAGAGCATTGATTGATATGAGATTTTTGCCTCAACACAGTGTGTTAGGAATAAATTCAAGGTCAAAAAACAAACAGACCATCACTCCACAAGTGTGACTAAAGGGTAAACTTTACCCACAGTTGTGTTGGAGATCGGAAGTGCACTTGGTTTTTATTCTAATGCAAGTGGTGACTTTTTTTTATCTTCCCTACCTGGAGTCTGACCTCTCAGTCTTTCAAGATTGGCTACTTTTAAAAGCATCTGCTGCAAAAGAAATGAAGGAAAGGAGAAAAGAGTCAGTGCTCCAGGCCGTAAACTTCCTGGAATGCATGATGTCTGTGAGTAAAGGAAAGTGCTCATTTATTTCTCAGCTGCCAGTGAAAAAAAGCCAATTCAAGCCGGATTAGATTATAGTAAATGCAGGCTTATTGGAAAACTGTGGGAGAGTTTACTGGATCCAAGGAAAGAGGCCAGAGAAGTCTCCATGGGAAGGAAGGGAGAGGGAGGAAAGGGGAAAGAGAGAAAAAGAAAGAGCAGGTACACAGAGAGAGGGAGAGGAGGGGGGGGCTGGAGAGAGAGCAGGAGGGCATGCGAAATGTCTGGATTGTACAGGGAAGAGCCTCTTGGGGAAGGACAGCATTTTCTAAATACATTGATGGTGACCACAGCTAATCAAGTTACAGCAGTTACAGCAAAGCAGGGCAATCTCTGGTATAGGCCTTAAGATGCTAATAGTATCATTCATTTTAGATTTGGTGATGAGCATGATCAAAACAGAATACATCCCCCAGGTTTTACCCAGTAGTCAAAAATGAAGTTAAATATAGAGGTGGGAAATGAATAGCTATTAAGTATAATAAAGACAACTCCAGAAATTTTGGCTCAGGATCTGAAACATTGTCATCTCCTCAATCATGAAGTTCTAATTAGCATTTCAGGCTGATAGACCCTTCAATACAGGTGGTTTTTTTTTGACAGTTGTGGAGTTTTACAGAAGCCTGCGTTGAGTCTGTTTGCTGTTTTTACAATAAAATATTTTATCCTAGAAACTAGTCTTTTTTCCCATGTAACTTTTGTTCCTTTTTTCTGGCACACTCATTTACAATCCCAGCACTTGAGAGGCAGAGGCTACAGAGTTAAAGAAAGATGCAGCTACACAGAGAAGCCCTCCCTGCCTTGGGGGAAAAAGTTAACCACCTTTCTTTTTGGAGACAAGATCTCACTTTGTTGCCTGGCCTCTGACTGTGTTAGATTGGTAGATCAGGCTAACCTTGAACTCACAGAGCTCTTCCTGCTTCTGCTTCCTGAGTTCTGGGACTAAATCTCTATGTCACCATACCTAGCTAAGAACTTTATTTTCTTAAAACCCAGACATTGTCAATTTTCAGAAGAAATTCACTATATCCAGTGAAATCATTGTGTTCTTGCCTTTAAATTCTGAAGTAGGTAGTACATAAGAAAGAGCGAATAAATGTCTTTTTCCAATTTACAATTCTAACTCTCAAGTAAGTGTAATTTTTTTGTTGTTGTAAAAAAATGATGATTTGTGAGCTTTGTCTTAATCCTTAGTAAGATAATAATTTTAAAAACCTGGGAGCACTAAGAATGAATTCAAACGCCTCCAGTTGTGGTGGTCTTTGTTTTTTGTTTTGTTTTGTTTTTTTAAAGATTTATTTATTTTATGTATATGAGCACCCTGTAGCTGTCTTCAGACACACCAGAAGAGTGCATCAGATCCCATTACATATGGTTGTGAGCCACCATGTGGGTGCTGGGAATTGAACTTAGGACCTCTGGAAGAGCAGTCAGTGCTCTTAACCACTGAGACATCTCTCCAGCCCGTGGTCTTTGTTTTTTATCCTCAAAAACAACTAATAGAATAAAGGGACCATTGGCTCTGTTTCCCTTTGAGATAACTGGTTATTTCTGTTTCTTTCCTTGTTTGTTTGTTCTTGGTTTTTAAAACAGGGTCTCCGGTAGCCTAAGCTGGCCTCAGTCTGACAATGTAAGCCAGAATTACCTTCTAGGTTCTTTTCTCTGCCAAGTAAAGAACTAAAAGGCAGCAGGGAGTGGGCATGGGGGTTGGGGTGGGGGGGAAAGGCACACCTCTTTAATCCTAGCACTCAGTAGACACAGGCAGGCAGATTTCTAATAGAGACCAACCTAGTCTATAGAGTGAGTTCCACCACTACAGAGAAAACCTGTCTTGCGGGGGGAGGAAGGGGAAAGAATTAAAAGGCACAAGCAGGAGGCTAGAGAGATGGCTCAGTGGTTAAGAGCACTGACTACTCTTAAGGAGGTTCAATTCCCAGCAACTATATGGTGGCTCACAACCATCTGTAACAGGATCAGATGCCCTCCTCTGATATGTCTAAAGACAGTGACAGGTACCCATACATAAAATAAATAAAAATAAAGTCTTTTAAAAAAGGTACAAGCAGCAGACGTAGCTGGTAAAGAAAGGCTTTATTAGGGTGAAAAGCACACAGGGTATTGGGTTTCAGATTGGGGGTCGGGGAGAGAGGGAACTGACTGATGCTGGGAGAACTGGAAGCCAGACTCGCTTTGATTGTTAAAAATGTACATTAGCTTCCAGGTCTGAAACCCGACATCAAGGCAGCACTGATAAGTTATTTCTCTACTGGTGAAATGAACCAATTCAAGCCAAATTAAAGTATGTATAAACAGAGGTATATTGGGAAACTGTTCTCAGGCAGGAGGGTTCAGTGGTACACAGAAGGAGGTCAGAGAAGTCACCATGGAAAAGACAGAGGGGAGTGGGAAGAGAAAGGAGAGAAGATATATAGCAGGGGGGAGGGGAGATAAGAGAGGAGGAGAGGAGGAGGGAGAAGAGGAGAAGGAGAGAGGAAGAGGAAGAAGAGGAAAGACGAGTGGAGAGATCAAAATATCTGGGTAAAGGGCAGCCCAACCCCTGGACTGGAAAGTTCAGGGAGCATGGATGGTTCAGGTAGGGACGGAGGATGCTGGGAGACCTGGAAGCTAGATGTGCTTTGGTAATGAAATATACACTTCAGCCCTGTCCTTGGGTCTAAAACCCTGTGTAGGGCACTAGAAAGACCCTCTGCGATCTAAAGGGGTCTATCAGGAGCCCTCTGAAGCCCTTTTTGAAGTCCCTTTGAAGGTTGGGTGGTTTTGTTTGTGATTGGACAGGATCTCACTATATGCCCAGGCTGATTTGGAGCTCACTGTGTAGATTAAGCTAACCTCCAAACTCATCGAAATCTGCCTGCCTCTGGGTCCTGGAGTGACGTCTGGACTACTGGTGCCATACCCAGTAACACAGGCAGAGAACTTCAGGGATCTTTGAGGGAGTCTTGCTCCTCTAATTTATGGTCTGTCAGTTTGAACAATGATGGGGAGGCTGACAAACCCACAACTTTTGGTCAAATATGTCCTGACCTGGCCTTGAGTTTGTCTGGACTGTTGCCCCTCCTGGTGGAGAAAAAGTCCACCAAGAGTGAGCTCCAGGACAGCCCGGGCTACACAGAGAAACCCTGTCTCGAAAAACAAAACAAAAAAAATCAAACAACCAAACAAAAAAAACCAAAAAGTCCACCAAGACCTTTCTTTTAAGCTGCTAGACTTTTGTTTGAGGTCAGAAGCGCGAAGAAGAAACCAGAAGTTTGCCATCTTGGCCTTTGGGTTTTTTTTTTGTTGTTGTTGTTACTGTTGTTGTTTTAGTTTTCCAAGACAGGGTTTCTCTGTGTAGCCCTGGCTGTCCTGGAACTCACTCTGTAGACCAGGCTAGTCTCAAACTCAGAAATTCGCCTGCCTCTGCCTCCCAAGTGCTGGGATTAAAGGTGTGTGCAACCACTGCCCGGCTGTTTTTTTGTTTTGTTTTGTTTTTTGAGACAGGGTTTTTCTCTGTAGCCTTGGTTTCCTGGAACTCAGTAGATTAGGCTGCCCCAAACTCACAAAGATCTGCCTGCTCTGCCTCCTGAGTACTGAGATTAAAGGTGTGGGCCATTGCCACCAGGCTGAATTTTGCCATCTTTAATATCCAATAGGCTATCTTCTCAATCTGCCTATTAGGGAATCTAACTCCTAGTCTCACACAAAGGATGGTCGTGAACTTCCTGATTCATCTACCTCCACCTCAAAGTGCTGGTATTTCAGGCTGCTGGCACCATATGCCAACACATCTGAGAAAACTGAAAAAGGACCCCACGCTCTCAGACAAGTAACCCGTTCTTTACCTCTGGCAAAAATGTGAGTACTTTCAGCAACTATCTGTATTAGTGTCAATATCCAATTTGACTTGTCCTGTTAATTTAAAGTAGTCATTAATTTTTATTTATCTTAAAAATTGAGACTCACTGTGTAGCCTTGGCCGATCTAGAGCTCACTCTGTAGACTTGGATGGTTTCAAACACATTCAGATCTTCCTGCCTCTGACACCTGAGTGCTAGGATTAAAGGACTATACCACCATGTCTGGCAATAATTTATCTAACATATCTATCTATCCATCTATATCTATTTATTAGTGTATAGGCATTTTGCTTGCGTGTATGCATCTGTACACCAACTGTATGCAGTCTGAACTGAAGTTACAATATATTGTGAGCTGCTATGTAGGTGTGGAAACGGAATTCCGTCCTCTAGAAAGTCAGACAGTGATCTTAAATGCTAAGCCATTTCTCCATCGCCCCCCACCCTCTCTTTTTTTTTTTTTTTTTTTAATTCAAGGTTTGTGTAACTCAGGCTGTCCTTGAATTTGTTCAATCCTCCTGCCTCAGCCTCCGGAGTTTAGTTCGCATCCTAGGGCTGGCTATCACAACAGTTTAGGTTGAGTCTTTTTTGCTTCTTCAGAGACGTGTCTTGGAACTTTATCAACACCTGCCACTCACTGCCAGGCGCTGGTACAGTCTCTGTCAAGCGGAGCACGCGGTCGGTCTCCTAGCAACCGGACGCGTCCCTCTCAGCAGGCAGCTTGGGGCCTGGGATCCCAGCGCCCAGCATGCCCTGCGGCCGGCGCGCACTACGCGTCCCACAATGCCTCACGGCCCCGCCCCACTCCCGCGGAGACCCCACCGGGCAGCACTGCGACCCCAGCCCACCGCCTGCAGCCTGGTGGGCTGTGCAGGCCGGGCGCCATGCGAAGGGGCGAGCGCAGAGTTGCCGGAGGCTCGGGATCTGAGTCTCCGCTATTCCAGGGACGCCGCAGCACCGAATCCGAGGTCTACGACGATGGCACTAACACCTTCTTTTGGTAAGGGTCTCCCCGCGTCGCGGTCGGAGTTTGGGACAGACGGTTTAGGTTGGAGTCGGGGACCGTCAGGCCCCAGATCAGCCAGAGGAGCGCTTCACCAGGACTCAGCGGCCCGCAAACCGGTGGAACCCCCGTGGTCGTCTGCGTATGAGACGGCGAGTGTTTTTTTTTCGGGTCGGGGGAGCCCGGGATGAGCTCCGGTTGGCCTGACCACTACATATTAGTGACTTTCAGGTTTCCTTTCTGCTAGATAAGTGATATTCCCCTGCTCCTCCCCCGTAACATTGCCCTGAACTGGCCTGATGGGTATGGCATATCTGGGTGGTAGGTTTTGCTCACTGCTACCGTTTTCAGTGACCCTGGCTTGCACAACTCAACCTCTGACAAGTTTTGGGGTCAGGCTGCCCAGTCTGCCTTTAGTGGAGTGGGTGCCTAGGAACTGCAGGTCTTTTACATCTTTGAAGGACCATGCCACTGCCCTGGCTGACCAGGGCCATGACCTTGGGCTAACTCTTTTTTTGTTTGTTTGTTTGCTTTTCGACACAGGGTTTCTCTGTGTAGCCCGGGCTGTCCTGGAACTCACTCTGTAGACCAGGCTGGCCTCGAACTCAGAAATCCGCCTGCCTCTGCCTCCCAAGTGCTGGGATTAAAGGCATGTGCCACCACCGCCTAGCTTGGGCTAACTATTAACCTTTCCTCGTTTGTGAGAAAGGCAAAACTCCTAAATGAAAGAGCACACTTCATGAGAGGGATGGCTTTGCCTTTACTTCAGACGACTAAGTTTCCACCTACCTATGCAACATTGGAGTCCCATGGTGGGCCCTATAGACAAGTGGGACCCAAGTGCACAAAGACAAATGTGTTCTCAGTGGAGGGGATGTTAAGTGAAGTAGCTCAGAGAGAACAGAACCATGGCAGCATCCAGAGCATATCTGGTCAGAGAGAAGCCTAGTCTGGAAGTGTTCAGATAACTCAGGAGAAAGCACTATCACACAGAGTCCTCTGAGGGACTCTCTCGTTTGCCAGCTTGTATCTCTGGCTTGCAAGTGGGAGTGGTAGTTGAGGCACTGGTGAGATACAGTTGAAAGAGCAGGAAAGTGGGTTGGGTGTGGGAGATAGCTTTGCATCTGAGCCTTATACTATTAGCACCTTCCCTGGGTTATAGACAGCTTATGCAAGGAGATCCAACCAGAACCACTTTTCACTATGATGACTTCTGGTGACTATGAAGACATCAGAGGGAAAAGAAGCAATCCCAGCACTTGGAAGGCAGAGGCAGGTAGATTTCTGTGAATTTGAAGCCAGCCTGGTCTACTTAGTGAGTTCCAGGACATGGAGAGAGAAAGAGTTTTCGAAAGCGAGTGTGAGGCAATGTGGGTATGATGCCAGAGCTAGTGCCAATGGACTTCTCTGACCTTTGAGGTCCTTTGGACATTGAAATGGCCTAGAAGTCAGGCTGTTACAACCCCACACCATCTCAATCACATCCTGGATGACAAGACAAAGGAGAAGGGTGCTTATAAAATCCCTGATCCATACCTGGTTTTTGTTTTTATAAACCTTGTATTGCCTTACTCCAGGGCCAAGAGATGTTTGTGGCAGGAGGCTGTTCCTCACTGCCTACTTAAAAAAGGACTCTAATTGGCCTTATATTGATAATGGTCCATGAATTACTCAAGTGAGTTTTAAACATCATTCTCTATCGGGTAGCATCCACCATGCCTCTTAGGAGAGAGGCATGGCCATCTCCAGTACAGTTGATGGCCACTGGACAGAGAATTCTGGAGTGGGTTGTTGGCTTGCCTTTCTTGCTTTATATTTATTCATTTAGTCATTCTTAGGTGTATATTTTGGGGACTTATGCTGAGTGTCATTACTATCTTAGGGAATATATCAGGAAACTAAACAAGAGCTAAGATTCTGGCACATTTATATAAAGTTTTATTTTGTGTGTATTGATGTTCTCCCTGCATATGTGTGTATGTGTGTGTGTAAAACATGTATGCAATGCCCTAGAAGCCAGAAGAGGGCGTTGGATCCCTTGGAACTATAGATCCAGACTGGTGAGCTGCTGAGTGGATGTTAGGAAATAAGTCTGGGTCCTCTGGAAAAGTAGCCTGTGTTCTTAACCTCTGAGCCATTGTTCCAACCCCCTAAAACCCTATATCACTTTCTAACCCATTCCCACCAGCGTGGAATCAGTGACAATTTGAGAATTGGTAGTCTACACTTGGATCTTAGAGCATGGTGCTTCCAGTGAGCCATTTAGGTGAGTTGGGGCAGAAATCACCAGTACGTCTTCAGGAATTCTTTATTTCTGCAGCTTCAGGTATAAGTGACCAATCATTGTGGGCTAGGGCTTACCTAGATTTGCCCACATTTAGCAAGCATGATTTGATAATTCATACCTTTTTGACTATCAGATCAGGAGACCAAGAAAGCCAATGTAATAGGCTAGAAGCCTCTTGAAGACCTGACCTGGGACAGCCTTGTCCCTTTCTTGGCAACTCCTTCATGTTTCCCTGGTTGGTTCCAGCAAGGCTGCCTTTCTACCCACTCAGCCTGAGGAGCATGGTCATCTCCAGGGAGGAACAACTACTGGGTATTTTCCACTCACAGCAAGGAACCAGTTTGTCCTCATGCCTGCCCTTGGGCAGTGACTTAAGTCCCAAAATTTACATAGGTCAACTTTTTTTTTTTTTTTTGTTTTTGTTTTGTTTTTTTTCGAGACAGGTTTCTCTGTGTAGCCCTGGCTGTCCTGGAACTCACTCTGTAGACAAGGCTGGTCTCGAACTCAGAAATCCTCCTGCCTCTGCCTCCCAAGTGCTGGGATTAAAGGCGTGCGCCACCACTGCCCTGCTTAGGTCAACTTTCATATTGGGCCTGGTCATGGGATTCAGCGCATCCCAGTGTCTGTCTATGGTAGGGAGGAGTAGGAGGCACCACTGCACAAACCCGACAGACGTTCTGAAGGGGAAAGATGACCGCCTCTGTTGAACCTCCCCCCCCAGCCCCTCCCGTGTGCGTGTGTGTTGTGAGTTAGACAGGGAGCACCAAGGTAGAGCACACTCTTGAGCAATCATTGATTGAAATGTCCTGAAGTCTTCCTGCTGTGAGTCTGTCTGGCCGATTCCCTCCCTCTTGTTTCCCCTTTTCCAGATCAGGGGAGGCCGAGTTTTGGCGACTGTGGGAATAATAGGGTGAATATTGACCTCAAGGGAAAGGTACTGTTTATTGTTCAGAGATATTCTTAGTATACTGAGAAGAAATAAAAAATAGTACTCCCTTTCAAGATCATAGACAGCCAGGGATGCCCTCAGTTTATTGACTACTTCAAAAACTATGAGAAGGTCCAAGTACTAGTAAAAAAAAACAGTACAGAAAACCAAGGAGCTAAAGTAATTTCGGAAAAGAGCTGGGGATTATACCTTAGTGGTATAGAACTTGTCTAGCATGTGTAAGGCCATAGGCCCAGTTCTCATTACTGGAGGGGAAATTGGGGAAAGCCTTGCACGTTTACCATATTAAATGTGACCATGTCTACCTGTGCTGTAGGCAGTACATGCCAACCCCTCTGGTACCCATGGGAATGGTCAGTCAGCTTGGGTGTGCAGGTCAGCCCCTGTCCTGTGCTGGGTGACTAGGTATTCACATGGGTACTGGTGATCCTCTATGCTCTGACACTACCTGTGTGTTTTTGGATTCAGGCGTGCCCACACCTTAACTGTGCTGTTCATCCTCACCTGTGCTCTCGGCTATGTGACCCTCCTAGAGGAAACCCTCAGGATACAGCCTACAACACTAAGAGGTAACTGCTATGTTTGGAGAGTGTGATGTCCTGTGGTGCTCAGCCTAGGCTCTACCTTTTCCTTGTACGTCTAAGTGACTGGCCTCTACCTTCCCTTGAAGCTGTGTAGTATTTCTTGCCCAGGATCACGGGGATGTGTCACCTTTGAGTGGTAGGGATGATTTTCGTTAGCCTTCAGAGTGACTCCTCCTAGCTGGTATGCAGAAGCCTCGTGAGAGTGCCCACATCATCAGCTCACCCTCAGTGTGGTAGACTCCAGGACGTAAGGATTCTCAGATTGTCTGGGATATAAGCCACCAGCAATGAAACCCGTAATGGCACTTATGTCCTTGGGTACAACAGTGGTGGTGGTGCCAGCACTTCTAAACATTTAAACAAAGTACACAAGAATGGATGCTTGATGACTACCTGTGTCCTTGCTTCTCAAGATTCTCCAAAGCAGGCAAATCACAGGCACTGTCCTTGTTTCATTCAGGGTCTGAAGCTAGTCCCTAGAATACAGGAACAAGTTACTTCAGAGTACTGACAGACTTTTCTACTGCTCCTCTGGTTCCCTAGGCTGCATATCTGCCCTGGAGTGCTGCCTGGAAAGGAAGGTCAATTACTGTACAGTTACTATGCAAGTCCTGCATTCTCTGGGAGGGCTGGAGAGGAGGCTAGAGAGTATTTAGTAGGGAAGATAGAGAGGGGGATGTGAGAGGCCTAGTGAGGTTTCAAGGCGACTTTGGTTGCTTGTCCCCCAGGCTTGGAGAATCCCCATGGTCTTAACACTTCTAGGCTAAAATTTTGTTTTTGAAAAATGGGAGTCTTAGTACTTTGCTATAAGAATTGAATGGGGTAACTGAGTCTGGAATGAACATGTGGATATAGTCATGTCCGCTCCCCAGTATCTGTGGGCCTCATGAGAGTGCCACATCATCACACCAACAGCTCACCCTCATTGTGGTAGACTCCAGGACGTAAGGATTCTCAGATTGTCTGGGATATCGAGCCACCAGCAATGAACCTTGTAATGGCACTTATGTCCTTGAGTACAACTGGGTGCTTCTCTGCTAAAACGTTGCTGTCAAGCTGCTGGACCTAGGGGTCCCTTTGCTCATTTCCCAGCTGTTCCTGGCCCATTGTCTGTGAATGCTTTACTACTCAGTGACTTCCAGCTCATAGTCAGCCTCTCAGGAGTGTTCTCTCGCTGTCTTTGTTTCCGTCTGTCTGTCTGTCTGTCTGTCTTCTCTCTCTCTCTCTCTCTCTCTCTCTCTTTCTCTCTCTCTCTTCCTCCTTCCCTCCCTCCCTCTCTCTCTGTCTCTCTGTCTCTGTCTCTCCCCCCTCTCTGTCTCTCTCTGTCTCTCTCTCTCTCTCTGAGCTTAGGATAGCTTGCTCCCAGGCCCTCTAGTCCTTCTGTAGTCCATCATCTCTGGCCTGGCCTATGCTGGTGCTTCCTGCTCATTCTCATGTACAGACCTGCCTGTCCTCCCTCCTTTCTTGGGAAGGCTTCTACCAGACTCTACGTCTCAGGCTAGGTCTGTAAGTTCAGCATGCTCTTAAGGAGATGAGTTAATACTGAGAGGAACTTGTGCTTCCTGAGCCACTGGGTCAGGTCTGCTTTGTCTTTCCTTTGTCAGAGGGGTTATCTGCAGATATTGGCCCTTAGGGTATGGAGGGAGTATACTCTCGTTTGTGCCTGTATCTGCTCAGAGGGAATTTTCAAGTAGAACTAGGTCTTAGCCAGGTATGGTTGCTCACACATGTCAACCTAGCATTTGGGGAAACTGAGGCAGGAGGATCAGGAGTTCGAGGCCAGTCTTGGCTATATGGTGAGTTCAAGACTAGCCTGTGTAACATGAGACCTTGTTTCAGAAAAACAAAGAGAACATGGTAGTGCACACCTTTCTAGCACTGGGAAGCAGAAAGGCAGATCTCTATGAGTTTGAAGCCAGCCTGGTCTCCATAGAGAGTTCTAGGCCATTTTTTGAGACCTTGTCTCAAAAGAAAACAAAGGAAAGAAAAGAAAACAAACAACAACAACAAAACCACAAAACTGTGTCTGCTGTCTCCCTTTGAATTCATCTGTGTGTACCTGGGAATGGAGGGTCAGTAGCATCTATAAGGCACAGAAAGAAGCCCAAAGAGATGGGACATGGCTACACCTCAGGAGGTGCTCTCCAGGGACTGGATATATCATTCAGGAGCCTAGGGTTTAATCCTTGGCATCACATCCTGCACTCTGTATGAGTTTCTCTATATGAGAAGTTTAGCTAAAGATGCCCAGGTCTGATGTCATTGACAAGAGTTGTCTCAAGGAAGAGCAGGAACATGCAAAGGTACCCTGGAGTGGTCACCAGTCACCTGCAAGAGCAGTTACAAAGCTATTGTCCATCCAGTCTGTTGGTCCTGTTGTCAATACTATGTGACCCAGACCCTGGAGAGTCCCAAGAGCTCAGACCCCAAGTATAAGGAGGGTAGCACTGTGGACCAGTGTGGACACAGCCCTTCTTCATCCATCATGGACCTCCCCAGGGAACACTGGACAGCTGTTACTCGTGTTCTTTGTCTCCATCTTTCCTCCCTAAGAGCATGAAGGGAAGGAACTATCTTTCTGGCCTCTGAATCTTCTGGTAGAACCTGGAATCTGCCATTTGCTTCTCCCTGGGACTATGGGAGTTTTCTTAGGCACTTAAAAGTAGGCTTAGTGACAAGCCTGTCACCCGCTGGGCCATCTCACCAGCTTTATAGAAAATACTTTAATTTTTGTGGTATTTGTTCATGTGGCGGGTTTTCATCACATTTGTTTTATGTTTGCATGTATATGTAAAACACATATGTACAAGGATCAGAACAGCCTGTGGAGTAGATTTTCTCTTACTATCATGGAATCCCAGGGATTGAACTCAAGTTGTCAGGCTTAGTGACAAGCGTGTTACCTGCTGGGCCGTCTCACCAGTCTTATTATAGAAAATACTTTAATTTTTGTGTTGTTGCGGATGGAACTCAGACCCTTACATATCCCGAGCAAGCACTATACCATAGACAGACAACCCCAAGACTTACTTATTTTTCATTTAAAAAATTATTTTTACTTCTACGTATGTATGTATTGGGATATGTAAGCAAGTGTCCTCAGAACTACAAACAGTTGTGAGTCACAGTATAGGTGCTAGAATCGGGATCTGGGTCTTCTCTAAAAACAGTAAACGCTCTTAACCACTGAGGAGTCTCTCCAGTTCCCCAAGATTTATTTTAACATACTTCTTAAGACTTACTTAAGCCGGGAAGTGGTGGCGCACGCCTTTACTCCCAGCACTTGGGAGGCAGAGGCAAGCAGATTTAAAAACCAAAAAAAAAAAAAAAAAAAGACTTACTTAATTTTTATGTGCATATATGTGTGCATATATATGTGAGTTACTGTACTATGTACATATAAATGCCCACAGGTATCAGAGGATATTGGATCTCCTGGATTTGGAGTTATAGTCAGTTATGAGCCTTCTGATGTGGGTGCTGGGAACTGAACTCAGGTCCTCTACACCAGCAGCTACTGCTCTTAACTAGTGTGCCATCTCTCCTGCCCCCTTTGTAAAGTCTTTCATTTCTTTTTTTTTTTTTTTGGGGGGGGGTGGGTTTCGAGACAGGGTTTCTCTGTGTAGCCCTGGGTATCCTGGAACTCACTCTGTAGACCAGGCTGGCCTCAAACTCAGAAATCCACCTGCCTCTGCCTCCCAAGTGCTGGGATTAAAGGCATGTGCCACCACCATCCAGCAAAGTCTTTCATTTCGACTTGTGTATCATTGCTCCTCGTGTTTGAGATGTGGGATGTGTTTCACTATGTTGCCAGTCTTGTCCTGAAATTCACTATATGGACCAGGCTGGTCTAGAACTCACAAATCCACTGACCTCTGCTTCCACGTGTTGTGATTATATGCATGCTTTACCATACCCAGCGGCCAGTTTGTTCTTGAACTCAAAGGCTCAAATAATCCTTTTGTCTCAGCCTCCTGAATAGCCAGGACTCTAGACACAGACTACTGTACAGCTTTTTTTTTTTTTTTTTTCTTCTAAATTAACCTATTGGTCTACAATTTAATGCATTTCTAATAAAGTTCCAGCTTGGTAAGTTTGAGATGCACATACCTATGTGCCTGTTGACTCAAGGCAGCCTTGAGTCTCACACCATGTGTTCTGATTTCCCAGGAGTGGTGTGCTATGTTTCTTTTTGTGCCTGGCTTCTTCCCCACACCAGGGATGTATATCTTTGTAGACTGTCAGTACTGTTGGTAAGCTGTCCCACACAGATGGCTCATGATTTATCATCTGGTGTGGTGACCTGGGGCACTTCAGGCTCTCTCACCTTCTCAGTTAGTGAACTGTTCATTCCATTTACAATTTAAAAAATTTTACAAATATAAAAGCTAAGCATGATGAGATTACACACTTGTAATCTCAGCACTGAGTTGTTTGAAGCAGGAGAATCCTGAATTCGAGGCCAGTCTAGGCTGCATAGCAAGATTCTGCCTCCTTTCTCTTTTTGTCTTTAGAAAACAAAAACCCACCTACATTTTTTTAAAAGGCAAACACAATTAACAAGAGGCAACACAATAAAATCTGATGGTACACATCTGTACTCCCAGGCACTCTGGAGGCCGAGGCAGGAGATCGCTTGATCTGAGAGTAGCCCTGACACCATAAGACCTATTCTCAAGAAAGTAAGGTAAAGACTGCATAGAAGCAAGTGAGATGGCTCAGCTGCTAAGAGTACTTTCTGTCCTTACAGGGGAACCAAGTTCAGATCTTAGTAGCAATGACTGGTGGCCATAATGGTCTGTAACTCCAGCTCCAGTGGATCTGCCGCCTTGTTGCACCTACACTTAATGTGCACATTCTCATATATATATATATATATATATATATATATATATATATATATATACATACATACATACACATATACACATAAAGTATAATTAAAGTGATAAAAATAAGTCTTGGGGAAAAGAAAACCTTTCAGGTTTTCTTTACCAAGAAAGAAAAAGAGGAGAGAAACAGCATATGAAGTGTACACTGCTGCCAGGCGGTGGTGGCGCACGCCTTTAACCCCAGCACTTGGGAGGCAGAGGCAGAAGCAAAGGCAGGTAGATTTCTGAGTTCGAGGCCAGCCTGGTCTACAGAGTGAGTTCCTGGACAGCCAGAGCTATACAGAGAAACCCTGTCTCAAAAAACAAAAAAACAAACAAACAAAAAAAGAAATATACACTGCTGACATCTCAGGACTCCTTGGACTGAGAACCTCGAGTTCTACCACACACCTCCGGCAGGACTGAACTGGAAAGACTTGAAACTGCAGCAGCTCATTCATTACTAATTGGGGTCTCTCTCTCTCTCTCTCTCTTTCTCTCTCTCTCAATTTTATTATATGTATGGGTGTTTTGTCTGTATTTGTGTGTCTGGTGCTCATGACAGAACCCCTGGAGATAGAGATGAAGATAGAGATGATTGTGAGCTGTCCTGTGGGTGCTGGAAACCAGACCTGGGTACTCTGTATGAGTATCCAGTGCTCTTAACGACTGGGCCACCAAACTCCACTAAACTCACATGTGGTCCAGCATCATGCTTCTAAAGGTGAGGTCAATGGTAAAACATTTGGCAGGCAGATTTCTGAGTTCGAGGCCAGCCTGGTCTACAGAGTGAGTTCCAGGACAGCCTGGGCTATCCAGAGAAAACCCTGTCTCAGATAAAAAAAAAAAAAAGAACATTTGTTTTGCGCTGTCTAGGCCCTGGCTTTCATTCCAAGTGACAGACACACACACACACACACACACACACACACACACTTAGGTAATGTAATGGCTGGGACCCTAAGAAGGTATACTGACAAGAGAATCAATTTATAGATGCACTGAGCCTCCTGAAGTGCCAGGAGATGGCTTCTCTAAGAACAGAGGCAGAGGCTACAAGAGCCCATGGACTGGCTGATAGCTGAGCCCATGGGCACCTGTACAGTTGCTACTGCTGTATCTTTGATTATGTGACAGATGCCAGAAACCAGTCGAGTTTTTAGGTCACCAGAGGACAGAGGTTAGAACTGCCCCATGGTGGAACATCAGTAACAAACTCAGATTTAGCTCAGTGCAGCACAAACAGAAATTTAGTTACAAACAGAAATGTATGTTATTTGTAACACTTCAACATCCCGTATCCACTAGCTTCCTCTCTGAGGATTCAAGCAATTTTTGAACTCTTTTGAAAGGGGTCTGGAGAGATGGCTCAGTGTGTAAGAGCACTAACTGCTCTTCTAAAGGACCTAGCTTTGATTCCCAGCACCTATATGGCAGCTCACAACTGTCTGTAACTCCAGTTCTAGTTCCTCCTGGGCTCTGTAGACACTACACACATGTAGTGCAGATATTCATGCAGGCCAAACACCTACACACATGAATGAACAAATAAATACAGTTTTCTTTTTTTTTAAGATTTTATTTATTTTATGTATGTGAGTACACTGTCACTCTCTTCAGACATACCAGAAGGCGGCATCAGATCCCATTGCAGAGGCTGTGAGCCATCATGTGGTTGCTAGGAATTGAACTCAAGACCTTTGGAAGAGCAGTCAGTGCTCTTAACCACTAAACCATCTCTCCAGCCCAATACAGTTTTTTTTTTTTTAAGAAAGAAAACATTGGAAATGAACCACATCTATTGAACTTGCACAGACCTTGTCCTTGTTATTGTCTATCATGTATTAAACCAGCTCTGTGTATAGCAGCCACATTCCTTATAGTTAGCATATGCAATTTAGAGATGTTTTTAGGAAATGGGAGATATATGTGACTATACACAGGTAGCGCTGTATGTAAAAGATCTGAGTGTTCACACATTTCATTATCTTTGGAGGATCCTGAAGCCAGCACTCCACAGATACCAGAGTAATTGTGTTTGGATATAGGTTGGTGAAGGCAAGCGTTTGCCACTTCCTGAACTCAGAGCCTAAAGCCAGCAACATATAGTGGCAACAGGTATACCCAACAACCAACCTTGGCTTCTGGTGTTCTTCAGTGAGAGACCCAGACTCCTGAGGATCATTCTAAGGACAGGACTGGGAGGTGAAGGGAGTAGAAAGGCCCAAAATGTTTTTAGGGCCTAGAAGTTCATGTTGTGTCTGAAACTCAGAAAAGCCCATTAGTATTCTCAGGTGGTGTCCCAGTAATGGCCTAATGCAATGCTGGGTAACAAAATCTGTAAAGTGGTGTTGGAACATTACCCAGAGTATGAAATCTCTTATCCACAGTAAGATAAGTTGATTAAATCAGTAAACGGGCAACAGGCATGCTTCCTGTTCCGAAGAATCTCATGAACCGCAGGCTCTGCCCAAAGAGGCTTTAAGCTCTGCATCTTTTCTGATCCTTCAAGCTCAGCAAGGGGATGGATGGAGGATTGCTTTGCAGTGGAAAAAGGGCTTTGCTCAGGGTAGGTCAGATTCACAGTGGGAACTGTAGTTGGTGAATGAGGGGCATTTGACCCCTGGGTCTTTCTCCCCAAGCCCACAGTCATAGTCTTACTATGAGGAAAGCAATGGGGAAGTCTTCAGACAGGCTGACCAGTTCTGCTCACACCCATCTGGATCACCAGAAACAGGCTCTGTCACCACCTGTGAAGACCCACCATCATGTGGCCTACACGGATATCTGGGGCAGAGGGGGACTTTAGAGGGAACTGATCAAATAGGATAAAGTGTGAACTTTATTTGCTTACAGGTTTATATTTAAGGCATTTGTTTTCCTTTCACATTACCTCTGCTCAAATGATACATTTTCAGGTACTTAAGAACTTTAGTACTTCTTACAACCCATCCTTGTAAATCATCGTTCACACAAGCATTGTGTCCATGGCCAAGGTTCCATACCACCCAGCCTACATGGCTGTGTATTGCTTTGCACCACAGGGACTGGAGTTTAGGGACACAGATGGTCCCAGCGAGGTGTGACGCAGGCTTGTCTAAGGTAAACAGAACAGTGGTGTCACTTTGTCTTGATCTTTATTTCTATTCTTTTTTTTGTTTGTTTTGTTTTTTTGTTTTTTGTTTTTTGTTTTTGTTTTTTGTTTTTTTGTTTTTCGAGACAGGGTTTCTCTGTGTAGCCCTGGCTGTCCTGGAACTCACTCTGTAGACCAGGCTGGCCTCGAACTCAGAAATCCGCCTGCCTCTGCCTCCCAAGTGCTGGGATTAAAGGCGTGTGCCACCACAGCCCGGCTGTCTTTATTTCTATTCTTTTGGGAATGGGAACTATTTAACTGTCCTTCACCTAATAGGATAGCAATCTACACTGGAAGGCAACTAATTTGGGCTGTGTTCTGTGTGAGTTATCACTTCAGGGAGCCCTTTCCAGGTTCCTTTCCCGCCTTCTGTCTTGCTAGTGCTTCTTTGAAAGAGCTATGATCCCTCTCCTCAGAGCTGAGCAGTGAGTGCTCTATTCCTCCTGGCAGCAGTGGTATAGAGCCAGGTTGGAAACTAATCCATAAGGTCTCATGTGCCTTGGAGGGCTGCAGATGTTCTGCTAAGATTAGGGGTGGCTCTCATCTTGGCTGCTCAGGGCAGGCAAGTGATACTCAGTTTTCTTGGCTTGTTCTGACCACTGCATGAGATAGGATGTCAAGATGCCAAAGACACTCAGCAAGGGCAGGGCAGAGTGAGACTGGTATTGCTGTGGACACTGGCCTCAGCAGGTCCTTAGCAGGGACTGTGGCCTCACAGGAAACAGCCCTGGCTTTGTGTGGTCCATGCTTCTACACCCTGTGCCCTGTTTTCAATGTTTGGTCGGCATGTAGGTACCATACTTTGCATCTTGTACCTCCAAGAGCACACTGGTGTTGGAGGTGGTGACCAACAGGACAATTCTAGGAAGACGCATTAGGCCTGTGCTATGAGATAGCCATTAGATCCTGATGTTTTTCAGAGCTTTATGAGGTCTAAACCTGTGTTCAAGTGAGTTGGTGGTGACACTCTAAATGACATGAGAAACATCTGAGCGTGGTGCCGCTTGTGGGCTGTTAGGTGCAGTGAGCCATTGTGGATCAGCCTCCCACCAAGTAGTTGCCAGATGGAGTTGTGGGCTACCTCCAGCGTGGCAGGGGCTAGACTATCACGGGTGTCCACTGGGGTCCCTGCTGCCTCCCACCTCTGCCTGAAAGAAGCCTGCACACACTGAGGGGCTGTTTGTTCTTTATTTGCAGAGGTATTGTGGCCAGTATTTTGGTTTTCTTATGTTTTGGAGTCACACAAGCTAAAGACGGGCCATTTTCCAGACCTCATCCAGGTAACTCACCATTTCTTTTCCATGTGTGCCACATCGTGCTTCTGTGCTGAGCAGCTGCTGTATCTGTGCTGCTGGATGTGAATGTCCTGTCCCCCTCTGCCAGCTCCTCCTGTGGCTGCTACCCCACAGCATGGAGAGCTGACTGAACTTCCTCCACTCATCTCTCCCCTGTCCTGTGGCTTTCTCACCCTCTTGCAGACCAGGGTGCCCTGGGATCATAGGAGGGGGCTGGAGACCTAGGAGTAGCTCTTCAGCACTGTCTCCACTGCTTCCACCCCAAGTTCTGACAAATCTATGACATCAGATTGCCTCCTGTGAACCTCAGCTGGAGGACACAGGCCACCCACCTGCCTGCTCAGTTGGCCAGAGCTCAGATGAGGAGGCTTTTGAGACTATAAGTTAGTTGGTGTTACTTCTTAAGGGCCTTGGCATATACTGAAAAACATGTTGGTTTTTTTTTTTTTTTTCTGCCTCAATAGGAGTATAAACTGTGAAAATACAGAAACTATTTTTAGGTATTTTAAAAAATAAACACTTAAATTTGGATGTGTTGTGTATATTCATTTATTTACTTATTTTTGAGGGTCTTACTGTTGCTCAGGCTATCCTCAAATTCTTAGATTCAAGGAATTCTCTTGCCTCCCTTCCTGGATTCTGGGACCACAAGTAAGTCCCCCAATATTGCTGGGTTTTGTTTATTTTTGTTGTTTTTGTATTGTTTTGTTAAGTATTGTGTACTTACTTGTTTAACCAACCACTGTAGGAGCAAGAGATAAGGGACTAGCCTTGAGCTTGTTAGCCTTTAGGAATGGGGAATGTCTACCAAGGTGAATTAGTTCTGAGGCTATGGACATGATTCCCCTGTGGTCCTGAAGCTCTGAGCTGGGCCCTTGAGAACCGGAGCAGGCCGTATGGTTAGTGATTGCTGCTAGATTCTTGAGTGGCCTTTGAGCCTCAGTGGGCCTCCACCCTCTGAACCCATCCAGCCTTGCCACACTAGGATTTGGACCAGAGCCACAGGAAAGGGAAATAATTTAAAAAGTGCCCAATTCATTTTACAGCAAGAGTTTGTGATTTGGTTTTGTGTGTGTGTGTGTTTGAGACAGGGATCTTCTGTGTAGCCTTAGCTGTCCTAGAACTATCTCTGTAGACAAGACTGGCCTTGAACTCTCAGAGATCCTCCTGTCCTCTCAATGCTGAGATTAAAGGTGTGTGCCACTACCACCCAGCTTGTGATTTTTTTTTTTAGATTTATTTTTTTATTTATTTTATGTATATGAGTACACCGTAGCTGTCTTCAGACACACCAGAAGAGGGCATCAGATCCCATTACAGATGGTTGTAAGCCACTATGTGGTTTATGGGAATTGAACTCAGGACCTCTGGAAGAGCAGTCAGTGAGTGCTCTTTAACCACTGAGCCATCTCTTCAGCCCCTATGTGTGATGTTTTAAGATGCCATTTTTGAAGTAAGCTTCTTCCTAATGACGATTTGTCCTACAGTGGGAAAAATCAACAGAACCTGTAGAGTTATATTTGGCGTTGATATTCTCTATTTTGTAATTTAATTATTATTACACATACACATGTATATTTGGTTTATACTGGAAAGGAAAGATGCATAATTTTAGGTGTTAAAGTTATACAGTTTGCTTTGTTACAATAAAACTGCATGTGTACAGGGACAGGGGCTGGCTAATTGCTAAGGGCTTGTCCTGTGTTTGGAGGAAGAGAGCTATAAGCCCATATGGTAAGGCATCTTCCTCTCAAGAGACACTTGAAGTGTCTCCAAGACACGCAGGTTCTCTAGTCCAGGGGCACGAGCCCTATATCATGGTAAACACAAATCACCATGTCTGAAAGGTTTTAGAGCTTTCGGTGGTTCCCACAGAACTCTGATCTAAGTGACTACAGTTCCAGCTTCCGGTACTAGAATGTTGTCCCTCTCCCTCCATTTTTTTTTTTTAAATAGGGGTCTCACTGTGTAGCTCAGGCTGCCTAGAACTATGTTGAGCAGGCTGGTTTCTGTCTCCCAAGTGCTGGGATTAAAGGCGTGTTACCAAGCCCAGGAGTCCTCGCCTAACATGCATGCTCACCTGTGGGTTACCTTGAGAGCTCTGCTCTGCCTTTCTTTCTAGTGTAGTTGCTTTGCATAAGCTCTAGGCTTCTTCACCATTCTGTGGTATTCATGTAGGAAGTCTGTTCTCAGCCACCTCCCACTTCACTTTTTGTTGATATACTGAACATGGAACCTGGGGCCTCCAGTGAAAGGGTGTGTGCTGTCACAGAGCAAGCTCAGTGCATTGTGAGGGACAGCTCCCACAGTGTCTGCCCCAGGGAGGAGGGCTCCCTGCCCTAAAGACCCAGTCAGGCTACCTCAACCGAGGCCATTATCTGCCTGGCCTCATTAGAGCAGCAAACTGAGGCTTCAGCTGACCTGTCTGGGGAGTTGCTTTATTTGGAAACTGTAATTGGCTGTGATTCCAAGTGAATACCTTGAAACAGGTCCTGGTTCTTTTTAAAGTCTTCCTCCTTTCAGTTTTTTGCTTTTGTTTTGTCTGTTTGCAGTGCTAGGAGCTGAACCCTGGGCCTCATTCATACAGATGTGCCCCACTGAGCTGTGGCTCCACCCCCTTCCCAAAAGCTGGGGTTCAGCTCCTTCCTCAGCACTGCTGAGCTGCCTTTGATCCTTGCTCACATTTAATGTTGGGGTAGACAAGGGCCACTAGCATCAAAACAAACACAAAAAGTCAGAGTTTGAGGATGGGGAATGTAGAAACAGCTGGATATTCAGGATGGGTCTAAAGGAAGCAAGGGTCAGATGGTTCTGCTTCTGATTTGGACTCTTCTTGGAAAGAAGATGGGAAAGATGGGAAAGAGCAGTAGCTGAAGAGGTAATGGCAGCATCAGAACTGATGACATAAAGGTTCCTGTTGAGGAGGTGTGACCTTAGGTATCTGCTCTTCTCACACACACTCTAGGAGTGGAGGTCATCTTGCTGCCTTCAGCTGGTGAAGATTTTCACACAGGCTCTTCCCCCAGTTCAAGTGTGAAGAACATTCATAACCACCATCTCTGTGTCTCAGAGTAACACGAGCAAATTCCATCGAGAGCTTCCTACATCATGTTTCCTGTCCTTTAGGGTTGATCATTTTCAACCAAGTAGATCAAGTCACACATGGAACCTCCCTGGTTCTTCAGTACAATAGTGTAATCAGAATTACAAGATTTTCGTCCCTGAAAAAGGTGTCCAGCAGAGCGTGGTGCAGGTTGGCTGCACTAGTACATCTAAGAGCAGGATGCTGTCAGCACTACTTTGACCAGCATCATAGGCCTTCTGTGCCTCCGCAGCAAGGCAAACGACATCAAAGACCTCAGGACTCGAGGAAAGCATTTTACATTTCGTAGGGAAACTCTGTAATTTCATTTAGTCCTTGCTTATAAAGATTCTATAAAGGACACCTAAGCATCCCTTTAAAAATACTGTCTATGATCAGGAGCCTCTTGGGGCTGGGTGGGGCCTAGCGCCCCAAAGCAGAGCCCCTGACATTGCTGTTATCTTGTTGTAGCGTTACTGGCGGTTTTGGCTGTGTGTTAGTGTGGTCTACGAGTTGTTTCTCATCTTCATCCTTTTCCAGGTAAGCAGCTTTTCTTAGTTGATAAAACAGGAATAGATGGTAGAGGAGGCTTGAATCCTCAGGCCCCAGAGTGCTGGCAAGAAACCAGGCTGGACCAGCACAGGTAGACACAAATTGTCTCACCTCCAGGCAGGGGTGTCTTAGTGTGGGTTCATAACAGCATAGGCTGTTGCCAGATTTATATGCAAGCCGGGACAGACACAGGGAAGACAGCTCATCTGGTTACAACACAGGTGAAGTGTAGTTCATCAGCTCTGCCCCTGGCCTGTAGCTGGGCAGCCATGGCTTTAGGAACTTTGGTCTACCTGGGACTCAAGGAGCCGGTGGGATTTGCTAATCAGCAGTGGGGTGGGATGGGAATAGAGTCTTACAGTCTGTGTTCGCTAATGGTCCACTCTACTTCAGTCACTGAATCCTGAGCTCCATGAGTGAGTGGCCAGGTTTTTTATAGTGCTAATTCCACTATCTGGGGCAGTTACGCAGGGCAGAGTCCCTGTGCGTGTACAAAACATCCTAGCAGACCAAGAACAGTTTCATATCTAGAAAACTCACTCATATCTTTGATAGTCTCTCTGTTCTACTCTACAGTTACCTGCCATCTGCCAAGACTTGTCTCAGAACACCCCCTGAATGGGCCTGTGAACCCTTCTGTAGGGTTGGCTGTTGTCTAGCCCTGTCGTCTGTACCATCCTTCCTCGCAGTCTGTTCTCTTCTATTTCCTACTCTTGCCTTACTCCTCTAGCTGAACTTCTGGAGGCTGTTCACAAGCACAGACCTCCTTAACTGGTTCTCGACCTTATGGGAGTATCCAGCCTTTCTGTGAGGTGCAATCTGAGCTCTGACTTTTCTCAGAAGCCTTCACCTAGTGGAAGCAGTTCAGGTGTAGCTGGTTTATTGTTTTCATTATTAGATTTTAGGCTATTTGATTTTGTCAAATGCACTTTCTGCATTAGGTAAGATGATTATCTGAATTTTTCCTTTATTGGTGATGGTATTTACACCAAGTAATTTTTAAAATGTGGTTCATTTGGGATGTTCTGTTGGTTTGGTTTAGTTTTGAGGCAGGGTCTTGTATAGCCAAGGCTGGCCCTGAACTTGCAGTACATTTACGTCCTCCTGCTTCTACTTCCCCAAGGGCTGCGGTCAGAGATGTGCACTGCCATACCTGGCAGGATTTTCTTCTTGGAAGCTACGGGCATTCCCGAGAGAAGGAGGTGGTGTCTAGCCCTGTCTGTAGTCTGGATCCAGCCTGCTAGTCTTCCGTCTAGGATCTCTGCATCCATATTCATGAGATACTTTCTTTGATTTCCTCGAACTGTTATTTTTTTCTGCCTTTGACATCGGAGTTCATTTGAATTTGTCTGATATATTTCTTAGAATTTGACTGGACTTAAGGTATAAGCTGTCTGTTAATAGGGCTTCTCCCTGGTAAGACAAACCTTGATTTGGAGAGGCTCCTAAGGTCTCCTTCATACAGTACCTTTTACTGTCTATTTCTGTCAGCTCTCTGGAAGGAAGTTTCTGTGTGCTATCCATGTCCAGGTAGGAGCCAGGACTTGTGCTCCACTACCTCAGGGTTGTGTATCTATGTGTTATGGAATTCCTCTTAAGGAAGCCTGTCTCTTTCCAACCATGTGTTATGTATCTAATAATTTGTTGTGATCAGCATGACTCAAAGTTATTTTGTTTAGGTTGTACTCAAATATTGCTTTATGTTTTTGCTGAAGTTCTTTAAGCCTTGGCCACTCTCCTTTAGTTTCTATCTCTGGAATCAGCCTTTTCCCTGGGGCCCTGTTCAGTTCCTGAAGAATGGATGCTAGTCTTAAGAGACTGCAGCCTGGGAACTAGATTTGCTGGTATTCTGAAACTAGGAACAAGTAGGTACCCTTGATTCTAAACTTCTGTCAAACCTAGAACTTACCTTTTCTGACATCATCTGAGGCCCTTGGGGCTTTAGCTGGAAGGTGGTTCCAGGAGCATTCCTGCCTCAGCATGTCCTCAAGTACTGTTAGTTTCCAGGACACATGCCATTAACAAGATGGCCATCTGTGGTGTCTGCACCAAGGACAGGTGAATCCTGACTTTCAGACCAGGGGCTAGACTCCCAGCTGGCCAGCCTGTTCCGTCTCTGGTCCTGTCCTGCTCACTTCTGTCCCCTCTGCTAGACCTCTTTCTCATGGTCTCTAGGCCTTTGAGGCCTCTCTTTGTCCTGGCTTGAAGTTTGCTCCAAGGGCCTCCTCCTCTTTTGTGTCCAGAAATGTTTCGTCCACCGAAGGGACAGAACTCTTACCAGCTGCTCCATCCAGAAAGATGGGCTTGTGCTTGACAGAGTCCTTGGACATGGCCCTGGACTGTGTAGGAAGGGCAGCAGTGCAGAGCTGCCTCTTCTGCATAGGAATCTAGTCTAATATCCACTGGGAGAGAGTATTTTAGGGGACTGGCATTTGTGCCCTGATGACTCACTGGGGCTAGCTGGGTGGAAGAGCTGCTGTCCTTGTAACATACACACTACAGACCACCCCATCCAGGCTGCCTTGCTAAGCTTCACCACACTAATGGCTCTGCTTTGCAGACAGTCCAGGATGGCCGGCAGTTTCTGAAGTATGTGGATCCTAGGCTGGGAGTCCCATTGCCAGAGAGGGACTACGGGGGCAACTGCCTCATCTATGATGCTGACAACAAGACTGACCCCTTCCACAACATCTGGGTAGGGGTGTTTTCAACTGAAGGGCTTCAGCAGCCCAGGACTGCCCTTGGTTTTATGGGATCAGGCAGGGTGCCCTGCAAGATGGTCCATGCTCCTACAGAGTAGGCATATGGCCTTGTTAGATTCGGATCCCTCAGAGGGGCATCCTGGTCTCTGTTGCCTGTGTGGTCATCTGAAGGTGACCACATAGCAACATACTTGCCAGGCTCTGACTTGGCATCAGCCTAGAGGGTTGTGAAGGGGAGGGGAATGACATTGGGCCTCTGCATAGCATGAGGTAGTATGGTCCCTGAAGACTTGCCCAAGATACCACGGGAGGAGACTGTCTGATGGAGGGGCTGCTTGAGATGGGGGCTGGGCCTCAGGGTCACATCCTTGTTACCTACAGGACAAGCTGGATGGCTTTGTTCCTGCCCACTTCATTGGCTGGTATCTGAAGGTAGGGTAACCTAGCTGACTGACACCCTGATTTTATCTAGTTCCCTTTTTCTCCATGTTCCAGGCCATTTGGGTCCACAATTGACCTAAGTGGTAGGTGGGTGAGCCCTGGTGAGGAAGCACTGTGCCATCCTGGAGAATATGCACAATACCAGAAACTTGCTATTTTCCAGGAGGACTTAAGTGCTAGTGCTGACTCTGCTCTTCAGCTCTATGTCCTGTTCCTAGCACTGTGGCCAGTTAGGAAGAGGGAATGAGGGAAATGGCAAGGCAAGAAGCCTAGGCCAGACTGGGCCCCAGGGCACCCCTACAACAGTGCTGCCTGTCCGTCCCAACCTCCTGTTAGAGCTCTGGGCCCCTCCCTGTTGGCTGAAAACCTTCAGATTAGAAACATGGCTGCCCATCTGCTACATTTACTAGGGGACCTGCTGGGGCTGGGGGCAGAAGGCAGGGACTGTGTGTTTGAGGGGTGTTGTCTGTAGGGAAGGTGTGGCAAAGCCTGATGGGAGCTGTCTGGCCCTCACAGACCCTCATGATCCGTGACTGGTGGATGTGCATGATCATCAGTGTGATGTTCGAGTTCCTGGAGTATAGCCTGGAGCACCAGCTGCCCAACTTCAGCGAGTGCTGGTGGACCACGTAGGTGCAGCGGGCCAGGCACAGCCTGGGTGGGCCCGGGCTGTCATCTCAGGCCCTGTGGTTAATTCCTCTCCTTTCCTGACCCAGTGGATCATGGACGTACTCATCTGCAACGGGCTGGGCATCTACTGTGGCATGAAGACCCTCGAGTGGCTGTCCTTGAAGACATATAAGTGGCAGGGCCTCTGGAACATTCCAACCTACAAGTACATCTTGGGAGTTATAGAAGGGAACCACAGAGCATTGGGCCCCCAAGGACAAGGCCTTGCTACTTGGGAGGGTGGCAAGCAGGACACTAAAGTGGTAGAGAGTCTCTTAAGAGACTGTGGGCCTGATCTCTCCACCTCTCATACAACCTAGGTTGTCCTTAGACTTGTTCTGTAGTCTAGGATGACTCTTGGCCCTACCTCCCAACTCCTGGGAGTCCTAATGTGTACCCCCATACCCAGTTTCTCTACTACTTACAAGATTTAAGAAAAAGAAAGTGTACTTGAAATGGTGGTATATGCCTACAGAGTCCACTGCTTGGGAAGCCGAGGCAGGAGAATTCCTTGAGCACAAAAGCTCAAGTTTAGTCTAGGCAATCCAGTAAGACTTGTCTCAAATAAAAAAAAATAACAATAAGTAATTAAAAAAAAAAAAAAAAACCCAGAAAAAGTAGGAGCTGAGGCTGTAGCTCAGTTGGCAGAGTGCTTACCTACCACACTCAGAGCCAAGACCACATGATCCAAATGTTGTGTGATCCCACATTTGCTGCTGTTGTAAAGGCAGACCGGAAGTCCAGAGTCATCCTCAAGTACAGACTAAGTTTGAGGTTAGCTAGCCTTAGCTACATGAGATCTTATCTCAATAAATGAAAATAAAAATTAGCCAGGCATAGTGAGACATATCTCTAACCCCAGATAGGCAGGTAGATCTTTATGAATTGGAGCCCAGCCTGGTCTACATAATAAGTTGTCCCAACAAAAAGCAGGGTTTATCCCAGGACTTGGGAGGCAGAGGCAGGTAGGTAGATCTCTTGAGTTCAAGGACAGCCTGGTCTATATAGCAAGTTCCAGAACACCCAGAGCTACACAACAGAGAGACCATGTATCAGAACAAAACAAACAAAAAACCACCACCAACAAAACAGAGCAAAGGTCAGAGAAGCTATTCAGGACAGTCCCAGCACTAGAAAGAGGATTCAGACCTAGGCCCATGGCATCACCGAAGAGGAAAAACTTGGGTACAGTAAGGAACAAGGCTCCCCTCCTGTCTAGGTGCCTCAGCCATGTGTATAGCCCCCTCTGAGTAGCTATGTGGGATTTGGAACAGGGCAGAGCCTTGTGTCTGCTGAGGAAGGCAGTACGCACTGGCTCATAGGTTCCAGCTGTAGCTCTGTGACCTGAATAAAGCTGGTTGACTGGCCATTACCCTCAGGCTGCTGGCTCTCTGGTTCCCAGGGGCAAGATGAAGAGGATTGCCTTTCAGTTCACACCTTACAGCTGGGTACGTTTTGAGTGGAAGCCAGCTTCCAGCCTGCACCGCTGGCTGGCCGTGTGTGGCATCATCCTGGTGGTAAGTCCCAGCAGCCTGGTGACTGGGTATCTATGCAACACCAATGGTTAGTTCTAGAACTGATGAACTGACCTTCTCCCATCCCCTAGTTCCTGTTGGCAGAACTGAACACCTTCTACCTGAAGTTTGTGCTATGGATGCCCCCTGAACACTACCTGGTCCTTCTGCGGCTGGTCTTCTTCGTGAACGTGGGTGGTGTGGCCATGCGTGAGATCTACGACTTCATGGATGAATTGTGAGGGCTGCCATAAGGCCTAGGGGGTGGGATGCCAGAGCCTGGGAGTCCCAAGGGCATTTGGGGTGCTGGACAAGCCAGGCAGCTACTGCCTTTCTGCAGGAAGCCCCACAGGAAGCTGGGCCAGCAGGCCTGGCTGGTGGCAGCCATCACAGTCACAGAGCTGCTGATCGTGGTGAAGTATGACCCGCACACACTCACGCTGTCACTGCCCTTCTACATCTCCCAGTGCTGGACTCTTGGCTCCATCCTGGTGCTTACATGGACTGTCTGGCGCTTCTTCCTTCGGTGAGTGGGGGTGGGAACCCAGGCCATGAGGCTTCACTGCAAGTGGTGTCTGTCCCCTCTGGTTGAATACAGACAAGGCTCTATCCATTCCCTACCCTTGCCTTGCCTGTGGCTCTATCTGCCTTGGCCCTTGTACTCTCTGTGGCTCTGCCTGGCAGATCCAGGTTCTTGAGGTTCAAGGTGACCTGCCCTGCCTGTAGCTGACACTCTAGCTTGACCTCTTAGCTATTCCTAGAATTATAGCACATATAGCCTCTTGCAGAACTAAGGTATCCAGGTGTCTATGGGGCCTATGCTGGGGGCTGCTGCAAGAACAGGTGGTGAGGTGGCTCTGCTGCCCCACAGAGACATCACCATGAGGTACAAGGAGACCCGGCGACAGAAGCAGCAGAGTCACCAGACCAGAGCTGTCAACAATGGGGAAGGGCACCCAGGGCCGGATGATGACCTGCCAGGGACTGGAACTGCAGAGGAAGAGAGGGCTACCAATGACGGTGTACCTGCTGAGGAGGGGACCTCAGCTGCTTCATGAGCCTCTCCCTCATCACTGGCCTTGTGCCATAGGGCTGTCCCATTTCTCCCATTCTCATGCTCCCTGCTTCAGAGGAGGTGGGGGGGGCATGCACACTCCACAAGGGGCACCTGAGTGTACATGTTTGTGTGCAGGTAGGTGTATGCACATATTGGCTCCTGATACTTCTCTGGGAGCGTGAGCTAAACAGTGAGCCTGGAACTTGCTCTAGAGCGAGGGTCCTGCCCTGTCCTTCTACGTGGTCAACCAAGGCCCTGGCCCATGGTCTCCCTTGTGCTCAGTCTCAACACAGGCTAGGAGAGGTATCTCAGCACTCTCTCTCCACTCTCTATGGAGTAGGCAGAAGCCCCATGAGACCCTGTGGCCCCACCCAACTTACAGCAGCATAAGTGAAGGATATAATACCAAGATGGCTGCAAAGTAGTGGGTCTGGAGTCAGTACTGAGCCATTTCCTTTGGAGCCTTCCTTTAACCAGGACTATAAGCTGAAGAGTGTGTACATGGAGGTCACAGATTGGCCTCTTTCGGGGCATGAAGTCAGAGTCCAACTTGGAGACCTGTACCCTGGGGTGCTAGGGTGTTGTCACCATGGCTCCCTGAATTTGTAGTTGTCCCCTTGAGCAAACGGAACAAATAAAGCGATGATGAAGGTGCATAGCCTCTGGCTGCCCTCTCTGCCCTGTGCCCCCAGATGCCTTGCAGAGGAAGGGACTTCCCCCCACCCCAACCCCTGAAGATGTGAGAGAGAGAGAGAGAGAGAGAGAGAGAGAGAGAGAGAGAGAGTGTGTGTGTGTGTGTGTGTTGTGTGTATGTGTTGAGGGCTTGTGGAACAGCTTCTAGGGCAGGCATAGCTGTTCACAGAACAGGTCCTGGGCAGCTACCCCTGTCTGCCACATTATTTCTCACTGGGTGTGAAGATTGGTGATCACTGAAGAATGACTATGGGAGATGACTGTCAGCCTTGCGTTACAGTTGCAGCCATTGGGGAATGCAGTAGCAAACCACCTGTCTTCTGACAAGTTCAGTTTTCCCACAAATGCAAATGTGCAAGTCATGCCTCTCAGTTTACTGAGGCAATGTGTTTCTTTGGATTTTTGAGCTAGGGTTTTGCTGCATAGTTCAGACTAGCCCTGGCCTCAAGTTCTTGGCAGTCCTGCTTTAGCCTCCTCCCAAATTCTGGTTTGTGCCACTATGCTTAACTAAAAAGTTCTTTTTAAATTTTTAAATTTTTTTTCTTAATTATATCTGTACATGGGTACAGATGTCCATGGAGGCCAATAGAGGAGGCCATCAGATCCCCTAGAGCTGGAGGTAGAGGTAGTCGTTAGCCCCATCCACTCCCAATACAACATTGTTTTCCTCCGACTTCGTGGCTGCTATGACCACTGCTGTAGTGATCAAGGCAGCGCCGGTGTCTCTGACATGCTGAGTCAGCTTGTTATGTGTGTATGGTAGTGCAAATGCTGGGCCATACCAGAGCTCCACTTGTAAGTCTTTGAGGAGCCCCATACTCTTCCACATGGTACTACATGCATGTTTCTACCAACAGCGTGTTTGCTCGTTTCTCCATGTCCTCAAACTTGCAGCAGTCTTCCTGCATCTGCTTCCCAAGTGGTGGAATTATAAGACTGAGCAACCATTTTTAACTCTGATTAGTATTTGTTCTTTTGGGGTTTGTTTTTTCAAGTCAGGGTTTCTTTGTGTAACTGCTCTGGCTTTCCTGGAACTTACTCTGTAGACCACGCTGGCTTCGAACTCAGAGATTGACTGACTGCCTCTGCCTCCCAAAGCGTGCGCCGCCACCACCACCTGATTTTTTTTTTTTAAACTACTTAAAGTGTTTTAAAGATTTACTTACTTGATGAATATGAGAAGTGTTTTGCCTGGATGTATGCGTGTGCACCACATGAGTGCCTGAGGCCAAATGTCTTTGGGTCTCCTGGCACTGGAGTAGAGAAATGGTTGAGATCTGACATGGGAACACTGGGAACCTAGATCCCCTGCAGAGACAGCAAGCGCTCCTGTCACATAACCATCTGTACAGCCCATGCACGTGGCATCTCATGAGGTAAGGTGACAGACATCTTACTGGTTTTGATTTGCATTTCCCAGGTGACCAATGGCAATGGGCATGTCTTCCTTCCTGGCTTTGTTTTAAAGCTATATCTGTAAAGATGTATTGCTCATTTTCAATCAGGTTACTTATAAATCCTGGTTAAAACAACAAAAGTTGGTTGTTGTAGAAATTTTTAAGCCCAATCTGGGGTTTCTACCCCCCTTTGACCATTTAGTTTCCGGATAAAAGACACACAACTTTTATTATTTACAATAAGCATTAAACAGCACAAGAGCTGGGCAGATATCTACCCTCTATGTTATTAAAATCTATTTTCTATCAATAACTCCAAGTTATTATTTACTATGTTTCTTTCATCTGGGCTGCTCTTAACTCTAACTGACCAAGCTTCAGAGCCATGTTTCCTTGTCTCCTGACCTATGGCTGCTTTTTCTTCTTCCTTACCTTCTTCTCCCTCATGGTCCTCTCCTGACCCCCAAGGCCCGGGAACCCTAAAACCTGCCTGTGTCTTCTGCCCAGCTATTGGCTGTCACCATCTTTATTTACCAATCAGAAATAACTTGGGGCAAGGTCACATAGCATCACTTGAGACTATGTTCAGACTTTCTTGTCTCTGGAGCAACCAAGTCTTGGGGTCCCTCACTTAGCATTATATAATACACAGCAAAAGATCAAATCTCAACAGTTGGTGGGCATGCTGGTTTATGCCTGTGATTCCAGCACTCCAAGTAATTTAGGCAGGACTACTATAACTTCAAGACCACCCTGGGTTACCGTGGAATACCTTGCCTCTCAGTCAATATTGTAGATGTTAACTGTTATAGTTGGCACACGTGACACTGGCACACCTGTATAAATAAGTGTAATCTTAGCAGAGCATGACAGTGCATACTTTTGATCCCAACATTCAGCAGAAGGAGGGAGGCTGATCTCTTAAAAGGCAAACCAGGGCTCTACAGAGAACCTCTTTTTTTTTTTTTTTCCCAAGACAGGGTTTCTCTGTGTAGCCCTGGCTGTCCTGAACTCACTCTGTAGACCAGGCTGGCCTCGAACTCAGAAATCCGCCTGCCTCTGCCTCTCAAGTGCTGGGATTAAAGGTGTGCGACACCACTGCCCAGCTTTGAGAACCTATCTTTAAGAGAAATAATAAATGACCTTTTTCTGACTGACTTTCTACAGAAGAGAGTCTGCCCCATGGTTATATGTGCACCAATAAACACAGTCCCTTCTGCTAAGGGGGAAAAAATAAAGAAAAAAATATAATTGGGGGACTGGAGAGATGACTAAGCAGTTAGGAGCTTGCTCTTGCAGAGGACCTGGTTTCTGTTCCAGCACCACACGGCTGTAACAGTTCCAGAGTATCTGACAGTCATCTGCTTTAATGAGTGGGAACATACTGCACAGACAGATATTTGTAGAACACCCATACACACAAAAATAAAATTGCCTTTAATCCCAGTATTTGAGAGACAAAGAATAGGCAGGTCTCTCAATTCAAGGGCAGCCTGGTCTACTTGGCAGGTCTATGTTCAGCTGAGGCTACATAGTAAGACCCTGCCTCAAAAGTAAGATAAACGAATTAATACAAATAAATCTAATACAAATAACTCAAAAAATAAATATCACACAGCCAGTCTCTTGTAGAATTTTGACTGACCACCCTTCTCTCATTAAGTTCTTTTAGTCATGGAAATTATTTTGGCAATTTCACTTTGAAGATTTCAACTATTTTTAGTTTGGGGGTTTTAGACTTTAGAGATTTTGATTTCTTGTGGTTTGTTTTGTTTTCAACCCTTTTGTATTAGGAAGAACTTTACCACTGAGTCTTATCTCAGTCCTCCTGGGATTTCAGGTATGGGAATGTATCTTTCAAAGTCATGCTTGGCTGGTGCAAGCCGAGGTCCTCCTCACTCACACTCCTCAGTGTGGGTAGGAGGAAGACTTCAGCTCTGAAAGTCACTTTTAGGCCTACCTTGGAGCAAGGTGTAACAGTGCGCACAGCCGGAAAACCCTCTGCACTGTCTGTAGTCCCAGTACTTCAGCAGTAGGAAGGCTGGCCAAGGCTACAGTAGCAAGTCCCTGGTTTTTAAAAAGGCCATCTTTGAGACCTAATAAAAGATCCACTGCTGGGCTGAGCATAGGCATGAACTGCCCCATACACAGGAAGTAGTCATTGCATCCTGGGTCCATAGCAGAGCTACACCAGCCCACAAAGAATCACAAGGACCTTTTTGCCAACAACATTATTTTAATAGTTATAAAGTGTCTTAAAGTTTTCTACTGAAGTTAGATCACAATGCTTATTGCCAGTCAACACTAGGACACCCAGAGCCAGAGATCCTGCTGGCTGCCCCCGGGCTGGATTAATGTTGTGTGTCCAGAGGTGTACATCTCAGAAAATGATCCTCAGGGACGGCCTTTCCTCCTCCAGGGCCCGAAGCTGGTCTTCCACCTCCTCTGCCCAGTAAATATCATACAGGCTGTACATAGGCAAGCAGGAAAAAGTGAGTTGGGGTGCCCCTATTTACTCATCCATGCCCACCTTCCTGACATCCCTCTGAGCCCCAGCAGCCCCTGTACCACCACCTTCACCAACTACATCCACTTACACAAGCTGCTGAAGGGCACAACTGGGCTGTTTGAGGCTCTCCAGCAGTTGCAGGACACCTGAGTCCCCCATGCAGTTGTTACTGAGGTCCAGTTCCCTCAAGCTGCGGTTGGCCAGCAGGACAGTGGCAAGGCTGCTGCAACCACTGTTTGTCACATCACAGTCTCCCAGCCTGGGTAGAGAGGGCAGAGCTGTTCTCCACATCTGAAATTTGGCAGGAAGGCAGCCCCTCTATACTTCAAATGTAGCTAAGCTTCCCTCAGGTGGATAAAATAGAACTCTTAGCTTCCCCTGAGAGAGGAAGAGTGCACAGCCTCAGAGGGCATATCCATGTCTCCAGAAGCCTGTGCAGTAAGGCCAAACTACATCAGGATGTACATAGAAAGAAGGAGATAGGAATACAGGCCAAAGGAGTAAGTGAGCAGGTCTACTACCCATACCAATCAGAGGGAACCCGAGGAAGCCAGAGGTACTAGAGAGTACAAGGTACATGTAGGCTAGGTGTCAACAAGAAGGTGCTATGGATTGGCTCCCTGAGGTGTACCTGAAATTTGCAGAACATCATATGTAGGTGATTGTAGCAGGCCCTAAGTCTCATGGGAGAGGACCCACACTCCTTTCCCCAAGACTTCCAGAGTATCCCACAACCAAGATGCTGTTTCCTGGACAAGAGAGACTACAGGGCTATTATCCTGTAGTGGCCTGGTCCACTCTTCAACTAGTATCCAGTCCAGAATGACCAAAAGTCAAGATGTGTTGCCACAGAAGGCAAGGCTGAGATAAATGGTAAAAGACAAAACATTAAAAGCAAAATTATGCCGGGTAATGGTGATGCACGCCTTTAATCCCAGCACTTGAGAGGCAGAGGCAGGCAGATTTCTGAGTTCGAGGCCAGCCTGGTCTACAGAGTGAGTTCCAGACAGCAGGCTACACGAACGTCTCAAAGACAAACAACAAAAGGGCAAATGATACTCTGGATGGTGAATGGGCAATTTACCAGACAATGAGAACAAAACTAAGAAATGTACGAATGATTGTCCTCTTAAACCAAGATGATCCTGGACGCAGAGAGAAAAGAAAAGGAGCAAAGACAAAAACAATACGGGGGGGTGGCGCAGCTTAATGCCAGCCCTGGAGGCAGAAGAGAGTGGATTTCTGAATTCGAGCAACTGTACAAGGATCAAAGCAGGTACACAGAAATAACCTTGTCCTCGAAAACTAAAAACCAAAACAAACAAAACACAACTAACAAAAAAAAAAAAAAAAAAAGAAAGCACATTACTTGCCCAGGCCAAGACCCACATAAAGGCAAATCAATAGCCCAGAGCACAATGGGTAGAAAAATTTACAAGCTGCCAAAGAGGGCTAGGCTTACTTGCTGCCGAGCCCAACAAACCTAAATTTCATGCCTGGACCCATGGTAGAAAGACAACTGCACATTACCTTCTGACTTCCACATGCATGTGTGGTATATGAACTTGCGGGCAAATATACACATCAACAAAAATGTAAAGTGATTTTAAAATCTGCCAAAGAGCCAGTGTGGTAGCACATGCCTTTAAGTCTCAGCACTTGGGGGGCAGACAAAGCAGATCTCTGTGAGCTCAAGGCCAGCCTGGTCTACAAAAGCTAGTCCAGGACAACCAGGGCTCTTATACCAAGAAACCCTATCTTGGAAAACCAAAAAAGGAAGGAAGGAAGGAAAACTGCCCTCCCCGCCACCAAAAAAAAAAATTAGGCAAACACATGGGGGTGTGGACAGCAGAGATCTCCCTGAAACCAGAAAGAAATGGGAGAAATAAGTCCCCCAGGTTCTACATCTAGCTCACTGACCAAGAGCACTAGAAACTCATCTAACACAGAAGCTAGACTGACTAAGGAAATGAAGGAGCCCAGGCTGGGTAGTAAAGCTGTGTCCCTAGCACTCAGGAGGCAGGGGCATATATCTCTGAGTTTGAGGCCAGCCTGTTCACAGTGAGTACCGGGCTACACAGACCCCATTTCAAAGCGGGGAGGGAGACCTCAGGCCATCTCTACCTGGGGCTTCTCACAGGAGGAGGCCCCATGTAGCTCCTAGGACATGGAGCTATGTGAACCTCTGCAGCACACTCACCAAAGCACACGCAGCACTGTGTCTGGCTGGCCCAGGGCCTTGCAAAGCTCCAGGACTCCCAAGTCTCCCAGCGGGTTGCTGCTCATTTGCAGCTCCAGCAGAGAACGGTTTTTGGTCAACACCGAGCAGAAGTAGGGACAAGAGGCAGCTGTGAGGCTACAGGTCTTTACCCTGTGGGAACAGAAAGGCTGGAGCCAGTTCCTCCAAATAGCCCTTCCCTTGGAGGTCCATTAAGGGACGCAGGTGGCTCACCCACACTCTTCTCCATCCCACCCACATCTGTTTATCTGCACCTCAATCTAGCACTGCCCTCGTCCTGACACCATCTTCCAGGGTCCACCAGCATCTCCCAAACCTTACTTCACCCTAGCCTTTCTGTATTTTCTGTCCCAGATACACCTTAGCCCCACCTCGGGCCCTCACCACAGTGACTCTAGCTGACAGCTAGGCTCTAAGAGGCTCTCACACAGCAGCCGGGCACCCTCATCCTTCAGCTCATTGCCAGCTAGGCTGAGTTCCTTCAGGCTCTGCTTGGTCCTGAGGACACGACACAGGTCCTTGCAGCCCTCTGCAGTGACATCACACTCCCAGAGCCTGTAGGATAAAACATTATTCAAGAATGTCCCTCACTCATCGCCATGTCCTCTATTCCTATAAAAAGAGACTAGGAATCAACTCACCACAGAGTCCTGAGCCTGCAGCTGGGAAGCAGCAGTCCTGAGCACAGTGCTCCAATGCCCGCATTACCCAGCTTGTTGCTGCCCAAGTCCAGTTCTTGGAGTGAAGCTTTGGAGGCCACAACATCACACAGATCCTTGCAGTTGGCTGATGTGATACCACAGTTCTCCAGCCTAGAGACATAGGACATGGTAAGAGGAGCGCTGGTGCCTGACCCTAACCCTTAGCCTCTGTGGCCTAGTACGTACTTGAGTGACTCCAGTTGACAAGCAGAGTCCTTCAGGCCCTGGCACAGAATATGGACACCAGCCTCATGGAGGTCATTGTTGCTCAATACTAGCTCCTTAAAGTCAGGCTTCACTCTGAGCACTGAAGCCAGGGGCTCGCAGCTGGTGGCTGTGAGGTTACAGTATTCCAACCTGGGGGCAGGCAGGGGTCTCAGGCACATCAAAAGGATTAAGGATAGGTCTAGAAATGCAGTATGGGGGAGACATAAGGGGTGCTGGTATCTCATTTCCCATTGCTTCCTTAGGCCTTATCTGGTTGGTCAGGCACAGTGAATACCTAGAGCCACCAGGCTCATGTGGATGCCAACATTGCTCAGGGAACCTTCAGTGAAAAGATCCCTACCAACATTCTGAGGTTCTCCCAGACCCCGGAGATAGAAACAAGTTCCTACTGGAGAAGTGTCTTCAGCTCATCTAGGATCCCACTCTACAGAATCTAGCCAGAACCCACCAGCATCAGCTCCTAATCTCAGGCTAGGTCAGCTACCAGCCCTTAGCAAAGGGGAGGCCCTGCAATCCTAGGAATCCCCTCCAGAGTTCTCATCTACTGTGCTAATGTGAGGATTACTGATGGCTGGCTGGGCTCTGGGTCAAGGGCTGCAAAGAGCTCAGGGACCCTCGCAAGGTAGACACTCACTGAAGCTTCTCAAGGCGGCACTGGGGGTCCCAAAGTCCTTCACAAAGCAGCTTCAGGCCTGCATCCCCCAGAGGGTTGTCATTGAGATGGAGCTCACGCAGGGTAGACAAAGAGCGCAGCACATTGGGCAGGACCCCACAGCCAGTTCTTGTCAAGCCACAGTTCTGAAGGCTGAAGCACATGCCACCAGCAGCAGTCATGAACAGATTCCTATCACATCTTGCAGGGTTAGGGCACTGCTTTTCCTTTAGATGGGGCCCCAGGCCAAAGGAGACCAGTGTGGTTCAGCCACATTTTTACTAGCGACTGGGACCTGGAACAAAGCCATAATGTGGCCTGTCCCAGCACTGCACTCTTCACTGATGTCCTGGCTAAAGCTGGGGTGCCCATCACCACAAGCTGTCCCTACCTCCCCAACCTCTCAATGGCTTTCTACATTACAGCTGCCTATTTGTCCAAGTTCTGCCCTGGATAGGCTGGGCTGAGCCCTGGGCTTACCTCAGCTTCTGGATCTTACAAGAGGGATTCTGCAGGCCCTGGAGCACCAGACCCACACCAGCATCACCCAGTTCATTGGTACGTAGGCTGAGCTCTGTCAGGGCAGGGTTGGCCTGGATTGCTGAGCTGATGTCTTTGCACCGCACTTCAGTGAGGCCACAGTCTTCCAGCCTGGAAACAGGACCACCGAGTCAGCATGATGCTGGCTTCAGACCCGACCATCAATCTCACAAAACAGCTGGTATGACCCATCCAGAGCCAAGAAATTCAAATATGGATGCTAACTACAATGCTTAAACTTCAAACAGGTTCCAAGTCAGCCTGGGCTACACAGTGGAAGAAAGTTGTCTCAAAAGAAACCAGAGCTAGAATTCCCTGCCTAGCTTGTGCAAAGCTCCAGCACTGAGAGGTGGGGTGGGGAGGGGACAGACAGATGTTGATAGTAGGCAGAAGAACTCAGACCTGGTCAGAGCTGCAGCAGCATGAGTACATGATGAAGCATAGCAACAGATGACTCAGTCATGGCCACATGCGGCCACTATACACCAGAACGTCCATGTGACAGACCACACCCATAGTTGTCCATATTCTCCAAAAAGCACATGACCACCATGAAAAGTCCTCAGACTAGCCAAAGGAACACGTTCAGGATATCTAGACTCAAAACTCTGGTCACTAGAGAGAGAGGACTCTGCAGAAGGGTCTAATGAGATGATCAGTAACGCCATGTGGGATCCTACGTGATCAGAATGAGGGTAAGTCACAGGGCAGATCTGGGAATCTCTATCTGCCTAGAAGTGGCAGGCAGCATGAGAATATGGGATATGGTCATGCGAGGCTGATGGAGGGCGGAGGATGCCTGAATCACCTTCTGACTCCGCTACAGACTTAAGACTATCTCAGGAAAGATGAGGAGGAAGCAGGCATCTATGTCTGCCCTGTGAACCTGAGTCACCAAGCACTGTAACAGCCTAGTGAGGTGGGCTAGTAGCAACTCTTTTCTCAGCCAGAAGGAAAAGCTGAGTAATAAGGGTTCGAACTGCTGGATGCAAGGTGCCTACCACCTGCAGCTGCAGACACCCTCCACATCAAGCCTGCCCAGCCTACCTGGGCCTGTAGTGGTTCACACATGCTTCTCATACATGATGATACATGCTAACCAAGTTCTACTACCCACCTACATGAGCTACACAACCAGTAGTCAGTTGTTGCTGTTTTTAAACTTGTGTATCTCAGACTAACTTTAAACTACTATGTACCAGAAAATGACCTTGGGCTTCTGATCCTCCTGAATCCACCTTCCCAATACTGGGATTATAGAATTGTACCACCATGATCAGTTTATATTGTGGTGGACCAATACTGGGATGATAGGATTGTACCACCATGCCCAGTTTATATTGTGATGGAAATCAATTGCCCAATTCCAGTCCAGTAAGAGCTATAGAGTGAGACCCTGTCTAAAAACAAACATACAAAAATGTTGAAAACTCAAGAGTAACATCTTGTGAAGATTATGCAAACATCTTCATGTCCATGAATAGAGTGCTTTTGGAATACAACAAGCCCTTGTCAGGTGGCCCCAAGCTGCAAGAACCACCACCTCCACAACAGAGTACTGCCCTCCCAGCCAGACTGCTTCTACCTGACACTTGTTTGCTGTCAAGGAGGGCTCTGTCCACCGATCACAGTGCCCTGGATGCAAGCATGTGGTGCACAGTGATCTGCTAAAAGAGAAAAGAAGAATTCATACCTTGATCAGCTAGATTTGTAAGAAGATAAGTCCAAAAGCAAGAGACTATTTTTTTTTTTCCAGAGGCCCAGCCTGTCCCACAATGTGTCTACAAGCCGGTGGTGTGCGCAGCTTTATCCCAGCATTGAGGAGAGAAGCAGGCATTCTGAGTTCGAGGCTAGCCTGGTTACCAAGTAGTTCCAGACAGCCAGGGCATATACAGAGAGACCACCTGTCTCGAAAAAAAAAAAAAAGTGTGTCTACGAATTGAGTCTCCAGAAGTAAACAAGGTATCAGGGAGAGCTAACTACATAGTACCACTAAAAGGAGCAGAACCTGAGTGCCTAGGACTATGTGACACAGCCACCTCCTAGCCTCTGAGGAACCCAGCCACCCAGCACCCCTTTCCTGCTGCAGACAGCACCAGGATACCAACTCTGACCTGGAAATCTTCTGCTTATTTGTGGAAGTCTGGCTATGGTCTGGAAACCCCAGCAAGGGAGCTTTCTGCTAGCATTCAGCCTACTTCGTACTCTGAGAACAAGTTGGGCTAGCACCATACTCTACTGTTGCCAAGTCATCTTTTTTTTTTTTTTTTGGATTTTCGAGACAGGGTTTCTCTGTGTAGCCCGGACTGTCCTGGAACTCACTCTGTAGACCAGGCTTGCCTCAACTCAGAAATCCGCCTGCCTCTGCCTCCCAAGTGCTGGGATTAAAGGCGTGTGCACCACCGCCTGGTGCCAAGTCATCTTACAAAGAGTCCAGAGAGCATGAAGCCCGGGCGCGGCAGCCACCTTAAGGGCACGGCAGGAAGGCACGGCACTCTGGGGGAAAAGGCGAGTATTCAGAGGCAGCTACTCTATCATTTGCTTCCATGACTTCCTTTTGAGCCTAGGAACTCAGGTCAGGCAAGGACCACCTTCTTCACAACCCTCAGCCAGCTCAGGCCCAGCCTGCAAAGGACCCAGGTGGTCCATCACACTAGGAAAGCTGGGACAACATGTCACAGGCTCTGACAAGAATAGGCCCAGAACCTGAATAAACATGCCAGGCACTGGCTGTGGAAGGATGTTTCTGAGGCCTGGGAACAGAGACCCATCCATGTCTCCACATTCCTGAGCAACTATCTGTCAAGCAAGCTGGTCTGGACACCATGTGGGTATCCTGGAGGGCTCCTTGGAAGAAGTGATCAGTGCTGTGCTGCTAGCACAGAGGAGGTTCTGTTTAAGAGAAACAAATCACTTAATGCTCTCTGTAATAGTTATGACAATGACAACAGTTCTCTGTGAAGTTACAGTGCCTGGCACAGCATGGCCTTGCTAAGGGAGTTGTCCTTCCCTTCCCAGGGGTAGGAGGATACCCTCCTTAATGCTAACCAGGGGAAAGATTCACTTTACACATATTGACAGGGACAACTGAGGCAAGGACATAGATAACTCATTGTGGTCATACAGCTAGGGCATGGAGAAATCAGTTATCCCCACCCACAACATGCCAATGAGTAAAAACAGCACTGCCTGGATCAGATGTGTCATCCAAACCCAGTCATCACTGGGGCACTACCACTGGGGTAGGGCAGCTGGAGTATTTCTAGTCACAGGCGCAGCCTCCAGGTCCACAAGTCCTGCTCTCTTCTGCACTACAGACTACCGGGTCCTAGAATATCTACCTTTGGGGAAAGCACAGGACTGGACTTTATGGGAGGCAGGGTGCCAGCCAGTTCTGACTGATCATCTGAGGTCAGGGACAAGGGATGTGAAAGTAACCAAGCAGCTGCCTCTTCTCCCACACTCCTCCCCTTGTTTGGCCTTGGGTCCAGGCCCTCAGAATGCACAAAAGTGACCAGGCTGGAGGCCTCACCAGCCCGGCTTAGAGGCATTATTCATACCTCTGCTTAGATGTGATTGGGGATTGCTAGCTAGCTGCTCCTAGCTGTAGCTCTGTTAGATTAATCCTACGACCTGAAGACACCCTCTTTGGGCCTTAAAGTGAGCTAACAGGCTGCTGGTGACAGAGCTATGGGCTCAGACTTTAGGCACTGAGAAAGACTCTGAGGAGGCATAAGTGTGTCACCCTAAGAAGGAACAGGCCTCAGAAGCTCGCTGGGCCCATGATCCCGCCCCTGCCCCCGCCCTATTTTTTGGTCCCTCAAACCTTCTGTCCAGACGCTCTGCCACGTATTAAGAAGACCGGGAAGGGATCCGAAAAAAACCCTCAAAGGCAGCCGGGCGCCCCAAAACATGGGCCTAGCTCACCTGGTGCCGCTGCTAGAGGTCCCAGACGCTCCCGTTTCTTCCGCCCAGGGCGGGGCCTAGAGACTTTCGCCGGTTCTCATTCTCTGCCCCAACTAGCCTTTCACTTTGCCTTCTGGAGACCGCCCACCGGTCTGTCCCTCCCACATGCAGACTGCACTTTGGGAACAGAACTTGACAAACCTGAGTCACTTCTTTGGGCCTGACTAAAAATATTAAAATGATCCACAGCTGTCACGAAATGGGTGCAACTGTGATGAGAGCATCTGGTATGAACAGCAGCACACACCCATCTGTCCTACAAGCCACCGAGGTTTTCACGGATAGAACAGTATTCAGAACATCCTTTCTGGCCCTGGGAATGTGGCTGGGGGCGGTAACATTACCACCTCTGATGCATGAGGCCCTCAACACCCCCAAAATGCAAGCATTTCGTCGCTATTTAGGCATTTCTGATATTTTTCTTATACTATACACACACACATATGGATGCTTCATCTGCATATATGTCTGTGCATCATACCCACGGAGGCCAGAAGAGGCAGAAGAGGGTATCAGATTGTTAGGAAATAGCCACCATTCAGGTGTTGGGAACTAATCGTGCTCTCTTCATGCTCTTAACTGCCAAGCCATCCCTCCAGCCCATGTTTAAACTTTGTAACATACTCCCAAGTTATGGGATTTGCTTTTGGTTTCTGTATTTTTGAAACAACGTCTCGATATGTAGCCCAGAAGAGCCTTGAACTTGCAGATTTGCTTCCTGAGTGCTGGGATTCTAGCACTGTGGAAGAAGTCAGCATCGAGAATTTGTCATTCAGGATCCCTGCTCTCTTGCACAGACAGCCATACACACACTTGTCAAGGAACTGGCATTCATTCACCTAAGTATTTGTCAAACACGTGTCATGTGTCAGGTGCTGTTCTGAGTCCCTCCCAGGACTTTAATAACATAAGTAAAGGAGATTCTAGCAGGTCAGCATAGGAAATCAGGAATTGTGTTCCCGAAAAGACCTGGGACAGGGAGCCCTGAAGGGAGAAAAGGAGGCAAAGAGGCAGGCAAGAAGATAGGCTGGAACTCCGCTTCATAAACCCTGCCCAGTGGCCACTACAGACACAGCTTCATCTTCATTGCTGCAGGAGCCATCCTCACGGGAGCAAGACTGGCCTGTGAAGCAGGGGATCGGGTCTTTGGAGAAAGATAAAGCCTGTCCAAGTAGAAGGAAAACTTTGGCCAGGCCAGCCTTTATTTGTTGCTAATGTGAAGGAGAATTCCTGAAAAGAAGCTGTAGAATTTCAGTGCTGTGGAGAAATTGGAATGGTGCAGTTCCAGAGGCTCCTTTATCCTGGGCTAGTTCTAGCCCTCTATGACAGCTCGTTCTTGCCCACTCTGTGTCGGTACCAACATCTTGTGACTGATAGAAACCTTTTAGAATTTGGGGGATGGGGCAGGGATCGTGATGGGGCTTCTCTGTGTAACAGCCCTGGCTGTCTGGAACTATCTAACTCTATCTATCTATCATCTATCTATGTAGGCTAGGCTGGCCTACAACTCACAGAAATCTACCTTCCTCTTCCCTCTGAGTGCTGGTATGAGAGGCATCCAGCTTCCTTTTGAAATCTTAACTTAGCAGACCAGTAGCTTCCACTAACCAAAAGCTAATAATGTTACCAGATAGCATCTTGGACTTACAGAAAAGCTTCCTCCATTTTGTTGTACCTATCTCTCTGATGTACCCACCAGTGTACTTAAACTTGCCTTGATTTATGATTTTCTTCTGTAAAACTACAAAATTTCATGAACGGCTTCCATGTTTGAACATAGAATTTGGAGTAACCTAAGTCTGTGTTCTCAGGTCATGCTCACTAACAATGACTCCAGAATAAACTGTCTCTTAGTCCCTTTAAGGTGAGAACTGTAGTTTTTGCATGGATACTCAGTACCCACAGACAAATGGCAGGGGCTACTAACTTAGGATCCTGGGTTCAGGCAACCCATGTGGCTGAACGTGTACAATGTGTTTCTAGCGTCTCACCAGGACCTCAGGACAAACTAGAGACAGCAAGTACCTGTCTTAGTTTCTGTAGAGACCACACTCAAGGAGGAAGGGTGAGAAGTGAGTGAAAGGGGGACCAAGGGCTCCCTGGGTGTTCAGTTTGCACTAACTTTATTAGATGCTGTATGGGGAAACTGACATGGGTGGGTGGGTCCCTGTATAGTCATGAGATAATGGGTGGAAAGGGCAAAAAAAATGTTAATCTTTTGGAGGCTCCAAAGGATCCACCCACAGACACTTGATTTTTAAGAGACAGCAGGTATGAAACTGGTGGGTTTTTTTTTTTTTTTTTTCACAACTGTTAAAATTGGGGGTTGGGAGGGTGGTATTTAGGGTGGGTTTTTTTGTTTGGTTTTTTTTTTTTTGTTGGTTTGGTTTTGGTTTTGGTTTTGGTTTTTTCTTTCAAGACAAGGTCTCACTGTGTAGCTCTGGCTGTCCTGGAACTCACAATGAAGACCAGACTGGCCTCAAACTTACAGAGATCCACCTGCCTCTGCCTCCTGAGTGCTAGGACTAAAGTCATGCACCACATACATGGCTCTGTCACAATTGTTTTAAAGCTGTGGTCTTGTAACAGGCCATGGGCTGGCTTTAATCCTAGCACTCTACTCCAGAGGCCCAGGCAGGTGGATCTCTGTGACGTCAAGGACAGCATGAGCTACACAATGAGAACAAAACAAACAAAAAGATATGGCCTTGCTATGTAGCCCAGGCTCACCTTGAACCCCGTACATAACCAAAGCTGGCCTTATCCTCCACGCTGAGCTAACCCTCCGACCACAGTGGCCGGACTTTTATATTACCAGCACTTCATCTAGAAGGGTCAGGATGAGTTCAAAACTAGTGCTACATAGTGAGTTTCAGGCTAGGCTGGGCTACAATGTGAAATTGTGTCTTTAAAAAGAAAAAAAAAAAAAAGTCACATACACAAAGACCAGTCTATTGAGCAAGGCGATGTCACAAAAATACATCTATATAAAAAAAAGGATACAATGTAACTTTCCTTTGTGCACAATTACCTGTTTATGTGACTATCGTGGGCTGTTTTCAGACTTTTCACTATCCTGTAACGAGGATCAGTTCGTTCTAAGGTCCTTCCTACACATTGCCAAAATGATATAAATTGCTGCAGAAATCTGTCTGCGATATCCAACAATGCAAAGGGACTGTCGCCAAGGTGCGGTATTGGTTACGTGCCCTACCACGGAAGCTGCTTCCATTTCCCCTAGAGTTTGGAAGACCTAGGGCTGGCCTGGCTGCCCGTTCAGGCTGTGAGTACGCAATTCTCTGAAGACCTAGACGATCGAGCGATCTTCCACTTCAGATCTCGCTCTATCGAGGCCCTCCACCAATTCCTCAAATCCCGAGGAGGTGCTTTAGGGGAGGAAGGCCAAGGAGCCGCTTAGTTCAGGGAAAAGAAATTCTGACTGGGCAGGTTCTTGCTTCAGGGACCTAGAGGAGAGACTACGCATGCGTAGACTCATGCATCAGGCCACCACCCTCCCCCACAGCCCACCGCCGGAGGTACGCAGTGAGATGGCGTCATCTAAGTGCGCAGACACCGCCGCGTTTGTCCCTCCCCCAGTACTGCCCCGCCCGGGAACGCCCGTCTCGCCTCCAGCTCTTCGCCGCCTGAGCTGGGTACTGATATCTCAGAGACCACGAGCTAACATAGCACGTGAAACTGACCTCACGAAGACCAAGGCCTGGAGACCCGGAGTGTGACGGCGACCTCCGGACTGGAGTGGAAGAAGCGTGGCGAGGCCTACGGGGCGTGTCTCGCTGTGGGGGCGGGGTTTGTTGTGGAGGCGAGGCCTAAGCGTGGTACTTTCGCTGACTGAAGGGATGCTTGGTACCCGCCTGATCACCACCGGAAGTCCAGCCGGTGTAATAGTCCCGCGGGAAGTCCACCCGGCTGTATAGCAGTGGTGCTCTAGGGGTGCTTGACGTCCTCATTGTTAGAAACTGATGGGTATTGTTGCTCGATTCTTGAACCTGCTTTTGACCTACGTGATGTGTTTCCGGAACGCTGCCCAAATGTGTTGGAGGTTTTTTGTTTCGGAGCCAAGGCATCACTGTAAGACTCTTGATGGCCTGAAACACTCTTTGTAGCCCATGCCAGCCTCCCTGGGCTCTGGGATGACTCTGCCTTGCTTACTTGATTTATTTCTATTTGAACAAACCCTCACTATGTGGCCACCACACCTGGTCTCTGGGTTATTTTATTTTTTTTTTGTTTGTGTGTGCGGTGTACTTGTTATACCTGTTGGAAGCATAGGAGGAAGACATCCAGTGACCCGCCTTATCACATTCCATCCTGTTCCGTTCAGACAGGGTCTCTCATTTTCTTACATTTCTACTGCTGTGCTACCATGTCCAAGGCAACTTATAAAAAAAGACTTTAATTTTTTTGTGTGTTGCAGAAGGTGAGTTCCTAATCTTCACCGTAAGGGGCGTGGCAACAGGGAGCCAGGCAGGTCTGACTCGGGTAGTCGCTGAGAGTTTATATCCTCATCTATAAGTAGGAGGCAGAGAAGCCTAACAGCCAACCTTCAACAAGGCCATACATCCTAATCTTCCCAAAGAGTTCCACCAACTTGGGATCAAGGATTCAAACAAGAGCCTTTAGGGTTCATTCTTATCCAAACTACCACACTCACTGAACCTGGTACTAGACTGGAAACCATCAAGACTCAACAATCTGCCTCTCTCTGCTCCTCATCGCTCAAGGGTTAACAGTCGCAGAGGTGCTGAGTGACCAGGCAGCCCCCTCAAATCCACATTCCATCCATACACTCCTAGCAAAATTAAAGCTTTCTATTATAATACTAAAAAGAACCTATCCACTTTGAAGGAGGTGTAAACTGATTTTGTTTACATTTTTTTGCCTTACCAAAAAATCATTCATTATAGTCAAATTGAAACCGCATAAACAAACTAGTATCAGCCTACAATCCTGTGGTCTAGATGAAAACACTGCCATTTTGATTGCTGTTACTAGCATTTGTTGTAGACCAGGATGGTCTTAAGAAATGCATTGTGCCTACAAATGTGATGTCACAGGACCTAATAGCAGGAAAAGTTTCTGAGAGACGACTTTGGAAGAAGCAGGCAACGGCTCATTTGGTAAAGCCACTTGTTAAGTCCAACAGGTTAGTTCTCTTCTGGAAGCCCACATGATGGCGTAAGAAAACTGACCGATGAGTTGTACTCTGACCTCCCCTCAGATTGTTGCATGCCCACATACATACACATTCATACACAAAGAATTAAATAAATGTTAAAGAGGAATTAAAAAGAAACAGATAAAACTAATCTTAAGTCAGTATATCCAAAATATCCTTTCAGAATGTAATTAGTATTTTTTAAATTTAATTGAACATAATTGTTCACATTCTTTCATTCTCAATACTTGAGGCCCTATGGTTACATTGCTAATGGAACATCTTGGTTCAGGTGAGCTGAATTTCCAATGCTCAAAGTCTCATGGGATTTTTTTTCTTAGTTTGTGTGCATAAATCTTTTTTAAAGTTTATACCTTCTATTACATTCTCATAATTTGAGGAAGTAGACATGTGTGGGCAACTATAACCTGTAGAATCCAGGACCTGGAGAGATGGCTCAGGGTTAAGGGCACTGGTTGCTCTTCCAAAGGACCTGAGTTTGATTCCCAGCAACCACGTGGTGACTTGCAGCCATCTATAATGGGATCTGATGCCCTGTTCTGTCACACAAACGTATATGCAAATAGACATAAGAAACAGGGTGCTGCTTCTGTGCTCTTTACTATTAATGGAGCCATTGCACAAGCAGGGCCAGCTGTGAAGGGCTCTGGCTCCCTCTAGTGGATCCAAGCTGGCAACATTCAAGGAAGAAGAGTCCTGCTGAACATAAAACAGAACATCCAGGAGCAGCAAAGGCCAAGAACAGTTTGGGGCACTTCTATACTTAGTGCATCTCTGAAAACCCACCTTGGCTGCCCCTGGAAATGGGAATACTAGAAATAACTCATGAAGTTATATATCCTGGTCCATCAGAAACCACAGAGGATCCTCAGCCTGGAAGGGAGTGTCCACAGAGGCCAAGGCGGCACTCAGAGCTGTTCTACAGTGGCTGAGCTGAGTGGTTATTTGCTACAGTGGGACTGTGGAATTCTGGAGATGTGGAAAGGTGTTCTTTCAAGAAACCAGAACACACCTGCTCTCAGCACTTCGGGGCTATCACTCTCTGAACAGCCAATTAAACAGGTTTCTTAAACTTTTGGGGGATGGGAGGTGGCGCATGGCAGAAAGATGGCTCAGAGGTTAAGAGCACTTCCAGAGGCCCTGAGTTCAATTCCCAGCAACCACAAGATTGCTCACAACCATCTGTAATGGGATTTGATGCCCTTTCTGGTGTGTCTGAAGGTAGCTACAGTGTATTCACATACATAAATAAATCTTTTTTTTTTTTTTTATTTTTTTCTTTTCCCCAGTTTTTTTTTTTTTTTTTTTTTCAACAGGGTTCTCTGTGTAGCCCTGGCTCTAGACCAGGCTGGACTCAAACTCACAGAAATTCACCTGCCTCTGATTTCCCAAATATTGGAATTAAAAGTGTGTATCACCACCACCTAGCTCCTTAAAAAAAATTTATGTGCCGGGCAGTGGTGGCGCACGCCTTTAATCCCAGCACTTGGGAGGCAGAGACAGGTGGATTTCTGAGTTCGAGGCCAGCCTGGTCTACAGAGTGAGTTCCAGGACAGCCCGGCTACACAGAGAAACCCTGTCTTGAAAAAAAAAAAAATTGTGTGTGTGTGTGGTGTTATGTGTGTATTTCAGTTAGGAATAATACACATGCTAAAATAAATCTTAGAGAACACAAGTACAAATAAAAATAGGGGCTGGATGATTCAGCTGCTAAGAGGACCCAACTTCAGTTCCCAGCACCCACTGAGGGCAGCTCACAACCATCTGTACCTCCAGCTCAAGTGTCCCATACCCTCTTCTGATTTCCAAGACACCTGCACACGTGGCATACATTCACACAGACACAAACACATAAATAAAAATAAGGGGCTAGAGAGATGGCACAGTGGTTAGAAGTACTTACTGATTTTCTAGAGAACTCAGATTGGTTCCCAGAAGTGTTCCTGGGAATCAGACATGTCTGGCCTCAGACACCTATACCCACATACATACACATACTTACAAATAATAGAGATAAATCTTTAAAGTAGAGCCAGAGAGATGGCTCAATGGTTAAGAGTTCTTTCTGCTCTTCCAAAGGATCCAGGTTTGATGGTGGGTCACAACCATCTGTAACTCCAGTCCCAGAGGATTGCATGCTCTCTTCTGACCTCAGGCACCAAGCATGTATGAGGTGTACAGACATATATAACAAGCATGTAAAACACACATTGACAACATAATAAGTCTAAAATATTTTTTTTAAACAAAGTTAAGGGCTGGAGAGATGGGTCAGTGGTTAAGAGCACTGACTGCTCTTCCAGAGATCCTGAGTTCAATTCCCAGCAACTACATGGTAGCTCACAACCATCTGTAAGGGAATCTGATGCCCTCTTCTGGTGTCTGAAGACAGCTACAGTGTACTCATATACATGAAATAAATAATTCTTAAAAAAAAAAAAAAGTTAAAGTTAAATCTTTTTATTTTTTTTGGTTTTTTTGAGACAGGGTTTCTCTGTGTAGTCCGGGCTGTCCTGGAACTCGCTCGGTAGACCAGGCTGGCCTCAAACTCAGAAATCCACCTGCCTCTGCCTCCCAAGTGCTGGGATTAAAGGCGTGCGCCACCACCGCCCGGCGTTAAATCTTTTTATAAAAGGAAAAATAAAATATCAACCATAGTCTCATTATTCCATAGGATACCACCTTCTTCCTCCTCCGCTTCCTCTTCCTTTCTTCTTTTTCCTTTATTCTTTCCCTTCTTCTTCTCCTTCTCCTTCTTTTCTTTTCTTCTTCCTCCCTCCTCCTTTCTTTCTTTTTGAGACATACCCTGGCTATCCCACAACTCATTATGTAGACCAGGCTGACCCCCAACTGATGAGATCCACCTGCCTCTGCCTCCTGAATGCTGGGACTAAAGGTGTACACCACCATATCGAGCTCCATGGGATAGGTTCTTAAGTTTTGCTGCATTTGGCCAAACTTGCTGGTGCATGCCTTTAATCTCAGGTCTGGGAAACAAGAAGCAAGCAGACCTCTGTGAATTCAAGGCAACCCAAGCCAAGTACTGATATTAAAAGTGTGTGCCACTAATCTCACTTTTTGTGGTGATAGGGATTGAACCTAGCCTTATACATTCTAGGCAAGCACTCTACCAACTGAACTATACCCTCAGCCATTTTTGCTCATTTTAATTGTCTTGATCAGAAGATCCCTACCAAAGAGACTTTCCCCCATTTTCATGTAACACGTAGAAATGGGTGAGATGTTCAAGGGTATGCATGTGTGAGAGCCCACGTGTGTGGTGTATGGGTGTATGTGGACATGTTGCATGTGCCTACAGAGGCCTGAGGTTGTCAGGAATCATCCTCCACTGCTCTTCCACCTCCTTCACTGGAGACAGGATCTCTCAGTCAAACCCAGAGATCTTGGGTATAGCTAGTCCCATCTTGCCTTGTGAATCTCCTGTCTCTGCCTTCTGAGGTGGGAACTGCTGGGAATTGCCATGGCCACCTGTAATTCAGGTTGAGTTTCTGGAGATCCGAACTCCAGTCCTCACACTTGAGCAGCCAAGGCTTTAACTGATGAGCCATCTCTCTGGCCCCCAAAAGAAACCTGATTCTAACTATTGTTACAATGTGATTTGTATGCTCAGGTCTTCAACCAACATGAATTTGAGCTTGAAATGACTGGCTGAAAGTAGAAATGCAAGAATACAATTCCTCGGACAACTGCTAAAATATATAAAGAACTATCAAAACGACAGTTTTGCTGGGCTGGAGAGATGGCTCAGTAGATAACACTGGCTGCTCTTCAGAAGACCTGCATTCAATTCCCAGCACCCACATGGCAGCACACGATTATCTGTAACTCCAGTTCCAGGGGATCTAACGCCCTCTTCTGACCTCCTCAGGCACCAGGCACACATATAGTATACATACTTACATATAGGCAAAATATTTATACACATAAAATAAAAAATAAACCTCTTTTAAAGATACAAGTTAGGGTTAAGGAAGACAGCCCAACCAGTAAGACTGCTTGCCATCAAACCAGATGACTTGAGCTTAATCCTTCAGTTCCACACAGCAGGAGAGAACCAACCGACCACTCCCAAAACCTGTCCTCTGATTTCTCTATCTCTCTGTCACTCTCTCTCTTACACACACACACACACCACACACACACACCACACACACAGCCCTGGAACTTAATCTGTAGACCAGACTGGCCTTGAACTCAGAGATTCATCTGCCTCTGCCTCCTGGGTGCTGGGATTAAAAGTATTTAATCCCTCCACCACCCAGCATACTACGCCTGCTCCAGTGATACACCTGACTTCACTATTGCCTTAATATAAACCAGGCATAGTCTAGCAAAATGAAGTCACCTCTTTCTAACCAATATGCATAACTTGGCCTTTGACCCTGATGACAGGGAGCCAATGGCCTTGCTGCTGCTGCCCATACCACCCCGTATCACTGAGTACCCTATAGCTTGTACCCTGTGCAATCTTTCATCTGTCTTTGTTTCTGCGGCACTTTGGAACTTGTCTGTAGACCCTAGGACTAGACTCTTCCACAACAAAGGGGAAGCAGAGAAATTAGAGACAGACAGCAGGGACAGACGGCAATAAAATGAGAGACCTAAAAGTAATCATCTCAACAATTACTTTAAATGAAAACAGACTCAGCATACATTAATCAAAAGAAAGATTGGCAGGGTGTTTCCAAAACTGTATATATTGACTGAGCATGATGGCACACACCTGCACTCCTAGCGCCCAGTAGGCTGAGGCAAGATGATTGCAAGGTCAAGGGCATGGGTAACAACTGGTGGGTGGGTGAATGAGCAGGACTCCATCCCTCGAGACCATTTATGCAGCTCAGGAGTTGCTACCGATGCCTTCTAAGACACTGCTGGATCTCAAGATTCTGTTGCCTGAGGAAGACCCCATGCCATGAAATGAGGCCACCAGCATAACCTGGCCAGGATCTGTACCTTTCCAGCTTTTTACCAGCTTGGTCACCTTACCTTCTAAACTAGACAGCAATGCAATGTCCTATGGCCACCCCAAGAAGGAAAAATTTAGCCAATGCCATCTATATTCTAGCAAAATTGTCAGAAGTTCAGATACTCAAGAAAATAGCTAAGAACTAGAGTCAGAGCCAGACAGCAAAGAGTGAAGTGCTGAGTTGAGTGAGATTCCCTAAGACCACCTGTTGCTGCCAAGGCATGTATTATTTCTATGGCTCCTCAGAAAGAAAAGTACATTGTCTTGACCCTGAGACACAGGTCTTGGTTTCCAGGTCTCTGCCATTCCTGCAAGGTTACCTTGATAAGGAAGAACCTGATGCTGAAGCTTGGGCCACCCCAGTTCAGGGTTCATACCACCTGGTGGAAGGGAGAAATAGAAGGTTTTTTTTTTTTTTTTTTTTTTGGTTTTCGAGACAGGTTTCTCTGTGTAGTCCTGGCTATCCTGGAACTCACTCTTAGACCAGGCTGGCCTCGAACTCAGAAATCCGCCTGCCTCTACCTCCCAAGTGCTGGGACTAAAGGCGTGCGCCACCACGCCCGGCTGAAATAGAAGTTTAAAACTGAGCCCTTATCCACTCTTCAACAAGGGAAGCAAAGTCCAGTCAGGAGGACTGACTTCTCCTGAGGGCCAATATGATCTCCTCATCCCCATACCTTGGTCCTCCCATGATCACACTAGACCTGCCATGCAGGATTATTATTCTCCCTACATATTTCTCCACAGGTCTGCTGAGGCTCCTGAGAGATATGGCCTCTTCGGCTAGAGATCCAGAAAGTCAAAAACCAAAGGAAACACAAGTCTTTTGTATCCCTGTGAGGACAGCATGAGTAGACAGGTCCAGCCAGGAGCCTGGGTCTCTCACTAACTGGGTAGTAAACAAGCATATGGCCAATTATATGTCCTGGACACCGGTCAACACCTACTATAGTTCTACCTGATATCCCTCCCAGGCCCACGCATCTCATTTTGTGAAAAGCTTTTCCCCAAGTACATCCCACATTAGGATAAGGAACTGAGCTCTACCTTTTCAAGAAAAAGACATTTAGAACATTAAGTGTCAGGATTGGGGAAGATCAGGAGCAGGGACAGCAGAATCCCAAGAGGTATCATGAACAAACCAGGTCAGCTTGGCTTTTCCTCCCAGGACCAGGCATAGAGTAGGTAATATCATAGATATAGCCCCAAACAGACAGAGATAATTCAAGGTAGCCCCAACTCTGCATCTTCCCTGGGTATCCGAATTTAAGGAGGTTTACAAATGGAAGATGAAACAAGAACACACACACACATAAAACAGACAAAAAATAGATTTAAAAAAAAACAGAAGAAGGAGAAACAGATTCTCTGGAAGGCCAACATTAAAACTGAGCTTCAGCCAAGCATGGTGGATGGTACATGCCTTTCATCCCAGCACTCAGGAGAAGGAGGCAGATGGATTTCTGTGAGTTTAGGAACAGCCTGGTCTACATAGACATGTGGCTTCCAGGACAGCCAGAACTACACAGTGAGATGGTGTGTCAATAAACAGATGGATGGATGGATGGATGGATGGATGGATGGATGGATGGATGGATGGATGGATAGCAGTGTTTCTCCCAGACTGATTAAGGGGAAAGAGTATGTGATGCACGCATGTAGCAGGTTAAGCATTCTTAGGAAGCACAGCAGAGGGACTCAGAGCCATGTCCTGTGTCAGGAGCCCAAAAATCTGGAGGCCTGGAGGAAAAGATAGGGAGAGGCCATGAGCATAAGTCCCCTCATGAATAGGGATGTCAGAAGGGATGGGAGTCCTGAGCAAAATGTGGGGGTCTAGAAGGGGGACCAATGCTGCCAAAGGGACTTTCCTTATAGAAAATAGCCACACCCTGTGATGGTTACTACTAGGCATCAAGTCCTAAAAAGGAGGGGCTAGAACCTAAGTGGCAGACATGGAGAATGATATTGGCAAACAAATAATGATGCATGGTGAGAAGCACTCTCTGTGACTTATGCTCTAACAGAGAGGACACCAGGAATAGGGACTCCTGAACCTCCACATGCAAGCAAAGACCTCTAAAGTGAAGCAAAGGTGCAAGGATACAGGGCATGAACTACCTGTTGTAAGAAAAGAGTACTCCTAAGGGGAGACTAGGGATGGGGTAGGGGAGATGGAGGGCAGAGACTCCAGCAGTATGGAACCAGGTGTACAGCTCCTCTGTCAAACACAGACTAGCCCTCCTCCTTGGAAGTCACTGGTTTCTTATAGGACCAAACTGATGACTACCACATGGCCCAAAAGGCTCTACCCTCTGGATCAAACCTGTGAGACTACAGTCCAAAGACCGAAACCCTGTGCACACAGCAAAATAAATCAACCAGGATGAAACCGAACTTTCATCCACTGGATGCCTGAGGTTTACCCTCAACATGTAGAAACAGCAGTGTCCTGAGAGACTTGCTGCTTGCTTGGGGCATGATCCTAATTCAACCTAGGTTTCCTTGCCAGGGACCATCATAGTACCAGTGGGCATGGACATTTTCTCTAAGGCAGCAGCTTTACTTAGTACTGTGACCTCTTCTATGGCCCACACAGGGCCCTGTGACATAGGTCACACTGTATGGCCATTGCTGTTTCTAGGGTCTCATCTCTAGTCTCCCTTTAGCAGTACTTCTTTTATAGGAAATGGCTCATCCCCCCACTTAGTCTGGCACCTTCACCTGAAGGCCAGCTCTGTCACTGTGTAGATAGGACACATCAGTAAGGATTAACTGTGATCACCGAGGTGCAGTTAGGAGCTGGGCCTTCTGATGGAAAGGGTGTGGGGGTCCTAGCTCTGGTCTTCCCTGGACCTGACCCCTTCATGGCTCACTTGGCAGTGCTGCAGCATGCCATCCCCGGAGAAGCACATGGCAGGCTACTGAAACACCCAATGGACTCTACTGGTCCTCAATCCTGGATCTTGAAAGTGTCATGTTATTACTCCAGCTTAGCAGAGACAGGTCTCCAGGTGCCTAAAGCCCGTAAGAGAACAAGACCAGCAGGCAGATCCCAAGGTGGCTGCTCCCCTCTTCAATTCACTTTCCAGACCTCCTTCCAGAGGCTGCCCACAGCAGGGGGTCCCTGTCCTCTGGCCAGAACTCTGGTATCATGGCAAAATGCAGAGGCTATACAATTTCCCTGGGGCCTCTGGCAGCCCCTGAGAGGACCTCAGCCCCCTTGGGTGATATCCTCCCAGAATGATTTTGATTCCTGAAAGCAGCAGCCACTGCCTAGGCATGGTCCTCAATAAGGAAGATGCTTTTTGGATACTTGTTCCAGCAGCCAATTAGTAAGTAGCACACTATCCAAGGTAAACAGACAGCCTCTCATGGCACAAAATAGCTAGGCTGGGTGACAGCCACACTAATTTATAGCCATAGTGCCTTTCCTTCTCTACTTATTCTGAGCCACTAGAATGTCTGCTATAGATGGTCTCAGGGCTGTCAAAGGGTGGTAGTCATGTCCCTCATATCCCTCTCAGCAGAGAACCCTCTGTGCTTGAACACACGCAGGTGATACATCCTGCTGGTTATTCTGCAGCTCTCGCCATCTATGGCCAAAATCCAGGCGACAGCCAGGAACCTATCCATGTCCTCCCCTGATCCTGAGCCCAAGGGGCCGCCATAAACTTCCATCCCTATCCCTTACTAGCTACATGGGCCTAAATGGCTGCTTAAAGCTTATCCACTGTAGTCTTTTCTTGAAGGCTACCTGGCCCTTCAGAAACCAGGACATAGAGCCACAAGTCCAGCTGGGACTTGTGTGGGTGCTCTTCCTCCCTTCTCTGAGGCTGTGGGGTAAGCCTCTGACTCCTGGGACACCTACCACTGTTTTCAAAGTATGGCTCCTCCACTCAGGAATAAGCTCTGCTTGTAGGCTATAGACTCTCAGGATTCTACAAGTGAGGTTCCAGCCACCCCCTTTTGACTTCTAGTTTATTATGAAAATGATGTAAAAAAGTATACAGTGAATGAAGGAACCTGCCTCATCCACAAAGGCACTGGGCTAGACTACAATAGAGAGGTTTATGGTCAATTGTGGGCAGGAGAGCCTGAGTAATCTGTTCTTCCATGAAGACAGTGCAGAGACCAACTGTCCAGGGCTCCTGCCATCACAGCAATGATGTGAGTGAGGATAGGCAGGGACTTTCCTTGCTTCACAGTGCCACCTGCCCAGCCCAGGTATGTGACTGTCCTAGGAACTCGCCTGCCTCCCAAGAAGGCCCAGGAGAGCCCATATCCAAGAGATGAGCTAGGTTCTAAAGAGTGACCCTCCTGCTGTCCTACCCACAGCACAGGCCAAAGTTTGAGCAAGACCCAGCCAGGATGAGAGAACCAGAGAAACTCTGAGTCTTGGTAGGCCCCTTATTTCAGGGCAGCTACAAGCCTGATAACAGCCTCATGGAATCACCTCTCTACAGAGGACCCAAGGTTGTGGTCAGGCCACTGGTCCCAACCTGAACAGGTGATATCCTTCATGCCGGCTGTATCTGTAGACCTCCTCAAGTCCCCTGAAGCTCTGGGATATCTACATCCCAGAGGATGAGGTTGTGGTCATGACCATGGCAAAAAACAAACAAAACAAAACAAAACAAAAAAACCCCAGCCTCAAGGTACATAGAAGTCACTCCTCAAGTATCTAGTACAGACCTTGGCTAGCCAAGGGCCACACTCAAACCAATCACATTGCCTATCTCTCTAACCTGAGTGAGGCAGCCATGAAGGGTGGACCAGCCAAGTGTGGTTAGTTGGGCAGCATACAAGGTATTGTCTAAGTCCTAAGCCCATCCTCCACCCCACAGATAAGAGTTAAGGGTACTTTTCTGGCAGGATCTCTTTTTGACACCGAGATGGAGTAGCCTCAACAAGATAGACCTGGGCACAGGCAGGACATGGGCAACATACAACCTTTCCCAGGGCCTAGCCCAGAGTCTAACTGTGTACCCTTGAAAAATTCCTAAAGGCTCTCTGTAGGACTTGCTGCTTCAGGCTGAGCAAATACTGAAGTACCATCAGGCCTCTGTTATGGAGTGAGGGATAAAGTGTGTCATGCTTCCCAGGTTAGCTCCAGTTTGAGACCCCTCCCAGGGCAGGCATGTCTAGGCCCCAAGAGCTCTGCCCCTATGTTTTCCACCCTACTGCTTCCAACATGAACACTAAGCTCCTGTCCACTCTTACAATCACAGCCCAGAATGTACTCAGCCTGTTAAAACTCCCAAACAAGGCCAAAGACAACTCCTAGTGTAGCAGACCCTATCTCCAACCCACCTTGGGTTCATGACCAACAAGGCTCCAACAGAGTCATTGAAGCTTCAGATTATGATACCTCGAGAGCCTCAAATACACACGGACAAAGGAAGCTGAACATTTGGCTGCGTTGGAAGAGAGCAAGTGTACTGCTCAACCACTCAGCAGCAGGCTCTACATCATGTCTATTGGAGTCTCCTACATTCCAAGTGTCCTAAAGAGAAGGACTTCATCCGATTCCACTTGAGACTGGAGAGGGTAAAGGGTACCCACCATGGGCCCCAGTAGCCAGGATAAGAACCAGGATAAGCGGATGGACCCTCCTGTAGCCAGGACTAGTGCCAGAATGAGGCACAGGCATGGCACACTTTTCGGGAGCAGTGAGCAGCTATCTGACCTGTATGTGTCTCTCAAGACCATACAAGACTTGGAGAACATCTGTACACCTCAGAGAGGTGGGAGGAACCAGTGAGGGAGTTTCTACCCTCTCAGGGAGTTGAGATTGCCAGGCCCTAGGTACCAGTGGGACAGAGGCCTGAGACTACACAGAAAACACTGGGGCCCTATTTCCAGAGTCCTAGGATCTCCATCACAGGTCAGACGGCTGCAGGATGTTGTGGCAGGGTAGATCTTATACTGTCATTCTTACGGTTGTATTTCATGGATCCCAGAATGCAGGAAATGTGTTTCCTGCTGGAGACAAGGGATGCCCTCTTATTCTCAAAGCCCTACTCCTCCTCCCATTAGTTAAAGGACAATAGGTCATTTTTCGTATCACCTGACTATTCTTGTGTTGCCTATAACTTTCTGCAGGAAACACATGACAGTGGGGGCAAGCAGAAGGGAAGGGCTGCACAGTCCAATGTCCCAGGCCAGCCTCCCCAGCCTCTTCTAGAAACAGGAACAAGGCAGATGATGGATCCCAGGTTCCCAGTATCTTCTGTGAGGCCACAGGCACTACACCTCCTACTCCAGCCAGAGACAAGTCAAGACCATCAAATAATTTACTGTGATTCAACATGTGCCCTCATAGGCACCTGGAGGGAACTGAGAGGGGTGGAGGACTTGGGTGCCAGTGACAACAGGGACAGTTGATGACAGTCTGTTCAAATTGTCCATGCGAAGGTCTTGGTCACATCTGTCCACCATCCCTGGTCTGGCCTGGCTCCAGCATCGTTTCCTTCCTTCCCTCCTCTTTCCTTCCTTCCGTCAGCACCTCCTCCCTGCATCCGGCACCTCCACGTCCTGAGCCTGTGCCGGGACGGGCACAAAGGACATGACTGACTGCAGGCAGGGGGATTGGCAGAATTGGGGGAGCAGGGACATCAAAGTGGATACGAAGTTCATCTGGCTAGCTGAGGTCCCTGCCTCACCTGGTGTCAGGACAGCACACACTTGCAGCTCATGCAGCCAGGACCACTTTCATCAGGTGGGTTCAGTTTCCGCAGCTTATGCTGCCGAATCTCACGTACTAACGTGTAGAAGGCGTCCTCCACACCCTGGAACAGAGGGACTGGATCAGAGAGGCCTCTGAAGAGAAACAGGGTGCTGTCTGGGTAAGAAACTCCCTGCCTGGATAAGGAAACACCCCAACACTGGAGGCTCCCTTCCTTAGCTGCAAAAGCAACACAAATAGCGAGCTGTGCTCTGGCCATCTAAAAGGCACAGGCCGCTCTCCTTAAGTAGGTTCACTCCTGAATATCACTGGAAGTCAGAGCCACTTAACTCAGGACTCTCCCAGACCCCCAGTACGTCTCAAGTTGAACAACCTAACAACACTAAAGGGCTTAAAACTTCCAAGTATCCATAGGACACTGGGGACAAAAAGAACTAGGCCCCTGGGTCACCGCTCCGGTCTGGCTCAGGGCAGCTCTCTCCATGGACCCTATCCTGCCCTGGAGCTACGTGAACCCAGAACTTCAGGGCATAAGCCCAAACCCTGGCCCTTGCCTCCCTCACAGCCCTGCGGTCTGGGAGACTTACAGCATGAGGGCCGCTGGGTCACATGGGTCCCGGGGGGGAGGGGGTCCCAGAGTGTCCCGGAGCTGGAGCCAGAGCCAGAGCGGCTGCCCTGTGTTGAGGGAGAGGGCGATGAGCTCTGCTCCCTGGCTGGGGGGTGGGGCACGGTGAATCCTTGACTAGCTGTGGAGAGGGGAACAGGCTCACCTGCCGGGTCTTGGCTGACGTTTCAATGTACGGAATGCCGTAGCTTCGAGCAAGGTCCTGGGCCTGCCGAGACTCAACAGTGCGAGCGGCTAGGTCGCACTTGTTGCCCACCAACACCATTGGCACATCATCTGAATCTTTCACCCGCTTGATCTGCTCCCTGGAGGGGGATGGGGTGTATATGAGCCAGCTAGCAGGCTGCAGGCATAACTGTGTCCAGGACATTCAAAAAAAGACATAAAGCCTCAGTGTGCACACAGAACCTTCCTCATGTATGCCATGGGCTCATGGGCTAGTGACAGGTGGCTCACCTGTACTGATGGATGTCTTCAAAGGACTTGGTGTTGTTGATGGCAAATACACAGAGGAAGCCCTCCCCTGTGCGCATATACTGGTCCCGCATGGCACTATACTCTTCTTGACCTGCTGTGTCTAAGATGTCCAGTAGACATGTCTCCCCATCAATGACCACCTGTTTCCGGTAGGAGTCCTTCAAAAAGAACACCGCTTAGCGGGGGGGGGGGGGGGGGGGTCCCCACCTCTCCTCAGACAGAGAATCCATAGAACCAGCCTACCCTTGCACCTCTCATACCCTGATGGATCAGGTAGGAGTCAGACCCATACTACCTACAAGACCTGGCTGTTTGAGCCTGTCTCGACCCTTACCCATGACCACTACCAGAGCCCACCTCTGGCAGGTAGACAGACAGAGCTCACCTCTATAGTAGGATCATACTCGTCCACAAAGTGGTTCTGGATCAGCTGGATGGTCAGGGCACTCTTTCCCACGCCTCCAGCGCCCACCACCACAAGCTTGTATTCTGTCATCGCTTCTACAGGGGCTGCCAATCCAGGAGCTCCTGCCCCACCTGCCAATGAGAAGCACACTTAGCCAGGCCCTTGCCACTTGAAACTGCCTGACCCAAGGGCTCTCTCCAGCATTGAGCAGGCAGGCCAGCCAGTGGCCCAGTCGATCACCTGTGGCACCTCCAGCTCGAAAAGGGAGGACCACCCCCCACCCCAGCACTTAAAGGCTGTGTGAGGAAGCAGGGAGAGGCCCCCAAGGCAGGGCTGACAGCTGAGAGCTTCTCCCAACCACGCACCCAAATTAGAAGTCGCTAGGTAGGCAGAAACCCTCAACTGGAGGCGCCTGAGGGCTGAGGCCACCCCCCCAAAAACAGGTCCTGCCACGGCGGCCTCAGCGTGCCCAGGCAGGCCAATGCCAACCTACAACCGGCTCTGGCCCGCCGGCATGTGGGTGCAACCTACAACTATTTACTGAGCGCCTACTGCATGCCAGGCGCGGTCCCGGCAGCGGGGGGGAGGGTAGCTGGAGAAGGACCCTGCCCTCCACTAAGACAAACCTTCCACAAGGGACCAGGGAGCGTTCACAGAGAAGAAAAAAAAAAGCGGCTGAGGGTGTGGGAAGCAGGTGACTGCAGGAACGCGACGGGTAGATGGGAGCAGAAGGCCCTGGTTGGGAGCCCAACGAGGGTGTCCTTGTGGCCCCGAGGCCCGAGCGTGATGGCCGCGGGGCGCAGAGTCTCCGGAGGCCCGGGCGGCGCCTCGCTGGAAGGACGGCCACAGGCAGAGCGAGCCCGGCCGCAGAGGCGGGCAGCCTGACGCTAGGCACGCTGCCGGGCCGAGAGGAGCAAGGAAGCACCGATCACCTGCGCCCCGCGCCCCACCCCGTGCCCGCACTCACCGCTTGCTGGCGCGACTGCCCCCGGGGCCGGGGCCGGGGCAGGGCGGGGGCGCGGACGGGCGCCGGCTGGGCCCGCGCATGAGCTCCGTCCGCGGCGGGTGCGGCTCGGGCTGCGGGCGCCGGGAGCTGACGGCGGGGACTTGGCCGGGCCCGCGCTCGCTCCGCCCCGCTCCGCCCCACACCCGTCCGTCAACTCGAGGCGGCCGGTGATTGGCCAAACTCCTCCCAACCGCGACCTGTTGTGGTTGGCTGAGCAACCCATCCGTCAGAAGCCGCAGCTAGGCGGGGCTTCCTGGAGCAGCGGGGAGGGCAGTGTCAGAACTTGGGTGCTGCACTCAACAGTGATGTCTAGTTCCTAGGTGCAGAAGAGAGAGACGGAGACGGTGCTTAAGAGCCCCGGATTCCTCGGGAGAGAAACTGGTGCACGCTCGGGTTGCGACGAGGGCCTGCCACAGAGCCTCCACCCTGCAGCCTCACCAAAAGCCCAAAGGCCCACGAGCGGAAAGGGCATTCCGACCCGGTCTTGGCGTCGGGGACAGTCAGCACCACGGACGCGGAATACCAAAGGAAGACAGAGTTCGCCGGAACCCTAGCTGCCTGTTCTCGTAGGCAGCGTCGGCCCATCACACCGCGCTCCTTGTGCTTTGGAAAAGACCCCCTACCTCTCTCAAACTTGAGGTCCCAATACTGCGTCCTCTTGAAGAACGACCCCGAAAGTCAGAAAAGTTGGTATTGGGGCGAAATGAAGTGTTCCACCCACTCAAGCAAGTAGGGTACATCTGAGTCAGACGCAAATGACATGTTTTCAACACTTTTTGAAATTTCAAAGAAACGAGTAAGCATCGTCCTCAGAAAACCGACAGGGCTTTACTCAGGTGGTGCAGGCCTGGGGTTGCACGCTCACCCCGGTCGCCGCCCGGGGTGCGAGCTCGGCTTGTTCTATTCTTCTAGCAGGCAAATAACCGAGAGCTGGCCAGAAGCCTCTCAGGGGCGGCTCTCTGAACCACTGTGAGTGTCTTCACTGAGTTCAGCCATCCGGCTTGTCTCTCTTACTCTAGGGAGCTACTCCACCGGATCTGCCGCGTGTCCCGGCAACCGTTGCTAGGGGCGGGCTCATCTTGCGGCAGCCCCGGATGCCCGCGGCTCACGAATATTTGGGTATTCAAATGAGCCCCGCCCCCGTTGCCATGGCGCTAGGTCCGCAACCCCACCGCGGTGATAAAAATAATAAAAAAAAAAAAAGCCCTCACTTGAGAGAGCGACCGCCGCGGTGGAGGGGCCTAGGGCTGCGCCCCAAGTCTTGGGCACCCTGGCCCACCCCTCAGGTGAGAGCCTGGCACAGCCTTTCCATGTCCTTTGCGTTAGGGGGAACCTGGGCCGAGGAGTACGGCCCACATCTTGTGGGACAAGGCATACAGGACAGAGTAAGCAATAAACCATGGAGTGCAGTGGAAGGGGATCACTCTTACTAGAGAAATGTATCTGGAAAAGACAGGAAGTACAGGAGTTAGGAGTGGCCAAATCGAGATGGAGGCCGTGGAGGATGACCAAGAAGAAAGAATACGTAATGTTCTGAACAGAGTTCTCACTCTGTCCATTGTCTCTTGAGTATAAGATCTGGGGCCAAACACCTCTGTATCTTTAAGGAGAAACAGTTTATGGGTTTTATACCAGAGTGTAGAGACACCCGAAATAACTCTATAAGTATGGGAAGGAGTGGGAGAGGCGGGCCCACAGAAGATAATTGACAAGAGCATTCCCAGGATCACCCTTTAGGAGTAGAAGTCAGATTTGAATCATGTCTTCATTTGCATTGGGTGACCTAGAGGGACCCTGGCTGAATCCTCACTTTATGAGCTTCATCCTCCTTAGAATGGTCACGGGGAGTTCAGGACCAGGCTCCACCTAACTGCCCCCCCCCCCCCCATTCTTGTACCTGCTTGCTTCTGGATGCTGTGACCTTGGCCAGCTCAGGTGCCACGGAGCACAGTGACCTAACCAGGAAGATAATCTAATTCTCTTTTACAGGTGTTACATGTAGACATATTGGCCCCCTTGCCCGGATGTTTGACCTACAGCAGGAGCCAGCTACCTTCAGGTACTTAGAGGAATGTGTGGTTGGAGGTAATGTCTGCTATCTTGATCCTAAACCTAGACTCGAGACCATTAATGAAGGAAGATCCACACCCATGGTCTGGGGCAGCCCAGCCCAGGGAACTGTCAGTAACCACTTGCTACTGGTCACTACAGGCATCTTGTTCGCATCCCTAGCCTGACAGCCTTTTAAAAAAAAACTTTATAAGCACATACCTGTGTAGGCGTGGTGTCGGTGTGTGCGTGTGTGTGTGCGTGTGCGTGTGGTGTGTGTGACAGAGTACAAGTGCCCTCAGAGACTAGAAAAGGGCATCTGAAGCCTTGGTTACAGGCATTTGTGAGCCACCCAACATGGATGCTAGGAATCAAACCTAGGTCCTCTGCAAAAGGAGCAAGTGCTCTTAACCACTGAGCAGGCTTTCCAGCCCCAACTCACAGCCTTTGTGAGGCCCCAGATAGCAAAGCTTGGAGCCACACTCATTGTGTGGACACAGTGGGAAACAAATATAGAACCAGGGGCCAAGGAGATGGCTCAGACAACAAATTGATTGGTTTATAATCATGAAGACCTGAGCTTGATCCCCAAACTTATCATACAAAATGCCAGGCATGGTAGTGTGGGCTTATAATCCCAGCACTGTGGAGACATAGCTTAGCCTACTTGGTGAGTCCCAGGCTAATGAAAAACCTTATCTCAAAAGTAGAAGATGGCACCCAAGGCATGGCACCCAAAGTTGTTCTCTGGTCTCCACATACATACACATGCACCCACGCACAAATACATACACACACAAATTGTAAAATGGATAAATACATCTTTTTTTAAAAATACAGAAGCAAAGGGATAGTATCAGCCTAAGCAAAAAAACAACAACAAAAAAAATTGAGCTGAAACTAGGGCCAGGGATATGTGCTATCCAGTTATCTAGACCGTTGACATTGCCCCCAGCCCCTCAGGCCAGGCCAAATCAGGCTGGGAAATGGAAAGCTGATAGAAGATCAGAGTTGATCTCGTGACTTTGTTGGCCACTGCTGTGAACTAGAACCTTGTAAAGGAGACTTGGCCCTCTGCTTCTCTTAACAGGTTGGACGTGGATGGACCCAGCCTGGGATGGATCCCAGGGGTCTCGACCAGGCACAGCTAGTATCCGGGTACGGGAGCTGAGCTGGCAGGGCCTAAACAATCCCCACCCACAAAACAAGAGACTAGGCAGCCATGGGGATACCCATAGGGATCGGCAGGTGGAGGAGCACCTATCCCCTGCTCGATTGGTAAGTGACTAGGGCCTGAGGCTCCGTCATGGGTCTGCATGAAGTGACATCCTGGTACTGATATCTGCTTTCTGCTGATATCTAGCTTTCCCTCCACTAGGTACCCCCTGCCTTCCTACCCTTAGGGTCCCTGCCAGCAACCCAAGTGATAGCAGACACAAGCATTCCCAGGCATTGAGATCACAGATGGCACTGTTGGGCCAGGATTCCATAACTATTGGCTGAGGCCTGAGCTCAAGCCAACAAGAAGTCCTTTACTCAAGAGCTAATATTGCAACAGGGAGGACAAAGAGGTAGCATAATGGGATGCTGGAAGGGCAGCTGGTCATGGTCCATGGCTCCCTACCAAGGCTAGAGTTCCTCTGTCTCCTCTGTCCCTGCCTCAGGCAGAGTCTGTCCTTGGTACACTGACTACTTGGCAGCAGGTAAAGGTTTTCCTCCAAATCTAATGTGAGAGCCCATTGTTGTACCCCATCCCTGAGTCCTAAGGTTCTAGAGAGTCTGCCTGGGTGACTTGATGCTCTCAGTACATGAGTTTGCAACTTACTCATGGTTGGCCACCATGAAAGAGAAAACCTTGATGGATGGCATCACCCAGGATTTCCTCAGAGTAACTGGTTAGCCTGCTAGGCCAGAACCTGCATGTGCTCCCCAAGGTATCCACTGATGCCGTAGCAGGTGTGGCCCGGGGTCCTAAGAGACCAGCAGCATTTCACACACAAGAATGTCTTGTCAAGAACAGACAGACCAGTAGGGCTCCCACGCCTTGACTTCCAGCATGAGTGTTTTTGTATGTCCTCTGGTCCAGGGCTGTGGCTGGATGCTGCTTAGCAGGCCACTGGGGTCCAACTGCATTGTTGTGTCTGTTCTGAAAGTCTCATCTAGAGACTGGCACCCCAAGTGCAGGCCCTTCCCTGGCAGCACTCCTTCCCTGATAGTCAAGCAGTTACAGTCTCTGCTCAAGTCATGCCCACCAGCCAGACTCTAATGGAAAGCCCAACCTGGATGAGTCAGGGGAGCACCTCCACCTGCTCCAGTAGGTACCTTTACAGAGTCCTTAGCCGAGAGCATGGAGAGAGCCTGGAGTGACACCTGATGATTTCTGCAGCAGGCCCTGGCCCAGGTAGATGACCTCCAACTGGTGAGGGTGCTGGAGATGTGTGTGGACACCCGTAAGAACAGCCTGGGGAACTTCGGTGAGAGCCTCTGGTCACACCCATGCCCCTGTGACTGTCACAGCTAGACCTTTCAATGAGCCAATTGTATTTCCTGATTGTAAATGAAAAGCTAGCAAACACCTTGGGCAGCATGTCTCTTTCCTTAAGATTGGACCTTAGAACTAAGATCCATCCATACTCAGCTTAGAAGTTTTAGCCCGGGGTCTATGTTCTTAAATGACTTTTCAGAGGGACCACACCAAACCCCAGTACCAGTATGGCAAAATAGCAAAGGTTACTATGCCTCCCATTGGCAAAGTACTCCAGAGCTTATTTAGAAATGATCTGGAATTTATAGATACAGTGTACAAATGTTACATTGATCTCTCATGAACCCTTTCCCCAGAATCCCCTTCTACAATTACCACAGAGATCTTATCATTCTCTCTCTCTTACTCAGCTTCACTTGAGCACACACACACACACACACCTGAAAACCATGTTTTTTAAATCTGTTTGAGATACGGTTCCTCTTGTTCATTAATGCTTTAGTGCCCACTTCCTACAGAGAACATTATCTTAAGTACTCTCAGTATAAAGATCCAAGTCTGAAAAGAATACTGATTGAGTGCTCTTATCTATGCTACAGACCTTGTTCAAATTTCACCAAAACCATCCCAACAGGAAAGATTCTTGCTGTTCAGGATGCTTGTACATTTTGTTTGCTTTTCTCTGATTACAAGTGAAGTTAAACACTCCCCATCCTGGTTAGCTTGGTTTTCAGCTTTGCATATAAGTGTTTGACAGCTCCATGTAGGATCTCTGTGCACCTGTGAGATCAAGGAACGCCTGCTCTTCCTTGGGGCCTTATAGGCTACCCTACACCCCTCTTTTCATCTTTCAGGGATTCTGTCTCAGAGGGTCAGGGTCCCACCCTAAGAAGCTTTGAAAATGGGAGCTTTCTGGAGCTTTAGGCTGTGCAGGACATTGGCAGGGCATTCCTGAGACTTGTTACCTAATTTGCTGCATAGTGAAAGATCTCTCTCGGGGTGGGGGGATGCTTCAAGCCCTGGGAGTCAATGAGGAGAGATGCTCAGGGTTCACCTCACCCATGCCACCCTGGATCCACTTCTAGCCAAGTCCTTGCCAGTGTGTGTACCTTCTGCACCATTTTACCTGTGCTAGCCTATACACCGGTGAAAGGGCATGCAGTCCTACATGGTGATGGAAAGAAGGTTCAGAATACCCTCAGAGGACCCACAGAGTCAGTCCCATTATGAGCCAGAAGAGGCCATGGGCCTGTGAACAGCCCCTCAGATGTTGATGCCTCTTGGGAGTATGGGGAGCAGAAGATACTGCAAAGACATGGGCAGCGTTGTTGGGGCCAGGCCAACCTCTTCTTCCTGTGGTCCACAGGATTGCACCTCCCTAACCTGATCCAACTGAAGCTGAACCACAGCTGCCTGGGCTCCCTCAGGTAAGAGTCTGGTTTAGGGCAAGCAAGGGCTGGGCCTGGAACTCAGTGATGGCAGGCTGCCCCTATTCTCAAGACTCTGTTTTACCCTGTTGACCCTTGGAGGCTGAAGGCTACTGTCAAATGATTTTAGAGACATTACTCAGGTGTGGGTTCTGTGGAAGGGGGGGAGGAGAGACTCTGGGGGGATGGGTCCCAGGTATCCTGCCTTCCAAGTATCTTGTTGTCCCTGGCTCCTAATTTCTAGCACCATACAGTGAGGCAAGTACCTCTTATCACCCTCCTATGGAGGTACCTATCACTTGTGAGTGATAGGAAAACCAAACCTGGGGTCTTGTTCAAGGTGGTCATACTAGGTCCTGTGGCTGGTAAGCCAAGTGTGTTCCCTGACTTCCAGAAAAGTGAGGGGTTTCTGGCAGACAGCCTCAAACCAGTCTAGACTTAGAACTTGCAGAGATCCCTTACCTAATTGCAGCCCAAGCATTAACTATACCCTAAGGGCCAGGAGATAGAGAGAAGTGGCTGATATCCCTAGGAAAAAGAGAAGGTAGGTGTTGCCTCCAAGCTGACCCTCCACTTGAAGCTAGACCCAGCAGAACACATATCTCCTGAACAGAGACTGAAATATTAAGAAAGTTTAGTGTTCTCAGAGTTCTCAAGAACTAGCTTAAAATATTGCATTCAAAATGCTAGGCCACCTTGTGGTTCTGTCTCATTGGACTAGAAAGAACAAAGTCAAGGTACCAGCAGACTGGTAGTTTAAATAAAGGTGTTTGTGAAGATGCTGCTGGCCCAAGCCTAGAAGTGTAAGGAGAGAAATTCCAGTCAAAATTCTAGAAAGAGGCTGGGATGTAGTTCAGTTGATAGAGTGCTTGTCATTCATATATGAGCTCCTGGATTCAATCCGAAGCAGCAGCACACATGCACACACACACACACACACACACAACACACTGCTCTGGCTCTCTCCTCTTGCTCTTATTTTCTCTCTCAAGTTTTTAACTATTTGAATTGGTATAGCATCCAGTTGTTTCCAGTTGATCTCCTTACATTGCTGTTTAACAAATAAAGCATTAAACAGAATTCAACAAAACAATGAAGATATATAAATGATCTGAGAGCTGATGCCTCTGTACCATGGAGCCACACGGTGCTGGAGCCCAGCAGCCCTTTCTAGAGAAGACACAGGACCTGGTTTGCATGGTATTCTAGCAGTGGCTCTTCCTTTAGATTAACAGAGAAGTTTTCTAGGTCTGGGCGAACAAATTATTTCAAAGAACAATAAAGGTCTATAAAAAGAAAGCACTTAAAATAAAATGAAGGACGCCAGGTATGGTAACAAACACCTTTAATCCCAGTACTCAGAAAGCTGAGGTAGTGTCATTTCTGTAAATTCAAGGCCAACACAGTATACAAAGTGAATTTTAAGCCACCCAGGGCTGCACAGTGAGACCCTGCTACAAACGGCTAAATCCCAGGGGCACTTAAGAGAGGCTTAGGTGCAGGCCCGTGATTTCGAGTTCGAGGGCTCAGCCTGGTTCACAGGAATGTGACTTCTCATGAAACAGCCAGGGCTACACCCAGAGAGACAAACCTTCTGTTCTCAAAAAAAAAACAAAAAAAAAAAAAAAAAAGAAACATAACAAAATAATTCTAAAGGAAATATATTCAGATTGCAAATGTTTTGAAAACACTCTCAGCAATTTGATCGGCAAAGAAAAGCGGATCGTTTTGCTTTCTTTCAGTTATCCAATCCTGCACCTAAGCTCACTGGTGTTTACCAACCTGGAATGATTGAAAATTAACAGATATTATAACAGGAAACAGATTGAATAACAGCATCCCCTAAAGTGCTATTTTAACTTAGATGACTCAAAGATGAGCATTGAATATTAAAATCTCAGGTAGTGTTATAAGGGCTAGGAAATAATTTTAATATGGTGGCTGTCATCTCACCTGAAGCTGAGATAATTTAGCCCCTGAAAATAACTACCAACATACATGCAAATGTTCTAAATGCATGGGCTGGAACTGACACAGAAAGACTTCATGCTGTCAGAGCATCTGTTGCTCAGTGCCACTGTGTGTGAAACCCCACTTACACTCTGATGCTCCACAGATAATTTGTTAAAATAAATTTGGATGGTCAGGCAATGGTGGTGCATGCCTTTAATCCCAGCACTTGGGAGGCAGAGACAGGCAGGTCGGTGAGTTTGAGGCCAGCCTGGTCTACAGAGATAATTTTAGGATAGCCAAGACCATATAGAGAAAACTCTTGTCTCAAAAAACCAACCAACCAAAACAAAACAAAATTGCACCCCTTTTATATGCCTTCATTGCTTATCATTCTCTCCCTGCAAAGAGATGCTAGGGCTCAATTCCTATACCATGTGCTAATTTAGGGATGGATTATCTTTTCTTGTTAATTCCTAGGAATTATCTCTTATATTCTGGTGCAAAGTTGTCTGCAAAGCAATGTCATTCCCAATAAACTCCAGTCTGGTCTGTCATTTGTGAGGAAGAACCCTGGATCATCAGCCAGTCTCCTTTTACCTCAGTACTGGATTATCTATATAACTTCACAGTCTGTACTACCCTCTCCTCTACTACCCTTACTCCAGACTGACCTTGATAGTCCTCAGTCATTGTGGCTCTAGTTAGTTGGGATGAGGTCATGTTGGAACAAGATAGACCCTATCAGTGAAATAGAAAAAGTCAACACACATACTGAAATGTGCCATGGGAAGATAAAGTTGAAGGTTGGCAGTCAGGCTGTGAAACCAAGACATCAAAAATTACCTGGGAGGTGCCTTCATCTACAAAGGGGGCTATTTCCCCTGTGAAGTATAGGCAATGTCCTCAGAACCCTTTTCCACACCACTGGGAAGAACTGGCACAGTTTCTTCCACCAACTATTATCTAAGAGATGGGAATTATAGTTCTAGTGGATCAACTAGCTCCACCACCAACCTCTTGCCCGTGGACCAGGTGATACTTAGAATCAGGTTCCTAAAACCAGAACCACATAGGCCACATATACTGCAGTAGCTGTGGTTGTATATACTATCTTATTTCTGTTTTCTTTTTTTTTTTCTTTTTGTGTAATTATTACAAATGTGAGAAAATACTATACTACCAGGTGTAGTGGTTCACACCAGTAATTTCAATACTTAGGAGGCAGTGGAGGGGATATTGTGATGAGTTTGTGCCCAGACTGGGCTACAAAGTGACTTCTGGCCCAGCTTGTCAAAGAATGAGACACTATTCCAAAAGTTGAAAGGAATGATAGGAGAGAGGAAGGAAGGGAACAAATAACAAACAAAGGGGTTTTTTGTTATTATTTTTGTTTGTTTGTTTCGAGACATCATTTCTCTGTATAGCTGTGGTTATCCTGGAAATTCCTCTGTAGACCAGGCTGGCCTTGAACTCACAGAGATCTGGGTGCCTCCTCTGCCTCCCAAACCTGGGATTAAAGGTGTGAGCTACCACATCCAGCTAGCAAAGCTTTTAATAATTGGCAGAAACTGCTAATAGTGGCCCATCCCTTTAATCCCAGAATGTAAGAGGCAGAGTCGAGCAAATCTCTGAGTTCTAGGATATCCTTATCTACAGAATGGGTTCCAGGAGAGCCAGGACTAAACAGAAAAACCCTGTCTTGAAAAAACAAAACAAAACAACAACAACAAACAATGACAGAAACTGGGCTGAGGATATAGTTGAGTGTCTGGTTGGATCCCCAGCACTGTATAAACCAAGCATGGTAGGTAGCCCATGCCTGTAATACCAGAATGTGAAAAGTCATGCTCAACTACATACGGGATTTGAGGCCAGCCTAGGATACGTAAGACTCTACCTGCCTACTCTCTGGGGTTAAAAGAAGAAAAAAAACCTGAGAAGAAACACTGTTGGTTTCCTTAGTGGGTCATGTCTTTTTTTTTTTTCCAGCATTACACCATCAGCACACCATGGTCTTGCCTCCTGATTGCTAGCTCTTTTGGTGTTTTTTTTTTTCTTCCTTTATAGTGCTTGTCAGGGCCTAGTAGCGAGAATCTCTTTAAACAGTAGCAATGATAGTAGCAGGCATCCTGAGCTTATTCCTGATTTTGACTGGCATGTGTCCACTGTCTCCATCAAGGATGATGTAACTGACATTGCTCCCTTAGTCTTATTGTTGTGTTCTCCCTTAATGAATTTTATTGACCCCAATGTCAATACTACTAGATCATATTTTCATTTTTCATTATTTATATACGTATGAGTATTTTGTCTGTATGTATGTCTATATACCAAGTGTATACCTGGTGCACAAGTAGAGCAGAAAAGGTCTTTGAGTTCCCTGACTCTGGGGCTACAGATAGGTATGATCTGCCATGTGGGTGTTGGCATTGCACGTCCTCTGGAAGAATAGCCAGTGCTCTTACTCTCTGAGCTCTCTCTCTCTCTCTCTCTCTCAAGTCCTGGCCTCCAACTTTGATGGTACTGCATCTGCCTAAATAAACCTCCCAGATTCAGGCATGTGGTACCACAGGCTAGCCTTGAATTTTACTTAACCTACACTATATTTAGACTCAATATGTTCCTTTGCCTCAGCCTCTTACGTACTGATATACACCTCAATCACCAGGGGTTTTTTTTGTTTTGTTTGTTTGTTTGTTTGTTTTTTCAAGACAGGGTTTCTCTGTGTAGTCCTGGCTGTCCTAGAACTCACTCTGTAGACCAGGCTGGCCTCGAACTCAGAAATCCACTTGCTTCTGCCTCCCAAGTGCTGGGATTAAAGGCGTGCACCACCACTGCCCGGCAATCCCCAGTTTTATAACATACTTTTAAACATGGCTCAACAGAAGAGTCCTAGTATCAAATCAGGTTTTTGTTGCTCATGGTGGTGGTGGTAGTAGTGGTAGGGCAGGGTATGTGTATGTGCACACACATATATGCAGGTGTCATTGCCTATGCATATTGATGTGGAGGCACAGATCAACATTGTCTTCCACTATCACACATTATGTTTTAAGACAGGGTCTCTCATTAAACGCAGAGCTTGATGTTTCAGTGATGTAAGCTGACCAGTGAACCCCAGGGATGAGCCTACCTCAGCCTCTTGCTTCCCAGTGCTTAGACTGTGTGTGATAGGGCAGCTCATAACTTGCTCGCACTTACCCACTTAGTGTTTAGCAGTCCTCATTAAAGCGTTGCATGCTTCAGGCACTTTACCCATACGCATGCCACCTCTCTTGTTCCACATGTCATGTGCATTGTCGTCTAACGGTTTAAAGCTGTGGTGGCGCATGCTTCTAATCAGGCACTTTACACCAGTCTTTTCTGCAGTTCAGGCTAGCCTGATTGGGAGTTCCAGACACCGAGCTGAGTCTCCTTTTCAAACACATTGTATGGCATTGTCTCTCTTAACTTCAATCCTTCATTAGTCTTGCCAGTTAGAAAATCAAGTCTGAGCTGTTAACCTTTTCTGCTTGTTAGAGCTCAGCCTTCTCCTGACCTCATCCTTCCCGCTAGGCTCTGTTAGTGTTTCTTCTCCTTGAGCTGAGGGCTTGCTGCAGTTCTAATCCTCCAGCTTTTTTCTTTTTTCAAAGTCTCAAGTAACCCAGGCTGACCTAAAACTCGTTATATAGCTAAGACTGGCCTCAAATTATTTTTTGTTATTTTATTTATCGTTATTTATGGTTATTGTTATTTTGCCTGCCTGTATGTCAGTGCGCCATATGCATGCCTGGTACTCTCAGAGGCCAGAAGAGGGTGTCAGATGCCCTGGAGTTTTAGATACTCGTGAGCTGCCATGTTGATGCTGGGAATTGAACTCTGGTCCGCTAGAGAAACAGCCAGCGCCAATCCATCATCTATCTCTCCAGCACCTGGTCTTGAATTCTTCATCTTCCTGTCTCTGCTTCTACATCCCAAGTACCGAGAATACAGGTGTGAGCCACAGTGCCTGCCTTGGTTTGTCTGGTTTTTGGCTTTTTGAAACAGGGTTTCTCTGGTATCCTGACTGTCGTGGAATTCTTTCTCTCTGTAGATTGGCTATCCTTGAGAGATCCGCCTATATCTGCCTCCAGAGTGCCAGGATTAAAGGCTTGACTGACCACACCCAGCTTGTTTTATTTAAAATAATGGGTGGTTGTGGGGGGATCTCACTAGGTTGCCCAGGCTAGCCTTGAATTGAGGTCATGATGTTGTCTCCTTCAGCTTTCTGAACTGTATGCAATACAGGTACACTACCATACCATGCTATTTTAACTTTTTAAAATCTAGACTTTCTTTGTATCTGACTCTACAAATGGTATATACTTTACTTTTTGCCATCAACTCTTAAAAATTTTAAGTTTTCCTATTATTACAAGGTATGGCAAAATCTAATTATTTCCTAATACTCCTCTACAATAATAAGAGTCCATCTTTAGCCGGGCGGTGGTGGCACACGCCTTTAGTCCCAGCACTTGGGAGGCAGAGGCAGGCGGATTTCTGAGTTCAAGGCCAGCCTGGTCTACAGAGTGAGTTCCAGGACAGCCAGGGCTACACAGAGAAAACCTGTCTCGAAAAACCAAAAAAAAAAAAGAGTCCATCTTTAGCTGGATAAGTGGCCCACCAAAAAAAATGGAAGTTGCCTGACTCCTTGAAGCTCAGCAGTCATGTAACTCTTTTTCTGAGCTCCAGGTTGCAAGAAGTGGGTAAGCTCTGACAAGGAATGGGCAAAAACAACTATACTGCCTCAGCTACAAGCAAACTGAAGGCATTCATTCCCTCAGGAAACCAATGTGAGCTAAGACCGGTGTGATAAAACTAAAACTCTGTCTGTGACAGAGTTTAAAAGATAGACAGTGCAGCAGTTAAGAACACTCGCTGCTCTCCCAGAGGACCTGAATTTGGTTCCCAGCAATCATGTCAGGTAGCTAACAACCTTCTTTAACTTCAGCTCCAGGTAATGGTCTAACCTTCTTCTGGCCTGCCAGGATATCGTCATACACCAGGCACATAAGTAAAAAATAATCTTGTTTTTAAAGGATCACAAAGGAAGGACAGAACCAGTTCCAACAAGTTGTCTTCTAATCTGCACATGGATTCCATGGTGTCATATATACATGAGTAGACACACACACAGAGGAGAGAGGGGTGGGGGCAGGGGGGAAGGAGGGAAGGAGGAAGACAGATAGATAGCCAGTGTGGTGGTACACCCCTGTATTAAGAGAGAGACAGAGGCAGAGAGGAAAGAGACAGAGGGAAACAAAGAAAAGAAGAAAGAAAGAATAAACTACTATGAAAAATAAGAGTCACAGAGATGGTGGCAGAGAGGAGGCCTAACTCATAGAATCTGGGATCTTGACAGAAGTAAACTGTGATGATAGAACACAGAAAATGTATGTAGAAAACATGTCATAAAGTAAAGAGGCTCTGGAAAGAAAAAAATCAAAACATAACTGACTCCAGGATAATCAAGAAAAAAATCAAATTGCTTTTTTTTTTGAGACAGAGTTTCTTTGTAGAGCCCTGGCTGTCCTGGAACTTACTCTGTAGACCAGGGTGGCTTTGAACTCACAGAAATCTGCTTGCCTGTGCCTCCTGAGTACTGGGACTAAAGGTATGCACCACCACACCCAGCTTCAAATTGCTTTTAAGAAGGGGAAATGGGGCTTTCCTCAAACTCCCATGAAACATCCAAAGGCAGAAGGTGGAGCATAGCTCTCAGCAGCAGGAAGACAACATTGCCAAGACATGCCCAGCAGAAGCAGCAGGGGTCTGTGAGAACCAAGAAATGAAGATTATCTGGATAAGATAAGACTGTCTGCATGGGTCACTAGAAACAAATTCTATCCAAGGAATAATTAAATAGTTATTTGATTGCTGGTGTGGTGGTACACACCTGTGCTAATAAGCTGAAACATGAAAACTGCCTCAAGTTCCTGGCCAGCCTGAGTTACAGAATGAGAACATTTTGAAAGGGGGGCTGGAAAGATGACCTAGCAGTTAAAAGCATATACTGCTCTTCAGAGGACCTAGATTCAGTTCCAGTACCCACATGGAGTGGCTTGGCACCACCTGCTACTCTAACCCCAAGGGATCTGATACCCTCTTTTGCCCTCCATGAGCACCCACACAGACGTGTATACACACGCACACACAAACACATTTTAAAAAGAAAAAAAATGGTGATTTAAGGCAACTGACTGAGTAAATGCTGAATCTTTACAACTGAAGGACAAAGACTAAAAGTAAACGTACAGTAAGAGCAGAAAACTAGCCGCAGATGGGCTCCATGGTAGATGAGTCACTACCAAAAGGACTTAGGGCCATGAGAAACAGAGGTAGTTCAGGAAGCCTGAGGTCAGGAGGCAATTTTACTACCAGGCAAAGAGCAGTTCAGTGTTACAGGAAGAGCATCACAGCAAGAGAGAGCAAGGACAGATCCTTAGACACAGAATCTGTATACATTTCAGGGAAAGAGGCTCCATGGGTATAGTAGGCCAGTGTGGGAGGGAAAGCCACAGGCAGCAGGTAGAGCTGGGCCAAGGCAGCAGCTTGAAGGCAGTTCCTCAGGGTCAGTCTGGTATGTCTCGGGCTGGCCTCTGATCCTTCTAAACAAGTTGTGGGTGCTGAGCACCCAGCATGTTTGAGAAGGGTTGACTCCAGGGACTTCTGTGCCCACAGAGATAAGCTCTCCAGGAACATATTTTAACTATGCCCAGGATGCTACAGCAGGGAAAGGTGGGGAGTAGGGATCTCTAGAGCCCATCAGCTGGATGCTACCACAAGCAAGTCACAGCTATCCCTACACCCGTGGGCAGCCAGAGTGGGTGGTAGCATGGCACTGGCTTCTGTTGGCTAAAGACAACCCCATGACAGTACTGATCACTTAGTTACTTTTTATTGTTGCTGCTGTGGCTAAATACCTGGCGAGAAGTAACTTAAAGGAGGCGAGGTTTATTTGGTTCATGGTTTAGGGGCTACACCATCAAGGCAGGGAAGGCATGACAGCAGGAGCAGCTCATATTTGTGGAAGTAGAAGCTTGCTCACATCTGAGCAGATTAAAAAGCAGAAAATGGAGTGCCAGCAATCAGCTGGCTTTCTCCCGTCCCTCATTTTATTTTCTTCAGGATCCTGCCCATGAGGAGATGCTACCCACATTCAGGGTGGATCTTCCCTCCTCAGTAAATCTTTCTGGAAATGCCTTCACAGACACATGCTCCCAATGTGTCTCCTAAGTGATTCTAACTCCAGTCAGGTTGACATTGGAGATTAACCATCACACCACTCTGCCTGCCTTCTGCAGAGACCTGGGCACTTCTCTGGGCCAGCTGCAGGTGCTGTGGCTGGCTCGCTGTGGCCTGACTGACTTGGATGGCATTGGCTCCTTCTTGGCACTGAAGGTAAGTCTGTAGCACTTGGGGGCAAGGAATGGAGATTAAGTCAGACCCCAGCTGAGATCCCCCATGTGGTCCTTAGGAACTTTATGTCTCCTACAACAACATCTCGGACCTGAGCCCACTGTGTCTGCTCGAGCAGCTGGAGGTGCTGGACCTTGAGGGCAATAATGTGGAGGACCTGGGGCAGATGCGGTACCTGCAGCTGTGCCCACGCTTGGCCACGCTCACACTGGAGGGGAATCTGGTGTCCCTGAAGCCAGACCCTGGCCCTTCCAACAAGGTGTGTATGTGGCACACCCAGTCAGCATATATTTGGGAGGGGCCCCCACAGAATGGGGACCTCTAGGCCCACATGTACCTTCTGGCTTGTTCTCTGTGAGCTCTATCTCTTCTGTTGCTGGAGGCCTAAACAGCCTAACGCTGTTTTGAAATATCAGGTATATGCAAGCTCCTTTACAGCAGGTGAATCCACATGCACCCCACAAATGCCACACATGCTCCAAGTTCACTGTTCACCTCAATAACTGCTGCTTGTTGACCCATGATCAGCTCCACATGCTAGAGGGCTTCCTTGAACCTTGGCTGTGGGTTTCAGGGGTGAGGATACACATTCTGAGAGGATGAAAGTCCAGTCCCAGCAGGCCTTAGGCTCTAGTAGGATAAGGCAGTATCACTACCCTGTCTCCTTTGTCCTGCACCATAGCAGTCTGGAAGAGGGAGTCCCAGGAAACAGCTGACCTACGGGGCCCACTAGACTCAAGTCTACTGCCCCCCACTCTCTCCTTATAGGCACCCCAGGACTACAACTACAGAGCAGAGGTAACGAAGCTCATCCCTCAGCTCCATATCCTAGATGAGGTACCCACCACATGTACCAACTTGCCTGCTCCCCAGAGGCTGAGCCAGGACTGGCTGATGGTGAAGGAAGCCATCAAGGAAGGCAGCGTGCTTGACATTCTCCTCCCTCGGCTGGGTAGGCCAGACACTTACTTCAGATGCCAATACTATGCCCCAACCCCTGACTCCAGAAGAGACTTCTACCATCCCTCCAGGAAGACAGGCCTCCACCAGTTCCGCAAGAGGACAGGGTTCCTTGAACCCCAAGAAAAAAGACCTCCACTAGTTCCCCAGGCCTTTCAGAGATAGGTGACTGCACTTTATTCCCTTTCCCAGCCTTATCTCCCCAGATCCACACACACTGGTCCCAGATCAAGAGATTCCCATGAGCAGCAACAAACAATTGGCTTCCCCTGTCCTATGTTGAGGAGAGGAGGGTCTGAAGCTGTGGATCTTTCTGGAAGGAAAAGGAACTATCAAAGGCCAGTCCTGGGTCACACAGCTTCTTGAATGACAGGGTTGTGCTCTGTGGTCTGAGTTTGAAGCATGCTGGCTAGCATGAGCCCAGTCATCTCTGGTTCTAACCCTGGACAGATTGCCCCCATGGAGCAACCATTCGGAAATTTGACCCAACCTTGCCTGTGCCTGAGACTCAGCCATGGGCCTTGTCCCTGCTGGTCCCTGGGGGCCCCTTGCCTGAAGGTTTGCTTTCTGAGAACCCAGCCACAGAAGACCATGCCAGCAACCTCACCCATGGTAACTGAACCTATATGTCCCAGTGCTGACCCTGCAGTACCTTGACCCCAAACCATAGCCATACCCTCTTTTTCAGGTCCAGGTCAAGTTCTCTGTGGGAACCCCACCAAAGGCCTTCGGGAACGAAGAAACCAATACCAGGTATGCCTTTCCCACACTCCAAAGTAGGCAAGGACTATAGCCCTCCTTCCCAAAGTAGACCATCACCTATTGCCCTCACCCCACAATACCATCACCCAGAGACCTTCTCCTGAATTAGACCACCACCCAGAGCTTCCCCCACCATGTATCAGTGTCCAGGACTACTGGCATCCCATGCTCTGGCCCTCCCATTCCAGGGTCAGGGTCCCCATACCAGCCCTTTCCCTCTCTAGGAATGGGCACCCCTGGAACAGCTGCCCCCACATAGGCCAGATCTGGCCATCAGACCCTCCACCCCAAGGCCTGACCCTGCAGAAAGCTGTGACCTGGCCATGACTGGGCTTCGGGCCTGGAGGGAGCCTGGCCTGCGGTTGGTGCCCCTCTCCCTGCCAGCCCTATCACCTTTTATCCTGTCTGGTGTGGGGGGCATCTGGGATGGAAGCTTCCATGGCTGAGCAGCCACTGGTCCCCCAGGATAGCCACAGGAGCCACAGGCCAGTGATCCATCCCAGTGTGATGGTCATTTGGGTCTGGGTCTGAGACAGACATGGTTGCAGCTCTCCCTTTTCCCCACCTCAGTCCTCTTCTCCAAAGACAGCTGGAGTTCCAGCACAAAAGACCTGCTCAGGTCCAAGCCCAGGACTCACAGAAGGCTCCTGTAGAACAGGAAGACCAGACTGGACCCAAAACTTCCCTAACCCCACCACGCCTGGCCTCAGGTACTACCCCGATGCCTAAGAGTAACCTAATCCACCTCAGAGCAGCCTAATATAGGTCAGCCCCTTCCTTCGACAGGCTCTGGGAGGAGCTGAATAAGACAATCCTTTAAGAAAAGTAGGGATGAGTGGGTTTCAAAACCTAGAGAGGGTTCCACCCAAGTCTTCCTCCACACCATGACCCCTCAAGGGCACTTGGGCTAATAAACGAGAGAGGGAGGCATTCCACAAAGGAGGATACAGGGCAAGTCCAGAGGCAAGCATCTGTTGAGAACCTCATGGTAGCCAAGGGTATCCAGAAACAGACAATAATTCTCAGGAGAAACTGGTAGGAATCTAGGGGTAGGAAAGTGCCTAACAGAACCATCAGGAGACCAAGGAAGAGAAGGTTAGGAACATCCAGTGGCTTCAACTCAGGCAGGACTGATCTGGGTTGGCATAGAGATACAGAATTAAGCCAGGCAGAACCCTTTCCAAGAGAACCAGAGTGACTGCAGATGAGGAGACCCCTACCCAGCAAGCCTTAAAAAGGTACATTGTAGACATGGACAAAAAGAGAAGTACAAAGGTTGTCAATGACCATCTCTGAAGGACCAAACAACCATACTTTTGCCCCTCTGTAGACTGCCTGGTGCTTAGGGCAGTGGGCAGGAAGAGGGCCTTGAGAGGATCAACAACTGGCCATCCCATGGACAAGAACTGCACAGGTTAAAGGACAGTAGGAGGGTGACCAGCAGAAGGGTTGACTGGAACAGTGCCTGGATCTCCTGCTACAGATGTTAGACCTAAAAGGCACTGGGTGACCCTAGCCACCTACCTCACACTGTTACAGAAGTGTAAGAACTAGGCCTTCAGGGGTGAACCATACTAGAGGATGAAGTTTAGATGACCCTGAGCCAGAGCCCAGGCCTCATGGCACTTTATTGGCCTTAGAACAGTGGTTTTCTACCTCCCTAATACTGCAACATAGTTCCTCATGTTTGGTGACCCCCAACCATAACATTATTTTCATTACAACTCCATAGTGGTAATTAGCTACTGTTATGAATCATAATATAAATATCTGATATGTAGGATATTTGGTATGCAACCCCTGTGGAGGTCAAACCCATAGGTTGAGAATCATTGCCTAGAACTAGCCACTGGACTAAAGCCATATTTTCTCTGGGAAGCAGATAAAGCAGGGCAAAGGGAGGTAGCCTAGTAGGAAAGGGATGCTGCCCACCTGTAGGTACCACAAAGGACTTTGAAACTCTTTCTACCTGTGGTTGCACTCCCCTAGCCTGCCACCATCTCCAGGCTGCAAGGTTATGGATGGGCACCAACTAACCATCTTGTCTGACAGGTCCTCTCTGACATGCTGTTTTCTTCCTTGCTTTCTAGAACTTTCCAGGACATCAGGCTTTCACTTGATCCCTTCTCCCCAAAGTACCCAATGCCACCTGAGTCAGGCATCAGCTCCTTGGGGAGATCTGCAGACCTGCCCTTCAGAGGACGTAGGCTTAGAGTCCTGGGCAGCTTGGGACCTAGCCTGGGTGAGGGGTCTGTCCTGGGTGAGAGATTGGCTGCAGTGACTGCCTTGAGAGCCCTGGAGGTATCCTCAGGCCCCAGCCATCGAACCCAGGGATGTCCAGACCCAAAGCCAGCACTAGGTCCAGCAGCTTGCCCTTCAGGGCTCCACTGCCTTCATCACCTGAACCCTATCCCTCCAGCCCATTCTCTCCCTTAGTGTAACCCTCCCTGGCTGACATCTCTTGGCGTAGGTGGGGCCACAGTGAAGTGGGTGGAGCTGTGGCTGGACTCTTTAGATATCCCAGGACTCTGGGTCATCTATATGGCCCAAATTCTGAGCCTGCTTATCCTAGGGTTCAAAATGGCACAACCATCCTGGGAAGATTTGCAGGTTTCCTTATGTGGGGCAGTTCCTTTCTCTTGGGACACCATATACCCTCTGTAAAAGCCAAGCGAATCATTTTCAACTCTCAGGTATGCAGAAATGTGCTTTACTTTGTAAGCAATGGTTGGTTCAATAAATTATGAAGCTGGCACTGCCTGCCTGGCCTGGCTGACCTACAACCGCCGACACAATTCCTCAGTGATGGGAGGGTAGCAGAGGAAGCGGAAGCCATATCTGCTTTCAGCTGTGTTCTGTACTGACAGGGCTACCATGGGGCAACTCAGGTCCACACTTTTCCGGCATACCTGCAGAAAACACTGGGGCCTAAGAGCTGTGTGGATTAGCATATCAAAGAGTCTTGGGCCACAGCATCACACTCACCTGAACCTTGCGCTCCTGCCTACCCAGTGAATCCTCAAGACACACTCTTGAGGGACACTCTGGGATCACGGGCAGGAGTTCTGATGTCTCAGTCTTCACACCTTCCTGCTGTGCAAGAACTTCCCCAGGGGGAAGAAGCTTTGGGTACTTAGGAGTGGCAAGATATCCCGGGTCTCTGTGGGGCGAAGAGGTCGTGAGGCTTCAGTCCGCTAGTGCTGGAGAGCCTTTGCTGACGAACACCTGGCCTGGAGATATGGGAAAGACCTGAGGAGTATCCTAGTCAGTTCCAGGCAAAGGTGGGGTAATGCAAGATGGTCTGAGCCAGGGTAGTAGACCTGTCCAAGGTGACGCCTAGGGAAATAAGGGACAGGTTTTGGAAAGCAGAATCAGGTGCTCCACCTACCCTGGCTTCTTGCGCTTGGCCCCATTATCCTTTTTCCGACTCTTCTGTGGTGATGAAGGTCTACACTCCTGTTCACCGGGGTCAACATTGGGCTCAGACTCTGAGAGCGGGAAGCGGTCAATGGACCAGTCAGTGTTGTCGGTGAAGATCTTTGAGCCCTGAGTCACGCAGGGTACAGTTTGATGTTCACTGAGGACCTACAAGGCCATCAGGCTGTGTCGTTAACTCTAACCTGGTGAGGCCGACCAGCTCCTCAACTCCTTGGCTGGGGTCAGCACTGACCTGGCCCTGGGGGTTGATTAGCACTGTCACACAGCCTCGGCTAGATTGGAATTGGAAGGGGTCCTGGCCTGAGGACACTGGCAGCTGCTTCTTGGTCCTGCTGGTTCCTTCGCCCCATACCTAGGGAAAGGCCAGGTACTAAGTGAGGAACAGTGTGGACTGGGACAAGGCAATGTGGGCTAGCAGGCAGCAGGGCTCACTGTGATGTGGTGCTGCGGGGCCAGCAGAGTACCAGGTGGGAAGCGGTACATGCACACAGGGAAGTCCCTCACAAGCTGCTGCAGAACAAAGCCACCCAAGTCAATTGTCTCTGCCTGTGACTGGTTGATGATGCGGATGAACTTCTCTCGGTGGCTGACAGCAGCAATCTTCAAGCAGCAGCCAAATGGGCTGGAGCCAGAAAGGGATGTTGAGTAGGGAAGAGGGGATCCATCCACCCAGTAAGCCACCCCTCATACAGTCCTTCCCACATTTCCTATTATACTCATGGCTGGGCAGCCCTCACTTCAACTGGGGTCTTGTATATGGGTGGTGAAGGTCTGTATAGGATTCCAAAACAGTCTTGCTATACGAGGGTGAGCGGCTTTTATGGAGATCTAGAAAAAGAAGTCCTTTATGGGGGTGAAGAACATGAGAAAGAGTCCAGTGGGATGTTCCCTGGGAGGCCAGACCAGGGGTCTGCATAATAGGGAAACAGCTACTGGGTTCAGATCCTGGGCAGAAGACATGCCTAGGACTCTGGGCAGAGATGAGAGGTTGCTAAGGAGTGAAAGGAAGATGCACCCAACTCCACCTTCTGTGTATCCGCTGAAGCTCCCAGTGCATTCCTGCATCTGCTCAGAAGAAGCTAAATCTGTTCCCTGGGGTGGGTGGCCAGTCATCTTCTTTTCTCCAGAATGCAGAACCATCGGGCAGCTGCTGGTGTCAGACTTGGTACTTTCCAAGCTACTGGTGTCTACCAAAGGCAAGGTGCTCCACTCCAGGGTCTTGGCAGGCTTCTCTGTGTGCTTGGTGGCACCCTCCGAGTCCCAGGCATCCACTTCGGAGGCCGGGGGCTGGGACAGCCTGGGACCATGATGTGTTCAGAGGCTGTTTTGGCTCCTAGAAACCCACCCACAGCCAGCCTCCCCAGGGCAATGGGAACCCTGGTTTGTGTTCTAGAAACTCAGGAGTCAGACTCAGCAATGGTAACTTAATAAAGTTGATGACGACCTTGGAGCTCTCACCTTGTTCTGAACCTATTCTACATACTACACATCATAGTTGAAGCTTAGGAGTTACATGACTTACTGGGGGCACTTAAGGATACAGTGAGAACTAGTCCACTTCTGTCAAGCCAAGTCCTCCCTTCCCCTGACCCCTGGGGACTCCCTGACCAATGCAGTTACTTTTGATCCGAATGGAAACTCATGTTGGAGAGGAGGTTGGGATATCGGTGGGCAATGCTGTTCCAATCTACATCCTCCAACCGGAAACCCTGACAGGAAATAAGAGGTTTGTAGCTCTCCCATCTTGTAGGGCTTCAGAGGCCTTATCATAATACATGTGGAATGCCTCCTGTGGCAAGCCTTGCTCACCTCCCCAGCCGTGTGAACTTCAGCATACTCAAAAGTGTCACTAGGCTCCCTTAGAACCTCTGCAGTGACCACCTGCAAGAAGGAACCACAGACTAGCTGGCAGGGAGCTTGAGAGAGGTTACCCTTCTCCCCCCAGAGCCTCTCCTTTTGACCTTAACAGCACTATGTGTGTACTAAATGAGGATTGCTCCTTGTGGAGGCATCTCAAGGGAGACAGGTTTCTCAGGCAGGCTGGGAGGGAGCCCCAACAAAGACACCTGCCTACAGAAGCATGCTGACTGCTCAAGGAGTGTTAGGGAGGGGTGCCTGAGAGGTATCATTAGGTCAGGAGCACAAACTCACCTCCACACTCCAGTCTGAGACTCAGCATGCGCCCCACCCAAGAGGAACGGGCTAACTGTAGAAGGCATGATTTTTGAAAGGACTGAAGCTCGGTCTCCAGCTGCTGCATTGCACAGAGATTCTCTTGCAGTTTATCCTCTAACTGCTGTTTCTCCTGATGAAGAGTTCCTCCCAGTGAGAGAGGCCTCCAGCAGCCCCACCTTCCACTACCAACCCTAGGTGGGTAGCGACAGCCTGCCAAGCAAGTCACTGCCCAGTTCCCAGATCCCACCCCCCACCTGCTGAGCTTGTTCCTTCTGTGTTTTCAGCTCCTGGGTAAGCTTCTGGACCTGGCTCCGCAGGAACTTGTCTTGTCTTTTGGAGTTCCTAGTAGGAGGGGCAATCTTAGCAGTCTGTGTCAAGCAAGAGTAGGTTAGTAGTGAAGGAGGCCCACAGCCACCAAACCCTGAAGGCACATACTATAACAGGCCAGTGCAGATTAAACCCTAACAGGTCTGGGCAGGGGGTCTACATGCTAGGGGGTAGGTTTACATTTCCAGCACACTTATTCAAGGGTATGGCAGGTGTCAAGTCATACAAGGAATAAAGTTAGAAGCAGTCAGGTAGAGGAGGGCTCAGTAGTTGAGGTTGGGGTCAGACAGAAACTAGGAGCTATAGCAGGGTAGGACCCGGGTTGGGCTGAAGGTTTCACCACTGACCGCTCAGAGGGAATCCCTGCCACCTCCTGTAAGATGTAGTAGTATCGGGCATTCTGGCCATTCTGAACAGCCCACCGAAGTGCCTGGATCTCTAGTTCTCTCTGTTCCCATAACAGCCTCAGGGTACGTGGGTCCAGGGTTTCAGGGGTTAACCTGCAATTCCAGTCCCCAGTGGTTTGATCAGGCTGGCCATTGGCTGGCCCAGCCCAGGAGGCTGCCCCACCCCCTGCCTCCTTACTGCTGCTTGACGGAGCAGCCCATTGGTGTGCATGTATAGAGCTTAGTGCTCTGAGAACAGGAAGGAGTCACTCTGTCCACAGGTGTGCCAACTGGAGACCCTAAGTCACTGCTGTCTGGCTGTACACCTGCTGGATCTGGGGATACCTGCTTATCTTCAGATTCCTGAGAAGACTTAGGGGCCATGCTTGATGTTGGTCAGGAGCTGGGAAGGAAGGAAGCAGAACAGTCTGCCCCGTGTCCCAGGTGTGGGAACCTCATGGGACTCTTGTGTGCCACAGAGGTTCAGTTAGTACTTGGCAGTTATTTCTGAGGAGGCCTACAGGTAACTACTCAATAGGACAGAGGACTGCTGCTCCTACAAGTGTCCTCATCTCTATGTTTTGGACTAAGACAGCAGATCACTTCCTGGGTAGCATATCCCCAGTATATACATATATTCCTTACTGTCCCTTCTTTTCCCCCTTAACCTCAGCCTAGAGCTAAGATCAGAGGTGCTAATCTTTTGCCTGAAACTCTTATCCATGTCCCTCCCAGCCCAGGAACTCACCACCACACTCACCTGAGGCCTAAACCCACAGAAGGCCTAGGGAAGGAAGCATTCTATACTGTTGCCATGGATTTCTGTACCTGGGGGGTGGGGTGGGGAGGAGGTATCTGTTACCAGAAGCCTCCAGGAGACACAGGAGGTCAGGGTCATGAGTGTACTCTGTGCCAATATGGTTTGGATCTGTAAGCTAGATTACTACCCACCCAGCTAAGCTAAGGAGGCCCAGGGAATTATACAGATCCCTGGAACGTGTCCCTAGCCAGAGGTGCTAGGCTGGTGTGGGCAAACAATGGCATCCTATGAGTAAATTCAGTGTGTGTGTGTGAGAGAGAGAGAGGGGTGAGAGGGAGGGAGGGAGGGAAAGAGAGAGAAGTATGTAGGTGTTGAGTATATAAATGGTCCTAGGGAGGTGAGCTGATTAAGGGGCAGTCAAGGATGGTGATAAGAGACTGGTGTGGCTGTGCCAACTCTAGCCAACAAGTGAAGCTGTGTCTGATAGTCATCTACCTAACCCTTGGAAGTCTTATCTCCTGTGTCTATCTTTATACCTCTGGGCTCTCCCCAATGGTGGTTCCACTAGTGAACCCTGAAGGACATTGCTTCTGCCTCAGAATGGAAGTGAGGTCCAGAAGGTTCCTTCTACCTTGCCTCATACTTCCATCTGCTTTCTTATGGCCACAAGGACTTGGGAACCCCCTCCCACAGCTCTGTGACTGGGCAGTCACATAGAGCTGGTCTGCCTTGATTTAGCTCACACAGGATAGCAGGCAAGACGTAGAAGCAGGGGCCCGCTTCAGGGAGAGGATTTCTGTGGAGGACACTGGGTCCATTGGGGGAGGGGAGAGGATGGAGCTTTAAACAAAGACCCCAGGGTCTTTGTCCCAGTCAGCCTCAGGGACGATCCCCTCCCACACCAGGGTGCAGGGCCCACTAGTTGGCCCCTAAACTCCACATCCCTCCGGGAGCAGCGGGAGATGGGACGGGTCGGGTAGGGGGCGTTCAGGGCCTTTCTTCCCGGTGTCCTCAAGCCAGATTCCTAAGGGAGCAGGGCTGAGGAGGCCTAGCCTACGGGACTGGTGAAGGAAGAGCGACTGTTGAGCTCGGGTGAACGTCAGGGTTGCAGGATTCCAGTCAGGAGCTCTTTCTGAAGTCTACTGAGGAAGTCAACTCAGGAGCTTGGAACACACCTCACCCGGGCCAATCAGCCCAGAGCGAACTCAGCTGCAGACGCGCTTCCGCGTTGATCAACAGAGGTGAGCATCTCGGGCGACTCCGTCCTGCCACCTACTCAGGGCCCCGCCCACACCTGGTTGCCTCCGGGGCGGGACCGAATAACGAGCCAATGGGGCGTGGTGGGAGAAAGGCTGCCAATGGGAGTGGGTATGGGGCGGGAGACACACGCCTCCGAGCTAATGGGGTGCTGTGGGGCGGGGCTTGAAGGCCGGGAGCCAATGAGGCCGTGAGGTTGGGCGCGCCGCGGCGCTGGGACAGCAGGTTGAGGCGGCACCGAAGCGCCTAAGTCCCGGAGGCCGGCAAGTACCCAGGTGAGCTCTGCCGGGTTCTCGAGACTCCTGAGCACTGGGCGCGGCATCAGGGAGCCGTCTTCGACCGAGGAGAAGCGGATCTGGGTGAAAGGACGCTTGGTGGCTGTGCTGCACCTGCGTCTGTCTGCTGCGGAGTGGGACGTCTGGATCCCGCGCTGCCGGGGATCAGCCGTGAGGCGGGCTGTGCGCCCCCCCTCCAGTGGGGCGGGACCACCAGACCCCAGAGCACGGGCTGGACGGGAGGGACTGCGGAGGCGAACCGAGGACTGGCGTGGGGCAGAGGGAGCTCCTTAGGTTTGAGGTCGGTTCGGAGATGGAGATCTGTCTGAGTTGTGACTCTCAGCTTCTCCTGGGCTCAAGACTGTTCCCTCCCTGGGGGGCGTTTCCATGACTGTGGACGGCGTTGTATTTGCGTATAGTCGTACTAGGTGCCTGGGGACGGCCGCCTGCATGAAAAGGGTAGTGGCCTTTGAGCCAGGTGACCAGGGGACAGGAAAACCTGGACCTGGTTAATGATTCGCCCCGTTCCTGGAGTGGGGTGGGTGGGGCAAGAGGAGGCTGGTGAAGGAGGGGACGCCTCAAAATGCTCTTGAGGGCCAAACTAGTTCCCCAGCCACTCCAGGAATGTGTGGCCTGCGGGTGGGGCTGGGCACAGGAGGGCAGGGCTGAAGGGCCACAGTCCTGAGCCAGTTGTTGTAGCAAGCCAAGAGGAGAGGAAGGCCAGGCTATGGTGGAGGTAGACCTGGCCTGATCTTATAGCCTGTGCCCTCCCCACAGGACAGGGATGGTCTTGGAGCTTGTGGCCATGGAGCTGAAGGTATGGGTGGATGGCATCCAGCGGGTGGTCTGTGGGGTCTCAGAACAGACCACCTGCCAAGAAGTGGTCATTGCGCTAGCCCAAGCTATAGGTGAGTTCCCTGGGGACAAAGAAACGAAACTGTGGGGCTGTGGTCCAGCATCTTCCCTTCCATGGAGGGTGGGGTTGACTCCCCTTTGATTGCTCTGTTCTTCAAGCCAGTAGAGGGGGGACATAGGCTGAATCTGTCTTTCCTCCACAGGCCAGACAGGTCGATTTGTCCTTGTGCAGCGTCTTAGGGAGAAGGAACGACAGCTGCTGCCACAGGAGTGTCCAGTGGGAGCCCAGGCCACCTGTGGACAGTTTGCCAATGATGTCCAGTTTGTCCTGAGGCGGACAGGGCCCAGCTTATCTGGGAGGCCTTCCTCAGACAACTGTCCACCCCCAGAACGATGCCCGGTTCGTGCCAGCCTTCCCCCAAAGCCATGGGCAGTACCAGGCCGTGAGCCACGCAAAGCACTGACCTTCAACCTTGGATGTCCCAAGCTGGTCCCCAGCCCATCTATCCCTGAGCCTACAGCCCTGGTAGGATCCATACCAGACTGCCTTGCAGACCTGCAGGACCTAGAACTCAAGATACACAGGAATACTGAGGAGTTGGGCCATGAGGCCTTCTGGGAGCAAGAGCTGCAAAGAGAACAAGCCAGGGAGCGTGAGGGACAGGCACGCCTGCAAGCGCTGAGTGCAGCCACTGCTGAGCATGCTGCCCGGCTGGAGGCCCTAGATGCCCAAGCCTGTGCCCTGGAGGCAGAGCTTCGACTGGCTGCTGAGGCCCCTGGTCCTCCCTCAGCTACAGCATCTGCTGCTGAGCGCCTACGCCAGGACCTAGCCGTCCAGGAGCGGCATAGTCTAGAGATGCAGGGCACCTTGGCCTTGGTGAGCCAGGCTCTGGAGGCTGCTGAACACGCTCTTCAGGTGAGCCTAGATCTAGACCCCTGTCAACTCTACCTGCTACACAGCCAGTCTCAACTCTTCACCTGCTGCACAGGCAGTTTGGGGAGCTGAGCATGCTGTATGTGAAGGTCGTGGCCTTGTCCTGAAGGTCCTCTGTACCCCCAGGCCCAGGCTCAGGAGCTGGAGGAGCTGAACAGGGAACTCCGTCAGTGCAACCTGCAACAGTTCATCCAGCAGACAGGGGCTGCATTGCCACCACCTCCACAGCTGGATAGCGCAGTCCCTAGCACACAGGTCAGAGCAGTTCTGGAAGGAGATGATGGTGGGGGCTACCCTAGATCTCAGCTGACCTGCTTTCCCCACAGGACCTTCTGCCTCCGACTAGAGAAGAGTTCCTCCAGGGAATCCCCCAGAGCCACATCCTAGTGCCCAGCCTGAGTCCTGAGGGTATGTTTCTCTCCCTATCTCCCACCTTCCACCCCCCATCCACGGGGAGGGCCAAGCTCTGGTCTCAGCCCATTCAACCTGTGTCTTTCTCACAGTGCCCCCCATGAGGCAGAGCACCTGGAGGTAGCAGTTCCTGCCCAAGTAGGGATCATGAAGACAGATGAGCCAGCACAGCTGGGATGAGCCACCTGATAGTAGGAGAGTATGATCATAAGATTCTTTCCCGAAAGCTATGATGTCCTGCGGTTTCTGCTTCAGTGGGGAAGAGTGCTGGCAACTATTATCCTAGTCTCTTTCAAATCTCCCAAGTCCCCTGAAGAAGTAAAATGGGCAAAGTTCAGAACTTACCAGGCCCCAAAGGCATGGAGAGAAGTGTAGACAGTGTATTCATTCTGTGTGTGTGTGCCTGTGTGTGTGCCTGTTACGCACTTCACTGTATGTGTGCTGCCTTCCTTGCCCTGACAACCTCAATAAATTACCTTTCAAAGGTGCTTAAGTGTGTCCTGAAGTTGCATTACTGGGCACTGTCTGCAGTTCAGAACCTGAGGCCCACATGATGGCTATTGCTGGGTTCTTAAGAAAGCACTATAGCTCCCAGGGCCCCATGCTATGAGTGTTCCTAGGGGTATTTATTTGTAACCCCCTAGCCTGGTGAGGCCTGCTAACTCAGCCCTGGCCTGGGTTTTTACCTGGACCCTTCTTCCCTGGCTTTCCTTGTTTGGCCTGTGTGCCACCAGCATCAGGAACTGAGGATGCCCGGACAAGCTAGACCTGCTGGTCAGGTTTGCTGAGAACTTGTGGGGGTGAGTCCTGGACTCCTAGGTCAAGTTTGTGACTTCTGGTTTGGCTAGGCCCAGGGAATTTTCCCTAGAAAACTTTGTTAGCCCCAAGGTAGATATGGGCATTGAATGGGTAGGTCTATCCCTCTCTTCTTAGGGTGAGTGTGAAGCCTGATTGTTAGCCTCCAGCTTTGACACTGGGGCAAGGATGCTTCCACAGCCCAGCCCACTACTACTCTGGCTCTTGAGCTGATAGTGACCTCTTCCAAAATCTTGGTATCCAGGCAGGCCATATGTTCCTAGCTCCTGGGGCTGGAGATTATTATGAGGATCAGAACCATAGGTGACAAGATGAGTACACCATAGATTGTGAGCATCTTTACACCATGTTTACAAGGACACTTGGGACCGGCTCAGCTTTCTCTCCAGATAGCTCCTGAGCTAGGTTCAGTGTTTCCCATGTCTTCTGGGTCAGACAAAAAGGGGATGTGAACATCCTGTGAGGAAGGAGCAAGGAAGCCATTCATGTAAGTTAAAGAGAGCTGCTCAGTGGTCAGGGCCGCCAGCTTACTCCTGTGAGGCACACGTAAGACCATATTCTTTCTTTTTCTTTTCCTGTGTGGCCCTGGCTGTTCTGTAACTCACAATATAAACCAGGCTGGATCCACCTGCCTCTGCCTCCAGTGCTGGGTTAAAAGCATGTACTGCCACTACCCAGCAGACCATATTCTTGCCTGAAGCAGGAAACACGGAAGGGGAGAGGCTAGACTGCAGAGGGAGGCTCCAGATCTGGTGTCAGCAAGCCAGAATGCTCCCGTCTGCATTCCAGCCTGAGCCTGCTGTAGCCTAGACCTGCCTAACCTGTGGCCCCAGACAGGCAGGGTCAAGCAAAAGGTCACAGAATGGATCCTAGAGTGCCAAAGCCTCTAGGGATGTATCCTTGGTGGGAAGACAGGGGTCTGAGGAACCTGATCCTCCCCTCCTGAAGCCCTACCCACACGCTGGAGAGTTGAATAGACTTCTTGGCTCTGGTTCTAAGCCCATGGTTCATCTCCCAAAGCTAAGCACAGACTAGAGGATGCAGTACCCAGAGACTACCCTCCCCAGGGAGCTAGGCAGGGCTAAGCTGCATCCTCCTCATTTGAATCTGTCACCTTTCCTAGCAAACATACACCGCATGCTCCCTGGTCCTGAAAAGTGCTTGTTTTTCCTAAGGCCCCTGCCCAGGCCAGATCCAGTCTGCAGTATGCTGTTCTGATGGCACTGAAGAATCTTCCAGGCCATCTTCTTCAGGTGGCCACTATGCTTTGAGGGACAAGACTGGCCGAGCTCTGCTCCTCTGGCTGTTTTCAAGTGGATAGACTCCCATACTCCAGTTGCTAGACTGCTTTGAACCACCAAGCAAACCTTTGAGTTAATGAAGAGTTTACTTTGGAATTTTTTAACTTTACTTTGGAAACAATAGTGTGATGATGTATGCTGAAGCAAGAACAGACGAGCTGCCCACAAATGTCTGCTCCCTGGCAGGCAGGACCTGGCTGAGTAATGCCAGGACCTTACCAGCTGTCAGCGTGGAGTAGCCTTGCCTGGGCAATCCAGCCAGAGGTCAGGGCCAGGCTCTGCTGGACTCCCACCTAGTCTCAGTGGCCTTGTTCATTTCCAGCAGAGAAGTGGAAGTAACAACCCTAGTTCAGAAGATCTCCCCAGTAAAGTAGCTCTCCAACAATAAGAGTGAGCGTCACAGTTTCTCAACCCAGAGGCCACATAACCCTCCCCATCTGTCAAGCACTCTGGGTTTGATACCAGTGCCAGTCTAGAAAGGTCTGGACTAAGCCTGCCCCTCCATCTTCAGGGATTGGACTGGTTACAGATGTCTTGGCTCTGTAGCCTACAGCTTCCCTGGATATCTTTTTCCACTTTCAGGTGGACTTGAGAACACCTAGCAGGAGTGCCCCTGGGAAAGGCCTGTCCCAGACGCCCACATGGTACTGACTCCCTCACTGAAAGTGGCAAAACAGGCAGAAGCATTCAAGCTGCCAGTGTCTTCCTGGAGGTGGCCCTCAGGAGGGGGGTCCTGTAGGCTCTCGTCCTGTTGTCTGAAGTTCACACCTGTGCTTGCCCAGAGAGTCTCTTGGCTTGATGACTTGACGATGGCTCTTCTAGGAACTGCATAGCCTGGAACCCTAATACACATAAGAAGAAAGTTCCCTCCAAGAGGGTATCTGGCCCAAGCTCGGTCCCACAGGTGCAGGGCAGAGAAGTCCCCAGCTCAAGGTGTCTCAGCTGGGCTCTCACACGCAGGCCTGTTTGTAGGTACAGTCTTCTGTGGCCCTCTACCCTGTCTCTCTGAACCCAGGTGCCCTTCCTCCGCCCCACAGTGGCCATCTGCCCGCCGCCCAGACTCGGGTCACTGAAGGGCCAGAGGTTCGCGCTGCCCAGGGACAGATCAGCCGCTGTCACACGCACAGTGGGTCCGGAGCAACGCAGTGTGCGGTGGGCAGTGGCTGTCCTGAGCCTGGAGGGACTGCCCCAGCAGGTGGGCAAATGGAGTGGTCCCCCTCTCCGCCCCCGCCCTCATTCCCTCTAACTTGGACAACAGAGCCACTCCGCCCAATCCCCATATCCCCCTGAGAAAAGCAGCCTCGAAGGTGCTCCCCCATCCGCCAACCTTGTAACCCTTCTATTTCACCTGCGACCCCGGGGCAGGGCCATAGCCAGCTCTTGGATCAACTTCAGTGGCAGCAGTGGCCACACTGACACCCAAGGCGGGCCCCAATCGGGTCCAGTTGCCCCGCCCCATATGCAAATAATCTATCTTGCAGCCAATAGCCAGTCTAGTAGAGCCCACCCTGCAGGGCTGCAGCCAGTGAACACGAGGGGGAGGCATCACGCCCGCCCGCCGCCGAGCAGCCCTTCGCGGGCGAGGCCGGCGCGTTCCTTTCTGCACGTCGGCTTGGGGAGGAGCCGCCACCTGCTGGGCGGGGCTTGCAGGGCGGCCTCGCTGGACAGTGTCTCCCTGTGATTGGGCCTTGGTACAATCCAAGGCTTGTCCTTCCCTCGAGCGGTGGTACGGCCTCGGCTCTCTGCATCTGGGCCTGGAGTTGGCACTGCTCCCTGACAGTGGAGTGCCTCACCGGCCCAGAGCAATGAGACAGCTGGACAAGGCAGGCCCTTTGAGGCAAAGCAGAAGCCCCGCCTCTCAGACTGATGTTTAGGCGGGCCGGTTTTTCCCCCACACAGTCGAAGGACTGCTTCTCTTCGGGAACTCACAACTCTCCAGGCACACATAGTCCTGGCAGTGACCCAGGGGTGGCCTGGAAGGCCAGGGACATCATGCCCTCGGGAGGCACGTACACCCCTGTCTTTCTCCAGACCCTGTAGATTCTCAAAGATATGTGTGTCGATCTGTCTGTGAGAAGGGGGTTCTGTCTCTGTCTGACTTGCCTGGAGATCCCAGGAGTCTGGCCCCAGGGACTCCCTTCTCCAAGGTGACATTTGCCTTTACCGTGCCATGTAAGCGACCTACTCTGGAGGGAAAGTCCCACCGAGCGCTGGGCTCTCAAAGGTCTTGCCCCTATCTTTTGAAAAGTAGGCGAAAGTGCCAGGGCTAGTTAGTGGACTCCTAGGAGGAGATCCAAAGCAATGGGATGGAGGTGCAGCCAGAAAAGAACTCCTTCGCTACACACCTCCCTCATCCCAGGTTATTCCTGTGGAAGAATCATGGGGCATTTAGCTAGGTTTTTGGTTTTGTTTGTTTTGTTTTTCTGAGACAGAGTTTCTCTGTATAGCCCTGGCTGTCCTGGAACTCACTCTCTAGACCAGGCTGGCCTCGAACTCAGAAATCTGCCTGCCTCTGCCTCCCAAGTGCTGGGATTAATAACATTAATAACGGGAGCCACTATTTAGCTCTTAATCGCTCAATAAGATGCAGCAGCTGCTCTTTTGCTTCTGAGGCAGAGATCATCTCTTTCCCTTTCCTATCTACCTCAACCAGTCTCCCACACCATCCTCAAGAAATATCCTCCAGGGAAAAAAACCTTCCCTTGCTCCAGGCAACCTCAAAGGCCAGTCACCTTTGTCCACCACAAATACCCTGGTCCTTGGCTCAGGGGCCAGCCTCCACAGCTCAACCTCCTGCCCCTCAGTCCTCTCCTCTGCTTTTGTCTTCCCTGCTTCTTTGGCCTCCATATATACTTTTTTTTTTTTTTTTTTTTTTCGGTTTTCTGAGACAGGGTTTCTCTGTATAGCCCTGGCTGTCCTGGAACTCACTCTAGATCAGGCTGGCCTCGAACTCAGAGATCCGCCTGCCTCTGCCTCCCAAGTGCTGGGACTAAAGGCGTGCGCCACCACTGCCCGGCCGCCTCCATATATCCTGAATCTTATAAAGTCTGGGCTGGAGCCAGCCAGCTGCCAGAAACCCAGCCAAGGCAGCTAAGAACTGAGGCCCTACCAAGGATGTATCTGACCCAGCCCAGACCTCAAAGGCTTGGAGCCAAAGGACAAATTCATATGTAGAATGTTGTGCATTGTGGCCATCTAGGGATGTAGTAGCACACAGAAGCCAGGAGCTGACTTAGTTTCCACAGAGGGTCAGAAATTGAAGAATCAAGCTGGAAGTCCTGATGGACCCCTATTAGAACAGCAGAAAGATTATACCCTGTAAGCTTGATTAGAGGAAGGAACAGGAGGATATGATGCAAGTTTCAGGCTAGCTTTCTGAGAGAGAGAGAAAGAGAGAGGGAGAGAAAGAGAGAGAGAGAGGCTTGGATCATGTAGCTCCTGCAGGAACTCCTAGGAGTTATTAGGAATTCTGAGAAAGTTCACAGCTTGAGGATAGGGCCTAGGTTCCGAGGAAAAATGTCAGGGATTAGGGAGATATAGGGAGAAACTTAGTTCAATCCTCCCTTTGCCAGGATGTTTCCCACCTGTGTCTCAGAACCCCATCTGAAATGTAGTCCTTCTCACCCTGTGTGTTGGGTATATGGTACTGTACAAATATTTGTCTAAATGCTATTATGGACTATAATTGTGACTTTGCAAAAGAAGTATGGGTGGGGGTTGTCTTTGCAGATGATTAAGAGAAAGATTTTTTTTCCTCTTATTATTTTTAGACAGTTTCATTGTACCTGGCTGGCCTGGAACTCCCCATATAGACTAGCTGTCTTCAAACTCACAGAGAACCACTTGTCTTTGTCTCCCAAGTGCCAGAATTAAAAGTGTATACCTTGGCTGGGGCTGAGGGGGTCAGTTGAGCTTACACACTTCTCTTCAGAGGACCTGGACTTAATTCCCAGTACTCACAGAGTGGCTCAGAATTATAACTCTAATTTTAGGGAATACAATACACTCTTCTGGCTTCTGTGGGAATGCAGCACATACAGGGTACACAGATAAACTTGAAGGCACACACACAGACAGAGAGAGAGAGAGAGATAAAGAGAGAGAGAGAGAGAGAGTTTATGTTCCAGCATGCAAGGCTGAGAATGGATATCTGAGGTCATTATGAATTAACTGGTAGGCCCTAAATCCAATGACAGTGTCCTTATAAATGGCTATAGAGAGAACACAGGCACAGAAAAAGAGTCCACAAGGAAATATAATGCTGCTAAAGCCAAGGGAAGACTGGAGACTGGAGTCCCCAACTGAGAAAGGCAGGAAAGATTCCTTCATACCTATGTAGAAAGCATGACCCTGTTGGCCTGGCTTAAATAATTCTGACATCTGGTGCCTGGAACTACGGAAAAATAAATTCTGTTCCTTTAAGCCACCCAATTTGTAGTCAAAGAATACCACTGCCTTGCCTGCAACTCCCATAACTCCCTCGTTCTTACCCAAATCACTGTCATTACTACATTTGCTTCAGCTTCCTTTGGGAATCCCTTGACTGGTCAGCATTCTTCTCCCGTTTTGTTTTTTGGTTTTGGGTTTTGTTTTTTTGTTTGTTTGTTTGTTTTGTTTTGTTTTTGTTTTTGTTTTGTTTTTTGTTTTTTCGAGACAGAGTTTCTCTGTGTAGTCCTGGCTGTCCTGGAACTCACTCTGTAGACCAGGCTGGCCACCTCGAACTCAGAAATCCACCTGCCTCTGCCTCCCAAGTGCTGGGATTAAAGGTGTGCGCTCTATTTTGGTTTTGTGAGACAGGGTTTCTCTGTGTAACAGCTCTGGCTGTCCTGGAACTATCATTGTAGACCAGGCTGGCCTGGAAACCCACAGAGATCTGCCTGCCTCTGCCACCTGAGTATTGGGATTAAAGGCATGGGCCACCACTGTCTGGTGCTGTTTGGCATTTTTATTGCTAGGTATCAGGTAGGGCAGAAGACAATGTCTAGGCTCAGTGTTGACCTAGCTCTGTATTGCTCACTGTTCAGATGACAAGAGAAGGAGCTAAATCCTCTGGAAGAGTCTAGGCAGAATAAGGGGAACACACAGCCTAGTTATACCCTTCTATACATTCCAAGAAAACATATTCATTTCTATGCCTGTCTTTTCTTTTCTTTCTTTTTTTTTTTTTTGGCTTTTTGAGACAGGGTTTCTCTGTGTAGCCCTGGCTGTCCTGGAACTCACTCTGTAGACCAGGTGGCCTTGAACTGAGAAATCCACCTGACTCTGCCTCCCAAGTGCTGGGATTAAAGGTGTGTGCCACAACTGACCCCCAGTTGTGTAGCTTTAGGTGAGTTTCTCATCTCTTTGTGTCTTAGTGTCCTTTGCTGTAAGACAAGGATGGATGTGGATCATGCCTGCTGCAGAGGTCACTGTGAATACCGGTTGGGTAAATACAGGGAGAAAGCTTCATTTTGGGTTCAACATGATAAAAAGGAGGGGGCAGGAGACCACTGTCACTCTGAAACAAATACCTCTTCTTCCCTCCCAGCTTGGATCTCTGCTCATATTGGTTCATCTGCACAAACACTGCCTACCTGGTGAAGACCATCAGATAGGGGAGTACCTGTAAACACCCACTGAATCTCCTGGGAAGGAGAAAGACTAGTAGCCCATAAAGAACCTGAAGCCCCTAGAAAAATCCTTCTGTCTACCTCCACTGCAGCTGCCTTTGCTGTGGGAGGAAACTGCTGAAAAAGGAAAACTTTATAGTAAATACAACCACAGTGACACATGAAAAACTCTTCCTCAGCATCTTTGAGCACAAAACCTACACAGCCACATCAACCCCTGTTTATCAAGTGTGGGAGGAAAGGTGCTGCAGGGGGCTGCCCATTGCCAAACCAGGCCAACCCCAGCCTTGGTAGTACCTTTTTTTGTTTGTTTTGACATAGGGTCTCTTATAGTCCAAGCTGGCCTTAAACATGCTAGGTAGCCAAGGATAGCCTTGAACTCCCAATTCTTCTGCCTCTACCTATAAAGTTCAAGTAACATAGGTATGGACCAATCATGTCTAGCAGTAGTACCCCTTTAATCCCAGCACTTGGGAGGCAAAGGCAGGTGGATTTCTGAGTTTGAGGCCAGCCTGGTCTACAGAGTGAGTTCCAGGACAGCCCGGGCTACACAGAGAAACCCTGTCTCGAAAAAACCAAAAAAAAAAAAAAAAAAAAAAAAAGAAGTACCTGAGTCTAGATCCTCCTCCATCCGGATGCAGCTGGATGGCCCACAGAAAGGGAAGGACAGGACATGTTCCAAGGGAACTGGCTCTGAGACCTTCCTTTTTTCTTTACATCTAAGCAGTAGCAATATTTAAAAAAATGTTTAGTTATGTGTTTGTATGTGGGTCTATACACAAGAGCAGGTACCCTCAGAGGCCAGAGACATTGAATCTCTTGCAGGTGGGGTTGAAGAGAGTTGTGAGCCACCATGTGCCTGCTGGGGATTGGACTCTGGCTCTCTGGAAGAGCAGCAACCACCTCTCTAGACTCACCACTAAGAATACTGAATATTGCTATTTCTTCTTCTGCTCCCCCTCCTCCTCCTCCTTCTTCTTCTCCAAAAAAATAAAATAAAAAAATAAAAGATTTATTCTGTATACCGAGTTCTGTCCACAGGCCAGAAGAGGGCACCAGATCTCATTATAGATGGTTGTGAGCCACCATGTGGTTGCTGGGAATTGAACTCAGGATCTCTGGAAGAGAAGCCAATTTTCTTAACCTCTGAACCTTCTTTTCAGTTGTGATATTTCTCCTTTTTAAATTCCTTTGAATTGCCTCTTCTTAGCTACTTCTACTTATTGCTCCCTTCCCAGCAAATTTACTACATAGTTACTATGCTGGCCTTTCCTGTTCAGTCTTCCTAGTTTCTCTATACTTCCTCTAGACAACCTTTGCCCCTTGGCCGGGCTGATACTGTTAGAGTCTCAGTAGGTTCTACTTTTCTCCCAGCACCATCTTTTTTGAGTTAAGAGTCTCATGTAGTCTAGACTGTTTTTGAACTCTCCATGTATTCAAGGATAACCTTCTATATAACCTTGCCTATACTTCCAAATCTAGGTTATTTTGCACTAGGGATGAACCTATGGCTCTGGGCATGCTAATCAAGCACCCCTCCATCCTAGCCATCCCTCCTGCTCCCAAGTCCTTTCTTTCCTTTGAGACAAAGAGGATCTCTTTGTAGCCCTGGCTGTTCTGGAATTTACTATGTGTACCAGTCTAGCCTTGAACTCACAGAGGTCCACCTGTCTCATTCTGAGATTAAAGGTTGTGTCACTACGTCCGGCCCCAGATCCCTTCTTGATGCATGTGCTTGTTTCTCCTTTCCTTGTTTTCTTCAACCCTCACCCTTGAGTTTCTTTGCAGAATCTGGACTTTTTAGCACTGAAAATCCCAGGTTCCAATGCTGGTCTCCACTACCACCACATTTTATCTCCAAGGCAGCCTTTTGTTCTTCTGCTCTCTGGGAATAACCCTAGCTTTCCCCCTTCTAAGTAGACTCATATCTTCTCATCCTCATATTCTTCTTTTCCGCTCCTCCCTGCCCACTCATATCCGCTTTCTCAGTAAATCCCCATCTGTCTTCTGTTCCTATCAAAGGCCATCCCTTCTGAGCCATGGTGGTCCCTGGACCTCAAAATGGACAGTTGAGTCCAATGAACCAGTATTATTCAGTACCTCAGTGCCCTCTGAGTCCCTCAGCCTCTAGGTCAGTCTCAGTTTTGAGGTCTGAATTTTTCCCCTGAGCTCTGTCGTCCTCTTTAACACTTTATTGATACTGGCCAGTCTTCTCGTGTTTCTGCCCCTAATCCTATTGTGCTCCATACTTTCTCCCCTCTCACCAGGGTCTTATGGATGCTAGGCAAGAAAGTGTTTTACTGCCAGGCAGCACCTCTAGTTCCATTCCTTCTATTAATTATCTATGCCATACAATTAAGTTCTTCACAGTGTTCATAATTTCTTGTGCCTCCCCTTGGCGGACTGAAGGGAACGAAGGAGACCTCATATACAGGATCCATCGTAATTAACATGCATATTCCTGGAAGGGAACCAGAAGCCCCAAGCGACATCCAGAAGCTTTCCTCTAGCACTCCTGCAGCCGGTGGCTGCAGCTACCTCCTGACGCCAGGAGGCGGCGCTCACGGGAGGGCGGGACAGTTGTGGGCCTAGATGGTCGGGGGCGTGGTCCTGGTGCGGCTCCATTCATCCGGGCGGCGGATGCGGAGTCGGACTGTACCAACTGCACCGAGGTGAGGGCCACAGCCTGGTCTAGTCACTGGTGAGAGCTCGGACAGCAAGACACTGGTCTCCTCTGTCAGTACTCGTGGGTTAGTCAGCGTTCTGAGAGGAAGGGGACATTCTAACGTCCCGACATCCTCCGCCGCGGGTTCCTCCCCGTTTTGCCTTAGTAGTTTCCATCAACGGGCAGGGCGGAAAGTTCCGGAAGAGTGTGGGTGCACTTCCGGGTCGGGGAGCTCGCGGCGGCGGCGGCGGCGGTGGCGGCAGTGGCGGCGGCTGACCGGCCTACTTGCGGTCGTGTTCGGACAGAGGCGGGATCGTCCAGGAGCGTCCGGGAGGCGCGAGGTTCCCGGGTAAGTGCGGTAGCTGCTCCGGCCCGGTGTCCCTGCCGCGTCCGGCACCGCGGGCCATCTACGGTAGCCGTGCGCTTTGTCTACGGCCTTCCGGGCGGGCTAGGCCTAGGTCGCGCTGGTTGTGGGTCGGTCCGGAGGACGGGAAGGGGGCTGAGGCCTCGAGCCGAGCCCGGGAGGTCCATGGGCGTGGTGCCGGCCACCTGTCTGGTCGTGCGGGAACCTGGACTGGTGCATAAGAAAAGTGTGACCCCTAACTACCTTGGTTTCTGTCCTGATGGTCTTCTCCCTGGCCAGTACCATCTGAATTTGCCCAAAATGTGGTTGGTGTCGCGATTATCATATTCCTTAGTTGGAGGAGCTCTTACTTTTTCATTCTCGAGTAGGCACCGCTGTTGGGGCTTTACAGTCATAGTTTAGAGAGGTGAAGTCACTTGTCAATGTTACATCGCTGCAGAGTGGCAGAGCCAACATTGCTCTTATAAACTTATGTCCTCTGAGTTGTATTTTTGAGTCCCGTGTTGCCCTATCGTGTCTTGAAAGGGGTACTCTGCAACAAAAAAACAGTAACGTGCCTGGTGAATGTCATTTTGGCCACTGGTTGGAAGCACGGTTGGAGTTTGAGATTGACTTTCAGCTCAGCATTCCTTCCTTCACCATAGACCACTCGACTCATTCCTTTGGAAGAATGCTGAGTGAAAACGGCATCGCTCAGCACCGAGAGAAGCCAAGACTTGTGTGATGAGGTTCACAGAGTTAGTTATAGCTCCTCTTTTCTGAAAACTGGGATCATGCTCTGTGTCACGCCACAGGAGCGAGGTTCCCGTCATGAATGGGCCAAAGCTCTGTCTCTATCTCAGTCTGCTTTTTCTAATATCAGAGATCTGGTGTTTCAGCAGGAGTCTGTGGCCAGGACTCCTTTCCAACAAAGTCACCAAATATCAGGTAGAAGTAAGATAATTTATCAGAACTCTTCTCCCTTTACTGTTCCCAGGCAGGAGCAACATGTGACAATTGACATTCCTTAACTTATGCCCTCAGTGTTTAGAAAGCATTAGCTCTTCTTCTGGCCTTTGACCTCTTGGAGAAGGGTTGCACCCTTCCCTGTGGCTTTGAGCATATAGCCTGTGTGTTCTTGGGGCTGATGGAGACAAGTGAGCTTTTACCTGTAGGGTCTAGGAGTGGGGACCCTGATCTTGAGCCCTACCCTTTCAGCTTTTCTTTTTTTTTTTTTTTTTTTTTTTTGAGACAGGGTTTCTCTGTGTAGCCCTGGCTGTCCTGCTGTCCTGGAACTCACTCTGTAGACCAGGCTGGCCTAGAACTCAGAAATCCGCCTGCCTCTGCCTCCCAAGTGCTGGGATTAAAGGCGTGCGCCACCATCGCCAGGCTGCCTTTCAGCTTTCTCATGCTGTCTTTTTCTGTTTTGTTTTTCTCTGATTGAGGACATTGGACTTGGTAGGAAGCATATGGTACCACAGGATAGGCTAGTAAGTTCTTGAATGAATTTTCTGTGAAAGGTGCTTCCTCTGGAAGTAACTGGGAAAAGGTAAGCGGCCCTGAGGAGTAAAGAGCACGTATATGAATAGGTTCTTATTTGGGGAGCCAGAGTCTGAGAGCTTGGTACAGAAAGAAGGTCATGTCTAGTGACATTTATGACATACCCCTCCCTCCCCTCCTCCTCCTCCTCCTCCTCTTCCTCCTCCTCCTCCTTTTCTTCTTCTTTCTCCTCCCTTTTCCCTCCTCCTTCTCCTCTTCTTTTTCTTTTTCTCTCTCTCTTTCCTCTCTTGTTTTTTTTTTTGTTTTGGTTTTTCAAGACAGGGTTTCTTTTTTTTTTTTGGTTTTTCGAGACAGGGTTTCTCTGTGTAGCCCTGGCTGTCCTGGAACTCACTCTGTAGACCAGGCTGGCCTCGAACTCAGAAATCCGCCTGCCTCTGCCTCCCAAGCACTGAAGTTAAAGGTGTACGCCACCAGTGCCCTTCTCCTCCCCTCCCACCTCTTTTGTTTTTTGAAGCCTGGTTTCTCTATGTAGCCCTGGCTGTCCTGGAACTTGCTCTGTAGACCAGGCTGGCCTCAAAAACAGGAAGTCTTTTATACAGGTATTCCACATTGTTCTTACAGTAGCTTGCAAAGGAGGACTAGCAGGTGTCCCAGCTGACAAGTCAGGATCCTGGGCCACAGGAATGCCATAGTCCCCAGGAACTTCATTTGAGGTTTATAATCTGATGGTGGCTAGCCGAGCAGTGGCCAGTGGGCCAGCATTGCCCACTTAGTGGCAGGTAAATGGGCAACTCTGCACTGGAGTCCTTGTGATGACCGGCTCTCAGGTGAAGAGTGCTGCTCTGGGTCAGCTCAGATGTCTATTTGGTTCATTTTTGTACTAGGGCTCTTCAGGAATGCTTGGGTGAAAACATTGCTAGTCCTTAGGCATTAAGATCCTGCTTTGCATATGATTCTGGAAACCAGTCAGTGTCTCTTATGAAGATAAATTTTATGTTTTGTATTTGTGCATGGCATTTTGGCTAGGGTCCTGTGTATTGTGTCTCACAGCTCAAATTCTACATGTGTGGCAGTGCTTAGGTCACCAGGAAGGTTCCCTATTGGGAGTGGCACCTTTCAGAGGGGGCTCTGTAGCCAGGGAAGGTTAGAGTTACTTGGTTCTGGTCTCTTTCACAGGTGGGTGAACTCCAATGTGCAGCCATGGATGACGACAATTTGGATGAGCTTGTGGCTCACAGCCCTGGGCCAGATGGACCCCCACAAGTCGGCTCCTCAGAACTAGCCAGTGATGCTGGTAAGCACCCCCACCCCCATCCGCACCCCAGTGCCAGCAGGGTGTCTGCAAAGGAATAGCACCCAGTGCTTTCTCCAGGTTACTAGCTTGTCTTGGGAGCTGAAACGTCAGCTTTCACTTTCAACCTTAAAAAAAAATACTAAGTTATAGAAGTATAGTACATTCAGTCTTTTTGATTGCTTTTTTTGTTTTGGCTTGTTTTTGAGATGGTGTCTCACTATGTGGTTCAGACTATCCTTGAACTTTTTACTCATGTGATCAGCCCAACTCAACCCCCCCTAATTTGCTGGTAGCTAAGACTACAATCACATGTCATTGTGTTTGATCTTTTTGTGAGGAGGGAGTATTAGGGATGGAACCTAAAGCCTTGTGCATGCTTAGTAAGACTCTACTGTTGGACTCTATAGTTTTTGGAACAGGGTCTTGCTGTGTAGCATAGGCTAGCTTCCTAACTGCAGTTCTCCTGACTAAACCTCCAGACTGACGGGATTACATGGTTTTCATTTCTTTGTTTTTGTTTTGACTGGGTTTCATGTATCCTAGGATGGCCTTTTAACTTGCTGTGCAGCTGAGGATGATCTTAAGTATCTGATCCTTTGTCTCTGCCTCTCAAAGTGCTGGGATTACAGATGTGCACCACTATACCTAGTTTTGTGTGGTGCTGTGGATATGGACCCAGGGCTTGAACATGCTAGGCATCCATGCTCTACTAGCTGAGCTGTATTTCAAGCCACTTTGTCTTATTTTTAATGCTAGCAACATAAATATAGAGTAAGATGACTCGTTTTCCCCATTTTATATCTCTAGCCACCCCTAACCTCTCTACTCCCACTCCCTCCCCACCCCCAACTGTGGTAGCCTGGTAGAATACCTGTATATTACTAGAGCAGTTTTGGCTCTCTGCTTTGACACTGCCCTTTGGGGTCTGTGTTTTTCACCTTGTGATCTAGAAGAAAGCAGCAATGGCCACAGTGGAGACTCTGAAGATGGTTCAGGCAGTGAACAGGATGATGACACAGATGGGGAGGAAACAGAAGGTCTGTCTGAAGAGGAAGACCCAGAAGATAGATCTGGTAAGAGCTGAAGACTAAACCTAGGGCTTTGAACTTGCTAAGCAAGTGCCCTATCATGGAGCTAAATCCCCAACCCCTGGTGGTTTAGTCGTTGGCTCCATCTTCTCTGAAGCCTCTGGTAGCTCTTGACACCTGACTTCTAGGATGGTCTGGTTTTTTCTCGGGGGCTCCGGTGTGAGAAGCTAGTGTGATCACTTAGCCAAGTATCCCTGTCCCCTTAGCTCAGGGCAGCTATGGACAGAGAGGCTTCAGGTGAGGTACTTGACGCCTCAGAGTGGGTACTGTGAGTGTGCCCTTGCAGGTAGGTAGGAAGGCATGTCTCAAGAGGAGCTGGGATTTTGGCTAGAGGCTAGTGTCCTGAGTCTAGAGAGGCTTCAGGTGAGGTACTTGACGCCTCAGAGTGGGTACTGTGAGTGTGCCCTTGCAGGTAGGTAGGAAGGCATGTCTCAAGAGGAGCTGGGATTTTGGCTAGAGGCTAGTGTCCTGAGTCTATCTTGGCTCTGCTTAAGGCCAGTCCTTGAGCATGTACTGGTTTCTATACTTACAAAAAGTATAACATTTCCATTTATTCAAGGTTCTGAAGATTCAGAAGATGGAGTAGAAATGGTGACGGCAGCAGTGGAGACTCAAGGGAAGCTCGAAGCTATCAGTGCACCCAGTTCTGATGATGATGCAGAGAGCTGCCCCATTTGCCTCAATGCATTTAGAGACCAGGCTGTGGGCACCCCAGAGACCTGTGCCCATTATTTCTGCCTGGACTGCATCATCGAATGGTCCAGGGTGAGTTGGCTTTTCACTAGGCTACTCCTACCCCTAATGTCTAGGCCTCCTCCACATCAAAGCTAAACACAGGGTTGAGTTTGGAGTCCTTAGCACTGTGGAGAAGACTTAGTGTGGGGGCCATCCCACACTCTGTCTCTGGGTGACAGAGCTTCAGAGAGGATGACTTTGGCTTTTCTGAGGATCAGGACACAAATTCTGAGGCAACCTCACATAGTAAGTATGAAACAGCCTCTGTAGATACTGAAATGGTCTAAGTGTGATTACTCACTTCTGATGGCAAGTAATGAAGAGACAAACTTGCATCCTGCTGCCTACCTTGCAGTGAACTACCTTGCAGGAGAATTGCCTGGTCCTTGTCCCACTGGCAAAGAATTTTATGTGTATACAGGTATTTGGTGTGTGGCTGAAGGATGTCGGATATCCTATGCTGTTGCTTTCCGAGACAGTATCTTTTACTGAGCTACAGCTAGATAGGCAGCCAGTAAGCCCAAGAAATTCTCTCATTCTCCATGGCATTAGCATTAAGAGATGCATGTATAATCTTGCCCAGGTTTTTATGTGGATATTGAGATCTGAGCTTGGGTCCTTATGCTTGTATAACAAATTCTCTTATCCATTGAGCCATCCCCATCCTTTAAAAAAAAAAAAAAAAGAGTTATTATTACCTGCTTTTTTGTCTATCCCCAATGATACTGTCAGTGTGGTGACAGATCTCAGCAAGGTTATAGGAGTTATGCCTCTGATATTCCCTTCCTTCTCCCTCAAGTAGCTTAGAAGTGTCTCTGTAATTTACTATAAGTGGCATGTAGATAGCAAATGCCTTTCCTGTGTCCACAGTTCTGTCAGGATAGCTTATTGTGGTGTTGTGTCAAACTTCTTTGTCTATTCTGTTGTGAGTCTGGCTGACTAGATTCAGATTGTTATTTCATTCTTTAAATTGAACAGCAAGAGGTTGGATGTGATGACATATTCCTGCAGTCACAGCATTTAGGAGGAAAAGACAGGTAGATCTGAGTTCAAGACCACCCTGGTCTATATAACAAGTTCCAGGCCAGCCAAGGCTACATAGTTAGAACCTATCTCAATTAGTTGAAGAGCAAGGCAGTCTGTTTGCTGTGTATATGATATTTATTGGTAAGGGAAGGCATTTGAAAATAAGCTTACTAGTAAAAATCTTACAATTGATCAGATGTTGAATTCTATGAGATAGCTAGATACTGGGTTAATAAAGGTGAAAAATCTAGACTTAAAGAATGAATCAGGGCCAGGCAGTGGTGATGCACGCCTTTAATCCCAGCACTTGGGAGGCAGAGGCAGGCGGATTTCTGAGTTCTAGGCCAGCTCACAACTGTCTATAACTTCTACAGAGTGAGTTCCAGGACAGTTAGGACTACACAGAGAAACTCTGTCTCAAACAACAAAAAGGAAAAAAAAAACAACCAAAAAAATAAAAAGAACCAGGGAGATGGACGGTGGTGGTACACACCTTTAATCCCAGCATTTAGGAGGCAGAGGCAGGCGGATCTCTGAGTTTGAGCTAGCCTGGTCTACAGAGCCAGTTCCAGAATGGCCAGGACTACACAGAGAACCTCTTCAAAAAACCAAGGATGAGTAGATGGATAAATGAATAATAGTCAGTCAGGGGCACTGGAGAGATGGCGCACAGTTCAGAGCACTGGCTGATCTTTCAGAGGACCTGAATTCAGTTCCTAGTAGCCACATGGCTGCTCACAACTGTCTATAACTTCAGCTCCAGGGATCTGACACCTTCACATAGACAAATGTAGGCAAAACACCAATGTATATAAAATAAAAATAAATCATAAAAATTAGAAAAATAAAATCAGGGTCAAGGAGATGGCTCAGCAGTAAAGGACCTTGCACCAAGCATGACAACCTAAGTTTGATCCCTAGCAGCCACTTGATAGGAGAGCACTCACTGCCTTCCACAAGTTTTCCTCTGGTCTTATCTCTCAAGTCAGTCAGTTGGGCTGGCCAGCAGGGAAAACACTTAAAAGCCAAGCTTGAGGACTTGAGTCCCACCAGAACCCCATGTGGTATGAGGAGAGAAGAGAGTCAAGCACATTGTTTTCTGGTCTCTTTACATGTGCTGCAGCACACATATATCCTTCCCTGCCACCCATAAATAAGTAAGAGTAAAAATAAATGAACCCACATTGCCAGGCATGTGTCGCACAGCTGTAATTCCTAGCATTTAGGAAGATTGCCATGGATTTGAAGCTGGCTTTGGTTACCTAGTAAGTTCTAGGCCTTTCTGGGCTACAGAATGACACCCTGTCTCAAACTCTTTCACCAAAAAGAGGGAGGGAGGGAGAGAGGGGGAAATTATTATTAAGTCAGACAAACCAGGGAAGATACAGTGCCTTGATTCTCACACAACTGTAGTGGCAGGACACGAAAGAGGTGGCAGACCTGGGTGGCCCTCAGTTTATACGTTTATCAGATTGAGTGGAGTACACAGCTGAAGAGGGTATGTTTTATTGTACTTCAGGAAAGGTAATGTGAGCTGAATAGACAAGGAAAAAATGTTTGTAACATGCATCTGATTAGCATACACACTGAAAACAAATGCTGAAAATGCACTAGAGATGCTCAAGGCCCCGTGAGCAGTTCACAGAGGTCCATGAGAAGATCTGGGACAGCAGTAACCAGGCTGGAATGCTGTCTACTCCGGCTTCTCCTTCTCCGTCTCCTTCCCCTTCTCACTGACACAGCACCTATATAGGAGCTGCATCCAGCTTGGTGACTTTCTCCCTCAGTACCATGATGACCTCAAGTTTTCTTCACCCAGTATAGCATCTTAGCATAGGACCTTAGCCAAGACCCAGGCTCTCGGTACAGATTTCAGTGTAAAAGGAGTTATTATGTTCTGTTTTTCTGGACAGGGTTTCTCTGTGTGTAGCCCTGGCTGTCCTCAAACTCAAAAGAGATCCACTTGCCTCTGCCACCTGCCACCTGCCTCCCAAGCACTGTGATTAAAGGTGTGAACCACCATTGCCTGGCTAATAAAAAATAACTTTTTAATTTGTTTTTTCAGACATACTCTGTAGAGCAGGCTAGCCTCAAATTTACAATCCTGTCTCCACCTCCCAAATGCTGGGATAATGGGCAGGTGCTACCACATTCAGCTTAAAATTGTTGCTTGTTAGGTAAATTCTTTATTTTGAAGATAGACATGATAAGTGAATGTAATAAGTAATTGATGAGTAATGAAGGGGATTATGCCAGATTCTGATGCAGTCTTTATTTTTCACAGAATGCCAACTCCTGTCCAGTTGATCGAACAATATTTAAATGTATTTGTATTCGAGCCCAGTTTAATGGTAAAATCTTAAAGAAGGTAAGTGTAGATGCGCCTACCCTGCTTTAGGAAGGAGCATGATGCTAAATGGTGGCTTGAGTTGGTTGTCAGTTCAATTAGGCTTAAAAAGGAGTGAGTTAGGCATCCTTCTTTTGCCCTGAGCAAAGCCTGGGGCTAGGACTGTTCATATTTTCTGGGGCATAGAATATGGAGTCATGGAAATGTTAGGGGTTTCTGGGATTTGTCCCTCACCGTTTCTTACTAGAAAGCTTCTCTCTGGCCTGTCTCCTTATGAACTGCAGTCTGGGCATGTGGGAGGTTGCAGTAGGGTGAGACAAAGGACCACGTGAACTGAAGTTTGAAAAGTACTGTTGGGGCTGGAATGAGAGGTGTTTTTCCAGGCTGGAGAGATGGCTCAGCGATTAACAGCACTGTTAGAGGTCCTGAGTTCAATTCCCAGCAACCACATGGTGGCTCACAACCATCTGTAATGGGACCTTACGTCCTCTTCTGGTGTGTCTGAAGACAGCTGTAGTGGACTCCTATACATAAATCTTTTTTGGTTTTTTTGTTGTTGTTTTGTTTGTTTGTTTGGTTTTTGGGTTTTTGGTTTTTGGTTTTTGGTTTTTTTCGAGACAGGGTTTCTCTTTGTAGCCCTGGCTGTCCTGGAACTCACTCTGTAGACCAGGCTGGCCTCGAACTCAGAAATCCGCCTGCCTCTGCCTCCCAAGTGCTGGGATTAAAAGCGTGTGCCACCACCACCCCATAATGAGATCTTAGAAACAACAGTCCAAAGGTGGTGGCACACACCTTTAATCTGAACGTTTGGGAGGCTGAGACAGAGGCGATCTTTGTGAATTTAGGACCAGCCCAGTCTATCAGAGTTCCAAGATAGCCAGGGCTACACAAAGAGAAACACTGTCTTGAAAAACTTAAAAAATAGATAGATAGATAGATAGATAGATAGATAGATAGATAGATAGATAGCACTAATAAAACAACAAAAGAAATTTCAATTCTTTTGTTCTTCACCTTCTGATCCTTTTGCTGGTGATTGAACCTAGGACCTCTAACAGGCTGGGCAAGCACTCTGCCACTGAGCTACACGGCACAAGTGTTGCTGAGCTTTTTCTGTGGAGCTGTTGTGGCTTGTGCTTTAAAGTTGTCATGTGCTCTTCCCACCCATGTCTGGCATTCATAGCACTGGTGAATCTGTACCATGAAGTATTCCTTACATCACAGGCTCACACTCCTTATCATATATAAATCGTTTGTTGTTTGTTTTTTGTTTTTTGTTGTTTTTTTTTTAGTGACAGGGTCTGTGTGCAGTCCTGGCTGTTTCTGACCTCACTATAGACCAGGCTGGCTTCAAACTCACAGAGATTTACCTGCCTCTGTCTCCCAAGTGCTGTGACTAAAAACCTGCACTACCACTCCTGGCCCCTGGTGCAGTTCTTGCTTTTACTTTTTCTCTAGTTACCTGCCCTACAGTGGTGATAACATGAAGGTCTTAGGGTTTCTGTTGCTTCAAGAAAACACTATGACCAAAAAGCAAGTTGGGGAGGAAAGGTTTTAACACTTACATATTGCTGTTTGTTACTGAAGGAAGTCAGGACAGGAACTGAAACAGGATAGGAACCCGGAGGCAGCAACTGATGGAAATGCTGTTGAGGCTGTGGAGGGGTGCTTGCCCACTGTCTTACTCCTTATGGTTTGCTTAGCCTGCTTCTCTCTCTCTCTCTCTCTCTCTCTCTTCTCCTCTCTCTCTCTTCTCTCTCTGTCTCTGTCTCTGTCTGTGTCTGTCTCTCTTTCTCTCTTGTTTCATTTGGTTTTGTTTTGTTTTTTAAAGTGACAGGGTTTCTCAGCTCTGGCTGTCCTGGAACTCAGATTTGTAGATCACATTTGTAGAGTTTGCTGGCCTCAACTCACAAGAAATCTGCCTGCCTCTGCTTCCAGAGTACTGGGACTAAACACATGTACTACCATGCCTAGCCTTCAATCTGCTTTCTTATAGAACCCAAGACCACCATCAGAGATATGATACCACCCACAATGGGTGGGGCCCTCCCCCATTAATCTCTTTAAGAAAATGCCTTACATCTGGATCTTATGGAGTCATTTTCTCAGTCTTTCAGATGGCTCTAGCTTGTGTCAAGTTGACATAAGACTAGCCAGCATACCATATATTTGTTTATGGCTGTGGGTCCATAGAGCCTGTCTTAGGGTTTGTTTGTTGTGATAATATAATATCATGACCAAAAGTAACTTGGAGCAAAAAGAGTTTATTTTGCTTACACTTTTCGAATCACAGTTCATCATCAAAGGAATTCAGGGTAGTAACATGAAGATAGGAGCAGATGCAGAAGCCATGGAGGAGTGTTGCTATTGGGTTGCTCTCTGTGGCTTTCTTAGCCTGCTTATAGCACCACAGGACCATCAGCCCAAAAGTGACACCATCTACAATGAGCTGGCTAGAAAATGCCACCCTGCTTACCCATCGGCCAGTCTGATAGGGTATTCTCTTAACGGAGATTTCCTTTTCTAAACTGATGCTTACTTACGTCCCAGCTGGCATTCTACCCAGCATACAGCCCAAGTAGATCTTAGGTCATTAGATTTACTTCAGATTACATACATGCTGTCCTATGAATTGACCACTCAGATTTTGAGGATATGTTAATTGATCAGTATTTCTGTCTTCAGATTCCAGTGGAAAACACTAGAGCTTGTGAGGCTGAGGAGGCCGAGGAGGAAGACCCGACCTTTTGTGAGGTGTGTGGCAGAAGTGATCGTGAGGACCGGCTCCTACTGTGTGATGGCTGTGATGCTGGGTAAGGGTAATGGTGCCTTGTACCTACCTTGCAGGCTGTTAAGTTTGTCACGGTCAGGAGAGCAGGATGAATACTGAGGACTCCATTGTGGAGTAGGGCCCTGTGAATCATAGACAGTGACACTGATAACTTGCCTGGCTCCTGTGTCTATACTTCCTTGAGGCTGCTCAAAGGCCATGCAGTTTATCAAGGCCAAGGACAAAAGGCAGGAGAGTAGATTCACTGTATGAGAGAGGGCAGGCCAGCTGAGGGGTGACTTTCTAGACTGTATCATCTTGGCTGCCTGGATCTTTTTACCATTATTATTATTGTTGTTATTATATATGGGTATGTGCATGCAAGTACAGGTGTTTGTGGAAGCCAGAGGCTTTGGCTCACTCTGGGGCTGGAATTACAGAGGGGTGTGAGTTCCCTGAAGTGGGAGCCTTGTACCCTGCAAGAGTGACATGGTTTTAACTGTGAGCCATCTCTAGCTCTCTCCTTTTGCCTTTTGATATACTTGAAGTCACTTTATGCTTGTGACCCTGTCTTTTGGACACTGCTTGTGTTCTTTGCTCACTGTTTGGTCTCTAAGATGGAACTGGCCTCCCTAGCCTCTTGCTGGGTCTTTGGCTATTGGTTAGAAAGATTTTTCTGCCATAAAATCGTGGTTGGTGCCAGGCGGTGGTGGCGCACGCCTTTAATCCCAGCACTTGGGAGGCAGAGGCAGGCGGATTTCTGAGTTTGAGGCCAGCCTGGTCTACAGAGTGAGTTCCAGGACAGCCCGGGCTACACAGAGAAACCCTGTCTCAAAAAACCCAAAAAAAAAAAAAAAAAAAAAAATCGTGGCTGGTTACAGAATATTCTTCTCCAAATGGTGAGGCTGGTAAATCTGGAATGTTTCCTAGGACAGAAAATAGCAGTTTCACAGTGTGTACGAGAGGCTTTTACTCTCCATGCTGGAAGCTGTTTTCTGCACTTGTCCTCGCTCTCCTGTCACTGGGGTTCTTCCGTACTACCATTTGTGCCAGTTCCACTGGCTGGACTTTGGTGTGCAGTTTGTACCCAGAGCTGACTTTTATCATTTCAAGGCACAGGAATCACTTGTGCCCTTCCACACCTGTGGAAATTAAGCTGGTACAGTGACTACCAGCTTGTCTTGCAGGCTCTGGCCAGTTCGCCTGCCTGCTGCTACCCTTGCTCCAACACTTGGACCTAGCTGCCCTAACTATTAGACTCAAAAACCATCTTGCCCCAGCTTTTGAGTGCTGAGATTACAAGTGTACACCCCACACCTAGCTCTGTTAATGCTGTTTTGTTTGTCTGTTTTTGCTTTTTGTTTGGTTGGTTGTTTTGTTTTACATAGGGACTTAAATTGTAAGCTAGGTTGGCCTCAAACATGTAGCAGTTCTCTATTGCAGGAACTACAGGTATAGAAGTGTCAATTTCTAAGCCTGCTGTCTGTTAATGCTGTAAATTAGGGTTTTGTTTCTAGTAGTAACTGATGAGGAATTTCTGGGGATTTCTCTATCTTTGAAATTTTTGTTTTGTTTTAATCAAGAATTACGCTTGTAAATTTCATATTGATTTATGTATTTTACTTAACAGATGCAGAAGTGTAAGCATTAAAGTCCTGGTAGATCTAAGATACTAAAATTAACACATATTAGTGGTTCTTGTACTTCTATGCACCTAAATACTGTTGACTTTAGCATCTCTCTATAACTTCATAGTTGTCTTTCAACTCATAGTCTAAAATTTCTCATTCATTTTGAAATGGAATCACAAGACTTTCTGTAGATGTTTAGGGAGCGTGTGTTGCACATATTGGTATTTTGTGAAATAAGTACAGGTTGGCTTTGAGTTTTAAGTCATTGTGACTAAACATTGAAGGTCCATGTTCACAGGGAGACAGGAGAACATGAAAGAAGAACTTAGGATGGAATTTACTTGAGTTTCTTTATAGCTTTTCAAGTTTTGTGCTGGTATATGATGTAAAGTGGACTATATTTCATGTGACATTCCAGTGAGGATCACACACGTGATTGTAGAGGATTTTCAGTTTCTGCCACTGATGTAATAGTCTATAATCACCATAGCCCCAGGCACTCAGGTGTGCACATTCATGTGTACACATTCATATACTTTGTTTTGTGGGGGTTTTGGTTTTGCTTTATTTTTTATTTTTTATTTTTGAGACAGGGTTTATGTATCCCTGGCTGCCCTGGAACTAGCTCTGTAGACCAGGCTAGTCCTGAACTAACAGATCTACCTGCCTCTGCCTCCCAAGTGCTGAATTAAAGAAGGGTGCATGCTTGCCTGGCTCTGAGCTCATAATACAAATCTCAAGTTTTTATTTTTTTAGAAAAAGAAGAAAGATAGAAACTGTTAGTACAGCTCTCCCCAAAGTTTATTCCTGGGAAGCTTGATGGGAAGAATTTAAAAATAAGACCCGAGACAGAACATAGTAGCTCACACCTTTAATCCCAACACTATGAGTTCAAAACCAGTCTATCCTACATAGTGAGTTCCAGGCTAGCTGAGGTACATAGTGAGACCCTGACTGAAAAGCAAGACAAAGGATATGGACAGAGAAAAGCCTAGAACAAGTTAGAGACTGGGTGCAGGGCTTCTTGGGGTGCTCTCTTCAGGAACCTCTCTTGTCTCTTTGACACTCTACATACCCTGTCCTTGGTGGGCTTGAATGAGATTTGTGGCATGCTATGACTGAAGCATGGCCAGTTGGACTGAAATGTGATTGGACAGGACAATAAGATGATCTCTCTGCCAGCATGACAGGACTTTTGCTAGGCAAGTGTTCTTTCCCCAGCACCTTAGAACACTCTGTGTAAAGAAAGGTTACTTAGTCATCTATTGTCAGACACAGTGGGTCAAAGAGGAGATTAGAGTTTCTGTGGCCCACATTGGGATTAGAGACAGGGACTATTTTTAGACGAGGGCCCTGTAACGTGTGGAAGTGATTCAGCCATTGGCAGGATATATTGCAGACTAGACATATTTAGTCTTTACAATGTGGTTTCTTGTGAGACTTGAGGTCCAAGGCTAAGACTGGCACTGAACTGTTGTTCCCATAGGTACCACATGGAATGTTTGGACCCTCCTCTCCAGGAGGTGCCTGTGGATGAATGGTTCTGCCCAGAGTGTGCAGTCCCTGGTGTTGATCCCACTCATGGTAATGTGCTATCCTTTCCTGCAGAGCACTTGGGTTTTTCCTATTGTCAGTTTTAAGAAGGACCTTGGAGAAAATCTAGACTTATTATGTGGGGAGAACTTTCATCAGAGAGAGGGGTTTCTTTGAATTCCTTGTTAGGAGCTGGAGGAATTTAACCTTTAGAGGCCATGAAAGGTTGTCAGTTTGGGGCTTTCAGTTCTTAAGGCTAACTAGGAAAAGCTTGTGGTGTAGTGTCATGACCCAGCAGCCCACTGCTCTTTTCCAAGATACAGCTCCTGTGAGCGATGAGGAGGTCTCCTTGCTACTGGCTGATGTAGTGCCTACTACCTAGCAGGCTTCGGCCTCGAGTAGGCAGGACCCGGGCAATCGCTAGGACACGACAGAGTGAGAGAGTGAGGGCAACTGTGAACCGGAACCGGATCTCCTCTGCAAGAAGGGTCCAGGTAAGTGGCCAGCACTAAGCTGCGTCTAAACAGGGTGGTCTCAGGGCTTGGTAACAGAACTGAAGAGATGCCACTGGCAGTAAAGGGCCCACAGCATGCATGCAGTTAATCTGGCAAGAGAGCAGGTGAGTCTATTGAAGGCACTGTGTTTCACCCATGTGCCAGCAGGGCCAGTGGGACTGCCTTCTCTAACACTTTGATGGATGGGATGATAAATTGGGAAATATCCTCTACTGTGAAAAAGGCCACTCACTGGCTCTTTACCCCTTCCAGCCACAAGAGGTTGTCTTCCTCATGCCTGGCTCCTGGCACTCAATGTTAGATGATCATGGCCAATGTTCTGGGTGCTGAGGGAGCATAAAAGTTCTTTCTGTTAAGAGTTATTCTTGTGGTCAGTATAGTGACATCATTCAAGTTCCAAATGGGTTGAAGGACTGGGAACTATCTTCTGTCCTATGCCCTGACTCTGTAACCTCCAGTTTTGAGTCTCAGCTCATGCTTGCCATCCCTCTTTGACTTTGTGCCCTGGACGCAGGATAGTGTTGGGGGCTGCTATTTCTCACTCGCTTTCTTTTGTTTTCTACCTGCTGGCTTCATTCCCTACTCCCTGCGAGGCCCTCATCATCACATTCCTGGCTCCCACCTGCCCACTTGCTTCCTGCCTGGAACTCCATTTGCTCCTTGATAACGGCTGAACCCTCTAATCCATTCTTGCCCTGATCTTCTCTTCTAAAACTTTGCAAGGAACCACTGTCCTTGTGACCATGCTGTCCACTCTTGGTAGTTGTGAGGGAGGTGGTTGCAGTCTCAAACTATTCTGGCTTCTCCGGTCAGTTTTCGCCATCTTCAGGGGTCTGAAAGGGAGTCTGCACTGACAGGATCTGTTCACATGGCCCAGCTCAGTGTCGCATCCGTGAGAAGGGTGATCACCCACTGAGTGGTGCTGTCCCTTGTATGCAGCATGTACCAAGGTACCTCATGTCTTCTCTGCTGGATGAAACTATTGAGGCTGTCGCCACTGGGCTGAGCACTGCTGTATACCAGCGTCCCTTGACACCTCGTGTCCCTGCAAAACGGAAAAGGAAGGCAGGTAAGCTGGCATAATGGGCTTCCCTCCGTCATCAGCTTTGTTCTGGAGTGCAGATATGTGGTCATTTCTGACTATTCCTGCAACTTTCTTAGCCACAAGAATAGTACATTCATCTTATTTGTGCACTCTATACTGTCAAGCTCATCCATACCTCGTCAGAGACTATTAGGAAGAAAGAAGCACATCTGGACTGTTTGGTACAGATGTGTTACCGTTCCCTGATTGAGACAATATTTGCTGTTGACAAGGCTGCTGCATTTCCTAAGTGTATAAATACCTGGAGCTAGTGTAAACTATGAGCAAATACTGTTGACACATTATAGAAGGGACCTAGAACCCTAAGACCACCTCTGTATCCTGATCTTATCTTACTGACCCAACCCTCTCCTTCAGGTTAGTGTTTGATGCGCCTAGTAGATGCAACTCAGTATGGATTTAGTGATTCCTCTCTCCCCAGGTGGGTCATAATTAATCTGTAGCCTCTTAAAAATATACTTTATTGGGCTCGCAAAATGGCTTAGCAGATAAAGGTGCTTGCCACCAAGCTTGGTAATCCGAGTAGGATCTCTGGAATCCACTGATAGAACTGGCTGTACAAATTGTTCTTGGTGTGCACACACACAAATAAAAATTTTTAATTTACTTTATTGACATCTGTTTACAGTGGGTGCACCCACTGTAAGTGCATAGTTACAGGTTGGACATCCAGCGCTCACAGTGTGATTTTTTTTTTTTTTTCATCATTATCTATCAGTCTGGGTTCCACAGGATCCAATGGAAATCTCTGGCCTTGCTTCATTTGCTACCACAGAGTCTTTAGAACCTGTGCTGATGTGTATTTTTCCAATATCTAAGAGTCTGTTAGTGTGCCAGTTTGTTGGCTCTTATATGAGGATCAGTTGGGTTATTCCCAGACTGCATCTCCTAAGGAGAAGCTGCAGCCAGCTGTGGTGGCACATGCCTTTGGTCCCAGCATTTAGGAAACAGAGGCAGGTGGATCTCTAGGAATTTGAGGACAACCTGGTCTCTACATAGTGAGACCTCGTCTCAAAACCTAAAAAAACAAACAAAATGAATAAAACTACAGAAAAATAAGTGATTCACAATCCGTGGCCCTTAGCTTAGGAACTATTGACAACAAATGGCTTCTGAGGGAAGGAAAATCAGTTTTCTTTAAAGGCGTGGCCTCTAGGAGACCAACTGCTCCAGTGCATGGCCCCATATCCATGCAGCACAAATCAGATGTGGTGGTTTATTTAAAGAAGAAACCATGAAGTTGGGAGGGGGTGGGAGACGAGGATTGGATCTGGGAGGAGTGGGTGTTAATTTTATCAAAATGTTGTATGCATGTATGAAATTCTTAAAAAATAATAAATACATTTAAAAAGAATAAAGCTGCTGGAAACTACATTCATGCAGTTCAGTTCATTTTGTGAGCAGATGTTTTCATTTTTTTTTTTTTTTTTCTTGGCAATATGGAGAAGGGAAGAGATTGGATCATCAGCTTGATCTTATGTTTAACTTTAGAAAAAGTGTCAAATTTTCCAACTCCAGACACCACCACCACTCTGCATTCCTGGCGGCACTCATGGTTCAGTTTCTGCACAGCAGAGGGTATATATGTGTTAGGAGCCTTAAGGTGATGTGCTAAAGCTCTGAGGTCTAGGTGCTGAGGCTTTGCACATGCTCGTGTTGTAGTAGGTTTGTGTGGATGTGTGTATCTGTACAATCTTCTCCAGAAAGCCCTTCCTTTCACCAAAAGCGGGGTTTAGAAGCCAGAGCTGAGATCTGCGTTCTGAGCAAGCAATTGATCATTGTCTAGGTCATCAACATAGCCTCTCATGAGGTCTCACACCTGCAGCTGAGGTTTAAGGTCAGGCTTTCACTTCTTATATTGTACATCTGTGTTTCCTGCTCTTTGTCTCATAACGTGCTTCTCGGTGCTGATTGTTGAAAACGCATTTGCTTCATCAAATTGCAGAAAATTGCTACTATCGTTTGATCAGATGTTGGAGTCTGTTTGATCCCATTAAGGACAGTCAGTCAGGCACCCCACACCTCCTCAAAAGACTTTTATTTTATATGTATGAGTGTTTTACCTGCCTATATGTTTGTATACATGTTAGTGCCTACAGAGGCCAGAAGATGTTAAGACAGAACTAGAGTTACAGACTCTAGTTGTGAGCTCCATGTGGATTCTGGGAACCTAACAGGAGTCCTCTGCCAGAGCAACCAGTGCTTGTTAGCACTGAGCCATCTCTCGAGCTCCAGTTTTAGTTTTGTTTCTGTGAACTTGTTTCCTTCTCTCCTCCCTTTTCCTCCTTCTTTTTCTCCCTTTTTAAAAATTAATTTTAATTTATATACATTGGAGTTTTGCCTGCATGTGTGAGGGAATCAGATCCCCTGGAACAGAAGTTATAGACAGTTCTGAGCTGCCATGTGGGGACTACAAATTGAATCTGGGACCTCTAGAAGTGCTCTTAACTTCTGAGGGAGCCATCTTGACAGCCCCTCCCTTTCTTTAAAAAACAGATTTTCTCTTTGTGACCCAGGCTAGACTTGAATTCATATCATAATCTACCTGCCTCAGGTTCCTGCAGGCTAGGATACTTTAGAGTATGTGATACATGCTTGAAATCCCAGGACTTTGGATGTAGAAGCAGGAGGATCAGGATAAAGAGCACAAGATCATCCATCCTTAGCTACATTGTGAATTTGAGTCTATCCTGGGCTACAAATAAGACCCTCTCTCAAACTAAAAATGTGAATACTTATTTGAATTAAGATCCAAGTCAAATTCATGTTAGACCGTGTGTGTTAGTACCCTTCTCTTTGCTCTTTCTGGTATGTGGCCCATGTAAAAAAGCAACCTTCACTTTGTTGTTACCTACAGGTTGTATGCTTGAGCCATGTACATTACTCTAAACGGTACAGTTTAAATTTTATGAGTTTTTTTTTTTTTTCTTCTTGACTTTCCCACTTAATATTTTCAGTTATGGTTGTTTATGGATTATAGGAGCCATAGAAAGGGCAACCAAGGAGCCAGGGGCACTGTGCTCTCTGCTTCTTGGGGATCTCTGCAGAAGATATCTGCCCTAGTTTTGTTCTCACATATAGCAGTGTAGTTTGCAGGGGCAGCAGGAACTCAAAAATAACGGGGCTGCTAATTACCTGGTATTCCCTTCACCCACGCTGTACCCTGCTGAATTCAGTCCTAGCTTATCAGAATCCTAGAAGGAAGAGTGAGGGTGGCATAGACCAAAGCACAGACCCTTTAGCAGCTGATTTCTATTTTAAAGTGTGTATCTCCAGAAGGGTTCAGGGTGCTTGTTTGTCTTCCAGTCTTTGGGGAGCTCTCTGTTTGGACCATAAGTGCTCATGTTATAGCCATTGTTGTCTTCAGCTCTCGGTTTTTATGTGTTTTGTTTTTGAATTTATATAATGGTTGTAAAAATCTAATTACTCAGATAGTAATCTTTTCATTGCTATTTGGATCATCACTTTCCCTCCAGGAACACATTACTTTAAAATGTTACAGGTTTATTCCTCTGGTTAAAAAAAAAAAAAAAAATTCTAAGCCAGGCTGGAGAGATGGCTCAGCTGTTAAGAGCACTGACTGTTCTTCCTGAGGTCCTGAGTTCAATTCTCAGCAATGACCTGGCTCACAACCATCTATAATGGGATCTGATATCCTCTTCTGGTATATCTGAAGAAAGAGACTGCACTCACATATATAAAATAAATAATAAACCTTTTTTTAAAAATCCAAGCCAAGGCAGTGCTTGTAGCCCAGACTGTAGAGAAGTTGTCATGTGTCTGTAATCCCAGTGTTCCCAGGTAAAGGCAGGAGTTCAAGGTCATTTTTTCCACTACACACTTGAGAATCTCTCAAAAAATGGTGGGTGATATCTTAGCAGGTAGAGACTCTTGCAAAAGCGTAATGCTCTGATTACAATCTCCAGATCATATGGTGGAAGGAAAGAGCCAGTTCCTGCAAGTTATCCTCTACTTCTCCAACACATGCATACATACAAAAGTAAATTAATTTTAAGAATTAGAAGGAGAGTGCTGGAAAGGCGGAGTACAGTTAAGAGCACTTGTTCCTTTTGCAGAGGACCTGGGATTGGTTCCCTGAACCCACATGGCTCATCTCATGACTGTCTGTTACTTCAGTTCTAGGGTCTCCAGCACCCTCTTCTGAATGCCTGGGTACTGCACTTATGTGTGTAGATGTAGACAAAGTAGGTACAAGCAGATTAAAATAAAAGAGTTTAAAAAACTTTTTAGGTAAGGCATGTGCTCACATCTGTAATCCTTGAGAAGCTGAAGTAGAAGAATTTCCATGAGTTCCAGACCAGCTACAGACTTAGACAATTAAACAAAAATAAATAGGGGCTAGAAAGATGGCTTTGTGATTAAGATCACTGACTGGTCTACCAGAAAACTCAGGTTCAGTCTTCATCATCCACATGGTAGCTCACAACTGTCTGTAACTTCATTTCCAAGGGGCTGACACCCTCACATGGACATGCATATAGGCAAAACAACAATACACATAAAATGAAAATCTTGAAAGAGAGTAAAAAGCAAGAAGTCCTTTAAAAAAAAAAAGTAAATAAAATTAAAAAGTAGCACTGGGTGGTGGTCTCACAGGCCTGCAATCTCAGCACTTGGGAAACGAGCAGGATCTGAGTTTGCAGCCAGCCTGGTCTATAGAGTGAATTCCAGGATAGCCACAGCTACACAGAGAAACTCTGTCTCAAACAAAACAAAATAAAAAATAAAACAAAAATTAGGCAAGCCAGGCATCCAGCACTTGTGAAGCAGAGGTAGAAAGATGAAGAGTAAGGCCAAACTCTTGTCTCAAGATCAGGGGCTGAAGAAATGGCTCAGTTAAAGAGAAGTATTTGCTGCTGTTCCAAGAGAACCTAAGTTCAGTTCCCAGTAGTTACATTGAACAGCTCACAGCTACCTATAGCTCAAGTGCCAGGGGCATCTGATGCCCACTTCTGTCCTCCAAGGTTACCTGCATGCATCACACACATATAAATATAAAAAATAAACTGTATGTGTGTGTTGTATGTAAAATTCAAGCCAGCACCCAGTCCAGAGGTGCCCAGATCCTCTCCTAGCTTTCTGAGCTCTGTTCCAACAGAGGACCTGGTCACCCTAGTCAGAAAAGGCCCTGCAGTACTGAATCACAGACATTCAGTGTTGTCTTTTTAGGGAGACGAAAGAAAGTGCGGGGAAGAAAGAAAACCCGGTCCAGGTCATCTGTGAAAAGTAAGAGTGGGGGTTCAAGAGCCAAGAAACGGCAGCACCGTGTGAGGAAGACAAAAGGGAGGAAGCTGAAGGTGAGGATGTAGCAGAAGTGTCCAGATGAGCCAGTCTTACTCCCTGTGGGCTCTGCTGCAGGAGGTGTCACGTGGCTGTTTTTCTGCTGCTCTGTAGTACAGCTCAGAGGTGGGTGGGTATGCTTCTAGGTTCTTTGGAATAGGGTATGTTAAGAATTATGTGTGATAAGCCCTGAAACAGAGACAGAGAGGGAGGGCCAGCAGGCCTCAGAGGGCTGAGTCACCTTATGGTCACTGGTTGGTTAAGTCAAAGGGCTTTCAATCCTCTAGGAGCAGGTGTAGGTAGGCTGAGTTGAAGCCCTCAGGGCAGATAATCACTGTCTGTCTTAGGGAGCCTCCTGTGTATTGGAAGGCTGTGTCCAGTGTATCCATATCAAGTACTCTGTTCCCACTCACCCTGCTGCCATGAGACATACCTGGTACTTACTGACCCAGGATGTTGCTGGGGGGAGGGAATACACACACACACAACAAACTTGACCATGTGTTTTATATGCATTTATACTCATTACCTATTGCCAGATAAATGTTTTTTAGTGTATGTTTGTAATAGAAAGATGTGTTTAAATATTTAGTAGTTAGAACATTTGTTCAGGATGGTCAGAGCAGATTCTTGGGGCTGTGATTAAATTTATGAGCAAATGGGTAGATGATAATGTTCTTGGATTCAGTGGTCATTAGCATTCTCTTTGTGCCCTGAGGCCTAAAGACCTGGCAATGTCAGTTCTTCCTTCCTAGTTTCTAGAATGTTCTAGACCATTCTAGATTCCATCCTGAGCTCACTTTCTCCCTCTGCAATTACTGTGGTTCCTTTTTTCCCCCCTAGTAGAACATCTGGGGCAATGGCCAATGGTGAAAGTGTGGAGAGATACAATATACTCCTTGGGGAGAGGTCTCAGCTGAGAGTATTGTCTCTGTTCCATCCTTACTCAGAATCTAGAGGAAGTGGCATGTGGTCCCTTGATTTCAGTATCTTGGGAATGATTACAATCGTATAGTGTTAAAAGTCCACAACAGTTCCTTATGTGGCTGTTTAAGTGCAATGTGTCAGTCAGTCATTTAATTTTTTTTCCTGTTACTTTGGTTCAGAATGAAGTCACAGCTCGTTCTCGCATTGCACGAACACTAGGCCTCCGCAGGCCTGTCCGTGGCAACCAGCATGCCGTCAGTGTACAAGCCAGTGGACCCCTCTCTTGGGCTGATGAGGGCAGATATTGGAGCAGCTTCTCTGTCACTGTTTGGAGATCCCTATGAGCTGGACCCTTTTGACAGGTAGTTGCAATCGTGATTATCCCAGTGCCCCAGCTCATCCTCAGATTTGGTTAGGCTGCATGTGGCACTGTGTCAGTGTCCCCTTGGCATGTGTCCCCTCCAGCAATGAAGAACAGTCTGCAGATCTGCCTTCCCCTCTGAGTGCCAAGAGGAGAGTGCTGTCCCGTTCAGCTCTGCAGTCTCACCAGCCTGTGGCCAGACCTGTCGCCATGGGGCTCTCTAGGTATGTGGCAGCAGGGGCATTTGGGGTGGGTAAAGGCCCTGGCTAAATGACATATCCTTGTGGCCCTTGGTGATGTGGCTAGGCAGCTACTCTGGGTGTGATGTGCTTGAGTTGAGGTTGGCTGAGTGCTAAGTCAAAGCTAGTTAATTGTCTCAGGGTCAAGTAGCACATTGGCTAGCCACACTGGCCTTAGTCTCTAAAAGGGTAAGGGTCCTTGGGCGAGGCAGCAGTCCTGGTCCACAGTGATCAACGGGTAGAGATAACTTCACTGCCACCTCATGCCTAGTGGTAGAGTGGGGCATACTTATGTTAGAGGTGATCTCCCCACACACTTGATCCCCATGGTAGGGCTGGTGGATGGGAATACAGAGGAACCAAACTAGCAGAGCCACTCTCTGTCTACAGGAGGCAGCTCCCTGCTGTGGCCCCAGAGCCCAGCGTGGAGGAGGCCCCCGTTCCTGACCTGTTGGGGAGCATCCTGTCTGGCCAGAGCCTCCTGATGATGAGCAGTGCTGATGTTGTCATACACCGGGATGGCTCTCTCAGCGCCAAAAGGGCAGGTGAGCACCCATGGGGTTGCTGTCCTTCCTTATGGAGTTGGAAATGTAAAATCACAGTCCTAGAAATGGATGAGTTGGAAAGTTCTCAAACTTTGTCCTGAGTTGGAGGTAACACTGCTAAGAATATAACCAGTGTGAGTTCCGACCAGGGTCTTCCAAGGCCTGCGTAGTTAAGTGAGTATGCCATTTTTAGGACAGTTCAGATGCTTAGTGCACAGTGCCTCCATCTGCATCTTCTCATCTGTCACACTAGATGGACACATTTGAACCATGGTCATGTCTGAAAAGAGAAAGACTACATGCCAGGGGGCCATTTATGGTCCCACAGGTAGGCAGTGGGACAGCTGACCTGTAACATTCCCGTTGTGGAAGGACAGTTAGTGTCCACTCTGAAAACAGTAGTGAAAACAGAACAGTAGTGTTTGTTCTGATCATACTTCACAAGTCATTGAACTTTTTAAAGGAGGTGGGAAGGGTTTCCATCTGACTTTTGTTTTTTAGCTCCTGTTTCTCTTCAGCGAAATTCTGTGACTCAATCCAGAGAAGAGTCCAGGCTCAGAGACAACCTGCAGCCTGGAAACAACCCTCAGGGAGCATGTCCAGTGGACTCATGGGAGACAGACGACCAAACTCAGGGCTGAGCTCTGGGGACAGAACAGCTCTGCGCTGTCTCCCTGCCCACATGGTGCAGACACCTGTGAGATCAGACTCATCACTAACACCTCATTCAGGTCTGTCTGGGAACCTTTCAGATGAGAGCAGACCTAGCTGGAAACACAGTAACAGCCCCCGACTCAATGGCTCCAACGTACGGGTTGGTTCTGCCTCAATTAAGATCATGACTCATTCTAGCTTTCCGTCTAAGAATATAGCTCCTGGGCATCCTCAGAAAACAGACCCCAGGAGACCTGATTTCTCGAAGCTACCCAGGATACCAAAGATCCACAGGGATGGCAACAATAGCACACAGGACCGGGCCCCGGCCAGCGGCCAGATTGTCGAGCTCCCTAGCACTTGCATCAGCCGCCTGACTGGCAGGGAAGGCCCTGGGCAGCCAGGACGAGGCCGAGTTGACAGTGAGCCCAGCAGCAGGGGTCCCCAAGAGACTGGCTCACACACAAGTGGCTCTCGACCTCCTGCGCCCAGCTCCCATGGCAGCTTAGCCCCCCTAGGGCCCTCACGAGGAAAAAGCATTGGGTCTAGTTTTGAAAGCTTCAGGATCAACATACCCGGGAACACTGCACACTGCAGCCAGCTGTCGAGCCCTGGATTCTGTAACACATTCCGTCCAGTAGACAGCAAGGTGCAGAGGAAAGAGAACCCTTCACCCCTCTTCTCCATCAAGAAGCCAAAACAACTCAAAAGTGAAATCTATGACCCCTTTGATCCCACTGGCTCAGACTCTAGCCCTCCTAGCAGCAGCCCAGAGAGTCTTGGTCCAGGCCTCCTGCCCTCCGAGATCACAAGAACTATCTCCATCAACAGCCCAAAGGCCCCAGCCTTCCAGACTGTGCGCTGTGTTACCTCCTACAGGGTAGAAAGCATCTTTGGAACTGAGATGGAACCTGAGCCCCAGATGCCTGGTGAGCCTGTATCTGGCATGCTGGAGTTACTTGGCAAGGGATCTGCTGAGGGAGCCTCTGATTTGGAGCAAGAAGGACTAGGGGAAATAGAGCCTACAGAGATTCAGGGCTCCACAGCCCGAACACAGAGGCCATCCCCACCAGATCCCTGGGATGATGAGGATGAAGTGTCCTGTACACCCTTCTTTGGTTCTGAGGAACGGACAGTGACATGTGTGACTGTTGAGGAGCCAAGTGTTCCACCAAGCCCAAATGCTCCGCAGATAACTACCCACAGAATTGTAGAGTTCAGGGCCTCATCCCGTTCCCGCTCCACCTCCAGCTCCCGAAGCAGGAAGAAAACGAAGAAGAAGAAGAAAGTTTCCAGAGAGCACCAGAGGACACGCTCCAGCACTCGCTCTGGCTCCAGGGACAGGACTTCACGCTCTGTATCTCCAGTGGCTGAGGAACACACCAAGAGGCACAGAGCCAAGACTAAGAGCCGGAGGTCTTCTAGTGACCGCGCCAGCAGCCAGGACAGAGCAAAGAGGAGGAAGGACAGAGACGACAGAGACAGGGAGCATAGGCGGGGTCCTTGGGTCATGGCAGGAGCTGGAGGAAGTCCAGGTCCCGGTCAGGGAGTCCTGGTAGTTCTTCTTGTGAGCGCCATGAGAGTAGGAGACGGAAGAGGCGGCATTCAGGGTCCAGATCTCATGGCAAGGACTGCTCACCACACAGCAGCCTGGAGAGGGACCGGAGACACAAACATCGCGAGAGGAGCCGAGAGCGGATGGACAAGAAGGAGAGTGTGACTCGGTCCCGGGAGAGGAGGAGGTGGCGGTCTCGGTCGCCCAGCTTGGAGCATAGGCCACGAAGGCCACATTCCCATGAGAAGCGCCCCCATTCCCCAGAGAAGAAGGGGCCTGTGAGGGAGGTTTCCCCAGTCGCTGCTCCACAGGGGGAGCCAAGGCAGGATGGAGACCACTCTGCCAAGCCTCCAGTCTCAGAAGTAAGTGTCTTGCCAGAGGTAGTAAGTGTTCTGCCAGAGGTGGTTGTGGCAGACCTGAACCCTCCAGAAGTCCCTCCTGTCCTGGCAGAGCCAGTTGCCTGTGTGCCTGAGGACCTGGACTATGGTGATTCTGTGGAGGCAGGCCATGTGTTTGAGGAATTTTCAAATGAAGCCATCTTCATCCAGCTTGATGACATGAGCTCACCCCCTTCCCCTGAGAGCACAGACTCCTCCCCTGAGCGAGACTTCCACCAAATCCCATGCTGCCCCCAGCCAGCCTTCCACAACACAGTACCTTACCTACCGTCCAGAGGGAGGTGTTACCGAGTCACAGTGAAGATATTTCAAAGCCTGCACCCCAGGCATTGGGCCCTTCAGACCGTGCCTGCTCAGGCGGGACACTGTGGAGACCACTGCTACAACTCTTAGCACCCCAGGCGTGCTGCCCATGGGAAAGGACAGTCCTTTGTTGAGTGGGAGAGGATGTGAAGCAGTCAGGCCCAAGGAAGCTGTGGCCCAGGCCCCACTGCTACGATCCAGAACCCTAGTGAAAAGAGTCACCTGGAACCTGCAAGAAGCAGAGGGCAGCACCCCAGCCCCGGACAGAGATCCAAGTGAGTTTGTCCTGCCCCTGGCTGGGACCCTGGTGGTGGTTGCTCTTGTGGGTCGGGGGTATAGAGCAGGCATGAGGCAGGGGTCAGCTTCCCTAAGACCTCTCCTGGCAATTTGGGGCCCCTACCCAAGTCCTGCTTCTTACAGACATATCTGCAACTTGGCCTTGATTCCCACTGCTGGTTCTCTGAAAATGTTTTGGCCAGGGTTGACCACAAGGCATCCACACTCCCTGTCTGTTGGGTCCTCAGGGACACCACTTCAGAGGCCCCAGGAAGGAGACTGGGATGCAGAGGACAGGGCCCTCATAGGATTTCAGCAGGCACCATTCTCCGAGCTGCCCCCTCCCATCCACGTGCTCCAGGAGTCTGGGTTACCTGATGCAGATCCCTCTCAGGTGGGTGCTGGGCTAGAGGGGCCTGGTCCTTGTGCTGGGCTTTTCGGGCTGGCTCCCTGCCTAAGGCTTAGACCTCATGGTACTACTTCTTTCTGTACAGCCCCCTGGTGCTCCCCGGGCAGAAGGGCTTCCAGCTGTTGGGACACTACACTCAGCAGGGGGTATTCTTGCCCAGGCTTACAGCCCCAACATGCCACCACCCCTGGCTCAGCCCTCAAGCATCCTGCCCTATGCACTGGTCAGCCAGCCTTCAGTCCAGTTGATGCTGCAGGGGACCCTTCCCCTAGCAGGGTATGGTGCCGCACAGAGCCTGGCCCCAGTGCCCACTATGCCAGCTACAGCCTCAGAGCTAGCTGTTGCAACCACCAACAACTCAGAAGAAAGGACTGGCACTCCCAAAACAGCTGCTGAGAAGACCAAAAAGGAGGAGGTGAGTGCTGCTGCCTCTCCTCCCACAGCCCCTGTCTTAGTTGGGCCTGGTTTTAGGTCTAGTATTCAGGCCTGTGGGGTTGGTCAGGGTGGTAAGAGAGCAGGCAGCCCATTGCCTTTAGTGTTCTTTGGCAGATGAATATCCCAGAACTCCTGGCTTCTCATAAAAGAGCCCACAGGTCAGTTTTGGCCATCTTGCCACAGGGTCACACATGTCCTCCTCACTCCTAGTACATGAAGAAGCTACACATGCAGGAACGGGCTGTGGAGGAGGTGAAACTGGCCATTAAACCCTTCTACCAGAAGAGAGAAGTGACCAAGGAGGAATACAAGGACATATTGCGCAAAGCCGTGCAGAAGGTAGGCATGCCTTTTTGGCACCCTGAGGTTGCAAAGGACACATTGCTGCCATTGCTAGTTTGCATGGACTGGGTCAGTCAGCTGAGCCAAGTGGCTAAAGCCTTAGACAAGTCCTGTGTCCTCAGACAATGCTCATAAAATAATAGATGAGGAATGTCAGGTGTCCTCAACCCACCCAGTTTCTTTGGATCTTTGGAGGAACTAAGTCTCTGAGAGATCTTTCTATAGGAACAAGTTTTAGGTTCCTTCTGACCTCTGACACAGGAACATAAACGTCAGCAGCTCTGTGGAGTGTGGTTAAGATGTCTGTGTAGGGTGGGCATACAAGGACCCTTTAGACCGAGGCTCGACTTGAGATGGCCAGGGCAAGGAAGCCTGGCTGAGTTGATGTTTGTGACAGGTTGAGAGTGCACTCAGAATGATGTGTTCTTTCTTCAGATCTGCCACAGCAAGAGTGGCGAAATCAACCCTGTGAAAGTGGCCAACCTGGTGAAGGCCTATGTGGACAAATATAGGCATATGCGCAAGCACAAGAAGACCGAAGCTGGAGAGGAGCCACCCACGCAGGGTGCTGAGACCTGACGCTAGTGACTGTTTGGGGAGGCGCTAGCAACTGTATGGGGAGGCGTCCCCAGCAGGAAAGAAATGGGGCCACCAGCACTCCTGCCTCTGAGGTTCTCATGATACCTGTCTGCACCTGTCTTGCTTACAATTGAAAACTGGACTTTTTTATATGTATATTATAGATACACTGTTTCCATTGTGTTCTAATTTATCAAAAATAGCTTATCTTTAGAAACTTTTCTATGGACTGGTGCTTAGAAGGTGAAGCAGTTTTGGTTTCAGAGCCTGACAGCTCAGTGGGAAGCTTCTGTAGCTGCCAGCACTCACTCATGACATCTCTGCTGTAGCAAGTCTCTTACTCTAGGTGCTTTGTGCCCTGTGAGGAGACAGGACACAGTGCTGTGGGTCTCAGAGAGGCTCAGGGGCACACTCCCACCTCCCCAAATACACCTGGCACCACGAGCGTGCTCCTGATCCCTGTCTTAGAGCGTTTGTACCCAGTGAGAGGTGTGGTAACCCAACCAGTTCTTCATTGTGAAGATGAGTGCCTGCAAAGGAGGCCTAGTGTATAGCAAGTGGGGGTCGCCTTATTTCAAGGGACTGCACCAGGTCTACTAGAGATAACATAGAGCAGGGCGGCACTGATTGTGAACTGTTTATTGGAAGCCGGGGTTCTGAATCAAGTCCACTGACCCAGGTCCATGAGGAAATGTTCGATGTCATCATAGAGACTATTGGTGCTAGACAAGCACAGGCCCAGACTGCTGCTGTCCAGGGAAGATGCACCTTCACGCTGCACGCCTTCCAGGTGTGCCTTGCATAGCCATGGCTCCAGCTGTGGAAAGGACATTGTTAGGGCTCTTAACCAGCAGTCCACACATCTTTACTTGACCATCCCAGGCTCTACCTTCACCAGGATCAGGCTCTTCTCCTTGGGCCTCCCTGCTGACAAGTCTTGCCCAAAACCCAGGTAGATGGTGTAGTGTGGTGATCCTTGTCGCCTTCGAGCGCGAAACTCCTCCAGTTCTGTTAAGGAGATAGCTCTGGTGAGCAGGTTAAGAAAGGCTCCAGGCCCCAAAGGACAACACCCCAGACAGACGCCTCACTGACCTCGGAAGAAAGTGCTGAAGTCAAAGATGGGGGTATGGCAGTTGCGCTCCAGCAGCTGGGCTGGAGTGGAGGAGTTGGTGGAGCCCATAGGGCTGCCCACCTCCCAGTACACCTTGCACTTGCCCATACGCAGGGCCCACAGTGATGGTCCCCGAAGCTCCAGCTCCAGGCCTGGAGACACGTGCTGCAGAAGAGTCTCTGTGTAGTGCAGCTGCTTCTGATCCGGGAGCTCAGCGGGCTGGGAAAAATCACCGGCTGGGGCTCTGAAGTTCTTACTGCTGAGCCCATCGGGCTATACAGGAACACGCATCTGGGGTGCCTCACTATTGCCTGTAGCACTGTGCGGCCTTTGTACATGATGGTCACATCCAGGGACCCAAGGTTGCGCTCTGTGTATAGACCAAGCTGTGAGTGGGGGTAGGGGTGGAGCATTTTGTCCCACACCCCCTGCCAAGGACCTGTTCACCTCCCAGTGAGGTATAGGTGTGAGGGGTCAATGGAGCAGTATTCTGCCCGAGAGTCTAGGTATGTCGTAGGGAAGCTAGCACCTCTGCCTCTCGCCCACACCAACTGGTCCCCGGGTCCTCACCGGTGTTCAGAGCTGGGTGTTGAAGCCTGGGGCTGGGGACAGCTTCCACCTGCCATGCTGCATAGGGTTCCTCAGAAACACTTTTTGCTCCTGGCCTGAGGACAAGTTGGAGCTGCCTGTCCATCGTACCCCAGCTTCCCGCCCCTGTCATTTTACATCCTCATCTTTCCTCCCAGCAAGGGCTCTGTTGTCCTCCCAGTCATCCAGCCTTGGGCAGATGGGGGTTCTCTAGCTTGGCCCCAGCTCTGTGACAGTTCCTATCTCTCACCAGGTGCCTGTGGTGGCATGGAGTCTGCCCGGACTCAGACTCCGGATGTGGCTGTATTGCAGAATCTGAAGCAAGACGTCCCCAGCATCACTAGAAAGCAGAGGGCTTGGGTTTGGAGCCCAGCATTTCCTCTTGCCAGGAATGATCCTAGGGATACACCCTGCAAGAGAAAGCTTAGTGGTAGGCAGCTACCAGTCCCCCACACCTAGAAAGAATGAACCAGACTGTACCTGTGTGGGTAGGGCATTGCCGAGGGTCATTTCTTCCCTATTTTCCACGGCTGGGCCTACTGAAGGAGAGGGGGAGGGAGATTTGGATCTGAGTCTGATGTGTAATTTGGTTATGAGCAGTTCCAAAAGTTCTCTATTTCTCATACCCTCTGTTCCCAAACCACCAGGTATCTCACTCAGCCCAAGGCTCTGACTTAGGAGGAAGTACACATACACACACACACATACACACAACACACACCCCTTGGAAGGAGAGGAACTGAATCTATAACTAGTTTCAAAAACCACAAATCTTAACCATTGAAGCCACGAAAACAACAGAGGCGGTGTACCTTCCTGGCCCATCCCTATTTGTGTCACTGCTCACCAGCAGATCCAAGCTCCAGGCTAAGTTCTAACACCTTGTGTGGATCAGCCGGGTCCCCGGAATTGTCTTGACGCAAGATAAAGCGCCCTGTGCTTCGGAGCGCACATCGGAAGTTGGTCTTCCAGCCTCTTCGCTCAGCAGCCTCAGCCTCCGGGGTTGGTAAGTTAACTCCACTAGGTGGCCACCTCCCTCGGGCCACAGCCCAAGCCTGAAGGAAAGGAGAGAGCATGGGTTGAGGCTGGATTCCCCAGGAGTTCTGGCAGATTATAAAGAGGGCAGGACTGGGTACCACCTTGAAGATCCGTGCATCTGCTTCATCCAGATCCCTACGACCGAAATGCTTCCAGGGCACACGGAAGACTGTGCGAGCCTCGTTCAGCCATCGCAGCCCCTCGTACTGGCCGCTACTGACCTCACCCAATAGCCAGTCTCCAACAGCACTCGCTGGGGCCCCCTGCAGGCAGGGCAGCCACGCTAGGATTAGGGTTAATGCAAGGAATACAGGATCCAATACAACTAGGGTAGGCATGCTCTCACCTCAGTTCAGCCATTGCTCCTTCTACACGGGCAGTCTGAGAGAATCAAAGTAGGTGCTACTACTCTGTGATGACTTGTAGTCACTGGAGCAGTCGGGTATTACAAATAAGGTAAGAGTCCCTTGGTGTCTCTATGGTTTTAGGTTGTAGCCACAGATAGTGTGACCAAGTTTCGTAAATGTGTTTTAAATGTTTACGGGTGTTGGTAACAGGTGGGAATTTAAGTTTCACGAGTGTGACCCAGGTATTAGGATGTTGAGGGTCACAGATGAGGTTTGAGAATTTGGAGCCACCTAGGTTCCGAACCTAAGTGTAGATTCCTCGGCCAAGGTGGCTGTAGATGTGACTACAGATGTAGCGGGAGCGCACACGTGATGTCACAGGTGTTGATCCAGCGTCCAGGCCTGGACAGGCTGTCACAGGCTGGACCCTGCAAAGACACAGTGAGCAAAAGGGGCGGGCCCAGGCGAGTAAAACGAAACTGCATCTCGGGAAAATGAAACCTAAACAGTCTAAACAGCCCGTGGTAGCTGCCGGCTTCCCACTGTCTCAGTCCCTACCGTGCTGTCCTCGACCTCCACCCGACCCTTACTCAGATCCCAACCCCTGCAGATCCAATTGCAAATCCTGTCGGGGCGTCTGCACTCCGATTTCTCCGAGTCTCTCTTCACTGTCCTTTACCGATCGCTCACTACTCTGTGGAGGGGACAAGAATTTCCCCTGTGGCATTAGCTCACCTCCCAGAGTGGCCCAAGGGTCCCACGTACCTGGTACCGGAGCCGCCGGGACGGTTTTATCTCAATGAGGAGGAGGCGGCCAGTGCTTTTATAGTACTTCGGTCAGGGGCGGGGGCGAAGCACAGCAGGGCGTGGCCTAAGGGCTACAGATGTCACTGGGGTGTCCCAAGTCTGTAGCACTTGCCCTCGGGTTCAGTCTTCCAGGCCTTTTGTAGATTCAATGAGAGAAGCTGACCCCGCTTTGGACAGAACGGCCAAGACTTGGAGGACAGTAGGAGTGGCAGGTAGAGGTGTATCTGCCGGCTCAGACCCTGGTGGAAGTGTGGGAAAGGGCTTTCCCCAGTACCTCCTCAGGAAAGCATAGCTGGATAAGGCAGGGATACCCACAACAATGAGCAGGTTTTGTTTACTTGTTTTGTTTAGCTCGCAGAAAAGTCTTAGAAAATGGAGTCTAAAGAGAGGATACGGTACAATTTGGCTTAACACTGAGAATGGTACAGATAAGAATATACCATCTGGGGAGAGGTTGAAGCAGAAGGTTTGGGGCCAACCTGCGTAAGAGAGTAAGACTCTGGGAGCAGGAGAGACAGCTCAGTAGTTAAGAGCCCTGGCTGCCCTTCCAGAAGTCCTCAGTTCATTCCCACCATCCACATGGTTGCTCACACCATTTTTAATGGGATCTGATGCCCTCTTCTGGCACACAGGTGTGCATGCAGATAGAGCACTCATGTAAAATAAATAAATCATATATTTATATATGTGTGTATAATATATATATATATATATATTACACACAGTCTAGGGTTGTGTCCACCCTTTGTTAGAGAAGTTTCTTTCTTGCTTTTTTTTTTTGGTTTTTCAAGACAGGGTTTCTCTGTGTAGCCCTGGCTGTCCTGGAACTCACTCTGTAGACCAGGCTGGCCTCGAACTCAGAAATCCACCTGCCTCTGCCTCCCAAGTGCTGGGATCAAAGGCGTGCACCACCACTGCCCGGTAAGAAGTTTTTTATTGCAGTGGCTGCCCTTTAACTGCCCCAAGAGTAAAGAATAAGTAATGCTGGAAATATGTCTATCACCCCCTCCAAGGCTCAGGGGACATCTCCCAAGGTGTGTGGGGGGCATAAAGAATGAACGCCGGAGAATGGAGAGATGTGCAGCAAAACATGTCTCTGAACAAGACATAGCCATTCCACCCATGAACTCACTACACATGACCACCACAAAAGTCCTGGTAACATTTCATCACAGGTGTGGGCAGAGCCCAGTGCCCCTCCCCCACTGTTAGCAATTTACCTTTAGGGAAGGGGGTATCATTTATTCAGTGATAAATTGTCCTTGTTCCAGCTGGGTCAAGAAGCTAGAAACTAAGAAATAGCTCAATAGTTAGGGACACTGACTGCTCTTCCTACAGGACTGGGGTTCAAAGCCCAACACCCACACAGCAGCTCACAACTGTAACTCCAAAATTGAACACTCTCACAGAGATATGCATATAGATCATACACGGATACACATAAAATAAAAGTAAATTTAAAAAACAAAAACCACCAAAACATACCAAAAATTTTAAATAGAAACCAGTTAAACGCCAGGCAGTGGTGATGCACGCCTTTGATCCCAGCACTTGGGAGGCAGAGGCAGGTGGATTTCTGAGTTCGAGGCCAGCCTGGTCTACAGAGTGAGTTCCAGGACAGCCAGAGATACACAGAGAAACCCTGTCTCGAAAAGCTAAAAAAAAGAAAAAAAAAAAAGAAAAGAAAAAAAGAAACTAGTTAAACTCAAAGGGACACTGAGAAGACAGGAAAGCTGGGAAGGAAACTTGTTGAGAAGGCTTCCAACAAGGGGGAAAGAACATGACAGCAGAGGCTAGGGCATGAAAATCACCATGGGAAATGAAAGCCAAAAGATACATTGTATAAATGCATAAAACTGGCAATTTAAAAGTATTCAAATACTGGAAAGAAATAAAAACTTTTGGAAAGGAATTCCGGGTCACTTTTCATTAGAAAACGTGCTGTGACTGCTGTTCAGGAAGAAACCCAGATTGTGGAGTACCCGCTGTCTAATTTCTGTAACCTTGGTTTCCCTCCACTCGCTGACATGACGTGTAGGTCATTATTTCTTATGTCTAAACTTCCTGTGTGGGGCAAAATGCTCTGTTCATTGTCAAAGCAGCCTTCCTTTTTTTTTTTTCTCCTTCTTCAGAAAGGCTTTTTCGATATAGCTTTGGCTTCCCTGGAACTCACTATGGAGACTAGATTAACCTCAAACTCAAAGAGATCTGCCTGCCTCTGCCTTCCAAATGCTGGGATTATGTGAGCCACCACTCCCGGCCAGACCTTTGAAATGGGCTGTGACCCTCAGGAAGGTCCCAAAGACCACCTCTCCCAAATGAATGTGCTTGTGGAGTGGACAGTTCTGACTCCTCCCCCTCCCTCAAGCGAAGCTGTCCATCTTGGGCAAGGAGCTAGTGATATTGAGCGAGGACCTCCCTCTTTCCGCTTGGCTACAGGGGGAACTTTCCAGCGGCTAGCCACCCGGAAGCCCAGCCCGCAGCTGGCCGCTCACACCCTTGGCACTCTGGTTCCCACACAGCCTTAAGACTCCGGAATTCGAAAGTGCTACTTTAATTAGCCGAGGAAAGGGGAGTGGCTTGGGGTGGAGAGTCGGGGTGCTGAGCTAGATGTAAGTGTTGTCAGCATCGGCTCCAAGGCGGAGACTCTTCTTCTGCTTAGGGTCATCATCATCGCTGCCCTCGCTTCCCGAGGCACTGGCGCTGTCCACGTCGGCGGTGGGCTCGTTGAGGACCACCACGTCAGCCTCCGCCCCGATGTCCTTACCGAACCACACGGCCTTGTAGCCTCCCTCCCCCTCCGGCCGCCGCTCCTTAGTCAGGATAGACCTCACCGCTGAAGGACTGTCCCCAGCCTGGACTGTCTTAGGAGACCCGGAAGCTTTGGGCTGAGGGCTAGGAGGCGTGGAGCTGGGGGGCGTGGGACTGGAGGACATGGGGCTAGGAGGCCGGAGGGGCGGCTGGACAGGCTCAGGGCCCGGCTCTGCCTTCCGGTTGGAGGTGGGCGACCACTTGGATTTGTGGTCTGGGAGGAAGGTCAGGTTGTCGTAGCCACTTGGCTGTGGCTCCTAATGGTAGAGTAAGGACAAAGACATCAGCAGCAGTGATATGACTCCCACTAGTGCCTTCTGAACCCTTCTCCCACTGCTTGGCTCCCACTTTTCCTCTGCCCCCACCCCCACCACTTAGTGTCAGAACACCCATCCCAGCCTACCTCTGTTTCCTTCTCTTGTAAAGCCCTGTTTTCCCCAGCTGTTTCCACTCTTCACTCATGTCCCTTTTCCGTGAGTCCTCAGCCCCGAGGTAGTCCCGTTTCTACTGTACCCAGCCCAGTACCCAGCCAGAGGCCCTTACCGAAGCTTTCCCAGAGCAGCAAGCGAGCCGATTTCGGTAGTGCTTATAGACAAGGATGACCAAGCAGATCAGGGCCAGCAACAGCAGTGCACCTAGCACCCCGCCCAGCACTGCCATGTCCACCGTGGAAAATCTCTGGCCGTCACCCAGCTCACCTCCTCCTGGTGTCAAAGAGACCATGGCCACTTACTGTTGGAACACTCCCAAGAATTTCCCTTCCCAGCCTGGGCCAGGCTGAGGTACCATAAAAACAAGACAGGCTTCTCCTGCCACCATCTAGAGTTGAGGTTCTGAGAATGGGTGCTACTGACTCCACCAGGGAGCCTGCCTGGGGATACCAAGGCCCCTGGTAACACGACTACCAGCCTCTGATTCACCAGGATGGCCTTCAAGGGCACACTGTAAACAGTCGTAATGAACTTTATCTTATGTGGCTTAGACTACAATTTTGAATACATGTTGTACTTAGACCCAGAGCAGGGCTCAGTGACACTTACGGAAGTTGGCCATGTAAAGATGCCTCTGGTGATGGCTCCAATGGGACAGCTAGCTGTGCCTGGCCCCTTGTGACCATACACACTCAAAGGTAGTGGGTACAGCTTAGTGACCAATACAAAGACCTTTCAGTGGAAACTTCTTGTGCGTGTGTGTGTGTGTGTGTGTGTGTGTGTGTGTGTGTGTGTGTAGTTTATTTATGTAGTATATGTATTTGTGTTGGTGCTGCATGTCATAGTGCATCTTGTGGTCAGAGAAAAACTTGCAGAAGTCAGTTTTCTGCATGTGTAGGACCCAGGGATCTAATTCAGGTTGTCAGGCAAGATGCTGAGCCATCTTGCCAGTCCCCATCTTGCTTTGTAAGTTGGAGGCTCTCACTGGCTAAACTCTCTGGCCAGCGATCCCCAGGGTTTCCTGTCTCTGACTTCCCAAGACTGAAGTTGTAAGGGCACATTGCCATGCTCAGCTGTTGAAGGTGGGTTCTGGGGACCAAATTCAGGTCCTCGTGCTTGGAAGGCAAATACTTTACCAAGTGTGTCATCTCCCCAGCCCTGGATTTTGCCCAGGCTAGCCCTGAATTCCTAGGCTTAAGTGATCCTCCTACCTAAGTGTCTCCAGTATCACAGGCATGTATCACTACATCCGGTCATAAATTTTTAGACATGTTTTCTCTCTCTCTCTCCTCTCTCTCTCTCTCTCTCTCTCTCTCTCCTTTCTTCTCTTTCTCTCTCTCTTTTTTCTCTCTCTCCCTCTCTCTGTAGCTGTGGCTAGGCTAAAATTCCTACATAGACCAAGCTGGACCACACTGGACTGAACTCACAGAGATCTGTCTTTCACTATCTCCCTAGTGCTGGATTAAAGGAATTTGTTAACATAGTCTGACAGCCATAACATATTCATCTTTATCTCATATCTCCCTACTTATTGGAGTAGTGCTCTTACTTAACCGGAGACTCGAAATACAGATTTTCCTGGGAATTATGGGACTCACTGGCTCCAAAATCTGCTTCTGCATCCACATACCTTCTTCAGTTCACCCCCATTACGACCTCTTGGGGCCCTCTGTCTGGAGCTAGGCACTCCGGGGAGGTGCTCAGTGTGGCCAGGCCAGGTTAGCCTTGGTGGCCCCTTTTCTAGAGCACATCCTAGAACTCCTGTCTGAGTTAAGGGTGACAGTGACCCCAGGGCAATGTTTTGGACTACCTGAGATGGGCCCAGTGGCTGTCGGCTGAGAGGTTCCTGGCTTGGGGTCTGTGTTGAGCTGCCACTAGGTGTGGCTGGCTGGGAAGAAGTGCTGGCCCCTGGAATGGGGACCATTGGCTGAGAGGTTCCTGGCTTGGGGGTCTGTGTTGAGCTGCCACTAGGTGTGGCTGGCTGGGAAGAGGTGCTGGCCCCTGGAATGGGGACCATTGGCTGAGAGGTTCCTGGTTTGGGGGTCTGTGTTGGGTCGCTTCTGGATGTGCTTGGCATGAGGGAAGTACTTGTTCTGGAAGTGGGGGCTGTTGGCTGGGAGGTTCCTGGTTTGGGGGTCTGTGTTGAGGCCCCACCAGGAGTGACTGTCTGGGGAGAGGTGCTGATTCCAAGAGTAGAGGACCCCCCAGGTAAGGATGAGGCAGAAGAGGGTGGGCTGAGAGTTGTGCCTGCAGGTGGGAATGGGCCAGCACTTCCCCCAGAGCTGGTTGTGGCAGGTCCTTGAGAGGTCCCAGAGGTCGTGGGGGCTTCCAAAGTGCTGTTACTTGAAGGCCCAGTTGTTCCTCCAGCTTCTGGGGGTATAGGGGACTCTGGTGGTGGCATGTACAGAACTTGGGTTTGCCTCTGTCCAGATATGCCTGTCCCAAAGGAGGAGCCACCCTACTTGGGGAGGCCCGGGGGCGCTCACCTGTGGTGGGCGGCTCCCGCTCTGACACCTGGATCTCAACAACAGCGGTGGCTGTGTCCTTAGTCACAGAATTGCTAGCTTCTACCTGGGTCAGGAAAGGGACTTGTTCCTCTTGGGTCCCTCTTTACCCCACACCTTTGGTCCCCTTATCCCCACTCCACCTCTACACGGATGGTTCTCGCTTCCTCCATAAGCACAGTGGTCAGTATGATGTCCTTATTCATCATGAATTCTGAGGAGTTGGTGACTCGATACGTGACAGCCGAGTTCAGGTCCTAGATGAGACTACAGTGAGACCTAGGCCTGGTGCCCACTGTCCACCCCAAGCAGTCTACACAGAGAGAGGAGGCCAGAGGGTCCAGGTATGTTTATAGGGTTCATAGGTGAACAGGAAGGGACTGCATACCGGGAAACCTGGGTACTGAGCCTGGATCCTCAGGATCTCCGAAGGGAAGGTCCTGTCCTTCACTGCTGTGCCAGCCTCAGAACCCAGTACCACTGTGCCATAGTACAGGCTCAGAGAGAACTGAAGTGGGCTCCCAGAGGTATTGCGAGCCACCACAATGGCCTGGGTCACTGAGTATCGAGCCTTGTCAGCCTGTTCAGCCTGAGGAGTCAGGGGAAGCACGGATGGGCATTGGGATTTAATGGAGCTGAGACTACAGCTGGGGACACAGCTGGGGACACAGCTGGGGACACAGCTGGGACACAGCTGGGACACAGCTGGGACACAGGAGACCCATCTGCCATCCAGCACTGGTACCCACCTTGACCAGCAGGGTGAAGGTCATGGGGCTGGGGATACTTTTGGCCATCGTGAGGTTGCCATCGTTTGCGTTGATGATAAATGTGTCATCCGTATTTCCTGGGAGAATTTGGGTGGAATTTGGTGTCTGGTCTCTCTGTTGTGGGGTCCAGGTGCTGTGGGGCTAAGCCTTCACTCACCCAATATAATGCTGTAGACGATACGCTGGTTAATCGCTTCATCTCCGTCCACAGCATAGATAGGACCAGGACTCAAGATGAGGGGGATGGCTGTAGGGATAGGGACACCTTGAAGTTTAATAGCTCCAGTTCCTACGCTCTTGTTGTACCTCAAGATCTGAAACATGAATTGGAGCCTGGAGGGAGGGGCAGTGCCTGCTTGGGACAGAGCTGCAGCCACAGAAGGACTCAGTGGTAACAAGGACTTAAGAAGAAGACTTGCAGCCTCAGTGCATGCCTCTCTGCACAACGGAGGCTGTGGTGTCCTTGGCGGGCCCCACCTGCCCAGTGGCACCACTGGCCTCAGAGGAGACTGTCAGCTGGGCAAGGACTTAGCAGTTCTTTATTAGCATCAGCCCGGGCCCTAATGTTCTCACGTCCCAGCTGACATCATAAGGATTCACACTCCTCACTGATCTTTGTCTGTATGCCCCACCCCATCCTGGCTGGGAAGGATGGTTAATGATTGATTGATGATTGATTGATTGATTGCCCATTCATGTTGTTTCACAAATCACAGAATTGTCTGCAAGCCTCTCCAGGAGCACAGGACCATAGCTGGATCCCTAACCAGAATGTTTTCTAATTTGTCTCTAGATTCAAGTCTGACCCTGGGCCTTCTTACTCCCCATTACCAGTTTGTGTTCCGTGGGGACAATCGCATGGTACTGGGCCTGGAGGCAGACGTAGCCATCTGTAAAGGAGCACGGCAGGAACCAGGGGGGCCGTAGGTCAGCTGGCAGCACATTCAAGACCAGGGTGGCATTGGCCGTGTGGGTATTTGTATCTGCCTCCCAAGTATCCTGTAGTAATAGCCAGTCCCTGATAGGTCAGGCCCAGCTTGGACAGGACCTAAAACATCCAGGACTTAGGAAGGTGTAATCTGCTTACCCTTGCCAGCAGCTTGAAGGTCATGTTCTGATTCTTGTAGAAATCCAGGGTCTGGTCCAACTTCAGAGCAGGGTTGGTTACGCTCACCAAGGAGAAGAACTTGCTGGCATCCTGTGGAGGGGAAGGAGGTGGGACTCTGGAAGGTGGAGGAACTGAGGCTTGAAGGCATCAGAAAGGGTGGGGTGGGGCGGGGTGTCAATAAAGAGTGGGATGGGGAACACTGACAGGGGTCACTTCCTGCAGAGTGTAGACTAGGATGTCATCTTTGTCAGCATCTGTAGCCTTCAGCTCTGTCTCAGGGATGACGATTGTATTCACTCTAGTGTCCTGGGGGTGGAGAGGAGGTTGGTCCAGCCATGCTGTGGCTTCTGTATATAGATCTCCCTGATGTTGTCCCCCAGACACCCTGTGTCCCCCTGCCTTCTCCATTCTCAAGACACCACTGGTTCAGACTGGACTCACCTCTGATACATTATAGTTCTTGATTGTAAAGGGGAATTTTGGCTCATTGTCATTGACATCCAGGACAGCCACAGACACCCTGATCTGTGTCACCTGCAGCAAAATCACCAAAGTCAGCCCCTGGCTGAGGAGCAACGCTCTGATGCTCCATCATTCATTCCTTCCTCTTCTTATCCGTTCATTCATTCATTCTTTCCCTTTCATTCCACAGACACTGGTGGCATCAACAATGTGGTGACCTATGAGCTCTTGTTCTGGGAGGAACTCAGACAGTAAAAACAGGCTTCAGAGTGCGGCTGCACGTGTGTGGTGGATGTGCTGAGAGAAATAATGACAAGCCTGGGGACACAACCAGCAAAATAGCAAAGGGAGAAAGACAGCATCTCACAGCTTCAAAAGCAGGTCTCCAAGAGAATAGTGGAGAAAGGGGCCTTCGGATTAAAATCAAAGAGCTCTCTCCCATGAGAGAGCCCTTCCTAAGACCCATGGAGACATGAACACAACCAGGTGCTGAGGACAGAGAGGGAAAGCTGCTCTTCTCAGGGGTGACAGATGTCAGCCATGGCTCTTTCTGTTTCTGTCTCTGTCTCTCTGTGTGTGTATCTCTCTGTGTATCTGTCTCTGTCTCTCTCTGTGTGTGTGTGTATCTCTCTGTGTGTATCTCTCTGTGTCTCTCTCTCTCTGTCTCTCTGTCTCCCTCTGTCTCTCTCTCTGTCTCTCTGTCTCTCTCTCTCTCTATATATATATGTCTGTGTGTGTGTGTGTGAAATATATTTGTGTGTTGAAGGTGGAGCCCAGGCCTTCAATCATACTAGTCAGGCACTCTACCACTAAACTATACCTTAAAAATAAGTTTTATTTTGTTTTGTTTGAAATTATTATTATCTATTAGAGACATAGGCCACAATGTGTGTGGGTAACGGTGCAGGCAGGAGAGCAGACTGTGAGAGCTGCTCCTGGTGGAGCAGGGGTGTGGCCTGTTATCTCTTCGAGCTTCCTTTAGTAAAAGGCTTGTGGTGGGGGCTGAGGGATACAGTGTATGGGATAGGGTAGGGGACAGTATAAAGTAGGAGGGTTAGGCATCGAAATGAATTTGCACACCGGCTCAGTGTCTGTATACCCTAGCCTTGCCCACCCAGATGTGCATTTAGCTTTGGCTTCCAGTAAAAAACTGTGGAAGTTTCTGTGTAGGCTGCACAGGGTTGTGGTTATGGCTCTCTAGGGAGTCACTCCATGGGGAAGGGATAGAGGAGGGGGTGGCAAATGGATCTGCAGGAAGGGTCAGAAAGGAGAGCTGTTGACCAAGGCCCCATGGGACTAGAGGTGGGAAGAGTAGGTCTGACTCTAACTGAGGCACAGCCAACAATGACAACAGTGTACCTTGGCTGGGGTGACATCAAAAGTGGCCTAAGTGTCTGGCAGATGAAGGTGTCTCCCAGGTGAGGGATGAGAGGCAGACTTAGGGTCTCAGGGTATTGACTTAATACACGGCTCTAAGTTAGCTGGGTTTGAGTCTGGAGCTCAGGGCAGAGTCTAGGCTGAAAGGAGCATGGGAGTGGCCGGGACAGTGCTGATGTTCAGACTCCCTGGGGTCAGGTCATGGAGGAAAGGTCTCGGGGTACTCTGACAGGAGGCAAGGGTGGTCAGGTAATGGGGTTAACTTACCAGAGTGTCTCCTCTCTTACACTCCAGGACTGCCACCAGCAAAGGGTTTTCCTGAGAATGAAGCCAGGGGACCTATGAGTCACTTGCCACATAGAGAACTATGCTGCTCTAGGATAGGAGAGTACGGCTAGGAGAGCAGGCACCACTCCCGTGCCCGTCATCTGTGGGAAATCCTGGGTGTAGGGGGCATTTGGCAACTTTGTCCCCTTATGGCCTCCCTCTCAGTACCAACCAACCAACCAACCAACCAACCAACCAACCAACCAATGACTAGGCCTGAAGGCTCCTCACTACCAGTGGGAATCTAGATCCCTCAGCCCCTCCTTCCCAGAATCTTCCCCAGGTTAGGGGAGCAGATGCCCATGTGTGTCCCCACGAAGGCGTATTCTACCCAGCCTACAGTCTGTACCTCATAATCTAGAGTCACATTGAGAAACAGCTGATTGTCCACGAGCTTAAAGGCGTAAGGAGGGATGGATGAGGATCCCAAGGTCACCTGCTGGTCTTTTGGGACAGTAATGTTTACCAGTGGCTCAGAAACAATGGTGTTCTCCTCGAATGTAAATAAGGTCTTGTTCGCAGAGCAGACTAGAAAATTGCAAAGGAAAAGTTGGTTCCTCCCACCCCAGCTCTGCCACCCACCTGCCCTGCCCCTGCCCAGCACATACCCTGGGGCTGGTCCTGGTCAAGGTCCCCAGAGGTTGGCCAAACAGCACTGTAAGCAATGGCAACAGCAGGGGAGGCCACAGGAGGGCCGGAGCCCCCATGGTGGCAGCTGTCACCTGGAAGAAGAGTCCAGCCTGCCTGGTTCCAGGACTGGTACAGTTCCTGCCTTGGCGACCTTCGCCCCTGCCAGGTACCGCCTCATTTTATGACCCTTTACAGATGGCCTCTACCAAGGGGGATCCCGCTGGCCGGCACTAACAGGGGACATGAGGTCATATTTCAGCATGGACTTCCAGGAAATTAGCTGGGGACTCAACCCACAGGCACTACACATAAGGTGTAAGAAACTTGAGAACAGCTAGGAGTGGAGAATAGGTGTGGGAAGCCAGGGCAAGACTCTGGGGCCATAGCTCTAAGGAGACTGAAACAGGGCTGGAGGCTGAAGCAGGCCTGGGGGATGGAACCATAGGTCTGGGGAGCAGGACAGGGCTGTGGGAGCTGGGGCAAAGCTGGGAGCTGGGAGCAAGAACAGGGATGTGGGCTGAGCCATTAGTCTTGGGTCTACTGTAGCTCACATCAGCCTGACCCTCGTCTTGTCACTTTCTCTTCAGTGTTCTTTAGCAAAATTCCTGGAGCTACATTAGGTCGCCTCCCATCCCTCTTCCACTCCCAAAGGAAAAGGCTGTGTCCCAGCATGCTCCTGCTGTCTGAGAAACACCGCAGTTCCTCCAGGGCAGGGCCTCGCAGAGCCTTGGTGGGTGATAGGATGCAAATAGGACTTTTCAGCCACAGCTAGAAGCTGGGGGTTGGGGAGCCAGTATCTGATGGAAGACAGGAGTCCTGGTGAGAACAGCCCTCCATTAGACTTGCTTCCATATTTTCTTGGTTCCTCTCCTCTCCCCTACAAGCTCTCAGAAATGGGGAGAAGCCCCTAGGTGGGGTCAGGAGGGTGGTAGGGGGTGTTCCGTTGGAAGGGCCTGCACAGCCCTCACCACTCTGGGCCTTTGCAGGGCTGCTTTAGATACCTGAACGCCTTCCTGAGTCTCCAGGCCTCTGTTAGGACCGAGCACTGTCTCACAACCCTTCTGTGGTCCCACAGCTGTCTACTGGAGATGACATCACCGTCCAAGCCTCAGGGCTGGGCCATGACCATACAGACATGTAGAGCCAGGTTGTACTCAGGTCCTCCCACTCATAAGTAACCCTATTGGCCTGCCTGAGCCTCCCTCACCACTTCATTTATTCTGACCACATGGTGGGACCAGGGTAGGGAATGCCAGATCCCTGGAAAATTTGCTAAATGGACCACAGGGCAGGGTGGGACTCTCGGGAATTCAGCTGGGAAAAGAGGGTTCAGCTGATGCCAGAGATAAGAAACGCCCTAGCTGGCTTCCCAAGTTTAAAGGGCAGTTGGGTGTGGTCCTGGCCACTGAATGAGATGGATGGATCTGTGTATGCCTGCCAGGCTCACAGAGCAGAGGCTACCTCGATTTTATCAGACATCACACACTATGAGCCAAAAGACCAGGGTCTAAATTCCTTCTTTATTGATGCCAAGGACAATCAATCCCTACTCCAGCCAGGCTCCTGGAGATTCCTCTTCCTCCCTCATCTGGGTTGCCTGGTTGTTTCAGTCCACTCTGAATGGTGGACAGCAGCCCTTGGTCCAGGAGGCAGCCAGAGAGACAGGGACTCATCCAGAGACAGCCTGGGCAGAAGCCTGTGGAGGGAGATAGCTGGTGAAGGGACTAGTGACTGACCATCAGAGTGCAGGCACCTCCATGGCTAGGGTACTTGAGGAATCCAGCTGAGGGTGGAGTGCTCACCAATCCTGTAGGGCCTGACTGTTCGACCACAGCAAGCAGAGCTGGTCCTCTAAGGGCTTGGACCGGACCAGGTTGTTCTCTGGGATGTTTTCTGTGTCCTGCTCACTGCCCCCCGCCCCCAAGCCCAAAGTAGAATTAGTGGTGTACTGAGATGTGGCAGGCCTGTCCCATACCAGCAAGTCTGGAAAATTCTACCCAGCGCTGGCTCACCTGCGCTTCCCCACCAGACCCTGCAGCAGGCGCTGCAGCCTGGCACTGTCCTGCAAGCGGCTGAGCTCACTGGTGAACGTCCCATCTGAGTGTCTTGGGGTCCTGGGGAGGGGTGGAGCCATATGAGTCAGAAATGGAAGTGTGGGCGTGGCCGGGATGAAACGGGATTCCGGACCCTGCTCACCTAGGAGGTGCAGGAGCGCGGCGGAACTGGAGAGCAGCAGCAGCAGCAGCAGTAGCAGCGGTGTGGGCAGCGGAGGCTCCATGGTCGGGCTCTGAGTGTGATAAATGCTGCAACTTCAGCCTGAGCCCCGCGCCACCGCTTTATAGCTGCCCGAACCGCAGGCGGGGGGCTCCAGCACCGCCCCGGCTCCGCGCAGCCGGCCGCGCCCCATCGATTGCGGGAAGGTCAGGGCCGCCCCCCCAGCTGTCGTCCGGCCATCTCCTGTCCCTACCGCCGTGTTGGCGCCCCTCAACTGGCTGGGCGGGGTTGGGGGGAGCGGGAGTAGAGGGATAGTGCTACAAAGTAGCAAACGGACATCTCCATCTGGGACCAGAGATAGGGAACAGCGGGCAGGGGGTGGCAGTTCAGGACAGGTAGAGAGATCCGCACTGTGTGGCCTCAACTCACATTGGAGCCTAGCCTAGACCAAGACCCTACCGCATTCCTGTCTGGAAGGGGCTGTAGGTGTCTTGAAGAGCGTAGGAGGGGCAGGCGGACAGACAACTGAGGGGAAAGGGAGACCATTGTCTTAGCGCTCCCGAAGAAGCCAGGGCAGGGTGGACAAATGCAGAAAACCGCCTTAAGGGCAGCCCAGCACCCGAAATGACAAATACGCTTGCAAAACATCTTCATCCCTGGAGTCCCAGACCTTAGCGGTAGAACACTTGTCTAGCATGCACCAAGATCTGAGTTCAACCCAGCACAGAAACCCAAACCAAAAAGATAATCCTTAAAATTAAATTACAAACCCACCGAGTAAACTGTTGGGAGCTGGATCAAAATCACATGGTTTTTGTTACTGGGAATTGTTGTTTTGTTTGTTTGTTTGTTTTGTTTTGTTTTGTTTTGTTTTGTTTTTTGGAGACAGAGAGTATTTAGCTCAGGCTGCCTTTGATCTTACTATATAGCCCAAGTTGGACTGGAACCCTCAACTGTCTTGTTTTATTTTCTCAAAAGCAGAGATTGCAAGCCTGAGCCACCAAGATCAGCTCTGCTTGCATTTTGGAGGCAGGGGTTTGGCAGCTTGGGAGTTCTTTGCTTTGCATTTTGAGACAAAGTCTCTTGTACCCCAGGCTGGCCTGGAATTTGGAAGTTGTTACATAGCTTAGGGTAACCTTGAACCTCACATCTTCCTGCCAGTTCCTCTGGAGTACTGGTATTACAGGAGTGTGCCAACATGCCTAGTTTCACCTGGTGCTTGGGGCTCACACTAGTACAGTCAAGTGAGCTCCCCATGCCCAACCCACCACGCGAGGCTTTAAAAGCAATCGGAAGACATGGTCTAGAGCAGTTTTCAGTTTACAGAAAAACTGAACTGAAAGCATGGGATTCAGTTCCCTTACCCGCCTCACATATGCCCTAGGAAACTCTCTGAACTCACTCTGTAGAGCAGAACTCACAGAGTTCTTGAACTACCAGATATCCACCGCTGTCTGCCTCCCAAGTGCTGGGATTAATGGCTTGCACCACCGCCAACACAGCAGTATCATAAAGCCCTCCAGTTGTCACCAGGGGCCACTTTGGGGTTGTCATTCTATTGGCTTGGGCAATGTAAGCTGGCATGGATCCAGTTCATAGTATCAAACACAGCGGGGTCACAGCCCTGAACGGTCCTGTGGGACTTTATTCCTTCTGCCCTCAGACTCCTGGTCTCCTCTCTGATCTGGTGGTGCTGCCTTTTCTAGCGTCAGTGTTGGAAGCATAGTTTGCATCCTTTTCCCAATGGCTTCTAAAGTTCAGAAATTACATTTACCTGTGTGTGATTGGGTAGGTGGGGGGGGGTGCATGGAAGTCAGAGCGCAGCCTGTGGGCTTGGCTTTCTCCTCCCTTGTGGGTTCCAGGGATCAAACTCAGGTGGGCAGGGGTTTGGCAGCATGGACCTTTACCCACTGAGCCATCTTGCCAGTCCCTCACTGGCTTCTTTCATTTGGCAATAATCATTTACATCTGCTTTGAATCTTTTCATGGCTCAGTAGCTCAGTTCTATCTGGGGCTTAGCAATGTTCCACTGTTTGAATGGACCAGTGTGTTTATCCATTCACCCAGTGAAGGACATTTGCGTTGTTTCCAAGTGCAGGCAACTATAAATAAAGCTGCTATAAAATATGTGTGCGCATGTGTGCATGCATATGTGTGTGTCTGTGTGAGCCACAGACACAGCTCAGTGGTAGAGTGTTTGCCTAGTATGCATGAGGCCCAGGTTCAATACTCAGGACTACAGGGGCTGGGAGGAACATATGTCAGCCTTGACCAATGGAACCATAGAAGTGACACTAAAATCAAATCCCTGAGTAAATAAGCAGAAGGGAGAAGACAGGTGGTTAGTGAGCAGTGACCTACAAGGACGGTAGTAGGCAGGAGGTAGTCCTCCGCCAGCCAGGCTTCCTGATGGGCACAGGGCCTCATCAAGAAGATGGATGGCAGCAGCCCTGCAGCAGCTCCTATACACTGAGGTCAGAGGAGGATGGGATAGCTGGTTGAGGTTGTGTTTTGAAAGGGCTTAAGAAAGACTCTGAAGGGGCTGGAGAGATGGCTCAGCAATTAAGAGCACTGACTGTTCTTCCAGGGGTCCTGAGTTCAATTCCCAACAACTACATGATGGCTCACAACCGTCTGTAATGGGATCCAATGCTCTTTTCTGGTGTATCTGAAGACAGCGACAGTGTATTCACATATATAAAAAGAAAGGAAGGAAGGCTTTGAGAGCTGGTGTCATTTGCTTCTAATCCCAGAACTTAGAAGGGAGAAGCAGAAGGATCTCTATGAATTTGAGGCTAGCCTGTTCTATATAGAGAATTTCAGGCCAGCCAGGGCTACAAAAAGTGAGCCTGTGTCAAACAAACAAAAAAGATGGCCCCTGAGAGATTACTTTGTCAATACACATGAGAAGCCAGGAGCAAAGCAAAAACTCATGTGTTCTAGTTGCATGATAGCCACTAGTGATGGATTACAATGACTTAGATTTTATAAAGTGGGCATGGTGGTTTATATTCCTGGGAAGCTGAGGCAGAAGGAATGTGAGTTTGAGGCCAAGCCTGAATTATGCCATAGTTTTTGACAACCTAACACAATCCCACATACACCTAGGAACAGAGGAAGCACCTCCATCAGTTGGCCTGTGGACACGTCTGTGGAGCATTTTCTTGATTGCTGCTTGATGTGGGAAAGCCCAGACTTTATCTGATAATGTAAAGGTCAGGCTAAGTGTTGAGTACCTTGTGGGAGACTTCCTATGGATGAGCTTCGAAGGCTCTGACAAGGTCCTTGGTCCTAGGTCTGGTCTTGAATTAAGCCACAGCCTCCTGCAGGTCCTGCTTGAGAATGTCCGGCTCAGCCCACACTGAGCCGAGGACATTCTGGGCCATGTTGCTGGAGATACTAAAGTTCAGTCATGCTGGGGACAGTCAGTGCCAATGATCTGAATGGAACAGAGCCCTCACACTGGCCAGCAGTGTCCAGCAATGTGCCGGGTCACACAGCCTTGAAGCAGAAGTCACAGGTATGTCACTTACAGGTGTTGAAAAACGTGCTGGCCGGGCGGTGGTGGCGCACGCCTTTAATCCCAGCACTTGGGAGGCAGGAGCAGGCAGATTTCTGAATTTGAGGCCAGCCTGGTCTACAGAGTGAGTTCCAGGATAGCCAGGGCTACACAGAGAAACCCTGTCTCGAAAAACCAAAAAAAAAAAAAAAAGAAAAAGAAAAACGTGCTGATGGTCTGAAAACTAGGGGTTCAAGTGGCTTCTCTTACCAAGTGCTGCTTCCAACCTCTCCTACAGATAAAGACGGACATCGCTTAGGTGGACTTATGAAGCCTCACAGTTCCTAGTCACCATTCAGTACCCTTCCTGAGGCCAGCAATCACAGGGATGCCTTCTGTCTGCCCTTTACCCCCCTGTTCACTTCAAAACATCACGGAGCTGGGGAGTGAGAGGGAGACCAAACCCTGGCACAGGAAGTGCACCAGTCCTGGGACCACAGAACTTGTGCTCTCAGCTATCAGGAAGGTCACACTGTGTCTTCCACATCCATGCATTTCCCCAATGCTTACACAGTGTGCAGAGTTCATATGCACAAGGATACCTTGCAAGGCTGGCTAGAGCCTGTTTGCCTGTGGCTAACGGTTAAGCACATTGCTCTTTAGAGACAAACACATGACACTGGTCTCATTCTTGATCACCATGATGGTGACCAAATAGAGTAGACAGGCAGCTGTGGAGCCTTTGCCTTCCTTTGTCTGCTTACCTTAGGCAGGGGGACAAAGGTGACCACTGTCCATTGTTTTTCCCACGTGCTCCAGAAGCACATAGATCAAGTCATGCGCCCCCGAGCAAGTAATGAAATGGGGTTTGGGCCCCTGAAACAGGACTGTGTGCTCAACAGTGCTCTCTTTGACGGTTGGTTTTTTTTCTGGAAACATTTCGCCAACTTAGATTACTAAATTCTTTGATTCAGGCCTGGCAATGTGAAGGTGACTTCTGTAGTGGGACTTTTGGTTTCTTTAAAAACCCAGTTATGTTTTTTTTTTCCCCGCACCCTGCTCCCCCCAGTTATGTTATATGACTACGCTTTTGTTTTAATCTCAGGTGTCTGATATGGAGCTGCTTCAGATTGTCCACAGCAGCTGACTATGATTTGTCTCATGCTCTGGCAGTGGCGTGATTCTGCCAGCTGATGATATTTTACTTTTGGAATTCTGGGAGCTCTTGAGAGGGTATTAAGATGCTAGAGCCCTGAGAGAGGTGGAGGCTGCTGCTCCTGGTTCCTGTTGCTGAGCAGAGACAAGAAGAGAAGAAGAAATTGGATATCCTGACAAGGAAGACTGGACTTGCCCCAAGAAACTCAATGCGCCTAGTCAGCAGGAAATAGTCTAAAGAGGTCTACTCCCCCTTTCCCCTCTAACCTTTCTCTCCCACCCAGTGTTGGGGGTTGGAAGGGATATGGGTGGGAGAGAAATATAAGAAATATAAGAACCCAATAAAGTCTCCAGAAAGTACAGTTACAGACATCTGTGGCTTCCCATCTATCAGTTTTACAAGGAGTCTTCCAAACTGCATTTATAACGTCCTTTGTCTTCCTACCTGCTTCATAATGATGACTGGGACTCACCAGGTTGTGAGCATGGCCTGTCTCTCTTCGAGACAGGGTTTCTCTGTGTAGCCCTGGCTGTCCTGGAACTCACTCTGTAGACCAGGCTGGCCTCGAACTTAGAAATCCGCCTGCCTCTGCCTCCCAAGTGCTGGGATCAAAGGTGTGCGCCACCACCGCCCGGCGAGTTTTACATTTAAATCTAATTTCAGTTTAGGAATGTAGCTGAGTTGGTGGAATGCTTGCCTAGCATACTCAAAAGTCCCGGGGTTCAATCTCCAGCACCACAGTACAGACAACTGTAATCCAGGACTCAGGAAGTAGAGGCCAGAAGATCACAGGTTCAAGGTCATCCTCACCTACATAACTGGTTTTGAGGTCGGCCTGACCTGGGAGACGGCTAGTCAGTAAGTGCTTGTCAGTACTTTATGTGAATCTGAGTTCAATCCCAAGAATCCACAGACAAAAACAAGGCCAGAAGCTCATATTTGGAATTCCAGTTAGGAAGGTCCTGTGCTTGCTGTCCAGACAATCCAGCCTATCCAGTAAACTCCAGGTTCGGTAAACATCCTTCCTCAAAAAAATAAGGCAGAGAGCAATTAGGAAGACATCTGATGCTGACCTCCAACCCCACGTGTATGCACACACCCATACACACACCCAAACACACACACATCCACTTAATTTGAAATCTTTTATTATTGTTTTTGTTTGTAGAGGGTATCCTGGAGTCCAGCTTCGGACTAGCTATATATCCAAGAATGAGCTCAAATCCCTAATCCTCCCAGACATACCATCCCCACGCTGGAATTACAAGTGTGTACTAACAAACCCACGTTTCTTGCCTTGTTTTAAAAACAGGATCTCACTTTGCAGTCCAGACTAGACTTAAACTCATATTATTCTCCTGCCTCAGTCTCCCCAGTTTGCTGTCACCCCCTATCTAATAAGTGTTGAGTCTGGGGATCACCGCACAAACCACTCAAGCACTGATCTCAGTCAAATAGGGATGGTTTATTGAATGCCACACCCCAAGACTGACTAATCAGGCCTTGACATTGAGTTAAGACCCTATAGGTCTTTTAAGCCTAAAATCCACAAACATCTATGCCAGTATTTAGGGATGGGGGATTTCCTTAGACATGTGTTTTTGTTGTACACTTACCCTTTCCCATTGGTTGGGGTATTCAACTGTGGCAGGGGACTTGACTTACCTAACATGTATGTCTTATCTTTCCAACCAGGATGTTATCACCCCCATACACATCTCTTTCTTCCCAGGGAAGTCTTGGGAACTGAAGCCTTACTAGACCCCTACTTACAATGGAAGTCTAATTCTAAATAGTTTCTTATACTGGTGCAGGAGTCTCTCTTATGTTGGGGTCTATCCCAGGGACAGCTTATAAAGGCAAGAAACCGTAAAAGCTCATACACAGGTGCAGGTAGTGCTGCTGAGTTGTTGGTTCACGTCCAAACTTATTGTGGCTACCCATACAAAGTAGTTCTAATTGATTCTGTTGTGATTGGTTTCCAAGAACATCAAAGAACAGGACAGTCTAATAACAGCAGTAACGGCATATGAGAAAGTTTCCTTAGGACATTAGTTGTCACACACACAAATGCACAAGATGGCGGCCTAGACAGGTAATAGTCACCTAGGTCTTAATGTTTTACCCAGGTCTTAACATTTTCCCTAGGACTTAACACAAGTTGTTTGTTTTTAAAAATTTTTATTATTATTGGTGTGTGTGTGTGTGTAGGTGAGTGCACTCACACACACATGCATGTGGGCATGTGCAGGGCAGGGACGGGGCAACGACACATATGCACATTGGTGCACACATGACTGTGAACAAACAAATGCCACAAGGCTTGTGCAGAATCGAGAAGGCAACTTTTCTATCATAGATTCTGGGGCTCAAACTCGTATCCTGTTTGGTCACTGGTGCCAAGAGTAGGGCTTCAGCAGGGAGGAAAGTCTACCTGTTCCCTGTATCAACCTGCTAAGGGTGGGTTGGAGGGACTTAGGTACCTTAGTCAGGGCATATCCGCATGCCCAAGATCAGAGCATCTATGTGTTCTTAGAGGGCTGGTCCAGTTCCCCTCAAATATTTTCATTTAACTCCCCTTTTCCTGAAAGTACCCCCTGCGGCATGCCATACAGCTCCAGGAGCTCTTTGTCTCTTGTCAGGAAGTTGAGGAGACAGGATGTACAGCAGTCAGGGAGTGATTTAGTCCACTGTAGTGAAAGTTCTGGAACGTTGGTGAAATTACACGGGAGTACTTTTGCTTTAAAAAAAACACAGAAATACAAGAAAATGGTTTTGTTTTAATCCCAGGTGTAGGATATAGGGCTGCTTTGGACTGTCCGCAGCAGTGACTATGATTTGCCTCGCGCTCTAGCAGAGGCATGGTTTCGCTAGCTGCAGATAGTTTCTGTGATTGTGTGATGTTTGGAATTCTGGGAACTTTTCAAAGGGTATATAAACTTTTCTAGGGCCCCAAGAGGCGAGGTGGTGTGATTGATGGTTGTTGGGTGAGTGTGTGTGTGTCTGTGTTATGCTGTCTGTTAGTAGTCATGCTCAAAGAAGAAACAAAGGGACATCTCCCTCTCCCCTCCTCTCCCTCTCCCCTCCTCTCCCTCTCCCCTCCTCTCCCTCTCCCTCTCCCTCTATACTTCTTTCTCTCCTATCTAGTGATAGGGGGTGAAATGGAAAATGGGAGATAAAGGGTGGGAAAGAAAAGAACCCACAAAGTATCGAAGACCAGCTACAGTTAAAGATAGCCCTTTATTCACAGGATTCCAGGAAATATCTCTCAGCATTATTAAACCCATGTACAAAAATTCTTTCATCAGCATAGTCCCTAAGTACTTCCACTGCAAGAACTCCCAATTTCCAGGGACTGTCCTTGCTGCTGTCTCTTCTCCTGTCCCGATTCTACAGTGTCATCTCTACCTGTGACGTCTTGTTCCAGCCTTGGTTCCTATAGTCCAGGGCTGGCACACAGTGTAAAGTGTGGCTCCCAGATGTGGCTTGGGGAAAGAGCCCCCAAGTGAGAGCTCTCTCAGCTCTGAGTCCTTTCAGGCATCACTGGTAGTCATCGGTCCACAACAGTCTCAAAGGCAAGGAAGCTGAGGGTCAAGGGGGTCCTACAAGATGGGAAGAAGTGGGGTAACCACTCAGTTGCCCACAGTGGATGGTTAAGAGTGAAGGCTGAGCCAGAGACGGTTGGTCCCCTCTCTTTAATTCCAGCACTCCGGAGGCAGAAGAGAGGCTGATGGATCTGAGTTCAGTGCTAGCCTGCTCTACAGAGCAAGTTCTAGGACGTCTAGAGTTACACAGGAAACCCTGCCTCCAAAAGTCAACAACAATAAACTAATAATAATAACTAAAAGAAAACGTTAAGACTGGGCCTTGGAGGTGCCAAGTATCAATTTCTCCATAGTCTGCTTAAGCAATGACTGATGGAGACTTGGGAAGAGAGATGGTAAGAAATGTAGGGCCAGCCATGGCCTGGATCCCAAGAGTTGCTGCATATCTGCCCATGCGTGGGTGTCATATGGAGAGTGAGCTTGATGTGCCAGAGTGTTCAGTATTGCTGAGCCCAGAACCGTTAGAGAAAGAGGCGAGGGACCCTAAGCCTGTTCCAGAACCAGAGTTGATGGTTTCCTACGTGGGAAGGACCCCAGTGTAAGAGTAGAGATAGGTCCCGCCACATCCTCCAAAGTATCTTGGAGAGATAGGATGGCTGGCTCTGATGAATCCGGTCCAGACTACCTGCTTTCCACATAGGTTTCCGGAAGCACAAACTAGCCCCGATCAGGGGAAACACCAGTCGCTGCTCACCCTTTTTATGCCAGTCACTTCGCTCGTTTCTCTTGAATTGAAGCATTTCTCCCTCTGCCAATTTCCTAGAGTGCAGAAATTCAAGCCGGGGCGGGGCTGGGCTGGATGCGCTGGGGGCGGGATTCCGGATAGCCCCTGCCTGCAAATCCCCAGGCTGAGCGCCTAGCGGAGCGCGCGTTCAGCTGGAGCACCATGGGGAACAGCAGTGCTACTGACGACGGTGGGCTGTTGGCCGGGCGTGGGCCAGAGTCCCTAGGGACTGGCGCTGGGCTTGGGGTCGCGGGCGCGGCGGCGCTGGTGGGGGGCGTGCTGCTCATCGGCATGGTGTTGGCGGGGAACTCGCTGGTGTGCGTGAGCGTGGCCTCCGAGCGCACCCTGCAGACACCCACCAACTACTTCATCGTGAGCCTGGCGGCTGCTGACCTCCTCCTCGCGGTGCTGGTGCTGCCTCTCTTTGTCTACTCCGAGGTGAGCCTCGGTGCCCTCTTTCCCTAGCTCCACCGCTCCCTCAGCAACCTTGAGCCAGGATGTTTGCAGGGACAACAGCTCTCCTCACTCCTGACTACCCACTCTCTCCCGCTCTTCAGAATCTTTCGCCTACTTTTCCTCTGTCCGTCCCCCATCATCCTCCGGATCCCTTCTTACTCTGTCTGAGACCTGACGATCCAGAGAGGACTCGTATCCCTAAAACCAAGGATCACAGAAAATTGTCTTCCCTATTTAAGCCCTGGCTCCCACTGCAGAAATACTGCACCCCCAGCCCCCGACGAAAACCAGCTAGACAGACAGGCGAGTGTGCAGACACACGTCACTGCCGATGACCACTGCCTTTGGGAACACACACACACACACACACACACACACACACACGCCAGCCTGTGCCGGCTCACCCTTCGGAAGAAACCTGTCAAGAACTTGGAGCAGTGAAGGGTGCAGGCAGAGAGGCCTGGGCAGGATACTGAACCCCGAGGAGCCGCTAAAGGGAGTGGGTTCAGGACCCTTTGGAGAGTTCTGGAACAGAGGCACCCAGATCAGGTCTGGCTCTTAGGTGGGTCTGTTGTGGTTATTAGCAACTCTTCATCTGCCCGAGATTTGGCCAGAGAAAAGCTGTTTAGGATAGGGATAGGGACATAGTGGTCTGGACTGGGAGCAAGGGTGGGACGCATGATATTTCTAAGGAAGACCCTGAGTTCTGGGGCTAGAGCAGAGGCCAGTGACCATACTTGACCCCAGGTCGTCCCCAAGGCACAGACGTCACTGTGATGATTCTTAAGCTCCTAATCGTCCCAAATCAGTGTGAAGGGATTTGGGGGTGGGTGGTTTGAGATGGCTGTATGCTCCTTTGCCCTTGAAAAAGAATACTCCGTGGGGCAGATTCAGAGAGCCCCATGAGGTCTTTGTACTTTTAGGACAATTGTCATGTGTCCAGCAAGTGAAGAGACATATCCAAAGCTCCACAGCAATTCGTGCAGCAGGGTAACTTGAGTCTTGGAGGTGGGGTTTGTGTTTAGGGGCAGAGGGTCAGGACTAAGAATTTTGGGGCTCCTGTCCCCCAGATGGTATCAATCTTCCAGGGTCTTACCCAAGCTTCTCACCTAAACAAAGACCTAAGTCAAGAGGCAGGTCTGTTTGCCCCCTCTGTCTCCGTTTACACACATGTCTCCAACACATGTCTCAGGCTCACGATGGGCTTATAATGCCCCTCTCCTCTAATACACCGCCCTCGATTCCCCTCAACAAGAGTGGGGGTCAAGAAAGTCCGCGGCTGAAAGTTCAGGTCTCATTTGGTGTTTCATTTCTGCAACCTCTGCGTGCCAGGTCCAGGGTGGCGTGTGGCTGCTGAGCCCCCGCCTCTGTGACACCCTCATGGCCATGGACGTGATGCTGTGCACCGCCTCCATCTTCAACCTGTGCGCCATTAGCGTGGACAGGTGGGTACCCCGGACCACCCCTCTCCCATTTCCACCTCCCTGTCAGCCGCCCCACTCGGTGGCCCCACCACTCCTGTGCTCTTCTAGGTTCGTGGCTGTGACCCTGCCGCTGCGCTACAACCAGCAGGGTCAGTGCCAGCTGCTGCTCATCGCCGCCACGTGGCTGCTGTCTGCCGCGGTGGCTGCGCCCGTGGTGTGTGGCCTCAATGATGTGCCCGGCCGCGATCCGGCCGTGTGCTGCCTAGAGGACCGCGACTACGTGGTCTACTCGTCCGTTTGCTCCTTCTTCCTGCCCTGTCCGCTCATGCTACTGCTTTACTGGGCCACTTTCCGCGGCCTGCGGCGCTGGGAGGCAGCCCGACACACCAAGCTTCACAGCCGCGCGCCGCGCCGACCCAGCGGCCCCGGCCCCCCGGTGTCAGACCCTAATCAGGGTCCCTTCTTCCCAGACTGTCCACCTCCCTCACCCAGCCTCCGGACGAGCCCCAGCGACTCCAGCAGGCCGGAGTTAGACCTCTCTCAGAGACCCTGCAGCCCCGGGTGTCTGCACCCCGATGTAGCGCTCCAGCAACCGCCTGCGCCGTCTTCCCGCAGTAGGAGAGGCGCCAAGATCACTGGAAGGGAGCGCAAGGCAATGAGAGTCCTGCCGGTGGTAGTCGGTGGGTTCCCGCCCTGGGACAAGAGTTGAGAGAGGGAGGGGTCCCGGGAGCCGAGGCGGGAGGGGGAAAGGGTCCATGTTGGAAGGGTGAAAGGTGCGGATCCCGGGTGAGGGACCTCGAGTGTGGGTATACAGGCTCACACCGCCCATCCCCAGGGGCCTTCCTGGTGTGTTGGACGCCTTTCTTCGTGGTGCACATCACACGGGCGCTGTGTCCGGCTTGTTTCGTGTCCCCACGCCTGGTCAGTGCCGTCACCTGGCTAGGCTATGTCAACAGTGCCCTGAACCCCGTCATCTACACTGTCTTCAACGCCGAGTTTCGAAGTGTCTTCCGCAAGACTCTCCGTCTCCGCTGCTGAAGGGACCACTGGTGTCTTGAGGTCAAGGAGGTCTAAGCCTGTGTGCAGAGTGCGCCTGCGCGTATTCTGATTAAATGAAATCTTTTCTAACCATTTATGAAGGCTGGGGGTTGGGAAAAAGCAAGAAAAAGAGGAAGATCTTTTGTCTGGATGATGGTCCCTGGCTAACTTCTGCCTTTGAGGATGCTGCGGGTTCAGCTCCAAGAGGTAGAAGGCTTCCTAAGTCTCCGCCCCAGGAGAGTAGGGGAACTACATCTGCCTTAGCATTCCCTCACCGTGAAAAGCGATCAAGCGTCCTTCTGGGAGAGGAGCTAGAGGAATTTCCTGAGGCTACTGGGTCCCCAGGATCCTGTCTAGGCCAACTCTTGCTCCTCGGAGAGCTAGGGAGGGCTCTGCTGTCATTGAAGGGCGGGGGCGGGAAGTCCATTTTGGAAGTTTTCTGAGTACCACACACATAGCTTCCTATCAGCCTTTCTCCAAAAGGTACCTGATACTTGGTACTGACCAAGTTCCACTAAGGTGCCCTCTAGAAGGGAGCCACCCAGGCCGTCTTTATCCCTGTATGTCCAGCATCTGGGTATCTATGTGACCAGGTGGCAAGGTCAGGACTGCTGCAGGAGGGGGGAAGGGAGTATGTGGGAGGGTAGTTCTAACAGGGTGTGTGTGTGTGCGAGGATGGTTCTAGGTTGGGGTCCCACATCAAAGGCAGCTCACACAAAGTGTCACACTGTGTTCTCAATATTAAGGAATAATGAGCCACGAGTTTTACAGCAATAAGCAACCCCCACACACGTTCTATACTAGTTCTGGTTGAACAGGGCAATTCCCTACTGGGAATCTAGATGCTCATGCCCTGCTGTGGCCTCTGCTGATCTCCCAGGACTGGCATGCGTCAGGGGGTCAATGGGGTCTCTGGTTTATATCTATCCACACAAAGTCTAATATTAGTGGAATTGGGGCTCTCTTAAGTTTTGCTCCTGGAAGCCGGCGGTGGTGGCGCACGCCTTTAATCCCAGCACTTGGGAGGCAGAGGCAGGCGGATTTCTGAGTTCGAGGCCAGCCTGGTCTACGGAGCGAGTTCCAGGACAGCCCGGGCTACACAGAGAAACCCTGTCTCGAAAAAACCAAAAAACCAAAAAAAACCAAAAAAAAAAAAAAAAAAAAAAAAGTTTTGCTCCTGGAGACCAAATGTGCCTTTGCTGACTTCTACTGAACTGAAAAGGTCTATAGATAAAAAGGTAAGGCTGAAACTCATGTGAGCAAGACAGAAGTCTATGGACGCTTGACACAGCTTGGGGAACTGAGCCCTAAGTGCCCTTTCCCTCCCCCAACCCTCGGAGTTTCTTCCTTAGAGGAAAGGGAAGCAATAAATTGGATCAATTCCAGGTGGCATGTGTCACTCATCCATTGCTCTTGGGCAGTCACTTCCCCAAAACCCATCCTGGTGTTTCTGGGACCCTCACATAGTGCCACTCTTTAGGGGTACATGCCATGGGTGCCCCCAACAGGCTTCCCCATGGGGGCTGGGCTGGACATTTCCTTGATGATTTTGCCACATTTTGATCCTTTTTCCTGCTGCTGTCAGTGTGTAAACTGAGCTGTGTAACCTCAGAAACTGTATGGTTTGGGTGGCTGGCTAGAGTTGAGGGCTACTCAGCCACCAGAAAACACTTCTGGCAACAATGGCTCCTGCTCAAAGGGTTAGAGGCCCCAGGCTTGATTCCAGCAGAATCAAATAGGATTGTCATGGAGACCTTATTCAGTAGAAAGGCCTCAAACGCCTGACTCCCTGTTAAACTGTGGTGAGAAGGCAGGAACCCCAGTCTTGGGATCTCCTTACTCACATGTATACCCCTCCTTCAACTACCCTGGCATTCACCTTGAGGGAATCTCAGGGCTGGGTGCAGAACCTTCTGGCAGAAGGAAGACCCATTCTCAGCCCAGTGTGGAGTACAGCAAGGATTTTCTGACACATATGGAAGTGTGAAGCTGGAAGAGACTTCTATCTTACAGGATGTTTTAGAAGTCTGTATGTTCACCCTAAACTTGAACTTGGGGCTCCCCTGCACTATGCCGGGGATATGCAGGGTCTCCAGAAAACACTTCTAGTAGAGAAATACAGGTTGAAAACTCCTCAGGGGTCGCAGGCTGGCCTGCACTAAGTGCTGGCCTGCACTAAGTGCTGGCCACGAAGACAGTGAAGATAGGTCAACAAGAAGATTGCTGGAGGCCTATATCCCCTCAGTAGAACACAGGGCAGTGTAGAGCCCATATTCACCCAATCAGGAGTGAGCAAAAAACTTCTGGTCATTCGAATGTAAAGTGGGCTTGGCAACATCCAGGTATGGGGTGGGAGCTTTATTTACATCTTTATTAACAGATAAAACAGGTATGTACACGTGGCATAGGGCTACCCCATGGGTAGTAGGACACTCATGATCCAGGGATGAAAGAGCACCGTAATAGGCCGAGGGTCCTGGGCTATGGCAGAGTGCCCCATTCTGAAAGCCGCCAGCATTCCTTGGTCTCTGGCAGGAGTTTGTTTCCAAGGGCACAGTCTGTTAATAACTTGTCCGGCAAGTATTCATGGCCCCTCTTCTCAGCAGACCCCACCGTCATGAGAGGGCCTAAGCCTGCGATGGCTTCACAGCAGAGCTCAGGGAGGAGCCTGCAATGGCTTCACAGCAGAGCTCAGGGAGGAGCCTGGCTCAAACAGCAACTTTTTCTATCACACTTTCTTCAACATGGACGTCATCAGCTTGGACAGTGACAGACGCTGACTGGCCACATACATGCTGATGGTCTTTCCAGTCCTGGAAGAAAAGACAGCCATGTTAACAGGAAAGACAACAGGGATCCACTGTGGTACAGAGCAGCGCATCACCTGAGGATGGGTTAGGGATTGGGCGCTTAGACGAGCCCTGGATTTCACACTAAGGCTGTTTGTAGGCTGTCAGTCAGGGAATGTTCCCATCAGGGCTGGTGTGTCAACCACTGAGGCTGGAGAGATCAAATAACAAGAGGCATGCATGTAACAAGACTGAATATGTTCATGTGTCCCTGGAGACAGGGACTCTCTATCATATAGCCCTGGCTGGCCTGGAATTAACTAGTAGATCAGGTTGGCCTCAAACTCAGATATACTCATGCCTCTGCCTCTTGAGGGCTGGGATTCGAGGTGTGTGCCACCATACTCAGCTGTTGTTAGAATTTAAATGAAAAGTTGGGCACAGTGGCTCATGCCTGTCATCCTAGCATGTGGGGAACGTGAGAGTTGCCATGAGTTTGAGAACAGCCTAGGCTAATAGTAACAAATACATTTCTATGTGATATTGCTGCTCACAATGACATTCGTAACTATGAGGAGGATCTTATCTGCATGTAGAGGTACACATGCACGCAGATATGCCCAGGAGAGCAGAAACAAGCACATCCTGAAGGTGCGTGGCAACCTCAAGAGAGGCCTGCCTTATTTTCATAATAAAAAATTGCCCCAGCCAGGTAGTGGAGGCACACGCCTTTAATCCCAGCACTTAGGAGAGGCAGGATCTCTAAGTTTGAAGCTAGCCTGGTCTACAGAGTGAGTTCCAGGATAGCCAGGACTACACAGAGAAACTAAGCCAACGTCACAAAATTCATAAAGTTATAAAAATCCATGTCACTGTAGCAGTGTGGGTGTGTATCAGGCCCAGAGAAGCACTAGACCCTGGCAGCCATATGCAGGGCTAGATTCTTCTCCCATAACTAGTATGAACTGGTGTGGGGTCTTAAAGCTGTGGACCCTGGACAGGTCCCTTAGGGAATTCTAGATGAGGAAGCCCAAGGTACGTGCAAGTGTCGACTCCAACCAATGAACAGGCTTCCATCCAGGTCTTTGAATAAAAATGCAAATATCCAAGACTGATTCTTGAAACCTCAAATTCTGGGGTTGGAGAGATGTCTTAGCAGTTAAGAGCACTGGCTGCTCTTACAGAGGTCCTGAGTTCAATTCCCAGCACCCATATGGTGGCTCATAACTATCTATAATGGTATGTCATGCCCTCTTCTGGGGTACAGATGTACATGCAGACAGAACACTCATACATAAATAAGTTTAAAAAAAAAAGAAACCTCAAATTCTGCATCAAAAACAAAGCACAAATAAACAATTACAAACTTTTCTATCTTAAACTTCATTGTTTGGAAAGCCAGAACTGAAAATCAGTCTTGGTAGCAGAAAAATGGCTCAGTGGCTAAGAGCACTCACAGAGAACTAGACTGTTCCCAGAACCCACTTGGTGGCTACAACTGCCTGCAGCTCCAGTTCCAGGGCTTCAAGACTCTCCTCTAACCTCCACGGGCACCACCCACACCTACCCTCCCCCACACTCCAGCACTCAGGAATCAGAGGCAGGCTGATATGTCAATTTGAGGTTGGTTTGGTCTATACAGTGAGTTCAAGGCCAGCCAGCACTACATAGTGAAAAGAGTTGGAGAGATGGTTGCGTGGTGGTGGTTAAGTGTGCTCTTGTTGTGACATCATGAAGACCAGAGTTTGGATCATATGTAACAGTCCAGGTATCCAGTATATGCCTACAACCCCAGCTTTAAGAGAAGCAGAGACAGGAGGTGGACAGCTGGGCTTGCTGGCTTCCAGTTAACCAAGGAAGAGTTCAGGGAGAGACTGTCTCAAAGGAATGGGTAGATACTAAGAAACACACCTGATGCCCTCTTTAGTCTCTCAGCAGGCACCAGTACACACATGTACACACACATGTACATACACACACACACACCATACACACACTTTTTTGTTGCTGATCTTTTTGAGACAGGGTCTCTAGATAGCTTTGGCTGGCCTGCGACTTGCTATGTAGATCAGGCTGGCCTTGAACTCATAGAGATCGGCTTCCTAAGTTCTGGGATTAAAGGTGTCACCATACTTGGCACTAACATCATTTACTTTTAACAATGACTTTAAAAAAATAGATCCCATTAAGAAAAAGTCTCTATGTGACTGAAAATGATCCTGGCTCATAGATGCAAACAGTGATGATGTCTTTGGCTTGCTTGAAAATATTCAGCCCTGGCCACGAGAGCAGGTGCTTATGCTTGACAAGACTTTCTCAGAGAAGCCTACCCTTATGGACACTTAGATTCTCCAAAGCAGTAAAGCAGAAAGGCCTGACACTATGATGGGAAACAGACATAACTCTTCTAGGATCCCTGGCAGAGACAGGTCCTGTTATGTGAGTAACAAGCTGCACGTATGTGGTTGAGCGTGCAAGCTATTCTTAACCCTCCCAGCTGACAGCTCCAGGTGCACACCGCAGGTATGTACACAGCTCATGTGCAAACTCTGCAGATTTAGACACATCCTTTCCTGTGTATGTCAACCCATGTAATTAATAAAGTTAACATCCCCTTTTCAAATGTTATTAGTTCAGGGATGGTGGGAAAAGCCTCTAACCTCAGCACTTGGAGTGCTGTGGCAAGAAGTCACCAGTTAAAGGCCAGCCTAAGATACATAGTAAACTCCGTATCAAAAAAGGCCAGCCTTGGGCTAGAGAGATGGCTCAACAGTTAAGGGCACTGACTGCTCTCCCAAAGCTCCTGATTTCAATTCCCAGCAACCACACGGGGGCTCACAACCATCTGATGCCCTCCTCTTCTGGTGTGTCTCAAGACAGCTACAAGGTACTCACATATTAAAAAAAAAAAGCCAGCCTGGGATACATAGTAAACCCTGTATCAAAAAGAAAAAGGGGGAGTGGTCATGGAGATCACTTAGAACAAAAGGTCACTTGCTGTCCAGCCTGATGATCTGATTTCATCTCCAGGAACCCACTGTGATGCTAAATAAGTAAATATATAAATAAATGTAATTAAAAGCAAACAAACTAAAAAAGGGGCTGGGTATAGCTCACTGATACAGTACTTGCTTGGCCTAAGATCAAACTCCAGTACAACAAAACAATAAACTATGGGCCAAAGGAGCTAGCTGCAATAGGTCATGTGCTGGGTGGTTTCCTCAATATGAAATGTCTAGAACAAGCAAATGTACTTAATGAAAGCTGATTATCCCACCAGGGCCTGGGGAAAAATGAGGGTGGCAGGGGTAGGTGGGTGCTCTGGGGATTCTTTTGAGAGATGTTCCAAAATGCACTGGATTATTGTACCCTTCTAAAGTTACTAAAATTCACTGACTATATGAATATAAAGCAGGTGAATTTTATGGTATGTAAATCAGAACCAACTAAAATGTTCTGACACACAGTTCACATGGGGTTTGAAGGAAATAAACACTGTGCAAGTTAAAAGCAAAAACATGCTGTGAGGGTCATCTAGCTCAGAAGGAGGACAGAGAGAGATACCTCTTCAGGTGCCCAGTTGACACAGGTGAGGAAAACTACAAACTATACTTATTTAAAGTGGCTTCTGGCTTCTGCTCCTTCAGATCCCAGCTACTGTTCCCTTTGAAGTCAACATCAGAATTTTGGATAGTGACATTCACTTTTTTAAAAAGACTTTGAATGTCTGTGTAACATGTCTGTGCCTAGTTATTCATGAGGGGAGAAGAGGGCATCGGATCCCCTAGTATTGAAGTTAGGACAGTTGTAAATCATCATGTGGGTGCTGGGAACTGAACCCAGGTCTTCTGCAAGAACAACAGTGTTCTTAACCACTGAGCCATCTCTCCAGTCCTCTACACTCATTATATAGCAATTCAAATGAAGAAATAACATGTGACTTTATCTCAGCACTTGGGAGGAAGAGGCAGGAGGATCTCTGAGTTTGAAGCCAGCCTGGTCTACAGAATGAGTTCCAGGACAGCCAGAGCCATACAGAGAAATGCTATCCCTTCAATCAAAACCAAAACAAAAGAGAAAGCTGGCGTGTTTGTCTTTATTGATGGAGGACATAGAGGATGGCTGACCTAGCATAGTGGAATCCAAGAAATGGAATCTCGCCAAGATTATTCCTAGAACCAAAGCTCCCAGAATAGGAAGTGAAGGGTGAGACAGAAGTCTGCACTGTGACTGTGGAGTTCAGAAGACAAACTTTTAGCCAGGTGTGGTAGCCCATGCCTTTAATCCTAGCACTCAGGAGGCAGAGACAGGTGTGTCTCTGTGAGTTTGATCTACAAAGTGAGTTCCAGGACAGCCAGGCTACACAGAGAAACCCTGTCCCCCTTTAAAAACAACCAATACCCCCCAAAAAAGAGAAGACAAACTTCTGATTTTGCTCCCCAAATCTCTGGCCCCTTGGAGACAAATGCAGCTCTAGAGATGTCCAGAGAACACAGGCCACACCAACCCCTCTAAACCCTGGAGGCAATGGCTCCTGAGGGTTCCCCAGGGCAGACAGGACTGCCAGGTTCCATTAGGGTGGAACATTGCATTTTCCTTGTGACATGTGAAGCTCTGAGGTACCTGTAGACCTCAAGCTAGGGGGCACATGTCCACTTCATGAGCTGCCCTTCGTGCCTGTTTTCCCATTTCCACACTTTTGTTAGCTAACCAGGTTTTGACAAGCCACCAGACCGAGGATCTTGTGGGAGGTTCTATCAGCAGACACAGCTTGAACTTGCAGTGGCTACTGAGCTAGCTCTACAAAGGAACTCTTAAGGCTCCTACATCTTTAAAACTTGGACTAGGCAAAAAAGAAGCAACCAAGTCAGTAGGGCGCAAGGAACAGAAATGACTACATGGAGAGTGTTGGGAGACCAGAGTGGCTGCCACAACCCAGACCCAGCTTCATGGCACTTCCTAGAATAACCATGGGCTGAAGATTTTGGGAGAAATAAAAATAATGAGGTACCTAACTGTTCCAAAGTGCTCTTGGGAAGGGTAGAAGTTTAAGTACATGATGTTCTAAGTGTTCAACTGACAGCCTACTAGTGCCCCAGGGAAATATGGATGCAGCCCAACATGACAAACTTACTTAAAACATCATGAGAGTTTTGGTTTTGTCTGCCCCACCCCCCAATTACTTGATTATGTAGTTCTTGAGTGTGCACTTTGTAGATGACAATGTCATGTCACAATATCAAAAGGTTAGACATTCAGACAACTCTCTTTAATGCTAGGGGTGGTAGCAAGCTTCAAATCCAAGTACCAGAGAAAAGGAGCCAACAGGAGGCTCAGGGGCAGCCTGGGCTACATAAAACCCTGTCTCAAAAAAGGAGGAAGGGACTGGGGGACTGGAGATGTGGCTCTGGTGGCAGAGTGCCTGCCTGATTTAAGGTTATTCTTGACTATATTTGGAGTTCTACAACAGCCTGAAATATATGAGACCCTGTCTCAAAGACAAAAAGGGCCAGGCAATGGTGGCACATGCCTTTAATGCCACCACTCAGGAGGCAGAGGCAGGTGGATCTCTTGAGTTTGAGGCCAGCCTGGTCTACAGAGTAAATTCCAGGACAGCCAGGACTATGCAGAGAAACCTTGTCTCAAAAAACAAACAAAACAAAATTAAAAAATAAGAAGAAGCCGGGCAGTGGCCTTTAATCCCAGCACTTGGGAGGCAGAGGCAGGCGGATTTCTGAGTTCGAGGCCAGCCTGGTCTACAGAGTGAGTTCCAGGACAGCCAGGACTACACAGAGAAACCCTGTCTCGAAAAACCAAAAAAAAAAAAAAAAAAAAGAAGAAGAAGAAGAAGAAAAGGAAAAATCCCTTTTTGCCGTTCTAAGAGCCAATGATTAATATAAACAATGACACTGGACAACCATTCTTGCAATGCTCTGTGAGGCCTGTTGGGCTAGGACATGGTGAGAGGCCCTCAGAACATGGACTCCTTACCAGTAAACTTTGCCCAGTGGAGGCCTTACCACGGGCACATAGGTGTTCATGTGCTTTCAATCTCACAGATCCAGCTGGGAGCCTGGAGAAATGGGAAAGGAGAACCCAGACCCAGCAAGGTGTGTGTGTGTGTGTGTGTGTGGTGGTGTGTGTGTGTGTGTAGACTACTGAGCATTCTGAGGGGAATTTATTCTTCTGTAGAGGATCCAGCAGGCAGCTCCAAGCAGCCACTGCTCTGAACAGTACCCAGACCATAAACCCTGAAGCCAGCGTTCTGGCCCGCAGGTGCTTGGAGTAGTCTAAGCACCTATCCAGGACACTAGAGTGGGGAAAGGCTGAGGTGATGCAGGCGATGTGAGCAGGCACGCTACCTTGCGCTGGCAGAACGTAGAGCAGTAGTTAACTTTGTGGCAGCCGGTACACTCACTCATGGCTTCCCGGCCGCAGTTGACACATGACTGCTGCAAGAAGGACAAACAAGCGTCAGCGTCACAGCAGGCGCTCGGCTCCATGACAGCCACCCATGACCAACAGAAACACTGGGTACAGCTGTGGATGTGTCCATCCCAGGGTTGATCAGCTGTACAGAACTGGCTTCTCTTTATCTGAGTCTACTCTGTACAATGAAACAGAATATTAGCCATGAGGGTATAGAGAGTCCAACTTGGGAAAAGTTCTCACCCCTTCAGCACACTTCCTGAGTGCTTGAGGTCCCAGCCTGCAGATGGGGGGGACCAGCACTGCGACCTCTCTGAGATGCCTTGCATGTATCCGCTCTGCTATGGAGTCTGGGTCTAGTATCCCAGTGGTCTTAGCATCCCCAAGGTCTCCCCCATGCGGCTCTTCCAATTCACTCCACTGAAAGAGCACTAATTGCCCAATGTTTCATGTACTTTTTCTTTAAGCCACATTAGTGGAGGATGCTTAACAAACTGAAGGGCTGAACCCAACCTCTTAGTGACTTATTTCTGTGAAACAACGAATCATGAATGGCATTTGGCAACTGTAAGCTTGCTGTAACAAACACTTCAGGATGGAGAGAACCAGAAAGCCTGAGACTGGGCTACAGAGTTGGGAAGGGCATCTGTTAGGCTACTGGGTCACACAGGCCAAAGAGACCCATGCTGGTAGGCAATGGGCAACAGCCGGCTGTGACCAATATATACAACACATACAATATACAGATGTGACTGCTGGGCTCACAATGCTACTCAGTCCACTCTGATCACTGCTCTTGCAGGTATGCTGGAAACACAATAGTTACTTGTAGGCTCTTGTTCTAAACTTTAGCTTCCTACTGTGGTCTTCACCGTAACTACCATCTTTCTATCTACAAAACCTCAGCTACTTCATTCCCTTCAGAAAACATTAACTGCAGATGGATCCTGGGCACTGAATTAGCTGCCAGACTCTGTCTCCACGTTAAATGACAAAAAACTGCAAAAAAATCCATAACCATGTAGACAGAATTGGTAGGCCAGAGTCAGGGAAGGCACTATGGGGAGGAGTGGAGGTCCAGACACACAGGAGCTAGGAGGACAGGACTGGCTATAACCAGAGATCTCAAAATATCAGTGTGTTCACCCTGCTAGAAATAAGTGACCAGACAGATCAAGAGGGCGGGAGACAAACTGGTTGGTTAACTCCTGACTCCTGTCCAGGAGAGCTCCCAAGTGAACTTGCTCAGTGACCAGGTCTGCAGAGATAGGGGCAGCAGACAACAGCAGGCATCCTAGTCCAGGCTGCAAGGACTGCCACTGAATACAGATGTGGTGAGATAGGATGTGTCCTTCCTGCTGAAGCCTCTGTCAGGTCCACTGTGAAGTGCCAGTCTGAGCATGTCCAACAGATGACCTGCCAGACTTCAGAGCTGTAGAGAAGAGGGAGCAGCCTGGCCTATGTAGCTGGGGGAGATACCCCTGCCCTTCTTGTGCTGGGTAGCCTATGTGCCCCAGACAGTCCTGAGCACAAAAATGGCAGCAATAATGAAACTCACTGTGGAGCTGGTAGTTGTGTTCAGAGGCAGGACAAGAGGACTATGATTGACACGTTCCTAGAGGACAGCCTGTGACGGTCTCAGGGACCCTATGTACTAACGCTGCAGCTTTTCTGAAAAAAATGGAAGAGGGCCCCAAGATCAGTCTCTTCCTTCAGAGACAACATTCCACCATGCTAACAGAGAGACACCAGTGACAGCTGTCCGTGATGCCAAAGAGACCTCAAAAAGGGCCCCTGAGCTTCCTAGAAACCTACAGAGAGTCTTGGAACCACAGAGTGGCTTTCCATGGCTGAACCTCAACAGAAGAGGGTCACCACTGTGATCTCCAGTAAAGAGGCCACAGAACTTCCTCTGGGGCCTTTGGTCTGAAGAGCCAGGTGTGAGCCTGAAGCCTGTAGAGAACCACTCCCCAGCAGCATGGATAACCAACAGGCAGGGAGTCCTTGGCATCAGCCTCAGAAAGAATGGGTACCCAGACCAGTGTCCCAGAGGGAGGGCTGGTGAACTGTCCATTGGTGAATATGAACAATGAACGGCTATGCTACCCGCTGCTTTAGGCTTCACTGATTTCTAAATTGTACAAATTGTATGGCATAGGTAACTGAGCAATGCATCACAGAAAACCCAAACATTAATCCCAAATCACTCAATGTATTTGTCATCAGATCTGCAAATGCTCTTAAGTCCTAACTTGAACTTGGGACCTGCTAATGATGGAGGTAGTTCAATGCCTTGTCCCTAGATAACTAGTTGTAGCTAGCCTGGAACTCACACTGTACACAAGGTTTGCCTTGAACTCAGGAATCCACCTGTCTCTTGCTCCTGACTTCTTTGAAGACTTTCACATTTTTATTACATTTATTTATGTGTGGGCGTTTGAACATACATGACATAGTACATATGTGGAGGTCAAAGAACAACCTGCAGGAGTTGGTTCTCCCCTTCCAGCATGTTCCTAGGATCAAACTCAGGTCGTGAGGCCTGGCAGCAAGTGCCTTCATACACTGAACCATTTTCTGGCCCTCTTCATCATCTTTAAGAAATGAATAATTTAGACCTATTTTCAGTGTGAGATGCATCTAGAGCTCACCAGAGAATGGCAGATATGCAGGAGGCACTAGGGCCTGTTTTCCTTAGCTGCCAGCTTATTATCTATACATTCTCAGTTCATCCTGTGGTTGAAAGTTCACAGGGAGTCTGCCATGAGACTGAGTCCAGGGATCAAAAAGGATTACTGAGCCATGGGGCCTGTATTTGATAAGGCTTGTATCCTGAACCAACAGGATGTGAGAATTCAGAGAGGGAGCCACACTACACACTCCATGTGTACCTCCCTGAAGGACCCAGGCAATGAGAAGTTCCATGCCAGAAAAATGCATCAGGGACTAGAATAAACACCATTTTGCAGCAAATCTGCACAGCAGCTATTTTGCCTTTTGTCCAGGCTGAGGGCTGACTTTGCTTGTTTCAGTTTGCTATCAAAGTCTCCTGTACTTTTATCATGAAGTAAGGATCTTTGTCTCTCATACCTTGACCCCAAGATCATATGACTCAGTATATGCCAGATGATGGCCTGGAGAAAGTGAAACCACTTCCCTCAGTACAAGTCTTTGAGACTTTTGTGTGCCCTCAGCTCTCTAGGCAGTCCTGCTTCTGCTTGGGTCCTCTCAGGTACATCTGTTCACAGAACCCAGCAGGGCTACTCCATCTGGCCTTTTCTGTTTCTGAAGGACCCCACTCCCTAGGGCAAGAGAAGCAAAGATCCTACCAAGTAAAGATCCCAATCCTGCCTCTCTCACAAGCAGTTTATGATCCATCTTCAGCATGTCTAAAGCTTGCATTCCTTCTGTGTGTATGCTTACTGGTGACACTGCAGGTGAAATGGGTAGAAGACAGACATGTAGCTCCTGCCACAATCTTGTCTTTCTAGTCTATTAAAAGCATATAAAGATAGCCAAGCAGTAGTGGTGCAAACCTTTAATCCCAGTACTCTACTCGGGAGGCAGAGGCAGGTGGACCTCAGCGTTTGAGTCCAGCCTGGTTTACACAGCAAGTTCCAGGACAGCCAGAGTTACACAGAGAAACTCTGTCTCAAAAAACAAAACCAAAAAGTCTATGAGGCACCTTGGAATTCAGTACATACAGAGAGTCCCAGTACCTGGGAAGCAGATGTAGGAGGATTGCAAGTTCTCGGCCAATCTTGGCCATACAGCAACCAAGAAAGAAAGGTGTGTGTATACACCTGTATAAGAGCTCCGATGTCACCAAGTGGCAGTGAAATGAAATGAGACAGCGAGGAGCAGCCTTTGTGGTCTTGGTCACAGCTGCACATCATGGGCTGCCCTGTCCCTCTCTGCGTCAGAAAGCAGCAGCACTGGGATGACTGTGCAGAATGGTGTCTCGTCTAAATGTTGCTGATGGACAAGTTGCAGGTAGAATGGTGACTCTCAGGAGCATTCCCAGTGGTCCTCAGAGGACATGGGAAGGGAGAGATGCACATCCCCTCCCTGAACACCTACTTTAGAAGTGCAGTATGACGTCGGACTGGGGTGGAGGACATTCTTCCTTTCAGAGCCATCCAGGCAGAATTCCAAAAACCCCTTGTCCAGCCCCATGGCCTGTCTCTTTAAGGCAGTAGCTGTACTTCTACAGGTGTGGCCTCCATAGGTTACACAGTGAATGAGAGGGAGGCAATGGCTGGCTGCTATCTAGGCACTGGAAGAACCTGGCCTACATACACATCTGAAGCCTGATAACTGAAAGCAGGAAAGCTAGAAGCTGGAGAGCTGGTTCATCAGTTAAGAGAACAGGTTGCTCTTCCTGAGGACTGGAGTTCAATTCCCAATACCCACATGGCAGCTCACAACTGTCTGTAACTCCTGTTCCAAGGGATCCGACACCCTCACACAGACATACATGCAGGCAGAACACCAATATACATAAAATGAAAACAGATAAATCATTAAAATATTAAAAAACAAACAAACAAACAAAACCATGTGGTTAAGAACACTGGCTATTCTTCCAGAGGTCCTGAGTTCAATTCCCAGCAACCACATGGTGGCTCACAATCATCTGTAATGGGACCCGATGCCCTCTTCTGGTGTGTCTGAAGACAGCTAGAGTGTACTCATACACATAAAATAAATAGATAAATAAATCTTTGAAAAAAAAAAAAAAAAAAAAACCTAAGCTGTTAGAAAAAGAGTACAACAGCTGTGTGCTGCATGCCGTGTGCCATGTGCTGTGTGTTGCATGCTCTGTGCTCATGTTGTGTGCTGTCTGTTGTCTGCAGTGTGCTGTGCACTTTGTGCTCTGTGCTTTGTGCTATATGTGCTGTGTGTGTGGTGCGTGTTGGCTGAAACAAAAACCAACCAACTTACACTATGTGGGCCAGGCTAGAGGCTTTTGTAGATGGATGGATGAATGGGTCAGTGGGCAGAAGACTAGGGTTGTTCCTACAATGGTTCACCACTTCAGGTACTAGCCATGAAAAGGGAGCCTTGAGCATCCTCCCTCAGAATCACTGATAGAGCATGTTCTGAGGAGCTGAGACTCAATGTGAAAAATGGAATAGGTGTGAGGGTCTCCTAGTCAAGCAACTGAAGAAGACAAAAGAGTCAAATCCACAGATTCATCACAAAGCAGGACTGGCAGCGGCAGAGGCTGAGGGGTTGGATAAATAGTATCTAATTGGAGGCCAAGACCAAGTGAAACCACCATGGATTTCTTGCTCAGCTGCCTAATAAACACCAAATTGAAACCTTGGAAAGGGCCATGATCAGTTACGCTGGCTGTGGGGAAAAAGCCAAGTACTCTGTGGTAGCCTGTCTGGCTTGAACTTGCTATGTAGCCCAGGCTTGCATGAACTTATTCCCTGTTGGGATCAGAAGTGTGTGCACCATCACCATGCCTAATCTTTTGTCTGTGTCTTTCTATCCTCTGATCAGGAGTGTTCCTGTGAATGAATTAACTCTTGTGAAATAACTGTCTTTCTATCCAGCCCCTAGAGACAGCTCCTTCTTGAGTCTATGAGGTCAGCATTTCCAAGGTGTCCCACTGTTGTATAGCCAGGTTCCCTCAAGCAGCTTCCTGGGGACTCGGGGATGAGCGGTGGCATCTCTGGTCAGCATCCATGAAGACAATAGTGGATGGCCATGCTCCTGCTCTGGGACTGTCGCACTCAAGTGAATGTTAGATTCAATCTGGAGAAGGCAAGAACAGCTCTCCCTTGTCCTAGTCTGAGCAGACGAGCCCCTCTTGTACCTGTACCTTTAAACTGCTCAGCAAGTAGGCAAGGGCTCTTGGATGCAGTGGTTAATATAAGACCCTGCGGCTACTCAGCCAGCTTGGTTTCTGTTGGACACAGTGTTCTTGACAGGCAAGGGCATCTGCTTTTCCGCCCTGTTTATTTAGTCTCTGTACATGTAATCTCCACCACACACACACACACACACACACACACACACACTCCTGTGACAACTTGCTTCAGCTACGCTAAATTTAATCTCTTTTAAAATTCCAAATAAAATGTGAAAGCTGGCAGACTCAGGATGCCTCCAGCCATGTTAAATTAACTCCTGCACTACCTCCTCAAAGTCCCTCAGTGAGGCTTCTCAGCTGGCCCAACTGTAAACCCCCAAGTAGAAAGGGTCCCAACATGAACTTTCCACTCCAACACAAGCATCGTTTGCTTTCTGAACCTCCACTTCCTATCCTGTGATCAAGCAGGACTGATTGCAAATCAAACTGCGATGGCAAGGGATTGTTTTCTCAGAGTGCAAACTTAGTAATGCAAGTTGGTGTGTTTAGATGTTAGTGTTTCAGCCAATCTCAAGAAAATCCACACTTTTTCAATAGGTAAAAAGATAACTGAGCTGTTAACCACGATTTCCTCCCCTCCTACTTTGTACACTCAGGGATCCATGTATAGAGCCTTCCTATAGGATTTTGACTCCATGTGTACTGAGATGACAGTAGGGCTAGTCCTCAAAAGATTTGAGTTCTAGTTTAGCACCCTCCAATGCACGAGAGCTCACTGCTATGGCTAGCACATTTACCAAAGCCATCATTATGTATGCTGGGCTGTGTACCCAGGAGCCAGATGGTGACAGGGTTCTTTACTTCCCTCTGGTCTATCCCCACCAGCCACATGACTCTGGTCACACATCAGCAGTCAAGGCCTGTTCCTAGCATCACCAAATTCAGTACAAGACCAGCTACCGTGGCCAAATTACAGTCAGTGGGTTCTTTTTGTTAATATATTTTTATTATTTGTTTGTTTCTTTGAGACAGGGTCTCACCATGTAGCTCTGGCCTTCCTGGAATTCACTGTGTAGACTAGACTGGCCTGGAACTCACAGAACTCCACCTGACTCTGCCTCCTGAGTGCTGGGATTAAAGGCATGCTCCACTACACCCAGCTTGTTAATATATTTTAAAAATTCTATAATTATTCAATGTGTATGAGTGTTTCACTTTCATGTGTATATGATCATTAAATGTGTGTAGTACCCGTGGAACTCTTCAGACTGAAGGAAGGACTGAAGAGTTAAATAATGTCAGGTTATTGTGACCTAATGATGTTGCAGAATACTGAAATAACCCAAGGAAGAAAGCCATTATCAAGTACATAGCAATGTTCATCAAAACAGAGCACACACCACAGCACAAAATGAACCCTAATGAACTTAAGCAGGATAAGGTGACACAGTCCTAAAAACCAACACTAAGTAGACTGACGCAGGAGGATCATGAGATGGCCAATCAGAGCTAAACAGGAAGACTCTGCCTCAAAAAACAAACCAGGCTCGGTGGCTTATGCCTATAATATAATCCCAGTACTTGGAGGTTAGAGGGAGAAAGATCCTAAGTTTAAGGACAGCCTCATTTACATAGCAAGTTGAAGGCTAGCCTGGGCTACATGAGACCTTGTCTCAAAACACAAAGGTAGATGTGGTGGTGTACACTTTTAATCTCAGCATTAAACACACTCAGCACGCAGGCAGAGGCAGGTGGATCTCTGTGAGTTCCAAGGTAGCCAGGACTATACAGAGACTCTGTCTTAAAAACAAAACAAACAAAAAATCTACATAAAATAAACAAACATAGCTAAAGTCCCACAGAAAACAGTCTCCAGACCACACTAGAATGAAGCCAACTGCCACAAGAAACACAGGAAATCCTCAACTACCTGAGAATCCCACATATTTCTAAGTGATCTAGATTAAGTGTGAAAGCAGACCCGCATCAAGCCTTCAACTGCCTCTCAGCAGATCTCTGGTGGGGAAGGGAAAGTCTTCTCCACAATTGCTGCTGGAATAACTGAAGGAAAATGAACCTCAAGATCCACCAGTGCTGTGCTGAATGGAGGAAACCAGACAGGAAGACACTGCCGGGCTCTGCACTGCTGTGGAGCGGTGCAGCTCGGTACTGACCTCTGACAACAGAAATCAGGACAGGTGTAAGAGGTGGAATGCCAGGGGGTAGCACTGGGAGCCCCTGGGGCGGCTGCCCTCACCAATGTGGCTACTGGTGTTTGCCAAAGCTCTAAAACCATATAGGCATTTTACTGTGGCTGAATTTTGCTTTGATTAAAAAAAGTCCTAAGCATACAGAAAATGTTAATAGTCATTTATCTTTGGATGCATTGGGCCCTGGTGTTGAGAAGCTACAGGAAAACAGAGTGGTCACAAGGTCACAACATCCTCCATGGCCCACGGGAGGCAGGACACTGGAAACAGCAGATGGAAAACAGTGTGTGTTTATGTATCAAATCCACACCAAGTAACACTTTCCAAAGTTAAAATATGGGACATATTTTACTACATAAAAAAAGCATGAATGTAGAAACATCTATGAATACCACACATTCAAAAATAAAGGTTGGTGTATACAAAAATGTCTTCCCTGCTGAAGTACGCCAATCTTACACTAATGTTTCATTAGTGTCTGCTACCCTCATTTGTATTATTTTCCAGATCTCCCTTCTCAGGGCCAGTGGACCAATGATCTTCGTAGGCCAGCACAGGAATCACATGCTACTCCAGGGCCAGGGGAGGGTGATGGGCACAGGTCTGAGCTCACATTACCTCTTTCCTCTCTGCATCAACCTGCATTCTCGCCTGGGTCACAGCAGCTTCCCTGCAAGAGCTTGCCTGCTTGGCTTGTTCAAACAGTGTCTTCAGCTGCTGGGCCGTGTTGAGTAGGGAGTTGACCATCTCTTCCAAGTACAGCCAGCTACGATGTTCTGACATCTCCAGCCCACTGACCACAGTGGGAGAGACAGCTTTGGTGGGGGTGGAGGGTGGTACGGCCAAGGCAGGCAGCGATGTCAGGACTAGAATGTAGAATGTGGGATAAACAGAAGTTAGTGACTTCCAAGCTTAGGTACAGCCTCAGGTGTGAGGAGATGCACTGGAGATGAACAATGTCCTGACTCTTGCTCATGTTCCCACATGCTGTCAGCCAAAAGCCTTCCCTGAGGGCTGATCACTTCTAACATAAGGGCTACAGTATAAGCTCACAGACACGGGAAAGAAATGGCAAGCAAGACACTCACCCAGAGAAGGGGTAGTCATGAAACACAGAACCAAACAGCCACAGGACAGGCACACTGAGGGCAGGGAACAGAGACATTCAGCCAGCACTACACCTAGGAAAACCAAGGCTTATCTGGAAAAATCTTTCTGGGGTCTGCAGTCAATATGGAGGTAACTAAGGACAGTGAGAGTCATGTCTCACAGCTGGAGAAGAAAGCCACTAAGATAGACAGAGAGGGACCAGAACACACTGTATTTTAGACTCGGTAGACACTGTGAACCCCCTCTGCAGGTAGGTCTAGAATAGAGGTGCATGTGGTGGGGTACAAAGTGCTTTCTACTTTAGTCTACTGAAAAGTCTGGGAGCAGACACACCATTAACACCCAGTGTGACAGGGCTTCTGTGGGATGGTGTTTTACTGCACAAAGCCTCTTTCCAATCCCCTGTGAACTGGATAAAGCACCAGTCATCACAAAAGCCAGTACTCAACAGTTCCAACCTCTATGATGTAAGCCAAATACACCAGTGACTTCTGAAGGGAGAGGGGATTTAAAACTTAGGATGAGGGCCAGTAAGGGTGCTCAGTGAATACTTGCAGCACAGGCATAGAAACCTGAGTTTGAATCCCAGGAACTCAGGTAAAATCTAGATGTGATAGTGCACATCTGCAATCCCAGCATGCCTCTGAGCTTCGAGGTGAGACTGAGGGGACAGGAGAGACTGCCTAGGCTCTGAATGACAGCTAGCCTGATATTGGCAGAGGGAAAACAAGAGGCCTGTGTCAAACAAGGTGGAAGGTGAAGACTGATATCCAGGTCAGTCTCTGATCTCCACATGAACATGCTATAGTGTACCAAGGCATCATAAATCCACACTCACACACATAAATGTGCATAAAAACACATGCTGGGTATGGTGGTGTATGCCTTTAACTCAGCACTCAAAAGACAGAGGGAAGTGGATCTCTGTGAGCTCAAAGCCAGCCTACATAGCAAGTTCCAACCAGAGCTAATATAGTAAGCCCCCATAACAAAACAACAAAAAGGAACACTAACACACACACACACACACACACACACACACACGAGAGAGAGAGAGAGAAGAGAGAGAGAGAGAGAGAGAGAGAGACTGATTGACTAATAAAAAACTTGAGATGAACCTCAAGTTGTCTAGTTAAGACAGAAAGAAAGTCCCTGTAGTGATGGGCAAGTTAACACAGAGACCATCTATATGGCTCCTGCTGCCTCATACAGGGCTCTAAGATGGGAGGGGAGGGAGGGTATGAACAGAAATAGGAAAGCAGCCATTAGAACTGACTAAAACAGGAAGCCCTATATCCAACCTAGTAGGAAGTGGGAAGAGGCACCATAGACCTTTGTGGTCTCAGGAACCTCCCACGAGACTTTCCTACCCTCACTCAATTGTCAGGGTTAACCTCAGCAAGGAGACAGGCCTCAGAAGACACAGGATCCCAGGCAGCCCCTATCACAGGTCTGCACTGTCACTGACAACAACCCATTCCACAGGAGCCAACGTCACTGTACCAGGGTAGGGGACATGCTACACGACAACTGTTGGTAACTCCAAAAGGCAGTGAAAGGCCAAGTGTCAAGGGGACAGAGTTCAGGAAGCAAGTCATGGCTCACCCTGCCACTGGGGACCACCAGTCACTGGCTGTGGTTGACTAATAAATGCTGACTTAATTCCTGAGTTTTATACCATCTTTTTGTGTATAGGAAACAAAATAAAACACTGAAGCATGTTGAGTAATGCCTGCAACTACTCTTAAATTGGGGGCAGGAGGAAGTTCTTTGTATTGTATTTACAACTTTTTTGCATATTGAGATTTTCAAAAACTTATTTTAATGTTATTAAATATCTGTGGTCTCTTGCAAGCTGAGTGCCAAGATGAGCAGTAGAGAACACATCCTCCTAGGGCAGGGCGGGATGGGACCCAGTCTGCAGGAGAGATGGAGGAGGCTGACATGGGTTGGAAGAAGCAGGGTCTGCATGAGCCTGTGGGATGGAAGAGGTCAGACAGATAAAAGGGAAGACTTTATCTTATTTGTTTTTAGCTCTTGAAACCAAGTTCCTCAATGCTGAAGAACCTGACGAGTATAAAACCAAATGCCCATCAGCAGGGGAGGGTGCAGGTAATATTTTATCCATAGTATGTACCTTTAAAAAGTATACTGACACAGAAATTTGCTCAAGATGTGCCACTAGGTGAAACCCCAAAGTCAAGGTGCCCATATAGAGAGGGTCATCTCAGCTCTCAGCTATGGGGACACAGATACTGGCACAGTCCCTCACACCAGACACAGCTTGATCCAGTTCCATGGCTCATCAAGGCAAGGAGATAGTCTGCTCACACATTTCTGATGGGGTGGACCTGACAATATCAACAATAGGTCACTTCAGTCTCTTGGAAGCAGCCTGATACAAACAAAAGAAACCTTATATATGAGTGAATAGCATAGTTGTGTGTAATAAAACTTTATTTGCAAATACAGGCAGAAGGCTGGACCTTGTCAGCCCTAACCCAGCACTCCAAGAGAAAAAACAATCACATCAGCACAAGGCCTATTTCATTCACCAGAACAGTTCTTAGGCTGGGGCATGGGGTCAGAGGCAGGGCACCTGCCAAGCATTTATGAGATGCTACTGGGTTCCATCCCCAGCACTACAGAGAATAAAAATCAAACAAAACCATAATGTTGAGGATATAGCTTATATGCACATAAATTCTTTTATACTCACCAATTTTGGGATGTGACGTTGGCAATGCAGCTTCTGGAAATGGGGCGATCTGGCAGCTGTCCTGATAGCCAGGGTAGTGGGGTTCAGGGTGGCCAACCCTGCAGGGGGGCTGCACACCTGCCTCTTGCACTGTGAGAGACAGGCAGACAGCCTCAGTACAGCAGATGTAATTCAAGTCCCTACAGCTGCATATTCAATCCAGAGATCCCGGCCCTTTGTGTCTGCTGAGTGACCTGAGTATATACTTTCGATTGATGACATGCAGGGATTCAGGTAGTTGAAGAAATAAAATTTATCACAAAGATATGTGCTTTGTTAACATGACGCTTGAAACATGACTAGGATTGTTTCTAGTGGCTGCTGTCAGTCTAAAGCAACATCAGCACATGCCTATCTCCAGCTCTGTATGTTGGTCACATTGCTATTTCTTCAATACCCACCTGGCTCCTAACAAGATATAGTCCTGTTCAAAGTCTCTGCTGAGGAGCCAGACAACAGAGACTGCCATAGGAATTGGGGACATATCAGGCAGATCCTAAGACAACTAACCTGTGGCTCCTGCAAAGACATCACCTTGGGCTGGGCTCTCAGAGATGACAGCAGTGGCCTCTACAGTGGATGCTCGGTCAAAGGTTAGTGCCCCAGAGGTAGTGATCTGTCCTGAGGGTGTCACAGTGACTGGAAAGGCAAAAAAGGCATTTTACTCATGGCCACATTAGGCCCTGGACCAGAAGCTCTTTGCAAAGGTGCAGGCTTCAGAGAGATCCCAGGAGCAGACACAGGGACATACCCCACACGTGGTATGACACCAGGAAGTCAGTCACCTTGGCTCCTAGGGGAAAGAGCCAGAAAGGGCAGGAGTCAGCCCTCTATCCACACTGCCAAGTCTGATTATGGGCCAGAGAACTGTGCACTCCAGCCATAAAATAAAATGTAAGTGAACTTTAAAATACTTTGCAGTTTGAATCAAAGGAGAAGACTTTTCATTGTCAAACCATCTCAGAAATGAGAGTCCCTGAGTTGGGCCAAGGTAGAAAGACAGGATGACAACTCAGCAAAGCACTGCTCTGCTGCGCTGGCACTCACAGGTGGTGGCCGCCGTGGCAGGAAGCAGCGTGATGTTCTTGGGGGAATCCTTCTTAACTGGAGTTGTGGGCAGCTCATTCTCTTTCTTACGCCTTTTATAAGGGACGAAGAGCCTGACAGGGCCACTCTGGGGAAGAAAGGTAAAGCTGACCAACGGCAACATTCAGGAGACACTGCCTGCTTCCCACTCCTTATCAATTTGTGATTCTATTACTAATGCAGAGAGCAAAGCTCACAGGAGCCCACAAAACGGCAGAGAAGACATTTTCTGAAGAAACACATGAACAGCAAGGCTGCTGGGCAAGAACACAACTCTCGACATCTGGAGCGTGAGATTCTTAGAAGAAAGGAAGTGGGTCCAAGTAAAGGAGAACAAGGAAAACCACAGCCTAAAATGAAAGTCATCAGCAGTGAAGAGTCATGCAGAGCCATCTGTAACACAAGGAAGCAGCACTGGGAAGCAAGTGGCATAGTGCAGGCCTGTAATCTCAACAACCAAGGCAGAGGCAGGATGATGCCATGTTCAAGTCCAGCCTGGGTTACAGTGTGAGACACACACTCCTCCCCAAAAAAGGAAAAAGCTCAGGGGGTAGGCCCAGTGGCACAGGCCTTTAATTCCAGCACGGGGAGGCAAATGCAGGTGGATCTCTGTGAGTTCAAGACCAGCTCATCTACATAGTAAGACCCTGTCCTAAAAATAAAAACAAACAAAAAACTCAGAGGTGTATGGCAGCACTTGCCACCAAACCTACCAAGACTGAAAACCCTGTTTCAGGGTTTGATCCCAGTCTCCTTCCCGCATCAATCCTCAATTGAGATTCCCTCGTCTAGGTTTGTTAACAAAGAATACCCAGCATACACCTCCACCTGGTGAGCGCTGACATTACAAGTGTGGGAAATTTATGTGATGCAGGAGGTTGAACCCGGTGGCTTTGTGTATGCTGGGCAAACATTCTTCCTACAGAGCTCTATCATCAGCCCTCCCCTCCTTTATGTGGATCTTTGGCATCTGGACATGCACCTCTCCTGACTACAGCTGCTGTTTGCTACTGTGCTGTGTGGGCTGTGCTTCTTTCTTATCTCCGTATCTTAGTTCAGTTGAGAACCAGACTTTACAGGCGACACACTGTGGCAGGAGTGGGTACTGACACTCCACTATCCTGGCTTTTTGCTATTTATTTCCCCCTTGCGGTCCACGTTGTCTCCTGCAGGGTGTAATGGCCTCTGAGAATTCAACCTCGGTGTGCAGTTGCTTCAGGTAAAAGTAGGCCCCATGGCTAGCTGGCCCTGTCCTTGGCTTCTCTACCTAGCAGGTACCAACTTGCATAGCTACAGTAGGGTTCCACAGTTCCTAACAGATTCCTGGCATATAATTGTCATTATCTTAGCAGGTTAACCTATGTCTCTTCAAGGCAAACCTATGGGGCCTGGTCTTAACCTGAGCAGGCTTTTCTTGGCTGCTGCTTTTCTTAATTCTCTCTAGCTAATTGAGGCAGCATCTTGCTCTGGTGTGGTTACTAGCTTTCCCACTGTTCTCAGAATATTTTTGGCTTTGGACATCCCTATAGTCTCTAAAATAAAGTCAGTTCATTAGAGGAGTCATAGTTCACTCTATCGAAATGGCAGCCTTGCTATGTGAATAGGGATTAAGGTGAGACCATCACAATTGGAAAATAGCCTTAGGAATATTCTCAGCAGAAGATAGCAAGCAATAGGCTCAGCCAGCCTGATCCAGAGGGGCTGAGGTAAGGGGTCTTAACCTAGCACTTGTTGGGAAGTTACTATAACCTATAGCTATTAGGTGAGCAAGGATATATAGCCCCCCTCTACTATTAAGAAACCTATTCCTTGATCGGAGCTGAGTGAGACAGACCAACCTGGAGTGGAGCCTCTCTCAACCTGAGCTGGAGACGGGTCCCTGCCTCACCTCTGGCAGCTGTTCTCTCTTTTGCACTTAGAACTCTTCTTGGCTGTTTACTGACCTGTGGGGTCCCTGGGGACAATCTCTAGAGACCTCAGGTAGTTGCCACCACTTCCGTCTTTAGAAATAGACTAATAGAACACCTCAGGTCCCCTTGAGCAGTAGTTCTCAACCTTCATAAATGCTTCGACCCCTTAATACAGTTCTTGTCGTAGTGACCTTCCCGCCCATAAAATTATTTCCCTGCTACTCCAAAACTGTAACTTTGCTACTGCTATGAATTGTAATGTAAATATCTGAGATGCAGGATATCTGATATGACCCCGTGTAAGGCTGGTTCAACCCCCAAGGGGTTGTGACTCGGTTGGAAGCCCAAGCTGAAAATCCTACAAAGCGGAGACTACTGAGCAGTAATTAAACACTGTAACTTTCGGTCCATTCTTAGAAACTCTGGGTCTAACCCCATGTCACAAAGATAGTTCCATGTTTTCCTTCTAAAATGTCACAGCATTTCCTCTCATGGTTAGGTCTTTGCTACAATCTGAATTCACTTTTATCTACAGTGTAGTTTGAGTTAAAGTTCATTCCTTGTCCAGAAACAGCCAGTGGTTCAGCACATGTTGGAAAGTTGGGGTTGGCAACTGGACTCTGGTCAGTTCTCAGGAGGTCTCTGGTGCTCCCCACTGATACACTGTAGATTACCACAGCAATAGAGAACTCGTCCAACCCAGTGTGAGCCTGGCAATGTCAGACTTGTCTTTTTCTATTTTTTCTGAAATAGAATCTCCTAATGTAGCCCTGGCTGGCCTGAAACTCACTATGTAGACTGGACTGACCTCTAATCCATAGAAACCCACCTGCCTCTGCCTTTGCCTAATCCTGAGATTAAAGGATTAAATTTACTAGGATAAAGGTATGCACTACCACGCTTAACTTTGAGACTTCTTTTTCCAAACTGCTATGGCTATTTTATCCCCTTCAACTTTTATATAAACTTTAGAATCAATTTCTCTGTACCTAGAGAATCCTGTTAATCCTGAGTACACTGGGCCTGTCGGTTTGGGAAGTTAGCTCCCTCACCATGCTGAGCCTCCCACCCATGAGACAGTGTGATTTGAGTCCAGGTTTTTGCTGATTGCCTTCATCAGCATTCTCTAGTTTTCACAACACAAAACTCACCATGTTTTATGAGATTCACACCTAGAGACTCGTGCTTTACAGCACTGTCAACGGTTCTGTGTTGTGTCCTGAAGCCCTTGAAAGACCAATCCCTGCATGCTATTCTGTGGTACCTCAGGATCTCTGACCATCTCCCACTCATTTTGGGGTGGGGGTTGGGGGGAGGCTGTTTGTCTGTTTGTTTGACTGATTAGGTTTTTGTTGTTTTTTGAGACAGGGTTTTTCTGTGTAGTGCTGACTATCCTGGAACTTACTCTGTAGAACAGGCTAGCTCGAACTCACAGAGATCCACCTACATCTGTCTCCAGAACGCTAGATTAAAGGAATGAGCCACCACTGGTCCCTGTTTTTGTTTTTGGGTTTTTTTTAAATGATGATTAAAATTATATCATTTTCATTAAGTTTTTATAGTAGAATTATATTAAAATTAAATAAGTTTGGCATGATGGCAAACCCTTTAATCCAGAACTTGGGAACCATAGGCAGGCAGATCTCTGAGTTCAAGGCCAGCTTCGTCTAAATACTGAGTTCCAAAATAGCCAGAGATACACAGTAAGAGTCTATCTCAAAAACAAGCAAATAAAAATTTAAGTATACTTGATATTTACAGCCAAGAACATAGCATCTCTCCAATTACAACTTCTTTCTGCCCCATACTCACATGCATGTGGACAGCATTAATTGAACTCACTGAGCTATGAAAGAAAAAATAAGAGGGCCGGGCGTGGTGGTGCACTGCCTTTAATCCCGTCACTTGGGAGGCAGAGGCAGGGGATTTCTGAGTTCAAGGCCAGTCTGGTCTACAGAGTGAGTTCCAGGACAGCCAGGGCTACACAGAGAAACCCTGTCTCGAAAAACCAAAAAAAAAAAAAAAAGAAAGAAAGAAAAGAAAAAAGAAAAGGAAATGAAGGTGAAAGGGGAACATGTCGAGGAGGGCTCAGGAAAGCCCTCTCAGGAGGGAACTCACTCTGTAGACCAGGCTGGCCTCGAACTCAGAAATCCACCTGCCTCTGCTCCCAAGTGCTGGAATTAAAGGCGTGTGCCTAAAATTCTCTAATTTTTAAAAATAGGATCTCATTAAAAAGACTTGGCTAGGTGCTGGAGAGATGGCTCAGCAGTTAAGAGCACGGACTGCTCTTCCAGAGGTCCTGAGTTCAATTCCCAGCAACCACATGGTGGCTCACAACCATCTGTAATGAGAACCCATGCATTCTGGTGTGTCTGAGGCCAGTGATAGTGTACTCATATAAAATAAATAAATAAATCTTTTAAAAAAAGACTTGGCTAGCCTAAGATTTGTTATGTAACCCAAGCAGGTTTCCAATTTGTGGCAGTTCACCTAACTCATGTGGTGATCTGAATAAAAATGGCCCCCATAGGTCCACAGGGGTAGCACTATTAGAAGGTGTGGCCTTGTTTGGAGAAAGTCTGTAACCGAGGGTGGGATGTGAGGTTTGAGAAGGTCAAGCCAGCCCAGTGTCACTCTCCCCCGCTGCCAATCCAGATGTAGGACTCTCAGCTGCCTCTCCAGCACCATGTCTGTCTGCATGCCACCATGCTTCCCACCAAGACAATAATGGACTAAGCCTTTGAACTATAAACTAGTTCCAAGTAAACATTTTTCCTTTATAAGATTGGCATGATTGTGTCGGCTCTTTGCAGCAACAGGAACCCTAAATAAGAGACACTTCATATCCTAAGTGTTGGGATCTAGCCATATGCCACCATGCCTAGCTTAAATTTTTATTTTTATCAACTAGTAACTTACCAGATTATTAATAAAACTAAAGCAAGGTAATCATAACTAGGCAGCATCTATATTAAAGACATTTAAAAATAATTGGCAATACTAAAGAGAGTGGAAACATAAGTAATATGTTCATGTTAGCATCTCATTTTTAAAAGCTACATAGTAATATTTAGCAAAATCAATAAGATCATGCTTCTTGAATCAGTTATGAATCAAATGAGGAGTATTTCAAGACATAGAAGATCACATAGCGGCGTGGGGCCAGCTTTATCCAGCACTTGGAGGAGAGCAGGCGATTCGAGTTCGTAGCCCCTGGTCTACGAGCTGTCAGGACGCTGACTAACAGAACCGTCTCGAAAAACCAAAAAAAAGAGACTACCATGTAAAAGGCTCTTGTTCCCTATATTTGAGGCCCTTCACATGCTGAGTAAGTGCTCTATCACAGAGCTATATCCCCCCTCTTTTTCTTTTCTTTCCTTTCCTTTATTTTCTCAAGACAAGGTTTCACGGTGTAGTCCTGGCTGTCCTGGAACTGTCTGTAGACCAGGCTGGACTTGAACTCAGAGAGTTCCATCTGCCTCTGCCTCCTGAGTGCTTGGACTAAAGGCGTGCACTACCATGACCAGTTTCTCTTTAACTTTTCATTTCAAGAGTTTCACTAAGTTGCCCAGGCCGGCTTAGAACTCACTCTAAGTCAGGAAGGTCTTGAATTACTAATCTTGTGGCTTTAGCCTCCCTAGTAGCTGGAATGATAACTTTATGCTACAGGCCTGGCTGGTATAATATTACAACACAATGTTGAAAGAGGTGGCCTGTGCATGTTTACCATACCCACTTAAAAAGAGGCATCACTCTGAGCTCACCTGGCTCCATAGAGCTTCCCATTTCAATGTCCTGGATTTCCCTACAGTCACCTTCTACCCAGTGAAGGCAGCAGCCTTCAGAGACAACAGAATTTTTGAAAAGGAGGGACAGAGCCTCTGCAGGCAGGACACACAACACCTAATGACTTACTAGAGTCATGTCATCACAACAGGCAGCACAGGTACAGGAGGCAGCATGAGGGTTCAAAATACCATCCTGAAATAGAGAAGGAGCTACAGATATAAATTATATAAGTACAATATAGAACTATATAGGTATAGTATACAGACATAAATATAGAAAGTGGTTCAATGCTATATTACACCCACCACCAAGATAAGAATCTAAGCATAAAATACAATCACTTCTGGAAAGTTCTTGTCAGCACAATGCTCCACTGCCAAGCAGGCTTTGAGTCTCTCTTCCTAGGAACGAGACTCCACAGACACTGAATAGCCACAGTCAGGAGCTGACCTGGAGCAAAAATCAAGTCTTTTTCCTTGGGTTAGAAAGTGGGTGTAGTGGTTAAGAACATGTATTACTCTTAGAGAGGACCAAGGTTCAATTCTAAATACCCATATGGCAGCTCACACTTCTGTAATTCCAGTCCCAAGGACTTTGACATCACAGTACCATGCACGTGGCATACATACACACATGCAGACAAAACACTCATAAAATAATAAACCTAAAGAAAAAAGTTTCCTTCCTTACACTGAAATTGGAGCAAAAGGAAGGCAGGTGTGGCTGGGTCCTGCCACTGACTCTCTCTACCTCTCTTCCCATGTGTCTGGGGTATTCCTCTTCTGTGCCAATATTATCCCATCTGCTCCCCATGGTAATTCTCTGAGTCAATGCCAGCACACACCCAGGACAAGAACATCTAGAGGGCAGCTCAACTGCTCTGGCCATACTGTGAGTACTCATCATCAGACCCTGCCTCATGCCATGTTCTGGACACTTCCCACTGCTCACTCTAAGGCTGGTGTGGTCCTAGCACATACCTGGATGAGGCACTGCAGGGGTCTGCCCGCATAGCGGATGCTTCTCTTCCAGTCCTTACTGCTGGCTCTTCCTGCCATGGCTTCAAACTCAGTTGGGCTGTACCAATTTTCTCCCTGCTTGATACAACGGCCCCGGCCACCTGGAATGAAAGGGGCTGGTCCTTAGAATCCATCAAGGCCTGTTGCTGGCTTGTCTGATGACATCAGTTCCTTCCATTGCCTTTTTTTTTTCTCTGCCCTGCATGACCTCTAATCACCCAATACACTGCCTGGCAAGTCATCTCAAATCCACTGTCCATGGTCACTGCAAGCTGCATGGGTCTCCAGTGAGCATCAGCCCACTTCAGGGATCCTCTGTCATCTGAGTGGTCTGAGCTGGCTCCAGGGATGCAGGGCTGACAGTCACTCACACATCCGTCTCCTCAAAGGTATTTGCACATGACAGGCTTCCTTGGCCCAGGTTTACTAAGAGGGTCGTACAAAAGAACAAAGTCTTAACATGGAATAATTATAGCCAAATTGCTGCCTCACCTGAGCCGAGCCTACTCTTGTAGAGCGTGCCACTGATGTTCCGACAGCGCACAGGTAACTCGCTGTCATACACCGAAGGGTCCCAGTTGTACTTGGTACCACCTTTCTCCTGGCCAGGTGCCAGTGGGGTAGGAGGAGACTGAGGACCTGGGCAAAGAGAGGCTATGAGGATGAGAGCACAGAATGAACGGAAAAGCCCATGATGCTCCATCCCCAACCATCAAGCCCCTTACAGGTACATAAGAATAGCACTAAAGGGTAGTTCCAACCCTTCAATGGGCAACATTCCTTCTCTGTCTGGAAAAATTTGCTTTTTCTATAGAACTCTATTTATTTTTCAAATTAATACACACACACCACACACACGGCCTGGGGTAAGGTGCTGCAGGTACCTGGGGTAAGAGGTGCTGCTGGGCCCTTCAGCCCAGTGGTCTCCACAATGCTCCCATCTGTGTGTACAACTATTAGTGTGGCTTTCTCAGTGTTCAGGCTGTCCCCGATCTGCAGGGCTGTCCTACCAGACTAGAAGGAAAGGCACTCTTGTCAGCTCTAGGATAGCCTGAGGCACATTATTTGACTCAATAGAATGTAGCCCTACTGAAAGACTCTAGTCACTTATCAGCAAGAGGATGTGCACATAGGCCCATGAATCCTCTTCATAGACCACCCCAAGGCACCAAGGCTAGAACCAAGAAGACGCAAAAGCTATTAAATGTGTGCACATCAGTCAAAGCTGAAGCGTACTATGTGTTCATATGCACAGCTACTTTCTGGACACCAAACAAGTCTGCCTTGTCTAAGGAAAGTTTCTGAAGACTGCACATAGAAAGCACCACGGTGTGACAGACACAAAAGGTCTCTGATTTTGGACATGGGTGCTACTAAAAGCATGGAAGATGCTGATAACCTGCAGGAGTGAACACGAGGAAAGGACTAATGGACTGTAAGCCTCTGAGAAAGGGACAAGGCCACCAGATACAGTCATTCTTCGTGTGTCTATGGAGCTCAACAGAAACCAGGCACTGAGAAGATAGCTTTATTTGGGCTAAGAGCAGCTTGAACCTGGTTGGAACACAAGCCACAAGGCCAGCAGGAGCCTAAGGAGTCCTCATAGCTCTCTAGATTCATACTGCACCTTTCATGTTAAAGCCCTAGCTAAAACTGAGTCTCTTACCTTGCTCAAGAGCACAGGGAGGAACATAGGTCCCCCAAAACTCCAAGAACTACGGGCGTTCACTCACATCTAAACCCTGGAAGGGTCTTGAGAGTGAGGATCACCTTGTGGTCAGTGCAGAGGCATCAAGAGCTCTAAAGACGAGTTGCCAGGCACCCTGAACAACACCCAATAGCTTACCAGGACGTGTCCTGATATAGATGCTGCATTTGCCACTGATGTTGTGAAGACGTTATCTGCAGAGGATCCCACATTGGCTACCGTCACTGTGGTCACTTCTACAAAAAAACGGAACAGAATGGAACTTCACACACAGTGAAAACGAGAGCACAAAAGACAAAGGTCTTACTAGTGAGCCTTAAAGCACCCATGTCCACCCAGACGTTTTACTACTTCTGTTAATGCTCAGCTGACATTTCTAGTCCACTCTAAAATACTTGCTTCTCCCAGAAAAGGAGAATCTCTACCCTTCCCCACCAAAGCCTATCACATGCAGCAAAAATGTCCACCATAACCCCCCATTCCCACTCCACCACTGGCCTTTCTCCCTTTGCAAAGAAGCTGCAAGTCCCATAGGTCTAGGACACCTCCTTGTTGATCAAGACATGGCAGACTCCAGTCCAGCCTCATCCCTCTCCACTGCCATAGCTCAGGCCATCCTACAGTCTTGTGTCCACTGTCTGAGGTCTCCATGACATCCTTCCCCAGAAACTCTTCCTCCTGAAAAACATGTCAGCCTGCCACAGCCACTCCTGCAACATGAACTTGACTCCTGGGGCAAACAGGTCTACCAGCAGAACCTTCACAGAGCAGCTCCACAAAGACCTGTCATGTCCCTGAGGCTTCCTGCCACAGTGTCTCTAGGTGAGGTTCTTCTGTATCCTGCTGCCTGCTACTATGTATCCTTTGCCATTGGCCTTCCCAATCTCTACAACAGCCCTGTCTGCCACCCAGCATTCTAAAATGCCCAATACCCAGGGAAGTCTTTGGCATAAGGGAAATACCCAAAGATGCCAACTGGAGTCCTGCCAGCCCCATTAATCCAGCCCTGACCAACCTGCATTCCTTGTACCTGTCTAGCTCCTGTCCATTACCAATCCATACATGGGGAACACCTGACTTAGGAACTCTGCTAGCGCTGGGCTACCTGGGTATTATCTGACTTCAAAAACTTACAAGAAATTAGAAATTTTTGATACATAAATATACAACTAAAATTCTAAGACATACATATATACACATATACACACCCACCATAGATGCAATTCTCTTTTGTCACCATAGACAACATCATACTTCTTTCCTGAACTCAGAAAAATATATGCAAAAAAGAATAAAAACTCCATGGCCCAAATTCCAATATCAATCCAGAATCCATGGATGAAAATGGAGCATTAAAAACTCCAGGAATAGCCAGACAGCAAAAGCATACATCTTTAATCCCTGCAATCAGGAGGCAGAGGCAGGCAGACCTGAGTTCTAGCCCAGCCTGGTCTACAGAGGGAGTTCCAGGATAACCAGGGTTACACAAACAGACTCTGCCTTGAAAGAAAGAAAGAAAGAAAGAAAGAAAGAAAGAAAGAAGGGAAGGAAGGAAGAAGGAAGGAAGGAAGGAAGGAGGAAGGAGGAGAGGAAGAAAGAAAGAAAGAAGGGAGGGAGGGAGGGAAGAGGGAGAGGGAAAGAAAGAAAGAAAGAAGCAAGTAAGCTCCAGGAAAGGGACGAGGAATGGCTCAGAAGTTAAGAGTACTGTCTGCTCTTTCAAAGGTCCTAGGTTCAATTCCCAGCACCCACATAGTGGCTTACAACTCCTATAACTCCAGTTCCAAAGGAACCGAAGCCTTTTTTTGACTTCAAGGGGGATCAAGCAAACATGTGTACACAGATATACATGCAGGCAAAGCAGCCACACACATTAAATAAATTAACTTTAAAAAAAAAAAAAAAAAAAAAAAAGAACTCTGGCTCAGAAAAGAGACTAGGCTGGCTCAGAAATTTCCAGCATGCTGTTCTCTCAGAGGACCCAAGCACCCATGCTAGGTTCTCACAACCATGTTTAGCTCCACAAGGAATTGCAGACACCTGCAATCATATACATACACATAAAAAGAAATATGTCCTTTTTTTTTTTTTTTTTTTTTTTTTTTAAGCTCTAGGAAGCTTGCCTCAGTCCTGTAACGGGATCTAGACTTCAGGTAGATAGGGCAGAAAGCAAGCAGAAGCAGGCTTCTCCAGAGCTGCCCTCCAGTCCTAACCTCTGAACAAACACCCACCCAGAGTTAACTTCAGCTCCAAATAAAACCCCAATGCCAAACCTGCAGCTTCACATTGGAAATAACAGAACAAGAAGCATGACAAAATGATGGTCTTCCAAGGATTCAAATACACAAGCATAAAACATTCAGGCGCTCCAACTGGTAAGGAGTTCAATACTCAGGAAGGTCAAAGGGTGGGGGGTGTGGTGTGGTATCACCTGTACAGGGCTGATACAGCTCAGCTCAAGGCTCCATTTGTCATAAAACATGAGAATCGGGGTGCTCTATGTGTGAGAAAACAGAAGGAATAAAATGGAAAGCTAAGTGATGGAGGAGAGAATATCTGTATAGGAAAAGACTTAGAAGATGCAGCACGGAGACTCTACATAAAGCAAAGCTGATTTCTGCATCGTTACCTTTGAAAGACTGCCTGACTTGGACGACTCTCCTGTCCCTCTCAGGGCACACTTGAACTGGCCTTTGAGACAGACAGGTCTACCAGCAGTAATGCTGCTGGCCATACCTGGAGCACCTCCAGGACAGAATTCACATCTGACTCCTCTGTGCTATCAGCTCCCAGGGGAGGACAAGGTAGTAGGTACTGAGGAAGTTCCAAAGGGTAAAACAAGACAAAGAGCAGAGAGGCACACTCATACAAGGGAAACAAGTCTGTATACAGTGAGAGCCAGGCTAGTGGAGTGAGAGTGGCGTGGGGTGTGTATGTGTGTGTGTAAGAGAGAGACAGAGAGAGAGAGAGAAAGACAGTGAGATGCAGGGCAAGGACAGAGCAAGTATGCAAGGCATTGTGCAGTGCATGGCAGGTGCAGAGTAGGTGTTCAGGGCATTGTGAAGTGCACGGGCAGGTGTGAAGTGCACAAGTGGTGCACAGCATGTGTCAGGTGCAAGGGCAGGTCTATGGTGCACGGACAGGGGCAGGGCACTGTGAGGTGCACTGGCAGGGCAGGTGCTGAGCAGTTGTGCAGGACAGGTGGAAGAGAGCCTTTCCAGTGAGACAGATGTGCATGACAGATGCATAAAGCATATGGGAAGCGGCCTGTGCGTGGTGCATGTGTGGGCTTCTACTCGGAAACCCGGTGAGGCGCGAGGCCGGCGGGCGCACTTGCCTGCGAAGGCGGCTGCGGCGGCGGCCTCATCGGGGCTGGGCAGAGCCTCGGTACCCATATCCATGTGCCCAGATTCGGCCGCCATCACCGCCACAGCCGTGACCCGCCGCGTCTCGCGCTCCGCCTCGGAGTCTGCGTCCTCCTCCGAGTCCTCGTCTCTGCTTAGCACCGGCTCCTCCGCCTCGCTTTCCGCTGCGGCCGCGGCGGCCGCCGCCACAGCGGCAGCGGCCGCCACCGCTGCTGCCTCGGCCAGGCCCAGCTGTTTTGCCGCCGAGTCCGAGTCCTCCATACGGACTCCGCCGAGTCCGCCCGAAGGCGCTGTCCGGGACCGCCCGAAGCGCCAGGCACCGAGCCCGAAGCGGGGCCCGAAGAGGCCGCCCGAGTTGGGCCGAGGCCGCCCGAAGCCACCGCCCGAGCAGCGACCGAAGAGGCAGTCTGACGCCCGCCGAACCGAGCCGAAGCTGCCCGCAGAGCCGAGCCGAGTCCCGAGTATAGAACCGAGGAGTTCCGAAGTTTCCCGAAGTGCAGAATCGAGTTAGTACGAATGGTCCCGAAGCTTCACGAAAACTTACGAGCGTTTCTTCCTCGCAGTCTACGAAGCTGATCTGACTGTGGTCACTGACCGATAGAGCTGGCCGGCTTTGGGTAGTTTCTCACCGGCTTCAAACGAAGTTTGGGTTCGCAGACAGACTCTGGCGCCACTGGATTTTTCCAACCCCCTCTGGCGGCGGCTGAAGCCGAACCCACACGAGGTCTAGCCGAACTCCGCCGAATGCCTCCGAGCAAGGTTCTCCGGAGCCTCAGTGCCCGCCTCCTGCTATCCGAAAGCTCCCGAGTGTTGCCGGACGGGAGACTCGGGCCTCGGCCGCGGTCGGACGCAAGCTGCAGCGCGCGGCAGGAGGAGCGAAGATGGCGGGAGGGTGCGGCCAAGAGGCTGCTGGGATTGTGGCGGACCCAGCAGCAAAATGGCGGCCGTGCGGCCAGGTGAGGCGGGCGGGGCTATGCGATCGCCCGGACAGTGCGGTCATGCTGTCACGATGAGAGGCTGTTTGGGCTGGCTCTGCAACTCCTCTGATTGTCACCTTGTTATTCCGGAACCTGGTGGCTTAAGCCCACTAGTCCAAATTTCTGCGCCGGAGTTGGAGAGCGGGAGGGGGGTGATGTCTTCCGGTTGGGCGTGGGGGCACTTCGGGTATTCCGGCGGCTGTCCCGAAGCTCGTTTCTGTATTCCAATGCCATACCGGAGGCACACAATGGGAGATCCCCGTCCCCGCAACCCCCGTATACAACCATATCACACCTTCTGTGACCCGGAGTCCACCTGTGGATTACCTATTTTGGCATATGGACTACACAACCATATTTCGCTAAAGCTGACATGCATGGCATACCTATGGCTCATCCTGAGAACACTCATGGCATTACCCGCTGCTCACCCCGAGTACGCCCTTAACACACCCTTGGCACACTGGACTAGCACACTGAGAATACCCAAAACAACCATAACATATGCCAGCTCACCCCTGGCATATCCATAATACACTCGTGTACCCCTGTTGCTCACCCCAGATGTAAGAATTAAGTTTGTGGGGGAAAACAACGATTTAGTTGACTTCAAACAGCTAAAGCAGGCTTATGCCAGAAACGTGGCTATTAAATTCTGGCCATATGATGATCAGGGCACAGGATCCAGTCACTCAATGGCCAGAGTTTGTTCAAGACAATAAACTATATGCTTTAGGCTGGGGTTTTTGTAGCTAAGGGTAGGGAAAAGGTGCTTGTTAAGTGCATTCTAGATATGTTAGCTGTTTTCCTTTAAAAAACTGGTTTTGGAATTTCAGGCTCTTTTGTCTCTTTTTGCACCCGTGGGGTGTCTAGGATAGGAATCATTTGCTTTTCTTCTGGATTCTGGTGTCCGAAGTCACGATCAGCTACTTTTCTTCTTCAATCCTCAACTTTGAGCTAAATTTGAGCTAAATCCTGGAACTTTGAGCTAAATTTCAGTCCCTTGGCTTTGATGGGTTTTTTTTTTTTTAACCAGGTATAGCTGTGACACACCTGATGTTCACCCTAGGGTACACCTTGTCACACCTGCAGCTTACCACACATTCATTCATAGCATGCCTCTGACATGCTCTGAGATACACTCAAGATATTCATAGTATACATTCAGTTCATCCCAGGCACACCTATAGTTTTCCTCAGTACCTCTATAGCATACCTGAGGTATACCTTAGGTATACCCATGGCATACCTGGTACACACCAGACACAACCATGGCATAATGTCAGCTTACCCTGGGTAAACACACACACACACACACACACACACACACACACACACACCTGTGACTTACTTGAGTCCTGGGCAGCCAGAAGGTGTTGTTATAGCCAATATTTCACCATGGCTGAGTTCCAGGCTAAATGAGGAGGTCTAGGCCGAATGATATAGGTAGGCAGGGCCAAGTGCCAGCAGTGTGGGTCAGAAGCTGGTCTTAGCCAGCTCAGACTAATGCTTATCCATCCATTCATCCATTTTCCCAAATGTTCCTTAATGCTTAATGGAACCATATGCTTTATTTAATAGTTACCACAAACTTGGGAGTGCTATTGTTGTATGCATGTTTATAGTAAAAATGGAATCCTGGGGGAAAATGGTCTTGATTTTTTTTTTCTTTTTTTTTTCTTCGGAGACAGGGTTTCTCTGTGTAGCCCTGGCTGTCCTGGAACTCACTCTGGAGACCAGGCTGGCCTCGAACTCAGAAATCCGCCTGCCTCTGCCTCCCAAGTGCTGGGACTAAAGGCATGCGCCACCACTGCCCAGGGTCTGACTTAGCCTCTTAATTGCTGGATTAGTGGAGATGGTCAAAAGCCCAGAATGGAAACTGGGTGTTTTATGTGGCTTAATTTCAAGACCAAGCTGGGCAGTGGTAGTGCACACCTTTAGTCCCAGCACTTGGGAGGCAGAGGCAGGCAGATTTCTGAGTTCGAGGCCAGCCTGGTCTACAGAGTGAGTTCCAGGACAGCCAGGGCTACACAGAGAAACCCTGTCTCGAAAAAGAGGCTGAGTCAGGAAGATGGCTATGAGTTCCAGGCCAAACAGATCAGAACTAAATAGTGAGGCCTTATCTCAAAATTGAAACAAACAAAAAACCAGTATAATCTTAGCATTTGGGAGACTGGGGCAGGATTATAAATTCAAGATCAGCCTAGACTATATAAGAGATCCCTGTCCCGAAAGAAAAAAAGAAAGAAAGAAAAGCCCTACCAGAAGAGAGTAGCTATAACCTTTGTCACACCAAAAAATATTTATTCTTTTACTCCCACAATGAATTTCCACCTTGTTTCTGTTGATAGTCACACAGTGACTACCAAAAGTCACTGATAAGAAAAGTGTTAAATCCCAAATGTCAGCCAGGCAGTGGTGGTGAGCCGGGCATGGTGTGGTGCACGCCTTTAGTCCCAGCACTTGGGAGGCAGAGGCAAGCGGATTTCTGAGTTCAAGGCCAGCCTGGTCTACAGAAGGAGTTCCGGGACAGCCAGGGCTACATAGAGAAACTCTGTCTTGAAAAACAAACAAAAAATGTTAGAATTATTTTGATTAATTAGCTACTTAAATATGCCATTTAGCTAAATGTAGTAGAGCACATCTTTAATCCCAGTCTGAAGCCAGCCTGGTCTACATAGTGAATTTCAGAAAAGCCAGAGTTTACATAGTGAGACCCTGTCTTAGAAAGCAAACTAACCTGGAAAAAAAAAAAACAAAAAAACAAAAAAAAAAAAGAAAACAAACAAACTAGCTAGCTAATATTATGCCTTTTGAGGGTTTTTTGTTTCTTTCTTTTATTCTTTAATCTTTGTTTACAGTCCAGTCTTTATCCCCCCTCCCAGTCCACTGATAGTTCCACATCTCATACCTCCTCCCCTCCCCCCAAGAAATGCCCCCCACCCCATCCCACCAGACCTCCCCACTCCCTGGGGCCTCAAGTCTCTGGAGGGTTAGGTGCATCTTCTCTCACAGAGTCAAGACCCATTTAAGAGTGTTTATATAGTAGGGGTTTTTTTGGTTTTTGGTTTTTGGTTTTTCGAGACAGGATTTCTCTGCGTATCTCTGGCTGTCCTGGAACTCACTCTGTAGACCAGGCTGGCCTCGAACTCAGAAATCTGCCTGCCTCTGCCTCCCAAGTGCTGGGAATCAAAGGCATGCACCACCACTGCCTGGCTATACAGTGGTTTTAAAATGTTTCATTGTGTGTATATAGAGGGGAAGAGTTAAGTTCACCGTGCCCACAGAAGCCAGAGGAAGGCACTAGATTTCCTGGAAGTGGAGTTAGACATCTGTGGCTGCCTGATGTAGGTGCGGGGAACCAAACGTTGGTTCTTCCATAAGAACAGCGTGTGCTTTTCCTGAGTGAACTCTCTCTCTCTACCGTACCCTATACAATATTTTTCCCCAGGTCTCACAATTTTGATCTTTAACAATAAACAACGAGCAGATAAAATTTAAATACTCTTGCCACTTTTGGGGGATATGTGGCAGTATTGGGGATTGAACCTAGGACGTTTGCCTGCTAGACAGGTGTCTTGTCTTTTACCTATATCCCAGCCCTGATCCTAACTTATTATTATTAAAGAATCCAAAAGGAGGCTGGAGAGATGGCTCAGCTGTTAAAAGCACTGGCTGCTGTTCCAGAGGTCTCAGATTTGATTCCCAGTATCCGTATGGTAACTCATAACCATCTGTAACTCCAATCCCAGGGGATTTAACACCCTCTGCTGGCCTCTACTGGCACTTCATGCATGAGGTGCACAGACGTATCTGCAGTCAAACCATCTATACAGATAAAATTAAAGGGAGGGGGGTTAATTAAAAAGATTCAAAAGGAAGAAAACCCCAATAAAGATAAAACCAACTCAAATATTGGCGGGTATCTAGGTAGCCTAGTTTAGCTGGGGCCTGGAAAAGAACAGATCAGGTTTACTAGAGCACCCTGTAGAAACATAATACCTCTCCAGCCACACTCACCTGGCTTCCTGCTCCCACATGTGTGCCTGCTGGGAGGCTGTCCAAAGGCTGTTACTAATGTCCTGTGTTTACCAGTTTATGACTTGCCCATGCAAGAGTCCACAACTCCAGAGTAAGCAGCTTCAAGCTGGCCTTCAAAGTTAAGTGGCCCATACAAAGTCAGCAAGGCATCACTTCCTTCTTTGAGGAAACTCTAGGGAGCGCAGGGAATGAACAGACAGAAGACTACAGAGCTCGGATCAAGTGCTGCTGCACTGTCTCTGCTCAGAAGCTAGCCTCTTTTACAGGAGGCTTTGGCCAAACTCTGGGTTTGTGTGGTGTGTGTACACATGTAGAGATGCACACAGCATGAATGTGCAGCTGATGTGAGCCTCCAGACAGGCAGTCTGACCCAGGTCACATCCCATCCAGGGAGAGGCCAGGCAGATTTTCAGACCCAGAGACACAAGGGAGACTCTATTACACCCTCGAGCTGACTCTCACAAGATGAGGGAAATAACACCTGGAGCAGGAGATGCTCTGAGAGTCTGCATAGCTGCATGCTGCCTCCGAAAGTACTTTCCCCCCAGACAGTAATTTTTGGAAGTTAAGTAAAATTCCAGCAGAAAACAATGTCCTACAAGGTATGGATATAGAGGCAATTCAAGAACCTAGCTACAGCCATAGGTCACTTCCATTTATAAACATGGAGTTAGAGAACTAACATCCGCCATGTTGCTGTTGTTGTCTTACTGGCTATCCTTTGTCTTCTAGGGAGAGGCTCCTTCAAGATGGTATCCTGCTACTGCTTCCCAAGGCCTTGAGCAAGCACAGCCCCTTCAGGGCTGTACCACACTAAGTCATAGACCTGGCACAGTCAGCTTTTTGCCTTTTTGTGCCTTTTATTGCTCCCACCCCCATTTTTTCTTAAATCTGACTAGTAACTTGTAAGAAGGAAAGGTGTTCCATGGTGTACTGGCTCTGTCACCCACTAGCTCAGCCCTGTTCCTCTCACAGGCCTGGCATATTAAGGGGATGGCCACTTGCCTGCTACCAACCAAACCAACATAGCAGTAGGCAACACCCCCTTACTTTGAATGGCCACATGATATACTTTCTCTAAAGAAAATGCAAGGATCTTCTTTGTAACTTGTGACATGAATCAGAATAAAGAACTCCCTCTGTCCTGCCTGCATCTGCTGAGGACTGGGGTGCATAGGCCTTGCCCTACCAGGATGGGAGGGGGCTCAGCATCACTCCTGTGACCACCAGGTGCCCTCAGGTGAGCACTCCAGGAGCTCATGCAGCAGTAGAAGTCCCAAGTAAGCAGGAGCCAGTGGCTGGGTTCCATGTCCACCTGTAGGTGCCCGTCTGTCAGAATGTACCCAGACCTGCTCATGTACAGCTGTGAGTGGCAGAATGCCACCAGGGTAAGTGTCACCCATTGGTGAGCTTGAGGATCCTTGACTACTTCCCAGCTCTCATCAGTTCCTCTTCAGATGCTGTTTCACCTCAGTGGGCTGTACTATGTCCTGTACTTCCTAGCTACACTCCTGATGATTGTATACAAAAGTAAGTGCTAAGTGCCAGGCCTATCAATGGAATGTGCCCCTAATAAGCTGATCTGAGTTCCGGCTGTGTGTGTTCCTAGGTCAGGTTTTCAGCTATCCTTGTAACTGTCTGGTCCTGGATCTGGTTCTCTTGCTTCTGATGGGAATTCTCGAAGTAGCTCAGCTATACCTAGGTGAGTTTTCTGTGTAACCATAAAATACTTGTGGTTCCATAGGTGTTCTTTCCAACTTTCTGAACCTTTAAGTGTTAATCATTTTATAGCATGGGTCTTGGAGACACTCATTCAGGCAGCTTCACCGGGTGCTTTGCAGTATCACCTTATGTTGTCATTAAGTATTAACTGTTTGTTCAGAAGCCTTGCTCCAAAACTAATTGACACTGGTGACACCCTCCTGTCTGGGAGGATGTGTATACCACAACCGCACTCAGACCAGACGCCCAGCCTAAAGCTAGAGTTCCAGAACACTCCTCTGGACTTCCCTCTTCCCTACTGGGAAAAAGTCTGGCAGAGAGGAGGTCTGGAGTTTTCGCCAGGTCCCTTGCGAGGACCAGCTCAGCATCACATCAGTTCCTACCTTAAGAGACCACTCTTAGCCAGTTGCCTGCCTGTCTATCTATCATCATCTATCTCTATCTATCTATCTATTCTATCTATCTAATCTATCTATCTATCTATCTATCTATCTATCTAATCTATCTAGAGACAGAGTTTCCAGTGGCTAAGGCTGGCCTTGAACTCTTGATCCTTCTGCCTCTTCCTCCTGAGTGCTGTGATTATAGGCATGCATCATCATGTCCAATTGTTGTGCATTGGTAGGATCAAACCCAGGACTCCTGCATGCCCAGCAAGCATCATAACAACTGAACTACATCCCCACCCCACCCCCTTTTTTTTGTCTCCCAAATCACACAGTTCACTTAGATCAGGGTTAGGTTAGAACATGTAGGTTCTTCTAGTGGACAAAGAATGCAGACGTAAAGCATGGAAGTCTTCCTTCCATAGCTGGCTGCAGTGACAAGCACAGGTCTAGGTCACTAGCTCTGCCCTTACTCTTTCCTATACTCAGTCACAGACATAAGTAAAGGAGGTGCCACATCCAGCTCCATTGCACTGTCAGACTCTGATCCTTCTCTTTTAATAGGATCTGGTGCCTGTCCCCCGCCCTCACTGTTGGGAGTAGAATGTCCTCTCTGGTGAGTCTGGACAGAGCCACAGTGTCTGCCACCATGCACTGTGGCGGCACTTGCACAGCTTGCTCAGTAGGCAGGACTCCCATGCTCTGCAGAAACATGCTGCAGCAATGACAAGTCAGGCCAACCCCTCATAGTACTCTGTAGGGGCTGTCAGCATTGGACCCTCTAAGCACTTAGTACTCAGCAGGCCCATGAGTAACCCCCATCCACTAGAATCAGCCTCATCAGACACCCAGGGCTAGGGTCAGCAGACCTTCAGACACACCCCCAGCAGCTAGAGTCAGCAGACCCTCTGGCACCCCTGGCAGCTGCTTAGCTACTGGCAGCTCCAAGTTGGCATTTTCCATGACTGACCCATTTGTTTGTAAAGTGGGCAGTTTTGTTTTTCATAAGTAATCATGAAATTTTCCAGAACCAGCCTGCCTTAGTCTAGACTGAAATATTTTTAGGTATTTTAAACAAAATGCCTTTGATCCCACTTGGAGTTAGAAAAAGGTGACAAATGCCCACAGTTTTCAAACCAAACTGTTTGTGCCTTAAGAGTACAGAATCTGAGCTTTCTCTGTTGTTACTCTGACATGGAGTGGGCCCCACTGGGCAGTGTTCAGAAATCCCATGAATTCCTTGACCCTTGGCAAGCACAGTGCCTGGTGCTGGGCTGTTGGTGAGCTATCCTGCAGCCCCCGCCTCACTTCATGTCTGCTCTCTTCTCCAGGCACAAAAGGCAACCTGACGGAGGCTGAAGTGCCACTGGCTGCCAGCCTGGCATTCACAGCAGTTAGTGGCCTCCTTTCTGTTCACTTCCTACTCTGGCAGACCTTGGTACTGTGGATGGACTCAGTCCTCAGCACCATTCTCCTGGTGCTCATGGGCTGGAGGCTGGCCTGCAAGTGGTGGTCATTGCCGACTTCATCAGATAGACGGACCAGGACAGCCTGCACAGCAGTGCTTCTCAGCCACCAGCGAGTTCCTTTGCCCAGACTAGAAGGGTATCTTTTTTATTGATCATCTATAGATGATTTATACATCATTTTTACTTATGGGGGTAGGAGCCAGGGAGGGACAAACTGTTAGAATCTTGAAGATAGCCATCATGGACAGTAGTCTAGTGAATCCCAGAGATGTCTACTCATGTCCTGTGGCTGAGGTGCTGGCTATAGGAGGACCACCAGTGATTCCCAGGCCAGTGGGACGTAAAGCCTTTCAGGAAGTCATCGGCTGGGGCCAGCCCTGTAGCTCCACCTTGTCTCAGCCCCAGAAATACAGCATCCTGGTAGAAGTACCTGGCTGTGCTGGTCTGCCACCATGTGTTTTCTCACACACGGATTACTGTCTTCTGTGCTTCCCATACTGGCCCTGGGTCTTGTTCTAAGAGTCCCTTGTACTTAATTGTCAGACCTGGGTCCAGGGCTGGGATCCCTCTGGAGCTGCAAGGTGGCAGGCCTTGTGTTCCTATGTCCCTCCAGTTTGATTCCACATCAGGCCAGCCCTGAATGAAACTGCCTGGTTTCCAAAAGGAAACAAAAGCAAATGTATTCCAGGTATGGTGGCATACAAACCTTTAATCTCAGCACCCAAGAGGCAAAGATGGGCATATCTTTGTAAGTTCAAAGCCAGCCTGCCTGGTCTACATAGTGATTTGCAGGTCACCAAGGGTTACATGGTGAGAGATGGATATTATGGCCATCTCTGCCACTTTCATGGGTGGGAGTTGGGGACTGGGCAAGTTCTAGGGAGCAGAAGACAGAATAAAAGAATAGCTTTTAGTCTAGGAGTCTGGGAGTCACAGTCCACGAAACTGCAGTCTGTAGAGTGCTAAGTGGGTTTCATCTCATCTCCTGTTTTTCCTTTCTTAGCCCATTTTTTCTCAAAAAGTGTTTAAGTAGTATTTTTTTTTTTTTACAGTTTCTTTCATTCTGTTATGTGCTTTCTGTCTATGATGCTATGTTCAAATATCTAGTTTCTCTTTTAAAAAATAAATAAGTAGTTATGCTGTCATGACTTTGTCTTCATTATAACCACCTACCTTCCCAGGGTCCAGTATGGAAGAGCCCTTCCTCCTCCTCACCCCATTTCCCCTTCTCAGCCCTATCCCAGGACTTGCTCTGTAACTTCTACCTGGCTTCTCTCTATCCTGGTAACTAGCTAGTAGCTTCCCTGTGAAGTGTGTTGAAGGTGGTAGGTTTCTGGGCAGTCCAGAGCCTTCTCTGGGACCAGGAAACCTTGTATACCCATGGGTCCTTGGCTAATTTCCTTTAACTCATGTCTCCCAGAAACCATGGTGAATACCAGAATGGCCTGGAGACATGTTCTACCTATGCCACAGGCATGCTTGGGAAGAACCGATGTCTAAAGCCCATGAGCACTTCCCTCCGCAATGTCCCCGTGGCTTGGGCAAGTATAGCCTGGGTAGCCAGAATGGGCTAAGGCCAGTGGGTCTGGAGGCCTCAGCCACTCCCAATAGATCAAGTCAAGACCTCTGTTGGGAAGGAAGCTTGTGACTTGCATACATGATAAGCCAGAGTTCCAAGTTTTTAACACCCCTGTTGTCACTTACTGGCCACATGGCAATGGAGTGGACATCAGTCACCACCACCAGCTTGGACTGCCTCACAACAAGGTTTACAAAGACCAGAAGACCGGTAGCAGCACAGAGGAGCCCCACCTGAGCTGCATCACATGTTCTCTGCCCTTTACCCATCCCCAGCTCAGCCCAGGAATGTCAGGGCACACGCATGCACCTGCCCCTCCCATTACACAGCTGACCACTTGACCCCTGCTTGCTGGCCAGGGTGAGGTCACAGGCAGAGCAAGATTAGACCAGTTCTGTGAGATCAGCAGTAAGAGCTGTAAACCAGGAAGCCTCTCTGGGGTTCATCAGGAGCTGGGCTTGGAATCCACTTCTGCCACACCTCTGTCCAACTCACCTGTGGTGTCCCAAAGTGTGTCAAGTGGGCAACAGGCCAGGTCAGACAGTGCTGCTGGCCCTCTAGGGCAGAGCACCCAATACCCTAGGAAGTGCTAACTGCCTGCCCAGGACAAACATTCCAAGGCCCTGCCCTTCTGAGACTGGGACCCTGACTTCCTGACAGCACCCATTTCCTCTGCCCCAACTCCAGGAACAATAGCCGGAGCCTTAGGGTCCCTGTTCACATAAAGGCAGTACCTTGGCAAGCAGGCCACAACTCTGTTCTGTTTCCTCCTAGCCAGCTAGTTGGCTGCTCTAAATTCACCCAACCCTGCCCCAAGTCAAATAGCAAGGTTGGCAGGGTAGCCTGGAGGGTCAACATGGTGGAGACAGGTACCCTTCTCTAGAGATAGCTCATCTCTCAGGAGATGCTCTAGTGGACAGGGACTTTAGGAGCTCCTGTATGTGAAGAAGGGAGGAGCCCCCACCAGGAGCTGAAAGCTCCCAAACTCAAAAAGCCTTGAACCCAATGCCCCAGGACTAAACCACTAAAGAGCTCTATCCCAGTGCAACTTGGGGGTGGAGGGTACCTGATAGCGGCTTGATTGAGACTTCCCCAAGGCTGCAGCCCTCATAGGCTTCATCTAGGACTGCCCCTACAGGCAGGCCCATGTCCCCATCTGCTACTGCAGCTTGGCCAGTTAGAGCAGCTGGGGCCGCACCCTGCACTCCAGGGCCAGCTGCAAAGCCCCAGGTGCTTTGGGGACCGCTGGGAGGGCAGTCGGAGGCAGGTGAGGAAGGCGGAACTGTGCTGTGTTGGTGGTGGGGGGAATGGTGTCCCAGGCCCGCCCCCTTCCTTCAGCTTCTCTGGTGCCCACTCCCGGGTGACTCGGTAACCTGTCGCTCAGGTTCCTCCTCTCACAGCCCCGCCCCTGCCTATCCGGCCCAGCAGAGGTCCCGCCTGTCGGGGAGAAGGAGCTCCACTGCCGCTGAGGCTCTGACAGCCTGCGGACAAGCTGACCGAGGGGCCTAGCCAAGCACAGGCGCTGAGGGACGGAGCACAGGTGAGTACTTCAGCCAGGGGATTTGTCAATCTGGGTCTCAGTTTCCCAGAATGGACGTGGGATGTGGAGCTCTCGCTCGGGACTCTGGGTCCGGGCGCTTGGTTTGGAAGGCAACCCAGCACAGGGAGCTGAGAGCACCTGAGTGTGAGGTTTGGGATGGCGCGGATCGCCGGACTCGGGACAGCTAAGCTTTGGTTCGTGGGGGCTGAGGGTGTGGCGTGAGACGTAGGAACTTGGGGGAGAAGTTGGGCCTGACCCTTCCTTGGGCTTTTAGCACAAGAACCGCTCGGCTGAAGCCTGGTTGGTCCAGCGGGCGGCGGCCAGTGGTTCGGGATATTTTTTAAGCCAGCGGTGTGTGACTCACTCGCCCTGGTCCGGGCCCCCTCCCAGCCCTGGGGCGGATGAGGGGAACCTGGCAGTTGACAAGAGAGGTGGTGAGGAAGGGAGGGCCTTCATCCAGCAGGCTGGACCTCCTTCAGGATCTGACCTGGCATACCACCCAGTGTCTGAGGGTTGGCCTTTCCTGGCTGTTTGAGTCCAAAAGAAACCCAGAGCCGGGGAAACATCAGGCTTAGTCAGTCTTCAGGTCAAAGTTGAAGTGTGGAGTGTCAGGGGATGAGGGTGGAAGCTGGGAGTAGATGTGGGGGCTGGGGATCAGCTGATGGGAAGGCCTATGGACATCCATAGCTTGGCTGTCCAAGGTCTCTGAAACTGACAAGTCTGTGGTACTACGTGAAACTATCCCTGGAGGCAGGAAAGGGGAAAGCATATCCACAGACCACCTCTGCTGAATCCCCTGTGCAGCCTTCCTTGTCTGTTATTGAGGAGACAAGGCACTTGCTTCTGGGCCTCTCCTACCCTAGACTCTCAGTGGTTTTACTTGTGCATGGGCCTCTCCTGGAGCTGTCTATTATCCAGAACTGGTTAGCCCATCGCTCCCTCCCAGGCAGATCTCTTCAGATTCACCCATCCCTTCCCACCAATGGCTTTCTGGTTCATCTCAGCCTCGGTTGCTCCCACCCGACGATTCCTGAACTTTGTCCCCAGATTAGGACCCAGCCAGGACCTAAGGGACTCCCCCTTCCCATTCTAGGACCACACCCAGTTCCCACAAGGACAGCCAAGAGCCCAGGTGACTAAGCTGACCCCTCCCCAAGGTCACTCAGCATGTAGAGCTGGAATTTGAACTTGGAGTCAGTTCTTCCGCTCTCCTTGCCCTGCTAGGGCCTCCTCCTGTTCCACTGCTTAACCTACCAAACACTCTAACATGCTGGGCCTCCCTTCAACCCGGAAAGTGGCTACAGCAAAACCACGGTCAGCCTGAGCCCCCAGGCCTTCTGGGCCTGGGTGTTTCATCTTCACCACCAATGGCTTATATGGATTCCCTGCCTCCCTACCCCACTTCAGCTATAGAAGCCTCCAGGGAGGGAGCCTTTTGCAGGGTAGAGGTAGCCCCAGTCTTATCCCTCCTACCTAGTCCTAAGGTCCTGGCCTAGATTTCCCCAAGGGCAGTGCTGCGTGTCCAAGCCTGTTCAGAGTCTATGTGCCTTCAGGCCTGGGTCTCTAGCAGTTTGTTTTGTCCTGGTGTGTGTATTCCTGGCCCCACGTGCCTGGTGCCCTTGGCTGAGCTAGCCAAGAATCCCATTAAGCAAACACTAGGGCTCACCTACTGAGGTCATGAGCATTCCGGACATTCTCCATGGATAGGTGGACCTAGAAATCTGGCCCAGCCTCTTCTCATAAGCTAGGACCTGGGCTGGGGGTAGGGGTGCAGCAAGAAAGTAGGTCAAGGTAATAGCCAAGGCCTACAGTCCTCACCTCCTGGCAGCCCACCCCTCAAGACCTGGTCGAACCAGAAAATACTAGATTACTGCAGGCCTACTCCTGAGCCCTCATACCAGCATCCTGGCTGGAGGCCCTACCCTAGCAGATTCAAATGCTAAAGCTAGGAAGGATGGTGGTCTTGCTAGTAATATCAAACAAAGGTAGACTGTATGTGGGTCCAGGACATCAGGAAGAGCTGGCCGTAGAACTCCAGCAGGACAGCCAGAAATGTTATCTACCGGTCTTTCAGTGGCATAAAAGCAACCTATCACTGAAGGTCTCTCTACATCCCTCATTTAATGTCAGGCTGCCCCAGACCCCCAGATTTTGTTGTGTCCAGAGAAGGGCTCATGTCTAGCCTATAAGGAAAATTTGCTCACATTAGTGGCCATGCCTCAATTTCCCTAAAATGTAGCCAGGGGAGGTCAGAGCTGGGAGAATCCTACTCCTGAAGAGGCCTTGTATATGGTCACCTAGATTTGTACTAGAGGGGCTAGTCATCCCCCAAACTTGTGCCCTATACCTACTCTCTCCAGGGTCTCCCAAGAGGGAGATCAGGCCTGGTCTCTTTGCTGGATCTGGAGGAGCTGGCCTCTGTGGGCATGTCCACACATATATGCCGGGGTCCCTAGTAGTAAAGCCTGGGGCAAGGTTGGAGTAGTGGGGTTCATCTATACTTTGTGCCTATACTTTCTTACCCTCTCCTGCTGGCCTCTCTCACTGCCTCAGGGTTTTTGAAGGTCATCTCTCAGAGTATTCCCCACCCAGCCTCTCCATCAGAACCTCCCTGACAGCTTCTGGGAGCACCCTTACAGAGAATCAAAGGTCTGAGGCCAGATGGGTCTCCATTGCTACCAGCAACAGCATGGGTCTGGAGGACTCTGCTTCCTAGAGATGCCCTGAGAAGTCTGACCCAGCACTGAGAGTTCTAGTCTCTGGAGCAGAAAGAAATGAGAGAAGAGACCCAGGCCTAGGCTGGCCAAGAGAAAGTGTCAGCTGAGTTCTTCTGTCTTTAGGTCTGCCCTCCCAGACACTGGCTACCACTGGAAACATCATGAGCCAGTCAGCATCCATGAGCTGCTGCCCAGGAGCTGCCAAGTAAGTGTTGTCCTACCGCCCCTCAAGTCCCCAGGGAGGGGTGTGACATGAGCCCTGCCCTCACCTGCCTCTCCCGCTGCAGTGGCAGTCTAGGCCGGTCTGATGGTGTGCCCAGGATGAGCGCAAAGGACCTGTTTGGTGAGTGCAGTTTAAGGATGGTATGGACTTAAAGAGGATGAACATGACCATGGTGGTCTCATCCCTGCTTGCCCCAGGGCTGAGCTCTAGCCTGGGTAGTTCTAAGTGCTCAGAGGGGGCCTTTGGACCTTAACTCACTGAGAACTTTGGATATCTATCTGCAAGGCTCCTGGCTACTAAACGTTCTCCACTCTGCTGTAAGGGGAGAGGCCTTCACGAATAATTCAGGGAGCATTAATATTGATTCTACTGTGCAGCCCTGCAATCTGATCAAGTAGGTGGGGTCAGATGGGACCCAGCTGCCAGGTATCTGCTCCAATGGACCAGGCTACTCTTGCTTGGCTATGCCCCTCCTCAACCACGTCCTTAATTTGTGCTTCTGGATGCTGGTTACTAGATGCTAGAAGTTGGAAGCCTAGAAAGCAAGAACTCCAGAGAAGAGGCATGTCCCAATGGTAGCTTGTAGGATAGGAAAGCCTTGGCCTGGGCTCCTTCCCTAGGAGAGTGGGCAGCCTCCATTAGATAAGACTAAATTTCCTGCCCCTCATCCAATCGGATCCTCAGTGAGAGGCTGCCCCTCCTATTCTGAATAAGTCTCTTGACTTCTGAAGTTTCAGGACCCCAGTGAGGTCTGTGAGGTCTGATGGGGCCAAGCTAGAGGGTCTCCTGTGGATCCTCCCTGTCGCCATAGAAGCTTCCCAGCCTTCAAGGGTTCAAAGTGTGACACCTCTCATCTCAACTCTGTTCACCCCTGTGGCTCCTGGGGGGGTCAAGTCCCACTAGACTGGGTCTTACGCTTTGGGGTGCATGACATCTGTGTCTCCATCCAGAGCAGAGGAAGAAGTACTCCAACTCCAACGTCATCATGCATGAGACCTCACAGTACCATGTCCAGGTGAGAACCAGGAAATATCTCCTGTATTTTCAGGGAGAGGTGGAGAAACTGAGGCTCAGGGAGAAGTGGGAAGGGAAAGCAAAGGACTGCCCTGAGCTGGTCCTGGACTCAGCCATAGTGGGTAAATGGCCTCCTCAGGGCTGAGGGAATTCATAGCCATAGCAGGGCCTACTTAGAACCTTCTCTGTAAGTTGGTACCCATGGCCCATACCACCCAGGGTGCTAAGACATCACCTATGTCACTGTGCAGCTCAGAAAAGACCATGGAAGGAAGTTGTCATCTTGGCCCCAAAACAAGGAACTGGACTGGGAGGAACATGATGGAACAAAGACGCTCTTTATTGACAGTTACAGGGAGCCTGGATGGCACAGCTGAGTCTAGACATAACCCATGCCCTTTGACCAGCTGCCAACTTGAGTGGCCCTTCTCCTAGTCACTTCTAACTTGCACTGAGAATTCAAGAACTGCTTTAATGGCTTTCCTGGGACTGGAAGCTAGCTGGGTTCCCAGCCACAAACTGAGCTTGTAAGATAGTGGTGACAGAGAAGTAGAAAGAGGAGGCCCCGAGCAGCCAGCACTGGCAGTGGGTCTCATGTATTGCTGGCTCTCTTCTGTCTCCCCACCCTACACAGGACCCTTACCCGAGAAGTGAGGCAGGCTGCTATCCTCAGAACCTTATCTCCTTGTCTATAGAATGGGCCAAAAGAGCCATGAGGAATCCCCATGGCTCCTCAACCCTGCTATCTTGGATGATCAAGGTTCTGCCATGATCTAGTGACCACAGCTACTCAATGCCCAAGGACAGGCATGGAGGCACAGAAGGGTCAGCAATGACTTCTTCCATTACAATGTGCCACCTTCCTCTGAAGTGGAACTTTGTCCTCCTTGGTGAGGAACTACGTGGGGCATCCAGCCTGGCTCCTGGACTTTGGTCCGTCCTGCTTGACGCTGCCCCACTATTGCAGGGACCTTTCCTTCCTGTTCAGGGGCCAGCAAGGCAAGGGTTTCTTTCAGATTTCTCTATTGCTCTCTGATGGAAAGATTGAGGCCCAGAGAAAGGTGCTGAGAAACAATCGGGGCACTGGAGCTGTGCTTGCTTCTTCTGAATTTTTCCTGACTTTTTATATAATAAATAAATGGACAGCACAGTTCTGATACCATCAGAGTGAGACATAGAACAGTTCCATCTCTCCTAGGTGACTTTCAGAGCCCCTTGTGTCCAAAGCCACCCCACCCTAATCCCTAGCAATGTTGATCTGTCATCCATCCCCAACACTTGTCTTTTTGAGAAATTTACCCTGTATGGGAGATCCTGTGGTTCTTACCTTTGTCTCTTGCTTCATGAGCTTATTTTAAGAAAACCATGTTGAGAGGGTGAAAGGACATTCCATCCTCATCTCTTCCACAGTCCAATCCAGGCTTTCCTCCACTATTGCCCAGCCTCCGGTGTACAGGGATACCTGGCTTTAGAGAAGCATTCTGTGCATATTGTTAGACATGTTAATTAGAAATAACTTCCTCTGTGCTGGGCATAGTAGCACATGTCTTTACTCCCAGCACTCAGGAGGCAGAGGCAGAGGCAGGCAGATTTCTGTGAGTTCAAGACCTGCCCGATTTACATAGAGAGTTCCAGGACAGAGACCCTGTCTTTAAAAAAAGTAAGCTGATATTGGTGACTCACTCCGTTAATCCCAGTGCTCAGGAGGCAGAGGATCTATGAGTTTGAAGCCATCCTGTCTACAGAGTGAGTTTTGTGACACCCAGAACTATACAGAGAGACCCTGTCTCAAAACAAACCAAAACTAAAAAGCAAAAAGCAAACCTTCCTCTAGTTGGTAATTTGTTAGCTAATGTGTGTCAACATCTTTTGATAAGCAGATATATTTGATTTGGATACATTTAGCTATATACCCATCTTTCATTTCTGGTTATTTTTTAATCTGGTTATTTTTTAATGACTAAGCCTACCATTGAAGATTTCTGTGTATTCATGGTAGCATAGCCTTTTGCATCTAGACCCATAATCAACTGTATTTTATTTTGTTTTATTTTTGAGACCCTGTCTCTAATTAATTAAGTAAGCATGTTGCTAGCATTTGATTGGCATTGAGTCCAATCTTTCAAGCTATTATCAGTTTAGGGACAATTGACATCTTCACAATATTTTGTGTTCCCATCCACAAACATGGGATGTTTCTCCATTTATTAAGATTTCTTTAAATTTTTTGCTGGGCATTCATGGCGCACGCCTTTAATCCCAGCACTTGGGAGGCAGAGGCAAGCAGATTTCTGAGTTCAAGGCCAGCCTCTCTCTGTAGAGTGAGTTCCAGTTCCAGGAGAGCCAGGGCTACACAGAGAAACCCTGTCTCGAAAAACCAAAAAAAAAAAAAAGTAATAATAATAAAGATTTCTTTAATTTTTTAACAGTGTTTTCTGATGTTCACGTTGCTGGTCATATTTATGCTTAAATTATTCTTTAGCTTACAAATGGTTCTGTGAGAGGTTTACACAGTACAATGGTTAGCACGTCATGTTTACCACATAAATAGGTGTGTAGTTTTAATGTTGCCTTGGTTTTGGTTTTGGTTTGGGACAGGGTTTCACTATGTAACCCTGATTGACCTGGAACTTGCCATAGGGTGGTTTCCATAGAGTCCAGCACCTTCCTCTGCTTTTGCAGTGCCAGGGCTGAAGTCTTGCACACTACACCTCGCACAAATGGTACTTTGCTGTTGTTGTTGTTTTGCTTTGCTTTTAACTTTTTGGTTATTTTAAAATTTTTAGATTTATTTATGTTATAGTATGTATGAATGTTTTGCCATGTATGTATGTATGTATGTATGTATGTATGTGCAGCACACCTGCATATCTGGTACGCATGGAGGACATTAAATTCCCTGGAACTATAGTTACGGACAGTTGTGAGCTGCCACATGGGTCCTGGGAACAGAACCAGGGTCCTCTGCAAGAATGAAAAGTGCTTTCAACCACTGAGCCATCTCTCCAGTCCTTCTCATTTTTTTGAAATTATAATATAATTACATCATTTCCCCCTTCCCTTTCTTTCCTCAGAATTCTCCCATGTATCCCTTCTAGCTCTCTTTCAAATTCATGGCCTCTTTTGTCATTAACTGTTGTTACATATGTATACATGCATGCATATACATATATATTCCTGACTATACAACTTGCTCAGTCTATACATTGTTACTAGTGTGTCTATTTTCAGGGCTGACCATTTGGTTTGGGATAACCTCTTGGTGTGCTGTGCCTTAGGGAAGGCTAGACAGCCCTCAGCATTCCTCACTTACCTATAGGCCTTTGCGTAGGATTGATAGTGAGGCAATGCGGGGTTTCCCCCATTCACTTTGGCATGTTTACTGTTGGCCTTGTTCAGCTCATGCTTGGCAGTCATGTTGGTGAGACATGATGGGTGCAGCTTCTGACACTCCTAGAAGACACAGTCTCACAGCAAACTCCTGACCCTCTTGCTCTCACACAATTCTTTATGCCTCTTCTTCTGCAGTGCTCCTTGCACTTTAGGTGTGGGAGCTGTTTTGTAGATTTATCTTTGGGACTGGGTTCACAGCTCTCCATTTTGATTGGTTGTGGTTTTCTGTAATGGTCTCCTTTTGTTTCAAAGGAAAGTTTCCTTGTTGAAGGATGAGAACTACACTTATCTGTGGGTATAAGGACAAATATTTAAAATGTAATTAGGGATTATGTTGGTGTAATAAAGCGGCAGTTGCAGTTTCTCCTCCAAATCCATGACTTCACTAGTCCTGGGTAGCTGGCTAGGTTTTCACTACTTGGCACGATTTCCCTCTTGCTAATAGAATCTTAGCCCAAGTAGACAGCTGTGGTGACCACCAAAGTATGTGCACCATAAATTGTGTTTTTTTAAACTTCATCTTCTAATTATCTGCTGATTACATAAACTAAACAATAGAGCTTTAGTCTGGTTGTCAAATGTCCTGAGACTTTGGTGAATTTAATGATTTCCTTGTAGACCAGACTTTCTTCACAGACAATTATAGTGTTTGAAAAGAAATATCTGGCGCTGGAGTGACAGCTGAGAGCTGAAGAGCATCTGCTGCTCTTTCAGAGGACCAGAATTTAGTTCCTAGCACCTACATTGGGCTTCTTGGAGATATCTGTAAATTCAAATCAAGAGGATCTTGGCCCCTTTCTGGCCTCTGTGAGCACCTATATACACATGTATATACACACACATACACACACACAGAGAGAGAGAGAGACAGACAGAGAGAGAAAGAGAGAGGGGGGGGAGAGAGAGAGAGAGAGAGACAAAGGCACACAAGAGTTTTTGTTTTTTAAAGAAGCTAGATATGGTGGCATGCACTTTTAATCTTAGCCCTGAAAGGGGAGAGGCAGGTGGATCTCTATGAGTTTGAGGCCAGCCTGGTCTACATAGAGAATTCCAAACAGGTGGGGCCACATTTGAGACTCGGTCTCAAAAAGTAAATCAAGACATACATGAATGAATAGATGAATAATTAATTAAATAAAAGGCCATTCTTCTTTGGCTGTTTGTTTTTCTTGCCGCCATTCTCTGGTTAAGACAACCAGTATGGTGCTGAATGAAGTAAGAGTAGCCTGCCTTACATCCAACTATACAAAAAATATCCTATAGATTTATGTATCACATGCTTTTGGAGACATTCCTTTCAATTTTTTTTTTTTTTTATCATAAAGGGTGTCTGTCAAATGTTTTGTCAAAAGCTATTAAGATTTGTTCACTACTGTTAATATAAAGAACCAAACTGAGCCAAGCAGTGGTGGTGCACGCCTTTAATCCTAGCACTTGGGAGGCAGAGGCAGGTGGATTTCTGAGTTCGAGGCCAGCCTGGTCTACAGAGTGAGTTCCAGGACAGCCAGGGCTACACAGAGAAACCCTGTCTCGAAAAACCAAAAAACAAAACAAACAAACAAACAAACAAAAACAAAAAAACAAAGATGTCTTCCAGGTGTATTGGCTCACAGTTATAATCCAGCATTTAGAGGCAAAGCCAGGAGGATCACCACAAATGCAAGGCTAGCTGTCTGCATAGCCATCTCCAGGCCAGCCTAGACTACAGAGTAAGAGCCTATCTCAAAAATGAAGCAAACAGCTGGCCATGGCAGTACACTCTTTAATCTCAGCATTTAGAAGGTAGAAGTAGGAGAATCTCTGTGAGTTCAAGGCCAGCCTGGCCCACACAGTGAGTTCCAGGACAGTCAAGGCTTTATAGAGAGACCCTGTCTCAAAAGAAAAAAAAAAAAAATACAGCAAACAAAATATCCCACTGGACACAGTGGCATGAGCCTATAGTCTTAGCACTTAGCAGGTAGAAAGAGGAGGATTAGGCATTCAAGACCAGATAACTGTAATTTCAGCCTCCACATGAGACCTGCATTCATGAGCACGTACCCACATGAAGACACACATATGTATACATAATTAAAAATACTTTTGAAAAAAATCTCATGCTGGGCAGAGGTGGTGCATGCCTTTAATTCTGGCATTTGGGAGGCAGAGGCAGGCAGATTTCTGAGTTTGAGGCCAGCCTGGTCTACAGAGTGAGTTCCAGGCCAGCCAGGGCTACACAGAGAAACCCTGCCTCGAAAAACAAAAACAACAAAAAACAAACAAACAAACAAAAATCTTTTTAAATGGTTTGGGGCTAGAGAGATGGCAGAGTGGTTAAAAGCACTTGCTGCTCTTTTTTTTTTTTTTTTTTTTGGTTTTTCGAGACAGGGTTTCTCTGTGTAGCCCTGGCTGTCCTGGAACTCACTCTGTAGACCAGGCTGGCCTCGAACTCAGAAATCCGCCTGCCTCTGCCTCCCAAGTGCTGGGATTAAAGGCGTGCGCCACCACCGCCTGGCCACTTGCTGCTCTTGTAGAGGACCCAAGTTCAATTCCCAGCACCCACATGATGGCTCACAACTACGTACAACATCAGTTCCAAGAGATCTAATGCCCTCTTCTCACCTCCATGGGTGGCTGCATGCACATATGAACTTCAAGCACACACACATGTACAGGAAAACACACGGATGGATGGATGATGGATGGACGGATGGATAATAAATAAATAAATATTTGTTTTTTCAGATAAGACCAGGCTGTCCTGGACCTAGCTGTGTAGATAGGTTGGCATCAAGCATACAGAGATCTGCCTTTCTCTACCTCCTGAGTCAAGAGACTAAGAGTATACCACCATAGATTTTAATGGAGCTCAGGGTATGGTTTAGTGGTAGGATACTTGCCTAGCATACAGGAGCCCTGGATTCAATCCTCAGTACTGAAGGAAAAAAAAAAAGATACTTTGTATGCATTCATAGGAGCATTTGCTAACATTTGATTGAAGATTTTTTTAAAATTTTGTATTATAATTTACATGTATGTACATGTGTCTGTGTGTGTGTCCAAGGAGGTCAGAGGGGAAGCTGGAGTTCCAGACAGTCCTGAGCTGACTGATGTGGGTGCTGACAATGGCGCTCCATTCCTCTGCAAGGACAACGTGTACTCTTAACCACTGAACTCTTTCTCCAGCACTGAAGACCTTTTTAAAAAACAAATGTCTTAGAGATCCTGACCTCAATTTTCTATATAATAACCACAGCAGACCGCACATCACGGTTATGTTGACCTATGACAGTGGAGAAGTTATCCTCTGCCCTTTATTTTCAAAGAAAGTTTATGTAGTGTGTTGTTTCTTACAAAAATATTTGTTAGGATTTACCACTGAAGCCTTCTAAGTGCGAGATTTCCTTTGGGGTGGGGGGCATTGTTTGTTTTTTGGGTTTTTTTTTTTTTTGGTTTTTGGTTTTTTCGAGACAGGGTTTCTCTGTATAGCCCTGGCTGTCCTGGAACTCATTCTGTAGACCAGGCTGGCCCCGAACTCAGAAATCCACCTGCCTCTGCCTCCCAAGTGCTGGGATTAAAGGTGTGCGCCACCACTGCCCAGCTTTATTTAACGTTTTAATTGAGTTTTCTGTGTTTATTGTTTACTGGTTTGTGGATTTTTGCCCCTAGTTTCCTTCCATTTCCTTTGGGTCTTGCTTTATGGTGCTTTGTTTACATTGTTTGCTTACCTTCCTTGCTGGTGACGGGACCCAGGGCCTTGTGCATGCTAAACAAGATCCTGCCACTAAACCACATCCCCAGCTTGTTAAGGTAAAGGTTTAAATAATTGATCTTGAGTAGTTTTCTTTCTTTATCGCTTTTTAAAGTTTTTTTTATTATTATTATTTAATATATGAGTGTTCTGCGGCATATACATTGACCGGAGGCCAAAAGAGAACATTGGATCTCATTACAGGTGGTTGTGAGCCACCATGTGAGAACTGAACTCAGAACCTCTGGTAGAGCAACCAGTGCTCTTTTTTTTTTTTTTTTTGGTTTTTTTCGAGAGGGTTTCTCTGTGTAGTCCTGGCTGTCCTACTCTGTAGACCAGGCTGGCCTGGAACTCAGAAATCCACCTGCCTCTGCCTCCCAAGTGCTGGGATTAAAGGCATGCGCCACTACCGCCCGGCTGCAACCAGTGCTCTTAACCACTGAGACATCTCTCTAGCTCTAAGTCCCTGTTTTTATTTTGTTTTGATTGGTAAAGCCTAATATAGTTGTTGAAAGGTAGAGATTTTGCTAAAGCATTAATGATATGTAAGTTTTTTATTCAACTCCAAATATGTTTTAATCTTCTTACGTTTTCTTTGTGACTTCATTTTTGGTTTTCCTTTCTTTTTTCTTTTCTTCTTCTTCTTTTTTTTTTTTCATTTCTTTATTTTTGAGACAAGGTCTTACTATGTATCCCTGGCTGACCTGGAACTCAAAGACCATACAGATCCACCTCCCTCTGCCTTTTGAGTACTGGGACTAAAGGCATGAGCCACTACCATTTGCCTGGCTGTGACTTCATTTTTGATCCAGAAGTCATTTTTTCTATTTGCCATTCATTCATCCGATCATTTATTCATGTTTTTGAGGCAGGGTTTCACTCTCTAGCCCAGGCTGGCCTGGAAGACCTGATCTCCCTGTTTCCATCTCCCAAGCAGAGGGATCATAAGCATTCATCACCATGCCCAGGTTTGAGAATTCTTTTAAGTTTTAATTTATTTGTTTGTTTTTGAGCCAGGACTCCATAGAGCACAGACTAGCTAGCCTTGAACACTATGTAGATGAAGAGGACTTTGAACTCCAGGTTCTTCTGTCTCGTATCTTCCAAGTGTTGAGATTGCAGCCTTGCACCACCACTGAAGATTTTTGTATTGATCTCTGCTCTAATTCCATTAAGGTCAAAAAACTCTGCTTTCAAGTCTTGCAGCCTTTCCGGAGACTCCTTTGGTTGCCTAGCAGCATGACTTTGTTTGGTTAGTTGTGAGGCGTTTTGTTTCAGTGTTTACCCTGCTTGCTACAAATGGAAGACTTGTCTCCCTTCCCACTGTGTTTCTGCCTACTCATTGTTGAACCTGTTTGCGGCGGTCAAGCTAAGCCATACTAGATCTCACATCTGTGCAGGTTACCTACAGTAGTTTTGCCAGGGGCAGATTCATATAGATGCTTTTCAAGGTGTCACTAGTTTGTCAGTAAAGAGGCTGGGTAGGAGCTGGATGAGAACACACTCTTCTCTGTGTCTGAACACACAAGTGTAGCTCACAGGGCCTTTGGGCAATGGATAGGAGAATATATGAAAAAGTCTATAGTCGTTTCATTCCTGAAACAATGAGAGTGTCAATTTCCATTTTTTATTCAGTCAGATTTCATGCAATTCACTTTGTTAAAAAGTTACGTTAGTGAGGTGGAACGACTGGTTGAGAGTATTCCCTGCTCTCACAAAGAACTCAGGTTTGTAAAGTTACACCAGGGACTGGAAAGATGGCTCAGAGTTAAGGGTACTTGCTCTTACAGAGGACTTGGGTTCAATTCCAATGGTTCCTCTAGTTCCAGGGGATCTGATGCCCTCTTCTGACCTCCATGGGCACCAGGTACTAGTAAGTACACACACATATGTAGGCAAACACTTATGCACTATATAAATAAATAAATAAATAAATAAATAAATAAATAAAAAGTTACTTATAACTCAGTGTGGTGTCATACACTTGTAATCTCAGTGCCAAGGAACTTTGGGTGAGAGAGTTGCAAATTCATGGGCCTGGGCCATACCATGAGACATAGTCTCAAAAACCTATTATAGGGCTGGAGGAATGGCTCAGCAATTAAGAATACTGTCTGCTCCTCCAGAAGTCCAGAATTCAATTCCCAGCAACCACTTGGTGGCTCACAATCATCTATAATGGGATCTGATGCCCTCTTCTGTCATGTGGGAATACATGCAAATACAGCCAGCACTCATATACATAAATAAATCATTTTTTAAAACTATACTAAAAAGTTGCTTATTCTTCTGTAGACTTGGTGCTCTTGTCCTTCGTCAGTTACTTTGTTAGGTGTTATTTTTTAATCTTGGTTTGGATTGGATTGGTTTGTAATGGTTTGGTTGTTTGGGGGAAGGGTGTTTGGGGGTGTTATTTTTTTCGAGACAGGGTTTCTCTGTGTAGCCCTGGCTGTCCTGGAACTTGCTCTGTAGACCATACTGGCCTTTAACTCACAGAAGTCCACCTGCCTCTGCCTCCTAAATGCTGGGATTAAAAGAGTTCACCACCACTGCTCAACTGCATGTCACTCTCTTTATGTATATAAACAAAACTAGCCAAGGGCTGGAGAGATGGCTTTGACAGACAACCCAAGTTGGTTCTCAGCACCTACATCAGGCAGTTCACAACTCCCTGTACTTCCAGTTCCAGGGGCTCTAATGCCCTCTTCTGGACTCCCCTGACACCAGGCACAAACATGTTATACACATACATACATGTAGGCAAAACAATCATACACATATAAAATAAAAATAAATTAAAGGAAATAAAAAGAAAACTAGCTAAAATCAAGGAAAGCTAAACCCTGGGAAGCTGAGGTAGAAGGCTTACTGGAAGTCTGAGGGCATTCTGAACTACATAGTGAATTACAGGCCAACCTGGGCTACAGAGTGGAACCTCCTCTCAGAAAAGGGCTGAGGGCCTTGGGATGTGGCTCAGTGTGTAAAGTACTTACCTAATGTGCACAGAGCCTTGGGTTTGATCCTCAGTACCACAGACCCACACAGCTATGGCAGCACAAGCCTGCACACTTGGGAGAATCAGGAATACAAGGTCATACTCAGCTACATAGCAAGTTTAGTTTGAGACCAGCCTGAGTTTCATATATATATATATGAAACAGGATCTCACTGTGGGTGGCCTGAAACTTGCTATGTGGATCCGGCTGGCCTCAGCATCACAGAGATTTATCTGCCTGCCTCTGCCTCCTGAGTGCTAGGATTAAAAGCATGTACCACCATATCCAGCCAAGTCTGGAAATGGTTTGGTTTTATTATTTCACATGTCTGGGTGTTTTACCTGCATGTATGTGTCTGTATGCTACATGTGTGACTCGTGGCTGTAGAGGTTTGAAAAGAGCATCAGATCCCCTGGAACTGGAGTTACAAAGGATTGTGAGCATCCGTGTGGGTGCTGAGATCTGAACTCTGATCTGAAAGAGCAGCTACTGTCCTTAACCACTGACCCATCTCCTCGTCCCAGTCTAAAAGTTTCTGAGGACTTTAGTCAGCAATCATAAGCCACAAAGACATACCAGAGCAGAAAGGCGACTTCTCCCTCCTGAGGTATAGCTATGGCCCCTCAGGATCCCCAGTTGGCTGAGGCTCCCAAACTGCCTTCTCCTGTGCCCAGGATTTAAGAAGTAGAAGAGCTGTGCCTAGCAGTGACCTCTGACCTTTCCCTTAGCACCTGGCCACATTCATCATGGACAAGAGTGAGGCTATTGCTTCAGTGGATGATGCCATCCGGAAGCTGGTGCAGCTGAGCTCCAAGGAGAAGGTCTGGGCCCAGAAGTTCTTCTGCAGGTGAACGACAAGTCACTGCGACTACTGGATGTTGAGTCTCAGGTACTGGATGACAACAGCAGCTGCAGGGAGATGTCCAGTTCATCCAGATGTGTGTGGCATGCTGGTCTGTGGAAGGGAATGGAGCCAAGGGCAGTCAGGGAAAGCTGGACCCAGCTGAGAGTCTGGGCCACTTTTGGCAACCTAGACTGGCTTAGCTCTGCACCTGCTAGGGTGCTGAGCAACCAGGGCACTGTTCTCTGCAAGAGCCTTGCTGAGTGTATCAAGCAAGACTTGCTTGTGTTCCAGGACTTATGCTCTAGGGCATCCCCAATTAGTGTCTATGTCCCTGTCCATGGGCCAAGTGTGGGCTGTGTTCCTGTTTTACACCTGTGAGTTACACATGTGTTCCTATGTGGGGAGCATATTCCACATACCATGGACAGAAGTATCCATTGCTGGGGTGTCCGTCTGTTTCTCAGCCACATGTATAGCGTTATTTATCATGATGGTAGCCTACGTTCATATCCAAGGCCTGTCAGGCAAGGCCGACCCACCCACCATATACCTTCCCACAGGAGGAGCTGGAGAACTTTCCGCTGCCCACTGTGCAGCACAGCCAGACAGTGCTAAACCAGTTGCGCTACCCCTCCGTGCTGCTGCTGGTGTGCCAGGACTCAGACCAGACCAAGCCTGACATCCATTTCTTTCACTGTGACGAGGTGGAGGTAAGGCAGACAGCCGGGGTGGGCAAGAAGCCAGTTGGCCAAACTGACTTAACACCCCTATGTCCCCAGGCGGAACTTGTGCAGGAAGACATTGAGAGTGCCCTGGCTGACTACCGGCTGGGAAAGAAGATGCGGCCACAGACCCTAAAGTAGGGCCCTGGGGGGGGGGGTGTAGAAAGTGAGGGATCTTGCCCTTTTGCTTGGGGCACAGTAGCCTGGGTTGTGAGGGCAGCAGGGTGGCAGCACCCAGCAGAAGGGCCATGGCCAGGCTGAGCTATGTCTTCCTCTGCCCTCTAGGGGACACCAGGAGAAGATCCGCCAGCGGCAGTCTATCTTGCCCCCTCCACAGAGCCCAGCCCCCATTCCCTTCCAGCGACAGCCTGGAGATTCCCCTCAGGCCAAGAACCGTGTGGGCCTGCCATTGCCAGTGCCATTCAGTGAACCAGGTAGGCTGAGGGATGGGTGGGGATTCCACTTGGGGTTAATGGAGAGCCCTTCAGCAGCTGCTCTGTACACTCCCTCCCCCCCCCCCCAAACAGGCTATCGCCGTAGAGAATCCCAGGACGAGGAGCCACGGGCCGTGCTGGCTCAGAGAATAGAGAAGGAGACGGTGGGTGCCTAGCCTTCCAAGACTCTTCTCCATCCTTGCCTGCTTCCTGTTGGCACTCTGGGTCTGGCTCATCGTTGCCAGAGTGTTCTCACAGTAGGTGAGGATGATAACGGCTGACCCTTGGTCCCTCTTCTAACCTCAGCAAATCCTTAACTGTACCCTGGACGACATTGAATGGTTCGTGGCCCGGCTGCAGAAGGCAGCTGAGGCTTTCAAGCAGTTGAACCAGCGGAAAAAGGGGAAGAAGAAGAACAAGAAGGGACCGGCAGGTACTGACCAGAGTGATAGGGAAGGGGCTAGAGAAATGGTGGGCACACACTAAGCTGGAGGGAAGGGTCTGGAAGGGGACAGCATCCAACAGCAGGCAGGTCCCAGCAGGCACTCAGCCGGGGTCCAAGGCTCACAACTTTTCCACATTTTGCCAGAGGGTGTCCTCACACTTCGGGCACGGCCCCCGTCAGAGGCAGAGTTTGTTGACTGTTTCCAGAAAACCAAGCTGGCCATCAACCTGCTGGTGAGTCAGCCCCGCCCTGTGCTGGGAGTGCTGAGGTGTTACACAGGCCCACACATGCACATGCCATCTGTCACCTGCTTGTTCTTCCCACCCCCAGGCGAAGCTGCAGAAGCACATCCAAAACCCCAGTGCAGCTGAGCTGGTGCACTTCCTCTTCGGGCCTCTGGATCTGGTGACTGGGACTGGGACAGGGTGGGGTCAGGGGAAACAGAGTGATACAGCATGGGTTTGGGGTGGAGGAAACAAGTTCCCACCTTAGCATACTCAAGCTCTGTCTGGATTCCCAGAAGGCCACAGTCCCTCCCTGAGGGCTAGCCTGTAGAGCTGTGGTGGGTAGGGATAGGCTGGGTCTGGTGGATTTGGTGGACTGAGCCCCCCACTGAAACTCACTTCTGTCTAGATCATCAACACCTGTGGCGGCCCAGACATAGCACGCTCTGTCTCCAGCCCTTTGCTGTCCACTGATGCTGTGAGCTTCTTGCGTGGCCACCTGGTCCCCAAAGAGATGACACTGTGGGAAGCATTGGGGGAGACCTGGATGAGGCCTCGGTATGGAGAAGGGGCAAAAGATGAACTAAACAGAGGTCTCAGGTGGGTTGGTCCTGGCAGGGCATCTGACTGACCTTCTGGACTGCTGACCACAGCTCTGAGTGGCCCCGGGAGCCACAGGTGCCACTCTATGTACCCAAGTTCCGCAGCGGCTGGGAACCACCCCTGGATGTCCTACAGGAGGCTCCCTGGGAGGTAGAGGGACTGGCATCTGTGCCCAGTGATCAGGTCAGAACCCCAGCCCAACCCATGTCTACCCCTCCCCAGAGCTCACCTCCCAGGCTTCTACCCCAACTCCTGCAATGCTGAGCCACCTTGGCTTACCACTGCCTGGGCATTTGGTCCTTTGTCCTCAATGGTGCTAGGTCACAGCACATTCATCAAGCTGTGTCCCTTGTCCCAAGACTGATCATAGTCACTCTAGCTCATCCAGAACCTAACATCAAACCCAGGCACCCTGTTTTCCCCACAGCTGACCCCCAAGAGCCGACTATCCGTACGACACTCCCCAAAGCACAGCCTCTCTTCTGAGCCCCAAGTCTCCGAGGACATTGTACCACCAGGCAGCTCCTCACATGCTAACAGGTAAGTCCCCACAGCATGAGTGCCATACACTATAACATGTGTGCTATCTCCACACAGTGCCAAATGCCCCATTCTGGTGTGAAATATTTTCCAAACGAGAATCCAATTTTCTTCTTGTTTTTTAATATAATTTTAATTCTTATTGAAAACAGTTTTTTCATACAATACCTTCTGACCATGGTTTCCCCTCACCTAACTCCTGTCAGATCCTCCCCACCCACCCATCTCCACAGCCTTTATTTTTCTCTCTCGTAACAACAACAAAACATAGCAAACAAGAATAGGTCAGAACAAGTAGAGAAAAAGAGAGAGCCAAAGAAAAGGCACAAAAAAGTGTGAAAAATTCCATTAAAACACAAAACCAGAAACCATAACACATAAGCAGAGGCGTGTGATGTAAAAGCAATGTCCAGGCAAAGCACAGCCTGCCCAAAACCTCCAAAAACACCACTCAGCTCACTGTGTGTTAGCCACCAATTTTCATCCTTTTTTTTTTTTTTTAAGATTTATTTGTATTTTATGTGCATTGTGTTTTGCTTGCATGCATGTCTGTGTGAGGGTGTAGGATCCCCTAGAACTGGACTTACAGACATTTGTGAACTTCCATGTGGGTGCTAGGAATTGAACCTGGGACCTCTGGAAGAGCAGCCAGGGCTTTTAACCTTTGAGTCATCTCTCCAGCCCCTCTTCTTAGCTTTGTAACATATAATTGAAGGAAACTTTTCAAGTCACATCTGCTTTCAAAATCTTAATTCATATCAGTTCTTTCTTTCTTTCTCGCTCTCTATCGCTCTTTCACTCTTTCTTTCTTTGGTTTTTGAGACAGGGTTTCTCTATGTAGCACTGGCTGTCCTGGAACTCACTCTGTAAGGCAAGCCTTGAACTCAGAGATCTACCTGCCTCTGCGTCCTGAGTGCTGAGATTAAAGGTGTGGGCCCCTGGTGGCTGGCTACATTAGTTCTTTCTATACTTTCTTGTTTCATAATCAGTGTTAGAAAGGGATGGAAATTGGATGTGGAGGCCTGTGGGTAAAACTGGGGGGCCGAAGCAGCGGCCCCTGGGCCCAGGCGGCAGCGGCCCGGGGGCCCTCGTGGTGGAGGCTGCCTGGAGGCTTCCAGGCAGCCTGTCTCTCGTACCGGAGGAAGGTCCCAGGTTCCATGGGCTGGAGGCTTCGGTGGCGGCAGGCCCAACAGGCCCCAATGATACGAGGAAGTCCTTGGTTCCAAAAGGGTTTATTGTCATGGCGGATGGTGGATGGATCTGGATGTACCCCCCAAACTCAGGGCAGACCTGGGTTAAGTAGGGAGGGAGAAAGGGGGAGGTTCTGGGGGGCAATGCTTAATTGGCTCCACCCTCTGACCTTCATTAGTATGTAAATCTCTAGGGCCTGAGGCCTGTAGTCACACCCTCTACCTGTGCACTTTGGGAGGGGTTGTAATGGCCTTCATGACTGAACAATGTAGGTCCATGGAGATTAGACTGCTTTTCAGGACCCTGAGTTCTGGGGGCGTGGCCGAACTCCTGCCGTTTCTCCCTGGGAGTCTCGGGGTTCTAGGCCCATGCCTAGCCAAGAACCAGGATACCCTTATGCAGTCCCACAGAGGCCCACACCTTTGGTCCCAGAACTCAGGAGACAGAGGCAGGCAGATCTCTGTGAGTCTCACGCAGTCAACGGCTGCATGGTGAGACCCTGTCAAAATTTTAATTAATTAAAATCAGGTTAGAAACTCACTGAACCAAAAAAAGGAAAGAACGAAACAAACTTACTGAACAGGAGGTTCTACCAAGCACTGCCCACTGTGGTGCTGCTGGGGACTCAGACGGAGGGTCTCCGATTATCCCCGCCCCTACGGTGCATCCTACATCTCACAGTGAATAAAACAGAAGCCCAAGAAATGGGGGTACCCTCTTATCTCCCTCTCCTCTGGTTCTTACTCCTACCCAGAGTCTACCTGGTGGTCCTAGAGCTCCTTTTCAAGGGCTAGAAACAAGAATGTCCAGCAAGGGGACCCCTTTCCTTGGGCTTCTTTAGCTTAGTATCCAGTGTCCCTACTAGGACCACATGTATGGATCCTTCTCAACCTATCAATACACTGGGCACAGACCTGAATCCCCCCCATCCCTCCTCCCTCGCCAGTGCACCTGAATAGGGCATTGCCCTGTGTCAAGGCCACACTGACCAGGAAGGTGACCTGGCTAGAGGAAAACAATAGCCAGGGCTCACCCCTGCTCCAGATGCAAGAGTGCTTCCAGAAAGGATACATAGTATCTCTAAGGGGCTGTAACTGAAAATATCCTAGCCCTGTGGTCAACTGGCAACCTGTGACCCTGTCACTCCCTAGGCACACCTCTTGCTCTAGTCCCTCTGAGGAGCAGGGTAAGAGACTCCCCAAGATAGTTTGAGCTGGGCCAGCCTCTTGGAGTCTGTTCTGCCCCCTCCTGCCTGCCAGAGTGTCACAGTTTCCATTCCCGGCTGATAAGCACAGCCTCTCTTCACTGCAACCTGAGCAGTAGAACCGGAGGCAACCACAGCTGGGAAGCAGGGAGAGACTCCTGTCCAGCCCTGGGCCTCAACTCTTCCTGGTCCTGCAGGGGCTACCAGCCGACACCAGCCATGACCAAGTATGTGAAGATCCTCTATGATTTCACAGCACGAAATGCCAATGAGCTGTCTGTGCTCAAGGATGAGGTCCTAGAGGTAAGGACTAGGGCTATAGAGGGGAAATGGGGCGTGCTCTGGGACCAGGGTCTGTGTAGTCCATCCATCTTCCCAGGGTGCTTGACCTGGGGCTTCCTACTGGCCCTCCAGTGGCCTCTCTGACCCCCACCATAGTCTGGCTGAGCCACCGAGCTGCCTTCTGATGTCTGGGGGATCCCTGAAGGCCTGCCATGGTGGGTAACCCTTCAGTAGAAGCCAGCAGGGGCTTGTCATTCATACCCACCCAAGAGCACTACCCTGGACCAACTTATTTGTGCCTAACCTGAATTCAGGCCACCTACTGAGGGACAGAAAGTGGAGCAGGCTGGGGAGCTCTGCATTCAGAACCAGGTTAAGAGGTACCCTATCTCCAGGACTGGGGAGGCCAGGCATGTACTGGGTAGCTCATCAGGCCAAGACATGCCAAGATGATGAAGAGCTGGGCTTGAGATACCTGGATGATGCTTTGCCCATCTGTAAAGGGTTTGGCAAGTGGCCCCAGCATCTGACTCTAGCAGTACTTGATGTCTGCATGAGGGTGTTGGTGAGTCTCACAGAGGTTTGGACACTTGGCAGGTGCTGGAGGATGGCCGGCAGTGGTGGAAGCTACGAAATCGCAGTGGCCAGGCAGGCTACGTACCCTGCAACATCCTGGCTGAGGCTCGGCAGGAGGACGTGGGTGCCCCCTTGGAACAGGTGATCGCCTGCCACGGCTCCATTCTGTCTACAGCACAGTCAGAGCCCCTAAGGTCAGGGGTGCAATGTGATATTTGAACCTGATCCCTGGAAACCTGCTGCCCCCAAGCTGGGCCCAGGGCTGTGTGGGTTCCTGGGGTCTCAAGGGAAGAAAGGGCTGACCCACCCATCTGGGGTCCTGAGTAAGTCCTAATATAATAGCCCCTCACCTTACCCCTCACCTCTTCTTACCTCTTGCAGTCTGGCCAGAAATACTGGGGTCCAGCCAGCCCCACCCACAAACTGCCCCCAATTTTCGCGGGGAACAAAGAAGGTGAGTAGATCCACTTTGGGGTCAGAAGTGTGGGGAGGCGTGGGGGCGGGGGTTACGGGATGAGGGGAGGCAGAGAAACGGGTCCAAATGTCAGGGCTGAGAGCGTGCGCCCCACAGAGCTAATCCACCATATGGACGAGGTCAATGACGAGCTCATGAAAAAGATCAGCCACATCAAGGCACAACCGCAGCGCAACTTCCGCGTGGAGCGCAGCCAGCCAGTGCACCTGCCGCTTACCTTCGAGTCAGGTCCAGAGGAGGTCCGTGCCTGGCTGGAAGCCAAGGCGTTCAGTGGCAGGTGAGCCCCGAGTGCACAGCCGCTGGGGCGGGGCCTGGAGAACAGTACCCCGCCCACGGCCCCCGCTCTCACACCCACCTGCCCCTAGGATCGTGGAGAATCTGGGCATCTTGACTGGACCCCAGCTCTTCTCCCTCAACAAAGAGGAGCTGAAAAAAGTGTGTGGGGAAGAGGGCAGTCGCGTGTACAGCCAGCTCACCGTTCAGAAGGCCTTCCTGGAGGTGAGCAGCTCCCGCCTGCTTCTGAGTTCCTTCCTAGGCATGGCACCTGCCCCTGGGGTCACTGAAAAAAAAAAAACAGAAAACAGCAGGGCCCTGACCGTACACCCTATTTCCCAACCTCCCGGCTGAGGTCCAATCTCTTTTTCCTAGAAACAACAAAGTGGGTCGGAGCTGGAGAAGCTTATGAACAAGATCAGGAGGGCCGAGGACAGCTATACCAACCCACATACTTCGCCAGAGGCAGAGGGTTCGCTGCACCTGTAGTGGGTCCAACCCGAATGCATGGAGTATTATTTTTATATATGTGTATTATTTTATACCAAGGACACAGAGGGTCTGGGTGTAATGGGCTTACCTGCCTCCAGGCAGAGTCCTGGGCTTGAGCCTAGTTATACCTGTGAGTGACTCCTTTGCCACCCCAACCCATACTCTCCTCCCAAAACCAAGGCCAGCCTCAGCCAAACCTGTACCTGGCAGTGCCAGTCCCCTCTCAACCTGCTGCCAAGGCCCCAGGACTCTCCAGGTGGGCAAGGCCTCTTCCCCTGGTCTTCTCCATGCACATGGAGATTCCTGTTCCTCGGATGCTGGGCCCCAACTCCACAGCTCTCCCTGTGTTGCTTGCTCCTCCATTCACATTCCCCTGCATCCTCTGTGCCCTAACAGCGGGATGGGCCTGAGCTCTCAGCTGGCCAGCTTGTCCTTACCTACAGATTTGCCCACTCCCTTCACGCTGCTAGCACCCCAGGAACAACCTGGTCAGGGGCTCCAGGGCAGGAGACCTTGGGTGACCTGCTGGTATAGAGTGTGCTGTATTCTTTCTTCTTCAAGACCTAAGAATGCACCAGACATAGGTTCTGACTTCAAATGTCCCATCCCACCCAAAGAGCCTGTGATAACAGATGTCCCTGGCTATTTCCACCAGCCTTTGTGCTGGTGGCTGGTGAGACCCAGAGATGAGAGTGAGGACTCCACGGCTACGTCAATAAACCAGCTGTCTACTAACAACTTACGTATCTGTTTCCTGTGGTTGAAGTGCTCTGACAAGCTGGGTGGTGGTGGCACACGCCTTTAATCCCAGCACTTAAGAGGTAGAGGCAGGCGGATTTCTGAGTTCGAGGCCAGCCTGGTCTACAGAGTGAGTTTCAGGACAGCCAGGGCTACACAGAGAAACCCTGTCTTGAAAAACACCCTCAAAAAAAAGAAAAAAAAAAAAAAAGGAAGAAGTGCTCTCACACCAATCCCCAAACTGCCTCTTCTTCCTCCTCCTTTTCTCCTGGGATAGTGGATTGGCCTTGAACTCTGAATCATCCTGCCTACGCCTTCTGTGCTGGGATCCCACGTGTAGATCACCAAGCCTGGGTGATCTACACTTGGCCATGCCAGGGGACGCCTCTCGACTCCACACCCATCCAAAATGGCCCTAGGGACATTTCTGGGAGGGACTCCAGAGGGTGTTTAGACAGCCCAAAGCCTTCCAGCCAGCTGGTTTTCAAGGAGCCCATTCTGAGTAGATGTAGAGTTCTGTAGGCTCAGGAGCATGAATCAGAGGGAGGTAGAGGCACAATTTAGAAGACTGTTCCAAGATGAAGGAAGTGTCAAAAAGAGAGCTGGGGCCTGAAATACCTCACTGACAAGTTTGAGAGATACCCAGGTATCTGATCTTTAAGGGTACCTGCCTGACTGGCCAGAGACTCTCCAATGACGTAAGCCTTTGGTGCCACCTGCTGGTAGCTCTTCATGCATCTTTGGGTGACTGTTAGATACCTTGTATCGGGTGTGGGGACTGTCCTGAGTTCCAAATTGCTAGTGAATCAAATCCTGACAAGGATCATCTGAATCCTCAGTGTACTGTGCAGAGACCGAGGTGCAGAGACTCCTCAGCTAATCCACCACCCTGCCAGACTTGGCCTCAGGTCTCAGAGGCTCCAGCCCCTCAGCTCAGACAAGCCCCAGTGGATCCAGTCTTTCCAGCAGTCACCTCCAAGATGGTTGGTGCCACCCTTAGTGGGGCTCTAGAACCTGTATCTGCTTCTTCACCTAACCCTACTAGCCCTTCCCCATCCTCCCACACTTACTGTTGCTTCCATGTAGCTGTGGAGGCTCCAGACCTCTAAACCCAAACAGCCTCCTCTGCCCCAGGAGCTCCCACCTCCTCACTCCCATGTGCTTGGGTCCCAGCTAATCAGCTGGCTCAGGCCTCTGAATTCTTGGAAGTTGTCCCTTCTTCTCTCAAGGGCCTTCCACCACCTCTAGGTCCTTTTCTAAAAGTAGAGATCTGGATGTGATGGTATGCACATTTAATCCTAGAAATCAGGAAGCAGAGGCAGGGGGAGGATCTATGTAAATTGGAAGTTGGTCTACACAGCAAGTTCCAGCCCAGCCAAGGTTACATAGTTTAAAAAACAAAAAACCAAACAAACAAAAACAAAACAAAAAAAAAGTAAAAAAAAAAAAAAATCTTTACTTTTAAATAGTTTTTAGATTTCCTTGTTTTTATTTTATGTATATGAATGTTTGCCTGTACATGTTTGTATGTAGACCATATATACCACATGTGTGCCTGGTGCCCACAAAGGGCAGACAGATTCTCTGGAACTGGAGCTATAGATTGTTGTGGCTGCTGGAACCCCAACCCTGGTCCTCTGCAGCAGTAACCGTTCCTAAAGGCCGAAACAGCTCTCCTTTTTAATTCTGTGAGGCACAATCTCACATAGCACACGCGACCTTACTTTTGATGTGGCTGAGGATGGCCTTGAATTCCTAAGGCCTCCACCTCCCAAGTGCTGGGATTACAGGCATGTACCCAGTCTTATGTGTTACTGGGGATAGAGGGGAACATTCTGCCAACAGAGCTACGTCCTGAAGCCTCAGAACCTTTCAAAGAGAATAGCAGAGGGCCACCCATTACAGGCACCTAGTGAAGAGATGGAAGTGTCACAGCCCCAGAGCGAGTCAGCCTGAGACCTTCCCTATTTACTCTTCTCTATTGGATGTCACTATCCTTGGCCTGCAAATGAGAGACAACAACCAAGAACCATGCAGCAAGCACTGTCCTCAGCATTGGGTGACCTCGGGCAAGCTTGAAGATGCAGGTCCAGACTAAAGAATGGGACACAAGGAGCCCAGGTCACCTGGGCAGGGGTTCAAGTGCAACTTTCTTAATTGTAACACACCTCACCCTGATCCCTACCCAGCACGTCAGCAGGAGAGAGGAGAAGCTTGGCACCACCTGTGGGACCCTGGCTGAAGAGGGTCTGTCTGTAGGTTGGGGAGATTTGCCCTGGACAAGAAGGAAGAATGAATTTAAAATCCCCAAACCCAGAGTTGGTTTCCAAGCTACTTAGCCAATAAGCTCTTCGTGTATGGGATTTCTGTGGCTACTGCTCTGTGCCTAGCTCCACTAGCAGCAAATATTTCCATGAACAAGGCCCATCTCTGTCTGAGGACAAGCATGTCTTTGTGGCCTGCCAACCTCCTGACCACCCACAGCAGGCCATGGATGCCTGTGGCTACTCAAGCCATTCAAAACACAGGGCTTTCCATGCCATTCAGAAAGGGCTTTCCCTTCTTTCTTAAAAAAATGATATAAAATAATTGCCTTCTCAAAGTATTTGGAGGAAAGACAAAGATGATGAGATGTCCCTTCTACCTGGGTGACCCACACAAGATGCACATGTTACCTGAGGATAGTGATGCTTAGCCAAAGTGGTACTACAAGTCCCACGAAAGGACCCCTTAGCATGGGGGAATGCAAAGAAAATGCTTTGTATGTGGAGAAACAGACAGGATCTAGCCTGGCCCTAAAAGTGAATGTTCCCTGAAAGTATTGGATACATGACAGGCAAAACTGTCAAATGTCTGAGAGAAAGCATGGAGATGATCTATAGCCAAAGAACTTGTGCTCAAACAAGAAGACATGAATTTGAGTTCAAAGATACAGTGTGTGTGTGTGTGTGCTGCTATGGAGCACAGAGTGGAGAGGAATGATGGCCAAGCTATACAGCTCTGAGTATACAAAGCATAGAGTCCCTTGCCAGGCATGGTGATTCGTGCCTGTAATTTTAGCATTTGGAATTCGAAAGCAGGAGGATTCCCATGAGTTTGAGCCCAGCATGGGCTTATAGTGCTACCCTGTCCCAAAGAACAGCCAAAAACAAACTTCTTTTGTTGATCACTGCTCCCCAAAGTGCTGTCAAAAGACACATTACATACTGCACTCAGTCTTAAATGCACAACTCACTGTGGATGGTATTAGGGGCACAGCTGCTTAAAGACTTTCTTCAGGGTTTGAGATAAATTGAGTAGCAGGGGATGGGGAGAAGCTTGGGGGCTAGTTCAAGGAGGACCTTTGGATACTTAGTTAAGACTAGACATATAGGAGGCATAATCCATTAATGTACAATGGGCACATAACTAAGGTGACAGAGAGCCCTGTTCAGCTCTCCACCTACAGGCTTGAGCAAGAACGTTCTGAGGGCTGGAGAGATGGCTCAGTGGTTAAGAGAACTGGCTGCTCCCTAGAGGAGCTGGGTTCAGTTTCCAGCATCCATGTAGCAGCTCGAAACTGCCCCCAAATGAAATAATATATATATTAATATAAATATATAATATAATATAATATAATATAATATAATATAATATACAAAAAAACTTTCTGTAACTTCCCAAATTAGCCATTTGAAACCTCATCTTCACTGGGTGGTGGTAGCTTTTAATCCCAGCACTTGGGAGGCAGAGGCAGGCGGATTTCTGAGTTTGAGGCCAGCCTGGTCTACAGAGTGAGTTCCAGGACAGCCCGGGATACACAGAGAAACCCTGTCTCAAAAAACCAAAAAAAGAAAAAAAAAAAAAAAAAAAAAGAAAGAAACCTCATCTTCCTGCTATGAGTCCCTGCTTTGAGTGCAACAGAGATGTGGTGTGTGTGTGTGTGTGTGTGAGAGAGAGAGAGAGAGAGAGGTGGCTCAGTGTTAAGAACACTGTTGCTCTTACAGAGGACCCAGGTTTGATTTTCAGTACCCACACAATGGGTGGCTTTCAACTCCTGTGAGCCCAGTTTCGATGAGTGTGTCAGGCACAGACATGGTGCACATAGATGCATGTAGGCAAACATTCATATACAAAGTAAAATAAATCTTTTAAAATAAAATAAAACATCGTCTTGAAAGAAAGAAGGAGCCGGGCAGTGGTGGCGCACGCCTTTAGTCCCAGCACTTGGGAGGCAGAGGCAGGTGGATTTCTGAGTTTGAGGCCAGCCTGCTCTACAGAGTGAGTTCCAGGACAGCCAGGGCCACACAGAGAAACCCTGTCTCGAAAAAAAAAAAAAAAAAAAACAAAAAAAGAAAAAAGAAAGAAAGAAAGAAGGCTGAGCAAGGCATGAGAAATAAGCCATTAAGCAGCACTCCTCCATGGTGGCTTCTTCTTTAGTTCCTGCCTTAGTGTGGTGGTTTGAATAAAAATGACCCCCATAGGTCCATAGGGAGGGCACTAACTGGAGGTGTACCTTTGTTGGAGGAAGTGTATCACTAGGGGGTGGGCTTTGAGATCTCAGATGCTCAAGCCTGGCCAGTGGTCACTGTCGCTTCCTGCTGACTGTGGGATTCAGATATAGAATTCGCAGCTCCTTCTCCAGCACCACGTCTGCCTTCATGCCACCATGCTTCCCACCATGACCATAATGGACTAAACCTCTGAACTGTAAGCCAACCCCAAGTGTTTTCTGTTATAAGGGTTGCCATGGTTATGGTATCTCTTCACAGCAATAAAACTAAGACACTTAGCTGATCGTGGATTGTAACCTAGATGCCAAATGAGGCCTTTCCTCCCAAAATTGGTTTGAATCATGATGTTTTATCACAGCAATTAGAAACCTAAGACACTACCCAGTACTCTACCACTGAGCTAGATCCCCAGATCTGTCCACCGTATTTTCCAAGCTAGTTCTCTCACTAAAACTGGAGCTTGTTTCTTTAGCTATCCTGGGAAGCAAGACCTTGGGTCCACCTCTGTGTACCTCCAGTTGTGTAGTCACAGGGATGCCATGACTGTAGACACCTCACCCAGTTTTTTATGTGGATGCTGAGGACCTGAATCGGGTCCTTAAGGTTTTGGTGAGCTCTGAAAACCAAACCCAAGGCATTCTGCATGCCGTCTGAGTTACATCCTCAGCCCAGTCCATATTTTCCTTCTCTTTCTCTTCTATGTCAAGCCTTCTCATTCCTCTTCTCGGATGGGGCCCCTGTTGCATTCTCGCAGGTAGACAACATCTTGGGCTCTGGAGGCTGGATCACTCCCACTACCAGGCAATCCTTTCATCTGCTGATGCTGTTCATGCCTTACATGACCTCTGAGTTGACCTGTGTGGTAAGGTCCCAGCTACTCATCTAGCAGCCAGGGTTCAAATTCAAGGTGCCTCGGAAGGAACGGTACCTATGCTGGCTGAGCAGGGCATATTGCAGCAACTATTGTGATCAGAGGTCCTTGGTTCTCCCTCCCTCCCTCCTCCCTCCCACCTTCCTCCTTAACATAGCTCCCTGCTTCTTACAGCGCCAGGCTTTGGCTATACCTCTTCCTCCTGGTAAATAGAAGTTAAGAGAGAGCAGTGATGAGGACAAATTCCTACGCTGGACCCCCAAGAGATCAATTAGTACCAATGGGGCCCCTCAGCTAGAGTTCACTTTGGGTCTGTGGGGATCTCACTTGCACCACCAGTCAGGCCAGCTCTGTGGCAGGAAGAGGAAGATGGTCTTGCACAAAAGAAACCAGAAGTCTCCAGTTTCTCTGTATGCTTGCAAGGAATGCAACTTCAAAACAACCATTTAATTCTCCCATCTGTTCTACTTCCTCGTTACTGGAGTTTTTAGGGTCAAAGCTGGGCTTGGCCCCTGGGCCTAAATACACCAGTTAAAGAGATAGTAGTATTTAAAAAGCAGAGAAAGGAGATTTAATTCACTGTGGCTACATTAAGAATCATAAGTAAGGCAACCAGTGACCCCTCACCTCTATCTTCTTGGAATTTATAAAGCCCAAAATTCACCTGTAAACCATAACTGCCCAAGGCCCAAATAACTTCCTGGAATCCTGGGAGTTGTAGTTCTTGGAACATAATAAAGCCTTGTGGGAGTAGGGTGACCTATATGTCATCATAAAATCCCCCTGCAACACATGCCTTGGGACCATTCTGCTGGGAAATCCCTGGGAGTGGTTCTGATCATAGTCCATGTCTTGGTCAATATTTAATATATAATAAAGCTTGCTTTTCAGGCTGGAGAGATGGCTCAGAGCACTGTCTGCTCTGCCAGAGGTTCTGAGTTCAATTCCCAGCAACCACATGATGGCTCATAACCATCTATAATGAGATCTGGTGCCCTTTTCTGGCCTGCAGGCATGCATGCAGGCAGACTGATGTATAAATAATAAATAAGTAATTTTTTTTTTAAAAGCTTGCTTTAAATGTGACCCAAAATGGTGGAAGTGTTTTTTCTCTGGCAAATCTCAGGGTTAGCAAACTAACTTGAGGTTTAGGTTCAAACTGTGGTCTGAGACATATCAGAATTGTTTGAAGGGCTGGAGAGATGGCTCAGCTGTTAAGAGCACTGACTGCTCTGCCAAAGGTCCTGAGTTCAATTCCCAGCAACCACATGGTGGCTCACAACCATCTGTAATGGGATCAGAACTGTGTGAAATCTCTTCCTGGGGGGCAAAGAGCTTCCTCCCCTCTGACTAACACCAGGGCTTCAGAAGTTCACTTTGGTTCCTTTATGCCATGTGGTAGCTAGTCTATATCAACTTGACACAGGGTATATTGGAGAGGGGGGAGCCTCGAGTGAGAAAATGCCTCCATAAGACGGGACTGTGGGCAAGCCTGGAGAGAGCGTTTTCTTAATTAGTGATTGATGGGGGAAGGCGTGGGACGAAACAGGAAGGCTATACCTACGATGCAGGCTAAGGGTTCTGTTTGCAGTTAAGGTAGTTAAGATAAGTTCCTGTTTGCCCTGTGTTAAGTCCTTGCAAGTTAAGGTTTCTATTTGTAAATAAGAGTAAGTTCCTGATTCTTAGCTCTGATGTAAACCTTGCCTTAGTTCATCCCTTTCGTTGTAACTTTCTAACAGCACATAACAGCAACTCTCCTGCCTCATGTGAACACCTGATCTCTCCTATAAAAAGGCTTCTAGAGGCCAGTAGGGGCTACTCTCTCAAATCCCAACTTAGCATGAGAGAGCCAGCTGGCCAGTCCCGGGTACATCCCAAAATACGGCTTGCTTTAACTGTACAACCGTAGATTTAGTCTTTTCTCCTTGTAATTCGCAAGTTTAACATGGGTCCAGCTTGTTGGGGTGATGCCACCCCTGGGCTGGTTGTCCCAGGTTCTATAAGAAGGCAAGCTGATTAGACCCTGAGGAGCAAGCCAGGGTCTAATCAGCCTTCTCCTCCGTGGCCTCTGCATCAGCTGCTTCTTCTAGGTTCCTGCCCTGCTTGAGTTCCTGTCCTGACTTCCTTCCAGATGAACAGTGCTGTGGATGTGTGAGCCAAATAAGCCCTTCCTCCTCAGCTTGCTTTTGGTCATGGTGTTTCATCACAGCAATAGTAACCCTGACTAAGATACCCCAAAATGGGATTCCTTTACAAGCCTTTTAAGGTTTTGGTTTAGTTGGTTTTTGTTTTGTTTTTGTATTTGTTTTTGTTTTTGTTTTGTTGTTTTGAAGCAAGGTCTATTGTAACTCTGACTGTCGTGGGATTCTCTAGACCAAGCTGGTCTGAAACTCTGGGATCTACCTACTTCTGCTTCTTAAGCTGGGACCAATGGCTGTAGTAACAATTCAGCCAGAATTCTTAATTCTTTGGAGCATATTGTTTCAATAATATTATAAGTGCTTGTACCTCCTTATAATATCTTCTTATCCTGTCAGGATAATTATACCCTTCTCTCTTCTACTGGGCCCATCTCAGCCTACTCTGGCTTACAAGAGAAATACTACCTTGTCCTTAGGTAGACTTAGGGCTAGGTGGTGGTAGACCATGGCTTTAATCTCAGAGGCAGAAGCCTGTGAATCTCTGTGAGTTCAAGGCCAGCCTGGTATACAGATCGAGTTCCAGGACTGCCAGGGTTATACAGAGAAACCCTGTCTCAAAAAACCAACAACAGCCGGGCAGTGGTGGCACACACCTTTAGTCCCACCACTTGGGAGGCAGAGGCAGGCAGATTTCTGAGTTCAAGGCCAGCCTGGTCTACAGAGTGAGTTCCAGGACAGCCAAGGCTATACAGAGAAACCCTGTCTCGAAAAACAAAAACAAAAACAAAAACAAAAACAAAAACAAAATAAAACAACAACATAAGACCAAGGTAACTTTAGGGACTTCACAAACCACATGAGAGCTTGTGCATATATGTGACTATGTGCTGAGAGGCTCCGGGGATGGTGCATGTATAGTAAACATCATGTCATATGACCTGGATTTTTTTTCAATATGTATTTATTTGTGTATATGAATCTCTTGCCTGCATCTATGCTTGGGCAGCCTGGTGCTCTTAGAAGTCAGAAGAGGGCATCAGATCCCCTGGGATGGGAGTTACAGATGGTTGTAAGCTGCCATGTGGGTGCTGGAAATCAAAACCTGGTCCTCTGCAATAAATGCTCTTAACCGCTGAGCCATTTCTCCAGCTCCCTTACTTATGTTTTTATTAAACTTTTATTACAGACAGAGAGCTCACCAGAGATGACAGTTTATACCCAATTGAAAGCCTTTATTGGAGTTGGGTGGAGTGATGTACACCTTTAATTTCAGCACCCAGGAGGCAGAGGCAGGTGGATCTCTGAGTTCAAGGCCAGCCTGGTCTGGCTTCCTAACACTGACTCAGAGTTCTGGTGGCCTCTGCACAGGGTTGTTAGTCACAGGGCTGTTAGTCATGTCCCTGACATGCCACAGCCCTCTTTAAGGTGGAAGGCACAGAGATAAGTCATTGTCCTGAATGCGTCCTCCTAAGTCACTCTGGATTTCAGAAACCAACTAATTGTTAAAAATAAATAAATCTCTAAGACCAGGACTGAAACTCCCACTCAGACAAGGACAGCCTGAGGGTACAATAAACACAAGGGGAAGTTACTCTGTGTGGCAAGGTTCAACCTGAGACAGACTTTCTGTTCTGTTTGTGAACTCAGAAGAGCTGACAAGAGAACATTTGGTTTTCCTCCTAACTCAGCTGGTGACTGTGTCTTCTCCCCTAGTCTAATTTGATTGGCTAGTCTGAAGAGTCTGAACGCAGGGTATGAGGGAGGAAGGTCCCCCAGGAAATTCCTTTGCCCAAGGTTGGGCATTAGACAAAAGCCATGATCCACTTAGAGACTTGAAGAAAGTTTCTGCTTGCTAAAAACACATGGCTCCTCCATTAACATATTACTGTGGTGCCTATTAACTTGTCAAGGTTCTATGCTCCCTCAGTCCCTGCTCAGAAGCCCCACCAAAGCTCACAAATCTCCCACTCCTATATAACCCTCAAAATCCACCCCTCTACCCCCAATAGCTTCTCCTTGCTTTCCCCAGGGAAACAGCCTTAGCAGTTTGGAATAAACTTTTCCCTTTTCACCCACCAGAGCAGCTATTTTGGCCTCTTTACTGAACCCATTTTCATTCAGAAAGCTCCCTCAGTGGTTAAGAGCCCTTTTCTGCTTTTTATTACTTCCTTGTCTCTTTAATTGACCTGTTAAGTATCATCATGAGCCTGACAGTCACTGGGCCTAGCCTGTTAGAGTTGCCGTGGCCCAGGCTGTGACCTTATCAATTCAGGCAAATGCCTCTATCTGCTCTTCCCAGTGTGGCTACAGGAATGACATGTCTTCCTGACACTCACCATTTCTTGCTCCCTAATTGGCACTGGGATGGGCAGCCAAGCCTAGCCTATTGAGACTTCCACAGTTTTTGTCCTAAAACTCCAGTTCTGGGTTGAAATGGGAAACCTTGAATAAACCCTGATGTTCTGCTGGCTTTCATCCAGTGTGAGAGGTCACCTGCTCAGCTGTTCGTTCCTGTTAGTGTTGTCACAGATCACACCTCTGGCACATGGACACCATGGTAACTGGTACCTACTGGGTGTGCAAGTTGTTTCAGGAATCTGGAGGCCACTTTTGTCTAACTTAGATAGGATGATATCTCCACCCTTTGCAACTGACTGGTGACCTTGAATAGCAGAGTGTCACACTTCACCCTGGAAGGCCTTTAACCTGATAGAAGAGAAACAGATTAGTGAAACTGATACTGATGATATATTGGATTTGCTAATAAACTGGCTTTAAAAATATTAAGTCACACAAAGCAGAATTTAGCTTAAAAAATAAAATAAAATAAAATAAAATACTGCCTCCATATGACTGGAAGATAGCAGTGTACTGACCAGGCTAGTCAGAAACTGTAGGAAAGAACGTTTTATGCCATAGTTGCAGCTTAGGGTTGCTGAGAGAGTTTCTGCTAATGTTTGTTCACCAAGACTGACCTCCAATTAGGCTCCATCCCCATAACAAAAGGAGACAGGCCTGACTTACAGCCAGCTATTAGTCTTCCCTTATCTAAGAACATGACCCTAAGGGGCAGCTCAGCGGGGGCAGCCCAGGGTTGCAACCATCATTAAATCTGCCATTAAGTCCCCAGAGCTCTTATTAGGAAATCATAATCCTGCCAAGCGAGCAAGATAGACCTGGGTAACAACTACTGGAAAAGAACAATGTAGGTGTATTTAAGAACAATTCTGGCAATATCTTTGCTGTGTAACTCTCCCAGCTGCCAAGTGTCCAGACTTACAGTCTCCTGTCTGTTCAAAGTGTAATCTGGAGCCTGAATCTGAAGGAGACTTAAGGATGACAGCTTATGTGGACTATGTAAGCCCAAGGCCTATATAAGTTGTTAAAAATTTCTGTTCCAAAGGCTGGGCCTGGTAGGGTAGCACTTGGGAGGTAGATCCCCTGGCAGGTGGATCCCTGTGAATTTGAGGCCAGCCTGGTCTACATAGTGAGTTCAGGATGGCCATAGTGAAACTGTCTCAAAAAACAAACCAAAGCGACCTTTCTCTCCCAGGCTGGTTCCCTTTTGTGTGTCAGCCAGAACCAGTCACCTGCTGTTTGTTATTAAAGAACTCTTTTAATTTTAATTATTCTCCGTGTGGAGTGATTTCTCACTGGGAAGGCATATTAATTCTATAACAACAACCTTCAGCGCACACTCATAATTGGAGTTTTCAGGCTTAAAGCTCCTGTTCCGACAACCGCAATAAGCTAGGTTCTGCCATCACCCCAACATGCAGATCAAAGGAAGCAAGCATAATGCTGAGAAGACAGACATGTGCTCAATGTGACCACATTAGGAAGAGAGACACACAAAGGGCACAGTGACCCAAAGTCTGTCTTCCAGGCACCGAAGAGCTTCAGGTTTAAGCAGAAGGGAAAAAATGGGGCAAGAGGCATTCCTAAGTATGCAGTCCTGGTCTGTGTGTGGTCCTGCCCATCACTCTGAGCTCTAGATGGGAAGGTGGTCTGAACAAGTCCTTTACTTAACGGGAAAATGTGACTCTCCATCACTTCAGCTCCAGATGCAGCCTGGTCTTCAAGGATACTGCTTTCAGCTGGTTCCTGTCTTGGCCGGTTTCACTCTTCCTGGACTCCAAGGTTGTCATGGTCAATGAGTAATGAAGAAACAGCACCATCACCTCATCGCACATACACACACACGCAACACACACACGCACACACACGCACGCACAAAAAGCTGAGATCAGGTAGGCTGTATGCTCTGATAGAGATATACCAACTGCCTGGAAATTCAGTACATTTAGTATACTCAGGCAAAGATTGAAGCAGGTTAATCTCTGTAGGGGTTCCTGTAAGGGAACAGTCTAGAGCCCCAGTCATCAGGGGAGAAAAGAAACTATTATAAGCTGGGCAGTGGTGGCGCACGCCTTTAGTCCCAGCACTTGGGAGGCAGAGGCAGGTGTGTTTCTGTGTTTGAGGCCAGCCTGGTCTACAGAGTGAGTTCCAGGACAGCCAGGGCTACACAGAGAAACCCTGTCTCGAAAAAAACAATCAAACAAACAAACAAACAAAAAAAGAAACTATAATTAATACTTTCTGTACTCAACATCTGTACTCAGACCATAGGAAGGCCTTGCCACTCCCTAAGCCTGATCCAAGGATGGCCTTATGTCTGAGGTCTGAGGCATAAGCGTGCTTGACGTGACTATGCTCATGTCAACAATATTCATTCATACAAGGTACACTCACTCCTCATACTTTGGGTTTAGCAATGACTTATCTCTGTCTTGAAGAGGATGAGATGGGCTAGACAGAGAGGACTACCTGAGTGATACAGGCTTGAACCTGCAGAGGTAAGAGCATTACCATGGTAGTGTTAAAGAGAGATCAAACATTACCTCCATTTCTTCACACAATAAACCCAACTAAAAAAAGCTCTCACCTTCAGATGAAATCTATTCCCACCACAATATAGTCAAGATCCCTGGAATGTTAGCCACGGCCTTCCATTTTCTTTTAGTTGCTGGGCTATTTTTTAAATGCAATGAACCCAACTAAGGGATAGCTTGACATATTCAAGCCTTTCACTTGCACTCACTCCTATTTCTCCACTATATACTAAGATCCATCTAGGGGAATGGTGTGCCCACAGGCTTGTCCATCCACACTTCATTGGGCTGGGGATTTTAGTCTTGATGCCAGCTAGGTCTACATAGTTGGAATCAGCATTTATCAGCAGAACCCTTCTCAAAGAACCAAAAATTAAATAAAGTTCCTTCCCAGGCCAGGAATGGTGGCCTGGAATCCCAAGCATGAGGCAGAGGCAGGTGGAACTCTGTGAGTTTGAGGCTAAGCCTGGTCTACATATGGAGTCCAGATATACAGAGAAACCCTATCTCAAAACAAAATAAAATTCCTTCCCAGGATAGGCTTGGTGGCACACATCTTTAGTCTAGATCTCTGTGAGTTCAAGGCCAGCTTGGCCTATATAATGAATTCCAGAGCAACCAAGGCTATTTAAAAGACCCTGTCTCTAAATAAAATAAATTAAATTAAAAAATTCCTTCCAAACAACATTGTCCTTTCCTCATTCACCAGTTATTAATGACAAGTATAGAGTCAAAACTTATGAGAACCCAGAATTACATAGATTTCTTTTTTTTTTTTTTTTTTTTTTTTTGGTTTTTCGAGACAGGGTTTCTCTGTGTAGCCCGGCTGTCCTGGAACTCACTCTGTAGACCAGGCTGGCCTCGAACTCAGAAATCCACCTGCCTCTGCCTCCAAGTGCTGGGATTAAAGGCGTGTCCACCACTGCCCAGCTGATTACATAGATTTCTATGGGCATAACCAAATCACAGCCTTTAACAGCCAGAAAGCGAAAGGGAGTACAGCAGGAGCCATTTTATAACACTGCTGTCAACTTCCCATTGGCAATTTAAGTAGTGCTCTGTTCAGTTTCGGCATCAGATGACCACGCCCAGGTATGAGTCAAGAGGCCTATTGTAGATATGAGGAAGAGCACAGCAGAGGCATCTGCCAGTGTCCACACTGAACATGACTAGCAAAACTGAACCGGCCATGAGGGAAGAGAGAGAGGGGAGCCTAAGGAGGAATGAAGTGGGAGGCAAGAGAAGAGCCATGGGGCAAGAGGTCAAGGGAGGGCCAGGAGACCAGGAGGGCAAGAGAGCCTGCTACAAAATGGCTAATGTTCTATAGGATTAGAAGCTGCGGAGGAAGCCAGCCCTAGGAGGACAGGGTTAGGGTAGGACGGAGTGAGAGGTACGGAGGAGTCACAGGTACTATTGAGACTTGTCCAGTTTTCCTTGAGACCTAACAAGTAGGGCTTAGTATTTTTAGTCCAGCTATACTGTATTACAGATCCCTGAAGACAACATTATTTTTAAACTTTTTTACCTTTATTTATTATTTACTATTTAATAGAAAAATGATGATGCTATATTGTTGTTGTTGTTTTGTTTTTTTGAGTCAAGGGTTTTCGCTGTAGCCCTGGCTGTCCTGAAACTCACTATAGAGACCAGGCTGGCCTCGAACTCAGAGATTCACCTGCCTCTGCCTCCTGAGTACTGGATTAAAACACTCACCATCGGCACCACACCTGGCTTATTTATTTTGCATGTGCAGGTGGTGAGAGGAGATCTTTGCTGTGCCGTACACATGGCAGTCAGAGGACAGCTGAAGGAATTAATTTTGTCCTTCCACCGTGTGGACCCAGGGGACTGATTTCTGGTCCTCAGACTTTGTGACTCTATACCCACTACGTCATCTTGCCATCTAACCCATCTCAAAGGCCATTTAGTGTGTGTGTGTGTGTGTGTGTGTGTGTGTGTGTGCGCGCGCACGCCCGTGTGTGCGTGTGTACAGGCATGTTTGTGCCATGGTGCAAATGGAGAGGTTAAAAGATAACTTGCAGCTGGGCATGGTGGCATATGCCTTTAAACCAAGGACTCAAAAGGCAGAGCCAGGCAGAGTTCTAGGCCAGCCTGGTCTACAGAAGGAGTTCCAGGACAGCCAGAGCTACACAGAGAAACCCTGTCTCCAAAAACAAAAACCAAACCAAACCAAAAAGACAGCATGCAGGACTCCAACAGGGAGCTCTCCCAGCCCCACCCAGGCTGCCTGTGAATAAACTCTTTCTTCTCCGCAGTCATCCTTTTGGTGGCTGGCACTGTGTAGCAGGCGGTGTGGCCTGCCAAGGGGCAGGATCTATGCCAGGCAATGTGCTAAGAACCAAAGAGGCTCCCCTTCATTGCTTTAGCGTTTCATGAGGTCAGAAGTGTCACCTTTGTAAACCCAGATGTGCCACCAGCTCCAGCAACTTCTAGGGTTACAGGAGAGGCAAGATTCCTTCACAGCAAGCTGCGCAAGGGAGGAACAATTTTGGTGGTTCCTTGAGTAAGCAAAAGGATCAGGTCCGAAGTCCTGAGGTGCTTCTCTCCTCTTTCCAGTCCAACCCTGACCAGGCAAGTTTCTGAGTGACAGGCAGACTCGCTCAACAAGATCCCTCTTCCCTTTCTGACAGCACCTCTGCCTCCCTCTGCAAAAGGGAACTGAGGACCAAGTGTGGTAGTCAAACAAATTTACCCACACATTTAAGAAGTGGTGGCAGGAGTTCAAGATCATCCTCAGCTGCATAACAAGTTTGAGGCTAGCCTGGAATACCTGAGAACCTGTTTCAAAAAAGGGGAGGGTGAAGCCAGGAGGTGGTGGTGCACGGATCTCTGAGTTCAAGGCCAGCCTAATATACAGAGCAAGTTCCAGGACAGTCAGGGCTACATGGAAAAACTCTGTCTTGAACTCACCACCACCACTAAAACAGGGGGTGGGGAAGATGAGTGGGAATTGAGCTAGACAAATCCACTTGTTAGCTCTGCTTGCTCCAAACTGACCGGAGAGCATGCTGAGTCTCCTTTAGCTGCAAGGTGAAGGATGTGGGCCTGCAGCATACAGAGAGTAGCCAGTGTCCCTCCAAACAAGCCTGTGCTTCTGCTGGACTCAGGGTTCCCCTCTCTTGTATTGGGGCTTCTACATTCTGTTTCTAGGACACACATGGAGACAGTGTGAGGAGCTTCTGAGCAGGAGCCTGCTATCTACTCTAAACTCAATCCCAGCCCTGTGCACCCCTCAGCCTTTGTACAACTTCTGCTGGAGCAATGTGAACAACAAACACCTACTAACCCCAGAAAAGACACCGGGAACAGACCCCCAAAAATGATCCTACCCAAATAGAGACTGAAGAACCCATGAGTTGATTCGAATCACTACAGATTGCGGGTGGTTCCAAATGGCTGCATCACCCCAAAAGTCCCACACCAGTGTAGGTGACCACTTCTTCAAATCTGCAAGGATGGAGCCCCCCTTTTAGTTAAGCTTCCACTTCCTATCTACTTAAGCACCTCCCAGATCATCTGCATCTGGGAAGCGCAGGAGAGGGAGAGCATGGTTGCACTCTCCAGTGCAGGTTTGATAATCACCTTCCTAATGTTAATGGAGCCAGTCCCCTGAGAATACAGATCGGGTAATCACAAATGCTCTGGTTTCCAGTGACAACAACACTTCTCCTTCCTCCAGCCCCTACATTCTTTCTGCCCCCTAAGAATTCACAGCTGTACCTGTTCTTTGCACCTTGTGTGGATTGAGTTACACACACATACACACAAAATGTTTTTTTGTTGTTTTGTTTTTTAATGCTGTATGAGTGTATGTGTTGAGGGTGGGGGAGGCGCGCACAGGGTACACACAAAGGCCAGAAGAGTGCATTGTACTCCCTGGAGCTGGAATTCCAGGCAGTTGTGATCTGCCTGACCCTCACTTGCATGGGTGCTGGAAACTAAACTCTGGCCCTCTACAAGTGCAGTGGGGGCTCTTAGCTACCCTGTCTCCTGCCCCCCGTTTTCACCTTATTTATTTATTTATTTATTTATTTATGGTTTTTCAAGACAGGGTTTCTCTGTGTAGCCCTGGCTGTCCTGGAAATCACTCTGTAGACCAGGCTGGCCTCGAACTCAGAAATCCGCCTGCCTCTGCCTCTCAAGTGCTGGGACTAAAGGCGTGTGCCACCACTGCCTGGCCCGTTTTCACTTCTTTAAGTGGGTTCACATAGCTTTAAGATGCTTTTTCTAACATGGAGCCATGGTGGTGCATGCCTTTAATCCCAGCACTTGGGAAGTAGAAGCAGCTAAATCTCTGAGTTCTAAGCCAGCCTGGTCTACACAGGGATTTCCAGGACAGTCAGCTATACTGAGAAACCATGCCTTGAAAACAAACAACAAGGCGGGCTGTGTGGCGCACGCCTTTAGTCCAGCACTTGGGAGGCAGAGGCAGGCGGATTTCTGAGTTCGAGGCCAGCCTGGTCTACCGAGTGAGTTCCAGGACAGCCAGGGCTATACAGAGAAACCCTGTCTCGAAAAACCAAAAAAAAAAAAAAAAAAAAAACAACAACAAGAGATGTATTTCTAATCTGTGAGAAGGCTGGTGTACATAATGAACCTTCCCAGAGGGTGGGCAGGCCTCTGAAGGTTCATTGCTGTCTGTTCCAAGTAAGTGCCAATCAATCTCAGGAGTCAATAGCTAAGGGGGGAAAACCGTGCAGTGGCATGCGCCTCTAAACCCAGCGTTTGGGAGGCAGAGGCAGGTGTATCTCTGAGTTTGAGGCCAGTTTGGTCTACAGAGTTCCAGACAACCAGGGATACATAGAGAAATCCTGTCTTAACCCCTGCTCCCCACATCCTCCAAAAAACAACGAGCAAACAAAAGGTCCAATAAAGCACAAAGGGTCCCTTTTTTTTTTTTTTGTAAAATCAATTGCTGTACAGTGTGTGGGGGGAGATGAGACACTACTTTATTTAGCTCTCTATAATATATAATTGTTCCCTGAGAGCTACCCTGCATCCTCAGGCTGGGGCACTGTGCATCTTTCTGTCTTTGAGGGATCTGGCAGGGTGGGCTATTGTTGCTCTGAGGTTATGCTCTGGCCTCTTGCAACCACTGAGATTCCATGTGTTTGACAAGCTCTGGTCCAGCACAAGGTGAGGCTCACCATGAGCCACACAAGGCTACTAAAACACCCCAGGCTGAGCCAACAATCTCTAAGCTCAGGGGAGAGGAACATCGAACACTCAGGGGAGATAACTGCCCACCCCTAGGACAAGATCAACCTTTTCACCTGGGTCCCAGCTCCTTACCTGTCTACATTACCTCTTGTCAGAGACTTCTAGGGCTGCCAGGAATTAAGGCACACCTGACCTCAACAGTCACCCAAATTTAGATAATCTGCACATTAATATGGAACCAGTAAGTCCTCACCCTGACATATGGACTCTGGGTATGTTGAGTGTCACTTTGGGCACCTCCTAGGAAAGTTGCTGGGACAGACCCACACCCCACTAAGTCTCCCTCCACAACAGCGGGCACAGCAGGAATCACTTGCACACCTTTGGTGAACTCCCAGGCTTCATTTGACTTCCTGTAAACTTACCCCCCAGACTCTAGGTTAATACAAGGCTACACACTTTTCCTCTCAGGAGCCCTACATGGCATTTCACTTCCTCTTGAGTTCTTTAGCACCATACAAAGCTAATTTACATGCTAATCTAAGTCATTCAAATCCAGTAGAGTCTTTCCTACCTGCAAAGATCTTGTTCCACAACAGGGCTCTGCAGAGTGACTAAAGCCACAGACAAGGTCCCTGTTGAGTCAACTTCTTTCTCAGGTCTCCAATGAGTATAGTCACATCTATCCTGGTGAACTGGGCATCTCACACCACCTCTCCCATGCCCAATTTGGTCAATAATATTCTTCCTGTCCCCATTGTCCTCTAATCCTTGGTATTCAGAGGACCTTAGTCAGCAATGATCAAGTGTCCTTAGTGACTTTTTTTTTTAAAGATTTATTTAGCCAGGTGGTGGTGGCGCACACCTTTAGTCCCAGCACTTGAGAGGCAGAGGCAGGCGGATTTCTGAGTTCGAGGCCAGCCTGGTCTACAGAATGAGTTCCAGGACAGCCAGGGATTCACAGAGAAACCCTGTCTCGAAAAACAAACAACAAAAAAAAAAGAGAGATTTATTTATTTTATGTATATGAGTACACTGCTGCTGTCTTCAGTCACACTAGAAGAGGCCATTAGAGATACTTATGACCCACCATATGTCTGCTGGTAGTTGAACTCAGGACCTCTGGAAGAACTGTCAGTGCGCTTAACCTCTGAGCCACCTCTCCAGCCCTTCTTAGTGGTTTCTCTAAGGCAGTCCTTCAGAAACTAACTATTCGGTGTGGCCTCAGATTATGCAGCTTTTGTCTCAAGGAGGGAGGGGCAGAAATATTACAGTCTCTGCTCTCACAGCACAGACTGATTCCATCCCCACACCGGATACCCAATACCCACAACCTTACAAGCCAAGCCATGGGCTGACTTCCATCGCTTCTTAGAAACTTTTGTTAAGTTATTTTAAATTTTGCAGGTCCTCTGCAAGAGCAACAAGTGTGCTTACTGCTGAGCCATCTTTTCAGACCCTCATTACTTATTTTAAAAGTCTTCCCCCAATTTAGGCAGTTCAGAGGCAGAATATTCCCTGATCATTGGTTTCCTGTATTGAGCACAGTTAAAGACAACACACACACACACACACACACACACACACACACACACATCCCGCTCCCACCACATCTAAACGGGTGTCTTCTATAACTTCTTCTTCTTCTTTTTTTTTTTTTTTTTTTTGTTTTTGTTTGTTTGTTAGTTTGTGTTGTATTTTGAGACAGGGTTTCTCTGTATAACCCTGGCTGTCCTGGAACTCACTCTGTAGACCAGGCTGGCCTGGAACTCAGAAATCTGCCTGCCTCTGCCTCCCAAGTCTGGGACAAAGGTTGACCCACCACTGCCCGGCCCTTCAGTTCATTTTTAAAAATGTTTATTCATTTTTATTTTATGTGCATTGGTAGTTTGCCTGCATGGGTGTCAAGAGAGTTGTGAGGGGCCATGTGGTTGCTGAGAATTGAACTCAGGTCCTCTGGAAGAGTAGCTAGCGTTCTTAAGCCACTGAGCCATCTCTCCAGCTTCATCCTTCTACTCATTTTCTCTCCCCTCCTCCCCACTTTTCCTATCAGTTCAGATGCTTGTGTGGAGTCGGGCAGTAGTGGCACATGCCTTTAATCCCAGCACTTGGGAGGCAGAGGCAGGTGGATTTCTGAGTTCCAGGCCAGCCTGGTCTACAGAGTGAGTTCCAGGACAGCCAAGGCTACACAGAGAAACCCTGTCTCGAAAAACAAAAAACAAAAACAAAAAAAAAAGGATTTAGTGTATATAGGCTAGGAACGACTAGGGAACTTCAACTCCATCTGTGCAGCCATGAGAAAGCCATCATCCATGATGGATGTGGACTTTCCAGTGTGGACGCTGTGGGTTCCACGATGCTCTTGTCAGGAACCTATCCAGGCTCTGTATGAAAGCCCAATAATGGGGCTGGAGAAATGGCTCAGTGGATAAGAGCACTGGCTGTTCTTGCAGAGGACCTGGGTTCACTTCTCAGCACCCACATGGTGGCTCACAACTGTCTGTAACTCCAGTTCCAGGGGATCCATGGCACCAGGCATGCATGTGATGCATATATCTGTGCATGCAGGGAACATACCCATATACATAAAATAAATAAATCTTTAATAAACTCATTGCTTCCCCAAGGGAAACTGGTAGAATCAAACTTTATTTTTTGTCACTGGGGACTTAGAGGGGAGGGGTAGGTGAGAGGTAGTCCCTCAACTCAAGGCAGTAATTTTCTCAACAGACATGAACAAACATTTATCCCAATTAGGGCACTGATAATAGACCAAAAGAACAATCGAAACCCAGTTCAGCTTGGTGAACCAGTAAATTATTGGTCTTACAGGAGCAGGAACATGGGTGACACAAACTCTGCTTCACCAATAATGACCACCCCAGGATAGGTGGTGACTTTCCGACAGACAGCTCCATAGGTGGCGTCCCCTTTAGTTAGCCTAGGCCTCTAGCACAGAGTTGCTCAGCCTTCCTATGTTGCAGCCTTTTAATATAGTTAGTTCCTCGTGATGAGGTGACCCCAACCAGAAAATTATTTTCGTTGTTACTTCATAACTGTAATTTTGCTACTGTTATGAACCAAAACATAAATATATTTTTATATGCAGGATATTTGATATTCGACCCCACCCCACCCACATGCACCTCTGCAAAGGGGCTGCAGCCCACAAGTTGAGAAACACTGCCCTAGAGGCAGCTTCTGTGGCCCCTGGTACATTAAAGTCTACCATCCAGTGAACTTGAACAGAGTCAGCTGAAGCCAACTATGGTGGCCCCTGCCTGTAATCTTAGCACTTGGAAGGCAGGGGCAGGAAGACCAAGAGTTCAAGGCCAGTCTCCTTTTTTTTTTTTTTTAAGTTTTTCGAGACAGGGTTTCTCTGTGTAGCCCTGACTGTCCTGGAACTCACTCTGTAGACCAGGCTGGCCTCAAACTCAGAAATCCACCTGCGTCTGCCTCCCAAGTCCTGGAATTAAAGGCGTGTGCCACCACTGCCTGGCCAGTCTCCTTAAAAAAAAAAAAAAAAATCTATTTTAAAAGATACTAAAAAAAAAAAGTGTGCTAGTTACTTTTTTGTCAACTTGACACAAGATAGAATTATCCAGGAAGCAAGAACTTCAAATGAGATAATGCCTCCTTCATCAAGATTAGCCTGTTGGAAAGTATGTGATGCTTTTTCCCTTTCGTATGTCTGGAACTCCCTATGTAAACCAGGCTGGCCTTGAGTCCACCTGCCTCTGCCTCCAGAATGCTGGGATTAAAGGTCTGTACCACCATGCCTGGCTGAGTTTCTTAATTAATCATTGATAAGGGAAGGCCCATATCACCACGGTGGGTGATGCCACCCCTGAGCAGGTGGTCCTGGAAGTTGAGGGCTGTAGCTCACAACCAAAACGACAGGAACTAGGGTAGGCAAAGCAAGGGAAGCAAGCCAATAAGAAGTTTTCTCCAGGTCCCCTTCTTGTGTTCCTACCTTGACTTCCCGGAGTAATAGATTGTTACCTGGAAGTGTAAGATACAGTCACTCTCCCCAAGTTACTCTTGGTCTTGGTGCTTTTATCACAGCAAAAAAAAAAAAAAAGCAAACTAAGACAAATGGTAAACAAAATATTGAGACAAAATATCTGACATACACATATAAGTGTAATAGCTTGAGCCAGCATATTCAAAGGACTACAAATCAATAATCGTAAAAAAAAATTGTCCTTATGATTCTTATTAATGACTGAAGTTCCCATCTCAAACTGCTACTTATTCCAGACAGACTTCCAGGGGAGATGCAAAATCATGGGCAAGGGCTGGTAGCTTAATACCAGAACCACTCCGTCTGGGAAGCGGAAACTGGTGGCTTTGCCAGAAGCTGCCTAGGAGGCCATAAACCTGTAGGATTCTCAAACTGTGCTTCAGCCTGTCTGCTTGTAGGTAGGGGCTGCACCGAGCTTGCTTTATCGCGATCGGCGAGGGAGGGTGCAACTCCCCGTCCCTAAATTGGGAGCAGGGCGTCTCACAGCTGGAGAAAGGGTGCACCTCGAGGTTCCACGCGGGGGGAGGGAGCACCTGCAGTGGACGCACAGTTGGAGGCAAGGATTCGCTCAAGGATTAGCTGACTCTAGAGCGAGAACGCTGCAGAGTCTCATCCATCTGCAGGCCGTTGGGGTCTGAGGTTTACTGAGCGAGCGTCTCAGTAGAACCCGTTGTCTGTTCATTCTACGTATCCGAGCTCTAGAGGGGTACGACGCCTGAGTTCCATTCTCCTTAGACTAGTAGAAAACAACCAGCCGCTACAGAGGAAGAGAACCCGGACCGGGACAGCGGGCGTGGTCTATGGCAAGGTCTCCAAGTACACGGGCGGGGCTCGTCTTCAGGCTTCATTTAACTTTGCTCTGATTGGCCAGGACACGCGGGGCATTGTGGGTTAGCACGCACCGGCTACCGCCTCAGCTGTGCGCGTTTCGCCATGTCGGGGTCCCCGGTAAAGCGCCAGAGGATGGAGTCCGCCTTGGACCAGCTCAAGCAGTTCACCACCGTGGTGGCTGACACGGGTGATTTCAACGGTAAGACGGCGCGGCGCATGCACCCTATATAAGCTGCTGCGCCCCCAATTTTGGAACTACCACCGGTGGGTGCCAGGGGCGGGGCCAAGCGGGCGCTGGAGCCGGGATTGGTGAGTGTGCGGAACCTTCAAAGATCAATAGCCTCTGAGCTATTGGTGACCCTGGGAGCCCCTCGCGGAGCTTCAGTGGGTCTAGGTAGTCTGAGAGTCTCCCTGACCCCGGGTGTTCCCCCCGCAATCCCTACGATTTCACAGGCTCAACTTTGTAGCCAGTGCAGTCTGCAGGACTGGGACGGCCTTGCTGGATACCATCTGGTTTTGCAGCCTGTTGCACTGCTTTCCACATGCACCTGGCTACTGTCTGTAGGCAGTACACGGCACGGCTGGAGTCAGACCAGATGCACACACTAAATCAAATGGTTATCATTGTAAGACTTCCTTTTCTTTTGAGACAGGGTCTCACAGTGTAGCCCAGGCTGCCTGGAACTTCTGGTAATCCTTCTGTCTTAGCCTTAGTGCTGGATCAGGCAGTGGCACCATGTGCAGCTCTAGTAATTTTCCTGGGCTTGGTAAGAACTCAGAACAACATAGGTGGGAAGGCTTGTGCTGCTGGTTGTGCTGTCTACCTTGTGGAGTGGTGTGGGTGATCTCACGTGTGCCGTGAGAAAGACTTTCAGGAAATGCTCCGTGTGACCAGTACAAAAGCACCTTTTGCTCTTTTCTGCTTTCTCACGGTGACTTGAGAAACAGGCTTTAATTCCTCATGAGTAAGTGTATTGTTTATCTCTCAGAGACTCAGAGAGAGTGATTAGGCATATTTGGGCTGCTTAGATATATAGGACAGACTTGATGTGAGTCTAATAGCAAACCTGTCTGACACAAGCTGTGTTTGTCAGAGAGCTTCCAGAAATCCATCTGGGAGTCCTAAGGTTTTTCCGCCGTGTGTGTAGAGCAGAGTTTACTGGCTAAGGTTGTGAAGAGTGCAATATATAGGCATGGTAGCACATGCCTGCTTTTGGAAACACTGTATCAGACTCAAAGTCTGTTGTATAGTGAAGGTTTCTTTTGGTGTTTGTTTGTTTGTATGTTTGCAGACAGGTTTTCTGTGTGTTGACCAGGCTGGCCTGGAACTCACAGAGATGTGCCTGTCTCTGCCTCCTAAGTGTTGGGATCAACATTGTGCACCACCGCCGCCCAGCTGTAGTGAGGGTTCTTCACTCCTTGGGTATCACAGGATCCTGAAAATAGGATTGTCAGGACTCAGAAAACTTTGACCCCTTCATTTTCCTCTGAACCTTAGGGTCTTTGGGCCTTCATGCTTATCTGTAGGGGTAGGATAGAGACCAAGCTCAGGCATCACACCTGCTAAAACAGGTACTCTACCACGGAACTGTGTCTCCAGGCCTTAGGTCTGTAGTTTTATATGATAAAAGCAATGTTTTCTGCGCACCCTTCAGTGGATTCACCCCTGAGCCAGCACCACTCCAGAGCACATTTTCCCTACTTCTTATTTTGAAATAACCTCAAACTCCTGAGACATTGCAAAAGTAGCCCGTACACCCTTTGCCCAGTTTCCCTAGTGATGTCCAAATCAGGAAGCAAGATACCAGAATGAGCCACGCATTGTGCTGCCTGCAGACCAGGCCTGCTCTGGTTATCTCTGCAGCTATTTCATAACTCCTAGACTTATGTTAGCACTGTCAGGACACAGAACTATCCTGTTCTTGTTATGTGCATGGTGGGGCGGACCTATAATATACTGGGGAGCAGGGCAGGAGGACTACACGTCTGAGGTCACCCTGTGTTGTTAGCTACATAGGATCTTAGTATGCCTGGTATGTAGGTCTGGAAAAGGAAAAGGAACACAGTACTTTGAAATGACTAACCTGTTTTTTAAAAAGTTAGGTAAGCTCATGTCCTGGCCTGGCAACTGGGACATCTGTGTGTCTGCTGTTCATGTGCCTGTTCATTTGGATAACTGAGCTGATCAGGGCCAAGGCACACCTCATTGGCCTCTCAGAATTCCTGAGGAAAAAGACCCAGTATGTTAAAGGAGCCAATGCAGCTGGGCATAATATTCCCCCCCCCCCCCCCACACACACAAAGGTTATAGAGCCAAAGCATGTCTGCCAGAGGTTTAGGGTTAGAGCGCCTCCTGCTGGCTGTTGGGGAGTAGGACAAACTGGTGGAGCATGTTCTAGCATCCTCTTATTTCCAATCCTAGTCATTGCAAATCAGCTCTTACAGTCATGATGGTTCTAGGGTGCTTAGTTTTTGTCGTTGTTGCTTGTTTGTTTTGTTTTGTTAAATAGAGTCTCACTGTGTAGGCCTGGCTAGCCTGGAACCTGCAATGTAGACCAGGCTGGCCTCAAACTCTGGCTTGTTTTTTAAATTTTACTATTTAAAATATTGAAAATTTAAAAAAAAAAATCACATGCCAGAATCGTTTTGGTTGTTTGTTTTGAGACATAATCCTACTATGTAGCCCTGGTTGTAGACAAAGCAGGCCTTGAACTCACCGAGTTCAAGACACAAGACTTATGTCTGCTTCTAGAGTGCTGGGATTAAAGCCATGTGCCACCACACCAAGCTTGTGGTTTGTTCTTTTGTGACAGAGTCTTGCTCTGTAACCCAGGCTGACCTTAAACTCTCAGTCGTCTGAGCTAGGATCATAGCTGGTGCCGCTGTGTGTGTGGGTTGAGTCTTCATGTTGAAGACTGCCTGTGGCCAGTGTCTGGAGCTGCTGTGGGGCATTGTCACGGTGATCCACTTGGGATTGCTGCAGGGTTCTGGTCACTATGACAAACATCTGAGAGACGAATGTAAGCGAGGGACGATTTGTTTTGACCCAGAGTTTCTAAGGTTTCAGTCCACTGTGGTAGAGAGGGCACAGGTAAAGCAGAGCTGCTCCTCTCACGGCAGACAGGAAACAGGGAGAGAATGTCTGCACTAGCAGGCTGTCTCCTTTTATTCCACGGGACCTCCAGTCTATGGGACAGGCTATCCCTTAGCTCTCCTCTTGGAAGCACAGACAAGCCAGAGGTAACTAGATCTAGATGCTTTCTGGTCCATTCCAGCAGACAACAAGATTAACCATCCCATCTGCTTTTGACATTTTCTTCCCTAGCCATCGACGAGTACAAGCCCCAGGATGCCACCACCAACCCATCCCTGATTCTGGCTGCGGCACAGATGCCTGCCTACCAGGAGCTGGTGGAGGAGGCCATTGCCTACGGCAAGAAGCTGGTGGTGAGTATGACTGATGAGAGCTGAGAGTCCCACTCCTCACACTGTGGCTACATGCTCTGAGTCTTCCCACCTCCAGCCGAATGTAGAACATTCATGAACTTCCAGTTCCAGCCTCTGACAGGCTCTAAGTTCTGTTAGCCACGCTTTGCCTTCTGGTTGTCAGTACTTTCTTTCTTCAGTTTTTTGTTTTTTGTGGTTTGTTATTGTTGTTGATTCGTTCTTTCATTCATTCATTCATTCATTCAGTTTGGTTTTTGGAAACAGAGTCTCTTTGTAACCATGGATTATAGAAACACAGTATTAGACCAGGCTGGCCTCATAGAAATCCACCTGCCTCTGCCTACTGATGCTGAGATTAAAGGGATGCACCGCCTTGCCCAGCTGCCATTACTTTTTTTTTTTTTTTAGTTTTTTTCGAGAGGTTCTCTGTGTAGTTCTGACTGTCCTGGAACTCATCTGTAGACCAGCTGGCCTCGAACTCAGAAATCCACCTGCCTCTGCCTCCCAAGTGCTGAATTAGAACCAGCCCTTTCTACAACTTGAGTTTTAGGACAGCCAGGACTACAAAGAGAAACCCTGTCTCAAAAAAAAACATAAAAAAAAACGTTATGAAGAATGGTGTGATTCCCAACAATATAATGCTGTTGAACAATAACTTGAAATGCTCATATGGCATGGTTTATGAGGTAGCTGATTCACTATAATAAAACAGTGGTTTCTTTTGGGCCTTCCTGCCTGCTTTTTTCCCAGCTGGCCCCAAACGTGGAACCTTCCTGCTTCTACCCTTCGAGTGCTGCGATTAGTAGCATGTGCTTTGTGAGTTTGAGACCAGCCTGCTCTTTAAGAGTGAGTTCCAGGACAGCCAGAGCTTAATAGGGAGACCCTGTCTCAAACAAAATAAAACAAAGTAGCATGGGTTCTTACATACTCATCCTAGGGAGGCTGAAGAGAAAGACATTTGGCAAGAGTTAGTATTAGTCTTATAGGTGCCTCAAAGCCTTCAAAGTTTCTAATACAATTTTCCCTTCTGAATTCAGGCCACAAGAGGAGCAGATTAAAAATGCTATTGATAAACTTTTTGTGCTGTTTGGAGCAGAAATACTAAAGAAGATTCCAGGCCGTGTATCCACTGAAGTTGATGCAAGGTAGGTGGGGTAGAGTAGGGAGGGAGTAGGTACCTGGTGGCATCAGTTTGCCCTTGAGATTCCCCAAAATCATTTGGTGGTGTGATACACATTCTATCAGAAGACAGTATAGAACTGATGGCCTAGAGTCCTCTGACTAATGGCTGGTCTTGAGTCTGTGTCTTATGAAAATATACTTGTACTGAGGGGTTCAGAAATTTGCTCTTTTGGTTGTTAATTTTCTGTGTTTTCAAGACAGTCTCATTATGTAGCTCTGGCTGTTCTAGAATTCACTCTGTAGACCAGGCTGACTTCCTTTGAACTCAGAGAGAATCGCCTGCCTTTGCCTCCCATGTCCTGGGATTAAAAGCATGTGCCAATAAGCCTGGCAAAATTTTTTTCTTTTAAATTGTTTTGTTTTTTTTTGAGTCTGGATTTCTCTGTGTAACAGCCCTGGCTGTCCTGGAACTTGTTCTGTAGACCAGGCTGGCCTCAAACTCACAGACATCCACCTGCTCTGCCTCCCAAGTGCCGAGATATTAAACACATATGCCACCACCGCCTGGCTCTTAAATTTTTTTTTTTGTTTGTTTTTTGAGACAGGGTTTCTCTGTGTAGCCCTGGCTGTCCTGGAACTCACTCTGTAGACCAGGCTGGCCTCGAACTCAGAAATCCACCTGCCTCTGCCTCCCAAGTGCTGGGATTAAAGGCATGCGCCACCACTGCCCGGCTCTTAAAATTTTTTATACACTTTTTATTTTTACTTTATGAGTGTGGTTGTTTTTGTTATTTAATGTGTATGAGTGTTCTGTCTGCATGTGTATCTGTGCACCAGGTACATGAAGAGCCTGTGGAAACTTAAGAGGGTGTTGGATCCCCTGGAACTGAAATTATAGACACTTATGAGCCACCAAATGGATGCTGGGAATTAAACCCAAGTTCTCTTATTTATTTTGAGACAGGGTCTCATGTAGCCTCAGCTGACCTCAGACTTACTATGTAGCTGAGAATGACCTCGATGTCGTGGTCCTCCTGCCCTTACCTGCTGGGATTACACAAGTACACCATCACACGTAGTTCATGTGATGTTGGGGATTTGGGCTTTATACATGACAGGCAACTGCTTGACCAACTCAGCATATCCATGAACCCATTCTTCTGTTTTTGTTTGTTTGTTTGTTTATTTGTTTTTCGAGACAGGGTTTCTCTCTGTAGCCCTGACTGTCCTGGAACTCACTCTGTAGACCAGGCTGGTCTCAAACTCAGAAGTACTGAGAAATGCTGGGATTAAAGGCGTGCGCTACCACTGCCCAGCTTCTGATTGTTTTTTAAAACCAAAGTCTCTTTTTCAAAAAGTTGTTTACTTTTATGTGTATGAGTATTTGTCTGTGTGATGTATTTACACCACATATGTTCCTGATGCTGGTGGAGGCTCAAAGAGGGCATAAGATCCTCTGGAACTGGAAGTTACACAAGGTTGTGAGCTGCTGTATGGGTGCTGGGAACCAAACCAGGGTCCTCTGCAAGAGCAGCAAGTAGTGTCAATTGTAGCACCGGCTGATCTTGAACTTCTGACTCTCCTGCCTCAGTCTCCTGAGTGCTAGTTACAAGGTTTAGCTATCATGCCTGCTTCTGAAATTAGGTCTCAAGTTGCTGAGTCCAGAGGAGAGGGTGGGAAGGGTCTGCCTGGTGAGGACCACTGAGCTATAGGACACTGACTTGCTCCCCTTCCTACAGGCTTTCCTTTGATAAGGATGCAATGGTGGCCCGAGCCAGGCGCCTCATTGAGCTTTACAAAGAAGCTGGGATCAGCAAGGACAGAATTCTCATCAAGTTATCATCAACCTGGGAGGGAATTCAGGCTGGAAAGTAAGTGTCCCCTGAATGGAGGCAGCTTCAGATTCTGTTTCTGTTCCTGAGAAGCAAGCACCGGTTTCTGGGGGGCCTTGAGAGAAGCCTGTGCTCTGCTCCAGGGTTAGCTCAGACCCTCTTGCCAGTTAAGGAGGAGTGTCTTTCTCTCGCTGTTTCTCAGTCTCCTCCTGGAACAGTGAGGCCTAAATTTATGTAAGTTTTAAACTAATTATTATACACATAGAATGCACTTGAGTAGAAGAGAATGCAGAATAGCAAAAACAGTCAGCCTCCTTATGACGCCTCTTCTAGAAGTAATCAGCCATGGCTGGTCCAAAGTAACTGGACAGCAGAGATACTCATTTTCTCTCTACCCAAACTGGCTTTTCCACACCCAGAACCACTGATTTTTCTTCATTTGTCTGTTCTGGATGTCATATAAGTAGAGGCAGATGATATGTGAACTGTTGTGTCTGGCTCATCTCATTAGCATGCTCTAGTGTGCCTTTGCCTTACTCCGTCAGGACAGTATTCCATTGGGTGGATCAAGTCCTTGCATCTGTCTCTTGTTCGGCATTGGGTCTGTTACCACTTTGAGGCTGTTTGAGATTGTGGCATGGACACAGGCCTATATACATTTTGGTGTGGGCATAGTTTTCCTTCATGGGCAGATGTAGAGAAGTAGGCTTACTGGGTCTGTAGAGGAGGAGACTCTCTCCTCTGCTGAGCCAGCACGATATGAACTACACTTGTGCTTAGAGACTCAAATAGCTACATGGTGCAGGCACCGCTGAAGCACCCCTGGGAAGGGAACTGTGGCTGGCCCAGAAGTACTGGGCCAAGAAGAGAAACTGTGTTTGCTGCAGGGTAACTCCAGGCAGAACTACGGCCCCAGTCACCCTTGGTAATGAACCCATAGGAACTCTGAGAGGGGAGAGACCCTGTTATAGTGCTGGAACAGATGTAGACCCTCAGGGCCACATACTGCCTTTGTCTGCTATGCAGTACAGATCTGATGAAGGAAATCCTAGTCAGTCCTTGTCCAGACCCAACCCTGCTGAGTCTCCAGCTTGTTCTTAACAGTGTAAGCCCTGTCCCTGCTCCCACAGTTGAGGAGCACAGTTACCAGCGCCTAGCTTGATGCTGCACTCAGCCACTCTGCCCCTCTTGTCCACAGGGAGTTGGAGGAGCAGCATGGCATCCACTGCAACATGACACTGCTTTTCTCCTTCGCGCAGGCTGTGGCCTGCGCTGAAGCTGGTGTGACGCTTATCTCTCCCTTTGTGGGGCGGATCCTTGACTGGCACGTGGCAAACACAGACAAGAAATCCTATGAACCCCAGGAGGACCCTGGTGAGCTACCCTTTTAGATCCCGGGGGTGGGGTGCAGGGGAGACTGCTGTGTTGAGGAGCAGGGCTGGGGGACCAAGACAGGGTGGCTCTAGGGCCATCCTAGAACATGCCTGGGTCTCCTCCAGGGGTGAAGAGTGTCACCAAAATCTACAACTACTACAAAAGTTTGGCTACAAGACCATTGTCATGGGCGCCTCCTTCCGTAACACGGGTGAGATCAAAGCACTGGCAGGCTGTGATTTCCTCACCATCTCACCGAAGCTCCTGGGGGAGCTGCTCAAGGACAACAGCAAGCTGGCGCCTACCCTTTCCGTCAAAGCCGGTAAGGCCAAGGGGCCTAATAAAACCGAGTGGGTGGAGTGTTAGCCCCTCGCTGGGGGACAGTGGTGAGTCCATGGCTAAGGCAGGCATGAGAGCTGTGGTATCCCCCAGCCCAGACCACTGACTTGGAGAAGATACATCTGGATGAGAAGGCCTTCCGTTGGCTGCACAATGAGGACCAAATGGCTGTGGAGAAGCTCTCCGATGGGATCCGCAAATTTGCTGCTGATGCCATAAAGTTGGAGCGGATGCTCACAGTGAGTTCCTGAGTGGGTGGGCAGCTTTGGGCCTTTTCTTTCACCCAGGAGCAGAGTTTTGGCAGAGTTGAAAGTTACTGCAGAAGCCTAGCATGGTGGCACACACCTATAGTCCCATCACTTTGGAGAATGAGGCAACAGGGTCACATTCAGTAGCTTGGGCCAGGAATGCTAGCACAGGCCTTTAGTCCAAGCACCTAAGAGGCAGTGGCTGTCCTAAGAATAGCAACGATACACACCACACACACACAGAGACAGAGACAGGAGACAGGCAGAGAACAGAGGTGTGGGGGATATGAATGTGTATGTGTGTGTTTCTTGGGAACCATGGATGCAGATGGCTGCTGAAGCCATATTGGGACCTTGGTGGGTCTTGGCTGGGGCCCTCCCATGACTCTGCCTCTGGTCATTTCTAGGAACGAATGTTCAGCGCTGAGAATGGAAAGTAGTGCAGTGCCTGAGGCTGGACCCCAGACCTGCACTGCCTTTGAGCTGGGTCCTAATTGCACATGGCTTGTGACGAATGAATCTTGCATTTTTTAGTGATTGAAGAAGGGATGGATCATAGGATTCTGATTTTATGTGAAATTTTGTCTAATTCATTAAAGCAGTTGCTTTTCCTATGCTGTTTCATTTCACTGTCTTTGTCACCACCCACCTAAGTACCAGTTGCTCTGGTGTTGGCTGTAGCTGAGGCTTTGACTGGGAGATGAACCCCAGGCCATCAGCATGATGTAGGCAACATTGCCCTCCCATCCTTTTTTTTTTTTTTTAAGATTTCCTTACTTATGTGAGTACACTGTAGCTGTCTTCAGACACACCAGAAGAGGACATCAGATCTCATTACAGATGGTTGTGAGCCATCATGTGGTTGCTAGGAATTGAACTCAGAACCTTTGGGAGAGCAGTCAGTGCTCTTAACCACTGAGCCATCTCCCCCACCCCCATCTTCTAAGCCCTGCTGGACCAAAGCTGGATGTGAACAGCAGGGTCATCATCGATTTTGGTGCTGGACTCTGTCCAACCCTGTTCCGTATGCCCTCTGGTCTTAGTGCACTAGCAGAGTGAAAGACCATGTTGGCTCTGTCCTGGGCAACAGCTGACAGAGTGCTACGAGCAGGCCTTCACTACCAGGAAGTCAGTTCAGCAGTTTATTCTCTCACCAGTGCTCTGCCTAGTGTAGTCAGGTTTAAGGGCAGTGGCCACATGGGCAGCTTAGTATACATCAGTTTGAAAGAGCTCAAACTTCACATGCTTAATCCAGTACTGGAGGACAGCAACCAGACTATCACATCTAAGAGAGCCAAGTCTACTCAGTGAGTCCAGGACTACATTGAACACCTGTCTTTAAAAACAAAAATAAGCCAGGCGTGTTTGGGAGCAGAGGCAGGGGATTTCTGAGTTCGAGCAGTGGTCTAGAGGTGAGTCCAGGACAGCCAGGGCTATACAGAGAAACCTGTTGAAAACCAAATAATAAATAGAAAAAAAAATAGGGCTGAATGCTGTGTAAGAACTGCTGCTCTTTCCAGAGGACCTGGGTTCATTCAACAGCTATAACTAAAGATCTGGCACCCTCTACGTGACATGAGACACACAATGCACATAAAAACCAAATCCTAAAAAATAAACATGAAGAATAAGCAAGCGGCGTGGTCCAGCATTGGGAGGCAGAGGAAAGGTGGATCTCTGAGTTCGAGGCCAGCCTGGTCTACACAGATAAACCCTGTCTCGAAAAACAAACAAAAACAAAAAAAAAAAAAAAAAGGATAAGCAAGACACTGGTGATGCACACCTTTAATCCCAGCACCCAGGAAAGGAAGCAGAGGGAAAAAGATCTCTGAGTTTGAGGCTAGCCTGGTTTACAAGTGAGTTCCAGGATAACCAGGGCTAACACAGACAAATTGTTTCAGAAAACAAAACCAATATTAAGTACTGTGTGTGTATGCACAACTGGGCATACATATTTAAGTCAGAGGACAACTTTCGAGTGTTGTTTTTCTCCTTCCCACTAGGGGGTCCGTGGTTCAAACTCTACTGGCTGAGCCAACTAGCCAGCTACTTTTCATTTTTTTAAAGATTTATATATGTGAGTACACTGTAGCTGTCTGGAGACACACCACAAGAGGGCATCAGATCCCACTGCAGATGGTTGTGAAATACCATGTGATTGCTGAAAATTGAATTCAGGACCACTGGAAGAGCAGTCAGTATTCTTAACTGCTGAACCATTTCTTCCAGCATCACCTCTTCCCTTTTCATCCTTTATTGTGAATAATTCTGCCATCAACATCTGTGTCAGGTTTCATTTCTCTTGAGGTGTTCTAAATGTGCTTGTGAACATTATCAAGCTCAGCTGCCACTTTTCCAGGGTTCTTCATTCTTCTCTAGCCTGTTTTCCCCTCCTCCTTCTAGGACTGGGCCATGGGAAGACCCTTGGAACAAAGGCCTGGTACCAACAGAGCCCACCTCACCTGCTAAGCCATGTGAAGCCTCAGTATAAAATATGAAGCTTAGGTGGGCATTGGTGGACCATGCCTTTAATCCCAGCATTCCACAGGCAGAAGTGTGTGGGTCTTCGAGTTTGAGGGCAGCTTGGTCTACAAGAGTTCAGGCCACCAGGACTACATAGAGAAACTGTCTCAACAAACAATATATGAAACTCATGTAGAGCCAGCCAATTATAAACTCTGAAACCTAGCCAGGCAGTGGTGGCGCACACCTTTAGTCCCAGCACTTGGGAGGCAGAGGCAGGTGAATTTCTGAGTTCGGGGCCAGCCTCGTCTACAGAGTGAGTTCCAGGACAGTCTGAACTACACAGAGTAACCCTGTCTCAAAAAACAAAAAACCACTCTTGAAACCCCATCAACATGGTCTCACCTCCTCAGTGTCTGAAGCTGTCCACTAAGTAACACTAAAACCTTGGCTCCACAGTAATGGTGGTAAGTGGAACTTTGGCTTCATGAAGCAATCAGTAACCTCTGAAGAGGTTCAGAGAGAGCAAGAGAGCAAGAGAGAGCACTTACTGCTTTCTACCAGGTAAGAAGCAAAGAGGTCTGAGCCAGCAAGCCCTTACCAGACACTATGACTGTGGGCTTAAAGCTTCAAGAAGCATGTGGAATACATTTGTTGTTTACAGACCATTCAGCCTATGTCTGAATCAGCCAAGTCCAGGGCACAGCCTCTGGTTTTTAAGGTTTTGTCCAGAAATACCCATCATTCCATGGTGTTCGTGGCAGATGGGAGCAGTGCAAGGCCAGGGAGGAATCCAGGGACAGGCGGGCTCTCCTTTTCTTTCCTTCTACTTTGCTCTGGACTTTCCTCATTAAAGGTTATTAACCACAAAAAGGTATTCCTCCAAGTCTCTGGCACTGGCACTACTCTGGAGCTTAGGATATGCAAAGTTAAGTGGAGATGGAAGTTGAGAGGTTTAAGTTACTTGGGTCTATTCCAGGGCTAGAAGGCTGCTCACCAGAGGCTACAGGACAGGACAGGTGCCCCAGGATTAACAGCAAACAAAGATGTCCAGGAGGGAGATGGCCATTATCAGTTCCTCGGCAAAAGCCTGTCCAGGGACTGGAAGACAAGACTCATGGCTACCCCTGCTCCATATGGCTTAAGCCCATCTGTGGCCATTCCTTCTAGGAATACTTGGGCTGAGGCTTCTATAAGCCAGAGGCAATTGGACAGACAAGGGTAACAGCAGTTTAAGGATCTCAAGGGGTGACACTAATATTTTTTCCATGCCATATGAAACAGGGTGACATCATTGTGTCTACTTCAAGGGCCCAGGACTATGCCAGTCTGAGCTGACACCTCTATTACATTCAAAATCACAGGCCAGCAATAGTTAAACAAAGGCAGACTTCTTCAGTAAGAGTTGTGCCTCTTGCAGGGCAGTGGTGGCGCACGCCTTTAATCCCAGCACTTGGGAGGCATAGGCAGGCGATTTCTGAGTTCGAGGCCAGCCTGGTCTACAGAGTGAGGGCTACAAGAGAAACTTTGTCTCAAAAAACCAAAAAAAATCTGCCTCTTTATGGATAACATATACTGTTCACCTTTAAAAAGATAAGTTCATAGCCAGGTAGTGGCGCATGCCTTTAATCACATCCTACAGGAGGCAGAGGCAGGTGGATCTCTGAGTTCCAGGCCAGCCTGGTCTACAGAGTGAGTTTTAAGACAGCCAAGGCTATAGAGAAACGCTGTCTCAAAAAGGGGGGTCGGGGATGGGGGAAAGCTAGAGAATTGGCTCAATGGTTAAGAGCACTGACTATTCTTCCAGAGGACCTGGGTTCAATTCCCAGCACCTACATGGCAGCTTACAATTGTCTGTAACTCTAGTTCCAGGGAATCTGACACTCTCATAAAGACATATGTTCAGGCAAAACATCATTGCATAGGAAATATAAAAATAAACAAGTTTTTTTTAAAAAAAAATGAGAGTTCAGAGCAGGCTCCAGCCTATGGACCTGTCTACTGGTTCCCATGAACAGCTGAAGGGACAGAAATAGCCAAAAAGCCACAGAAGAGCCACACCCATCCTAAGATCCCACAGCTGACTACATCCCATGGACGATTCTTCTTGGAATGGTCAGTCTGGAGTTCTTAGGGACTGCCTGGCCAGCTGAGACACTGTGTGCTGGGAATGAGGAAAGGGTGTTCAGTCTACATTAAAACTGATTCTCCACAAATATTAATTCCTGGAGGCCTCCAGCATCCCACAAGGTCCCGATGGAGGCTTGAGTGTCCATTGAGTAAGGATCAGAAGAAGAGGCCACAGTGAGTTCAGTCCTTGTCTCTAGGCCACCAGGACAGCATCCAAGATTACTTCCTATAGGATGAATACAGGGTCCAGGCTTAGCACCAGCAGGCAGTGTCACAGACAAAACTGTCCAGCAGAGGGAGCCAGTCACAAAGCAGGAATCTACCCAAACCCTTGCCCAGGAACCTCACCGGCTGCCACAGAGGAAGAGCAGGTTCTGGACAGCAGGAACCGTGGAGTTAGCATTCTGGCCAGTGACCAGATGGCGGTCCAGCACCACATGCACAGCGTCGGGCTCACTGGCTAAGGCAAAAGGCACAAGCCTTAGGCACACAAGGACTAACTCCCATCCATTGAGGAGCTGTGAACACCAGGGGTCAGCAGGAGTATGTCTCTGCCTGGGTGAACCACTGGACACAAGACTTAAGGCACCCAAGACACACCAGGTAGCTTTACCCATCTAAACGAAGGGGCACCAGCTCGGACTCACCACTGAAGCCAGCACCAGAGTCCTTCACAAAGTCTTCAACGATCAATGGTAGGCGGGCAAAGCCAGGTGCCCTGATGAGCTCGTATACAGAAGGCTGCAAGGCAGGGTCTAGTCAGCTAATGGCTCTACCTAGTCCACTGCCCTACTGTTTCAAGGACCACCAACCCCAGGGACCAGGCAGGTCAAACCAGCAACAGCCTTAGCTACCATATGGGGAGACAGGAGTAAAGGCAAAGCTCAGTCGTCTTTTGGGGACTAAGCCACTATGGCTCCCCCAGCATCAAGGCATATGTGACCAAAATGAGATGGGCTGGTATCCTCTGGAAGGATTCCCTTGGTAGGTTCCATGATGTCCAGGTAAGGGGTTGAGGCTCACTCCAGAGGATTCCAGGATGTGCTTGCCCTCTTACACTTAGCACGTATCACTCAGGCAAGGAGAGAATTGTTTTAGCAGCTAGGGAATGACAGGTCATAGTGCCTGTAGGAATCTCCTCCTAGTTTCAGGTAAGGAAACAACATGAACAGGACACTGGCTTGTCCACGAGGTACTTACCCCTGTCAGACTGTAACCCTGGAACACCCAGGACCTATCTTCATTGGTAGCACAGCACAGGGCAGCAACACCATGGCCAATGGCACAGATGGGTTCTAAAAGCAACAAAATACTCTTAATGCCCTGGATTCTATCCTGGGTAGAGTCTCCTCCCAAGTGTCCCCTCACCCAAGGTGGATGTTTCAAGACTATCCTAGAGCCCATACTGGCTCAGTTTTGAGACATGTGTAAGCATGAAGAGCCAGGCAGTGGTGGCGCACGCCTTTGATCCCAGCACTTGGGAGGCAGAGGCAGTTGGATTTCTGAGTTCTATGCCCGCCTGGTCTACAGAGTGAGTTCCAGGACAGCCAGGGCTATACAGAGAAACCCTGTCTCGAGAAAAAAAAAAAAGGCATGCAGAACTCCAGTCTATGTACCAGCCACTGCTTCAAACTGCAGAGAAGCCATTGGGGGGCATCCTGCTCTGCAATGGGGCTACTCTGGTTCTCCATAGGCAAGTTAATGGCCAGTACATTCCCATGGCTGAGGTGGTTGGGAACAACTGCTGCCTGTCTCAGCCTAAAAGACCAGCTCTTACCACCAAAGGACACTGTGTGGATCCTGTGTGCATGCTAGTCTCTGAAGAGCATCCTGTCCCAGCCTAAAGAGGTGTTGCCCATTCCCACCAGGAATCCAGACAGCATCTTGGCTAGCCTATGGTCACCAGCCCTCTCTCAGCCTGAAAAGGCCCACAGCACACACACGATCACAGAGCAACTGATCTGTGTGCAGCTCAGAGCCCCTGCAGCTCTCCACTCTGATCTGATGAGCTGCTGAAATCACCAAGCATGCCTAATCTTGAACGCTAAACCCTGTACCCAGCATCCACTCCATATCTCCCTTCCAAGCCTACAGTCTAGTTCCCTGTCACCCACTGTTTTGGTTGCTCCCTCCTACTTCCCACCCAGTGTCTGCCTGCCAGCCTGTTCTGCAGTTTCTTGTCACCCACTGCTCTCAGAGCGGAAGTGCTGCAGTATTCGAGCCAGGGACCCACTGCTGGCAAGATCAGCCAGGGCACCAGGACAGCTGGGAATCAGGAGGGCATGGTACCGGGCACCTAGGAGGAAAACACAGGTCAAATAAGGGACCAGCCAGGACACAGAGGTCTCCACAGGGACCATGTTTCCAACCTACCATCTATGGACTCAAGCTTAGCAGGACTGGCATACGCTTTGAGGCGGAAGTCTTGTACCCAACGTGCATTGGTCTCAGTCACATCCACAAAGTCCATGGCCTTTCCCTATAAAAGCACAGTCAGCACTTGGGATCTCCTCCACATTTGGATGACAGAGAACTCAGAAAGGCTAACAGATTTAAACAACAGCCCAGAGCACAAACACCCACCCAAACAGCACTTTTATAGGCTGGCTTAGGTAGGGAGCCTCCAGTGGCTATAGAGAGAGAAAGATTAAGTACAAAGAAGGCCAAGAGAGCCAAACCCCCAGTGTGTGGCACCCAGTGCTACTCAATGCTGAGGTCTTTCCACACCCTGCCCCCCATGGTCTCCAGTCTCCTACTTAATTTTTTTTTTTAAGATTTATTTATTTTATGTATATGAGTACACTGTAGTTATCTTCAGACACACCAGAAGAGGGCATCAGACCCATTACAGATGGTTGTGAGCCACCATGTGGTTGCTGGGAATTGAACTCAGGACCTCTGGAAGAGCAGTCGGTGCTCTTAACCACTAAGCCATCTCTCCAGTCCCAGTCTCCTACTTATAAAGTAGCAACAACTGTTCCACTCAGCTCGTGACTTCAAAACACTCAAAGTCACAAATACACAATACACACTTGCAGTGACACATTTATATCATACGTCCCCAGGGCCATAATGCAAGAATCAAGAATCTCTCCTATTAGGAGCAAATGTGCAGGATCCACACACTAGGGCCAAGCCTTATCTTTCACTTAAAGATGGCCTGCAAAAGTAGTCAGAGGCCAGGGAACTGGGATGGTGACTTAAGGATGCCTCCAAGATTGGCTGCAGATCCCTGTACCTAGAGGTAGCTCCCCCCTGGCTCTGTTAACTATAGGGCTCTCTACACTCTCCTAGCCTCAACCCAGGAAAGGGAAACATCTCAGGGGTTCCCTGGAGAAGGGTGACTACTCACCCCCGGGGTGGCCACCTGTAGGTTGAAGGCAGCACTGGCCAACGTGAAACAGTGGACGAAGGACTGGGCTGACACACCTGCAAGAGAGGGTTCCAGAAAGGCAAGGGCATGTCAGGGCCAGCTGGCCTATCCCTATTCCTCAGAGACTGCTCCAATGCTGCTGGGGGCCAGCCTCGTCCCAGAACCAGCCTTAGGTGCGTCCATTTTACCCACCCCAGGGCTTATACCCTGGGGGGCGGGACAGCAGGCCTTCAGGTTCATGAATATAACTGAGAGGACCTGCTTAGAGGGCCACAGCAAGTCTATTATTTTACCCAGCTTTGGCCACTGGCCCCTGGAAACCTGCAGGTGCTCCAGTGACCCTGAAGCCTCCCAGAACAGGTTCTCTGCTTGACCTAATAACTCTACCTTCAGGCCCCAGCTCACCTTAACTGTCCACCAACACCGCTACACCCTTGGTTGCATCCTACCCTTTCCCAGTACAGGTACTTCCAAAGGTAAACATCTGGTCCATCCCCTCACAGAGCCACCAGGATCCAAGGTCCCCATAACCTGAGAAGAGCAGCAGTGAATGTGTCATAGAGGTAAAAGCAGCCGGAGAGGAAAGTGGTGTCTGGGGCACTGCCCACACCCAGGACACGTATAAGATTCTGCCCCTACCATGGTACTCTCAGCCCTCTTCTGCCCATCAAAAGTCCTTCAAAAAGATACAAACCTTGCCTAATTCAAAAGACCCCAGACTCCGGGGGTGGTGGTGCACACCTCTGATCCTAGCACTTTTTTAAAGACAGCATCTCATGTAGCCATTGCCCTCTTTATCCTCAGCCTCCAACTCCTACACTAGGCTTTTGGCTTGTGGATTTTGTTTTGGTTTAGACTTTGAGTCAAGACCTCACTGTATACTCCTGCTCACCTGGAACTTGCTATATAAGTTCCAGACTGGCCTCAAACTCCTGGGGAGCCATCTGCCTCTGCCTCCTGAGTGCTGGGATTAAAGACAATTTTTAGTGACTGTCTACAGATTATTCCCACCAGTTCCTCAATCCCCCACTTTCCAACTCTCTCAAGTAAGGCCTACCTAGGAGCAGCTGTAGATCCTCTTAACCCCCTATTCCAGGGAGGAGCAGCACCCTCAGGCCCCTGGGACGCTTCAGTGTGGAACCCAGAAGTTCTTCGGTCCAAGATCCCAAGCTACCCTCGGGCTCACACCCACTTGCAGAGGTCTCTACGATTCGAGAGGGAAACACCGGGCCACAGCCCTGGGCTCCACTTCCCCACAGTGACTTATCTCTGGCCAGTTGGTTCCCTAAGGACCCGTAATCATCTGCCCAGCGCCCCAGACACACACCCGAGCAGCTGGAACCCATATGAAGCCAACAGACCCCTTCTGTGTGAGAGTCCCTTCAGTGCAGCTCATTCGAGCAACCCTTTCAGAATCGCTTCCTGGAGATGCAAGAAGATAAACCCAAGATTGGGGGGACAAAGACGCTGAAACCATGGGCAGGGTACCAAGCCCCTGCGGCTGACCCGGGGGCAGGGCCATCTCTGCAGCCGCTGGCCATCTCTGTCTGCCTGTGCAGACAATATAGTTGGCCTGCGCCAGAGAAACAGGTAGAGGGTCCCAGAATCCCAACTCCACAAGCAAAAACGTTGGCCCAGAGTCAGGACTGCAGGCCACTGAGCCACACAGCTGCCCTGCGCGCCTCACCTTCGGAAGCACCGCTGGCCACCAGGAGACAGGCAGGCCTACTTGGTAGCCGCTCGGAGGCCATGGCTACAGCCCAGGCTGATAGTTGCGCGAGGGACGGGGTGAGGCGGGGCTCGCCTGCAGGGAGTTGAATGCGCATGCGTGCGGCACGAAGGGCGGGGCTCGCTAGCAGGATGCAAGGGGAGCTGGGGGAAAGACGCGGAACTTGATTGAAGATATGCGCAACTTGCGCGTGCGCAAGACGTAGTGGCTGGGACGCGGGTGTGGGAGGGGCGGGGACGGAGCGGGGGTGGGGCTTGGGCGGAGTCGGGGGCGGGATAAACTACGGGTTGCCGATTGCTCGTTGCTCGAATGGTAGTGGCTACCGGTACAGGCTCGTAGCCTTAGGGTACTTGTCACTTGAGTGCAGCGGGCGGACAGACGTTCCTGAGTCCGAGTCGAGTCTGCCACAGGGCTACTACACCTTGGGCCTTTGCCCGCAAGTGGAGCCCGGCTATATATGTTAGGGAGCCAAGACCGGTCAGGCGGACAGGATGAGGGGCAAGGAGTTGGTCGCATGTGGGCGGGTCTTCCTCTGCGGGTTTGGGAAAGATGCCTGGGTCCTTTGAGTTTTGTATGTTCCTATAGAGGATAGAATGTCGCTTCCTGAACTGTGAACACCTCTGATGGTTGATGTCGAGTTTCCTGAGGAAAAGACCAGATTGATACAGGAGACCAACCTGTACTAAGTGCATGACTGTGGGGCTCCTGTTGGGGCCTAGGAAAAGGAACCAGGGTTCTTTGTTATCTGAGTGGTAATGTTTGAAGATTCACAGGCCAGAAGTCAGACCACAAGCTTGACCTAGCCACAAGGAGAGCCTTCTAGAGCTATAGACTGCCCCATCCTTATTAAATCCCCATTTGTTGACATGAAGCCCAAAATTGAAGGGGTCAGATTGGCTAGTGTTCACATACTCACACAGTTCCACCGTTGTGCTGCCTCCAAAGTAACATTAAGGCACCAGAAATGGCAGCGCCAGCAGTAAGCTTGAGTCTTGAGGAGGAAAGTATATTTAATTCAATGCCCAGGTGTTAGATAATGAATTTTGTAAAGAGACCACCATTCCAGTGGACAGGGCAAATTTTACCCTTGATGAAGAGAGTATGCCGGAAGAAAGAGTGAACAGCACACAAGACAGGAACTGCATTTGATTTTATTCTAACTCAGGTGGTAGCTGAGTCTTTTGCCCGCTGACTGGAGTCCAACTTCACAATTTTATGCAGTTACTAGTCTAAAAAGATTCGACATACAAGAAATGGAGGAAGGGGAAAGCAGCCCCTGACTGAATGAGGGTGACTGTTCCGAGCTAGTGTAGAGAAATGGACCTTTGGGTAAAACAAAGCTTTTACTAGGTAAGGAGAAGTAAACATTTGCATTAAAGTCCTACAAGATGAGGGAGAGAAAAATATTTGAATTCTTAATTCTTTTTTTTTTTTTTTTTTTTTTTTTAGGTTTTTTGAGACAGGGTTTCTCTGTGTAGCCCTGGCTGTCCTGGAACTCACCTGTAGACCAGGCTGGCCTTGAACTCAGAAATCTGCCTGCCTCTGCCCCACAAGTGCTGGGACTAAAGGTGTGGGCCACCACTGCCCGGCTTAGCTACCTTTCTTTACTTTTGTTTTTGTTTGTTTCTTTTTTCTGAGACATAGTTTCTATGTGTAGCCCTGGCTGTCCTGGAACTCACTCTGTAGATCAGGCTGGCTTTTAACTGAACTCTCACTGTGAATGCTAGGATTAAAGGTGTGTGCTACTGTGTGTACCTCCTCTGACAGCTATGTGAGTCACATAGCTGGGGGATGCATACCTAAATAATTCTATGACCTGTGTCCAGAGTGGTGTGTTTGTGAGAGAGCAGAATGTCTGGTTTCCAGTAGAGCCTATGAGAATGCTCAGATGCACGTGGAGTTGCGCATTCAGGACTAAATAGGCAGATGTGACAGACAAGCAGTGGCTGTCCAGAAGCCTCGCTGTGGATCTGACATCCTTAGGCCACCTTCCTTTTGTCTCCTGTGATCAGTGGCATTCTCGGTCTCAGCACATTGCTTCAGGTCAGGCCTAGTGTAGAGTTACTTGCCAAACTGCCTGTTGCTGAGCAGCATTTGGACCCTGTGTGTTCAGGTAGGTGCTGGTACAGTGGCCCCCCAGGCACTTCCTGCTACAGTGAGTAGGCCCTGCCCCTCACCTCAGTATCATCCTTCAGGGCTGACATCTGGGCCTGGACACCTGGACAAGATCAGGGCCACTATGGGGATATGGGAAATAATAGGTTTTGCCACTTGAGGGAGAGCACTGGAGGCCTCTGGGATGTCTCTGGCAAGCTCCATGACCTCGTCATGAGAGAGGCTCAGTGCCCTATCCTGCTCTGTGAAGCTTTCTCTCCAGTCTCCTTCATGGAGACTGGTCCTGTTTGTGAGGCTTATACACCCGAGCCCTCGACACAATGTCCTAGGTCATCAGCTCTATCAGCGAGTGCCCATGTGGGTACTTGGGGAGGGAAAGGTTGAGGACTACATATACAAGGTCAGCTTGTGTTTTGCTAATCTAGAACTCTTGATATTGATGGCAGGTTGTTTGAGCAAGGCATAGTGGTGCAAGCCTTTAATTCCAGTACTTGGGAGGCAGAAGCAGGTGGACCTCTGTGAAGTCAGTCTGGTGTGTATAGTGAGCTCCAGAACGGCCAGAATTACAGAGAACCTGTCAAGAAAAGGAAGGAAAACGAGGCAGTTACTTCTCTTCCATATGCAGAACCTGCTTCTATTGGAATATAAGAGTAGGTGAGAGTCCTTCTGCCCTGCTGGGCTGACCTGTGCTACAAGGCCTCCTGCCCCTGTGACCCCTGCTGCCTCTGTGATTCCTGTTTCAGAGCAGGCCTGGGCCATTTCCGGGACAGCTATGCACATCTAAGAACTTCTTTCTGTCAAACTCACAACCTTCTTACAGCCTGGGCACTGGCTGCAGCATCTGCTCAGTACTGCCTTTTGAGAACACCCTCCGTAGGTGTTGCCCTGAGTGCCACTCTGTTAGTTCAGGCGGCTATCACGTGCTCCTTGGATGTGAGGACTGAGTGTTTGGGGACATGAGGTTCTTTTGGGTTGAGGTGGGGAATCATAATCCTTGCCATGTAAACACTTCTCACGGTGGAGGGAGAGGACCTGCCTAGACATGAGAAGCAGCCCTCAAGTGACCTTCAGGACCCATTGGGGCTCAGGTGGGGTTCTCCTGGACCAAGTAGTAGGTGAGGTCTGGAGCCTTAAACATAAGTCACGCAAAGCTGTACAAAGCAAGCAGAGTGCAGCTGGCAGCCTTGCTGTCATGTATGGGGTTTGTGAAGGTTCCACCACCTAAGGTGGGACCTCTGCAGTGTCAGAGTACCGAAACAGCTAGCCAGCCAGACACTGTCTAACGTGGGCAGGTGATGGCGCTGTGACCTTAAGTAGGGTCATATGGCCAGAAAAGCAGGCACAAAGGTTCCCTGTGAGTGACAAGTCTAGGAGCTTCACTCTGACACCCCTAGATCCATGGGGCGGGAGGGGGCAGATGAGACTTCACAGGTGTGTACCCCTCTCTAGTCTGGAGACAGAGAGCCTCCTCGCTGCCCTCTGAGGATTTAACTGCACTGTGTCCTTTTTTCTTACTTGGAATTGTAAGGCCAACAATAAAAACCAGTCACCATGAAGAAGCAAAGAAGGTTCTGTTCTGGGCCAAAGAGTAAGAGAATCTTGAAGAGAGCTCAAATCCACTTCTCACCCCTGGCAACTGCAGGTCATAGTTACAGCTCAGCTAGAACACAGGAGTGGTGGTGGACGTGGGTGTCTAGGCACACAGGTAAACATGTCCCACCCTGCTATTTTTGCGTTATTGTGTAGACCAGAGTACTAGAGTTGGGATCACAGGTGTGAATTTTCTTTTTTTTTTTTTTTTTTGATTTTTTTGAAACAGAGTTTCTCTGTGTAGCTCGGGCTATCCTGGAACTCACTCTGTAGATCAGGCTGGCCTCGAACTCAGAAATCCGCCTGCCTCTGCCTCCCAAGTGCTGGGATTAAAGGTGTGCGCCACCACTGCCCGGCCGTGAATTTTCTAAGAACTGGTGCTGGTTCTCTCTGATCCTCTTAGTCTTTTACTGCCCTTGTCATAGAGCTTGTCATGACTCGGGCGCTAAGCGGCAGAGCCTCTACTGACTGAAGAGATACAGAGCAATTAGATGGGAGCAAGCATAAAGGTGAGTGGCTGGTTAATAGGCCTCAATTTCGTCAGAAGCCTGGCTGCTCTGTTTTTATTTCCTGCTGTCGCTGAGGGCTGAGTGGGCAGCTGGCCAACTTCCTTATTTCTAGGATGCAGAAAGCATGGCTCATGTATTGTAAGCCACTCCAGAACACACCAACAAGCTGATGTACCAGCATGTTTTTGTTTTTGTTTTTCTGAGACTGGCCCAGAACTCTGGAAGCTCCTGGAGATGGGTAGAGCCACATCTTGTTAGTTATGCATCTCTTTTTTCCTTTTTCTTTTTTTTTTTTATTATTTATTTAAATCACATTGTAATTTGCTTGTTTACACAGAGGTTATAAACACAAAAAAGGCAGGATGTGGGGAAGGGAATGGCACCGGAGCATAGGTGTTCAGGGGGAGTACAGATACCTTTCAGAACAGGGTATCAGCTGGGTGTAGGTTCAGGGGACAGATCACTATGGCTCTGCCTATGATTCACTTGTCCTTATCTAAGTTGGTACTGTCCACTGAGGCTGCCTATTTATAAGACCTATGACTACTAGGTCTGGTAAATTTCCACAGAAGCTGCCTGTTTACAATAGCTTATAGCCTTCTGTTTTCAGTGTTTTTCCACATAGACCCAAGAATTTGTGTTAGCATGTATGTCAGGCCTATTGCTGACTTTAGGCCTATGGCTGATTTTAGGCCTTTAGTGTATATGCAGGGCTGCTCCTGACATTTCCTCCCTTCTCTAAGTATAGAAGGGCCTTGGTGATTCTATTCTTGCGAAGGCGGGCATAAAGGCCTGACCTCCAATAATTGAAAGGGACTTTGTAATGGCTGTGGTCCTCCCTCCTGTTGTTGTCTAGTGAGGCATGAGGGCCATACCCATTCCGATGTCTTTTTCCTGGAGAGGGAATACTTTTGACATCAACCCCTAATGCATCTCTTTTTTAAAGAAAATTTTATTCATTTACTTTTTAAAAAAAGATTTATTATGTATACAGCATGTATGCTTGCAGGCCAGAAGAGGGTACCGGATCTCATTATAGATGGTTATGAGCTACCATGTGGTCGCTGGGAATTGAACTCAGGACTTCTGGAAGAACAGACAGTGCCATCTCCAGCTCCATTCACTTAACTCCTTCTCCCTCCTTTCCTCCAAGTCCTTCCCTTCCACCCCACCCCTACCTATTCGTATCTCTTACCCTAAACCTAAACTTCTTGTTGGGACCCCAAAGATGGACTTGAGAAGCCTCTGAACAGGGTCTCATTGTGTAGCCTTGGCTCTTCTGGAACTCTGGAACCAGGCTGACCTCAAACTTACAGAGATTCACTTGCCTCTGTGTGTGTGTGTGTGTGTGTGTGTAAGAGAGAGAGGGGGCAAGTACTGAATACAGGCCTGGGGATTTAGGGGCTGGGTGTTGTTTATTAGTTTTTTAAATGTATGTTCTGGGGTTGCACTTGTGATTTCAAGGTACTTGTCCACTGAGCTGTCTCCCCAGCTCCTTACTTTCCTCTTCCTTCTGTAGCTGGCATTTTGGGGATGACTTGTTAGGACTGTCAAAGGGCAGACTTTGAACCAAACAGTTTGGTAAGGCTGCTGACGCAAAACAGGACTTTCACTTCAAAGTGAGTAAGAGATGTTTGTTCTAAACCAAATATAAGTGACCATGGTCCAAGAACACCAATCAGGTTGCCTCGAATGGGTTCCAGTGTAGGAGTGGGTACATGAACTATAGTTATAAAACAAAAAGTCATAAATGGAGGCATTTGCCAGATACATTGGTATGGGATGGGCACCAGATAGGAAGGTAGATAACTGGGAAATCTCTGCTGTAGATTTCAGATGCTGTCTGATAACATTCTTCGCTTTTGAGTTGGTAGACGTGAAAGTTAATCATTTCAAAGGTTCTTCCTGATAGAAGGATGGTAGGTCAGAGACAGAGGTGGACAATGAGTAACTACAAAGGGAGCTAAAGATAGCCCCAGATAATTTGGCTCTGGATCTGGAACGTTTCCACTCTACACATTAATCATGAGATTCTGCTCATTCAGTAAGCCTTGTAGAATCTTTTTTTTTTAAATTATTTTTATTTTTATACATTGGTGTTTTGTCTGTATGGGGGAAATCAGCTCACCTGGCACTAGAGTTATAGAAAGTTGTGAGCTGACATGGAGATACTGGAAATTGAACCAGGGTCCTCCAGAAGAGCAGCCAGTTATCTTAACACTGGGCCATCTCTCTCTCTCTCCCTGCCTTGTAGAGTCTTTAATGTATGTGTGGCTTTGTTTCCGGGATCTTGAGTTTTCAGGGCTAAGCAAAGTTGTTCTTTCTCCCTGCCCACTCCCATCTCCCCATCTACATCTAAGGGTGTAAGGGTCTGAGAATCACTGAAAGAAGAATCCAGTCTTGAATAGTATGCAAAGACAAAGAGTGTTTGTTCTGCAGAAACTCTGCATGCAGGAGTCAACCATCCAAGCAAAATGGTGGCCCTGAGGGAAGCTCACAGCGCCCTTTTAAAGCCAGCTAGGGTTTTCCAGGTCTAGTTGGGTCACCTTCATCACGAGTCATTGAGTTTATGGTATGGAATATTTGTATACTCTTGATTGGTTTGTACTCAAGGGAGAGAGGGTTACCTTCTAGGGATTTTTTCCATATCTGTTGTAAGCCCCCAGCCAGGGGAGTCGCTGATTGGCTGCCCTTTTTCTGCAGTTTTCCCAAGAAGCCTGGGCTGTCCTAGAAATCGAAGTTTAAGGCCTAACATGGCTGCCTGCTCTAAAACGGAGTGAGTTAGGCCCTTCCTCCCAGGGAAGGCTGAGAAGTGATCACGGTCAAAGTGAGGAGGCTTTCTAGGGTGTGGTTCCCTAAATGACCTGGACATGGGTGCTACAGAGTGCCCACCCCACACTGTCCTGCGGAAACTCCATGTGTGGCCGTGGCTCAAGACATGGGCAGGTAAACTGTTTTATGCTGACACAGACGCTTAGAAGAGAGAAATGCTGATGGTCAGGGCCCATGGGGCTTGTGAACCTGGTGGAACATCGATTTGAAATAGGTACTTAGAAGCTGCGTTTGCTGAGCCTGTGAGAAGGCTCAGTGAGTAAAGGCCAGCAAGCCTGACCACCTGAGTTCCACTCCTAGAACTCACATGATGGCTGAAGAGAATGGACTCCCACAAGTTCTTCTTGATCTGCATGTGTGCATACACACACAAAATAGAAATAAAATTTTAAAGTGTAAAAGAAACGTTTTAACTAAAAAGCATTCCCCACTGAGCCCACAAGATAGCTGGAATGATTGCTCTTTTTGTTTTTTCGAGACAGGCTGGTCACAAAGATCTGACTTCTGCCTTTGGAGAGCTGGAATTAAAGGCATGCACCACCACCACTAGGCTACTTTTTATTATTTGTCCAAAGCCTCTGAACATGTATAAGAGAGTTTCTAGACAAGGTTAATGGATGTGAGAAGTCCACACTAAACATGGGGGTCCCATTAATGTAGTCTGGGGTCCCGAAAACCACAAAAGGAGCTGAGCCCCAGCGTTCAAGGCTGGCTCAGCTTCCTGACTGAAGGTGCAGTGTGAGCAGCTGTCTCATGCTCTTGCTTCCTGCCTCCCACCATGGTGGGCGGCATCCTTGAACTGTGAGCCAGATAAACCCCCGGACGTGCTTCTGTCCGGCATTTTGCCACAGCAATGAGAAAAGTAACAGACTGTAAGTAATGCAGGAGCGAAGCCCAGCATCTCCGCCTTCATTTCTCTCACACTGTTGGTCATCTGTTTATAACTTCAGGTCAACATGGTAATCATTCAAGGCTGTGCATCTAACCTCTTGTGTTCAAGAGGGAAGAGACAGAGGTAAGTCATGGTCCTAATCCACAATCTTAGGTCACCAGATAGTAAAAGACCCCAGGTGGGGGTGGTGGTAATGGTGGCACACGCCGCCTTTAATCCCAGCACCTGGTAGGCAGAGGAAGGCAGATCTCTGAGTTTCAGACCAACCTTGTCTACAGAGGGAGTTCCAGGACAGCCACAGAGAAATCCTGTCTCAAAAAAACCAAACAAACAACACAGCTTCATGTGGATCCGGCTGCTTCGGGAGCAGAAGTGACCACTCCTGAGAACCACTGCCCCCTCACGCACTGACTTCTTTGAACCACTCTGCAGCACCAGAGATGAGACAGTGGGTGGAAGGACCACCTCTACACAAGGACTGGTGTTTTTTTTTTTTTTTTTTGTTTTGGTTTTTGGTTTTTTTTTTTGGGGGGGGGGGTTGAGATAGGGTTTCTCTGTGTAGCCCTGGCTGTCCTGGAACTCACTCTGTAGACCAGGCTGGCCTCAAACTCAGAAATCTGCCTCCCAAGTGCTGGGATTAAAGGCATGCGCCACCCCTGCCCTGCATAACTGTTTAGTTATGCAAACATCTTACCTCTTACCCGGTTCTTAACATAAACCTAAAATCCATGTAAGTATCCCCAAAAGGATTTGAGGGTGACTGAGCCTCTTAACTGCTTCCTCTTCTAGTCATGATCAAATCTCTTCTCTCTTCTCACCATCGGTTAGCATTACATCGGTCCAAGTGACTGGTTTGGCCTATTGGGGAGCTTTGAACCTTTGCCAGAGTTGCATCCTGGATTCACCTCCAAAACAGGGCTCCCTCCAGCAGTGTCCAGCAAGGGCACCTCTATGAAGGTGACATGATCTTACCACATTTCAGTTCTGTGGATCTGTGTGTGATTTGGCATACATGAGCATGTTTGGTTTGGTTTTCCCTATACAGGGTTTCTTTCTGGACCCCTAAATGTTCTGGAACTCACTTTGTAGATCAGGCTGGTCTCAAACTCACAGAGATATGCTTGCTTCTGCCTCCTGAGTGCTGGGATTAAAGGTGTGCACCACCACAGCCTGGTGATGTTTTTTAAAATACACTGTATATTTTCCATATCTGCATTTTTTTAAGACTATGAAAGTTGTGATACAAATAACTTAAACGGGCCTTAAGTTGTGGAGCTTGTTTCCGTTCCTGGGATGGTCCTGTGAGGCATTAGAGCCATCCCCTGGGAGCTCTGCCATCTCAGGTGCTTCCTCAGGGTGGGCAAGCATTCCACTGCTAGGCTGCTGCCTAGCCCTCATTTTAACAGGGATCTCACTAAGTTTTCCTTTATAGTTCAGGCTGCCCTTGAATTTATGATCCTCCTGACTTGTACCAGCGGTTTCTTTCTGTTTTTAAATTTATTTAGGCATGTGAGTGTTCTGTCTGCATGTACACCTGCATGAGGGCATCAGATCACATTACAGATGGTTGTGAGCCATCATATGGTTGCTGGGAATTGAACTCAGGACCTCTCAAAGAGCAGCCTCTTAACCACTGAGCCATCTCTCCAGCCCCAGCTCTTTTCTGTTTTAGTCCCAAGATGGTCTCATGTCATAGCCCAGGCTGTGTAAAACTCTCCTCGCTCTAACTCTGCCTCCTAAAGGCTGAGATTGTAAACGTTGGTCTCTGTGATTATTTTGTTCCCTGGTTCTAATGTTGCTCTGGAGTGAGCACAAGTAGGACATTGGAAAAGTGAAGAAAAGACTTAGAGTTGCAGTCACAGGTGGCAGATGCAAGCTTAATACAGGCTATGCTAAGGGCAAGAGGAGATGGTGTCACAGGTGGGTGTCAGAGGCTTGTCTGCTGTCTGAGACTGGGGCCATCTTGGCTCTGATGGTACAGAAACACCTTCAGCATCCTGGCTAGCCATCCATAGGGAGCCTACTTGCCCAACAGTATCAAGTGTGAGTACATGGTGAGATTGTTTCACTAGATAGCATGACAAGGTCTCCTAGCCAAGATTCCAGAATGCAAAGGGACAGTGTGACATTTGATAAATCTCCTGCAGCAACTGAGAAAACGTTTGCAATAAGCTGCAGCACTAAAGATTGCAATGCAAAATGAATAATAAAGTAAGCAGGAAATAGCTCAGTCAGATGACCTGAGTTGGATCTCCAGAAACCACATAGACAACAAAATAGGAAAAGCCAGATATGGTGGCTCACTGGGAGAAACAGGAATTCCCAAGGGTTGCTGATCAGCTAGCCTAGCCTAAATAGTCCCAAACCAGTGAGAGATCCTGTCTCAAAACAAAACAAAAAACAACGTTGATCAGGGCTGCAGAGACGCCTCAGCAGTTAAGAGCACTGGCTGTTCTTTCAGAGGACCTGGGTTTGATTCCCAGTACCCATAGGGCATCTTACAACCATCTGTAACTCTAATTCCGAAAGATAACTACACCCTCTTCTGACCTCTCCCCACCAGATATGCAGGTAGTACAACGACATACATGCAGACAAAATAGGCATACACATAAAACTGTAAAACAGAAAGACAAGGCAGCTAAACTAAACAGTGCTTAAGGCTTGATACCTGAGTTGACCTCTGATTTGTTCTACAGTTTTGAGGCAGGGTGTCTTGTGTAGCCCTGACTATCCTGGAACTCACTATGTAGACCAGGCTGGCCCAGAACTCACAAAGAACAATCTGCTTCTACTTCTCAATTGCTGGGATTAAAGGCATGGGCCACCACATCTGGCTTAGAAATTATAACAGGCAAGTAACAAATTCCCCTGGATGGCCTGAAGTCCCCTTCCCCAGCTCCACCCTTAACGCCCTCACTACCTTCCAGTAGCGTACATACCAGCTGACCCCCAGTCTGCAACACAGCAATGCCTACAAAGAACTTTCCAGGTCTAAACCAGAGCAAGGCTTTGCCAGGTTTTTATTTCTGCCCTGTGTAAAGGTGCCAATATTCTCTTTACTGGGATTTCAGGGTTTTTTATCTTATGCATATGGATGTTTTGCCTGTATGTGCATCTGTAGCTCAGTTCCCTAGAACTGCTGTTACAGGTTGCAAGCGGTCATGTAGGTTCTGAGAACCAAACCCAGGCCCTCTGGAAGAGCAGTCAGTGATCTTAACCACTGAGCCATCTCTCAAGCCATCAGTATTTTAACTAATTCTTACATGTAATTTTTAATGTTTTGCCTGTATGTCTATGTACCATGTGAGTGCCGGTTTCCTGGGAAAGCCAGAAGAAGGCATCAGTTCCTCTGGAATTGCAGTTACAAATGGTTGTTAAGCACTATGTAAGCCGGGCAGTGGTGGGCATGCCTTTAATCCCAGCACTTGGGAGGCAGAGGCAGAGGCAGGCGGATTTCTGAGTTCGAGGCCAGCCTGGTCTACTGAGCGAGTTCCAGGACAGCCCGGACTACACAGAGAAACCCTGTCTCGAAAAAAAAAAGCACTATGTAGGTGCTGGGAATCAAATCCAGGTCCCCTGGAAGAGCAGTTAATGCTTTTAACTGTTGAGCCATGTCTCTAGCCCCAGGCACCAATATTTTAAAAACAACCTAAAGGTACTTCAATAGAGACTCAGTAAGGAGCGACAGCATGAGAAGGATATCACTTAAAAGTGCCAGCTCTTTGGGAGGCAGAGGCAGGCGGATTTCTGAGTTCGAGGCCGGCCTGGTCTACAGAGTGAGTTCCAGGACAGCCAAGGCTATACAGAGAAACCCTGTCTCGAAAAAACAAAAAAAAAAAAAAAAAAAAAAAAAAAAAGTGCCAGCTCTCAGGGGTTCACCAGAGCAGACACAGCCGCCGCCTCTGCAGCCTCCCACTGCAATGCAATGCCTGAGGTGCTTATGTGTTTTAAGTGCAAGGCAAAGGATGGATGGATGGGAGTACTGGGTGAGGCAGCAAATGTCCACCAGGTAGCACAGGGAGCCTTGGCACCTGCAGTGCAGATGAGCTGGAGGTGGCTGTGTGTCTGGCATGTCCAGAACCCCCTTCAGGAATCTGTGAATCAGGCAGGTGCCAGCCTGGACTTGAAAGAGACAGTCTGACTTGTGAGGCAGAGGCAGGCGGATTTCTGAGTTCGAGGCCAGCCTGGTCTACAGAGTGAGTTCCAGGACAGCCAGGGCTATACAGAGAAACCATGTCTCAAAAAACCAAAAGAAAGACAGTCTGTACCGACAGTGGTCAAAGGGAGACCAGGAAGAGTGGTCTGAACAAGGCCAAGTGTTCATTTCAGATGTCTTCACCCTGTTGACGTTGTCCAGATTTGGATGGGATATGTTATGCGGGCAGAGCTACTACTCTGAGAAGGGTGGTTACCAAGAGATTGGAAAGTAAAGAAAAAAAAAAAAAAAAAAAAGCCAGCTCTGGAGCAGCAGGTCAGCAAGCTTGCCTGTCAGCCTCAGCGGCCCCTAGGATGGAAAGGCAAGGCGGGGCCCAGGATGATATCATCCCAAATGAGCCTTGCTCTTTGCAGCCCACTACCTGACAGCCTCACTCACCATTCCCATGTGCTGAACACACTAGGGCAGAATGGGCTCAGGGAGCTGTGGAACTGAGGTGACTAGAGAGGGACCTCACCTCAGCTTCTCCTGCATTTCATGGGTAGAGGGGCCCTCCTAGCTGGCACAGGTTCTGAGGAACAAAGCCTGTGTCCCAGTGCACTGTGAGTAGCAGCCCAGGCCTTGGGAGGGTGGGACATGGAGAGGGAGAGGAACAGACAAAATTATCATTGTGAAGCTCCTAAATGTCCATCTGGGTTCAGGCACCCACAGAGGCCAGGGTGGGAGCACCTGGGATGGGGGAGGGTCTGCTGGGAGCTGTAGGCACCTATAGCTCATAATGATCAGGACATGAAGGAGGACCTCAGCCTTCTCCCTGTTCCCTGGAAAGCCTACAGGATGACTGTGGCCCACACATACCCCAGTAGGAAGTCTTTGCCACACTCCCAGCCCCATGCAGGTGAGGACAGCAGCCCGGCCTTTATATTGTAACGGTTTATTTTAAACTCAGCCTCCACTCAGGCCCAAAGTCCCCGCCGCTGCTGGCCAGGTGAGGACAATGTTTCCTTAGAGCCCACTGCAGTTTTCTGGGAAGCTGCCCACTGTCACCACACCAAGGGGCAAGCTGGGGCCAGATGCACTAAAGAGGGGCTGCACAGCAGGTCTTCCTGCAGACAGTGGGCGATTGCCACTCACTGGGCAGTTCTACTCTACCTGTGTTATTGCATTTATACGCTGTTAAACTCAAGGGGGTGTTGGGTGCAGGCAGGAAGGACAGCATTGGGAATATTGGGCAGGCAGAACTGTAATGTGGCTCCTCTATGTTTCCTGCCTCCCAACCAGGCTTTCAGCACCACCCCCTCCCCCAGAATCAGTTGGCTGCTCTGGGCAGGAAGTAAGGTGGTCCTAGCCTCAAGAGCTCTCCTGGGGCACACATTAAAAAAAGAGGGGGTGGGGCCCCCACCGCAACTTCAGCTGTTAAGCTTTGCTTTTTCCATTCAACCAGGACAGGGACAGTGGGTAGAGGTAGCTCTGCAGATCTGAATCCCACCCTCAGGTCAGTCCCCCAGCATCAGGCCCAGACAAACTGCTCCTGGTTGCTCAAAAGACAAGTGGGGAGAGTAAAACAGCCATGCCCTTTAATATCCCCACAGGTCCAGCCTATTCCAGCATTTATCTTTCAGAGGCCACACCCAGCATCTATTCCTAGTTGTCTTGCCCAAGCTATCCCCTTTGCCCCATGCTAGTGCTTCCTGCAAACTGCATAGCTGGGCTCCTACCCCAGAACTACTTGGGAGAGGGTGTGCTGGGGTCAGTGGAGGTGGGCTCACTGTCTATTTCTTTCCTGCTGCATGGATGTATGTAGCATACATATACATGTGTGTGTGTATGTGTGTGTGTGTGTGTTGTGTGTGTTGTGTGTATACATATAGATAAATATCTAGGACCTTGCATGCACTATATATTCAGGTCTGTACAGAAAGTGGCTTGTGCCCTGACCTGGACACCAGGTATCATTTTTTCCGGGCTAGGAAGGCTACACCAAGAATTAGGGCTATGGTGGCCATGGCCACACCCCCAGCCACCAGCAAAGGGGTCAAGTTCTCACAAGGCCAGGGACCTCGGCCTCCAGTGTTGGACTCGTCCTCCTCTGCCCATCCCCAGGACCCTTGGGCTCTGAGGTTGCATCAGGACTGCTGGGGGCTGCCGCCCCGTGGGAGCTGGCTTCAGGTTGCTGTGATTGTTGAGAAGTACAGGATCTGCCTTGGCTGGTGTCTTCTTGGTAGTGGCTGGCCCAGGGGCTGCTGGTTGCTCCTGCTTCTCTGCTTGGGTGTCCTTCTTCACAGGCTTGGTCAAGGGAGCTTTCCCATCAGCAGCTGGAGTGGCCTTGGCCTCAGCTGTGGCCTGAGGCACCTTGGTGTCTGGCTTGGGGCTGCTGGCTGACTTTCCTCGGGACTCCATGATGATTTTTGCTGGCGGCTGGTTTTGGGCTTGTGTGACTGGCAGGTGGCTAGACCACAGTGGCTCAGGACAGCTCACCTCTGGGCATTATATGGGTCTGGAGGGAGACACAAGTGAGATGGTGACAAGGGACAGCACCCCTTCTGTATAGCTCATCTGCCCCTGTCCCTGTAGGGATAACGGTCCCAATTCCCTGAATTCTCTAGGAGCTCCAACTGAGGAGCATCCTGTGGGTCTACTCCCCCTTCTTCCAAGGCCTGGCCTCTATCTCCTTTTGACCATTCTTGGAGAAGCCCCTCCAACTCCTGAGACCAAAGACCTCAGTTTCCTAACCTATAATCCAGTCTCGCCTCACATGCACTGTGTCTATCCCACAGTGGGGGTAGAGAGGCTCTGTTGTAGAAATATGGATCTAACCCTACAAACTGGAAGAGAGAGTATTTGCTCAAAGGATACAGGCAGGAGTCATGGCGAGCGCTGTCAGAGCTAAGTGCTACATGCTATCTCCAGAGCTTGTTGCTATTTCACAGAATGGGATGCTATGGTGACTTGATCTCAGCTTGAGGAGAGACTAAGAGGAAAGGAAGGACAGGGAAAGAGCCCGAAGTCTGGGTTCTCAGACTCTGTCAGAGGGAGAGTAGATCCAGGTCACCAGGAAGTGATAAAATGGAGGCAGAGAAGCCATTAGGGGATCTGCTAGCCTGTGCTTCTGGTCAGCCATCTGCCCCACCCAGCTTCGATCCAGTGCCCTTTCCTCAATACTGGTCACAGCGTCATCCAGCTCAAGGGCAAGAGTTCCTTGCTGAGCTCAAGGCTGTGTGCCACAGGAGCCGAGGGTCCCTGGCAGCAATGCCTGGGGCAATACAGAATAAAGACCTCACCCTGATTCTATGTGTCCTAGCTGGGGAGACTGAGGCCTCCCCACCCTGCTGCACAGAGGCTCCTGTCTGGAAGAACCAGGGCCACCTGTCTGCCTCCACCCCAGGAGGACAAATGGCCCATGTGAGGGGAGGGGGAGCCACTTTGAGAAGCTCAAGTTCCAAGCCCCTCTACCTGACACAGTGAACACACCGAAGGTCATTTGAAGGTCACACTGTGATGGAGATAACCAGTACAGAAACCCAGGTGCTGCCACCTCCCAGGAAGCTCCTCCACGTTACATTTCGGGAGAGGCCTTAGCCACTGAGCATCAAGTTTACACAGAGCAGTTAACTGCCCTTGGTTATTTTCAGCTTACACTTACATCCTATTCTTCCAACTGCCTCTTCTGCCTCTCCAGGGCTGCTGAGCCCGGAGAGTAAGGTGCTCACGCTACAACCCCAGTGACCTTCAAGGCCAATGCACTACTGCTTGGCCACTAGACTCAGCGCCCCCAATCCCACCCTACCTCCCTGTCCTTGCCCGTCCTCAGAAGGGTCTGTCACCTTACGTCTTCTTTGGGGCCTCCAGCTTCTCGCTGCGCATTCGCTTCACGGGATGACAGCGGGCGGTGGCTGCGGATACCGAGGAGTGCTCAGGAGTTTCCCACAATGCAGCACTCCGGGCGCAAGACAGCAGGACCAGAGGCAAGGGGCGGGGACAGCTGCGTAAGCGGGGCCACGCCTGCTACACCCTGGGAACCCGGAGGTAGGGGTGAGATGGGATGTCCCTATGCCTAGCTTCATTTCTCACATCTGAGGAGACGCAACCAGAAGGCGGAGCAAGGTTGCCTGACTGTATCCTATCCAGACTGTGAGTTAGGAGTCTGCAAGGGTGGAGTCCTGGGCAATGCTGGTCTGCACAAAAAACCTGGCTAGTTTCTAGTTTCGTTGTCGGTCCTCTCCCCAACGTCTCACCCCAAGCACAGACTCTTAAAGCAAGCATCTATTTAGAATATTTATTTATCTTTTACATGACAAGACACAAAAAGTTACAACTTCTTAAAACTCTTCAAAAGAAAAAAATATAATTCTGTAAGCAGCAGCAGCAGCTTTCAAGGTACAGACATAATAGGAGGGGCGGCTCCCAGGAGCAACCGTGAACTAGGGGCAGCCCAGACTTGAGCCCCAGGTAGTGTCACTGGGAAGGGGCCTCCATGGAGGGGGTTGGGCTTGAGGGACACAGCACCAGCACTTCAGTCAATCACCAAACACAATCACATGGCCAGGGCAGGGGAGGACTGCTTTGATTCAGAACAGAGGAGCCAGGGCTGGAAGGGTGGGGCTTTCCAAACATGGACAGAGGCCCAGAGAGCTGGGAGGCCCAGGCTCCATACTGGCCTTCATGCCTGCCCTTCCCCCACAAGCAATCTCTGTCCAGGAATAGGGCTCTATCCAAAGAGTTACCAGGCTGGAGAACTAAATTATTGGACGGGGTCAGCAATAGAGTCCTGAGGCACAAACAGCACACAAGCACAGGGTGCCTGACTCCATGGGGAAAGGCAACTGTGCCCTTATGGGCCCATCCATCCCCAAGCAGCCTGACCAGCTGACTGCTGGGGTGGGGGAGCAAACTGCCCACCACAGGCACACAAAGACCTCAAGCAATCTGGGTCCCACATGGTGGGGATCCAAAGGCTCAGCAGGAAGATTATGTGTGGGGTGCCTGGGACGACACTTGAATGTGGCAGCACACCCAGCCTAGGAATCCTAGCTTGACATGAGGCTAAGACACTCCGAGCCTCCTGTAAGGCTGGCTGGGGAGGCAGAGTGGAGTCCTGGATGAGGTGGGAAGAGCAGCAGGGGCAAAGACTGATGGACGGAGGACAGGCAGAGCCACATGGGCACAGCTAACTCAATAAATAATTCTGGGTATATGTGGGTCCCCTTTGTAGACCAGGAGAGCCCAGAGACCAGAGCCAGTGGACTACAGGGTAGGGTCTGCCTGCCCAAACCAGGCCTGGGGTCCCCAGCCCAGAGACCAGCTCTGTCTCATGGGTGTTCAGGCCAGGTGGGACCAGGTTGAGGTACAAGGATGGGACAGAACTGGCTCGACAGGACTGGCTTGAGGAATGTACAGATTTCTGCATTTTCTACATAAATAAGACCTTGATCCCAATTTTTTGTCCCTTCAGGACCACACGGGGGCCTATGTGTGTACCACCCATGTGGACCCTACACCCTCCCCTTGCCTTCCTGTTTGATGGGAGGACTGGGAAGAGACCATTCCTCCTCAGGCTTGTGCTGGTCACCCTGTTCTGGCCCCTGCCCATAGGCTGGTGAGAAGCAGCCATGGGCTCAGGCCTGGGGTTCTTGCAGCAGCCCCAGCAGGGACTCAGCGATGCCCAGAAAGTAGACCACCTGGGCGATGCCAAACAACGGGGCAATGACCAGTGCACGGCAGTATGCACCTTTCAAGAAGGCTGAGGGACCCTCATGTCTCCAGATCTTCCTGTAAGTGAAGAAAAAGTCAGAACTGGTACCCAGCCCACCCTGTCCCAGCCCTATCCCAGCTCATGGGACCTGGCCGACCTTGCACAGTCCAGAAACCCGGAGTAAGTGTCCTCATTGACACCTCGCTCAAGTGACTGAAGCCGAGTCTTCACCACTACAAGAGACATATGAGTCACTATGGGGGCTCCCAGCCCAACGCCCAATGGTTGGGGACCCAGCCCTAAGCACTGACCATCACAAGGGTTGACAGCCACGGCGGCCGCACTCCCAGCCACGCAGCCTGCCAGGAAGGACACATAGAAAGGTGACTTCTCCTCAGAAGATGGGCGGCCCAGCTGATTCAGGTTGGCAAACAGGGGGAAATAGACAATGGAGAAGGGGACATCCCTGTTGGGAGGAAGGAGTGATGCTGGTGGGAGGGGAGGAGCTAGCAGGCAGACCTCCTTTTCCCATATGCCCGTCTCTCTACCTGAGTAGCGTGGCCCCCAGTCCCTTGTAGAGGCCAGCGATGCCGTGATTCCGCAGCAGGTCACGGGTCAGCTGGGTGGCTGTGGGTCGAGGAGCGGCTGGAGCCTCTACTGAGGGCTGGGCACCTCCCTGGGCTGAGAGCTGAGCCTGGGCAGCCAGGATCTTCCTCTGAGCAGCTGGTGAGAAAGGATCTCTGGTCTCTTCCTCCTGGCTTGGGGAAGGGGCAGGGGACAGGGTCTAGCTGTTGTCCCCACCCAGGCTCTTTCCCCTCCCTGCACCTTACCAATGCGGCCTGCATCTTGCAGCTGGATCTTGAGCATCTCCATGGGGGTGGTCACGATCACCTGGCAGGTGCCAGCCCCGCAGCCTGCCAACATCTCCTTAGGCAAGGTCAGCTTCTGTCTGTAGGGCAGGGGCAGGACTATGATTGAGGTGATGAGGAACAATTCCCTACATGGGTCAGGGACAGTCTGATTCACTGGTGTAAAGGGGGATGGGAACTGTGGAGGTCCCGTGGGGGCACAGCCTTGGGCTCCAGACTCTCCAGCAACAGGCATCCAGCCCAAAGGACAGATGGTCTCATACGCAAGGGGCTCAGAAAGAGAAATGGGGAACAGAAGGGGCCAACCTCGTACCCCCACACTCCAGTGATGGGGTAACTGTTCAATGCCCCCAAATTCTGGCAGCAGACAGTGGCTAGGGGCCAAGAGCTACTGACTCAGCAGCTGCCTTGCAACTCCTCACTCGGGCAGCAGGGAAGTACCCGCCCCCACAAGGTCAGAGATGTTGAGCAAAGGGGCTGAGGTAGAAGAGCCTCTGGGGTCTGTTATCAGTCTAGGGGACTGCTGGGGGGATGGGTGGGATTAGCAACACACCCTTCCTTAGGACCTAGGCCCCAGCAGCCAGCGTGGCCGAGCCTCTCACCCATCCTTGGAGAGTTGATGTCTGAAGAAGTCATTAGCAGCCAACTTGATAGCCTTCTCAGGGGTGACCAGGGTCAGGTTAACTGCTGCTCCTGTGGGGCATCTGAGGGTCAGCTGAAGCTTGGGGGACACAGGCAAGTCAGGTGGGGGATAGACTTGCTGTGTAGCTTGGGTTAGGGAGGCTGTGGACTAGTGCTTGCTTTGCTCCACACTGGCAAAGCCCTGCCTGGCACTCCTTGGCTTCAGCCTCCTGCCCTCTCACCCACATATGGGTTTGTTTTGTGCCAGGCAGGCAGGAACCAGGCAGGATGGGGTGGCGCTGTGTCCTCCCTCCCAGCATTCCACCTCCATCTGTCTCTGGCTTTGGCAGAACAGGGAGCCTCTCCTAAGAGGCAATGAGGAACCCCCAGAGACTACGGTGGGCCTTCCTCCTCGGAACAGGTTTCCCACTGGCAGGACAGCAGTATGGGTCAGGGCTCAGGGAAGGCTGTGGATGGCTGGTCAGAGCTGAGGGCTCAGGGCTACACAGCATCTGGGCAAATCCACCCTCAGGGATTGTTTTCTAAGCTGCTTTGTTTAATGCCCCTGGTCTCTAGGCACAGATGTGGTCCTGCCTGTCACATAAAGTAGTGGAGGAGACCTGAGCCACTAGGATAGAGAAAAAGAAACAAAACCTGTCCTGCTCTACCAGTAGAAGATAGCAGGGTGTTCAGGTGAGGGTTGAGACCTGCCACCCTGCAGAAGACTATCCCCTCAAACATCCAATCCCCCCAGCAAGAAGGGTTGGCAGATGCCTCCATTGTGCTCAGGTGCTACCAGCACCACATAAAACATCTATACTTCCAGAGCAAGCCCAGGCACGCATTCCTGTCCCTGCTCCCAGCCAGACCCGTCTGCCGCCCATCCTGAGCCTCACCCCTGTACATGCCGAAGTAGCCCTCGGAGCGGATGGTCTTGATGAGGCAGTCAGACCTGTAGTCAAGGGGATGGCAATTAGCTGTGGCCAGCTGGACCCCGGCCCTGAGTCAGGCAAGGGCAGCCAGTGCTGTCTCTACCCACTATGCTCATCCAAGGCTGCCAGAGAAGCCAAAGACTCTGTCAGCGATGGGATCTTTCTCAGGCCTGCCCTGTGATTTTTCCCTTTCACCAAATCCAGGGGTGCAGGAGCAGAGATCAGAGGTGGAAGCTGCACCCTCACCCCTGCTAGGCAGCTGTCACTCACATGCTGGCATACATGCGCTGGCCATTCTGCTGGTTCTGCAGCCGTGTCTTAGCCAGGTCGATGGGGAACACGCAGGTGACCCCGATTAGCCCAGCGATGCCACCATTGATGAGCTTGGCCGGCAGGCTGTGTATGCAGGGTCAAGTGTCAGGATTAACATCTTCAACCACAGGACGGAGGGGTAGGGAGGTCATGCTGGGGAGGGGGTGAAAGCCAAGACCGAAAGCCCAGAGATTGGGGTCCCTCTGACCTGATCTGCTTATCAGCCATTTACACCAAGTGAAGCAGGAGGCTGGCTCAGGCCGGGCGGGCGATGTAAGTGGAGGCACTGATGGGGAGGGGCCGATGAGGACGATGTGGGTGGCTGGCGGTGGTGGCTGATGGTGGGGGAGGGGATGTCCTCACCTTCAGAGCAATTTCAAGACTTCTGCCACCTGAAAGAAAGGAGGACAGAATGAGTGGTAAAAGGGGCCTATCAGAGAAAGAAGCCCCTCTACCTGCCCACCGTCTCACAAGGGATTGAAACCCTCACTCCCTAGACCCCATGCTTCAGGCTGCAGCCATCAAGGTACCCTGAGGATACACTGAGGGGTGGGTGGAGGAAGAAAGGGAGGCCACCCATCCCTGGGGCCACCTGGCTTCACTTCAATGCCCTCCCCGTGGCGTCCTCCCAGGCAGCCAGGAACTCACGCTCACACCGCTCACACGCATTTGCTCACGCACAGAAGGCAAGCTCCAGCTTTTAAAGGGCCAGATGCCTTTTAATGCAGTGGTACTTGGACCCCAGACTTGAGCTGTGGTAACCAGTTCCCATCCTTGAGCAGAGGCAGCTAGCACCTGCCGTTTTCAGTGGAATGGGGAGGGAGTGGTTTTTACTTTGTGAAGCTCCGGGGGGTCGGAGCAGACTCAGTTCCATAGCAGTTCACTTTGAGGCCACAGAGCCCCTTCCCATAGAGAAGCAAGATTCCCACCCACACCGAGTGGGTGCCCACTTTCCTTCCCACTTCCTCCGGAAGACACAGGAGCCTGGGGATAAGGATTTGGGGAAGAGAGGTCAAGAATAAATGGTACGAAGAGGGAGGGAGAGGGATGCCCGCCTCCTGAAGCATCTGTGGCTGCTATATCCCATAACTTTAGAGTGGGAGAGAAGAGGCAACAAGAGCCTGCCTCGGGGGCTCCCATGAGGGATACAATCATAAAAACCAGTCCTGGTCCTCCCTGCGTCTTTTCCTGAGCCCTCAGAGGTCAGCTGTCACACACAGGTTAGTATCCTCAATGCTGCCACATGGGGTCACATGGCTGCATCATGCTAAAAAAGCCCCTAGACGAGTTGTGAGTTTGGACCTACTACCCGTCTCTCCCCCCCACCAATCCATGGGGTCCTGCTTACCCTGAGTGCACCCCAGAGTGCGGACAACTGCTCCTCCAACAACACCGCTCACAGAGGAGATAAAGAGGCTGGCCAGGGGGAGGAGACAAAAGCCTACAGGGATTGGCCGAGGGGCGGGGCGGGCCTGGGAGGGGGGGAGGACTTTCTCTTTCACTTTGGGCTAAATGGTAATCTCTGCAGCTATGGGAAAAGGAAGAGAGGGGTAAGACAACTTCTGGGGTCTGGGGCTGGGCCCAGACTGTAAGCTAAAGAAAGAAACAAACCAACCAGGTTGCCTACCCACAGGGACCCCAGCTTCAGGCCACTCAGTAGGTTTCTATCTGGAATTAGCACAGATCGGTCTACAGCCCTGGAGCATCAGGGAATGGGACACCCTGTTCGGACCTGTCAGTATGTGCTCTTGAGAAATGGGTCAACAACCACTGTACCTGAGATCTGGGTGTACCTATCAGGGAATGTTAAGTTAGGGCACAAGAAAGTAGACCTGTTCTCTGGAAAGGACAAGAGATGCTTGACTTTCAAAGGCCACCACCGCCAAGCACAGGCCCTGCTCACCTGGTGGGACCAGAGGGCATGGAAGCAGAGGCAGTACTCCAGGTGCCCTCTGACCTCTGCATACTCAGTGGAAGAGTGCCTGTCCCTCCAAGCCCTTGTGTGTGGTGAAGGCCTGACCTCTGAACTCTGACCTCTGAACTGTAGTCTGATTTCTTACTCCATATCATGCTCCAAGTGTAAACTAGCTACAGCAGCAACCTCTGCTGCCCTGTCTCTAAGGAAGCCCCATCCTTCCTTATGCCTCTTCCTTCAGCCTGCTGTCCCTCAGATGCTACCTCCCCTCATATCTGTGATCTGGGGACCTGGGTGTTGTGTGTATCCTGGAAGTCAGACAGTCTGAAGTCCATGGAGAAAGAGCCAGGCAGGCACTGAGATCCCCAGGGCTGAGTCAGCCCTGCACCCAGAATTAAACAAAACAGGCGGAACACCAGAGAAAACAGGGGTTCTACTGCCTGGAACAACGGGCAAAGGGAACCCTCTGGTCTGTTCTCTGCCTCCTCAACTCCTAGAGTTTGTTTTTGATTTAGAATTTTTTGAGAGACGATTGCCCTGGCTGTCCTGGAACTCATTCTGTAGATCAGACTGGCCTCAGACTCAGAGATCTGCCTGACTCTGCCTCTCGAGTGCTGGGATTAAAGGTGTGTGCCTCCACTCTTAGCTTGTGTGTGTGTGTGTGTGTGTTCCTTAACTCTCATCAGTTTGAGACAGCTGTCAGGGCTCCTCAGCACTGGCTATGTTACCATAGAAACCTGACTGTCTACTCAGGCCACTGAGGATCCAGAGCTTTCTGCCTTCTTCCCCAGTCGAGCCACAGGCCAACTGAGAAAAGCCAGGTTAGCATACAGAGGCTAATAGCTCCATACAGGTTCTTCCGATTTTTCACGAATAAAGCTGCCCTGCCCGTTTTCTACCTAAAAGAAAAGCATCCTGGTTCCCTCCTTTAATCCCAGTCCTCGGGAGGCAGAGGCAGGTGGATGTCTGTGAGTTCAAAGACAACTTGGTCTACAGAGAATTCCAGAACAACAGCCAGCTCCAAAGAGCTGAGAGAGAGGGTGAGGTGAGGGGGAAGGGGACTGGGTTTGTGTCTGGGCTGGGGTTGAGCCGCACCACCAGCGGGCCCTTCCCCCTAATCCAGTCTCCCTTGCCCCTTCCTCTTAGGGAAGTTAGCTTTGTCTTCCTAGCTACAAGGGCCACAAAGAGGTTTCCCACAGAAAGGTACTCCAGCTGTCCTACAAAGAAAATACGGGGCACATCCTCTGTTCCAGCCAGATCATGCCCTTTACCCCACGATCCGGGCTCAGCTGGCCTCGTTATCTTTAGCCAGACTACGCGGACTCTGACCATGTACGTGCCCACGCAAGTCCAGTGGTTCTCACGTGTGCAGCACCCCCGCCCTCATCAGAAATAACTCCAGCCTCAGCTCTGGAGCTCCCACTCTGCTGGGACACGTGTGCGCGGGGAGCGCGCCCGGCACAGCCGGGACCGAGCACGGCCTTCCACACCCGGAGACAGCCGGTCGGTCGAGGTACCCACTAGTTCAGGCTCCACTGGAGCCGCAGTGTCTGAGATGTCACCTCTCTCAGCCACCAATACCACCCTTTTTCCTCCCTGCAACCCAGCCAGATTTGAGTGGGCACCACGGGAACTGACCGACTAGCACTCACCACACTGCCGCCTCCGGGATCGCCTCCCCACTGTGCCGCGCGCCCGGCCTGCACCTTGGCGGGGAGGCGTCTCTCGGAGGCGCGCCCGCTCCGCCCTAAGATTTTGCTGCCATCGGCTCCCCCTCCCGGCCGGCGTGGCCACTACCACAGCCTCAGGCCACCCTTGAGGGAGTGGGCTTTCTGGCGTAAAACCCTAGACCCTCCTTGTTCTTACCTCAAGCCGGAATAGACTGAGAATAGATAGTAGGAAGCAGTAGGGATGGGATGGTCTGGGCAAGGTTTGGTCCCGGAGTTTTACGATAGATGCTCCTTAGACACCGCCCATAAGACTCTGGTGGGCAGGGCTTATGCACCATTCTGTCACAGATGACTTTGTATCCTTACCTGCTGCAGGGTTACTATGTAGAATGGTTCCTCCCCACCCCTGGGGAATAGTACACGTCAGGGCCTAGAGATGGCTCACTGGGCAAAGGTGTTTGCAACCAAGCCTGGTAACCCTGAGTTCATTCCTGGGGACTCACATGGATGGGGAAAATGACAAAGGTACCCTGCCACACACACAAACACAATAAATAGCTTTTATTTTATATGTATGGATGTTTTGCCTTAATGCATGTCTGCACACCACGTGTGCCTGGGGTCTTCTGGAGGCCAGAGAAATGTGTCCATCCTTCAGAACTGGAGTTACAGACTGTCATGAGCCATCAGGTAGGTAGTGGAAACTGAACATGGGTTCCCTGAAGGAGCAGCCAGTGTCCTTAACTGTTGAGTCATCTCTCCAGGCCTTCTCTGCCCCCATCTTAGCAGGAGGGCCTGGCATGGTAGCCAGTATGGGCACACACAGGGACTAGGCTTCAGATCACCTAGGTAACCTGCTCTCTATCCTTTAAGTAAAACAATCTCTGAGATGCACTCTCTGCAAGCTGGAGGCTAGCTTGGGTTAGACAGTGAGGGGGGGTTGTATGCTGGGGCACTGTACCACACAGGTGAGGTAGAAGGATAGGGCTCTGCCCACTGGCCAAGTCAAGTTTAAGGCTATCTTAAGTCTGTAAGCCTAGGCCTGTGCAGACTCTGGAGTCTGTGAAGCCGAGGTGCCAGGCAGAGTGGAATCCTCAGGGGCCAGCCCTGTGCGCCGAATGCTGTCCTGGTACTTGTGGCGGCCAAGCTCCAAGATGGCGCGCACCTCTTCAGCTACATCCTGCCGGTCACTCTGTTCCAAGGCCTGTACCAGGTGTCCCACAGCTCCAGGCTGTCCAGTCTGGCGCTCAGCCCAAGAGAAGAGCATGTGACGGATCTGTCCATCCAGGTCATCCCTGGAGGGGTGGCGATGAAGGTGTTTGGCCCAGGAACACACAGAGGCTCAATATATCTCAAAAGTTCCTTGGGCTAGTGACTAGACCTTCCTTTTCCAGGCTGGTGTTTGCTCCATCCCCACCTCCTTGAAAGCTTTTAGCTAGTGTGTAGGGGTGGAGAGTGGGGGAGACGTCAGCCTTGAACCTGAAGCTGGGAGTCAGCAGGATCACTAGAACTCAGGAAGCTCACCTGAATTCATGCCGGATACGCTGTAGTTCACGGTAGGGCATGCCTAGGTGCAGGGCCACAGCTGGCCAGTCAGGACCTAGACGTGAGGCCACACTCAGCAGGTTGCTCTGCGTCAGGAATCCAGTTTCCGCATCACCCAGGTTCAGAGGCATCAAGGAGAAGTCAGTCCCCTGCCCACTCCCCTGGGCCCCCCGGAGTCTCTGTCAGGAGGCAAGGATACAGTAAGCTTGGGCTCATTCTCTTGTCCTTGGTTACCCTGAGACTGTCTCCTCTTGTCAGCTTATGTCTCTCTAGCCTCACCGGTAGCTTGATGGGCAAGGTGGCCATCCACAATGCATCTGTGCCCTTCTTCTGCCGGGCAGCCTCAGCCTCTTCAGGTACCTCCATAGGAAGTGAACCCCGATAAAAAGACACCTGAGGAAGCATCATGTGAGGTTCAGAGCTCTGACTTCAGATCCAGAAACCTCAGTCCAGGATCTTGACACATCAGCCCACCTGTCCTCGAACATCCTGTGCTCCCCGGTCCAAGGCTGTGGTAATGTATACCTCCTTCATGTTCTTCAGGTGTGAGTAGAAGACAAAGCAGATCCTGCCGTCTACACAGTCTGGACGGTCTGTGGGGATTTCGGGGGGAGAAGCAAACTCAGTAGGAGGGGCCCAAGTGTCACTCCCCAGGGCACCCTGCATAAGAGAGACCTACCAGCATCTACATCAATGCCCCGCTCAAAAGCTGCAAAGAACTTCTCACCCTCAAACATCTCCACAGTCTCAGAGGGTTCAGGGCCACGGTAGCGATCCAGCAGCCGACTCAGGGTGGCATCTACCTGTGGGGCACCCACAAGGGATTAAAGGCGAAGCTCTGTACCCTCCCTGGCCCTCAGGTCACTCCACTGTCTCCGTGCTGCCGCACCTTGCTCCGGGGCAGGCACTGCAGCAGGACCTGCTCAGGGTCTCGACGCCTTTGCAGCGCAATGAGGTTCACACGGTGCAGTCGCAGCCGTTCCCAGGCCTTCCGGGCCAGGCCCCCCACACAGGTTTTGGTGGTATACCAGAGCCAGTACCTGGAAGTGCCAGAGTTGAGGCATAGCCATACAGAGGAAGGGCAGGAGGAGTTCTACGGAAGCTAGGGGACACTAACCAGGAGAAGTGTGTGACCTGGAAGCGTGCGTACAGGTGGGTGAATTCCAGTGCCACCTGAGTGGTGATGTCATCCCAGGTGGTTGTCAGGGGTGTTCGGTAGAGCAGGTGTAGGTGGGAGCGGTCTAGACTGAAGCCTGAACAGGAAATGGCAGAAGGCTAAAGCCCCTCTAAATGCTGTTCCCCCTTCTAATCACCCATCTTTGATCCTGTGGCATGCAGCTTCACCTGTAACACCAGGAGGCAAGGGCAACTGCACAGTGACAGGTTGTAGGAAGCTGGGGGGGCCACTCTGTGAAAGGCATAGCAAGGGGCTTACTGATGCCTCTGATTCTTCCAGAAGGGTTCTCAGCTCTAATCCAGCCATATGCACTACCTGAACAGAGAACCATTTCAGTGCCTTCTTGTATGCTGAGGCACCTCCTGCCACCCTTTGGCACTGCCCTGCCAATACCTGCATGGAGACTTGCCGAGGCTCTTCTGTGACCCCAGGGGGAAAAGTGACTTTGACCCCAGGATGACCTGAGGAGCACAAAAGTGCTCCCTCTGGTGGCAACAAGCAAGTGTTGGATACTGGGCGTAACACGACCAGGAACCAGGAGAAGTGGGGGACCTGGCAGCGAGCCCAGAGCCTCTGGAACACACGGGAAGACAGAGTCAGGGCAGAAGACAGTGGGTGGGGTGGGTGGTATCAGGGCAAGCTGCTCTTCTCCCCTCACTCCCAAGGGCCTAGGCAGCTGTCACCTTGGGTGCCTCTTCCTCCAGGTGGGTCTCTAGATCATTCCAGATGTTGTCACTCCGTGTCCTCACAACTACTTCACGACAGCGACGGACTCGTGGAGGGACAAACAGCAGCCATAAGCTCACATCCTGTCAGTCAACAGTAGTGTGTGAGATGGGGCCAGGCCTAGGCCACCATCCTGCCCCCTACCCATCTTGGACATGCCTGCTGGAAAGCCACCCCATGAGGCTGCAGCTCCAGGACTCCACTAAGCAGGAAGTCATGAGGTCCCAGAGAGACCAGGCCTGGCTCAGGCAACCACAATCGATAGTGGATGGTGATGGGCGTGGTGGTGGCTCCTGCTGGAAACTGTAGGCGGACACCACAGGCCAGGGTCACAGAACAGCCATTGGGAGTCACAAGGAAGCTGAGTAAGAAAAGAGGTATGAGGGCTGAAAGACAAGGTATCCCAGTGTGGCCTGGGAGGCAGGGTAGACAGATCTAGCCACATTCCCACCAATACCTGTCCAAATCTGAGGTCAGGAATAGCCTGGGCATTTCTGTAATCTGGGATATGTCTGCACAAGGGATAGGCATATGGTCAGAATGGGGATGTGCCTTCACCCACTCATAGCCTGGCCATGCCCCATGCCAAGCCTACCTGGGGGACTTGGGGGTGCTGGAGAGGCCTCGCCCAGAGGATTCCCCTGCAGTCGCACAAAGGGAGCGTCTAGAAGCTCAGCAGGCAGATCTCGGAGCTGGTTGTCCCTCAGGTCAAGCCGAGTGATCAGTGGCAGGTGGGCCAAGTCAGGGGCACCGAGGTCAGGAGGTTGCTGTGTAGAACAAGGAGCCGCAGGGACCGCAGCCCCGCTGCAGGCAAGTGCTGGCTTAGGGCTACTTATGTTGGCCCTGGGTACCTTGACAAGACACTCAAACTAAAGGCTTCACCTCTACCATATGGTGGGACAATGACACATATGAATTATAGGCAACCAAGGAGGTAGAAAGAAAGGGACCATCTGGGAGCAGTGAAGGTTCACAGGCCAAGTACAGCATACAGGGGCCTCTGTGGAAGAGGAGGGAGGAGGCCAGAGTTCCTAAGACTTTAGGCTGCATGGGGCCAGGTGGGAGTGGAGCTCTGGGCAGCAGCTGAGGCTTGCTCAATACTGGTTAGTGAGACAAAGCTGATATCATTGCTACTCACCAAGGGAAGCTGGGAGATTGTGCAGCCGGTTGGAGGCCAGATTGAGCTCACAGAGGCTGCTCAGGTTTCCAATCTCAGAGGGTATGGTGTCTAGAAGGTTCTCAGAGAGGTCAAGACGCTGAAGGGTGGACAGGGACCCAGTGTTGGGGGCAGTCTTTCTAGGCGGTTGTGTGTCACAGTGAGGAAGGTAAGGCTGGACAGTGCTCCCAGGGCCTCGGGTAGCTCTGAGAGACAGTTGTGAGAAAGCAGCAATGCATCCAGACTGTGCAGTTCCAGGACACAGCTTGGCAGTGTCTCCAGCTTGTTGAAGCTCAAGTCTAGGTGGGCCAGGCAGGCCAAGTCACTCAGGCTGGCAGGCAGAGTAGTCAGGGTACCATGGAGGCAGGCACCCAGGGCACCCCGGCTCTGGCCACCTGGAAGTGGGGGAGACAGCTATAGCCCTCAGAATTGGGGTCTCCTCTATTCAACCCTGTCAGAGAAAGTCTCCCTTTTAAGCCAGCCAGAGGGACAGAGAAAGATAGAAAAGCAAAGAAGACACCAGTTCATAAAAACTGACAGCATCACCCCAGAAAAACTGGGATCTGCAGAGATCCAACTGGGCACCTTCATGGTTCTAGGCTCAGGAGACAGAGCCCAGCCAGCCTCACTTTGGGGAGGAAGGTGATAGGGCTAAGAACAAGGAATAGTTGTGGGGTGGAGGTTCACACCTGAGGTGCAGGGAGAAGAAAGGTCTGGAGCTGGGGCTGGGACAAGGATGGCCCTTGTGACCAAAAAGTCCAGTCAAAGCTGGGACAGAGATGAAGAGAGGGTCAGAAGCAAGGGTACTCACCTTTGAGGACCAGGGAGCGAAGGCGCAACAGACTCCACGGAACCTTGGCTAGGGTGTCATCTAGCAGTTGAGGGTCCTCGTGGGTGCTGAGCCGCAAAAACTCCACTTGCAGCAGCTGTGGGGGCTGCTGGGAACACAGGTACTGCAGCCGATGGCAGCCCCCTGGGTGTAAGTCCAAGCTCAACTTGTTCCCAGCCAGGAGAAAAGGTGCTCCGGGCCTGGAATCCACAGCCTGCACTGTGGGTCTTGCAGCATCCTCTGCAGCAGCTGCAGTTTCCTCTGGCTTCTGCCCTTCCAACACTGCAGCCATCACCCATGGAAGGTCCTCGGGACCAGACATGTCCCAGCTTGCCAAGCAAGCCTGCTTAGGCAAGGCTGACAGAAGCTGGAGAAACAGGGGGAGGAGTAGGCTGTAGAGGACCAGCTCCTCCTCCATGTCAGAGCAACAATAACTCAGTTTGGAAACCGGGGAGCTCTTGAAACCACCAGCCCAAGAACCCAGGGCAAGAGGGGTAGTGAGTAGAGTGGTCACTGCAGCCCTATGGCTTGCATCTGTGCTGGATCCTTCTGCGTGGGAGGGGCACCAGGCAGGGCGACTCTGTGAACAGCATAGCTTGGAGAACCCTGCTAGACTGAGGACAAGGAGAGGTTTCCCACCTCAATTCTGGAATCTGCCCAAGTGACCCCTGATCCCACCTACAGGACTCTTGTAATAAGGACCCACTTTCTACCTTCATACTCAAATGCTTGGGGATAACCCTGAACTCTCTTTCACTGCAGACGTCACTGTGCCTGAGAGATCAGTGTGAAGGAGAACCAAGAGGACTTTGGGATTCTTGTGCTAGGATCCCATATCGCGGTCCTTAGCAGACACTCTTGAGCCACAATTCCCAATTCCCACCTCTATCAAATGGGGAACGTAGAGAGGGTCTCAGTTGGTGTGGAATCGCTTTGGTCCCGCCTCTGGAGCAAACTTCCCGCCTCCCATTGAGTACCTGCTACGCTGATCTCCCCGCCAGTCTAAGCGCGCTCCACGCAGTCTTCCCGCCGGCGCGCTTCCGGGCGGGCGCACCTCGGGCTCCGCCCCTCCCGGCCAGCCAGTAGGAATTCTCCTGGACTCTTACTGACACTTCCTTTTTTGTTGTCTGCACTAGGGAGGCTGGTAACCTGCAGGGAAACTCACACTTTCAGACCTCTGCAACCCCAGACATGTGGGGTGGCACTGCATAGTCTGGGCCCCAAGTGCATGCTAAGACAGAAATTTTGGGGTAACAGGCTATTGTCACACTCCTTGCTAGAAGCTAGAACTTTGAATACTGGCCTCCTGGGCGTAAACCGCTCTAGGAAAGTAGTTTTTAGCCTGTAGGTCACTACCCCTTTGTCAGACTTATATCTGCAAAAGATATTTACACTACCATTCATAACAGTAGCAAAATTACAGTTATGAAGTAGCAGCAAGAATAATTTCATGGGCGGAGCGGTGGTGGCGCACGCCTTTAGTCCCAGCACTTGGGAGGCAGAGACAGGCAGATTTCTGAGTTCGAGGCAGCCTGGTCTACCGAGCGAGTTCCAGGACAGCCCAGACTACACAGAGAAACCCTGTCTCGAAACCCCCCCCCCCAAAAAAAAAAAAAAAGAATAATTTCATGGTTGGGATCACTACAATATGAGAACTGTCAAAGTATTAGGAAGATTGAGAACCAGAATCTAGGACTTCCTTCTCAGGCTTTGAAGTGAACTCCAGCTTGTTGAGCTCAGATATTTCCTCACTGAACGTTACTGTGGGCCAACTGCCTAGGCAATGGGTTTCCTGGCTTTTCCTCCCTGACTTATGTGGTTCTTTTAGTTGGTGAATATTGAAGCCGACACCCAGAATCCTCAGTGGAGCTGGTGGACTGGTAATGACCAAGTGAATGTTCTACAGTCTAAGCGATGAGCAGACTTCCTGTCTGCTTCCATTCTACCACCGGCCTCTTTCTCACTGTTTCTGTAAAGTTGCCAGCAGGATCTTTATAAAAATCCAGTCCCAGGGGCTTTAGTATAATTATACTTACCTGCAAGCGCAGTACCTAGCTGAGATGGGAGAATTGCCATCCTGGGCTGCACAGCAAGACCCTGTGTCAAAAGCAATAATCCTAGGAATATTACTGAAGTCTATATTAATGAGCATGGTGGTATATGCCTTTGATCTGCAAAAGGGCTCTTCACCTTTGAGCAATCAATCTTTCCAGCCCTCTTGGGTATTATATTACAGTTAAAAAAAATTCACAATAAGCGGAGATGGCTCATGTCTTTAATCCCAGCACTCTGGAGGTAGAGGTAGGTGGATCTCTGAGCTGGAGGCTAGCCTGATCTATAGAACAAGTTCCAGGACATCCAGTGCTACACAGAGCAACCCTGTCTCAAACAAACAGACAAACAAAACAAAACAAAACAAAACAAAACAAAAATCACAACATTAAAAAAAAAAAAAAAAAGGCTGGGCAGTGGTGGCACACGCCTTTAATCCCAGCACTTGGGAGGCAGAGGCAGGCAGATTTCTGAGTTCCAGGCCAGCTTGGTCTACAGAGTGAGTTCCAGGACAGCCCTGGCTACACAGAGAAACCCTGTCACTTAAAAAAAAAAAAAAAAAAAAAAAAAAAAAAAGCCAGGTATGGTGTGCATGTCTTTAGTTCCAGTATTCTGGAAGTAGAGGCAAGTGGATCTGTGAGTTCCAGGCAAGCCAGAGTTACATGATGGGACAATGTCTCAAAATTAAAGAAAATAGAAGTTTGGAGAAATGGCTCAGCAGTTAGGAGCACTTGCAGAATAATTTGGTTCAGTGACCACCATTGCTATCAGGCATCTTGCAACTTTCCGTACCCTCAATTCCAGGGGAACTGATGCCTTCTACTGGCTCCTGAAGGCACTGCACACATGTAGTGCACATGCAAACCAAGGAGGAGCACACACATTCACATTTTATATTTTATTTTTTTATTTTTATTTTTATTTTTTTTGGTTTTTTCGAGACAGAGTTTCTCTGTGTAGCCCGGGCTGTCCTGGAACTCACTCTGTAGACCAGGCTGGCCTCGAACTCAGAAAACCGCCTGCCTCTGCCTCCCAAGTGCTGGGATTAAAGGCGAGCGCCACCACTGCCCGGCATAGAACCACATTTTGAACCTCCAGCCGCCCACCTAGCCCACGTGCAACGCGAAAAGGAAAAAAAGGGAGCACACTTCCGGTGTCACGGTCTTACAGTGATGCATCATGGGACTTGTAGTTCGCCTTAATACGACCTGGGCGGAGCTTCTGCACTGCATGTTGGGAGCTGTGGAGCCGCGTGGCATGTTGGGAACGCAAAGCGTTAAAGGGGTTTGAAAGCTTTGGCTGTGCCCTCAGTGGATTTCGGGAGACTCTCGCCCATGTTGCGGAGCAACTGGCACTTGAAAAACCCCTTGTTTTGTTGTGGGGAACACATGACGTGGGACAGAGCAATCTCTTCCTTCCGGTGCACCCTTTCGTCAATGGGAGGCGCCCCTGCGCAGCGCCGTGCGCGTCCCGGGGGCTTCTGGGTAGTGGTTTACCCCCGCCCACTGCGTAAGCGTCTTCCTTTCGCCGCCCGACGCCGCCGAGGTCGCACGCGTGAGGTCTGTTCACCGCAGCCGAGTGAGTAGCCAGGCCGCCTGGGCCACGAATACTGGTTGGGAATGAGGGGCGGACCGCTGCCGGCAGTTGAGGGTTACACAGCCTTCCGTGATGGAAGGCCTGGTGCCTCACATGGTCTCACTTGCTGGCTAAAATGGAGGGGGAGTCAGAAGGCCTCTAGGATAACCTCACCACCATACCCTCTGTCTGTTCCATTCAGCATGCGCTACGTCGCCTCTTATTGCTGGCCGCCCTCGGGGGCAACTCTAATCCTACCGCCAAAGACATCAAGAAAATACTAGACAGTGTGGGCATCGAGGCGGACGATGACCGGCTCAACAAGGTAGCTTGCTGCTTACTTGGACCCGCTGTAACCAAATGTCTGCCAGTGGCGGCCCTTATCCTATTAGGTCCGGATCTTCTGAGAAATTGTAGGTGACCTGTTGAAAGAATGGATGGAGAAGGTCTACACCCATCTTAATGACAATTTTCTCTTTAATCCTTTTTTTTTTTTTTTTTTTTTTGTTTTTCGAGACAGGGTTTCTCTGTGTAGTCTTGGCTGTCCTGGAACTCACTCTGAAGACCAGGCTGGCCTCGAACTCAGAAATCCGCCTGCCTCTGCCTCCCAAGTGCTGGGATTAAAGGCGTGCGCCACCACCGCCCGGCCTCTTTAATCCTTTTAAGAACCTTGTGCAATCAAAAAGAATCCGTGCGTGACAAAGTCCTGGCCTTCGTGCTTTTGTTGAAGTTTAATGCAACTCACATATTTCTTTATTTTTTGAGACGAGGTCTCACCGTGTGGCTCTGGCTAACCTGGAACTCACTGTGTTAGCACACACTGTGTAGACCAGCTTTCTAAGTTTGTTTTTGGCGGCGGGGGGGGGGGTTGTTGGGTGTTTTTTTTTTTGACAGTAAAGGGTTTATCTACTTGAGTGTAGATTCCAGGAGAGGCATCTGGGTCTCCCTGAACCTACAGTTAGGGTTACTGCTGGGAGTCAAATTCTAGGATATGGCAACCATAGCAGTCTGAGCTACAGAGTATGATGCTGTATGAAAGAGTCCACGTCTTTAGCAATAGAGTTATCTCGCCCTTTAAAGCTTATTTAAAAGGGTGTTTTATATCCTACCTAGGTTGTACCTGGAACCTATACTTTAGAGAGCCTTAGAATTTTAGTATCTAAAACTTCCAGTTGCCAACATCTTTGACCTAGTACTGTCTCATGGCTAGTTTCTGGGAGTAGAGTCCGGTCTAATATCTTCAGAACACCTTTCTGTGCCTTGCATTGCTGACTGCTAGCTATGGTTGTCTACTCCAGGTTATCAGTGAGCTGAATGGAAAAAACATTGAGGATGTCATCGCTCAGGGTGAGTTCCTGGGGAGTTAACATGTTTATGGTCCATCCTAATCCCTGCTGGTCAGCCAGTGACCTGCCAGGCTTCGCTTGTGGACCAGAGCATCCTAGAAACACTGCCAGAGTTGTGCGAGGCCTTTTTATTTTAGGCTTGTGCCAGCAGCACTTCTGAACACGCTTAAGGAGCTGGCAATGGGGTCAGTTCTTCATTGCTCCTACCAGGATGTGAAATCTTTTTCTGTGAGCAAGGGTTGGGGGTGCTAAAAAGTGTTGCAGGCTCTTTCTTTTTATTAGGCATATGGATTTCTGGTGCTTATTTGAGCAGTTAACAGTGTGCTTGCCCTGTGCACATGATGGGCAAAAGTTTGTGGGGTGTTTGTTTGTTTGTTTGTTTTTTGAGACAGGTTTTCTCTGTAACAACCCTTGTGGCCTGGAACCCACTTTATAGACCAGGTTGGCCTTAAATTCACAGATCTGCCTGCTTCTGCCTCCTGAGTGCTGGAACTAGAAGTGTGCACCGCTGAGTGCAGCCTGAACTTATTTTTTAAATTTACTTGGGGGCAGGGTTTATCTGAGTAGCACCATGACTGTCATGGAACTCATTGTGTAAGGTCAGGCTGGCCTCAAATTCATAATCCACCTGCCTCTTCCAAGTGCTGGGTTATAGATGTGCATTACCACCTCCCAGCTTATTTTGTTGCTGTGTTTGGGTTGTTGGTTTTTTTTTTTTGTTTTTTTTTTTGAGGTTTTGGAGCCAGCAAATGAGACAAAGTTTCTCTCTTCAAGCTGGCTTTGAACTCACATCCCCTACTGGGATTAAAGGCATGCCTAGTTTGTCCATCCTATTAAGGTGGAGGTCATAGTGGGGCTAATTCCAGTTTCTTTTTTTTAGTGTGTCAGAATAGGGGGAAAAGTCTTAAATGGTATTACAATGTTCCTGTGTGCAAAGTTTCTTTGTGTTTTAGAGTGGAAGCAGGTGGCAGAGGTGTTAAGCAGATCCACTGGTGTAATAACATCCCTGGGGTGGTGATTCTACCCTTACAGGGTCTCTGTTCTGCTCTCATATTCTTTTTACTTTATGTAGGAGTTGGCAAGCTGGCCAGTGTGCCTGCTGGTGGGGCTGTGGCTGTTTCTGCTGCCCCTGGCTCTGCAGCTCCTGCTGCTGGTTCTGCCCCTGCTGCAGGTAAATAGAGGTCTGATGAGTGGGTGGCGGTGATCGAAGGGGGTTGGTACTCAAGGTTTATTGTTGGCTGGGGCAACCTGGATGAGTTCTTGGGGGGCAGTGCTTACTATGGTGTTCCTCCACAGCAGAGGAGAAGAAAGACGAGAAGAAGGAAGAGTCTGAGGAATCGGATGACGACATGGGATTTGGCTTGTTTGATTAAATTCCTGCTCCCTTGCAAATAAAGCCTTTTTATGTATCTTGAGTGGCCTTTAAACACTTCATCAGTGTGCGACATACTGTGTCTTCAGCCTAGGCTCCACTCTGGGAGTGTGTTGGGTCAGTGGGGAAGAGGATCCCCAAGGTCCCTTTACTTAGTAGAGCCTTGGCTTTAGAGAACTGTCAGACCCTGTGAGGTGGATTCTTGGCAGCTTTCATTAAAACATTCTGGGAAAACAGAGAGGAAATGTGACTGTGAGTTGAAATGCTATTTGAGTAGTTGCACAGGCTCTGCTGTAAGAGTGGTCCATAGATCAGTACTCCACTTAGCTTGTTTCTAGAGTGTGCCTGTTCTCAAGGCTGCTATATGGAGTGAGAAACTCAGGTCCTGGTGAGACTGCAGTGTAAAGGGTCTGTCAGTCTTTCAGGGAGACAGATGAGTGGCTGGAGAAGATCACTCTGGTGCTTCCTGTGGCAAGGAATAAAATATGGCCAGCATGAAGCCAGGAAGGGTGGTCGACGTAGAGAAGACCAGAAGACACACTCTTTGAGGAGCTATAAGGTAGCAGGTAAAAATGGGGCTAGGGGTAGGAGGATCCAGAGTTCTGGCCATACTCAGTATCTAAGGAGGGGAGGGCCTGGAGCTGCTTTAGGTTCTTATAAGGTTGTTCATGGGAGTTATCCAGCCTCAGGATTCTGAGAAAGGCCAGCCCTGTTCTTGGCACCAGCATCTCCCAGGGGCCTGAAGGGTGTGTGCCCAAACAGCCTTACCCTCTGTGGAAATGAGAGCAGAGGTCCTACTGAGCTGGGGCAGCACTGTCCCTTGGGCCCATTACTGGAACAAAATAGTGGGGAGAACCTTAAGTTCTTAGCTTCTTTCTGTGACCACCATGATTAGCCCTGGGCTTGTGCCCTTACCCTAAACTCATGGTCATATTATCCAGGACATAACCCATGTACACCCCACCTTGAGAACATTTGACCTCAAATTCAATGTGTGGTCCAAGCCAGCATAGAACAAATTGACCTAGCATGAAGGACCTTTATTTTTTTATTTTTATTTGTTTTTGGTTTTTCGAGACAGGGTTTCTCTGTGTAGCCCAGGCTGTCCTGGAACTCACTCTGTAGACCAGGCTGGCCTCGAACTCAGAAATCCACCTGCCTCTGCCTCCCAAGTGCTGGGATTAAAGGCATGCACCACCACCACCTGGCCACCATATTTCTTCATTCCCAGTTTAGTCTTTGGGACCACTAGAGAGGTTTTGACAGCCAGTCCTTGCACCCATTCACCCAGCTCTCACTCTGCTGATGTGCTCTTCCTTCTCTTGGTGGCTGACATCCAAGGGTTTTCAACATCACAGACCAGACCACCTGCCAAAGAACTGTACTCCCATTTTCTGAGAAAACTTCACAAACAAAATGGCTAATAAACTAAACTGTGCTTCAAACTCAGCTTCCTCATGACGTGTAAGGATCCCCTTGAGTGTTATTTTGAACACAGTTTCTTCTTCAGCTGCAAGCCTGCCAACCTTTAAAAAGTTATTAAGCTAGGGGCCTCTAATTCCAACATTTGGGAGGTGGAGGCTGGTACTGAATTTAGGACTGAAGACCAAGTATACAGCAGATCCTTTACCTTGTATCAAAACTTAGTTTATTTCTAGATTAATCAGCTTCAAAACCGCTCCAAGTCACATATATAGCTACTATGGTATTTATTTAGGCACATTTCTTTTTATTTTTATTTTATTTTTTTTATTTAGGCACATTTCTAAGGCCTGCACTTGCCTCTTTTTTTTTTTTTTTTGGTTTCTGACAGGGTTTCTCTGTGTAGCCCTGGCTGTCCTGGAACTCATTCTGTAGACCAGGCTGGCCTCGAACTCAGAAATCTGCCTGCTTCTGCCTCCCAAGTGCTGGGATTAAAGGCGTGCGCCACCACTGCCCGGTTCAGCACTTGCCTCTTAAGTGACTTTCATTTGTATGCTTAATAAACTAATTTCATTTTTTAAAGGAGTGTATAGATAGACATGCCTGGTATTTTAAGATGCTCAATTTCTTCACAAGCTTTATTTTTTTTAAAGATTTCTTTTTATTTACATGAGTACACTGTAGCTGTTTTCAGACACATACTAGAGGAGTACCTTGGATCTCATTACAGATAGTTGTGAGCCTCCATGTGGTTGCTGGGAACTGAAGTCAGCACCTCTGGAAGAACAGTCAAGTGCTTTTAACTGCTGAGCCATCTCTCCAGCGCAAATCATTTCATTCTTGCTGGTCTTGAAATTCTTTGTGTATGTCAAGGACCTGGGTTACCTGAATAAAAGGCACCAGCTCAGAGATCTTCAGGTTGAATTGTTGGAAACGCAGTTGTACTTCTGTTGTGACAGGTCTAGAACCGAGTTGGGAGTGAGAATTTCTGGGGGAAAAGACACTGTCATCCATAACTCCAATCTTGTTTGGGGAGGGGTAAGATGAGGGTTAGGTTTTAGCCTGTCCCTCAGGTGAGGGAACAATCAAGGGAAAGGGTGAGAGGGTAACTTTACCCAGGAGCACATCACTTCCTGGAACAATTAGTTGGGGTGAGGTTTTTGTCTGAGACCAAGTAGACCTCAGAATCGGAGGAGCCAGGATCAGACACCCAAGTGAGTAGCAAGGGTTCCCCTAGGATGGTGGAGCAGGACTTGAGTCTATGACAGTATCTGCTGGGCCAGTGTCAGTCTGTTTGGCTTGTTGGTTTTGGGGGCTTTAGTCTAAGTGACTCGGGTTTTCAGGCCCATGGGGGTACTATCGCTGCGATTTTGTCTAGGTTCCATCCAGCTCGGCTGTGTCCTGGCGGGTATTCCTGGAGAAAGAGCAGGCACCTGCTCACAAACTCCCGGTACCCAGATCTGTACAAAACTTGCACTTCTCCACCCGCTCGGGTCTCCCTGAGTCCAGGGCTGCCTAAACTGTGGGGTAGAAGGAGCTGTGGGGTCGGAAGAGAGAAGAAGCTGAAGCCTGGGAATCTACACCCCCCTCATGATCTCTCAGATGGCTTTGCCCAGCAGGTGTCGCGAAGGGGCGGAGCCTCGGGGGCGCGGCCGTTCCCTGCTTGATCCAGTTGGGTCGCGCGCCCAGGTCCTGCCCCCTGCCGACCAGGCCCCGCCCTCACCCCCCGCACTAAAACACCTCCTCCTCTGCCTCCCGGCACAGCGTCTCCGCCTCCGCCGGCGGGGACCCCAAGCTACCAAGACTGCGGGACCCACTGCCCGCAGGACGTCGAATCACGATGTTCCCAAGAGAAACCAAATGGAACATCTCGTTCGCTGGCTGCGGCTTCCTAGGGGTCTACCACATTGGCGTGGCCTCCTGCCTCCGTGAGCACGCGCCCTTCCTGGTGGCCAACGCCACTCACATCTACGGAGCCTCGGCAGGGGCGCTTACCGCCACAGCGCTGGTCACTGGGGCCTGCCTGGGTGAGCCGGGCTGCGCGGAAGTTGGGCAGGGTGTGGTGGGGACCGTCTGGGCCGGTGGATGCTCTAGCGTCCCACGCCCATTCCGCGTAGGGAAGCTGACCCAGCAGCTAATGCAGTAGGAGCCGTAGAGAGGGGCATCTCTGCCTGTATCCTGGAATTATGACCGAAAGTCCAGTTCTGAGCCCCAGTTCGGGGCGGGTTCTGGTTTGTTTTTGTTCTAAGAGTGTCCAGGGACTGGGGTGGGGCCTGGCGCGCTCTTAGCTTATGGCATTCTCTTTTGTGCCCATATAGCCCGCCTTAAGGGGCTCAAAGGTTGGGGACCGACAGGTGCTACTAGACTGTTATTGGAAAGAGAAAGTAAATCGTGGGCGGGGCCATGATCGAGAGAGAGGAGGGGAATTGGTCTTCCCGAACTTGCTGCCAGCGGTCACTGTGTCCTGAGGCTCTGTCGCTGCAAACTGCTGTGGCTCTGGGGCCTAGTACAAGTGTACCTCAGATGGGCATCTGAACACTGTGGCATGGTTCCTAAAGGGGACCTCTGAACGCAGCTGGAGTCAGGGCCAGGTATAATTGCTTCCTCTGTCCATGGTGGATTGACAGACTGATTCACCAGTTGTAGCCAGCTGATCCACTTCACCGGGTGTTCATACTTGTGTGCTTTGAAGGGTTTCAGGAGTACAAAGATGTGAAGGGGGGCTGTGTCTCACACTTCCGGCTACCACGTGGGTTGTTGTTTACAGCACACGACGTTCTTCCTCCTTAAGAGTCCTGGGAACTGCTGCCCATCCCCCATCCCATAGGTCAGCCAAGGTGACAAGGGCATCCTGCTCAGCAGGAGATTGTCTAGAGTTTTCTGTTGTCTCTTTCCCATCACCTTTACCCTGAGGAGGGAAGAGGAGAAGGAACACAGTTCTAGTTCTTGGTACCTGGAGTTCACCCTGTGATCTTGCCCACTGGCTCTCAGGGAGGCTTTCAGAGGAGTGGGTATAGTGGGTAGCTGGTCTCAGGACATACATGAAGACTACCTGAGTTGAGAATGAGTTAGGGATGCCACTCTCATAGAAGTACGTACTACCAATACTTTGCACAGGTGATCTTGGGCAGCTAGAATCACGACAGTTTGCCTACTGTCAGCTGTAAACCCTTGATCTATTTCCCCATCCCTGCTAAAGAGAGCATCTTGGAGGAGGGCATGGGTCCTTGGTGGCAGGGGTTGGGGGCAAACCCTAGATTCTCCTCTCTCTGGCCACTGTACTATTGTTTTGGGTCAGCACCCCTAGGGACTTCTAAATGCTTTTGGCCGAAGTGAGACAATGTCTTCCCAAAAAGTGGGCCCACCACTTTTAAGTTAATGTTCTTGAGGCTGTCTCTCTTGGGCTGAACTGGGCTTTGTGGGTCTGCCCACCCACTTATATCTGGCCAATTAGGTGAAGGTTGAAGTAGGTCAGAGTTGACCCTCTGTCTTCCCCACTCTAGGCCACGTGCCATACCATGTTAGGCACAGTGACTCATGGGGACAGGCAGTTGGGAAATACCAGGCATAGGGCAGGTTTTAATCCCAGCTGGCCAGCTTCTGCTGTATGCTATCTCCAGGGTGGTGGCCTGCCTCCTTCTACTTAAGTGGCAAAGTCCCAACTGTGAACCAGTCCCCAATGTGGGCATAGGTGTCTTCAGGGTCAAAGGAATGTAACACATCTGAGTGTATCCTGGGTGTGGCGTCCTAGAGGAAGGATGGTTACTAAGCTGGGAATGTTGTCCCTGATCCTGGCCCTGCTATCTCAGGTGAAGCAGGCGCCAACATTATTGAGGTGTCCAAGGAGGCCCGGAAGCGGTTCCTGGGCCCTCTGCACCCCTCCTTCAACCTGGTGAAGACCATCCGTGGCTGTCTACTAAAGACCCTGCCTGCTGATTGCCATGAGCGTGCCAGTGGACGCCTGGGCATCTCCCTGACTCGTGTTTCAGATGGAGAGAATGTCATCATATCCCACTTTAGCTCCAAGGATGAGCTTATCCAGGTAGGCACTGGAGAAACTGTTGAGGGTATGGGATTAACTCATGGCAGCGCCTTGTCTACTACCCTGTGTCTTGTTCTGCAGGCCAATGTCTGCAGCACTTTTATCCCGGTGTACTGTGGCCTCATTCCTCCTACCCTTCAAGGGGTGGTAAGTACCTCTGCATGGCCTGCCCTGGAATGACAAGCATCATCTACTGTCTCTGAGCTATAGGAACAAGGGGTGGAGGAGAAAGGCCACTGGGGCACCCCTCTCCCTCTTCAGTCCCTCACTCCCGGTTTGTTGCTTTACTTCCCATGACTCAAGATCCAGGGCAGTCTTGGGGAGACTCACACTTCCTCTGGCTGGTGCCCATCCCAACTCCATCTGTCTAGCCATTTGCTGAATCCCCAGTGGCCAATGCCTAGTGGATCAAAGGCCCAAATGGAACTGAATAGGTCTGCCAGAACACCCTGCAGGTCTCTTAGTGACTGTGAATGTGTGTTCTTGCAAAGCGCTATGTGGATGGCGGCATTTCAGACAACTTGCCACTTTATGAGCTGAAGAATACCATCACAGTGTCCCCATTCTCAGGCGAGAGTGACATCTGCCCTCAGGACAGCTCCACCAACATCCACGAACTTCGTGTCACCAACACCAGCATCCAGTTCAACCTGCGCAATCTCTACCGCCTCTCGAAGGCTCTCTTCCCGCCAGAGCCCATGGTGAGCCTGCACAGCTTGTCCTGACTAAGCACTCCTGGGGACTTCTGAGCCCTGGGACAGCACTGGGGATTTTGGATGCTTTCCAAGGTTTACAGCACTTCAAACCAGGGCAGGTTGTTGGTGGAAGTGGCTGTTACAGGGACTCTACAGCAGAACCTCAGCCGCAGCATTCACACTGATCTATGCCTCTGCCACAGGTTCTCCGAGAGATGTGCAAACAGGGCTACAGAGATGGACTTCGATTCCTTAGGAGGAATGGTGTGTGGGCAGCTCCGGGGTGGGAGAAGCTGGACCTGCAGTGCCCCCTGCTGGCCATAGACTCTAATGGCATTCTCTCTATCACCCCACCCCCAACCCAGGCCTACTGAACCAACCCAATCCCTTGCTGGCACTGCCCCCAGTTGTCCCCCAGGAAGAGGATGCAGAGGAAGCTGCTGTGGCTGGGAGAGGACTGGAGAGGAGAATCAATTGCGGCCCTGTGGAGAGGATCGGATTCTAGAGCACCTGCCTGCCAGACTCAATGAGGGTGTGCCATGGGGAGGGAAGCTCGGTTAGGAGGCCTAGGAGGCCTCTACTTCCCTAATTGACTACCACCTTCTATCTGCAGCCCTGCTGGAGGCCTGTGTGGAACCGAAGGACCTGATTACCACCCTTTCCAACATGCTACCAGTGCGCCTGGCGACTGCCATGATGGTACCCTATACTCTGCCACTGGAGAGTGCAGTGTCCTTCACCATCCGGTGAGGGTGGGAAACGACGTCTGGGGGGACACATCAACATATACATCAGGGACAGAGGTCTAAGATCATCCATGAGCAATGAGCTACTTGGGAGATTTGGGGAGGATAGGTCTTCAGTACCTGGTAAGGGAGCATCAGATCCCAACCTGTTATTTCTGAGGTTGTTTCCTGCTCCTTTCTCAGCTTGTTGGAGTGGCTGCCTGATGTTCCTGAGGATATCCGGTGGATGAAAGAGCAGACAGGTAGCATCTGCCAATATCTGGTGATGAGGGCCAAGAGGAAATTGGGTGACCATTTGCCTTCCAGGTGAGCTGCCCTGACCTGCCCGTCCACCTGGGTCCTGGGTCTTGGAATCGCGGATTTCCGCTAAGCCTTCCCTTCCTCCATGCCTCCTCCCTACCTGCAGACTGTCTGAGCAGGTGGAACTGCGGCGTGCCCAGTCTCTGCCTTCTGTGCCACTATCTTGCGCCACCTACAGTGAGGCACTGCCCAAGTGGGTACGAAACAACCTTTCACTGGGGGACGCTCTGGCCAAGTGGGAAGAATGCCAGCGTCAGCTACTACTGGGTCTCTTCTGCACCAATGTGGCCTTCCCGCCGGATGCCTTGCGCATGCGCGCACCTGCCAGCCCCACCACCACAGATCCTGCCACCCCACAGGATCCATCTGGCCTCCCACCTTGCTGAGAACCATCATTCCCACCTCACTCGGCTACCAGCCAAGCTCCAAGTTGTCCTGCCCCACTAAGAGGAGTCCTGGGGCAGAACAGGACCCTGTCCCCCCTTACATGCTGTGGAATGAGGACATAGGACCCTGCACAGCTGCAAGTGGGTTTTTGATGTGAAACCTTTCACCAGCCACTCACTACGCTACTCCTGGTGGGGAGGGATGAGGAGTAACCCTCCCCTGGAGCCCACAGAGCCCTCCCCTTCACCTGTGCCTTACTCTCGCTCACCACCTTTTCAGTGCAGGGTCAGTCTTAAGAACTCCACATCTGCTGCTTCTCCGTTTTCCAAGCTTCCTTGCAGAGTGTGTGAAGAATTATTTATTTTTGCCAAAGCAGATATAATAAAAGCCACAGCTCAGCTTCTGCCTTCCTCACTTGTGCACGTTCCTCTTGCCTCTGACTGTGGTCAGCCAACAGAGCTTTCTCCCAGTGGTGCGGTGTCGGTGTCTCAATATCTAACAGTTGGGCTTCACAGGGTTCTTTGAGTCCGAGCAGCTGGGGACCCTCTCATAAGGTCAGCCCTCTGGCAAGGACACACGTAAGCTGCTCTGTTTTCCCTGAGGCTTGCCGATTGTCTCTTGGGCAGTGTTTCAAGGGACAGCGGATATGTTTGCGAGTTTGAGACCCTTAATATTAATAAAAACTTAAATGTTGGGTTAGAGTCACTCAGCGGTTGAGCAGCTGCCTAGTATGCACCAGGTCCGGATTCCATCTCAAGCACTAGGGGAAAAATGTTTACAAAAGGTGTCACCCACACATCGGCTCCACAAGGTGACACAGTGAGTGAGGGTGTGGAGTTGACTTCAGGGCTGGATCCCTGTGAAGGGTGAAGCTTCTGGAACTGAGGCCTGGGGACCAGGGAAGATCAGTTCCTGACCCACACTGGGGCATCCTGCCCAGAACTTTGTGCTTGGCTCCTCTTTCTTGGTTGTCACATGCTTCATTGCCAGGTGCATATGCCTTTTCCCGTAGTATAACCATACCTGCTTCCCGCCAGAACCGTGGGAGGGGTCTGGAGTACTGAGGCAAGGTAGTGAGAATTCACCTTGGTTTCCTGAAGTGTCCTGTGCTGTGTTTGTGTGTGTGTTGTAATAGTCTTGGAGAAAGGGGAACTGTGAGTGCGGGTGAGCTGAACTGCCCAGTTGTAAGACTTAGTTTAGTTCTCTGAGCTCAGCACCCACTTGCTCCTCCCAAAGGGGTGGGCTTAGCTGTCTATTTGTAGAACTTAGCTTAGTCCTCCGAGCTCAGCACCCACTTGCCCCTCCCAAAAGGTGCACAGTGGCTGCGGTTGCAGCCCCTAGCCAACAATAACGGTTGGTCTGGTTATGGGACCTGGGACAGCAGGACTGGGCGAGCCGGCCAGGCAGGTCCCTGGCCTAGGTGCCAGGGGCCGCCCCTTGTCTCCAGGTCCTGTCCTATAGAACCAGCCTGTTGTGGTTCTGCTTGAGAAGCCCAGGGCCCCCCAGCGCCTCTGCAGCCTGTGATAGCCAGGCCAGCTTTTCAGGTCAGTTTAGGGGCTTGGTTGGGGGCATACCCTTGGAAGTAGATGGGTTTCCTCTTAAGTAGGACTTCGGCAGCATCTTCAGAAGTTCCTCTAGGCCCAGGGGAACCCTGATTAGGACTGTGCTCCAAGAGGAGCACTGAGGGCAGACTGCCGAGGTGCTCTCACTGGGCCCCACTCACTTCTCCCACACACGAGTACTACTCACACGTCCTTCTCTAGTATTAAACCTTAGAAGACTCTAAATTGGAAAAGTATAGAGAAGAAAGTCTAGTGTCTGCAGCCCTGGATACAGCCACTGAAAGTATTTGGTTTATTTCCTGCTCGGCATTTTCCTACACACACTTCTTGGCACCCTAAGTCTGGATACTCCGGGCGGGGTGGGGGCTGGCATCTGCACCTCCCCGGCCTTGATTTTGTCCTGAAAGGGTCTTGGAGGGTGGAGGAGGCAGTGGGAGTGAGGGACACGACGTCAACATTGCTGCCCCCTGTAGTTCTCCGGGGAGAGCTAGCTACTCTGGGTCGGGTCACCAGGACAGGAGAGGCGGGACAAAGCTACAGCAACGCTCTGCTGGAGGATCCAGCCGGACGTGCTATCGCCGGGTCTCCCGGCCCGCAAGGTTGCACTGGGTCCGCGCCCCTCGCGGGCTGTCGGGGTCCGGGCAGGGGCGGGGCGCGCCGCGCGTTTCCGGGAGAAGCGGCCCGCCTGCGGCAGGTGCGGCAGCGGCGCGGCTCGCAGGTAGGCATTTGCTCGCAGGTCCCGCGGCTGGGGTCCCAGCGCCATGCCCTCCGGGCTTCCCTACCCCCAACCCTGCGCCCCTAGCTCCAGTGGTCACACCTTCGGACCGCTGTGTGGAGCGGCGATCGCACGCATCTCTGTCTGGAACGGCTATGTTCCTGGGGTGAAGGCAGCTAGCCCAGATGTGCGTGGATGAGATTTGCCTGTGGGCCCACCCGCTGCCTTTCGTCTGGACTCCCTGGAGCCTGATAGCAACGCGGCTTCCGGCCAGGATGGATCTCCGGTCCCGGTCCCTTGGAGCTCTGGAGTGTTTGGTGGGGTGGTGACCATGCCTGGTTGAAGTGAGAGTAGCTATCAGGGGCCAATGGTTACTCCACGTTGCCCTACCATGCTCTTCCTCACGTTTGCTTGTTGGATTTTTGTTCCTTTCCTCCCGGAATATGGGTAGGGGGAAGATGACCTCAAAGACTGAAAAGTGAGGCAGTAGTCAGTCAGCGTCATTGAGCTGTAGCTTGGGGAAGTCTGGGGTTAACACACTGTGGGACTGACAGGTGGCTCTAATTAGAGGTGGGATGTCCATTCCGGGAGGAGAGAGGGAGGCCCCAGGGGAGGAGAAAGCTCCAGAGGCCGTGTTAAACACAAGACGTGGGGGTATTTCTTACAAAAGCTGTCCAGTGCCCAAGCCTGGGACCTTGCACCTGCACCCTGAAGGCCTGATTGGCAGGTGGGAGGGGCTGATGGAGTTTACTCTCTGCCTGCTTGCCAGCTGTCAGAAGTCCAGGGTATCACAGGCTCAGGCCTGAGGCTAAGAACTTGGTCAGAAGTGGTTCAGCCCTCAACCTTAGGCAGCCCCAGCTTGGGATTTCCCAAGGCCAGGATGTGGCAGACTCTTTACTCTCTGAGCCTCTTTCACTACAAAATCTCTGATGGATGCCAAGAGCTGGCCACTTGCTTTTATTTTACACTTTTGCAAGTCTTTTGTAGTAAGGTCACACTTCTTTTTTTTCTTTTTTGAGACAGGGTCCCACTATGTAGCCCTGATGGCCCTGGAACCCACTCTGTAGACCAGGCTGGCCTCGAAACTCACCTGCCTCCTCTCTCCTGAGTGTTGGGACTAAAGACTTGTGCCACTATACCTAGTCTCGCTATCTTTTTTGTTTTGAGGTAGGATCTCTCTATGTAGCTCTGGATGTCTTGGAACTTGCTATGTAGAGCAGCCTGGCCCCGAACTCACAGATATCTGCCTAACTCTGCCTCCTGAGTGCTGGGATTAAAATATATGCTACCATACCCAGGCGCACTCTCCCTTTCTTGCACTGGTTTCTTCCTGGGATTCAGCCTTTCCTCGGAATCTCTATTTCCTGAGATGCCAATGCTGGGCAGCAACTCTGGTCCTGGGTATGCTTCATCCATCCAGTGACCCTGGAGCACCCCTGTCTCAATTCCTTTTGTCTGCTGACTCTCCTACTTGGTCCTAAAGCTCTCTGCCTGCATTCTCCGCCACACTTTCACCCCCCCCCTTCCATTTCTTCTGACTGTCCCTTTGCTTCACAGCACCTCCAAGAGCCAAGCCTTGCTCCTATGGCCAGCCCTGGGCTGTCTGGAGCTGGGGAGGGCCAGGAGGAAGAGGAAACAACAGGGGTCTCAGCAAGGAATGGAGCGGAGGTGCTGCAGCAAGCCCAGGAGCTCTTTCTACTGTGTGACAAAGATGCTAAGGGCTTCATCACTCGTCAGGATTTGCAGGTGAGCACCAGATCCAAGAGGTTGCTAGACCCAAGGCCGACCATTGCTGCTCAACTTGGTCCTTCTTGCCTGGTCAGGGTCTGCAGAGTGATCTTCCCCTTACGCCTGAACAGCTGGAGGCTGTGTTTGAAAGTCTGGACCAGGCCCACACGGGCTTCCTCACAGCCCGGGAGTTCTGTCTAGGTCTTGGTAAGCAGATCCGCCACCTGGAGACCCTCTTCAGGGCCCTGTGAGACCTTTCACAACTTCCCAGGCATTCTGGTATCTACTAACATGCGCATTAGGAGCTGGTCCACCCTCAGCTACTCTACAGTGTGTGGTCTGCCCTCCCCCAATTCCTTCTCTGCCAACCAAGGTGGAGCGGGGGAGCTGGCTGTCATTTCCCATTCCCAGGCCAATAGAACCACAACAAGGAAGCAAAACAGGAAACTGGGCCCTGAGAGAGGGCAGGATATGTTGTACGTGGCTGGAGGGAGTTGGGTAGGTCCAGGGTGCTAACCCACAGTCCTGATAATCTCTCCTCCCATGTCTGCAGGGAAGTTTGTGGGGGTGGAATCGGCCCCAGGTGCGTCCCCCTTGAGGACTCCTGAGGAAACCTTTGAGTCGGGCACAGGGGCTCTCTGGAAGAGGAGGACGATATTGAGACATTCAACACTTCTTTGGAGAAGCTAGGAGTGGCCAGGGTCCTGGGCGAGTGAGTTGATGCCCGTTCCCTTTCGAGAGTGTTTCCTCTTTGTTTCACAGTCTGTCCACCTTGCCCTCCTGTCTGTTGCTACAGAATCCCTAGGTCCTGCTAGTCCATCCCTTGTCAGTTGTGGCTGTCTGGCAGAGTGGCCTGGCGTGATTTTCCTCAGGATTTGCATTTCAGGAGGCCACAGCTCTGCGGGGCGGGCGGGGTGCCACCAGACACCTTAGGCACTCACTGGCACAGCTCTTGGTACACAGGCCACCTTGCATTCACAGAGGCCAAGCAAGCATGAGAGCAACAAACAAGGGATGAACTGTGCGTGGCCGATGGATGTGCCAGTTCTGGGCTGCTGGGTTCTCCAGGGGGTTCACTGTCCGCAATGGGGAGACAAACCCTCACCCACCAGCTCCCGTCTCTCATCGCGTCCTCCAGGCAATGGGCCGTGAGGACACTCTGGGTCGGGCTGCAGCGCGAGCGACCCGAGCTGTTGGGCTCTCTAGAGGAAGTTCTGTTGCGGCGTCGGCCTGCCTGGAGGCGGCGGCCCGGGAGCGCGACGGTCTTGAGCAGGCACTGCGGCGGTGAGGACTGGCCTGGCCTATGAGGTCTGGGGACTCACGGAGGGGCAGAGACTTGGCTCGGAAATGATCATGCCTATGGTATCCCGGTTCCTCGAAGGCGGGAGAGTGAACACGAGAGGGAGGTGCGCGGACTGTATGAAGAGCTGGAGCAGCAGCTCCGGGAGCAGCGACACCGCGGGCAGAGCCAGGTGGGCCCGCGCACACCACGCCCAGCCTTGCTGGCTTCTCTGGCTCCGCCTTCCCCGAATTGGTCCCTCCCCAGAGGACTCACCTCGGGAGTCCAAGCTGCCCCAAGTGCAGGGAACTCTGCTCTGCCTCAGCAAGTGCCCTTTCCCGCGCTCTCCACCCCTTCGCTCCCCACCCTTGCCTGCCTCCTCTGGGCTCGGAGCAAAGGCTCTAGTGCGGCTGTACATCCCAGAACCTACCCCGGGAGGAACAGAGGGGCCACCTGGAGCTGGAGCTGCAGACCCGTGAGCAGGAGTTGGAGCGCGCAGCTCTGAGGCAGCGGGAGGTAAGCCATATTGAGTTCACATTGGCATCCTTTCATAGACTTCTTTGGGGGAGAGGGAGTTTACCTGTGCTTTGGGGTCTTCAATAACCAGCCGCAGGGGTGAGGGGGTCAGCTTGGCACTGGAGGGGTGTGGTTCTCCAGCCAGCATTCCACCATTCCTCAGCTGGAACAGCAGCTACAGGCCCGGGCTGCAGAACAGCTAGAGGCACAGGCCCAGCACATCCAGCTGCAGAGGGCCTATGAGGCCATACGGGCACAGCTGGAGCAGGCACAAGAGCAGCTCAGCCGACTGGAGGGTGAAGCACAGGGTCGTCAGGAGCAAACGCAAAGGTGTGGTGAAGGGCCTGTGGTGAGGGTAGAGGGTCTCTTCCACCACCTTGCATCTGGATCACTACCTACCTTCTATCCACAGGGATGTGGTTGCTGTCTCCAGGAACATGCAGAAAGAGAAAGTCAGCCTCCTAAAGCAGCTAGAGCTACTGAGGTGGGTCAGGCTTGCCTGGGCTAATGTGGAGAAGTGGTTTCAAGTTGCCAAATATTACTGGCCATATTACTCATGTTGCTGGAAGTCCTTATGTCTGCCCTATAGCCTTCATCGCTGCAGGCTCTGTAGTCCTCTGGACTCAGGGAAAGCATCTCCCTCATGCACTTTTTCCTTTAGACCTTAGCCTCCTCGGTCTCCTACCTCTCTTTTCTAGGGAGCTGAATCTGAGGCTTCGAGATGAGAGAGATGCCTGTGAGACTAAGCTGCTGGGCAGTAGCCACAGGAAGGCTCTAGCTATTGCCCACAAGCCCGGCCCATCTACTGCTGCTGCTGCTGTGGCTGGGCTCGGCCCCCGAGACGAGGCTCTGGCCATCTTCCTAGTGCCCGATGACCAGCCCCAAATGACTCACTTCCTTATCCAGAGGACTGCTCCTAGGAGGGACTGGTGGCGGTTGCTTGCTAAGTATGTGGCTCTACCCAGAAAGCACCCATGCCTGAAGGAACTAACCTCAGAGTGGTCAAGGTCTTCAGTCTTTATCCTGTCTTCCTTAATCTTTGTCTAAAGGACTAATAAAGGCCACTGTATACTGTACACTCCATGGCTTTTGTGTGTTTGGGACCCACGGTGCATTTGTGGTTCATGCTTGGTGTGTGGCACAAGGTGATGGAGAGATTTACAGGTGCACATTATCCTGTCATGACTGCAGCTGTGGGTTTCTGTGTGCTTGTGTATGTTCTGTGATTCTGGATATTCACCAAGCCCTCACCATCCCTCACAGCTGAAGCTCCGAGGACTCAGGTTTCAACGGCTTCTGGCTCCCATGCTAGTCCTCACGTGGAAGGTCCCGCCCCTCACTTCCGTGGTCAGCTAGGTCCAGGTCCTTTATCCATCATCCTTTAGCACAGTTCCTAGACAGACCATAAGCTATCCACACTGGGTACCTCTCGCAGGGCCCTCATGTCTCTGTGGGATCTTCTGGCACCCTCCATACTGTATCTGGAGCTTCCCCTCTGGCATTTCCTCAGCTGCTAGAACCTGCAGCTTCAGGGTGGTTCTCCAGGCTTAGACTGGACGAGTAATTGATCTTGACCTCAGTTCTGGGCCTCTGGTGGTCTAGGTGCCTTCCCCGCCTCTTCGCTCCCCACCTGAGTTCTAGCTCTGGCCTAGCTCCTCTGTCTCTGGATGAGTTGGGGGTTTTGGTGATAACGGGCGCACGCTTAAGCTAACTTTACAGATGTACAGACAGATCCTCAGGTCTCTCCTGTGCGCCTTAGCACCAAACCAGTTAGGACTTGCCCGCCCAGGCCGGCCGTGGGCGGGGCTGCGCCCGGGGCGGGGTCGCGCGCGGGGCGTGTCCTAGCAGGCCCCGGGCCGAGCATTCTCTGCACTCCGAGTGATCGCTCCTACAGTGGCTGCTGCCGGGGCTGGTATTTCAAAGCGTGGTTGGTGAGTGCTCCGTGAAGCCTAGCCGGAGGTTGTGGGGAGCAGTGACCTGAGTTCCTCGTTCACTGGTGTTCCCAGTCTCCGTAGTTGGCCTCGGGACGCCCAGGAGGCAGAGCCCGTAAGACAGGGCTGTAGGCTCCTTTCCGGAAGATCGACACCGGGGCCGGGCAGTTAGAAGGGCGGAGGGGGAGGGTGGAGGAAGAGAACCTCTGTGGTTCTTGGTCAGGCCTGGCGGTCTCTTTCCTGCAGAAACCCAGGAAGTTAAAAGTCTGATCGCCTTATTTATTGTCCCTGGACACCGGTTCCCTCCCCTGAGACTGCAGGTCCGCCCCCTGCTTAGGCACGGGGCGGGGGAGGGCGGCCCGGATGGTGGTGACTTCATCTCTGTGACGCGGGGATTCCTCGCCCAGCCGACTTCAGCGTTTCATCCAGTCCGTGGGGCGGGTGCCGGATGCTGGGTGCCATCGAGGGCCCAGGGGAGGTCCAGGAGCTGAGTGTAGTGCGGTCGTGTCCAGGCCGCAGCAGCTATTTCTGGCTGGTCCCGGCTCCCACGCCGGCACTTTCTCAGGGAATTTACATTCAGTCTGCTGATTGTTCCTTGGCTTGGGTTGCTGGATATGTCGAGAAAATCAGCTCCCCATAGGTTCTGGGCTTTTAGAGCCTAGCCCCTGGGTTTGCATTGTGGCTAGGCTTCTGTTTATGTCATTGCCAGCTTCCAGTGAGTGAGGCAGCCTGTATTTTTGGGTCCCATCTCCAAATGGAGGTCTGAAATCTATCCCACTTCCAGAAGTGGATAGTTGATGCACCTTCCTTCAGTTTGCGGTCGCTGCTGTTTGGTGGGGGAGGGACTGTGATAGATGGGCCTGGAGGGTGGGGCACCTGGAGAAGGCATTTGGTCCCTCCCTAGATCAGGCAGGCCAGCAATGTTCTCTGGCCTACAGCCGTCCAGTAGAAAACAGTAGACTTGGCTGTTATGCTTCCTTGCAGATCTGGTGGCTCTGAGAACCATTTTGACTGCTGCTTCAGCACCATTGCAGGAGTGGCAAGATCCCACCTGCTAGGTGAAGGACAGACTTTTCACCTGTACCTGCTGGTCCTGACTTCCAGAGGTGAGTGCTGGTACCTGGGCAGAGCCTCAAGGTGGCAGGCTAACAGTCCTGCTTAGGTGTCTGTCTGAGACTCTGGCCCGCCTCCCCTGAGGGCTGTACACTGTCCTCAGTCAGACAGTAGTGTGTCTAGGGAATCCCTGGAGGAATGGCATATTCACATCTATGGAACTGGGGGGCCCCCTCCTACAGTCTGGAGGGGAGTTGATTGCCTAGGCTCCACCTATTGTCTTATTGTCTCTGCCCTGGCTGGTAGCAAGAGTCTGCTCAGAGTCCTCACAAAGTCCACCTAAGGGTGGCCTGAGCTCTCTGCTTCTCTGCCATATCTGGGGATGGGTATGAGTGTTAAGTACCTATTAGCCTGATTGTGGGCTCAGGGAATGCTTGGGGGTGACAATCCACAGGAATGTACCCCAAAGGTCTGCTGGAGCTCCCCCCCAATTGCCAGCAGGAGTGAGTCAGCAGATGTTTGGGGGTCCTCCATGATAACCCAACGTGTGTCTGGCTGTGAGGAGTTAGTCCAGGAAGTGACTCATGGTTCCTGGGAAGGCTCCTCTTAAGGCAGATAGCTGGCTGAGCTCCAACCTCTGCAAGCATCTGGGGACTGCTGTGTCCCCTCCTGTCTCCATTGGTGTATAGCTTTCTTCCTAGTTGGAGGCCTGGTGCTTCAGGCCATCTGACCTCCTCCCCATTTCTCCAGGTCCAGGATGGGTGAATTCAATGAGAAGAAGGCAACATGTGGCACAGTCTGCCTCAAGTATCTGCTGTTCACCTACAACTGCTGCTTCTGGGTGAGAAGGGCTACATTCTCCCTGCATCCCTATTTCCCATGTTGGAGGCCTGGCCTAAGAGCTCAGTCCCAGCTTCCAGACCCAGGCCAGATGTGGTAACCAGTATATACTTTTTGCAGCTGGCCGGCCTGGCTGTCATGGCAGTGGGCATTTGGACACTGGCCCTGAAGAGTGACTACATTAGTCTGCTGGCCTCAAGCACCTACCTAGCCACAGCCTATATCTTAGTGGTGGCTGGTGTTGTTGTCATGGTGACTGGAGTCCTGGGCTGCTGTGCCACTTTCAAGGAGCGACGGAACCTATTACGCTTGGTCAGCAGGGCACGGTGGCACATGGTGGGGCTGGGGATGCCTGGCATGGATTTCTCAGGGAGCCTCTGGTACTGGTTCTGGGGGCTTAACTGGTTGAGTATATTACTGCAGGCTGTCCCTGTTGAACTCACTGGGCCAGGCATCAGCTTCCAGAGAAGTATCAAGGTGCTAGGCAGCCAGAGTAGCTCCTATCTGAATTCCTCTTGCTTGGCCTCTTGGGTGGGGGGCTTGGCTTTGTGGTACTCTGGCACTAGGAACCCCCCACTTACTAGGTTCCTGCATCCTAGTACTTCATCCTGCTCCTCATCATCTTCCTCCTGGAGATCATTGCTGGCATCCTGGCCTATGTCTATTATCAGCAGGTAAGGGCCTGAGCAGGCCATGGGGCATGTCTAGAACATGGCCCTGTCAGTCCCACTGGAGGGCCTGACTCCAGCTTTGCCTTTGGAGGCCTTAGAGTTTGATCATACCCACAGCTGAACACAGAGCTCAAGGAGAATCTGAAGGACACCATGATCAAGAGATACCACCAGTCAGGCCATGAGGGTGTGACCAGTGCTGTAGACAAGCTACAGCAAGAGGTGGGTGGCCCCTGTAACTCCCCGCTGCCTTCTCTGCATGGTGCTGTGTGCTGGCAAGCTCTGAGGCTCAGCCACATGCCCCTTGTAGTTCCACTGCTGTGGTAGCAACAGCTCTCAAGACTGGCGAGACAGTGAGTGGATCCGCTCTGGTGAGGCAGATAACCGCGTGGTTCCTGACAGCTGCTGTAAGACGATGGTAACTGGCTGTGGCAGGCGGGACCATGCCTCCAACATCTATAAAGTGGAGGTAGGTGGGTGCTCAGCAAGGGGCGGGGCTAGGCTGGTCTTCAGGCAGCCTGGCCCAGCAGGGACCACCACCATTATCTCCCACTAGGGTGGCTGCATCACCAAGCTGGAGACCTTCATTCAGGAGCACCTGCGGGTCATTGGGGCCGTGGGCATTGGCATCGCCTGTGTGCAGGTACAGAAACACGGAGGCATGGGTGGGAACATCAGAGTGGCGAGTGGTCCACAGCCCTGTTCACACCCGCCTGGCCCCGTGCAGGTCTTCGGCATGATCTTCACCTGCTGCCTGTACAGAAGCCTCAAATTGGAGCACTACTGACCATGCAGCCAGGCCAGGCGGCCGGCCTTGCTCTATGTCCCAGCTCCACTACTGAACACTACTGACTTAAGACTGCTGACTGCCAGAGGTAGCTGCCCTCACCATGACCCCTGACGACTCCACCTCAGGGGTAGCTTCAAGTGCCTTTCACTGCACACCAAAGTCCCAAAGCTTGAGGCAGCGTCCTTGCCCCAGCATTAAGAAGGGGGGGCAGGTATGCCAGTGTTGGGCTAGGCCTGGCTAGTAGAATAGGGTTTAGATTGACAGAAGTGCCTCTTATGCACAGACTGCTTCCCTTTGGGTAGCTGTGATCTACAGTAAGTCTGGGGAGAACCTGGGTACACCACTACACAGTGGGTAAAAGCAGGTGGAAAGGGGCCTTTCTGGTTATAGGCTAGACACCTTTCATGCCTGCTTCGGGGAATCCTCAGCTCTGCTTGCCCCAAACAAATGGGGCAAGCTTCTAACAGCCTCAGCCCTGACTTTTTCCCACTACTGATAACACTATATCTCCTTTTGGAATATCTCTGAATGGAGCATGGCTACTTTCATTCACTGCTGTATCCCAGATGCCCACAAATGCTCCTGCTATGTAACAGGTGCTCAATAAATGTACAAGTAGTCAGTTTGCTGACAGAACCTTACTAGGGTCCAGGGTAGCTGGAGTACTCACAAGCGTCAAGGATGGGGGAACCCAATGGCAATTACAGGTAGGGTGACCTCGGGTAGCTGAACACCTCTAGCCCACCGTGGCCTGGACTTGCCTTACTCAGGGATTGCCCATACTCTAGGAAGAGTCTGCAGGCCCTGCTAGGGTTAGAGGATAAGAGAGGCACCAGGGTCTCTTGGGGCTGCCCTGGCTCCTGTTTCTCAGGCTTAGCCCATCTGAGTAGCTGATAGTAAACCGGTCCTAAGAAGGTGCCCTAAGCTGAGTCTGTTCTCCAGTCTTATGTGCCAGCTGGAGGAGACTCTAGCTTAAGGCAAAGCCTTTTTCTTTAAGAACCCTGGGGTACTTTATACAAATGCCTAGGAGCTAGGGCACTACATGGACCTCCTTTGGCCTAGAGGTTTCTTAGGACTGGGTGCTGTGGGGATTGGGTCAAAGGGCAGGGATGTGTAGCTGTTGGGCCTGGGAAGATTCTGGAAACAAGATCCTCAAGCATGGGTAGCAGATAGGCCCACAGGGCTAATGGTTTTTAGGACTTAGGAAATTTGTGAGGCCTGTGGCCCTGGGCATACTCCTAGAATATCTGGGTTTGGTTGGGTGGTGGTGGCACAAACCGTCCTTTAATCTCAGCACTGAGGAGGCAGAGGCTATCAGATCTCTTTAGTTCAAGGACAGCCAGGGCCACAGAGAGAAACCCTGTCTTGAAAAAAATGAAGAAAAAAAAGATACGGGGTTGATTCCCAATTACTCATGGTGGCTTATACTTTACTCTCAGGAGACCTGGCCTCTGGGGACACAAGTGATACGAAGACACCCCACATAATACTTCTAGCACAGGGATAGGACATTTGGTGGGCCTCCAAGTGCTCTCAGCATTCCAAAGGAATGTCTTCCCCAGGCTTGGGCCCAGCCTTGTGGATAATGTGGTGGCCACATCTACTATGCCTACCCTGAACATGGGCAGAAGAGGACAGGCCCTAGAGCAATGTGGTACAAAACTACTGTAGGGCTACCTAGTTGATCAAACTGGTCAAGGCCCAGGGAGACAGAAGCAAGGGGCTCCCCCCATGACCAGACACCCAAGTCAGATGAGGGGAAGGAGGCTAGCCCTGGGGCAAAGACTGGAGGCAGGCCAGGTAGCCTTAGACAGCATACACATGGATACGGAGAACCTTGCAAAGTTAGACTGTTGGTGGTTCTACAAAGGCCTTTACTAAACAGTTCCTTCCAGGGTGACAGGACTTAGCCACAGGGCCACAGCCAGGCAAGACACCAACATCCCCAACAGCTCCGTTGAACACAGCATGGCAGACCCCAGCAGTCACTTCTCTAGGGGTGCATAGTTCAGCAGTTTCTCAATCAGGTCCACGTGTGCTAGCAGCATGCGGCGGCAGCAGTAGCGCTTTAGGCCCAGAGCATCCAGGGCATCCCTGTAAGAGGAGAAAGGAGTGAGGTTGGATGTGGTCTCTACAGTCTGCATAGGTCTAGAACCACCTCTAGCTTGCCTCCGGGTATTGCTGTGGACAGGGGTAACCAGGGTACATCTACATAATGAGGGATTGAGACCACATGGAAATGGTCTGGAGATTTCTGAAATATGCGCTAAGATGCTTAGGTTGGAGCCGGGTGAGTCCCTTTCCCCACCTAAAAGTACAGGGGTTCCCAGGTTATACCTGCCCATGTATATGCCCATGTGCCATTCTTCTCCCTTAGCATCCTATATCCTTAACTGGCCTTCCCTCCCCCACCCCATCCGCTCACACCTAGTTTTTTTGTTTGTTTGTTTTTTGGAGACAGGGTTTCTCTGTGTAGCCCTGGCTGTCCTGGAACTCACACTGTAGACCAGGCTGGCCTCAAACTCAGAAATCCAACTGCCTCTGCCTCCCAAGTGCTGGGATTAAAGGCGTGCACCACCACTGCCTAGCCACACCTGTTTTTTAAAATTTCATTTTATGTGTATGGGTGCCTGATGCTCTCAAAGGAGTTATGGACATTTGTGAGGAAACCATGTGGGTTCTAGGAATTGAACCTGAGTCCTCTAAAAAAACAACAACAAAAAAAATCCCAGCCAGTGCTCTTACAGTTGAGCCATCTCTCTAACCCCTTGCATCTCTGCTTTTGTCTCTTGTACTCAGGGTTATGGGCTTCCAGAGTTATTTGAGAAAGCTTAGGTGGACTCTGATTAAATGCCACGAACTGGTTGTGCCCGCCCTGCGCTTTGTACCCCAACATCCAGAAGAGGTTATCCAAACCAACTAGATTTAATTTCTCTGAGACCTAGTCAGCTTGAGAGGATCCTGCCCAGGTAAAGAGGGTCGCAGAAGGCTAGCAGCTGCTCACCCAAGCTGATCACTATAGCTGCCCATTAAGCCCCACTGACTTATGGCTTGTGCAGAGAAAGGGAACCCCTTGGTGTTTACCTGGTGGCTGGAGGTCAGACTACTATGGAGAACAGTCATGGTAATGAGCACAGGGGAAGGGATAGAACAAGACGCCCACAGAGCCTGCATATCAGAGCCTGTCCTGAATTTTAAAGGGTCCACAAGGTTCGAAGTACAGAAGGGGTAGGCCTGAAAGCAGAGGGTAGGGAGTAGGTCGACAGGGAAGAGACTTGAGGTGTCTGTCACCCATGTTGGAAGGATGCTTAGGAGTTTCCAAAAGAATAGCAACTTGAGGTCGGGTGGTGGTGGCGCACGCCTTTAATCCCAGCTCTTGGGAGGCAGAGGCAGGCGGATTTCTGAGTTCGAGGCCAGCCTGGTCTACAGAGTGAGTTCCAGGAGAGCCCGGCTACACAGAGAAACCCTGTCTCGAAAAACCAAAAAAAAAAAAAAAAAAAAAGGCAACTGGAAGAAAATCATCTTCCAAATTTCAGAGAACCTGGGCGTGATATCGCACGCCTTTAATCCCAACATTCAGGAGACAGGCAGGAGGATTTCGGGGAGTTCAAGACCAGCTTGCTTTACACAGAGAATTCCAGGACAACCAGGGCTACACACTGAAACCCTACCTCGAAAACAAACCAAAGACTCCTTTTTCTGGGACTATATCACACACAGTGCTGGGCTGGAGGACACCCAGTCTTCTCACTCGATCACACAATCCCTGCCCTGCCAATTCTCCATACGAAATCTTATCTATCCCCGGCCCAGGATACCTCAGTTTCACTCCTGGTCAGCCGCAGAACCCTCACCCGGGTCCCTCGGCTTCAAGATCTCAGTCCAGCCTTCCCGCCCCCTACCCCGCAGCCCGCCGTCTCACCCCTCAGTGTACTCGGCCTGCAGTAGACCCAGGTAGGCTTCCCATTTGTTGCCGACGATCTTCCCGCAGGTGAAGCAACGCACTGGGATGATCATGGCGGCGTCTGGCGTGCAGGCTGCCGGCAGCTGCTTTTCAAGGCCCGCCCTAGGCGCGCCCATAGCGCGGGGCTCATTACGCCCGAGCTCCGCCCATAAGATCCTGAGCCCCGCCCCGCATCTCCCCGAACCCTGCCGCAGCCCTGTCCCCGCCCCCGTGATTACTCTGAAGCGGCGGTGTTCTTTGCTCGCGCCCACCCGGGGTTCCTAGAGCCTCCGTGCCCGCGGCAGCATCCCGGGTACCCCTCCCGCTGTGGTGGTATATCCCGGCGCTACGGCGTCCGAGCAAGGCCGAAAGGTCCGCGGCGCCGGGGTTCGCGTTTCTCGTGTTGCCTTGACTGACAGCTGCTCCGCCGTGCGGCGGCGCGCACAGGTACGGCGGGTCTGCGGGCTGGGGTCCCGCTGGCCGGATCGCAAGCCGACTCGAGCCAAGAGGTGGTTCACAAGTGGTGGTGGCGCAGCCGGAGAGCGGGCTGCGGACTGCGCACGGCCAAGGCGATCTTCCCGCCTCCTGGCCCGGACTCCAAGGGGTCTCGGTCTGGAGTCCTTACCCGAGGTGCCCAGCCAGAGTCCCGGCCGTGGAGTTTGGGATGTCCTCTAACGCCGCTGCAGAACCATCGGCGGTACGGTGTCCCGAGCCCCGACGGCGGCCTCCCGCTCAGTAGTCCTCTCCTTCTCCGAGAAGGGGCTAGAAGAGTTTTTTTTTCCTGCGGAGAGGAGCAGGGCAGTGGTGCGGGAAGGCGTCGTGGAGGAGGCACCCTATGAGACCTTCTAACCTCTTTTTCCCGAGATATCTGGCTCAGACGTGAAGATTGCCTGCGGGACTGCTAGGGGCCACAGGTCTGCCTCACCTGGAGGTGACCTAAGGACTTAAGGGAATGAGCAAGGAGTTGGTGTCTGGCCGCAGCGCCTTCTTGCTATGCTAGGGGCTACCCTAGGAAAACGAGGCAGCTTGCTGTGAGAAGCTGGAGAGGTTCCGTGGAGCTTGGGAAGTTTGGGGTTTGGTTACAGTGAAGTCTCTGGGGATCCTAGACATTTTCCAGGTGACTTTGGGAAACAAACGATGGAGGGGAAGTCAAGAAGGGTCTCCTGGGTCTTGAGTGTGGCTGATCAGAGCCACTGGCTAATTTGATGGTTGTGCCCCCGCTGTCACCCTGGACAGCCTCCCTGGCAGCTTTTGCCATCCCCCATGGAGCCACGTGCAGAGCCACGAGGCAGGCGACTTCCCGGTCCTGTCCCCTCCCCCCAACATCCTGCCCTGGCCAGAGGGGCAGTGGGGGCCTGTGAGTCACTGTGGCCTGGGATCAGGATCAGGATTGAAGACTGCTGGTGGCCAGAGGTGAGGGAGGCAGGGGAGTCGGGTAGGAGATGGTCTGTAGGGTCTGCCCTAGGGATGGGGTGGAGGCCAAAGGCTTCTTGGAGGAGGGGCTCAGTTCGGTCCTGCCCCTGGAAGACTTGTTTACTTAGGGCGAGTTGGGGAGTGAAGGCTGTGCCAAGTTGACATTCCTGGAATTCCCGTGCGTGCGTGTGTGTGTGTGTGTGTGTGTGTGTGTGTGTATGTGTGTGTGTGTGTGTTCGCGCGCGCGCGCGAGCGAAAGCCCACTAGTTTCCAGTGCCTATTGTAGGTGGTGGCATCCTCTCCTCCCCTAGTTCCTGCTCCAGCTCCAGCTCCCTGGATTCCCAGAAATGGCTCAGGCTAGAGAACTCTAGGCTGTTGCTTAACCACCCAGCCTTTGCTAATCCCAAAGTGCTGTGTGGGATGGGGGGTGGGGGGTGAGATGTTGTAGGTCAGTTCTCTCCAGAGCCCTGGCCGGGATCCCAGGCTCAGCTTCTGCCCCTACCCTTACCGTTTCTTAACTGTTGCAGGCTTCCCATTGGGACTGTGAGAGAGATGTAAGTTACTTATACCTCAGCTTTGCTAGGGTTCCCCCAATGCAGATTGACTGGTCTCTGCCTGACAAATGGCTTTACAAGAATGGATGCTCAATCTACTGTACAGGGTGGAGGGTGCATTGAGGGAGATGTGCTCATATGCAGTTTCTAACCCATTTGCCACAGTTCCTGCCAGAGGAGGGGGTCACTTCAGGGCAGGGGACAAGGAAACCCATGATTGAAGTTTTAGCTGCCCAGCCCCTCCCACCCTGGGTGTTGCCCTGAAAACAGCTAGCCAAAGGAGGGTGCTGTACTGTGGTCTGGAGCACTGGGCTGGGTTTTCGGCTGGCTTTCCCCTTGGCCTTAGATCACAGCCTTAGTTTCCCCATTGGTAAAGCTCTGCTGGAACCAGAAGCGTCCACGGGAAGCATTTCAATTCGTGCGTTTAAGTCTGGCCGTGAGCTCAGGGGAAGTGGTGGAAGCCTTGTGCCCTCTGGCTTGCGCACATAGGACAGTTTATATATCGCCCTGAGGGTATGGAGTGTCAACACACACTCCTACACCTCATCCCCAGGCCATATCTGTGCAGCCGCACTAAATGTGTTTGGTGCTTGTCCAAATAGCTCTTGGAGACCCTGTGGCTGAGACTGAAGTGACTAACTCAAGAGCCCTTTGGGTTATCGAGGCTGGGGTACTTGGGAATCAGTGCTGGGGTGGGGTGGGGTCATGTTCCCCAACATGGTGGGGCAGGTGTGCTTTGTTCACAGGATAAGCATCCCCTGAGTCTCAATTAGGTCCCTTCTATTTCCACTGCCACAGGAGCTCTGACAGAGAAATAGCTGAGGGCGCAAGGCAGGAAGTGGAGGGAAGACACTATTTGGGGTGGCCAGAGAGTCTAGGAAGAAAGGTGGGCTCTTTTTCTGACTTCATGCAGAGGGCCCTGCACCTCCATCCCTGGCTCTGTCCCTGAAGTGGAAGGCTAGAGGTGTGTCTTCAGCCTCCAAGAGCTCCTGGTTAGGCTCAGTGTGCAGCCCCCCCCCCTGCACAGCCCCCCCTGCTTCTTGGTGGGAGGTGTCAGCCTACTGGACCAGGAATTTGTGGTGTTCCTGCCCAGGGTGGGGGTCTAGGGCAGGCACTGGGGCCCTGAAGGGGCTGAAGCCACAGCAGGAAGGCAGACACCACAGCCTGTTTGTATTGGCACAACCCTCTCTGCCTCCTCAAGCTGTGGAGCCTCTCAGCGACCGGACAGGGTGGGTGGCGCTGCTCTGCACTCTCTCCCTCCTGAGCTAGCTGGGCTAGGAGTAGTTACTACCGGGTCCAGACAAGCTTCTGGGCAAACTCATGCTGGTGCCCTACTGAGGGGCTACTTGGTCCCAACAGCCATGGTCAGATTTTGTCTCTTTTTGAGTGGCAACATGGTCTGGCTAGCTGGGTGTCCATGTTTTCTTTGTGGCTCATTCCCCAGGGCTTCTCATTTGTGTCTACTCACAACTGAGGAGAGCTCCCGTGTCTTGGAGCCCTCCTGGCAGGTGGCTCCTGTGTCCAGACCACTGTGGTTGGGCACTGGGCCAGGGTATTGAGAAAAGCACCATCCCCCAGGCTCAGATAGGGTGGCCTTGCCTTGGTCCTTCGCTGTTCATGATCAGCCTGCATACCGCACCTTGTGAATCTGTCCTTGTCAACAGACATGGCCCTGGCCCACACATGGCTGTTCTCACGTGAAGTCGGCTAGATCAGTCCCTGTTCATGTGGGTTTTACAGGCAGGACCTTCTAGGCAGGAGAGGGACACACTGTTCAGAGGACAGCATCCTAGCAGAAACAGGCTGGCTCTCCTTTGCCCCAAGAACTTTTGGCACCTCTTGGGATCCCTTCCTACCCCCTTCCCGTTTTGGCTGTGTTAGTTACTTTCTATTGCTGTGAGTAAGAACATGACCAAAGCAATTTGAGAGATTTTTTTTTTTTTTTTTAATGGTTTTTCGAGACAGGGTTTCTCTGTACTGCCCTGGCTGTCCTGGAACTCACTCTGTAGACCAGGCTGGCCTGGAACTCAGAAATCCACCTGCCTCTGCCTCCCAAGTGCTGGGATTAAAGGCGTGCGCCACCATAGCCCAGCTTTTTTTTTTTTTTTTAAGTTATAGGATCCACTTAAAATAAATGTATTCTTCTCTCATTCTTTACACCCTGACCCCAGTTTCCCCTCCCTGCACTCTCTCATATCCCCTCTCCTCCAGAGTAACTCCTCCTCCTCCCTTTCCTTTCAGAAAGGAGCAGTCCTCTCAGGGATATCAACAAAACAGCATAGCATAACAAGTCACAAAAAGACCAGGCACAAGGCCTCATCAAGGCTGCATGAGGCAACTCAGTAGGGACAAAGGGTCCTAAGAAGAGGCAAAGGAGCCAGAGACACCCCACCCCCACTGTTAGGAATTCCTCAAGAACACCTGTAAATGTAACTTTTATTCACCAGATGTAATAATTGTCACCTCAGGAGGCTTACTGCTGAAATAAGTTCATCCTTTCTAGATCTTTCTGAACTCTGGCTGGTTTAACTCAGCTGTCCTGGCTCAAATTCCTCTCCAAGCTGACTAGTTGAAGCTGTCTTCTCTCTCTCTCTCTCTCTCTCTCTCTCTCTCTCTCTCTCTCTCTCTCTCTCTCTGAGACAGGGTTTCTCTGTGTAGCCCCTGGCTGTCCTGGAACTCACTCTGTAGACCAGGCTGGCCTCGAACTCAGAAATCTGCCTGCCTCTGCCTCCCCAGTGCTGGGTTTAAAGGTGTGCGCCACCACCGCCCGGCTCACCCCCAACTGCCCAGCTAGCTATCTTCTCTCTCAATTGCTCAGCTTGGTCTCTGATTCTGGCAATGTGTTCTAATCTTCTGGTTCCTTCTTTCTTCACCTGCAACCTGTCTCTGTGAAACTGTCCTGGTAAAACTGCCTCCCCTTCTTCTCCCTCTCCCTCCCCTCACTCTCTCTCTACTGCTCTAAGTCCTCTCTTTCTTGTGCTTTTCTGACTCATTTTATCAAATCTTTGATTTGTCACTTTATCTGCCCCTCAATTAGACCTCACTCTCAAACTTGTCCGCTTCCTTCTACAAACGAATCCTACCTTCATTGTTTGGGATTAAAGGTGAGTACTAAGGGTGTGCCTGTGTTCCAGCCAGAGGGATTACAGGTGTGTATTAGGGGCATGTCTGTATTGCAGCTGGATTGCACAGACCTAGAAGGTCTTTGGATGTGATCTCTTGCCAGAGCGGCCATGTTGCTGGATTAAAATTCCTCTACAAACAACAAGCTACACAACTATAACATATAAGCATAGGACCTAGCTCAGATCCATACAGGCTTCCTGGTTGTTGTTTGAGAGATCTCATCTTACAACCCATTATGGAGGGAAGTCAGAACAGGAACCTGAGACAGGAACCTAGAGGCAGGCACTGAGGCAGAGGTCAAGGCGGAGTGCCACTTACTGGCTTGCTCTTTATGGCTCACTCAGTTTCCTTTCTTTCTGTTTTTAAAGTGAACAGTTAATTCTTTTTTTTTTTTTTTTTTTTACTGGTTTGTTTATTTGATTTACACCCCAATATCAGCCCCCACTGTTTTCTAAAAGATTTATTTATTTATTATTTATTTATTTTAGTATGTATACAGTGTTCTGCCTTCACATATGCCTACACACCAGAAAAGGGCACCAGATCTCATTATAGATGGTTATAAGCCACTATGTGGTTGCTGGGAATTGTACCCAGGTCTTCTGGAAGAGTAGCCAGGTTTTTCCCCGCGCTTTGGAGGTGAGGACCAAGCCCAGGGCCTTGCACTTGCTAGGCAAGAGCTCTACCACCGAGCTAAATCCCCAACAGCAGTCTGCAGCCAGTTTTTTGTTGTTGGTTTTTTTTTTTTTCTTTTAAGATTTATTTATTTTGCCAGGCAGTGGTGGCACACACCTTTAATCCCAGCACTTGGGAGGCTGAAGCAGGCAGATTTCTGAGTTCGAGGCCAGCCTGGTCTACAGAGTGAGTTCCAGGACAGCCAGGGTTATACAGAGAAACTCTGTCTCGAGAACCCCGCCCCCCCCAAAAAAAAGATTATTTTATTTATATGAGTACACTGTAGCTTTCTTCAGACACACCACAAGAGGGCATCTGATTCCATTACAGATGGTTGTAAGTCACCATGTGGTTGCTGGGAACTGAACTCAGGACTTCTGGGAGAGCAGTCGGTGCTCTTAACTGCTAAGCCATCTCTCCAGCCCAAGCTTGTAGCCCTCGATTTCATTCTTATACATTCCAGGACCACCTGCTCAAGGTGACACCTCCCACAAGTAGACTGGGTCCTTTCTCATCCATCATTAATCAAGAAAATTCCCTACAGATTTGTCTACAGCTATTTTAAAAATGTTTTTTTTTTTTTTTCTTTTTTCGAGACAGGGTTTCTCTGTGTAGTCCGGGCTGTCCTGGAACTCGCTTGGTAGACCAGGCTGGCCTCGAACTCAGAAATCCGCCTGCCTCTGCCTCCCAAGTGCTGGGATTAAAGGCGTGCGCCACCACCGCCCGGCTTAAAAATGTTTTAATTTTCCCTATATATGTGTTATGTCTGCATGTATATCGTATATCATCATGTGCATGTCTGGTGCCACGGGGTCCGGAAGAGGGCATCAGATCCCTTGAACTAGAGTTAACAGATGATTGTAAACTACAAGAGGGTACAGAAAATCAAACCTAAGTCCCCTGGAAGAACAGCTAGTGCTTTTAGCTGTTGAGCCATCTCCAGCCTCCTACAAGCCTTTTTTTTTTTTTTTTTTTTTTTTTTTTTTTTTTGATGGAGGGGAAGGGGACAAGGTCTTTCTATGTAGCCCTGGCTGTCCTGGAACTCACTGTGTAGACTAGCTGGTTTTGAACTTACAGAGATTCCCTGCCTCTGCTTTCTGAGTGTTGGGATTAAAGGTGTAAGGCACCATAGCCAGCTTAAAAGCCAATTTGATGGAGATGTTTTCTCAGTTGAGATTTCCTCTTCTCAGGTAAATTTAGTTTGTCAAGTTGACAAAACTAACTACTACTCCTAAGGGAAGAGAATTGGAGTTCAGGATGACTGTTCCTGAATTCCCCAGTACATCATGGGGAACTTCAACTCGAGCCCAGCCCCATGTCCAGTGGATAAGAGTGATCAAGTAGACAGTACGACTGGGAACTCAGGTCTTCAGGGTCACCTTCAGAGGAGTGGTTTGGTAGCTAACCCCATTGGGGTATTGTCAGTATGGGTGATGTTTTGTACAAGGTGGGGGTATAGTTTTTCTGGTCAGTTCTGGATCTTTCCTGAACCCTATGGCTCCTCTCTTTACTGGTGTCTGGACACTTGTGTATGTACATGGCCTTGTACATGCATATTACCATGTATGGGCACTCTTCCACTCCAGCCCTCAGTGGTGTAAGTCTGGCTGAATCAGGCCAAGGGAGCAGAGCCAGGGGCCACGGGTCACAAGGGTTTTTTAGAAGCTATCAGCTGCCAGTTGCTTACTAGGTAGAACATTCAGGCTGTAGTCTCTGCTGGGCTATGGATGTGGTCACCTTTCTTGGGGTCCAGACCCATTAAAGAAAACTTGAGGGAAATGGCAAGGTGGGGGTGTGTGAGATATATCCTAGGCTGATCGGGCCCTTCCAGGAATGCTTCCTGCATTCTGGGGGCTACCGTGCATCCACATCTGTGAGACCCTGAGCATGCAGTCTTGTGGGCTGAGGTTGCAGTTCCCCATAGTGCCCTCAGGGAGGCAGCAGTAGCCTGGTGCAGTGGGCTGGAGTTGCAAACCTCTAGGCATCTGGAGTTTGCATTATGATGCAGCCCCTTTAAGAGCTGCTCAGGTCTACCCATGGACATCCTCCGTTTTACTCTTATTATTCTCTACTTCCTCTGCTGCCTCACTCTGGACCTTCAGGAAAAGGTTTTCCTTGTTCTGCCTTCCTTCCTGTCGTCTGGGCTGCAGATCAGATGGGTACCTTGGCCTCATGTTAGTACCTGGCCCACACTTGGGGGTTCTTATGATCTGCATCCTTTGGTAGGGCTGAAGCTCAGAGATTGGAGGATGGGGCCCAGCAAGAGGCTATCCATCTCATCTTTGATCGATGGGCTACTGTGTCTCTGGGACACACCTGCAAGGTGCCACTTACCATGTGCTTGTCTGTCTGGGATGAGATGGTGTTCATTAATCATAGGCTGATTCTTCCTGAGCTGGTCAAAGTGAAATTCCAGGTCCCTGGTTCTGCAATTATAGAGAGTTGCAGAATGGCGCCAGTGGGACTCTCAAAATGGCCCGTGACTGTGATAGAATTTGGCCTTGCTCCCACCACCCTAGGATAATGGACTGGACCAGAGGCTGAGCTGATTCAGTGAGCTCTCTGGACCAGCAGGGGGCCATCTGAGGGTTCTTTGGCATCTCTCCTCTGCTACCTTGGTCAATGAATTCTCTTTTTAAAGTTAGAAAACCTCATAGACACCTCACCCTCCCAGGCACCACGGGTTCCCTACAGTGCTTGAAAGCCAAAGCCGCTTAAGTTGCCACCAACAGCAATTGGGTCACGTCTTCATTTCCTCGGGGCTTTGCACATCATTGAAGTGGTTGGAGATTTGCTGCCTAATGGGCAGCAGGCCTGTTAGATATGGTCTGGGGTGCAGGTTTGGGGTCGAGAGCTGCTGCGGTGTCATTCCCGGCCCAGTCCCTTCAAACGCTCCCCTGTCCTTCAGCTGCGTCTTCTTGGGAGACCCGGGAGGGTAACGGGGAGGTGGGGGCTCAGGGTCGCTGCGATTGGCCGGTGGGGCGGGGTCCTCGAGGGGCGGGGCAACGCTGGATTGGCCGGGAGCGCGCGGAGCGCAGCAGGCCGGCCCGCAGGTGTCTGGCCGCGGGTTGGGAGCCAAGTCGCGCGCTGGCTGCTACTGCGGGGCCGGGGAGGTGCCGGAGCTCGGCGGTGTGGTGCGGATGGGGCGTCCGGTGGCCACCGGCGCGGAGCGCTGACAACGGCTGTAGCTAGTGAGCTTGGCGGCGGGGGCCCAGCCTCCCCACCGCGATGCGCCGCTCCAGCACCGACGAATCCACGTACCGGCGCAGCCCTTCTCCGGAGAGCAAGGAGCCGGGCTTTGCGCGCGGCGGCCCCTTTCGGCGCTGCAGCAGCCTGTATGGGCGCGCGGGCGCCGGGGACACCGGGGATGCAGGCGGCGGCTTCTTCGGCCTGCACTCGAACCCTGGCCCCAAGGCAGCCCAGGCGCGCTATACAACGCCCAAGGGCAACAAGTATGTGGTCTTCTACCTAGATCTCTCCTTCATCTTCCTTCTAGAGCTGAAGCGCTGCAGCATGGCGCGCGGCTGCCTCCAGGGCGTCAAGTACCTCATGTTCGCCTTCAACCTGCTCTTCTGGGTGAGTGTGGGAGCCTGAAGGACCGGGGTTCGCTGCTGTCCTAGTGGCTTCCAGGAGCTCTCTCCTCCCTTCTTTGCTGTGGAGACAGGGTGTGTGCGCACGTGCTCACAAAACCGGGCAGTACCAAGCCTTGCCTCTTCTGGGCTCCAGGCGTAGAACTGATCAACGTCTCTGTGCACGGAGCCAGGTGCCTCCTTCAGCCTCCTCTCTGCCCTCCCTCTTCAACCTATGTCCTTGCCTCACCCCCTTCACACTCTGCCCCTCTGGGAGATTGACTTACAAGGTCCTGGTTCCCCAGGACTCAGAAGACCAAGAGTATGTGCATTGCTTGACCTATTAGGGCCTAGGGAGATACACCAGATACTGGTCAGGGACTCTCTATGGACATGGGTGGCACCTGGCTCCCTGCCACTTCAGCAGAGCCTCTAACTTTTGCGTGGGGTAATGTTCAGTTGGGGCTTGCATGATGATAGAGCAGAAGATGGTCCCCTCCAGTGTGGATGGAGGACAGTTTGCACAGTCTCAAGCCTGTGGAATGGGGAAAGTATCACATTTCATTATCACCTGGTGTTGAGGCTTGGCTGAATCTGGAGCGTGAGTGGAGCATGCTAGATTTGATTAGAGGTGACCCTTTATTACCTGGGCATGGCCTGGACCTTCACTTACTAGCTGGAATACTTGGAGAATGGTGTCCAAGGTCATTCCAGACTCTACCTTGATTCCTGAGCCAACTTTCTGGGAGTGGGTGTGTGCGACTGAGGATGAGGGGTGTGGTTGGGATGAGGGAGCACAGTTTGGGAGTGAGGATGAGGGGTATCCCTGGGATCCCTACTTGCTGCTCATTTGCATGCAGTCCAGTTCAAGTCAAATGTGCAGGTCCACTTTTCAGACCTCCCTTTTCTTATAGCCCTGGCCCAGGGCAGGAGCTGGGCTTTGCTGGGACCCTGGGCTGCCCAGGGGCAGTAGTCCAGAGAGGCTGCTGCCCTACCTGTCCCATCTTCCCCACCCCCCATCAAGAGCTCTCTGCCAGAGGCTCCGGAGAGGGATGGGCACAGGTCTGGGAGTACTCTCATACCAGGTGGGCATCAGAGATAAGTGTGGGCTGAAGCTGTAGCCAGCCCATGTAAGGCGGATGTGTCTGTTTAATGGACTTCAGTGAGCACCAGTGTGTGGTCAGGAACAACTGATTGGCATGGTCAGGGTGTCTCTGACATTGTGACAGTTTGGGGAGGCGGGGTAGTGATTGCAGGTAACAGTATGACAGGTAGAAAAAGCCCAGGAGCTGCAAATGACAATGGGGCAGGTAGATAGGTATAACACTGTGACCAGACCTGACAGCTGTGGGTCACTCTGATAGTAGCAGGCAGTGTAGGTGGCAGAAGGGGTTAGGAGGTAGGAGTGTGGGGGCCAGGCAGTTGCTAGGTAGTGTTTGGTTTGGGGAGGCTGAGGTTGTTGGAGTTACTGTTCTCTTCCTGATCTGGACACCTGGCCACAGGGAGAAGGGCCGACTGGCTACAGAGCAGGAAATTCCATGGACTGCTGGGTAATAAACCAGAGAAACAATCAGAATCCTGTGGGACTCCTATGCTGTAAAACCCAGTATCCTGCTACCCACATGCACCTCCAGCCTTGCAAACGGACTCATGCCTCAGCATTATTGTGGCTCCTACCTCCAGCTTGATTCCCAGTGAGGGGTTAGAGGCAGCCATGCAAAGGGTGCTGGGAACAGCATGGTTTTGCCTAGAAGTACTTGTGCTGGGCTTGGCAGAGTCCATGTCAGCTAGCAAGTGTGAGAGTCCATCCATCTGGCCTGGTCAGTATGATGTCAGTCCACCTTGTTGCTGGCATCTGTGAACTAAACTCCCCTCCTGCTGGTGACAGGCTGTAGTGGGAGGGCCAGAACATAACCTACCCAAGACCCTGACTCCTTTGCTAGACTCTTGTAGGAGAGGCTTTGATTCCCCCATTTGGCACTTATAAAGATTTATCTTATTTATATGAGTACACTGTAGCCGACTTCACATACACCAGAAGAGGGCATTAGATCCCATTACAGATGGTCGTAAGCCACCATGTGGTTGCTGGGAATTGAACTCAGGACCTTTGGAAGGACAGTAAGTGCTCCTAACCACTGAGCCACCTCTCCAGCCCTCATTTGGCACTTATAATGTAAGATCAGCAGACAGGACCTTAGCCTTTGCCATGTGTCTTGCCTCTATTAGAGGGTTAACTCTACTAGAGTTAACCAGGCAACTGGAGTCAAAGCTGAACTAAACCCCTGAGTGTGTGGGGACCCGATGAGCCCTTGCCTTCCTTCAGCAACCACTGGGCAGTGACGCTCAACTCTATTGGGCAGTTGCTCAACCTGCCTTTGAGATGTACACAGGGAAGGACTAGCTGGTTAGGGCTGGGAGTGCCTCAGGGAAGTGGGCTGAGTACACAGTTGGGTGCTGGCCACTGGCAGTAAGGGGGTGGGGCTGAGCAGCCCCTGGGACCCCTGTCTCAGGCCTCTGAGGCTGCACTGTCAGCTGGGCCTCTGCCAGCAAAGCTCTTCCTGTAATGGAAGTCGAGGTCCCCTGGGATCAAGGGGAGCCGGTGAAGCCTGGTTCTTCCTGCCTCCTCTCTCCTTTGCCCTCCCCTCCCCTGCCCTGGGCTCTCAGAGCATCTACCTTCCTGGGCAGCTGCTGTGGTGTAAGGGTTAGTTGTAAGTGGGGCTGATTACATGGAGTGGGGCGAGGACCTTCCCATGGCTCTTCCGTGTCCAGGTTCTAGAGATGCTAGCCAGGCCTAAGCCATGTGGTTGGCTCTTCCCATACATGTACTGACCAATCTGGGGCCCTTCCTCTAATGTTTCCAGGCAGGTGTCGCTCCCCAGTCCTCACTCTAGCAAAGGTACGGCTGTTCCCTGCATGGTCAGTGTTTGTGTGGACAAGATGGAGGTTGGAGGCATGCCTGCCACCCAGATACTGTGTGACCTGAGAAAATCCTGTATTCTTGGGGTCTCACATTCTCCATCTTGATCACACTGCGTCATCAAGGTGATCCAGAGGTGTGTGTGGATGAGGGTTCCTCAGCTCCCACCCAGGTAGCCTGTGATGACCCTAGGTGGATCACTAGCTGAGCAGGGGGGGTAGGTACAGGAGTCAAGCTTTACTTGTCTTTCCTTCAGAGAGGGAACTGGGGCCCCACTCTGCTCTGCCTGAGTGTAGCCTCAGTACTTGTCTTATGCTGTCCCAAAGGAAGGTACCACTGGACACAGGGACACATTGGCAACAAGTTACAGGGCACATGCCTTGCTAGGCTCTTGGATGTCTGTTACCTTTGATGAGCTGAGGTGGTATCTGATGGACAGTGGTCTTTATTGTTAGTCTCTGGCACTTTCAGTCTGGTGGATGAGGGGACTAGGAAATGGCAAAGGGCTCTGTGTCCAGCTCCTTGGAAGAACCAGGATACTCAGGGACAGGGAGATCTCTGTTTCTTGTAACAGCATTTATTTGTGATTGGGGTGGCAGGGAACTGTCCAATGCAGGAAGCCATGGTCTTGTTTATTCTTTGGGATGTTGGTGGCTCTGGCAATGTCCCAAGTTCAGCAAAAATAAATTATATTTCTTAAGTATTTGGAGACCGGCTTTCCTTACTTATGATAGATGACATTGAACTCCCAACCCTGCTGCTTCCACCTTTCACATCCCAGGAATACTGGTGTGCACCACCACATGGGGTTTATGTGGTACTGAGTATCTAACCCAGTGCATGTTTGGCAAACATTCTACTAACTACATCCCCAGGCGTATATTCAGTGTTAAGTGCACAAACTCACCCCACTGGGATAACCAACATCCTAGCCAAGATGGGGAAGGTTCCTGGCAGCCTGGCAGGAGACGGGCTTCTTGACATACCCTTGGCTTATACAGGGGCCCCAGCCTATCCCCTCCACCAAAGATGTGGCTAGCTGCCCAGCCATCTGCTACATTGAGCTGTGTATGGCCAGAGGGGTGGTGGGCAGAGGCCTGTTGGCACCCACCTTTGTGGACCTGGACAGGCACATTTGGTAGGCACCCAGTACCATATGGCCCTCAGCCTTAGGCTGATCCAAAGGGCTAGAGGCTAAGGCACCTGCTGTGCACAGGTCTGGGTGGTGCTTTGGGTAACAGCTCATTACACCTCTCAGGGGCTGTTATTAGGCATCACAGCAGACTGCCTAGCAGGCAGCCCGGAGGGCTGTGCTTATGGCCAGGCATGCTGTATGATCAGCCAGAAGGCTAGGATGGAGGACCATGGTGGCAGGAGATCCTGCCCCTGAGTGATGTTCCCAGCCACTATTGCTCAGGACTCTAGCTTCTTTAAAGACTGCTGTGGGGAGTGAGCTCTGTCTCCTACCAGGGCTTCTGTCTAGCCTTGGGTACAGCTGCCGAGGAGTGAGCCAGCAATGGAAGATGGTCTGTCTCGGGAGTTGGGACTCAGGGTTCTTGGGGGAACACTGTAGATTTGGGGGGGGTGTCTTAGTTCCATCCCCACTTTTTGATTGAGGAGAGCCCTTGCTCCAGGCTGCCAGGGCTCGGCCCCTAGTCCTGCTTTTCTCATCTGAGTCTAATGGGCCCATTTTCTCTTGTGCTTTGAAGCTGTAATTTTCCTGCCAAAATGTTTTAAAAAGCTGCATGCACTGAAACATTTTCAAAATTACAGGTGTAGTACTCTTAGCACATGCACAGTTTACATTAGTGCACCTATGCTTGTGGCATTTCTGAGGGGTGGCTCTACAGAATGGTGGTGGCTCTGGGTGTGCTGCTCATTTGTGACAATGCATGTGACACCACTGGATGGCAGTGGGGAGCATCTGGGCTGGTGTTCATCTTTGTCACAGTGAGGGTGACAGTCTACGTGGCAGTGAGTGGATGTCTTTCATGCTATCTCACCATGTCAGTAAAGGAGACTGGCTCTCTTCTGGGTGTGGGGTACTTCCTGCCACTCCTGCCTTGAAGATTATACCTTCCTGGCCTCCTGGAATGGGACATCTCCCTCCACCCCCAGTGGCACCAGCTGCTTTGCATAGCAGTGTCCTTTCCATGCCCTTCGGGGTCCCATGGGGCCAGGGGCGCTCCAACAGCTCACTTTCCTGCTGACATGAGCTGTCTGCTGTCCTTGGAAGGCAGAGGTGGATGGTACAGACAGCTGGGTCTTAGTGACATTTATCATTGCTGTATTAGCATCTCCCCTCCCCCATTTTAGGACCCGCCATCATAAGCATGAGTGTTTAGCTTTGTATGACTCTCACAGATGTGACTCATTTGGGGGTCATGGCTCCTCTGGGGAGTGTTATGCCTGAGGTCAGCCCTGTGGATTGGTGTCTCTTGAGGCTTCTTTCTGCTTTTGACGTCCAGCTCTTCCAGAGCAGGTGCAGTGTGGAGTGAGGGTGGGGAGACCTCACTTCAGTCTTGTTACTTCTGATCTAGTCCAAGGTAGTAAGCAGGGGGTATTACTTCTGCCTAGCAGTATGAGGGCCACGAAGGTCCTTCCATAACCTGTGAATCTCCTTATTGGGTCCTGGAAGACCTTATGATGGTTGGGAATGGTTGGAGACTATGGGAATAGCACATGAAGACAGGTGAGGACCTGTTTGCCATGGGGGAAGCCTCCCAGATCCAGTAGCCTTGTCACTGGATGATTCTGTGAACATCACCTGACCAGATCTCCATTAGGTGGACTTCTCCCCACAGGCTGAATGGGGTTGCCCAGCCCATCCAACTGCCTTACTTGGTCAACACCGTGGACAGCACTACCTCTCAGCCACTGCAGCCCCGCAGGGCCCCCTTCCATTGTAAAGGAGACATCTCTGTAGAGCTCACCAGAGCTACCTTGTGGCTCTGAGGATGGATCTCTAAGTACAAATCACTCAGGGCATATGCACACCTTTCCCTGGCAGGCTCCCTGAATCTTCTCCAGGATCCAGAGCTTCCTGAATGGACAGCATTTCCAGGTTTCTTGCTTCTTGATGACTCTACAGTAATGTCTCCAGTAGTTACCTGAACTTAGAACCTTGGGTCAGAACCTACATCATGGGCCCAGCTCTCTGTTGGGCTGCCAGGCCTTTTCCTAGAGCCTATCAGGTGTTGATCCATCACTAGCTTCCTGGAATATATCTTCCTTCCTATTTGGCAGAACCCAAGGCCTCATGTAAGTGTGGGGCCATAGTTTTCTCCTCCCATGGCAGCCCTGTACCCTGGGACAGAGTAGATGTTCCCGTCACCATGCCATGATGAATCCTCTCTAAGTCAACCACCACATGCCTATCTTCCCTGCTTCCTCTTATTTTGATTTTTATAAAAAGGAGTGATGAGAGCCTGGTGTAGTGGCATGCACCTTTAATCCTAGCACTCAGGAGGCAGAAGTAATTGGATCTCTGAGTTAAAGGCCAGCCTGGTCTACAAAGGAAGTTCCAAGACAGTCAGGATTACACAGAGAAACGCTGTTTCACAAAACCAAAAATGAAAAAAAGTGATGAAACTCAGGGCGGCTTGGGGAGGTGGGGGGGGGGGCTTGGGAAGGCTGGGCAGTAGCAGGTGCTCTAGTGAGTCTCTGTTTGTTGCCACAGAGCTACTGCAATTTAATTAGGATCAGTAGTGTGCTGAGCCAGGGTTTCTCTGCTCAGGGTTATGGGTAGCCCAGGACACCAGAAGCCAGGGGCAGGGGCCATACAGGTGGGTGGGCCACTCAATTACCATGGCCTACATTGGGTGTGGGGAAGGAAGGTGCAGGATCAGAGGGCCGAAGCAGATTCAGACTCTTCCACTCAGACACAGGGTTGGTGGATGTTTCCTGAAGGGAATCTGAAGGCATAGTCTCACTGGGATGTACATAAGGAGATGTACTCTGCCACAGGCAACTGTCAAAGGGGGCAAAGGGAAGGGACTTGAGGAGTGGTATCCTGCTGCAGGAATTAAGCTGTCTCTGGTGGTTCCCAGGCTGACAGTGCTGGCCTGAGCTTGTGGGTAGAGCCTCGCCCTCGGGGTCAGGAGCTCTGTCAGTCAACCTTACCCTCTCTGTCTCTCTCTCTCTTTCCCCACCTCTGTGGTCCTAGCTGGGTGGCTGTGGTGTCCTGGGTGTTGGATCTGGTTGGCTGCCACACAGGGAAACTTTGCCACCCTATCTTCCTCATTCCCATCCTTGTCGGCTGCCAATCTGCTCATCGTCACCGGTACCTTCGTCATGGCCATTGGCTTCGTGGGCTGCATCGGGGCCCTCAAGGAGAACAAGTGCCTACTGCTCACTGTGAGTTTGTTGGGGCCCTCTCTGTGGCTCTCTGTCCATCAGCTCCACCTCGGAGGACTGTCCAGCACCAGGGCTCTGTGGGGCTGGAGGGGTTGCTGGGTCTGGGGTACAGAGAAAGACCCCATCTCAAAGTTTAAACTGGGGAGGGCACTGGGGATACAGATCTGCAGGTCTTAGCACCACATATACAAAAAAGCATACCAGAGCATAGAGGGACTTCTCTTGACAGGACACAGACCCAAGAACTTAGGTATGCCCACTAGTGGCCTTTACCAAACTGTTCTGATACTCATCCTTGTGGTGGCTCTACCCCAGCTCCTGGTCCTGCCCCTGTGGAAGTAGCACCATTTGGCCTTGGGAATATATTTATGGGAAGGAAGCTATTTCCTCCTCCACAGTTTATAAAGTTAATTACAGGTAATTAGGAAAGGAGTCCTGGAGGATCTTACAAATTAATGTGCCTGGCAGAGGCGTCAAGCCGCATGGCAGGTGGACTGAAGCTCCATGTCAAAAGGTTTTGAATGGTTCCTTTCCTCTTCCTGGGATAGGAGTTTGCTCAGGGCTCAATCCCTTGTAGAGACAAACTGATCCCTTCTCTTCGCACCTTTAAGTATTGTAGACTGTCTATAGGCCTGATAGGTGATATTTGGGATCTCTTTTAAATTCCCAAGTTGTGGCTGGGAATGGAGCTCAGCTGTAGAGTACTTACTTGCCTAACATATATCCCAGCATGGGGGGAGGGGTGCAGAGAGTCCCAAATAGAGATGTCAGGCCAGGAGCCTGGGGAACAGGGACATACATGCACATGGGGATGTTTAGATCAGGCATAGGGGTAGAATCCAGGCCAGCAGGCCATTTAGGCTCAGGGATGGTCTGGCCTGGCTCTGGAGTTCCATGGTGCAGTAGGAGTTCTGGGGCTCTCCAGGAGCAGGGCTATGAGTAAGGGACATGTTCTCTACAGTTCTTTGTGCTGCTGCTGCTAGTGTTCCTGCTGGAAGCCACCATTGCTGTGCTCTTCTTTGCCTACAGTGACAAGGTATGTTGCTGAAATGGAAAGTACACTGGGTACTGGGAGACTTAGTGTAGAAAGTACCAGAGCCCCAGGGATCTGTGTTGTGGCTCTGGTTGTATGGGTGGGACAACAGCACTCTTAATTCCTTGGATACATGGCCAGAGCCCTCTCCTGAATACAGGTTGCTAAGTGTGTACTGTCCTAACAACCCCAACCCACCTTGCTGCTTACTGTGTGTTATATGTCGTTTCCCATATCAATCTGCCTGGTCACACAGCTGGGTTTACTGACATATTTTAGGATCTTGAATTATCTCCTGTGTCCCCAACTTCCTCATAGGACCTCCTTTCTATAAAGTACCCCTGGACTATAGGAGGCTCCCTGTACAGGCTGGAGTTACCCTTAAGTGCCTTAGTTCTTTTACTGGAGATCCAGGAATGGTGCCCATACCCTCAGCTGTAGAGCAGACATGTCTGTTCTTACTACCAAGTAGAATGAAGTCCTCCCATAGCCAACAAGGGGAAGGAAGCCTATAGAGATGAGATAGCAAAGGCTTGCACCAGGGTCCTTGAAGCTTCTGGGAGGACATGAGCCTGGGCTGTGTCCTGAGTGTGATGGGGTGGTAGGGTAGGGGTAATCCCAGGAAACAAGCAAGAGGTTCATGTAGAGAGGGAACGGGGTATTGATGAGGGATACTGTCCTGTTTTAGACTGATGTGGAGGGTATTAACTGGTGGTCTGTTAACAGATAGACAGTTATGCCCAGCAAGACCTGAAGAAGGGCCTGCATCTATATGGCACACAGGGCAATGTGGGCCTCACCAATGCCTGGAGCATCATCCAGACTGATGTGAGGCTTGGGCAGCCTTCTTGGTATGGTGAACGGGCTGGTGGGGGTGGGTGTTGTGGTTACCTCTCCACCTAGTCTTTTGCTTTCTTCCTGCTTCTAGTTCCGATGTTGTGGAGTTTCCAATTACACTGATTGGTTTGAGGTATACAATGCCACTCGTGTGCCTGACTCCTGCTGTCTGGAGTTCAGTGATAGCTGTGGGTTACATGAACCTGGTACCTGGTGGAAGTCGGTAAGAGCTTTTCCTTCCTCTGGTGGGTGGTTGCAGGGGTGGGGTTCTCCAAGCTGATTCTGGCTCTCTTGCAGCCCTGTTATGAGACAGTGAAGGCCTGGCTCCAGGAGAACCTGCTAGCTGTGGGCATCTTTGGACTGTGCACAGCACTGGTGCAGGTGAGCTGATCAGGGCAGTGCCTGGGATTCCTGACCACAATGGCAGAGGACTTGCTCAAGAGCTTGTGACCTGGGTAGGCAGGTAGCAATGCAGACTGTAAGAAGCCAGTGTCTCAGACACAGGAAGTTCACTAGGGGAGGTAACCTTTGGCATCTCAAGGACCAAGTGTTGCCCTTGTGCAGTACTCCTTGTGCAGAGCCTGTTGTCACCTGGTGGGTCAACACAGCCAGGGAGCCATATTGACTGGTAGTGACAGGACTTCCCAGTGCAGAATTGGAGTGGCACTTGACACTTTGCTGCCTTCAGGCCCTGCTCGTCCCTCTTAGGTTCACAGCCATCTATAGAATTGCTGAGGGTTGGCAGTGTGATGCCCCAGGCTAAGTGGAACAGACCTATAATCCATCTGGCAAACAGATACTACTCAGTTGGTTACAGCTAGGACAAGTGGGTACAGTAGGATAGGCAGCAGGGCTTAGGCCAGCTGTGCAGAGGGGTGCAACCTAATGTTCAGAATGCAACTTACCCTGGGGGTGAATTGCAAGAGTGGGGTAATACCAGGATGCTCCAGGAACCCCATTCTGAACATAGGGCACCACTGAAGACCAGCGCTTCTGCCTATGAGCAAGGGCCTGTGATTTCTTGTCTCCACAGATTCTGGGCCTCACCTTCGCTATGACCATGTACTGCCAGGTGGTAAAGGCGGACACCTACTGTGCATAGCTCTCACAGCCTCTGCTTCTCTGCCAAAGGACCCTGCCCATGGGGAGATGTCAAACCTCCTTCCCATGCAGGACTCGGTGCTCTGCTGAATGCAAGGGGAAGAGCTTGAGGCCAGAGCACCCAGGATCCATCCCTGCACCTGAGGGGACTCTGCTTGGGTGCCAGCAGAGACACCAGATTATAGGGTTGGTGCCAAATGGCATCCAGGGCTAAGTGTCCAGGGAACTTTGACACTTTTTATATCTATATGTATCTTCCAGAGTTCACACAGGATGGGGTCCCCAGCCTTGCGTGGATGCCAGGTTGGGGACAGGCCCAGTCTGCTCAAGACCCATGATGATCTTGGTGCTCCAGGCAGGGCAGGTCCCATGATCCACATTCCATGACAGGTCGTGGTTCCAGATGCATCTTAATAAAGTGTGTGAGCAGTCCTTGGGTCTAGCTGGACACACAAAGATTGTACAGTCATAGCCTTCAACTGAGGAAGTTCTTTCATTTTCCAAGGGTCAGCAGAGCTTAGAGCTCAGGGAACACTGCTAACCTGTTTTAGTTGGGGGAAGGGGTGGCCTCTGTTCATTCCCGTTTCTCCTGGGCTACCCCAGTTACTCTTGTATTTCTGTCTAGTACCTCTTGCCCCTGGATTAGTCTGGATAGACTGCAAATTGCAACACTAGAAACACAGAGCCCTTGCCACTGGCCAGAGTTAAGAGTCATATGAGAGCATCAAGCCACCATCAAGAAGACATCAAAGGCAGTGTCTTCTTAACTACGGGATCAAGAAGAGCTATAGGTTAGGGCCTTTGACCATAGGGATGGTACTCTGGGGGTTCAGGTTAAGATGAGCTCCCAGGACCCTCAGGAGCTGTGAGGCATCTGACTGTCAGTCTCTCCACCCTGCTGTCTGAGGGCCTACTCTGACAGTTCTCATTAGGAGTCATCCTTGTGACTCACACACCTGAGTGTGATGTGCACCAGAGAAAATTTGACCCAAATATCTGTAGGGCTGCTGCTACCCTTCCTGTTCTCTGGCTCTGGGCTGAGTCCTTGTGTCCCACTGTCCTCCCTCTAGTAGAAGCCATAGGATCCTGAAGAATCTCGTTACTCTGGAGTCACCTGCTCCAGGCAAGCTGCTAGTTAACAAAAAGCTCTGTTACTCATAGATGGCCAAACTGAGAAGAAGTTGTACTCTGAGTATAGTGGGGTGCCAGCCCTCAAAGCCTTGGCCCTTTTGACCTTCACTCAAGTCCCAGGATGCCCTTTCTCCCCGCTCCTCCCCAAGCTCAGCAGCTGTCATGTATGGCTCATGGTCACCAGCTCACCATAGCCACGGACTGCCTTGCCTTCACTGACTGAATTTCTTCTACCAGTCTGTCAGCTCTTGGGCAGCACCTCTGCATACCTCAGCTTTGCTGACTCAAACCCAGAACCTGAAGGTCACTGCTCAGTGGGATGTCCCTGCATGGCTCTTGGGGTTAACCTTCAGCACCAATGAGGGGAAAGAAATCGAGAGGCTAAGCTGGTTGCTCACTTTCCTGTAGCCCCAGAGAACTCACCCAAGGTTCCATCATTTGACTGCACCAGGACCCATGCCTGTGGCACTCTGACCTATACTGCTTGTCCTTATACCACCTCGATCACGCCGTCTGCTCACAGAAGGCTGTTCCCCAGCCCACTTCTGCTACTTCACCAGTGCTCTGCCCACAACTAGGTGAGCTCCACATCACTCACTTCTTATATTCAGAGAATACTCCCATCCGCTGAACCCTCAGAGTAAAGGCTAGAAGGACTCAGGCTCTGTCACTGGGCAGCCAGTGTGGGACCAGGTTCTTTCATGGCCCCACAGTGCCACCAGTTTCTACTACCTCATAACACACATAGCACACTGATGACCACTTCTTATAGAATGGGAGGTCAAGATGCCTCTCTGTCCCTCACACTGGCCTTCTTGTCCTGCCCTGGCTATACCTCTTCACTGGGGTCTGTAGAGCTGTGTCTTCTCAAAGTTAGCAGGGTCAGGATAGCCCCCAAGTCCTTTACAGGTATCAGATAGTTGGCAGAGTCTATCATCTCAGGGATCCCCTGACCCAGCACCCGGTTCTCAACCTTGACCACACTGACCTGAGTGAGCGGCCAGGGACACCTCTATTCCAGTAGGTTATAGTCAATAGGTGGTTCAACTGATGGCTAGGTAGGACTACCCACTCTAAAGCCACTCCAAGTGGGAGAGGTTCAGCCTTTTATGAGTCAGGCCTGGCGCTGTTGTTTTAGCATCCTCCCCATTGCTAACACTGAGAATCCTGAGCTACAAATCTCAGAAACTCACAGGGCAGAGTCCTAGTTAGGGTTTCTGACCTCTACTATGGCTTAGGCCTTGGCTAGTGGATGAGAAAGTTCTACCCAAGGGCCTGCAGGAGCAGAAGTCACTACCTTGAGATCATATCCAGCAGGGATTGAGGAAAATTGGAATGAAGGAGTGAAGAAATAAGTAAATCAGCCATTCTTCACCTGTTGGTGCCTCAGAAGTCTTAGACATCTCCCCAGCATTGTATCAGTTGTTGTTGTTCATTAAGATAGACAGACCCTTCTGATCTCATGGTCCTGGCCCCACTCAGCCCACAGGTCCCACTGCTGTCCCAGGGGCAGGCCCTATCCTTTATCTGGTGGACACAGTCTGGGCTATCCCTATGGTGTTTCACAGAAGTAAGTCCAGCTTCTCTAGGCCACTTTCCAATGATCGTACAACCTGGTCACATCAAGCCCAGTGGGGATAGGTGTAGAACCTGCTCCAAGTATCGGGCACCTTGAATATACACCTGTGTTTGTGGTAGGCAGGTGATCATAGTATGAAAGCAGGGCCCTCTGCATTGCCTTTGTCAGGGTTAGGGTGATGCTAAGAAGGCTGCCTAGAAGAGCCTGTGATTGTTCACATCTTCCAAACCACATCCTACACAGACCTTGCAAAGCACTCAAAGGCCTGAGCCAGAGCCAGGCTGTCCTAGGGGAATGGGAGTTGTGTTTTCACCTGGCCCACTGCAGGCAGCAGTGAGTAGTAGTAGAAAGGGATCCAATTCTTATCCTGGACAGGAACACACGTGCTGTGGACCCTGTTGAGTACCATAGCAGCTGTCTTCACAGTAAACAGAGAAGACGGCGCCTATATTTCACCAGTTCGACTCCATGGCTTAGAAAAGTCCAGTCACTTGGGGGTTGCTTTCCAGCCTAAGCAGGTCATAGAAGTAACTCAGGCCTTGGCCAGCTCCCAGATGGAGACCCGAACGCCCAGCTCCCTAGGCTAGCTCCAGCCGCACCTGCAGAGACTGGGGGCAGACAGAAGTGTTAGGCCCTGCTCCACCCAACTACCTCACTGCCCCACAATACCCAAAATTACCCTAGACATGGGGCAGTGTGTGGCCTGGAATCAAGCCCACAGGACAGACTCAAATGCAGATGGCAAGTACTGACACCAGTGATGTCACCTGGCCAAAAACTCACTCCCACCACGCATTACAGTTGACAACCAAAGCACATGGCACCTACCTTCGAGTTGGGTAGAAGACAACATGCCTCCCCCACGATTCCTGTAGTGAAAGAATGGGACCATGAGCCCTGCCTTCCTGGCATTAGGTCAAAGGGTACACTCTCCTTCCATCAGAGTGAAAGTCCATCAGTCCTGGCCCCTCACTGTTTCCCATCCCCTGTTGTTCCCTCTTCAGTGTCCTCCCCACAAGGCTTCCTGCCTACAACTTGGTGGGCTACAAATCACTCACTTCTTGTACTCAAAGAAGTGCTCCGCAGCCTGGCTGTCCCATACCATTCGGGGTCTGTGGTCCTTCAGCGTCTGTATGTACCTAGAAAGATCAGGTTATGGTATGAGAGCTAGCCACATACCCCAGCCCACCCCTAAGCCCCAGCTTCTAGCTATGGATATTACAGAAAGAGTGAGCAATACATTGTTCCTAAAGGTCCACAGTGAGCCAGCAGCACTTTGTATTATGTTCAGCCAGTAAGCTTGGGTGGTCAAACCTTGAAGTCCCACTGTACACAAGTCCTGCACTAGAAAACAGCACCTTTTGTGATCCTCCTTGGAGAAGCCAATGGACAGACCACCTGATGCTCTGCTCTGACCTTGCTCTACTCAGAGCCCAGATAATAAGCTATTGAGATAAACTTCAGCTGCTCCACCAAGCTGTGGGCCAAGGATGAAAGGACAGGGCTTTTGCCAGGACCCTGGCAGAAACACTGGCTTTGATAGCCTGAGTGTCCCAGGCTTTCCTTTCCCCAGGTGAACACTGCTGCCTCATTTCCAGAGCTGCAGTAGTGCTGCTCTTCCTGAAGAAAGGCTTGTTCTCAACTGCTTGATTCAAGACTGCAGTTTCCATCAATGCAGGGAGGACCCACGGCACATAGTCAATCACATGCTGAACATCTGAGACCAGAACAGTGTCCCTCCCAGATAAAAGCCAAAATGCCCACAAGTATGTTAATAGATGGTCTGGGAGAACATCCTGTTTGCATCTGGGAGTCTGCAGGTACAGGTCTCCCTGATTCAGCAGCACAATCAAGACCTGCTGTGGGAGGGTGGGTACAGGCAGCTGTAGCCTGGAGTGGGATGGTCTTCAGGGCTATTAGTCAGGTCTCTGAGAGAAGGCACAGTGGGCTCCAGCACCCTGGTGGATTAGGGATGGATCCTCCGGCAAAGGAGCTGCCTTCTAGATCTGAGTCGTAGTTGTCTTAGGCTCCTATCAAAAGGAGGGTACAGTGCTGAGTCCCAGCAGCCCCCAAGGTATCTTGGAGACTTGAACAACTGTCATCTTGTCCAGCAGTGCTCCAGAGAGCATCAAGCTCTGGAGAATGTCCCTGGCCTCATGGAACATGGAGTGGGAGCTACTGTACCATATATTAGGCCTCCAATATACCAAATAAGTCAGGAGAAGGAACAAGGCAGGGTGAGTAGGGAACGAATAGTTATAAATAGACAGTCTGGCTCACAGCCACCTCTCAGCCCAAGCTGAACTCTCTTTGCAAGCTTGTGGTCACAGTTCCACCTTCCCATGCTTAGGAAAGCACCATTGTCCCTTCTCTCAAACAATACCTCAACTTTGAATTAGGCTGGTTCCTCAGTGGCCACATGCAGACCACAGCAAATGAAGGCAGGTGAAGTACTGGAAAGGTGTGGCAGTGGCACCCAGACTTCAGAACTGATCCAAGACACCGAAGCACCTCCACACACATGGCATTATCTACCCTGAGTGCAGTCATCCCTACAGTGTGGTTCTACTCTACACTATGGTTCTGTGGGCACTTATTTTTGGAGATGGTCTCATTATGTAGCTCAGGCTAGACTCAAGCTCACACTCCTCCTCTGAGTGCTAAGATCACAGGCCTGTGTTACTACACATGGTTTTATGGACACATTTGCTTAGCTTGTCTTCTATGCAGCACCATGCCATTTTGGTCCTCACTGGTCCCATCTGAAACATATCCACCCAGGTGACTATTCAGGATACCTAGGAAACATTACTCCATGAAGAGGATCATCATCAAATACTACTGGGCCACCTGATTCAAATGCCACTGAAGGTACTAACAATTTCTGGCTTTCCATCCAATGTCAGCTGAGATGCTCTTTGAAAGAACTTGAGATATGCAGGGCATGAGACAGAGGCCATAGGGTTGGGAGTATTGGGGCTTTTGGCCATATACACCATTATTCATGTTGGCTTTTGTGGCCACACCTACAAGACCTGCTGCCTCTTAGTAAATATACTTTAGAGAACTGGGTTATCCCCAGCTATGTGTGTGGTGTGTGTGTGTGTGTGTGTGTGTGTGTGTTTCCATGCTTGATCCTATGGGAGCAGGTGTTGACCAGAATAGGAGGACCCTATGCCTCCCTATAGCATGAACCCTAGGAACTGCTCCTCTAAGCAGGCTTTGAAGACAAAGAATTGAGAGGCAGGGGAAGGTGTGGAGAAGAGTTAAGTATGGCTGCCTTGGGAGCCAAGTATAGCTGCACTAGCCAAGGGCTTTCTGTGCATGCTCTGCTCTAGCCCCCTCACAATAACTTGTTACAGAAGTCAGTCTGAAGATGTCTGTAGGATGGGCAGAGATGCCTGAGTTGGGTGTCGGACACTTCAACTCCCAAGCACAGCAAAACCCAAGGCCTGGCCTTGGAGCCCTCTAGGGCTTATGTGACTCCTGTGGAGCATCATGTGAAGGGCAAACTCCACCCAAGGGCCTGGTTGCCATGCACAACAGCAAGGGCCACCACACCTTTCTGAGATGAGGCCTAAGTAAGCAGATGACAGGAAACATGCAGTGATGGGGTAAGGGGCCTTGTGAGAGGAGGGGAGATAGAGAAAAGTTAAATAAGCCTAGAGGATGGCATGGAGGACTGGTAATTCATGGAGAGCTGGTCATGGGCTTCACGTGAAGTACAGAAAGTACAGGAAGTCCGTAGGACAGAAGAGGTTGGAATGTCTGTAGTCAGGAAGATCATCTAAGTCTAGGGTTCAGGCCAGCTCGGAGACACAACATCCACTGTAAGGAGAGAAATTAAGGAGTAGGCATTTCCCTCAGCTAAGAAAACTTATCTACATAGTGAATGAATCCATGTAACGCAGCAGGCACCTGACCCTCAGGGACATGATCCAGGTAGAGGTCAATAGGAACTGGGAGATCGAGGCATGACTTGTAAGGGGTAAAAGGCTTCTTTTGGGGTAATGAAATGTCTCTGAGCTGGAAAGGGTTATATAACTGTGAATACACTACTTTACACACTCTGAAATGTAGGGTGAGTAATGTATACACTAAGAGGCCTCAGATGAAAAAGTCAGGAATGTTGACAGAGCCATGTGTGAACCCACCTAGATGCTTTCCAGAGGAGCTTAAAGCACCAGTGACAGAGGGTGTCCTACCTGTTTCCAGTGATAAGAAGGTTCTCAGGCCTTCTTGGTCCAGAGCCTAATGAGTCCACCGTGATTCACAGGCAGGGACAGAGGACAAAACTGCTGAGAGACTGGACCAAATCTGCAGTAGAACCCTCAGCCTCCATGATAGGGCCTAGAGTAACAACTCAGATCAAGGTCACAACCCCACACAGCTGACATTGTGGCCCTGGTCCTTTATCTCTGACATCCCACTAAACCCAGAGTTCCACGAGGAACTGACTGCAGCAAGACACACTGCCAGGTCAGTACCAACAAAAGCTGTGTTGGGACAGGCGAGAGAGACAGACAGCTCAGCAGTTAAGAGCACTTACTGCTCCTGCAGAGGACCCAAGATTGGTTGCTGGTACTCACATAATAGCTCACAACTGTCCATAACTCTAGGAGCTTTGGATCTCTTTTCTTACCTCTCTGGGCACCAGGCATGTAGACAGAACACTCATATACATAAGGATAAATAAATAGGGGGCTGGAAAGATGGCTCAGCAGTTATGAGCAAGGACCTGGGTTCAAGTCTCAGCATACACATGGCAACTCACAACTGTCTGTAACTCCATTCTAGGAGATCTAGTATGTGCTCTCTTCTGGCCTCTGTAGACACCAGGTGGGCATGTGGTACCTAGCATACATGTAGGCAAAACACCCACACACATAAAATAATTTTTGAAAATATGTAAATAAGCCAGGCAGTGGTGGCGCACACCTTTAATCCCAGCACTTGGGAGGCAGAGGCAGGCGGATTTCTGAGTTCGAGGCCAGCCTGGTCTACAGAGTGAGTTCCAGGACAGCCAGGGCTACACAGAGAAACCCTGTCTCGAAAAACAAAACAAAACAAAACAAAACAAAACAAAAAACAAACAAAAAATGTAAATAAGCAAGTCTTTTAAGGCTAGGTTGGAGTCACCTGTACAAGGTAGAAGGTCTGGCGTTTCCACTACCCTGACCTGCCCAAGATCCAATCCTGTAAGCTCAGTCAGAGGGAGCCTTATCATCTCCCTAGGGTATCCCTCACATGACATCTGAGCTAAGGGCCAACTCCAGAAAGGCCTTGAGTGAGGCCAGTGTCATGCAGGGCTGGCAGGTGACAGGAAGCCTTTTTCTTGGATCTGCTCAAGAGGGCTACTAAAAATCAGGGCTGTCAAACAGAAGAACGAACCATATCATTTGCAGAAAAATGGGTACAATCAGATAATCATATTAGTGAGTTAAGTCAATTTGAGACAAGTATTATGTTTTCTCTTGTGATTCCTAAATTTTACTTGTGTTTGTGTGTGTGTGTGTGTGTGTGTGTGTATACATGTCAATGAAAGTGGAAGTCAATTGTCTAGAGGACACGAGAGACTAAAAGCAGGGAGAAGGGGTGAGGAAAAGGAGGGTGAGAACAAGAAGGGGAAAAGATCGATATATAATATATACATTAAAATTTATTTTTAATTTACTTGAAAAATATAGGGCCTGAAAGCCAGCAGTAGTGGCACATGCCTTTAATCCCAGCACTCATGAGGTAGAGGCAGGTGAATCTTTGAGTTCAAGACCAGCCTGATCTAGAGTAAAAAAAAAAAAAAAAAAGCCAAACAAACACAAAACAAAATACAGCAAAAACCAGGGCTGGAACAGTGGCTCAGCAGATAAGAATGCAAAGAGTGTACTGCTCTTACAAAGGACCCAAATTCAGTTCCCAACGTCTGCACTGGGTGAGTCACACGATCTGCTGTAACTCTAGTTCCAGGAGGATCTGATACTTCTGACACTTGTGTTCATATACAGCTCCCCCAATACATATAGTCAAAAATAAAAGCAAGTTAAAAATTAATTTAAGAAACAAAACAGGGCCGGTGAGGTGGCTCAGTGGGTAAAGGTGCTTGCCATAAGCCTGATGACCTGAGCTCCATCCCCAGAATCCAGACAGTGAAAGGAGAGAACCAACTTCTGCATGTTGCTCTCTGCTGACCTCCACAACAGTGCATGGCATGTGGTGCTTTCCCACCCCCAAAATAAATGAATAAAAGTTAAACAAAACAAAAGGCAGGGCTGTAAAAGCAGGTTTGATCAGAATGTTCTGGACATGATGACATGCACAGAGCCAGGTGGAGCTGAGTAAGGAGGGACTCAGAGGAAGTGGCCCAGGATCTCTCTTGGACTATCTAGGGTGAGATACATACACAGGATGCTGGGCTTCATCTTCATTTGGTTTCTATCTTTGCCATAGTTAGAGGCTTCTCACTACAGAACACAAAGTTATCGGATACACTGATAATGGAACTTGCCTTGGCATTACAGGGTAAAGAGGAACAGAGTGGAAATGCTCATTAGCACCAAGGCTGGCTCTCCATCTGACAGACTGCCTGGACCATGATGGCTTCCACATGTATCACAGGACAATTACAGCATCACCATGTTTCATCAACAGCCCATGCCTAGAAGGATCCCACATACTTCCTGGCCAGCTGGCCTTCACTCGTCAGATCACCAAGCAAACTGTGGCTCATCACTAGGATGATTCTATGGCCTGGTGGCAGGGCGGAGTCAGAGGACACAGCCCAAGTGAGTTCAGCTTTCAGGGGGCAGAAGGGAGGAGGTAGTTGTCCAGTAAGTGCATGAGAGCCCACATACGTGCAGTTGCTTAACTGTGATGCTTAATCAGCTTAGTTATGCTGAGTCAGCCAAGCGAGGAGACCAGGACAGGCATCCTGAACCTGTTTCTGCTATTGTGAGGTGCCATAACTCTAAAGACAGGCAATGAGCAGGCCATCCAGCGCTTCACTGGGAGCCATGGCCATACCAATAAGGGCACCACTCTGCAGATCCTACCATAGGAAAGACACAGATGGTCTCCTCGGCTGGTAGAGGCAAACAGATCCCAGCCACTGGCTTGAGTGAGCTGGCCAATCGCCCTATCACAGGGCCATGGCTCCATATACAGCTGAGCAGATGGTTAAGGGGCTGAACCATGTCTGTCTTGGAGAGGACTGGGGCTCTGTGCTAGAGGCTAAGATGGGGTGGCAGATCATCCTGAGACCATGCTAGGATTTTTATAAATATGGCAACTGAAAGGTTGGAGAGATGGCTGAGTGGTTAAGAGCACGGGTTCAATTCCCAGCACTCGCATGGCAGTTCACAATTGTTTGTAACTCCAGTTTCAGAAGATCTGGTACTCTCACACAAACACACGTGCAGGTAAAACATCAGTGTACATAAAAATAAGTAAATCTTTAAAAGGCGGGGGGTACACTGAATTCTAAGAAGCTTAAGAAGTTCACCTGTATCTCACAACAGGTCATTATCTGCTCCATGGGGTCATCAATAGAGGTACCTGTGGTAACCGATATGAAGGGGCTGCTAAGCTATGTTCTTGAGGAGCAGTTAGACGCTAGTCAGTAAGTCCCCTAACACTTTCCCCTCCATGCTGTGCCTGGTCTGGGAGCACTGGGGATTTCAGATGGTCTTGCCAGCAGAGGCAGGTCTGCTTACCTCACAGCTACCTCTTAACTGCATTCAGCCCCACCAGAGGGGTTGCACTACAACATGGAAGAGACTGTGACCCATGGCCCTGTGCCATCAACCTGGAATTCTGCTTTGAGGGAAAAAAAAGTCAATTGAAACCTTTCTGTGAGAGGCCCTGTTTCTGTGAGAGGCCCTGTCTGTGAGAGGCCCTGTCTGTGAGAGGCCCTGTCTGTGAGAGGCCCTGTCTGTGAGAGGCCCTTTGATCCCATATACAAGTCTAAGGGAACTTGGTGAGTGACCAGCAGGCAGGGTTGAGACCTAGAAGGAAGAGTGATGTTGGCAATGTCAAATGGTTGCTGTCTCAGGTAGGGTACAACGCAAGGTGAGGTTTGGCATCCTCAGAAGCAAAGCTGAGATGATCAGTGGGGTACAACTTTCAGAGCGTGAGGATTAACACTGAGTAAAGCCAGCAGGTGCAAATGATAGACTTGCCTGACCTGCTATGCTGCTCCCTGTGTCTACCATGGCCAAAGCTAATCAAAGAAAGCACTACAGCTAGAACTGGTGCTTCCTCAAGACCTATCATTGAAAATAGGGCATGTGCAGGCCTGTGGGCTGAGCACACTCAATGGGATCTAGGTATGAAGACACCTTGTACACAGTATACCTGACTACCCCTACACAGTGCCAGTTTTGGGCTCAAATTGTATATAAGAGGCTCTTCTTTGGAACCTCCTAGATCTGTAAAGGGTTCTGAAGCCAGCCCCAGGCCTGCCAGGGGTATGGCCCTGGCAAGACCCCTTCTTCCCAATGCCCAGATCTGCTGAGAGGAGATGGTTGATGGCAGAGCCACCCCTAAATCTGCCCTGGGAACAAAAAAGCTTTGGTCAGACAATCAAGGTTCCATAGGGTTAAAGGTCTCTCACAGCTCAAGTTGTATCTATCTCTACTGGCTTCTCAGCAGATGCAAAGCCTCCTCTGGGGGGGTTTCTCAAGTCTCTGGTATGGGGCCCATGGAGTATCGTCCCATTCTATGGAAACAAAAACTGCTGACAAGCCTAAGCTGTCAGACCTGTTCTGGCAGAGGGGCTCATGCCTGAGGTCAACATTTGGCCAGCGAAAGCCACTTAAAGCCAGGCTGCCCAAAATGACGACTTGGGGGGACCTTGAGGGGAAGGGAATCCTTCACCCACATTACTGGTTGTCAGATGATGCTTGGAATTTAGAGAGAACAAACTAAATAGAGGGCATAAAATCTGGAAGCTGGAGCCAGCTCAATGAGATAGGAGGATTATCATGAGACGGAGGCCAGCCTGGGCTACAGAGTATGACTGTCTCTAAAACAAAAGAGAACAAAAGTAATAAAAATGAGATCAGAAAGAAAACTGGTCGTTTCTGTGAATTTTGGCAGCAGAGACAAAGAAGAACCATAGTACTGAATTCATCCTGTCTTGCCACCTGCTTTGCACACATCCCCGTGGGAGGAGACAAACAGGATGAAGGGATGAGAACTCTTCACTTTGGAAAGATATGGCCTGGGAGGGGACCCTATGAACAATGTCACCCAGCAGTATATACAGTGTGTAGGGTGGGCTGGGAGCAGTAATTTGCTTCACCCAAGGCATAGGTCCAACTGCAGTTGACAGTGATAGCAGTAAGAAACAGAAACTTGGTGCCGACAGCAGAAGGTGCAAGCAGACAGCAAGAAAAGGCTCTGAGCTGAAAGCACAGGTACTTCCAGAACTCGGGATGAAGTAAGGAGTAAGCATAGGAAGTTTGTCTGCACAGAGAGATCAGATGTCACGGGGGTTGAGCTTGGGTCTAGAAGATCATTCTGTGGATCTGAAAGCCTAGCGACAATTGAGTAGCAGGAGCTGTGCTCACTCAGGAAAACTTCAGGAGTCCTGAGCCAGAGGTCTGCCACGGAAAGGCTCTAGCAGTCACCAAGCAGCAAACTGCCAGCAGGCAGCAGTGCCTGTGGGACATTCTTTTTTTTGTTTGTTTGTTTTTCGAGACAGGGTTTCTCTGTGTAGCCCTGGCTATCCTGGAACTCACTCTGTAGACCAGGCTGTCCTGGAACTCAGAAATCCACCTGCCTCTGCCTCCCAAGTGCTGGGATTAAAGGTATGCGCCACCACTGCCCGGCTGCCTGTGGGACACTCTTGTGTCCTCCTAGGTCTCTCCTTGCAGGTCAGCCCCACAGGCCAGGGCCAGGGTGAGGAGACATACTCCTCAATACGTACTGGCAGGGTCAGTGCTGCCTGGCTCTATAGCCATGGATAACCATGGAAGTCCGGCTGGTTATTTATTCCAGTCCTGGGGAAGTAAGTGTCCCTGCTGAGTGGGCATCTATACTGCAGCCCTGACAAGGTGAGGTTGGGCAGGCAGCATCTTTCTGCATGGGCAGGCTGGCAAAAGCGATGAGCTTGCCAGGCCTAGCCCCAGGGAAGCTACTTTCTCCATCTAATTGTTTCCCTTGGGTAGGCCTATGTCCAGGTTGGAGCATGCATGGCCTCATCTTGCCCCATAGGAGCCATTAGTGAGAAGAGGATTGAGAGGTACAGTCTTCCTTCCCTAGTTGGGAAATCCTGAAAGGCCAGGAGACTAAGAACAGCCTGTGTGGGTATGTGTGCTCCCGAGTGGAGCCGAAGGAGCCTTCACTTGTGTGGCAGCCCCATGTCTAGTTTCTGCTGCACACATTCTCAGGCACAGGACATAGCTGTGAGAGGCTGACAGGATCCTCAACAGTCTCCTGGAAAACAGTAGGTGGCCAGCCCCCAAAGCCTTAATAGCTTCCTACCCTGTCTGCCCCATGTTGGGTCCTTCCCTTGTCTGTTGTTAGACCAAGGCTCATGACAAAGCAAGCCAGCAGCACTGTGGGCTAGAACAGCTCTAACTCAAGTCTGTGATGAACCCCAGATGTTGGAATAAGCTGTGTGGGTACCGAAGAGTGCAGATATGTAGGGAAGACAGAATTCACATCGATGGCTTTGGAGCATGGCCCACCCTAATGCCCACCATGGAAGGACCAATGGAAGAATTCAATGAGAGGTGATCTCAGCTCTGATGAGTACACCTCCACTGACTACAAACAACCAGGGTCACAGAAACTAGTCCCAACCTTTCCACTCACTACAAGCTTAGCTAAGGGCCAAATAAGTCAGTTGTGGCTTTGTCTTGGGGCCAAGGTGGAGAGAACCTTGAAGCATAGATTGAACAGAACATCAGCACTTAGTACAAGGTGGACAGCCTGGCCTCTACTCTCTTTCCCTGGGTGATCCATACATGGCACTTTCCATTAAATGTGTCCATCTAGGGATTGGAAAGAAACGGTTGCACCCAGTGGGCAAAAACACCCAATCTCTGTTTCTGGATATCATTCTCCATGAAAAATCACTGGGAAAGTGGGTAGCTTAAATGCTTCTTATTTTTTGGAAACAAGGTCTCAGTGTGTATCCCTGACTGGCTGGAACTTGATACACAGGCTGTCTTGAAACTCACAGAAATCAACCTGTCTCAGCCTGCCAAGTACTATAATTAAAGGTATCTACCATCATGCCTAGTTAGGATTCTAAGTAACCAACCCAGAACAAAGACCCCAGATTTGTGAGAATGTTAACTATCTAGCACTTACTAGTGAACTTCACGCCATCTAACGCCCTCAGAGGGGCTCCACAACAGCCCGACTCCCTCACTGAGGGAGAAGTCACCTGTGGGGGCCAGCACTGACCCAGATGTCAGAACTTACAGAGGGAGACTTTGACGAGAAGCACCACAACTGAATGCACAGAGAGGTGAATCATGAACTAGAAAATGTGTAGATGTGAGATGAAAGGAACCTAGGTGGGGTTAACAGCCAAGAGGGGATGGGAAAGAAACCAGCCTCCTTGGAGACATCAACAGAAAACAACTAAAATCAAAAGAAAACACATCTCAGGAGCCAGGGCTCCTCATCAGGCCAGCACATACCACACATCTGAGGGAACAGATGAGGAAACTACAGAATGCCTCCCAAACGTGGTAAAGAGTGAGCACACAGCCCACAGAGAGCCCGATGAACACTGAGTACAGGTGTCCAGACTGAAGTCATCACACTGCTGAAACCCAACAGCTAGCACTGAAGAAGGTAGCAGTCAGATTTGTACACAGGAAAAGCACAGGGAGGAAGTAGAAGCAATACTTTAAAACACACTATTAAAACCACACAGCCAAGACACTGGAGGAAACCCTCAGTGAAGGAAATGATGGAGCCAGAAAAGGAACAGCCAGTTCTGGCCAAGTCCACTTGACACAGGTGCCACCCAGAGGAACTATGTAAGCCATATCAAACCCAGCCAGCCACGCCCAACCCTCTCCCCAGTAGCAGGACAACTGCACCATGGATGCAGACCTTGGATGAGGCATCAACACTATGGGTGAGGTGCTAACCCTCATGGGCCTGGGGTGTGTCCAACAGAGGACTGGGGCTTTCTACCCAACCTGTGTCTCAGACTCCACAGTCAAAAAGCCCAAAAGGAGCTACCCCTAACCTTCTCAGCTCCAACTTTCCCCTCCTTTGCCAGGGATTGAAACCCACATCTCTATGACTGGCCACACTTAGAATGTGACCAGGAGTGCCCTGGACTCCACCTGGCTCCAATGACAGGCTCACGGGCATCCTTGGAGGCTGCATAATCCATGCCATAGAAGTTCAATCCCAGAAGGATCTTGCTTCGCCACTGTGACTTGGGGTCTAGGACCTGGACACAAGCTCGAATCCATGACAATGGAGCATTAGGGCCAGGCCTGCAAGTTCAATGGGAAATGGAGCCACTCTGAGAAGAAGGCAGGAAGTCCTGTGTCTGACTCTAGTTTGGTCCTCTAGGTTATCTACTTGAGCCTATTTCTTTCAGTGTTATGGCAAATACTTCTCAAGAATTGTGAAGCCAGGTGTAATGGCACACATCTTTAAACTCAGTACCTGGGAGGCAGAGGCAGGAGATCTCTATGAGCTCAAGGCCAGTCTGGTCTACATAGTAAGCTCCAGGACAGCAAGACAACACAGAGAAACCCTGTCTCAAAAAAAAGGGGTGGGGGTGGGGAGTAGGGGCTGGAGAGATGGCTGCACTATCTTGCAGAGAATTGGGGTTCAATTCCTAGCACCCACATGCCTTCTCACAACTGCCCCTGTTCCAGGGGCTCTGACACACTCACACAGACATATGTACAGTCAAACACTAATGTGCATAAAATAAAATAAACAAATTAAAAAAAAAAAAAAGAGTTGGGAAGAAGTGGAACATTGTGGCACACACCTGCTACAAGTATAAGCCCAGCCTTGGCTATAAAGTGAGTTCTAGACCAGTCTGGAATAGAGTGAGGGCCTATTCTCTGGGCTGGAAAGATAGCAGAGAACCTGAATTCAGTTCTCAGCACCTACACACACACAGGCTCACACATGGCTGGAACTCCAGCCTCAGGGGATCCAACACCTCTGGCCTCCTTGAGAGTCCACACACATGCTAATACCCCTATACAAGACACATACATGTATAATTAAAAAATTACAAGATGCCAGGCAGTGGTGACGCACACCTTTAATCCCAGCACCTGGGAGGCAGAGGCAAGCGATTTCTGAGTTTGAGGCCAGCCTGGTCTACAGAGTGAGTTCCAGGACAGCCAGGGCTATACAGAGAAACCCTGTCTCAAAAAAACAAAAAACAAAAAACAAAAACCAAAAAAAAAAAAAAAAAAAAAATCAAGATAAATCTTAGAAAAATGAGACAATGAATACATCGCAAATTTTTTTTTTAAAGGGGACAGAACCAGAAACATCATTTAAGTACTGTAGGCAAAGTGGCCTTAGTGCCTTTTGATGGGACCCACAGGTGTCTTGCATGGGGCAAAGTACTTACTTGTAACCTCCCCATCCCTAGAGCAGTAGGAACAGGTCTAAAATACTGAGCAAGGAAGGATCAGCAGACATGCAGCTGGGACCAACGCCCAAGGAAAACAGAAGTGGCAGACAGACTATGCTTGTGTCACTGGTGACAAAGTTCTACCCAGGCAGGGACTTCTCAAGGAGTCAGCTCTCCTGAGAACAGGGCAGGAACACCATTAACTTCCATCTGGCAGCATTCAGGTGCAAGGACAGTGACTGCCCATCTATGCTAAGCCACAGAGCCCACAGGCTCTTGTCTGTTTGACAGACTAAGGTGCAGGCCTGTATCTTCCTGAAGACCCACTGTACCTACAGCGCCCTAGCAGCCCATACTCACTGCTGTGATGTGGAGTAGTCATATGTCATGAGGCTGAAGCCATCTAGTATTGGGGCCAGTTGCTCAAATTCCTTGTGTGTAAACATGCCCAGCTGGTCAGTCCTGTGACAAGACAAGCATACCTACTTTGAGTTACTATGTATGGATGGCTGCCTTCCCCAGTCAGAGTCAGAACAAGCATGCTGTCTGGGTTACCAGCCTGTACCCCTTCTTCTCCCTCTAAAACAGTGGTTCTCAACCTTCCTAATGCTGTGGTCCTTTAATACACTTCCTCATGTTGTGGTGATCTCCAACAATAAAATTGAGGTTGTTACTTCATAATTGTAATTTTGCTACTGTTATGAATTATAATGTAAATACCTGTGTTTTCTGATGGTCTTAGGCGACCCCCACGAAAAGGTTGGTTGTTTGATACCCCCATGGGGTCACAACCCAAAGCTGAGGAACTGCTGCTCTAGGGGGACCCTATTTGGCTGGGCTCATACATACTCCAGATGCTAGGATGAGGGCTGAAGTCAAACAGAGATGTCCCTCTTTCCTTGCCCCTGGAGGGTTCTGAGAGAATGAGGGGTAAGAGATGTCCAGCTTACCTGGCCCTCAGCCCTGCTCCAGAACCATTCATAGTGGGAGCATATAGAAGAGGACAGCCTCATAGAGATCCCAATTGTCCAGACATGGCTGAACTATATCCCCGTGTCCCCAGGGCCTGAGCCTTATAAACACATTATCTTGGCCCCGTAATATAACAGTTCTTCCTATTCCTGCTCTCAATGGGGCCCAAACGTTCACTCTAGAAACATGATAAGGGCTCTGTGGTGTCCTTAGAGTAGGAAGGGTTCACTCATATATAGGCTCATTCATTTGAATATTTAGTCACCAGTTAGTTGAACTGTTGGGAAGGATTAGGAGGTGTGGTCTTATTGGAGGAGGGGTGTCCCTGGGAGTGGGCTTAGAGGTTTCAAAAGCTGATACCAGGTCTAGTCCCTGCTGCCCCTCTCTGCCTATGGGTAAGGATATAAAGATCTCAGATACTATTCCAGCTCCATAACTGTCTGCTTCTCACCATGATGGTCACGGCCTAACCTAAAACTGTAAGCAAGCCCCCAATTAAAGGCTTTCTTTTATAAGAGTTACCTTGGTCATGCTATCTCTTTACAGCAATACAATAGTAACTAAGACAGGCTCCTGTGGCAAAGGCTTGCCTGCTCCTAGGTGAGACCCTCATCTCAGAACCTGCCAATGTTTACAGGCTCCTAGTATGTCAGGCCATACTGTTCTTGATCTGATGGCTCATGAAGAAAGGCAAGAGCTGCAGCTAGAGGCTGGCAGAGGAGTAGGCTTTCTTAGTCCTACCTGTGTTATGGATTCAGCAGAAGTGCAGGAGGAAGGCTCAGAAAGGTTCAGAAAGGTGTAGCTGAAGCCTTTGGGCAAGAAGAGGGTGCTGGGGACTAGAAAGTTCCCACACAGGGACCTGTGGCCTCACTCAAGCCTAGGGAAGAACATTTATCCCTGAAGACTTACAGCAGTGTTACTCAAACCCCAGACACTGACAGGGAAGAAAAGCAGGCCTCTCCCAATGGCAGGATAAATCTACATAGACGTTTTCTACCTTCCACAGGGAGGGGACATAGATCCTGTCTGAAGGCTCCCAGAAAAACCTCTTCCTCTGCTAAATCACACTGGTCAGGCTGTAAGTACCCTCTGACCCCAGGCCAGAAGCTCAGAGGGAACTGTAGACAAGGACTAGTCAAAGTAGACAGTATGTACCATCTGTGAGGTAACAGCACTGCCCACTGCCTGGGGTCCTAAGACTTCAAATAGTACTCCCTACTAGTTGTGCTTCTTGGACCAGCTGACATATCAGTTAGACCTCACCCAGAGGAGCGGGCAGGCCAGGGGGCGTTCTGTGAGTTCAAGGTGGGTTACACAAATCTGATCACCACACGATTCTGCCCAGGCACAGCTGACCCCAGTATACAGTGTTGTTTGCTATCATCTGATCTTCAGGTTCACTGTCTCTAGGCACAAACCCCTATGGTCACCGTTAGCTCCTCCAGGCAGGCTGCACTATAGCACTTGCCCTCACTGTGTTACTGGGACACCAAGCAGACCATGGGGAGATAATAAAGGCTGAGGGCAGAGAGGCATGAGCACCTGTAGGCCAGAGGTTCTGATACCATAGAAGAGAGTACAAGGTGAGAGAGAGACAGAATATAGGGACAGGTATGGGTGGAAATATTGGGAAGACCATGGGACCCTGTGGGGACTACTTTCCTGATGCATGCATTATTCCCAGAGGTTCCCATATGCAGCTTCTCACTGATGCAGCCCAATTTTACAGGCTGGGTCATTAAGAACAGCCAATAAAGGGCTGGGGAGATAGCTCAGTGGTTAAGAGCACTGACTGCTCTCCCAGAGGTCCTGAGTTTGATTCCCAGCAACCACATGGTGGCTCACAACCATCTGTAATAGGATGCAGTGCCTTCTTCTGGTGTGTCTGAAGAAAGCAACAGTGTACTCACATACATAAAATAAATAGATCTTAAAAAAAAAAAAAAAAAAAAAAAAAAGAACAGCCCATATGTCAGAATGGCCTTATCCTTAAGTGGTCAGGATAAGACAAGATGGAGATAAACAGGAACATAGCCAACACTTTCCTGAAATGGAGCAACCTTCTAGGGTGGTAGCCATCAACAGCAAAGATGGAACACCACTGGATCTCTTACTACGCTCCCTACTCCCATCCTCCCAGCTATGTCCTTGGGGATTTCTCTGGGAACAACTTATTTGCCCTTCCGTCTTTGAGGAAAAAAGGCTATGCAGAAGCTGTTACTAGAGCCATCCCTCCCCAGCCTGCCCTGCTCCTGCCCCAAACCCCTGGGGAGCCTGGCCACCGAGCTGTTTCTCTTTGTTTCACAGCACCAGGACAAAATGAGTCCATGCTCAAGAGACATAAAAACAGCTTGCCAATAGGCCACACATGGCATAACTTCCAATAAACAGAAATCACTGCTCATGCTGAAAACCTCATGTTCTGAATTAATTTCTGAGGGAGGAAAACAATATAGCAAAACACATCACTCAGTGCCTGGGTCTTGGACAGGCCCCATGCAGCTGAGCCCCTCCCATGGCAAAGAAGGAAAGTGTCCAGCCCAGCAGTGAGACACGTTTAAATGCCCACTAAGGGCTAAAATGGGGCGACCCTCAGAGCCCAGGCTGCCTTCTCTTTCCAGAGAGGAGGACTGTAACCACACTGGGCTGGGCCCCCAGTCATGTGGCCCTTTACCCAGACACCTTGTAGCTAGGAAAAATGCCCAGTCGGTGCCAGGGCGCTCTGTGCAGCTGTAGCCTGCAGAAACTACTCATGAACACTGGGAGAGCTATGGGCCCGGCAGGCTCACCCATTGTCACCTGCAACCTCAAGGGGGTCAGTGAGGCTGCCAACTCTCAACCATGCCCCAAGGGCCATCTTATCTCAGCAGCGCAGCATTCTTTCCTACTATGGAGAGTCCAACACACACACCTTAGCTCCCTGTCCCTCAGCCCACAGGGTGTGTGCCTCCCTTCTCCAGTCCACAATTAACACCATCTATTGTTGGCAGTGCCATAGTATTGGAATTACAGCCAGACAGAAGGTACACAGACTTAAAGACAACCCTTACTGGAGCTGTCCCACAGCTTTCCTCTGGAGCTTTAAGCCCTTGCTCCTGTGATCTCACCTCCTCTGATTCCTCTCTCCATGCCCTGGGTGGTGAGCCAGGTCCCTACTTCTTCTAGGACAACAGAATGGGTATTGCCAGTTTACCCTACAATTAACAGTCCCTGTTGCCCATCTTTCGAGGTTTTGTTGTTCCTGTGATCTCATCATCAACCTAAGAGGTCCCTAAGAGCTAAAGAGGCCAAGGAAATGTGAGAGGCAGGTTAGAGATTGACCTGACTTTTAACTTGCCACACCCTCACTGCCATTTTGGATAGTATGTTACTGGCCTTTGAGAAACCCAAGAGCCTGGCTAGAAGCAAACCTGGCATTTCCTATGTTCCTAAGATGGTATGTTGCTAGCCCCAGTAGGTCTGGGGATCTAATTAGACTACATTTCAAGGCTGCCACTCTGCCCTGGTTTTTATATTGCTGAGTGTGCGCAAGTAACCTTGGAAGAAGTGCTCAAGGTCAGCATGGCTGAATAGCTGCCCAGTTCTAAGGCAAGACCCCAAGGGTCTGCAGTGCTGTGGCAGCCCTTTCTGTAGCAGCTCTGATTTAACTTGCCTTTGGTGACAAAGGACATAACTGAATTTTCATTTGATGACTAGAAGCCACCCCACTCCCCACCCCCACACACCAGAGCTGTCTTCCTAGCGCAGCCTTTATGAGGCAAATGAAAACATGACTGTTCTGCTAAAGATGCAGGGCACAGCTGCTGATTTGGCTCTCTTGCAGAGGTGGCTCTCTACTAAGGTTTGAGGGAGGACAAACAAGGAGAACAGTAAGCACCCCCATGCCCTGGAGTAGTGCCAGCAGAGACCCCACTATACTCAAGGCAGAAGGGTCATCCCAATGCCACAGGGCCTCAACCAGCTAAGGGCCCTGTTTCCCTTAGACTCCTGCCACCTCTTGGTCCTTCTTCCAGCCACTGCAGATGCATCTCCCACCCCCAATCCCACTCCGGGCACTCTCCAAAATCCCCCTCCTCATGGCCACATAAGGTGAACTATGTGCCTCAGTCACTGCAAAGTGAGTGATGGAGTTGGCCTTGGCTTCTAAGATCCACTTCAGGCAAAGGACTGGGAGCTTGGGTGGAGATGCTTGGAAAGATCCTTCTCAAAATATGGCACCCCAACCCTGACCAGAATCTGAGAGCATCTTCCACAGACTCAAAACCTGCCACAGGTTTCTGGACTGTTCACACCAAGTTTCCGCCTAGCTATGGCACCCCAGCCAATATTATATACCAAGATACCCTGAAAGGAGCACTGGGCAGGGGCAACTGATACACCACAATTCTGGAGACCCTTCTGGAAGGCTGTGACCCCCTTGCTGTCTCTTCTACTTAGGTCTGCAAGACTGCTCACCGCACACATAGGCTCCACACATTAGAACATAAACCTAGTCTACATAGTGAATTCCAGGCCAGTCAGGGATACAGTGAGATGTTGTTCAAAACAAAAAAACAACAACAAAAAAACCCCCATAAAACAAAAAACCCACCACCACCACCACCACAACAACAACAAAAAAGTGATTAAGCTAATTTAGCACCTGTGAGGTTCTTGAGCAGCTGTCACAGATACTAGCTGCTAGAGACCTACCCTGTGTCACCTAGTTCTTCTAGAGCTCCTCCTGAGGAGAGTGGCAGACAGCTCTCATGCTTCCTACTTTCCAGGTTTCTACCTAGAGGCACCAAAGCCCACTGTACCCTGGAGCAGGACTCCTGGGCTAGGCCTGAAATCAATGTGGAGAGTCTGCTGTCCAGTCTCTGGTGCTCATCAGTCCCTGCTAATGGGCTGAGAGCTGAGGGAGGTTTATCAAGAAAGCTCAGACAGCAGTACCATCCACAGAGCCCTTGGCACACTCAAGGTTGGGATGGGAAAACTACCTTGAGCTGGTGGGTCTTAAGCTTTGAACTGCCTCAATTGTAGCACCTGTAGTGACAGGGACACTAAGTGACACAGAGTAGGTCTTCAGCAACTAGTGTCCCTGTCAGCTGCCCAAGCACCTTGTAGGTGCTGAGTTTTTTGTTTGTTTGTTCTGTTTTTGTTTTTTTTTTTTTTTTGAGACAACATCTCAGTGTAACTTTGGCTGGCCTGGAACTCATCATGTAGACCGGGCTGGCTTCAAACTCACAGAGATCCACCTGCCACAGCCCAATAAGTGCTGGAACTAAAGATATACACACCACACTTGGTTTTTTCACCTTTATATGAGACAATGGTCTTACCATGTAGCCCTGACTGGCCTGGAAGTTGCTATGTAGATCAGGCTAGCCTTAAATTTACAGAAAAGCAATTTCTTTTATAAGCATTCATCAACTTGCCAACGACACTCCAAGCCCTAGAGGCATATCCAACTGTATCCAGCTACTATCATTTTAAATAGCTGAAGGCTCAGAGATGACCAGAGAGAAGGGTACTTTCTTCTAGTGTGTAGGCCAGGGAGCTTAGCATCCATCTGAGAGTTTAAAGGCCAAATAGATAGAGCTGCCCTTGGAAGCTTAAATACCAGGAAGATTCCTAGGACTACTACCCAATAGTTATACCTGCCCTCCATACCTGTTCCTGCCTGCTGTGCTCCAGGTCTATCCTCGGGTGACTCTGAGTCTCTTATTTCACAGTACTGTTATCTCTAAGTCAAACACTGGTGATTTCTAAAAGAGGCTCTAGGCAGGGTAGACATGGGAATCCAAATGCTTTGGCTCCAGTTGTAGTACCTATGTCGCTACATCTTGTCCCAAAGGTTCCAAAAGAGCTGCCTCACACAGCTGGGAATGGTAAAAGAGCCAGAGTCTGGAACAAAGGTCTAGGTCCCTTCAGTGGCTCCAGTTGGCAGCAGCTTGCCCAGCTATAGTGCAATATGCACTATAAGTATTAAGTATTGACAGCTTAAGAACTGAACTAGGTGCCTCAGAGCCCAGAGACATTAGATAAGGAGTCTAAACTTGTGGATTCTCATATTGACGAATTCCTCAATAGATGTCTATGTTGAGGGACAAGACGGGTTAGAATTGTAGGTCACCTTCTTCTCCCTCCCCCCCCCCCTTTTTTTTTTTTTGAGTGAAGAGCCCATGTTGATGGGAGAGGGACTGGGTCCTTGACTAATTGTTTTCCACCCTTAGAGTGCACTTACCCAGGAGTGACAGCAGGTGGGATGACCAGAATGACCAGCAGCCTGGCCTGGTGCAGTGCCTCAGCCAAGTGAGTAAGCATGTGAATGAGGCTTCTGTAAGAAGCAAGAATCAAGGTTAGCCCAGAGCACTGTGGGGCTCCTGGCACCACTGTATCAAGAACATCACAAGTGGAGCCCCAGCCTTAGGCCCTGTTGCAGAATTACAAGTCCTTCACAGGATTTTCTGCACCACTCTTCAATATGAACTCATGAGAGAGCTGAGGGAAAGGAGATTCTGTACCCGAGTTGAGCCTGCCTTTCCTCATACTTGGGGATCCCCAGAAAAGTGCTATTTTCAGGGTACTGAAGAGCCAAACATGGACCCAGAGAAATCCTAGTCACCTTTGGGCTAGGAATACCACAAAACATTTTGAGCAACATGGCTGGCAGGGAAGGAAGATGGTGCAGAATACTTGGCGTAGATACTAAGAGAGCAGAGGGCAAGAGATAGAAACCAGACAAGAAGATGGAGGAGGCCGCTGGCATACCTCAAGAGCAAATGTCAGCTTCTCTCCCCACATGGCCTGGGAGCCCACTCCTAACCCTCTAGTGGACTGCCCATGACATGTTCTATACCAGCTGATTCCCTAAAGGTGTGGCCATCTTAAAGGAGTTGACCCAATGCAACTGCTATGAGGTCAGGTTTGTTATGCTGTGCTCACTCAAGAAGGTTCTACTACTGCTTTGTAAAGAAAGTCTTCCCTCCCTCTGTAGATCTGGACCTTCAGGAACATCTCCAACTGCAGACAGGTTGACAAGTCCTTCATTTGCACAGCTGAAGCTGAGTACCCTACTGGCCCCAAGACTTGCCCCTAGTACATCTCTGCAGACAGTCTAAAGTCCTCTCAGTGATCAACTATGGATAGCAATGGCTTCACTCTCTCTGATGTGACCCAACTGAACTATAACTTTTCAACCTAAGCATCAGTGATTCCAGTGTGACAACTCTAGTGACGAGGGGCTAAAGGGCACTTAAGTCCCAGTTATCTGTCCTTCTTAGGTCTGGTATATACTTTGCAGGCTGCAGGTGGCAATACATCATTTATGCAGGTGAACCAGGAGAATGGTACCCATGTGTGAAGTAACAGAGGCCCAGGAATGTGGAAAGCCAACTCCACCAAAGGAAGGCTCTTCTGACTGGCTGCAGGACCGCAGCAGGATGATCTTTTTCCAGGGCATATGAGACCTAAGAACTAAGAGGTGCCTGAGATCATTCCAGGGACTTTCAGAAGACAAGTACGAGCCTACCGCATCCCTCTCAAGGGCCCACACTACAGCCATTCTAGACAGAAGGACTCTGTAAGAGTACCCCAGTCAGAGTTCTAGTGGGACTGGCAGTAGACTTAACCTATAAAAGACTTTGTCAACAGATCCTGCAGACGGCATATCTCTGAGTCTGTGCCAAGTGGCCACCGCATGTGACCAAAGCCACTGAGCCTAGCTTTAGGACTGGTACACCAGGATGAGACAGAGATGGGGGCAGAGACTACAGGTACTTGGTTAGTAGTCTCTCTTCCACATTATTGAGGGACCAGAATCTTCCAGAGACAAGGTTACCACAGAGCTGACATACCCAAAAAACTACTACTACTCTGTTTCAATGGCCATCACTTTCCTGCCACTGCTGCCATCCTCATTTTGGAGAGGTTACTACTATAAGACCTGTGGTGTTTGCTGGGTGAGCCCTGTAGATGGAATTTATTCTGAATAGGGCTGTCTAAAGGACTACAGGGCTGGAAAGGACTGCTGCCCATAGCACTACATATGTTAGGGGCCCAAACTTACTTCATGGGGATCAGAGAGTTATCAGCTTCCCTGAAGAAGAGCCTTTGATGGGGAGCCTAAGCAGACCAAGATACTAGGCGAGATCTGCTCTCATAGGAGCCTAAAACTGGGTGGCCCTAAAGGCTACCTACATACCTCTCCTGCCATACAAGCAGCTTCTGCCTAAGGACAGATAATTGTGACATATGGCAATCTGAAGAAAAGTCCCCAGAGATGAGCCAACACATCCACTGTCCTCTGGAAAACCTGGACAACAGGCTGTCTCCTGAGACCAAGAGTTATGGGCCCTACCATCACCTTGGACTAAGTGTCAAACATGTGACTTAGCTCTTCAAATCCAAGATAGATACTTATAATAATGAAAGGCAGGAAATGGCAACCAAAGCAGTACTCTCCTTAAATATTTCTATTGTGTCTTACGACAACCAGGCTCCTCCTGGGGCAGTGTCCAAAGGAATCATAAACTAGATTGATTTTGGGGCTCAGGGGCATGGCCACTGTCTATGCCTCAGCTCTATTCCTGCTTTGCAAAGAGCTCTGCACTGTCCCCTGAGCACAGATTCATGGAGGCTGCTTCTACCTCCATGTCTCCTACTGCAGACTCTGAGACCCCCACCCTGGACCTCCCTATCTGATAGTAACAATCCACTGGGAGCCTAGATACAATGCAGCTGTGTCTCACTGCCTACTTAATGTGCTGAAACACAAATAAATTATAGCACATCTCTGATTAATAGATCTGTAGTCTCCAGAGTTAAAAGAAAGGATGGCTGGCAGCTGGGTCAGTTTAGTGGGGCTCTCTGACCAGCAAGGCCCACAAAGCTGGTCTGAAGATGTGGCATGGCTAACAGACTGGGGCACCTAACTCTCAGGTCAAAGCTGTGGTCCTTTCAGGGGTACTACAGGCAGAAGATTCCCCACTAACTCAGGGATGCACTTCTCCCCTGTGGTGGCCTCTGATTGGGGTCTTTCACCAAGGGTGAAATACCTGGCACTAGGTACACCCTTTGGGCTCTCAGAATGAACATCTCTTCATAAATGACCTCCTCATTCCCACCCCTACAGTGTTTCATCTCACCAAAGCCTCCTCTGCAGGCTATAAGAGATTCATGTGGGGATGCTGCCTCCAAGTGGACAGAGTTGAGACCTACAATCTTCTGCGTATAGCAAAGTCTCTGAGAGTAACAAAGGGGAAGGAGGAACCTCTGAGACAATAAAAGACAGAATGGCTCAGCCAATTCTGAGCTGCAGTTAAAAAGCACAAACAGAACTCCCTTATGCAAGAGAAGGAGGTGGAGCTGATTCCAGAGCCTCTACTGCCCAAACGTCTGCTATGAACTGTGTAAACCTCTACTGAGGGTGTACCCAGACAGCACCAGTCCGATGCAGGGCAAAATGTTCTTGTGTCATCTTCTAAAGAGTAGAACTCCCAATTTGGCAGAGCTAAATAAGGTTATCTGTTTCAGGAGTCAAATATCTTGAGCTAAAGATCAAGGAGGGGCCATTCCTCAGTAAGGTAGCCAGCCGCAGTCTATGTTGGAGCTCCTGGCACTTTGCACAATTCCCTCCTTCCTGGTCTCTGGCAAAGAGTAGTAGGATCCTATGAGCTTAAATGTATTGGCTGCTGGCTGGTACAGTGGCAGCAAGGAAACATAAGGGCCTTCTGCGGCCTCCTCCCAATAGACTGCTCCTATGTACTTGGACATTCCTTCCCCAGTAAACACTGTGACCAGCACACCCAGGGGCTGGCCACACTCGATCGGCCTCTTTTTAATGTCCCAGGGAGTCTCCTTTATGCTCAGTGAGGAAATCTCTACTTGGGTCCAACTTGAACATCTATAGCATAGACTTGGCTGCCCTCTTCTCATTCAGTCCTCCTGGGTGAGGATCCCCCATTTCCTTTAGCCGTCCTAGAAGGGCCTCCAGACTAGCACTGTGATGTAATCAGGACAAGCTGCCTGCCCCCTGGCTATTCATGACTTCTCTGGGTAGGCTTCCACTTTTTATAGGGACCCATCCCCAACCCGGAGCCCAGAGGCTAGGGAAGGAAGGCCTTTCCAGGCAGAGTCTTTCTCCCTTGGTTCTTCCTCTGGCTTCTTCAAACATAGGGGCCAGAAAGAGAACTAAGCAGCTGCCCACATCCCCACTCACACATGTTTCTGGCTCAGCAACTGGCTCCAGACCTCCACCACAAAACCGTCAAAATGCTGGTTCTGAAAGAAATGGGCAGGTAAGGAGAAATGGGAATCTAGGAGGATTGGGAAGACAGAAGAGACATCACTGGCTCAGACCACATGGCAAAGTAGCCCAGTGACTTATGAGGCAAGACCTAAGTCTGCAGTACTCATTCATTAGTTCTTCTGAAGCAGGCAGCATGGGGACCGGGGTATGCCATAGCAGCCAGAAGGGCAGAGGTGCTCAGTTGCCCACAACACTTCACCCTGCAGTAGTGCAGGCATCCTGATGGCCAGCAGGGATGGTCTCACCTCTGGAAGTTATGGAGTTTTAGCCAAAGGATGTTCTGGCCCCAGAGGTAAAAACCTTCCCACCTCTGGAATTCCCAAAGCTACCAGCAAGAGGTGGTACAGCCTGAGTGTGGTTTATGCTATCCACCCTGGAAGACATGGGTTGCACAAGAAGATACCCAAGAAAAAAGTCAAGTAAGAGAAGCCATGTCATACTACCTATAATTTCAGATTTGGGAGGTACAGACTGTTGGGTCAGAAGTTCAAGTCTAGCCTAAGCTACATAGTAAATTCAAAAGTCAGTCTGGGCTTTGTGAGATTCTGTCCCAAAAAATTTAAATAAAAAAGGCCATTGAGATAGCTTAGGAGATAAGAGAGCTTTTTGCCAAGCCTGAAAACCTGAGTTTGATTCCTGGAATTCACATGGTAGGAAAGAATAACTCCAGCAAGTTGTCCTCTGCCCTCTACACATGTGTTGTGTCATTTCCCCTCTACATACATGTTCAACAAAAATAATGTTAAAGAAAAAAGAAGCCGGGCGGTGGTGGCGCACGCCTTTAATCCCAGCACTTGGGAGGCAGAGGCAGGCGGATTTCTGAGTTCGAGGCCAGCCTGGTCTACAGAGTGAGTTCCAGGACAGCCAAGCTACACAGAGAAACCCTGTCTCGAAAAAACCAAAAAAAAAAAAAAAAAAGAAAAAAGAAGAGGAGCCAGGCACTGGTGGTGCACACCTTTAGTTCTAGCACTCTGGGGGCAGAGGCAGGTGGATCTATGAGTTTGAAGCCATCCTGGTCTACAGAGTGAGTTCTAGGACAGCCAAGGCTACATAGAGAAACCTGTCTTGAAAAATAAACAAATGAAGGCTCTAGGTGAGGGCCTTTGGGAGCCTCAGTCAGAGAGGGAAGCAAAGTAAGATGAGGAGGAAAGGTGGGAACAGAACAGATTGTACGGTCTGTTTGGGAGGAAGGGTCTGGTGGGCTGTGCTCCAAGCTTTTTCTGAGCCCTGAGGACCTGAGGAGCACACAGGTCTCACCTTTGCCACCTGTACCACAGTCTTGCTGAGCTCTTCTATCTCATCCTCACTGTCTAAGACATTGCGGAAATCATCATAAGTCCATTCTTCAAACAGAAGCCGAGGCACTGGTGGCAGGAGAGAACACACAGAAAGATCATGGCCAAGAAACACTGCAAAAGTGTTCCCTTGACTCCAGAGCAGTCGACCAGTGACAAGCAGGAGGCCACGAGGCAATAGTGGATCTATCCAGTGCAGACATCCAATACCCACACAGCCTGGCAGGAGGAAGGAAGGAATAAGGAACACTAACCATCAAATATCCTTAGGGCCCGGCTTTGGAGACCGAGACTAGCTGGGCTAGACGCCCAGTTCATCTGGATCTTTGCTGCACTACCTTGTCATCTCAATCTGACTGATGGCTTCCACTCCTGTACCACAGGGGTGGAATGATAGGTCCTCTCCTGTCATTGCTTCTGAGCCTCCCTAACCCTGAGCTCCATAGGTTTCCTCTGCTGCTCTTAGGTTCCTGCTGTTCTTGGGAAATTTCCTTCCATACCAGCTATGAGCCTAAGGCACAGGCAGAGTAGGGGCAACATCACCTCAGGCCCAGCCTAGGGCCTGGCAGCAGGAAACTCAGTAATGCTTGCTAGACAGGAAGAAAGAAGGAAAAGGGAGCAGTATGCAGGAAAACCACCAGCCAAGGAAGGAGGTGTTGGTGGCCAAGCTCAGCTGACTGCTCAGAGCACTCAGGGGAGAGATATACTCTCAAGTAGCACAGCCTAGATCAGAAGGAACATGCAAGGAATGAGATACCTGTCTACCCACAGGGAAATTATGCTATCTATACAGTGTGGCTGAGGCTGCTTTCCTGACCATGCCCAGGCCTGCTGGACTCACCTATGCGAACGCCTTTGGCATGCTTCTTGACAGCTCGCATCCACCCTGTCAAAGATGAAAGGGACAGTCAGTAGAGGGCATATGTCCAGTCCAAAGATCCAGACCATTCCTCACTCCTCTCCTAGTCAGTGTGACCTTGCAGTCACTCCTATCCTCCCTCTACTCTATTCCAGTCCCTCTTCCTGCCCTGGTCCCTTCTCCCACCAGCTTTCCCAGGTCTTCACTTCACAGCGTCGGAAAAACCACTCCTGGTCTCAGAACTCTAAACCCAGCCAACCCTGTTAATTCTGTTAGAGGCCAAATATGGTTCAGCTGTGTAAATTATCTAGGCCTCTTCCAACAGTGTGTGTCATCACTGATCCAGCCTATCTTCTTCTTTGGACACCAAATGCCGAGCACTAAGGAAGAGAGAAAAGGGGAAGCCAACCCTTCACTGCCCAGCTGCACAAGTCACTCAGAGCCTGCCTTCCTTACACTTACATGCAGGCCTGACATTAAAGAGAAGGAACATTGAACAGCTCCTGGCACTAGAGTTAGAAAGGTAAGGAGAAGGCACAAATTCTCAGTGCTCTTCAACCTGTTATCTCTGGGATAGTATCTTACCCCCTGTAGCTGACCAGCCTTGCAGGCCTCACAGTGGTGACTGCCCCAGGGACTGTCTTTACCTGGCAGGCCATTCCTCACACTCTGCATACCTGGCTCCACTCTGAGCCCAGCTGTGTGGTGTGAGACAAAAAACTACATGTCTATCACATTCACACTCAGTTACACACCTAGTCACACTTGATATCTCTCATGGTCATGATTCTACAATCATAATCAGAGTCACATATAGACAGGCCTTGAACTTGTAATTCTACTGCTTCAGCCCCTGAGTAGCAGAGATTATAGGCCTATAATAACAGAGTCACAATTGATATATTTATATACATTTACATTGATACTCATTAGTCATAATACATAACCTAGGCAGGTGTGGTAGCACACACCTTTAATCCCAGCACTTGGGAGGCAGAAGCAGATGGATCTTGTTGAGTTCAAAGCCAGCCTGGAGTTTCAAGGCAGCCAGAACTACATAGTTAGACTCTGTCTCAACAAGGTACATATACAGAGTCACATACTTTCAGACAGACAGTCAGACAGACACATATACACACACACTACACTACACTTTTATACATACACAGACACATTCATACTATCATATTCAGCCCTCAGGGCAAGTACAGATAAAAAGGAAGTGGAAAAACCTTGGTCCACATCATGGAGGCCTGTGATTTCAAACATCTCACGACCACGTCTCTTCAGCTGCAACCAAACTGGTGAGATCTGTGTGAACTTGCTCCCAAAGACCTTGGCAACATCATAGCCATGGCTGTTCCACTGGCAGAGGAAGGAGAGGCAGACAGAGAACAAGTAAATACACACCTGCATTGCTGTGATGCTGTCACTTGATGCTTTGGACATGCCCAGGACAGTCATCAGTATCACAGTGCTGGACTTGAGCTGCCACCAGTCCCCTGCCTGGGCTTCCCTCTTCCACTCTGCAAAACTACTGGGACTGCAGCCCACTGCCTGGGATCTGGGATGATGTTCCTTCACCAGGGCTGTACAAGCCCCACCATGAACCAGATAGCACTAGAGCCTTCCTCTACATCAGGAAGAATTGATGGAGGTTACCTGAAGACATAAGGAGCAAGCCCCAAGAAAACCCTGGTACCCTTCCCTCTGACATCTTCATGTTAGCATCTCTCCTACAGTTTCATAGTAGCAGCAGCCATGGAGAGCAAAACACCAGCCACAAGGACAGCCCTGTTCTGAACCACAAAACTCTTGACTTACTGGAGTGATGTAGCCTAGGACCTCTCCAGCAAAGTTTCTCTCCCGGGCCCTTGCTGAGCAGTAGCTACGATGTTCAAGAACCACATCCTCAGCTTTGATGTCCGTCACCACCAGACCCCGATCTTGGACAGGTTTATCTGAAAACTGAGTCTGAAACAAAAGAGAAAGGAACAAACTGTCTGACCTCTCTTCTCAGTACAGAATGTGGCATTCAAAGCAACAGTGACAGCAGCAAGTCTGTTCCATTCAGCCATGGACTGTGTCTCTGTATTAACATAGCACTGCTGATCTACTCTTGTGGGTAGAGGGTTAAGGCCATAGTAGGTGACTTATTTCAGAAGGGTTCTAGCACTCAGTAAGCACAGTAGAATTTCCAGAGGCTATTCATCCCTTAATTTGGACTGGAGATCTGGCAGAAGTAGCTCCTTCTACATATGAAGTCTGATATTTAGCACTCACACCACTAGATACTCATCAAGGTATACCAGGTCCTACACTAAGGACATGTCAAGCACTTGCTACCTCACTGGCCATGCCCTGAGTCCCCCATCCAGGAAGCTAGTATGTCTGCTCTCCCTGACCTCTGCTCCTATTGGTCCTCCATCAGGTTCTCAGCTCACCAGTTCGGTCTACTCTTTGGGGGCCCAGCTCAGCCTTCCCTAATAGCATTAGCTTCCCTGATCTTTCTGCGAGAGACACTGTCTTAAGGTTTCTATTGCACTGATGAAACACCAGGACCAAAAGCAACTTGGGGAGGAAAGGGTTTATTTGGCTTACACTTCCAAATCACCGTTCATCACCTTTCATCAATGAAGGAAGTCAGATTAGGAACTCAAGCAGGGCAGGAATCTGGAGGCAGGAGCTGATGCAGAGGCCATGGAGGGGTTCTACTTACTGGCTTTCTCATCAGGGCTTGTTCAGCCTGCTTGCTTTTCTCTCTCTCTCTCTCTCTCTCTCTCTCTCTCTCTCTCCTCTCTTTCTTTCTTGCCTTCTTCCTTCCTCTTCCTTCCTAGGTATATGAATACACTGTAGCTGTTTTCAGACACACCAGAAAAGGGCATTGGATCCTATTACAGATGGTTGTGAGCCACCATGTGGTTGCTGGGAATTGAATCCAGGACTTCTGGAAGAGCAGTTGGTGCTCTTAACCTTCTTTAGCCTTCAGTCTGCTTTCTTATAGAATCTAGGACAACCAGCCCAGGGATGACACCATTCACAATGGGCTGGCCCCCATGAATCAATAATTTAAAAATGTCCTACAGGCTTGCTTACAATCCATTTTATGGAGGCTTTTTCCCCCTGGTTTTTCAAGACAAAGTTTCTCTGTGTCGCCTTGACTATCCTAGAACTCACTCTGTAGATCAGGCTGACCTCAAACTCATAAAGATCCTTCTACCTCTTCCTCCCAAGTGCTGGCATTAAAGGTGTGTACCACCACCATCCCAGTGTGGAGGCATTTTCATAATTGAGGTTCCCTCCTGTCAGATGACTTTAGCTTGTGTCAAATTGACATAAAGCCATCCAGCACAAACAGAGAGGCCCACTGTATGGGTTCTCTGCCCCAAGGTACAGAGCATCTATCAGTCCAGGCCTGGGTCATAGATATGGTCCTGTATCAGCAGCCTGGCCAGTAGTATGGGGACTGTTAGGCCTAACGAATAAGCTGGATGGGTTTGAAATCCCTAGGAATATCCTAAAAGAACAGCACAATGGTCATGATGGAAACACAACTTGGGCTGTAAAGATGAGAGAATTCAACAACCATGGGATAGGGAAGGCAGACAGAAGATGGAAACTGTCACAGGACAGAGTCTGAGCAGGGAAGGTAATGGCTGTAAATCTAGGGATGGATCTTAGCAAGATCCATCCCTAGAGCCACATAGGCTGCTTGTTGGGACACCACTAGCTTTTCAGAAAGCTACGTAAGGAGCCAAGACCTTCCTATGTTCTGATTCATAAAGATCATAGCCAGAAAGAACAGGTTAGGTTCCAGCCACTGTGGTCACCTCAAGTTTCCTACCTTTTCCAGCAGTGTCTTTGAGGCAGCTTTTTTGGCATCTGACTTTGACAGGGTGGTGTGAACAGAGCCACAGACCAAAGCAAGCCAGAGGACATGAAGAAGTGGCCACATGGTGGGCATATCACAGCAGGAACCAACCTCTGGGTCTAGAGGGCTGCAGAAAGAAAGAAGTACATGAAGGCAGACGATTAGCACAGAGATGTGGCATGGACTAGACAAGTATTTATGCTAATAGGGCTTGAGTCTTTAGGGCCCTTAGGTCAGCCATGGTTACTGAAGTCAAATCTCTGTAACTTCTAGGCTTCTCTGCCCAGATCACCAGGTCCCTCAGACAACCACAGGCTGCCCAAAGATATCCTTCCGACCACAAACAGCCAGCTATCTAGGAAAATTGGCTCCCACATTCCCCTCAAAACAAAAGAAACCTCAGCAACAATGGGGTTGAAGTGTAAAATAATGAAGCTACAGAAGGTACTTGAACATACTATGGGCAACTACTCATGTAATCCCAGGATAGAGAAGCCTTTTTCAAGTATCTCAATAAGGAGAAAGAATACAAAACAGAGTATTATCAAAGTTTAATATTTAAAGATGTTTAACTTTTTGTGGCTGGAGAGTTAGCTCAGAGGTTAAATGTATTGCCTTCTCTTCTAGAGGACCCAGGTTTAATTTCTAGCACCCACACAGCAGCTCATAACTGTAATGCCAGTTCCACCCTCACACAAACATACATGCAGTCAAAACACCAATGTACAAGAAATAAAAGTAAATCAAAATTTTAAAATGTGTAACTTTCACAGCTGGGTCCTGTGTTAAGTGCTTATAATCTTAGGTACTGGAGAGACTAAAACAAAAAACTTGCTTGATCCCAAGGAACTTATACCTAGCTGAGGCAACATAGCAAGATCATGTCTCAAAATTTTTTAATATTTAAAATAAAACTTTTATTTAGGACATAAAAAGCAAATTTAAAGACCAATTAGTCAGAAAAACTTAAGTTGGGACACATTTGACAAATTCCTACCCACAACTATCCATAATATTCAAAGAAATATTACAAATAAAAAAGCCAGGTGTAGTGGCACATGTCTATAACCCAAAACTTGATGCAGTTAGTGGCAAGAGGATGAGGAGTCCCAAGGCCAGGTATGGAAGCCAGCTTGCCACATGAAACTCTGTCTCAAAAATAAATAAGCAAACAAGTAAACAAAGACATCCTAGGAAACAAGATCCCACTATAGAAAACAAGAACAGATTTCAAATACTGAGATACTTAGAGACCCAGAAATGAAAGAAGCAAACACAATGAAACAGTAAGATGGTGTCTCCACTCAATATGCAAAGGGTTACAAAGAATGTTTCCTGGGAAAACAACTAACTCTTGGGCTAAGTGGAAATTCCAGCTCAGAAAGGCTTTTATGAATGACAATATGGCCATAAATATTACAGTGTCCACCATACACTTTATTTCTTTTATGAGTTCCACTTCAAAGATGTCCCACATACAGGAACCAAGCTTAGGGACTGGGCACTTCCGATACGGGAACACAGACAAGCATGGGTGTCTATGACTGTGACCAATGCAAAAACACCACAGAACTGCATTTCCACAGAACAGTAGGTTTTCATTTGAGATGGGATTGTGTTAGAAACATCTCAGCTGGCCTCCAACTCAAGATCCTTCTGCTGCGGCTTCCTAAGCCTAACAGTCTTGTTTTTAGTGCATATGCTCACACAGAAAAGTATGTAAGGAGCAAAACCAGAAGCAGATAGGGAACTACTGCTCATTTCTTTACTTCTATTTTCTGCATTGAATTTTTATTAGTTGTATAATTCACTTTTAGATCTTGGGAAACTCTGGATGACATGGCTCAGCTGGGATGTCATTCCCTCAATGGTACTTCAGGATAAGTTATACAGAAGCATATCTGTCTAGTCTCATGTCCCTGGTAACATATAGTCTGCTAGATCAAGTGAAGGGGCTACAAAAGCCCAGGAGCATTCTGTGGAGGCTGACCCAGCCCACTGCCCAATAGGTGAGCAATAAAACCTTCCCTTGTGGTCAAGAGCACCTAGGGATGCCAGAACCTAGGCTGAAAGCCTCCAGAAAGCCCAGGCAGGCAGGGTATGAGCCATTAGCCATACATAGCTTAGAAGCAGATCCAGCCTGATGCCCTCCTGTCTGTTTCTATGACCTCCTGGCTGATTGCTTGTTTCCCTCCTGCTTCCTTTTGCTGTCACTGCTCCTGGTGTGACCTGAGGAAAGCTTGGATTGTGACAGTAAGCCTCCAAGCTTTGACACTCCAGAACACTAACACACATGTATGAAGCTATGACTAACATGTAGTCTTTGAGAAAGACAAACTAGGAAGATTCCACTAGAACATAGGCAGACCACAGGAAAGCCTAGATCTGAGGCTCTGAGGACTTTGGAAAACTAGAGTACATAAAATAATGCTGGATGGTTGAAGCCTCCAACAAAGGAGGAGTTCTAAAAGCTAAAAGGATTGTTCTAAAAGCTAGCTGTTTAGAGGCGTAAGATCCATGACTCTCTCACCCTAGTCTCCCACCACACCAGCTTCTCTCCTATGACAAAATGAGAATTAAGAAGAGATAACCTCCTGTATCTCACTTTACCCAAGCTCACCATCTTGTCCTCATGATTGTGAAGCTTAGACTCTGTGGCCCATATTCCCAGGGAATGGGGAATCCTAACCACAGTATGAGGTTGAGAACCAGTGGCCCAGAAAAACCCACAGTTTGCCTGATCAGTGGGACTATGACTACCTAGCTCACAGGGATGTTGTTAGCCTCAGCGCCTACATAAGCAAGGCTTCTGTCCTTGGGTGAAAAACTGGGTCACAGAAGGAAAGAAGAAAGAAACTTGATGTAAGTAGTCAGGATGGAGACTATGTCCAGGTGCTTGAGTCTCTAGTAATTTATCTTCTGCCTAGACTTGCAGCTGGTCATTGTTCACATAGTCTAAAGCCCCTTGGCCAAACATCTCCTTATTCCCTGACCTGTGATCTTATACCTACAGGAACAAAGGGTGAAAGAACCCCAGTGTGGTGGCCCAGGCATATAATCCTACGTGGGACTTGAAGTACAAGAATCTAAAGTTTAAAGTCTGTCTGTGCTACAGAGTTCTAAGCCAGCCTGGGCTACTTAACAAGACCCTTTCTCAAAATAAAAGGGGTGAGGGAGAGGGCTGGGAATGTAGTTCAATAATCTAGCACTTTTCTAAAATGCATGAAGCCCTGGGTATCACCCCAAATACCTACTCACCAAAGAGAGGTGAGATGTGTTGAAGAGATGGCTCAGCAACTAAGAGTACATACTGCCCTTGTAGAAGACCAGAGATAGGTTGCCAGTACATGTCAGGTACTCACAACTACCTACAACCCCAGTTCCAGGGGATCTGATGCTCCATTCTTATTTCTATAAATACCTGTACTCAGATGCTCATACAGAGACACAAACATGTACATGTGCTTTAAAAAATAAACTTTTTTTTAAAAAGTGGGGTCCTCCGGCATGGTGGCATAAGTCTTTAATCCCAGTATTCAGGAGGCAGAGGCTGGAGCATCTCTTATGAGTTAGAGGCCAATCTAGTCTATAAAGCAAGTTCCAGGACAGCCAAGGCAATTCACAGAGAAACCGTGTCTCAAAAAAAAAAAAAAAAAACCCAAAAAAACAAAACCCCAAAACCAGAAACAACAACAAACCCTAAAACCATAAAAAGATGGGGGCCTCTCTGGACACATGGAGGAAGATAGGTCTATTGGGGTTGTGTCTGGAAGCAGAGAAGAACCAAAATCAACACAATGCTACCACTATGTTCTTAGCTGCTCATAAATGTGAATCTCTAAGCTGGGTGGTGGTGGCAGTGTATACTCTTAATCCTAGCACTCAGGAGGTGGAGACAGGTAGAACTCCATGAGTTTGAGGTCAGCCTGGTCTACATATCAAGTTCCAAGACAGTCGAGGCTACACAAAGAAACCCTGGCTAAAAGAAGGGATGGGGGTGACCCAACTTTCTAGACTTGGGTGTGCATGGGTGAGGCATGTGTTATGATATAAAGGGTGTTCATGCTACTACACCTTCCATGGATCCCACTGCCCACTGCTCTGACAACCATCAGGACAAATTCTCCATCATGTTCTTCACATAGCAGATTCCTAGGGTCTCACAGCATTCTTACACCAAAATGTGTTTTGTCTCCAAGCATTAATGACTGTCCTTTGGACAGAACACCTTGTACACAGGGTGGAATGGTATAAATTTGGCCTACTTGAGTCTCAGCTCCAGCTTTATACCAAGCTAACAATGGAGAACATGCTATACTTCTTGTAACTCTGGGGCTACAAATCCCCCACTGGAAGGATTGTTTTAGTGAGGATGACAAAGTCATAGCAGAAGCTTTCAAATGTTTCTCAAACAGACTCAAAGCAAGAAATGTCAGGTGCTTTTTACAAAGAAATGCATTTATGTGTGCAAACTGTGTTTATATACCTGCTGTGCGTGTGCAGAGTTAAAGAAGCTAATCGGAGTTTATTTTGTGGTACACTGTCCACTTCAGTTCTCCCTTTAGAACTAACTTTAGGGGGCCGGAGAGATGGGTCATCGCTTAAGAGCACTGGCTACTTTCCCAGAGGACCTGGGTTCAATTCCCAGCACTTACATGGCAGCTCACCACCCTCTTCTGGACTCTCTGAGCACATATATACATGCAGGCAAAACCTGCATACACATAAAGTTGGTGAAAATATCAAATGGAGAAGAGGGACACTGGAGAGATAACTCAGTGATTAAAAGCACTGGCTATTCTTCTAGGGGACCGGAGTTCAAGGTCACATATGTGTGTAACATAATGTCTCCAAATCCAGTTCCAGGAGATGACACCCTCATATAGACATACATTCCAGCAAAACACCAGTGAATATAAAATAAAAACAAACAATTTTTTAAAAATTAAAAGATCAAGCTTTAGACAGGGCATAGTGGGTGACATTTGTGATCCTAGCACTAGGAAGGTGGAAACAGAAAGATTACGAGTTCAAGGTCATTTCTATGCAATGTATGTACATTTCTAGCTATGTAGTTGAGTTCAACTGAGCTATTGGAGAACTTATCTCAAAACAACAATAACAACAAACAGATGGCCTTTGGCCCTCAGGCTAAGCTCCTGCTTTGGTACTGTAGGATTTGAGGGATGCCGATTGATTGATGTGCCCCAGTACCCTTTACTATCACTGCCTATTATTGGTTTTGTAGGACCAGGGAATTAAACCCACGGCTCCTCATATACCAAGAAAATACTGGGCCACACTTTCAGCCCTCTCAGCTCTCTTAATAGATTCACTGCTCTTATAGGAAGTATGATGGTCATCCTACATTTTCACTTTGAGAACCAATTTTGGAGTGAACTGTTTACATGAGGAGGTGGGTGAGTGTATGGTTGGAAATGAAGGTGACGTAAGAAGCAGGATGATCACAACCCCAGGTGACATTTATTGACCATAAGTTGCATGCCAAACCTGGTGAATTACCCACAAGCTCTCTCCACAGCCCAGGACTCAGGCAGGCATCAATGTCATTCCCATTCACAGATGAGGAGACCAAACAGGGGGCAGGCCACCAAGCCATGGGCACGTGGCTACTATCCCATCCCACTGTACAATGCAATGCAAACAGAACTGCGATAAGAAGGCTCTCACCAGCACACTGTCTCTGGGCCTCCCTGGCTCCAGTCTAGAGACCTGTGGGAAGTTCTTTGGAAATTTTCTATCACAGAGTGTTCAAGATTTGAGGTTGCGCTGAGGGTAAGGCCTAGCCTCATACACCTAGCAAACTTTTAGGAACCCACACAACTAGCTGTATACCCTTCTACCTCAGGCTGGGCCCACCAGCCACCATTCCGCCACACAGAGCACATTCTCTACGCCCGACAGGCACTCTGGCCTCGCTAACTCATTTGCACACTCATGTCACCTTCCATTTGTGACTCCACAAGTTATGCACATTGAGTCACACATCTGAAATCTGACTTCGTTATCTTACACCCTAGTTCTTGCCTATACTCCTTTATACATCCCTTATTCATGCTTCTCCATACCCAGCTACACTGGCACATACACAGAACACATTCATTACTGTGCTGTCCACATGTGCTTCCAGCTGCTTCTTTTGCCCCACCCCCAACCTCTTTTTTGGAGACAGGGTCTTGCTATGTAGCCCTGGGTGTTCTGAAACTCACTTTATATACCAGGGTGGCCTAGAACTCAGACAGATCTATCTGCCAGCCTTTGCCTCCCAAGGGCTAGGATTAAAGCCATGGCTACTGTCTCTTGATTTTATACAATGGCTTGTGCTCTCTCATATTCTCATATTACTTTCTGCTCTGAAGCTCCCTTACAGTGACACACTTGCGCTCACACTCCTACTAAAGAACAATGTCACACTCTCTTCCATACCTGCTCTCAGCCTAACACTCACTTTCTCACCCTCATCCCCACTCCATTTCTCACCCCTAATAAATTCACTGTTCTCACACCTACTCTCACCCATTCTGGCCCTCACACTCCCTCTCACCCTCACACCCGCTCGCTCTCTCACATACGCCCTTACACTGACACACTTGCTTTCTCACATCTACTCATTCTCACACCGGCTCACCCTCACATCTGCTCATTCTACACGAGCTCTCACTCACCTTCACATCTGTTTATTCTCACACTAGCTCATTCTCACACTGACACAACCGTTCTCCCCCTCAAACCCTCTCATTCTCACACACTTCCTCACCCTCACATTCATAGCTCCCACATTCGCCCTCATTCGCGCGCTCTCCTTCCCGCTCACACTCTGCCCGTTCTGTCCCGGGAGAGCCTCGCTGCCCGACGTTCCCGCATCATGACGCGGAAGATGAAGCAGTCCCACTGCTGTCAGTGCCGGGCTCACCTTCATGTCAGGAGACCGGCCAGACCCATCAAGCACGGCCGGAAAACGATTCAGAGAACCGGAAGTCCCGCCCACAGGCCCCCACACGCTCCCGCTGCGCCACGCCAGCTTCCTAGAGGCCTTGCCCAAGGCATGCTGGGAAGGGGCGGGATCGAGATGGTTGGAGGGCGGAGTTAGAGGCAGAGCCTCATAGCTGCAAGCAAGGTGGGGAAGGGCGGAGAGTAGGTCGGGACCCGTCAGTTGGATGAGGACCCAGCCGGGTGTGCCGAGTGGGTACTGCGTGGTCGTGGGTGCTGTTTCCGCTCCTTCAGCCAGTCTCCTGATTGCTCAAGGGCCTGGCGTACAGCAGAATCGTGGAGTCAGATCCCGAGATCCTCGCAGAGAACCTGTTTAGCATCCCCTGCTCGGGGTTGATGGCTAGCTGCCTTACCACTCGTGCTGAAGACTACATTATGTCCACATGTGCGACCACCAAGGCCTTCAGGATCTTGAAAACCCATCCCTCTCAAGTATGGGTGGCGCGGGTCTCTGTGCGCATAGTCAGTTCCGAGGTCTCCCAGATGCGTCAGGACAGGCTGTGTGCCAAGGCTTTGAACCTCTCTTCACTTTATCCCCCATTGCCACATTTCTGTCACCATCCAGAGGTCTGCAGTGCCCATTACACTGTCTCCAGTAGGGACACTGCTCCAGGCAATGTAATGTCCTTCTCCAGATGGCCTTGCACAGCGAACATTTTACCTGTCCAAGTCCCAGAGCTGACTCTGTCCTCGTTTTGGTCTTGCAAATTGTAAGTGCTAGAACCCACAGAGGCATATAACACTCTCCCCACCCCCATCTCAGCTTTAGCAAGAGGAGCCCAGACACTTCTTCGAGTGGGTTGAGAGCACACGTGACCAGCATTTTTATTTTTCATCAAGCTGACTAGTCCCACCCCCATCCCTTGCTGTTCCCAGCAGTTTCCTGCAGAAACCACATTTGGCCTGTCCACACCCAGTTAAACCCTCTGGCCCACTCCACTAGGGTCTGTTCCAGGATTCGCAGTGCGGCTATTTCCCATTCCTGCTGCTGCAGAGGCTTCTCACTAAGCTGAGCTTTGTGTTCTTCCTTCCTAATCACGTTTCCTCCTTTCTCTTCCCCATATTTTCTGCCAGCTGTTCCCCAAGTCTTTCTACAGGGGCGGGGCTGGGTGTGTATGCTGAGGCATGTTGTGCATCGCCATCTGCTTTCCTGGCATCCAGCTCAGCACCTTACTATGAACAAATGCCTAGACTAGTGATTCCAAGTGGGCAGAACTCTGGAGAGGTGGATGTCCTGAGCATTGTGCAGTCCTAGCAATACTAAAGAGACCACCATTCTTTTAAACCAGCGAAGAAATTTGGATCCAACTGATGCAAGAGGTCTTTGAGCTAAAGACTTGGCAAAGTCCACTAAGGATTTCATTCCCGGTCTGTGTTGCAGACTCTAAGAACAGAAACGAGAGAAAAACAGAGCTCAAGATCTTTTCAGGGTTCCATTGGATAGATGCTCAGGAGCCTGTTGAGTTGTTCCCACAAAGTCTGCCCTGCTCCCAGCTGCACAGCTGGACCAAGGTACCCCAGATCTCTGGTATGTGTGTAGGTGAACACATGGCTTCTCTTCCCTTCATGGTGTTGGGAGTGAACCCAGAACCAAACACCTACTTGGCAAACACTCTACCACTGAGCTGCATCTGATTACCCCAGCCCCAAACTGATTTCAAGTGCCTGCCTGCCCACGTTTTAATCACACAGAAAATACAGCAAAATGGATAGAAAAGTCCAAGAGAATCAGAACCAAAGCATTAACAATTTTGTATTAGTGAATCCATTTTACTCTTGTTTCTGGAGTATTTAAGGTAACTTTAGATTTACTGCATTTATTTTTTGTTTGAAAAAGATGATTTTTAATTTTATTTATTTACTTATTTATCTATCTATTATGTAGTGTGTGTGTGTGTGTGTGTGTGTGTGTGTGTAGCAAGCAGCAGCAGGAGGCATGTGGAGGTCAAAGGACAACTTCTGGAATTGGCTCTCTCCTTCCCCCATGTGATTTCTGGGGATCCAGCTCAGATTGTCAGGTTTCTAATCAAGTGCCTTTATCCAATGAGTCAATGAGTCAACTCCTTGGCCCAAGGAATTATTTTTTAAAAAACTCAAATTCTTGAGATTCCTGAGATATTGTTGATCATTAAGCAAAGTACTAAGAGGGGGCATTTTAGAAATTTAGGCCAGATGTGATGGTGCATGCATGCCTCTATAATATCAGCACTTAAGAAGCAGAGACAGGAGAAGGTAGCCACAATAGACACACACACACACACACACACACACACACACACACACACACACAGAGAGAGAGAGAGAGAGAGAGAGAGAGAGAGAGAGAGAGAGAGAGAAAGAGAGATACTGAAATGTTGAAAATGCTTATTTAATTCTGTTTGAAGTGGAGTAAAAATATTGTGAAAAGACATCTAAAAATGATTGTACAAAGGTGGGCATGATAGCTCATGACTGACATCTGATCTTCAATGAATTCAAAGCCAGCCTGGACTAAATGAGACCCTGTCTATAAATAAACAAGCAAACTGAATTCTAGTTATTTTAGCTTTAGTGTAAATCTGAGTATAACTCCCCTGGCTAGAGCACTAAACCAGACCTCAGTTAGTTTCTCAGTCTTTGTTACCACAGCAATGTGGGATGTCCTGACCAAGGTCTAAGCTCTGACCCTGAGCTGTGGGACCTGGGCTGGTGTTCTGAGGCTGTTTGTCTTGAACCACCATCTGTCTGCAGTTGGCACTGGAAAGTAAGCAAAAACAGGACAGCTGCTGTTCACCCAGTGGGCTTTCTGTTACCAATGGGATCTCTTCTCTTGTTCTGGAAACACACCACCCTCATGCACACAGCCAGTTAAGGATCTTCAGCCTAAGTCTCCTGAGAGGTACCCTCAACAGCATCCCTAGGTGGGATGAAGATAGAGTCCTAGTCTTGAAAGTGGCTCTGATGCCACTCATTTGCCAAATCAGCACCAACAAGTCCCTGCCTGATAGTGAAGATCCATGTCTCTACTATGTTTAACCAAAGTCCATGGCCTGGGCCATCTAGAAGATATCTGTTTCATGCCACTTCTGGAACTAGAGACATCCCTGTGCAAAGGGTAGAAGTCCAGAAGGATGGATACATCCCAGCACTCCTTGCTGCAGATCCCTCTCCCATTGTGGACAGAAACATCCTCTCTCAGTGCTGGAATAAGCAATTCCAGGAAAGAAGGAAGGAGGAAGCTTCTAGAAAGAGCTCCAGGGCCAGCACAGCAAATTGTTTGTGTCCCGCAAGGCTGGCCTGGCTGACCTTGGCCATGATGGTTGCCGTGTATAGGTATCTGGTCAGCAGCTGGGCAGTCATCTGGGATGGTATGTGGCCTTATACCTACAGCATTTGGGCTTTGCAAAGAGCTGCTGCCTCAATGTACCTGCAGAGGATTTTTTATGCTTCTTAGTATTCTGAAACTAGCCTAAAATCTCAAACTAAAGGGAAGTGGAGGCTGGGTAGCAACAATAGGCAAAGGGACAATACTTCTTATTGGATGATTATGTTGAATACTACCCCTTCCTCAAAACACTGCAAGTCGGAACTCTTACAACTTTTCAGTGTGACCTTATTTGACAATAAGAACTATGCTCATATAATTAAATTAAGAATCTTGGATTAAGGATTAGGGTAGATCCTAAATCCAGTGATGCGAGGAGAGGCTGTCCTTATAAGAGGATGAGAGGGAGATTTGAGACTGACACAGGTAGAGAAGTTGTGTGAGGGTGAGGACAGAAGGGAGTGACACAGCTCTGAGGCCAGGAATGCCAGCAGTCACTTGCAGCTACCTCAAGGCCTCCAGGAGAACCCCACCTGTATGCTAGCTTTATTTTAAACTTCTGGCCTCCAGAACTGTGACACTCCTGTTGTTTGTAAGCATTCTATCTTAATTACTCTTCTATTGCTGTGATAAAATGCCATGACCAAGACACATAGTCCATAATGGCAGAGTGAATGAAGAGCAGAAAGAGTGCATCTTGATCCACAACCACAAGACTCAGAGAGAAGAAGCACTGGAATCCACACAAGGGTTTGTAACCTCAAAGCCTTCCTCCAGTGACACACCTCCTCTAACAAGACCATACCTTCTAATCCTTCTCAAACCATCTAGTGACTGAGGACCAAGTATTCAACAGTATAAGCCTGAGGGGAGCTCATACAAACCACCACATTCCACTCCCTGTCCCCATAAGTTCATGGCCACCTATATCAGAAAACAAAATGCATTTATCCCAACTCCAAAGTCCCCATAGTCTTTCTCAGTCTCAACACCCTTTTAATGTCCAAAATCCAAGTAGCTTCAGAGACAGATGGAAATCTTTTAATTGAAACCGCATGTAAAACCAAAAAAAGCAAACTATGTACTTCTGACATACAGAGTAAACATTATCATTCCAAAAGGGAGGACTTGATGCCTAATGAGAAAAAACTGGACCAAAGTAAGACTGAAACCTAGCAAAGCAAACTCTTATGTTCAATATCAAAGGGCTTATTAGATGGCTCTTTTCCAGCTTTGCTCTCTTTCCAACTGGTTCCACCCACTGTGCGCAGCTCTGCTTGGCAGATATCCCATAGCTCTGGCGCTTCTAACACCCTGGACAACACAATTCAGGCTTCGGTTTCACAGCGTCACACAATGGCCCTTCAGAGCCTTCATGCAGGACTCCCCTGCCATCCACCTGGCTTCAGTGGCTCTCCTGAACTGTGAAGGAAAACACAACCCATATATCCTTCAACTCATATATCCTTCACGACCCTAAAGCCAGAGCCACTTAGAAGACAACGCCAAGTTTGACAAGAGACTTGGAGTGAACTCTGGACTCCTTGAACTGCGTTTGCAAAGGCTTTGCTTTATTATTGCTTTTTGGAGTATAAATTTCCTTAGGTCCTTTTCCTCTCAGCAGTCGCAGGGTTAGCTGGCTGGAGTCATACCCTGAGAGTATTGTGTCCTCTCTTCCATTTTGGGTCAGGCCTCTCTCTGATTTCATGACCCTTTTCAGCACAAACCTTGGTTTCAGCATTGAATTTCCTGGTACTATTTTTCTTCTACAAAATTGTACATTTTGTATTTCTTTTTACTCAACTTTGCTCTTTTTTCATGGTAGATCTGCATAAAAGGGATTACTAGTAACCATGCAACAGACTTGATATTAAACTGTCTTGAAATCTCTTTCAAAGAAATTAGTCCATTAAATTTCAGTTTAGCAAAAGGATTTATATATATACATATGCCAAATTATGACAAGAATGTCCCTACCCCAGTTGTTAATAGTGTTCTCCTCTGAAATCTCTCCTGCTGAGCCTCCACAGTTTACATAGCTCTCAACACTGCTGTCTTTCAAGCCTAAAAGGGGGCCCATTAAGATCTGTTTACAGTATTCAACTGTGTTTCTAATCCAAAGTTGAAAAGTCTTCTAATTTTCCACAAAACAAACAAACAAACAAACAAACAACCTTACATGGTCAGGTCTGTCACAGCAATACCCAACTCCTAAGTACCAATTTCTGTCTTAACTTACTTTTCTATTTTGCAATAAAACACACACACACACACACACACACACACACACACACACACACACTAAAGCTGCCAAGGCAGCTTAGAAAAGGAAAGTTTTTATTTAGCTTATAGTTCAGAGGTTAAAGTCCCTGACAGTGGAATGAAGGAAAAGTTGAGAGTTCGCTTCTTGATTCACAACCACAACACAAAGAGAAAGAGAACACTGGGAATACTGTCTTTTCAAACCTCAAAGCTCACTCACAGTGACACACCTTCTCCAAGGAAGCCACACCTCCTAAGCCTTCCCAAAGGGTTCTATCAACTGGGGACCAAATATTCAAATGCATAAGCCCATAGAGGCTTTCTCATTCAAACCACTACAAATCCAATTTTTTTTTTTTTTTTTTTTCGAGACAGGGTTTCTCTGTGTAGCCCTGGCTGTCCTGGAACTCACTCTGTAGACCAGGCTGGCCTCGAACTCAGAAATCCGCCTGCCTCTGCCTCCCAAGTGCTGGGATTAAAGGCGTGCGCCACTACCGCCCAGCAACAAATCCAATTTAGTGTCCATATCTCAGCAGCTCCAGGAAAACCATTCAGTGGTGTTGAAAGGTGTAAAGCACTATTCCCAGTTTTCTTGGGGTTTTATTGTTATTGTTATTATTATTATTATGTGAATTTGACACAAGCTAGAGTTATCTGAGAAAGAACCACAATTAAGAAAATACCTCAGGTAAGCCGATGGGACATTTTCCTAATTAGTGATTGATATGAGAAGGTCAGTCCATTATGAGTGGTGCCACCCCTGCCCTGGGAAGGTGGGTCTGGTATATGTAAGAAATTAGGCTGAGCAAGCCATGGGAGCAAGCCAAAAGGAGCATCCTTCCAGGTCCTTTGCTTATGGTTTTTCTGTTGTTTGTGTTTGTTTGTTTGTTTGCTTGTTGTTTAATTTTGCCTCCAAGCTCCTGCCTTGACTCCCTTTCGTGATTACCTACAAATTGTATGATGAAATATACCCTTTACTCCCAAGTTGCTTTTGGTTTGGGTGTTTTATCACAGCAGTAGAAACCCTAATTAAGCCTATGCACATGCCTTTAATTCTAGTACTTGGGAGGTGGAGACAAATAGATCTTTGTGAGTTTGAAAACAGCCTGGTCTACAAAGCAAGCTCCAGGACAAGCCAGAGCTACATAAAAGAGAGATCCAGTCTCAAAAAGAAAAAAAGAAAAGAATCTAAGTAAGATACTTAGATACCTTTCTGTGTTCTTTCCAGAAGCTCCTTTTCTCAGGTTGATCTTAAAATGAGTCTATTAGCTCGCCATGACTGGGCCTGCAGAGGAAGAAACCAGGGCTGAGAGCCAGACATAGGGGCCTGCTCTTGGGGCCAAAGGGAATATTTCTAGATAGTTTTCTCAGGGATCCTGGAGGTCTGGGTCTCTGCTCTGTGGAAATGAGGAGGCCTGAAGATTCTCTCTTGTCTTTGTCTCCATCTCTGTGTCTCTGTTAGTCTCTCTCTTTCCTTCTTTCTCGATATAAAGTGGGAGTTCCTTCTCATAAGAAAAGCTTTTAAGGCTGGGGACATTGTTCAATGGTTAAGAGCACTGGCTGCTCTCCAGAGGTCCTGAGTTTGATTCCCAGTAACCATATGGAGGCTCACAATCATCTGTAATGGAATCTGATGCCCTCTTCTGTTATGTAGGCACACATGGAAAGAGAGCACTCATATACATAAATAAATAAATCTTTAAAGAAAAGAAAGAAAGAAGAGAAGAAGAGAAAGAAAAAGAAGAAAGAAAGAAAAAGAAAAAAAGTAAGTGCTGGGCGGTGGTGGCGCACGCCTTTAATCCAGCACTTGGGAGGCAGAGGCAGGCGGATTTCTGAGTTCGAGGCCAGCCTGGTCTACAGAGTGAGTTCCAGGACAGCCAGGGCTACACAGAGAAACCATGTCTCAAAAACAAAAACAAAACAAAAAAGTAAAGAGAAAGAAAGAAAGAAAGAAGAGAAGGAAAGAAAGAAAGAAAGAAAGAAGAAGAAGGAAAGATAAAATGCGAAATAAAGAAGGAAGAAAGAGACAGGAGAATCAGGAGTTGAAGTTCAGTCTACCTAAGAAAGGAAATTATTATATTATTTCAAGACAACCTGAGCTACATAGTGAGTTTAGGGCAATCTGAAATACAAAATAAGATCTTGTTTCCAAAAACCAACTAACCTTGGGGACTGGAGAACTAGTTCAGTGGTTGGTTGCCTTCTCTCCCAGAGGGCCTGGGGATCTGCTGCCCTCATCCAACCTCCAAGGACACTGTGTACAATGGTGCACAGACTTACAAGCAGACAAAACATTCATACACATAAATAATATATTTTTAAAAAGTCGAGGAGGGTTGGTTTAGATGGCTCTATAGGTAAAGGCACTCACTGCCAAGTCTAAGGACCCTTGCTCAATCCCCAGCACCACATGGTAGAAGGAGAGGACTGACTCCTGAAAATTATCCACTGACCTCCATACATGTGCTGTGGCTTCCCCAGAAACTTACCCCCACTACACAAAGTAATTTATGAGCTAATTAAATGTTAAAAAACAATCAAGCCAACCTTAAACACTAGGTTTTTAGGAGGCGGTTAGGAGAGAGGTAAAGCACTCAAATCATGTCTCCGAATATGCACTGTGTTGAGTGCCCATCTTAGTACTGCAGAATGAGTAGACAGGAGTATGGCAGGTGTAACTATTTCAAATGAAGCCACTAAGAAAGATGGTTCCTCATCATATATGATAGAACTAAGATTTATTTACTTTTAAGTATGTGAGTGTTTCCCTGCATGTATGCATGTGTACCATATGCATGCTTAGTGCCCATGGAGGCCGGAAGAGGGTATCAGATCCCCTGGAACTGGAGTTCTGGAGAGTTGTGAGTTACCATGTGAGGTTGTGAACCCTGGTAAGAGTAGTACATGCTTTTAACCGCTGACCTATCTTACTAGCCCTGGTAGAATTCTTTTTTTTTTTTTTTTCCCTGATAGAATTCTTATAAGATGAGGGAACAGGACACAAATGAACAGAACAGTATCATGTGAGGGCATGTGGAAAAGATGCTACCTACAAGCCAAAGAGAGAAGTCGTGGGAGGAGTCAGTTCTTTATCTTGGCATTTTAACAGGGTAAAAGAACTCCAGGATTGTGCAAGAACCAGTGCTTGCTATATTTAATCTAACTCACTGTACCACTAGTTATGGAAAGTACAAGAAATGAATACCATCCTACATGTTCTGTTATTACCTGGTAATGCCTAGACGCAGAGAAGATGAGGAAATGTAGTTTCCATTCTGGGTGGTGGCATGTCCACTTAAGGTTAGGCTCTGGAATTCACTTATTGTAAAAAGAGGACAATTTAGTGTCAGGAATCAACTATAATCTCCACCATTGGCGTGCAAGTCTCCCCACGGCTCTGGCTGGCGCTACTTCCTGCTCAGCAGGTCCTCTTTGTGTAATGGCTGTGAGGTGATGCAACAAACAAATACTTCAATAACTCAACTCTGCAGAGAGGCCTCAGGACTTCTTCTGTGGCTCTGAGGGAACTTTTTCTTTTCTTTTTTTTTTTTTCAAGACAGAGTTTCTCTTTATAGCCCTGGCTGTCTGGAATCTACTCTGTAGACCAGGCTGGCCTCTGAACTCAGAAATCTGCCTGCCTCTGCCTCCCAAGTGCTGGGATTAAAGGCGTGTGCCACCACCACTCGGCCGAGGGAACTTTTTCTTACAAAAAAAATATTTATTTTAATGTGTGTGCACACACTTTTGTGAGTGTGGTGAGTGTTTGTCTGTTGCTGTCTGTCTGTCTGTGTACATTCATGCAGGTGCTCTCAAGGCCAGAAGAGGGTGTCAGTCAGATCCCCCAGAGCTGTTGTGAACCTACCAGTATGGGTACTAGAAACATAACTTGGGTTTCTTGTAAGAGGCCACTCACCCTCAACTGCTGAGTCATCTCTCCATGTCTTCTGTCCTGTCTTTTTTCTTTCCTTTTAAAACTTTTTTTTTTTTTTTTTTTAGTTTTTTCGAGACAGTGTTTCTCTGTGTATCTCTGGCTGTTCTGGAACTAACTCTGTAGACCAGGCTGGCCTCAAACTCAGAAATTCTCCTGCCTCTGCCTCCCAAGTGCTGGGATTAAAGGCGTGCGCCACCACTGCTCGGCCTTTTAAAACTATTTTACATGTATGAGTATTTTGCCTCTGAGTAATAATGTCTGTGCACCATATGTGTCCAGTAGAGACACGATCATCGGATATCATGGTAATAGACTGGGTTATAAGCCACCTCTGTGGGTGCAGAGAACAATTCTGTCCTTGGAAGAGCAGAGTACTCTAAATGCAAAGCATTTCTCGTACAGTCGTCCTGTTCTGTTAGAGAGGATCTAATGGTAGCCAGTACAAGCTTTGAATCATGTGACAGTCCCCTGCCTTACGTGAGATTGCAGACCTTACTACCTATGCCCACCAGTAAAACTGTTTGTGTACATATTGTAAGGAGCATGTAGACCCTTTGCATGGAGATGCAACCCCGGCTTCTAGTCCTCTTCTGCTGGTCTGAGATCAACGGTGAAACATTCTAATAGAAGTCAGAGGCAAGTGATGTATGCTGGGGAGCACAGAACCCTCTGCTAGCTCTTAGCCCTGCAGTGTGGACCAGTGGATGTTCCATAAGGGAACAATAATATGCTTCTTATTTAAATCACTATGTCTGAAGTTTCCTTGTTAATAAGCTTGGCCTCTGTCTTCATGCATTTGAGAAAACAAAGGGCTTTTAGCCAGGTCAACAGCTATGGGTGTGGGCCTGAGCCGATGGGATTTACTGCTGAAGAAGAAAATGTTTCCCTTGGAGTTTCCAGCAAGGAAACTACTGCTGATCTAGAGAGAATTTTAACAGTAAAACCGAACATCCCTGCTGATAGTGGGGCAGCCTGGGACATGACTACAGGAAGAGCTGTCCTTCCCCAGGAAAAGGCATTGATTTATCTCATGGCTGAATTTACATATTTCTGTTTGTTTCGTCTTTTCTGTAAACTGTAAGACTGAGGGACTGGGGATATAGCTCAGTCAGTAAAGTGCTTTCCTGGAGGATATGACAGGTACTATTAATACAGGTCATGCTGGCGTGCTTGTAAGCTCAGTACTGAGGAGGTAGAGACAGGAGGATGGCTGGGGCTTTCTGGCCTGCCTAGCTAGCCAAATTAATGAGATCCACCATTGTCAGACCCTGTTTAGAAGGTTTATGGCATTCCTAAGGATGACACTGAAAGTTTTTCATTGGCCTCCACATGCATATGCACTCAGATACACACACACACACACACACACACACACACACACACACACACACAGAGACATGGACACATATAAACAGGCATACATGCTCATAATAAAAAATTGTAACAGTGCTCTAGGAAAGGTGGGGAAAAATTAAGAAAGTTTTGTTGTTTTCTAGTTTAGGCTTGGCCAACCTGTAGTCAATTCTATGTCCTTTATCAAGTTTTGATCTCTTGGTTTTCATTTATTCATTATTCATTCATTTATTTTGTATATTTTTATGCACATGTGTGTATGTATGTGTGTCTGTGTTGGTGTGTGCACGTGTGTGTATGTGTGTGTAGAGGTCGGAGGAAAACCTTGAGCGTTGCTCAGAAACTCAAGCTACCTCCTTTGAGGAAGGGTCCCATCAGTCCATGGCTTGCTAATTAGGCTAGATTGTTCTCTAGTGACCCCAAGGGATCATCCTATCTTCACCTCTGTCTGGCTAGTTTTATGTCAACTTGACACAAGAGAAAGGACTACCAATTGAGAAAATGTCTCTACAAGATGGGCTGTAGACAAGCCTATAGGGCATTTTTAAAATTAGTGATTGATGTAGAAAGCCCCCCATCCATCACTATGGGTAGTGTCATCCTGGATTGTTGGTCTTGGTTCTTTAAGAAAGCAGACTGAGCAAGCCATGAGGAGAAGCCAGTAAGCAGCACTCCTCCTCTATGGCCTCTGCATTAACTCCTCCCTTCTTCTTCATCTGCTTGAGGGCTTGTCCTGACTCTCTTCTGTGTTAAACTGTGATATTAAAGTGTGCGACAAATAAACCCTTTCCTCCCCAAGTTGCATTTGGTCATGGTGTTTTAGCAATAGACACCCTGTCTAAGGCAGCCCTTCAGTACTGGGATTAGGAATGCCACCATGCCCAGCTTCTCCACATGGTTTCTAGAAATTGAAACCCAGGTGTTCACTCAACAAATGTTTGCAACCGAACACAGTTTCCCCCAGCTCCGGGTTTGTTTTCTGAGACAGGGTTTGAGGCAACTCAGTCTGGCCTTGAACTTTCTACTTAACTGAAGCTAGTGTTGAAAGTCCTGATCTTCCTGCCTCTGTCTCCCCAGTGCTGGGATGGCATATATTTGACACCATGCATGGTAAATGTTGACTTTATTTTCTCAAGTGCTGGAAATAAAATTCAGGGCCTCATACATGTTAGGTAGTATTTTATTTGTATTCTGTTGCTGTGATAAAACACTGACCAAAAGCAACATGAGGAGGTAAGGTTTTATTTGGTTTACATGTTCAGGTCACAGCCCATCACAGAGAAGGTGTAGCCAGAACTCAAGGCACAAACCTGGAGGCAGGAGCCATGAAGGAAAATTGTTTACTGGCTTGCTCACAGTCTCCTGCTTAGCTAGCTTTCTTATTTAGCCCTGGATCACTTGCCTAGGGATAGTGCCACCCACAGTGGGCACTCCTCCATCAATTAATATTCAAGACAGTCCTCATTCAGACATGCCCACAGGCCTATTTGATCCAGACACTTCCTCAACGTCTCCCTACAATTATAATCCTAGTACTTCTGTTTTCCTCTCAGATGAATCTAGCCTGTCAAGTTGACAAAGCTAACTAGGACAGGCAAAAATTCTATATCTGAGCCAGGGGTGTGGGATGGTGGTGGAGTAGGGGTGGTGATGGTAGTATATACCTTTAATCTCAGTGCTTGGGAGGCAGATGCAGGCAGATCTTTGAGTTTGAGACCAGCCTGGTCTACAGAGAGTTTTGGGACAGCCAGGCCTGCACAGAGAAACCCTGTCTTGAAATACAAACCAAACCAAACCAACCAAACAACCAAACAACCAACCAAAACTCTACATTTGTGCTACATCCTAGCATTTATTTATTTATTTATTTTTTATTCTTGAAGTAGAGTTTCTTTTATTCCAGGCTGGCCTTCAACTTACTATCTATCTGAAGATGACTCTAAAGTTCTGATCCTCCTGCCTCTATGTCTTATAATGTTGGGATTACAGACATATTATTTGCATGTGTGTGTATGTATGCATGTCTTTTCCTATTTTGAGGCAGAGTCTTGCTGTGTAACCCTATCTGGTTTGGCATGTACTGTGTAGCTTAGGCTGGCCTCAAACTCATGGCAATTTTCCTGCCTTAGCTTCCTGAATGCAGGGATTTCAGATAAGCATACTTATCTGATTCAGTTTTTCTTAGTTTTTGGGTTTTTTGAGATAGAGTCTGTGTATTTACAAGGTGACTAGTTCTTCTTTTAAATGCTGTGAATAAAACTGAGATACCATACCATTAGATTTGATAATCCATAACACTTCCTGAGTCTCATTCCTTTAAGCTTCTGGACAGAGCAGTTAAAAGAAGCCTGTGCTTCAGCCGGGCAGTGGTGGCACATGCCTTTAATCTCAGCACTTGGAAGGCAGAGGCAGGCGGATTTCTAAGTTCAATGCCAGCCTGCTCTACAGAATGAGTTCCAGGACAACCAGGCTACACAGAGAAACCCTGTCTTGAAAAACCAGGAAAAAAAAAAAAGAAGAAGAAGAAGCCTGTGCTACAGACCACACTCTGCTCTCAGAGAGTCTGGTGCTGAGGATACTTGAAAAACTTGTAACACCATAGAGCTTGGAATATAGCCTCACACACAGGCAAGTATGAAGTCCAAGGTTCAATCCCTGTAAAACACACAGACACAGACACACACAGACACAGAGACACACACACACACACACACAAACACACCAGACACACACACACACACAGAGAGAGAGAGAGAGAGAGAGAGAGAGAGAGAGAGAGAGAGGACTACCAATTGAGAAAAATGCCTCTACAAGATTGGGCTGTAGACAAGCCTATAGGGCATTGTCTAGACACAGACATATACACACAGATAGACAGACTCACAGACAGACACAGAGACACACACACAGACACACATAAACACAGACACAGACATATACACACACAGATAGACAGACAGACACATACATACACATACACACAGACACACACAGACATACAGAAACACAGACACAGACACACACCACACACATATACACACCCTAACATTACTGAAAACAGAAATGCCTCCCTATAACTACATTCCTAGTACTTTGGAAATGGAGGCAGGGTGATGAAGAGTTCAAGATTAGCCTCAGCTATATATTTAGTTCACCAGGTCAATTCATCAGAACTTGTGAAGGCAAGCACCAGGGGTGTTCACTCCCAGGGTCTCTACCAACTATCCTTTGTCATACCTGGTGGCCTTTTCTTCCTCTCTCAGCCAGGAGGCAGAAGATGAGTTTTCACTGTATAGTCCAACACATTGTCTACTAACTCTGACTTTCAGTGTCCCTTTCCTCAGCTTTGTGATAATTCACCAGGGAATTACCAGGGAAGGGAGGACAGAGTAGCGATGTCGCTGCAGACTTTGCCTCTCAGCAGCATCTATCTATCTGCTCTTCTGGAGGCTCCCAGGTCTAGATCCTCACCTGGCTTTGAATCAGGATCAGGGAGGAGCTAATGGCTTACACTAGGCATGATTCACCAAATCTAGAATCTTCTTGACCAATCAGGGACTTTGAGTTGACAACATGTTGGTTAAAGGGTCCTTAGTGCAGGTGCCTCCCCACCTCTTGCCATTTTATGATGTCATAGATTCGTGGCCAGAAAGATGTTCTATTCCATGGGCCATGATCATCTTGGCCAACCTTTTTGAAAGCAGGGAGCTTGCCTTTGCCACCAATTTCTGCCAGCCTCAGGGGATCGTCTCCTGAGAAGATTCTGACTTTCTATGTCTTATATATAGTTCCAAAGTCAAAGGAGTGGCCAGGCAGGTTCAAGCACTGAAGTCTGTAAACTACTTTCTTTGCATTAATTCTAGGAATTTCTGGCATCTTAATTGTGTTTGACAACAGTAGCAATGACAGGGATGATGGGCTACCCAAACTGAACATGTTTGTGTCTTTCCACTGTGTTTGAATTTATTAACAGCAAATATACAAGTCACATCAGTTTTGCTGCCTGTAATTTACTAAGTAGTCCCAATTTCTCTTGACAGTAATTGGCAACCACAGGTTCATGAAAAAGAATCCTGACAAAAAAGGATTTATCTGTATGAGTATTTTGCTTGCATGTATGTATGTATATCACATGTGTGCCTGCTGCTCTTGGAAGAGAGATTAGATCCACTAGAACTGGAGTTATGGATGATCATGAGGTACCATGTGGGTGCTGGGAACTTAACCCAGGTCATCTGCAAGAGCAACAAATGCTCTTAATACTAAACCATCTCTTTAGTCTCCACAGTTTCTTTTATACTAATTTTTTATTTTTTTGAGATAGGATATCACACAGACAAAGCTGTCCTTGAACTTGCCAAGGAGCAGAATATGACTTTGAACTTCCTAATTCTCCTGTCTCCACTCCAGTGTTGGACTTACAGGCATGCACCATCATCATGCCCAGTTTTAAGTCCTACTGAGCATCAAACCCAGGGCTTTGTATATGTTAGGCAAATACTCTACCAACTGACCTTTAGCTCTAGTGTTGTTTGTTTCAGTATTAATTATTATATTAACTTACAGATCACACAATTCATAACACTTAGCAAAGCACATATGAGTATATCTTTACACAATGTCAATATAGGTTAGTTACAGAATGGCTAATAAAGAGTTAAAGGAGCCGGGCGGTGGTGGCGCACGCCTTTAATCCCAGCACTTGGGAGGCAGAGGCAGGCGGATTTCTGAGTTCGAGGCCAGCCTGGTCTACAGAGTGAGTTCCAGGACAGCCAGGACTACACAGAGAAACCCTGTCTCGAAAAATACCAAAAAAAAAAAAAAAAAAAAAAAAAAGAGTTAAAGGGGGGGGGGCTAGAGAGATGGCTCAGTTAAGAGCACTAACTGCTCTTCCAGAGATCCTGAGTTCAATTCCCAGCAACCACATGGTGGCTCACAATCATCTGTAATGGGAATCTAATACTCTTTTCCTGTGTGTCTGAAAGAGTTAAAGGGAGCTGGGTGTGGTAGCATTTGGGAAGTGAAGGTAGGAAAGCTAGGGGGTGAAGTTCATTCTTGGATCTATAGAGAGTTTGAAGCTTGCCTGAACTACAGGAGACTCTGTCTCAAAACAAAACAAAACAACCCCCCCAAACCAAAAACCCAAACCAAAACAAAACAGACCTGAAGACAGAAGCAAAAACCAACATACATTACATAAAAGAAATAAAGGTGCTGGAGATATGGCTCAGTGGTTAAAAGAACTGACTGCTTTTGCAGAGGATCCAGGATCAGTTCTCAGCACCCACATCCAAGGGATGAAATGTCCCTTTCTGTCCTCTGCAGGCACCAGGCATCTACATAGTGTATATACATTCATCTAGGTAAGCACTTACATCCATAAACTAAAAGCAAATCTTTCTATAAAATGGACAACAACAACAGTAAAGGTCGTGCTGGCCAATTTTATGCCAAATTAACATAAGCTAGAGTCATCAGAATGGAGGGAACCTCAATGGAGAAAATGCCTCCATAAGACTCGTCTGTAGGCAAGCCTGTAAGAACATTTTCTTAACTAGTGGTTGATATGAGAAGACCAGAACTTTGTGGGTGATGACACCTCGGAGCTGGTGGTCCTAGGTTCTATAAGAAAGCAGGTTGACTTGAGCTTAGTGTTGCTTGTCTTTTATTCTAGCACTTGGCACTTGGAAGGCAGAGGCAGGCAAATCTCTGTGAGGATGAGGCCAGGGCTATGTAGAGAAACACTGTTTCAAAAACAAAACAAAACAAAATAAAACAAAACAAAAAATGATGGGAGTGAGGGAGAAAGAGACAGAGAGAGGGGGAGGGGGAAGGAGAGAGGGAGGGGGGAAGGGGGAGGGAGAGGGATAGGGAGAGGGGGAGAGAAACTTAAAAGGCAGAGGCGGGTGTATCTCTGAGTTCTAAGCCAGCCTGGGCAATTTAGTGAAAGTCTTGGAATGAAAAGCTAAAGAGATGCTGGCCATGGTGGCACATGCCTTTAGTTCCAGCACTCAGGAGGCAGAGGCAAGTGGATCTTTCTGAGTTCAAGGCCAACCTGTTTTACAGATTGAGATTCGGAATAGGGCTACACAGAAAAACCCTGTCTTGAGAGATAGATAGATAGATAGATAGATAGAGAGAGAGAGAGAGAGAGAGAGAGGCTAAAGCCAAGTTTGAGTTTCCTGCCTTAATGGATGGTGACTACAGATGTATAAACCACAATCCCTTTCTTCCCAAATTGCTGTTTTTTTTTTTTTTTTTTTTTTTTTTTTTTTTTTTGTGGTGTTTCATCACAGCAATAGTAACCCTAAGTAAGAGAGGGAAAGAGGGCTTTGAATTAAAGAGGTCTTACTGAAGACAGGCTGAGAGCTTATATGTATGTGGTTAGATAAGATACTACAAACCCAAAGGGAGAGGCGATGTGCAGGAGCAGGGCCGTGGAGGTCAAGGGCAGGACTAGGTCCAGATGGAAAGATGGTTCCAGATCAACTGATGGATAGACTGGAACTTGAGTGGGCAGTGACAAGTTATCAGATATGCTGAGCCAAAGCCCCAGGGAACAATAAGGGGTGTTTTTGCCTACCCATCCCTTGAGGCACATACTACATGGGATGGTCAGATGACAGTTTATGGAGTCCTATCTCTACCACCACTGCTGCCATAGGAGTGTTAGGGTCTCTTCTTTTAAGTGATACAGGTAAGGGTCTGGTATATCCTTTTGGTCTGGTGTATTCAATACATTCAAAAGGCCTAGCGTCTCCCTCTCTCTCTCTGGTTTTTGAGACAGGATTTTTCTGTATAGCCCTGGCCTATAACTCAGAGACTCACCTGCCTCAATTTCCTGAGTGCAGGTATTACAGGTATGCACACACACACCCCTCACCCCACCCTTGCTCCCGCCCCTGCCCTGCCTGGCGAGGCTAAACTTTTCTGAGAGTGTTTCTTTTCTTTCTTTCTTTCTTTCTTTCTTTCTTTCTTTCTTTCTTTCTTTCTTTCTTTCTTTCTTTCTTTCTTTCTTTCCTTCTTTCCTTCTTCCTTCCTTCCTTTTCTTCTTCTTCTTCTTCTTCTTTTCTTCTTCTTCTTTTTTTTTTTTTTTTCTGAGACAGGGTTTCTCTGTGTAGCCCTGGCTGTCCTGGAACTCACTCTGTAGACCAGGCTGGCCTCAAACGCAGAAATCCGCCTGCCTCTGCCTCCCAAGTGCTGGGATTAAAGGTGTTGTGCCACCACCGCCCTGTGAGAGTGTTTCAATATACTTTGATAAACTCAAAGATGGTAACCTTGCAACTTCTTAGGAATATCATTTATCAGTCTGTGCCTCATGGGTGGTGCTGAAAGGTGGTGGTGCCTATATGCATGAATGAGATACAGTCTTCCTGCCTCTATAGCTGCACTCAGAATAGAGCCAAACGCTGCTTGTAAACTGGAGTCACCCAAGGCAAAGCATAGCCTGAAAGCCATGGTTCCACATAGTATGTAGTAACTTAGAGCATGTCACAGCCTGATCTCTACATTGAGTAAGCACTTTGCCACTAAACTACATCACCAGCCTTTTAAAAGATTATTTTGAAGGCCAGTATCAGCTACACAGCAAGTTTGAGGTCAGCTTGAGCCACATGAGACCTTGTCTAAACTAAAATTAATTTTGAGACAGAGTCTCATTAAGTTGCCTGTCTGGTCTTATACCTCCAATCCTTTTTCCTTGGCATTCAAAATAGCTGGGATTACAAAGTATGAACTACCATGCTCAGTGAAATTTATTTTACTTTTCTGTGGTCCTGGGAGTCATACCAATGGTCTTACATATTCAAGAAAAAGGTTCTGCCACTGAGCCACAGCCAGAACCACTTTAGAGTTTTTGAATCCCTCCATATCTACATGTTATTTATGGTAGGGGTTACTCTGCTTTCAGGATCTGGCCTTTCTGAGCCTTGTCCCTTCCTCCTCCTCTTCTTCTTCCTGTTCTTCTTCCTCCTCCTCCTTTTTTAAAGACAAGGTTTCTTTGTGTAGCCCTGACTGTCCTAGAACTAGCTCTGTAGAGCAGGCTAGCCTCAAATTCTTTGTAGATCCACCTGCCTCTGCCTCCCAAGTGCTGGGATTAAAGGTGCATGCCCCCTCGTCACTTCTGATGACCACAGGTAATCATCTAATCACACAGATAGCCACTGGGCCTGAGGACTTCTACATTCCTGTCCTTCAGCATGCTCAGGACCTAGCCAAACCCGTACTAGGCAGAGAATCCCAATATTCTGGGTAAGTTCATTATCTGGAACCTGCTGAAGAAACTACAGGAAGGAAACTGGGCCATTTGTAAAATTGACAGGAGGCAGGCAAGAGCAGAGTTAGGGGAACGTAGGAAATGAGACAGGGCAGGGTTGTCTGTCTGGGATGCTCTGCTGTCCTCTCTATAAAACTGCAGCTGGAGCTTTGGAGGAAGGCAGGCTCTCAGTCCCATTTGTCCTTGGGGAAGATATTGTGACAAGACTCTAGTTCATACAACTTAAACAGGATTGTTCTCAAGGCACATTACCCTAACAGCAGCCTCTCCTTCAGTGAGTGGTTTGGAAGGACCATGTGCTCAGGTTCAAGGTTTCGGTGGGGTGGGGAAAGTGATCTGGTGGCTCATGTATCTGAGATGGCAAAGGCACTGGCCATAGGTAGAGTCTTTCCCGCGTCCACTTGTCAGGCCTGATGTGGCACACTTGTGTGAACTTTATTATTTATTTATCTTTTTTTTTTTTGCAGTGACAAAAGCAAGCTAAGAAAAGGTTTTGTTGAAGCTCACAGTTGGAGGATATAGTCTATCAGAATGGGAAGTCATGACTGTAAGAGCTCAGGCAGCTGGTCACATTGTCACCACAGCCAGGAAACAGATGAATGCTGTTGCTCAGCTCCGCTCCTTTTTATTCAGCCGAGGACCCGTGCCGCCATATTTCTGGTGGGCCTTCCTATCTCAATCAAACTAACCTAGGGACTTCCTGACAGGCATGCCCAGATGTTTGTTTTCATGATGAGTGTAAATCCCATTAAATTTGACAACGAAGATTGACCATTTTTTGAGATGGCTCAGAAGGTAAAGGTGCTTCCTGGGACTCACAGGATGGAAGGAAAAAAAATTGATTCTCACAAAGTGTCCTTTGAGTTCCGCATTGCACACCCTCTCAATAAATAATTTATAATAAAATTATTTAAAATGTTAATTATAGGATGGCTGTGGTGAATCTCAGAGTCAGTACAATGGAGTCTTGAGAATCTCCTGCAGTCTCGTTCCTGTGAGGGCATAAGCATTGGGGGTTCCTATAGCCGCCTGCCCAGCACTCCTTATATGGCCCAGAAGCATCTTTTTGATGGGGCAGACAAGCTGGAGGAAGTTTATTTTCCTGGTGCTGGCTCTTTTCCCTCTTAAAAAGTCAGACTAGCCGAGCAGTGGTGGCGCACGCCTTAAGTCCCAGCACTTGGGAGGCAGAGGCAGGTAGATTTCTGAGTTCGAGGCAGCCTGGTCTACAGGTGAGTTCCAGGACAGCAGGGTACACAGAGACACCCTGTCTCGAAAAAAACAAAAACAAAACAAAAAACCAAACAGACTAATTCAGCAGCCTTGCCAGAGATTTGCGTTATTATCTCTCAGTTTCTTCCATCAGTCCTGCGACCTTGGTGGGCTGCCTGATTATAGGAGGGTCGTGTCTCTTCCTTCTCTTGGCTAGGCTCCACTACAACTGTGTAAAAGGATGAGAAGGGACAGAGTTCTGCCTGGTGGGTCTGGATCATGATAATCTCTTTAGGTGGGAAGCTTCCTCTTCACAGAAGAGAGCTAGGAAAGAGCCACCATGATCTCCACTTCCTGGAGTGTTAGGCCCATCCTGCTCCTCTGCAAAATGGGCCCATAGGAAGGATCCAATGGGTCCACCTCGCTAGAGAGGGGAACAGGGGAGCAGAAGCAAGAAGCAAAGGGACCTGGATGGATGCCCAGAGATTGTACTCCAGACTAGTCACCTCGACAAGGGTAGTCAGTCTATCTTCGAGCCTCAGTTTCCCCATTTGTAAGGGACAGTCTATCTTCGAGCCTCAGTTTCCCCATTTGTAAGGGAAGTAGGGACCTGGAGTAGCGCTTCCTTTTGTCCCAGTTTAGAGGCTTGTAAACGCCTCTGACTCCTGTTCCACACCAGTGGCCTGGGGAAGGAGGTCAGTCCTACTGCCAGGGCGCTGGGGCGGGTTTGCACAGGCAAAGGTAGACCGCTGCAGGTGCTAGTGCAGCCCGCTCCTCCCCACAGCCCCGTGTGACACTGGGTTGATCCGGCACTGGTGTCAGTGTCGCTGTCTAGGTAAAGCCGGGCTCACCCGTGAGTGCGAGATCGGGGCTACTTCAGTATACTTTGGAAAGATCCTTCACCAGGCGGTGATAACAGGAAGCATAGCGCCTGCGCTCTCCTCTCAGCTCGGGTTCTCCAAGCAGTAATCCTGCTCTATTCCGCGCCACAACCCCCCCACCCCGGGACCGCGAGAATGCGCACGCTCTCTCGCACCGCCCGTCGCCGGGCGCGAGGTTCAGCGTGCGCGCCAGCGCGTGCGTCGTGCGTGCTCGCGCGCGCGGCCCACTGAGCGGCGCTCGGGGGCCCGAGGCGGCTGTGGCTAGGCGGCTCCGCGCTCCAGGGCTCTTCGGCTTGACGGCCGCACCCGTGCTGTTCCAGTCCGCCGCCAAGGCCACTCCCGGGTCGCCAAGATGCCGGCCGTTTCCAAGGGGGATGGGATGCGAGGCCTAGCGGTCTTCATCTCCGATATCCGCAACTGTGAGTGCCAGACGCCCAGCCGGGCCTGAGCGGGGGCGCGGCCGGGGGTCCGCAGGTGCGGCCGGGGGGCCTGGGGGTTCGGCCGGAACTGGGAGAGGGGTTTGGGCCGGTGCGCGGGTCGGCGCAGGCCTGGGAAGGAGGGTTGCGGAGTGCAGATCGCGCGGTGGGGCGGGGGTCCCGCGCGGGCGCTTAGGGTGCAGAGCGCGCGTCCTGGGTGCACATCTGGCGGGAGTTAGTTGCCTGCTTCGGGGGCCCAGACTGGGGTGGGGGTGGTGGTGTCCCAAGTCCTGACCCGACGATGGGGTGTAGAGTGAAGATTCGTGCTGGTGAATGGGGCAGGGTCCTGGAAGTGCAAATCTGGCAGTGGGGTTGGGGTAGGAGCAGAGATGTTAGGCAGAGATCTGGGGTGCGGAACCCTGGTGGAGTGGTTGCATGTATTGGTTTGGACTGCTGGAGATTGCCTGTCGGTGTTCAGACTGAGGTGCTGGGCTTAGGTGTCTTGAGATCTAGGTGTAGCGATGGAAGTGCGGGGCGCGGTGGGGAGTCTGTGGGGTTTGTGGCACAGTCGAGGGGTTTCCGGCCCAAGACGCCCCTCCCCAGCATGATGTCATCTTGATCTTTCTAGTAATGGAGCCTTTAACCCAGCCTTTTCCAAAACAGCGTGGATTTTCTCTTTGGGTGGAGATAGGGACACCATACGTCTCTCAGACCTGATTCAGACGGCATATTGGGCGATGATTAGATCTCACCCACTGCGATTAAAGTGACTCATTCCCCCAGGGAACCGGGAGCAGCCGGGTGTGGATGCTGGAAGCTGTGCCTGCTTCTCCGCTGAGCAGTTCTGTAGCCAGTGTCCCCTGGGTGGGAAAAAAAAATCTGCTCAAAGTGAAATGGGTTGGAAGGTTAAAGGTCAGGCAGGGCGGGTGCCCAGGACTTTGGCTTACAGAAACTTCTGAGGGTTATCAGACACCCCTTACTGACAAGAAGAAAAGCCATTTTCCTGTCAGTTTATTTTTTTCTTGGTATACAGCAAATAGCTGACTCCATGATTTTTGTCACTTTAGAGATTATGCATCCTGAGGAATTTTGCCCAGTGTGTCATCACACTAACAGTTCATTTTATACTGTATTTCCTAAAACTGTGTGCAGGACCCCAGCTTGCCTGGGTCTGTAGGACTCTGGAAGAGGTAGTCCCTCTCTGCTCTGCAAAGATACAGGCATCCTTGGATCAGGGCTTACCAAAATTTTAGACAATAACATTCATAGTCATGATGCATTTTGTTTTTTTCTTTAAAATTTTTGTAAAAAACTACATTTATAATTGTGTGTTGTGTGTGTATATGTATAGTCACCCACAAGCCATGGTGCCTGTGTTCTGGTCAGAGGACATCTCTCTCAGAAGTCCGTTTTCCCTTTCCATCATGTGGGTCTTCAGGTGTGGCAGCAAGTATCTTTACCCCCTGACCATTTCCCCAGCTCCATCCTTCTATTTTCTGAAAAGGGTTCCATTTGTGCAGGACATTGAGAGTGAAAGCCGGTTTCTCACCCAACAGGTTACCACTTGTTAGACATGTCCTGTGTTTGATCAGAGGTGGTACATGCTAAGAACTTGGTAAATAACTTATTGACTGATTGGTAGAGAAGCTATCCCTATCTTGGCATAGCTAATCTTTGGGGATGATTGATATTTGTTGTGGGGAGACAGTTCTATATCTTGGAGGATATTTGGCAACACCAAGTGCATCAGTTGTAATAGTGGTAAATAGTTCCCCAAAGGTGTATGGAGTGTACAAGACCATTCCTAGAGGAGCTGTTTGAAGACAGAGTACCTGGTACCTGGGCCTCTCTGGGAGCAGGTTTCTGTGTAACCTAGCCATTCTCTCAGAATACCTTCCTTCTCTGCTGTCAGGTCTCCTGTGACACTGTGGCCCTCTTCTGTGGAACAGTGTCCTCTGTTGTGATGTTGTCTCTTCCAGGGGAGGCTTATGTCCTACTGTACAGGAAGCACCAAAGCAAGGGCCCTGTGCCTTGCTCTTCACTCCACCGGTCAGTGCCCCTCAGTGGCTGGCATACAATATGTGCTCTGTGAGTGAGTCAGCTCCAAGCAAGACACAGAAATTCTCACTTGAGCGGGGGACCAGAGCTGGTGTGAACATGATCCCTAGGCCATGAGAGGTGGGGAGTGTCACTGCTCCCCCTTTTCCTGAGTTTGTGTTTACTGTTTTCTCATGATGAGAGTGGGTGGTGGCTCTGTGGAGAGGTAGTCCTAGGTCAGCCCCCAGGGTGCAGTGCTGGATTCTCGCTCTGCTACCAGCCCTGTAGCTAGAAGCTGCCAGCCAGTGAGCCTTGGTTCTCAAGGGGTTGGCTATGAGCTAATGTGTCCTCAAAGGCTGTTTCCTGTCTGTTCCAGCAGCATTTTTTATCTGGTATCTCTTGGAAGGCCTGTGTTGAATGAACACTGACAGTGAGGATGGGGGTGGGGGGGACAAAGGGATGTGTGAGCTGCGGGGTTCTGTGTCTTGTTTGACCTGCTCCCATGTCACTGAGGCCTGTAGCTTTGCTGCTCAGGTAACAGACAAATTCAGTCTCAGAAAAGTAACTCCTGATCTGCTTCACCCAGGGCCTATGAATTTAGTAATATGATTTCAGTATGTCAGAGCCTTGTACATTCTTCTGTTTCTCTTGCTTTTATTTATTTTTATTTATGTATATGTATGTCTGCTTGTTTATATGTGTGTCATGTGTATGAGGTGTTGGGAAAGGCCAGAAGAAGGTATTGAATTTCCTAGAACAGAACTGACAGGTTGTTGTGATCTCCCCAGTATGGTTGGTAGGTGCTGGGAACAGAACCTTTTTCCTTTGCATGAGCAGCAAATGTTCTTAACTGCTGGGCCATCTCAGCTTGTTTCTTTTTTCTTTAAATAATAACACATGCACACATACACACATACACACATACACACTATAACATACATACATACATACAAATGTACATACTGCATGAGTTTTTTTGCTTGCATGTCTGTCTGTATGCCACATGTGTACCTGGTGCCTGTGGAGGTCAGAAGAAAACATCAGATCCCTGGAATTGGAGATATAGATAGTTGTTAGTAGCCATGTGGGTGCTAAGAATTGAACCTGTATCCTCTGCAGGAGTAGCCACTGTTCTTAACTGCTGATTTGGGCTGGTAAGGTAGCTCATCTGGTAAGGGCACTAGCTGCCAAGCTTGGTTACCTGAGTTCCATCCCTGGAAGCCACATGGTGGAAGAGAACTGACTCACCAAATTGTTCTTTAACCTCTACGTGTACACTGTGCATGTTTGCTGTGGCACGTGTGCCCCACTGAACATTAAAAATGAAAAGAAAATCTGTTTTTGTTTTTTTTTTTTTTTTAGTCCGAGTTTTAGAATAATTTATTTTGAAATAATTCACAGGAAGTTGTGAAGAAATTAACAGGAAGGCCTTTGGCATCCTTCATGTCACCTTTCTTGATGTAGACATCTTTTGTAACTGGTATTTTCAACACGGGAAAACTGACATTAGTACAAACCACTGGGGTATTTAGATTTCATTGTTTATTTATTTATTTTATTTTTTTTGGTGCTGGGAATTGATCCCAGAGCCTTGAGTATTTCAGCCCCTAGATGTCAGTAGTTTTACTTGTAATTATGTGTATCTAAGTGTGTGTGTGTGTGTGTGTGTGTGTGTGTGTGTGTGTGAGATGCTGTGCGGTTTCAGTCTACGTAGCTTCCACCTCTGAGAGACTGTTCTGCTCTGTTCCATGAAGCTCCCTAGCATTAGCTCTCATAGCCACACCCACCGCCTCCCACCATGGCAACCACTAATCTGCTCACTAGCTCTATAATTTTGTGATCTCAAGGATGTCACATAAATGGAATTGTACAGCGTGTGACCTTTGGAGATTGACTTTTTCACTCAGTGTGGTCCTTGGCATCCATACAGGCTGTTGTGTTGCTACTGTTCCAAGGAAAAGACAACCCCTCTGACACTGGTAGTTTGGAATTTTTGTTGGCTTTTCACAAGTGATGTCCACAAAGGAAAACCATGTAGAACTTATTTAGCATGTCTTCCTCGTTAGTATTTGCAGTGCTGAGGATGACCCACACAGAGCCACACCCCCAGACAAGTGGCATTTGTTTTTGTGCACTGCTGTTCACTTATCAACAATCCAATATAATTGGGATTACCAGTGATTCCCAACTAAGATGGTTCGGCCTGACAGGAGTTTTTGATCTTATTAATATGCATAAAAGCAATGCACAGTCCATGAAAATCTGGCATTGATTTTTGATCTTTTACTGGTCTGCTTGTGGTATGATCCTTTCACAATCCTGAGCAGTGGCAGCCAGTGCAGCTTCCCCTCAGTCTCTGGTCACCACAGTAAACAAGTGTGGTTTTTGCAGTGTGCTGTGCTCCTGAGCCTGCTGAGGCTCTGGGTTAAGTGTATTCAATGCCTTTTCTGCTCAGTATTTTCACCTTGCTGTGGGTTTACTGGGCCCACCTTCATCACAGGTTGCAGAACATCTTTCTGTACAATGCTGACTGAACATGGCATACTCTGAGAATTGACTGTAGAACAGGCAGGACTACAGCAGAAAGACAGAGGTCCTTGTGAGACTAATCATATTGCCCTGGGCAGGAAATTGTCCAAATTGCCATTTATCCCTGTGTGTTGAGCTGGGGTTTGGAGTCAGTGTAGGTGCTCTTATCATGCTTGGATGCCTTCTACTTAATCATTGTAGGAGCTCAAGTGAGGAAGATACAGGGTGGCCAAGCGGTGCCTCTTGCTGGACCCCACCCCCTATCTTCCTTCCCTTGAGCTCCTACAATGATTAAGTAGAAGGCATCCAAGCGTGATAAAAGCACCTTTGTAGACCAGGCTGGCCTTGAACTCACAAGATCCACCTACATCTGTCTCCCTAATATTGAGATTAAAGCCATGTGTTACTATGCCTGACCACCCCTTGTTTTAATGAAAAATAATATTATTTTTACTTATGTGAGATTGGGTCTCATACTGAGGTTCAGGCTGACCTAGAACTTCCTGTGTAGTTCTGTTTGTTACCTTAGCCCTCTAAGTACAGTGTGAGACATCATGCTTAGCATATTTCTTAATCGATTAAGATCTTCCTAGGTAGCCTGGGCTGACTCTGCGGTGCTGAGATTATGGTCATATGCCATTAAGCCTAAGTTTTTGTTAAATTTTAAAAAGAACCTTCAAAGTTAAAAGCCCCTAAAGTTCACTCACTGTCTTCTTTCCCGATTGTCCCGTTGAGAAGTGCTGACTTTTTGAGAAGAATGCTTGTCTTGCACATTTTCTTTTGCAATCTTCTGCATAATTCATATTCCTTAGAAACCCATTTTGAAAACTTGTGATAGTATGGTGAGGGATGAGGAAGGAAGTCTTCACTGCCAGCACGGCTCCTGTGCTGCACTGTTGGTTGGGGCTTCCTGATGCCAATGAGTTCCATAGTACTTTCCACCCTCAGGAAGGGTGGTTACACTGTTTCTTTTGTGACAAGTTGGCTGTCCCATACCTAGCAGTAGTCTCAATCACTCCCCCCAACCTCCAACCCCCAATTGAGACTGTTTTACTGTGTATCCCAAGCTTGCCTTGAACTATGTGTAGTCCAGGTTAGCCTTTGGAGTGCTAGGATTGCAGATGTACACCATGCTTGGTACCTCTCCTCTTAGAATGATTCTCTCTGCTTTGGCAACTGCTTGAGGCAGGGTTCTTGGAAAGGCTGTTGCTGTGGGATTAAATGGCATTTCCTTGGCTCTTTAAAAAAAACAAAAAAACAAATGAGTTAGATTAGAAGGGCAGATGAGCATCTGCTGTAGAAATGGTTATTTTAAAGCTTTTTAAAATTTTATGTATATCAGTGTTTTGTTTGCATGTATGTCTGTGTTCTGAATGCATGCCTGGTGCCTGAGGTCAGAAGGCGTTGGATTCCCTGCAGCTGTGAACTGGATGGCTGTGAACATTGTTTGGGTACTGGGAGTTGAACCCTGGGCCTTTGCAAGAAAAACAAGTGTTTTTAACCACTGACCCATCTTCCCAACCCTGAAGTGGTATTTTGGAGACAGTTTACAGAGTGTGACGACTATGAGAAGAGCTGAACTATGTGGTGTCAACTCCGGAGAAGGCTGAGCTCTGGTGGGTCTCACCTGTGGCAGCTTCTTGAGCGTGAGCCTCCCTTGAGCTCAAACTTCAGGACTTGTAAGGCTCAAAAAACAAAGTATTTTTGTTAATCTGGAGTAAATTAGTCAGAAATCTTGGTTGGGTCTTGACTGCCCAGATAGTTCGGAGGGCTAAGGTGCTTGGTGCCGAGACTGATAACCAGAGTTTGATCTCTGGGATCCTCATGATGGAAAAGAAGAACCACTTCCCTCAGGTTGTCTTTTGACCTTCGTACTGTATGACGGCACACATGTACATTCACATACACATACAAATAAGTACATGTAATTTAACAAGAAAAGAAAAACCAAAAACCCCACTATACTGATGCTGTGCATGGTATTGTAAGCCTTTAATTCCAGAGGCAGGGAGGTGTGTGCTTGATGTCAGCTTGGATTTCACAGTGAAATACCATCACAAAGAAAAAAGCCTCATGAATCTGAAAACAAAACCCACAGTGGACTGGCACTGCCACTGGGATGGACAGGATGGGCTTTTTTTGCCTGATAGATTTCTCCCATCTGGAGGTGGAGTGAGACCGACACCCTGCCTGATGTACTTCTCTGATTGGAGGTGGGTGATCCTACAGGAGACAGAGCAATAATAGAGGTACAGAGGTATTTGGGCACTACAAATCAGCAATTCCAAGGTAACTTTGGAGGACTGTGTGCTTGGGTGTGGCCTTGTCTAACAAGCATTCTTTCCAGATGGAAGTATGTGATGTAGTCCTTGCCTGCCTGCAGGTTAATATAATCTGGAATGTTTCCCTCCCACCCTCCCCATTTGGTCAGCAGTGAGTGGCATGAGGCCCGATTTAAGGCCTGATACGGAAGCTATAGGAGCTACAAAGTTGGATGGCCTCTTTCAACTTCTGTATGTAGAAGCTAAATAAAAATCTCTCAGCCATGCAGTGGTGGCCCACGCCTTTAATCCCAGCACTTGGGAGGCAGAGGCAGGCGGATTTCTGAGTTCGAGGCCAGCCTGGTCTACAGAGTGAGTTCCAGGACAGCCAGGGCTACACAGAGAAACCCTGTCTTGAAAACCAACAAAACAAAACAAAACAAAACAAAACAAAACTCCCCAGTTAGAAAGAAATGCAGATTGAAAGGCATTCAGTTAAACACAAGTGAGCAAAGTAGGTGTTCTGTATACCTACAATCTCTGTAGAGGCTGAGACAGGAGGATCATCAATTCCAGGCCTTTCTGGGCTACAAGAGGATACCCTGTTTCAAACCAAGCCAAAAAACAAAACCAAATGAATGGTTTTTACTAAATCATATGATACCTTACGCTCAGATTACAAAACTGTATAAAGATTTGCTTTCTAAACTTCCCTGACTCCTATGTGGAGGCCAACAAAGGCTGACATGTCTGAAAAACAGTACCGCATGTGCAGTTTTACTCTGGTGGCTAGGATTAATTGGTAGTTCCTGTGCTGAGATGAGGACAGGGGCAGTGTTTCATAATTAGCCTTGGCTTTGTGTGGATGTGGCTTCGTTAGGCTTGGCCAAGATGCACAAAATAGTTTGTGAGTAGACAACAGTTTCACTGAGAAATAGTGCCCCATACGCAGAACATAGACCAAGAGAGCGTGGGGCCTGAGCTTACAAAGTCACTCATTGCTGTAACCTTCCAGGGAACTAGGTGGAGAAGGGTGTTACTCCTGGACACACTGTGGACCCTGAAGCCATGAATTCCTTGGACAACTTCACCCCTTTCCCTTCAGTACTGTTGGAGAGGAAGGGCTAGGGATTGGAGGGAGTAAGGGTAGGTTAGACCAGAAGGGCTAGGTGGGGCACAGGGCACAGAGCTGGGCTGTGCTGGTGGAGAGCTAGTCTGTTATACTTGCAGGTTTTTTTGTTTTTGTTGTTGTTTTTCAAGACAGGGTTTCTCTTTGTAGTGAAAATCTTTTAAAATGCCGAAAATATGAGTATTTTTGAATATTTCTGGTTTGCATTTTTTATAGTTCAAAATATAGTTCTGAGGCTGGGTAGGTGGTCTTTAATCCCAGGATTTGGGAGGCAGAGGCAGGTGGATCTCTGAATTTGAGGCCAGCCTGGGCTACACAGTTCCAGGACAGCCAGGCTATATAATAATAGAGAAACCCTGTCTTTTTTTTTTTTTTTTTTTTTTTTAAAGATTTATTTACACTTGGGAGGCAGAGGCAGGCAGATTTCTGAGTTCGAGGCTAGCCTGGTCTACAGAGTGAATTCCAGGACAGCCAGAGCTATACAGAGAAACCCTGTCTCGAAAAACCAAAAAAAAAGTAAAAAAAAAAAAAAAAAGGTTTATTTATGAGTACACTGTAGCTGTCTTCAGACACACCAGAAGAGGGCATCCAATCTCATTATAGATGGTTGTGAGCTACCATATAGTTGTTGGGATTTGAACTCAAGGACCTCTGGAAGAGCAGTCAGTGTGCTCTTAACTGCTGAGCCATCTCCAGCCCCGAGAGACCCTGTCTTAAAAACCCAAACCAAACAGCAACATAAAGCAAGCAAGTAAGCAAATACATGTCTGAAGCTGAGTATTGTGGTACATGTCCCCAGCACTTGGGAAGCAGAGGCAGGAGGATCAGGCTAACCTTGGCTACATAGCAAGTTTGAAGCTAGCCTTAGATTACTTGAGAACCTTCTAAAACAAAAACAAAAACAAACAAAACAAACCATAACAACCCCCCCCCCAAACAATAACAAAAACGAATTCAATAGCTTTTTTATTTTTGGTGGAGGTGATTTTTGCTGGTCACAGTACCAACAAATCAGAGCCTTGTTTTGGATCCCATTGTGCCTATAGACATTTGAAAGTCTTTGACCAGATCAAAGTTTATTGTGTTCTGTGGTCTGTGGTGAGTCTTTTTACAAGGAATCCTCTGTAAATTTTCTTTGATAGATTCCTTACCACTATTAATGCATACAGACACCCATGGTGATGGCTACATTGCCTTGGTCCCATTTCCTAGGTTCAGTCATTCTCCTGCCTCAGCCTCAGAAGTAGCCGGGAAGACAGGTGTACCCCACCCTGTTGACTACATTCAGTCACTTCTCCATGTTAAGCGTTTGTTGCCGTATTTAACTGTACCCTGAATTGTCCCTGCACAGAGTAGGCAATCCCTCTCTCCTAGGAGTTGGGAGTGCAGCTGGAGGGAGCTGCAGGCTAAATATCCCACCAGGAGTACCAGGTCCTTCTGCCTCTGAGGCTGGCTCAACCTCTGAAGCTGGCATTCATTTTTTTTAAATTTATTAAGTTATTTATTCACTTTACATCCGGATCGCAGCTTCCTCTCTCTCCTTTCCTCCTATGTCCTCCCTCTCTTCTCTCTCCTCATTCAGCCCTCCTTCCTTCTCCTCAGAAAAGAGAGGCCTCCCATGAATATCAACCAGCCTTGGTATTTTAAGTTGCTGTAAGATTAGTTGCATTTTCTATTGAGGCTAGACAAGGGGAAAGGGATCCAAAGGCAGGCAGTGTAGTCAGAGACAGCCCCTGCTCCCACTTTAGGAGTTCCACAGGAAGCCCCAGCTGCACAGCTGTTACACGTGTGCAGAGGGCCTATGCCCGTCCCATTTCCTGCTCCCTGGTTGGATCTATGGGCTGTTAGTTGATTCTGTAGGCTTTCTTGTGGTGTCCTTGACCCTGTGGCTCCTCTTCCACAGGATTCCCCATCTACTTAATGTTTGGTTGTGGGTCTTTGCATCAGTTTCCATCAGTTACTGTGTGAAGCCTCTCTGGTGAGTTATGCTAGGCTCCTGTCTGCAAGTGTAGCAGAATATTGTCAATAGTGTCAGGGGTAGGGTCCCTCTCATGGCATGGATTTCAAGCTGGGCCAGTCCTTGGTTGGCCCTTCCCACATTCTCCATTCTTTTTACCCTTGCATATCTTGTAGGCAGGACAAATTGTCTAAGGTTTTGTGGCTGGGTTGGTGTCCCAATCCCTACATTGGAAGTCATGCCCGATTACAGGAGATGGTCTGTTCAGGCTCCATATTCCCTTGCTAAGGAGTCTTAGCTGGGATCACCCTCATAGATTCCTGGGAGTTTCCATTGTTCTAGGTTTCTGGCTCATCCCAAAGATGCCCCCCACCCAGTCCAGTTTTCTCTCCCAGTACTTTACCCCTTCATCCTCCCCTGTCTCATCCCTCCTGTTCCCGTCTCCTCCTCTCCCCACCCAGTCCTCTCCATCTACCCCTTTTTTTTGTTTGAGATCAGGTCTTAGTAGGTAGCTCTGGAAGTCCTGGAGACCAGGCTGGCCTGGGATTTTCTGGGATTGAAGGTGTGCACCCCCATGCCTGGCTTTTGAAGCTGACATTCTTGTCATTGTTGTCTTTGTAGTGGGAGGTGTGGATCCAGTTCTGAATGCTGTTCCCTTGATACTCTGTGATTTACTGCACACCTAATTTAATAGATATTATTATTATTATTATTATTTTGGTTTTTCGAGGCAGGGTTTCTCTGTATAGCCCTGGCTGTCCTGGAACTCACTCTGTAGACTAGGCTGGCCTTGAACTCAGAAATCCGCCTGCCTCGGCCTCCCAAGTGCTGGGATTAAAGGCGTGCGCCACCACTGCCCGGCCCCACCTTTGTTTTGAACGATCCTCTTGCCTATAAATACCACAGAGCTTTGTTCTGGGCTGAAGCCATGTCATTTGGGGACAGTTTGGTAGCCTCAGGCCTGGGGCTAATTTCACTCTTTTCTCTCTCCTTTTAAGAATCTTGTAGGCCAGGCTGCCCTCCAACTATACTGTGTACTTACTGTGTAGTGGAGACTGGACGTGAACTCATGATCTTCCTGCCTCTACTTTTAAGTACTGGAATTACAGGTGTGTGCTACAATGCCTGGCTCTCATTCCACTTTTGAGGTGGGGTCCATTTCCAGAAGTGGGCCACATTGGGCTTCTTGCAGCTGAGAGGCTTCCTGTTAACCAGGTCAGCGCCTGTCAAGTCAAGGATCTTCCTACAGAGTCCCTCTCCTGCTTAGTTCAGGGAGATAGCGGCCTGGATTCTCTCTCTTTCGCTGGAGGTGGAACATAGCTCTGTGTCTTCTTAGATCCTTCAGAGAGAGGATAAGGCTGGGCTCTGCTTATGGCCAGTAGGTTTTAGAGAGATATTTGTTACAAGAGAATGGAGTTTAGAGGTCTGGGCTGGAGATAGGAATACAGGGCACTGTTACAGGTGACATTTAAAGCTGGTGGGCTCCTGGGCATGAAAGTCAGGCCCAGGAAGAGAGATGGAATCATCATTCTGGCCATCTGTGATGGTTTGAATAGGTTTGATCCCCAAAGATTCATATATTTCCATGCTTCGCCTTAGAGAGTAGCACAATCAGGAGGGATGGCCTTATTGGAGTAGGTGTGGCCATGTTGGAGGGAGTACGACATGGTGTGGGCAGGCTTTGAGGACTCCCATGCATAAGTTCCACACAGTGTGGAATCATATTCTCCTTCTGGCTGACCTCAGATCAAGATGTAGAACTCTTAGCTCTTCTAGCACCATATCTGCCTGGACGCTGCAGTCCTTCCTGCCTTGATGGTGATGGACTGAACCTGAATGTGTAAGCCAGCCCTAATTAAATGTTTTCCTTTATAAGAGTTGCCTTGGTTACAGTGTCTTTTCACAGTAATGAAACCCTAACTAGGATACCATCCTAGCTTACATCTGACTGCAGATTCTGTGTATTTCCCTACTCTGGCTGAGCAAGTAAGATGGCTGCTCTGGCTACTTCTGCTGTTGAGTGCTGGGGTGCAGAGTCAGATGTTACAGACTGCAGTGTATACCCTTCTTTTGAGCATGTCCTAGGTGTGTTGAGGTGGAGAGGATCATAGACTAGGGAGGAAGGATGCTTAGCTAAGTCTGGTGGGGTGTCTCATAGGACAACAATAGTTGACTTAACCCTTCCAAGAGTTTTAATCTAAGGAACAGTGAGGGTGGGTGGTGACTGCAGAGGTGTTGGCTTCCGGTCACTTCACAACAGGTCCATTTTCAGCCATAGCACATTCAAGCATCACTGGGGCTTGGAAGATAGCTAACTTAGTAAAGTGCTTGCCATGTAAACCTTAGTTCAACTCCCAGCACCCATGTAAAAAGCTTTGTAAAGCTAGGCCTTTGATCCCACTACTGGAGAAGCAGAGGTAGGCAAATCTTCGAGTTTGAGGCCAGCCTACTCTACATAGTGAGTTCCAGGCCAGCCACAGCTACCTAAAGAGAGGAAACTGTTTCCCAAAACTACTCCTCCCCCACAATCAGCCAAACAAAAAATTGCATGTGGTATTGTCCTTTTGTGGGGTGGGGCAGGCAGGGACTCAGTTTGTATACCAGGTTGTCCTCAAATTTACAGAAAATTTGCCTACCTCTGCTTTCTTAGTTTTGGGATTAAAGGAGTACATGCCTGGCTATAGTGCACACTTTTAATACCAACAGTGGGAAGGAGGAAACCCAGAATTTCTGGGGCTTGCTGGTTAGACAGTCTAGTCTACTTGGTAAATTCTAGGTTCAGTGGCAAAACAAAACCAAACAAACAAGCTGGGAGGTGTTGGCCCATATCTTTAATCCCAGCACTTGGGAGAGAGAGGCAGGTGGATCTCTGTAGAGGGAGTTTATCTTAGGATTTTAGTGCTGTGAAGAGACAACATGAACACAGCAACTCTTAGAAAGGAAAACTCTTAATTGGGGACTGGCTTACAGTTTTAGAAATTTAGTTTATTATTGTCATGGAGGGAAACAGGACAGTTTACTGGCAGACTTGGTACTGGAGGAGCTGAGAGTTCTACATCTTGATCCACAGGCAGCAAGAGACTGTGCCACATTGCTTGAGCACAGGAGATCTCAAATCCTGCTTTCAAATGACACACTTCCTCTAAAAGGCCACACTTTCTGTTAGTGCCACTACCTATGGGTGAAGCATTCAAACACATGAGCCTTGGGGCCATACCTATTCAAACTATCACATTCCACTCCCTGGCCCTCTTAGGCTTGGAGCCACAACATAATGGAAAATGCATTTACTCCAACTTCAAAGTCCCCATAGTCTATCACAGGCTCAACAATTTTTAAAAGTCCAAAATTTAAAGTCTCTTTTGAGATTCATGCAGTCTCTTTAAATGTAATCCCCTATAAAATAAAAAAAAAGATTATATACTTCCAACATATAATGGCATAGGATATACATCATTGTTCCAAAATATAGGGAAGGGAGCAGAGTGAGGAAACACTAGACCAAAGCAAGACTGAAAACCATCTAGACAAACTCCAAACTCTGCATCTCCTTGTCTGATGTCAGAATGCTCTTCAGATTTCCAACTATTTCAGCTTTGATGGCAACACCCTTTTTTCTCTGGGGCTGGTTCCACTCCCTGTTAGCAGCTTTCCTCGGCAGGTCTCCCAGGGCTCCGGCATCTCTAACCTCTCGGGGTTTCCAGGGTAATCCAGGCTTCACTTTCACAGCTTCACAGTGGCCCTTCTGGGCCTCCATGCAGGAACACCCCTGCCATACGTCTGGCCTCAGTGGTTTTCCCTAATCTTGGAGGGAGATTCTATAACCCCTTTCTTCTATCTTTGACTCTAAAGCCAGGATTCCGTGACCAAAGCTTCCAAGTTCTGCTGCTTGCTGGGCTGGAACATGGTCCTGTCTTTCAATTACACCTTCACTAACTTTTTGTTTTCAATGATTTCCTTCACTGCCTGAGCTTGGCTGTTCTGGAACATCCTGTGGATACTAGGCTGACCTTGAACCCAGAGATCTGCATGCCTCTGTCTCCTGAGTGCTGGAATTAAAGGAGTGTACTGTATTATGCCTGGACCTAAGCTGTTTTTTAATTCCTTTTCACAAGATGAAGCTGAGCTATGTGGAGTCTACCCTGGGGCCACTCCCTTTATTCCATTTTGTCACATGTTTATCTCTGTGAACACAGGTTTTTCCTTTGGTGCCCTCTTTCTCATCAATTCATATATTTTGTATTTTTCCTTTCACATCCTGTCTCTTTTCACCAAAATACTCTTTTTTTTTTTTTGGTTTTTCGAGACAGGGTTTCTCTGTGTAGCCCGGGCTGTCCTGGAACTCACTCTGTAGACCAGGCTGGCCTCGAACTCAGAAATCCACCTGCCTCTGCCTCCCAAGTGCTGGGATTAAGGGCGTGCGCCACCACCACCCAGCCAAAATCCTCTTCATAAGAGTGAACAGTAATGACCACACAGCATAGTTGATACCAGACTGCTTTGAGACTTCCTTTGCTAATGCAGTTAGTCTGAACCTCTTCACTTTAGCCTCAGGTAGACTCTCCTCACAAGGTAAAAAAGCAGCCACGTTCTTCATCAAAATATCACAAGAATGATCTCTAGGCAACATACTAAAATTCTTTTCTTGAGCCAGGCTCCCATGGTTCAAATCACCCTCAGCACCACTTTCTTCCATGCTCCTACTAGTATGGCCCATTAAACAGCACTTAAAGGATTCCATTGCTTTCCTAACCCAAAGTCCCCAAATCCACATTCCTCCAAAGAAAAGCATGGTCAGGCCTATCACAGCAATACCCAATTCCTGGTACCAACTTCTGTCTTAGGGTTTTATTGCTGTGAAGAGACACCATGACCATGGCAACTCTTATAAAGGAAAACATTTAACTGGGGTTGGCTTACAGCTCCAGAGGTTTAGTCTGTTATCATGACAGGAAACATGGTAGCTTACAAACAAACATGGTGCTGGAAAGGGAGCTGAGAGTTCTATATCTTAATCCACAGGAAACAGAAGGAAACTGTGTGCCACACTGGGCTTAGCTTGAGCATAGGAGACCTCAAAGCTCATCCCTACAGTAACACACTTCTCCAACAAGGCCACACCCACTCCAAAAGGCCATACCTCCTAACAGTGCTACTCTGTATGGGTGAAGCATTCAAACACAGTCATGGGGGCCATACCTATTCAAACCACCAGAGTTCCAAGGCATCCTAGGCTACACAGAGAAGCCTTGTGTGTGTGAGGACAAGGTGGATGGTGCCTGAGGAGTGTCACCTGAGGGCGATCTCTGGCTTCTACATCACATATGGGCAGGCACATCCACACAGACATACGCACACCTGAAACACAACTTACCTGAATGAAGCTCACAGATAGTTCTGGTGTCTGAAAGGGATCTGGGGTAAATTCTCTTAATTTACTAAGTTATGTGTAGAATGTGGCTCCTGTGGAAGGACTTAAGTCCCCTCTTTGACTGGCTGTTAGTCTAGGGTGGGGATGGTGGTTTAGTGTAAATATGGTCACCATATGACCAGGACTTCCTCTGTGAGGCGTGTGTCTAAGAGAAAGGTTACGTATATACAGAAATTTACAGAAATTGACTGTCAATATGACAGTCAGGGTCTCACTGTGTAGCCTTGGCTGGCCTGTGGGATGTTAATTTATTAAGGCTTATTTTTATTTTTTTGGTTTTTCAAGCTAGAGTTTCTCTGTGTTGCTTTAGTGACTGTCCTGGAACTCTATTTATAGACCAGGCCGACCTCGAACTAACAGATCTGCCTGCCTCTGCCTCCTGAGTGCAGGAATTAAAGGTGTGTGCCACCACCACCTGGCTTGTTTTTTTTCTTTTTAAAGATATATTTATTTTTATGAATGAGCATTTTTATGTATGAGCAGTTTGCCTGCATATGTGTCTCTATACCTTATATGTGCAGTGCCTGAGGAGGTCAAAAAAGGGCATTGATCTTTTGGAATTGGAGTTGCAGACAGTTATGAACCACCATGTGGGTGCTGGGAACAGAACCTGTGTCCTCTGCAGGAACAAATGTTCTTAACTCCTGAGTCATCTCTCTAGTGTCATAAGTTTTTTTTAAAGATTTATTAGTTTTATGTCTATGACTGTTTAGACTGTGCATGCATGGTGCCCTCAGAGGTTTGTTATTACCCTCGAGCTGCTGTTAGTGAATGATTGTGAGCTACCATGTGAGCATGGGACTGTGGGAACTGAACTTAGATCCTCTGTAAGAACAAGTGCTGTTTATCACTGAGCCATCCCTTTTGTCCCAAGAATGTTATTTTTGATAGCCCAAAAGTAGAAACAACCCAAAAGCCACTAGGTAGCAGAATATGGAGCACTGTGATGTCACAATAAAAAGGGCTGTGTTGGCTGCTGCTTGACAACACTGTGCTGAGGAAAGAAGCCAGACTGTAATCACACATACTGCACTTTCCCACTTAGATGGACTGAAAACAGGCAAGCCCATTACGAGCCAGTTGAGGTTGCCAGGGGCTGGTAAATGACTGCTAATAGTTACGGAGTTTCATTTGGAGAGATAAAGGGCAGACAGATAGGAGTATTTCGGAAGCCACTGATGTACGTGTTTTATGTGAGTGAACAGTGTGGTTTGTGAATCATATCCCAAAAAAGCTGCTGAAAAAGATGGTCCAGCCTAGTGTGTCAGCCACATGGGTTTATCCACTGGGGCTTGTCGGCAGAACAATTTTTAGTGTTTGTTAATTTTCTTCCCTCCCCCTTCTCCTCCCCTCTCCTCCTCTCCTCCCTCTGAAGCTCACTCCATATGCATTTAGCTTCCCATACTCAGAATCACAGATCTGTGCCATCAGTCTGTCTGCACTTTTACTTGGGTTTATTGGTGTGGATTTTGATCAGAGAACCCCCCCTTCCCATTAACACAGACCACAGAGGCATTCCTGAGCACAGCCATATCAAGCCTGTGGCCACTCATTGCCCTCTGCCCATTATCTGAAATTATATTCCTCAGAGCATTCTGGCTAATGGCAGTCTTGTCAGCAGAAGATCTGAGGTGGGAAAGTCCAACAATCTGAGTCTTGCAGTTTGTGGGTGGGTTGTGAGTGGCTATTGTGGTGAACACCTTCAATGCCTAGTAAGAGTCTTATCTTCATTAATGTGGAAAGTCTAAAGTGAAGAGAGTTTCTGTCTTAGCGTACATTTGACTGAAACTTCATTTTAGACAAAGTTTTATTATACATGTCAAAGGTTCATGTTTTGATATCTCTCTGTGTGTCTCTGTCTCTGTCTCTCTTTCTGTAAGGTTCAACTGCACAGCCCAGGCTGGCCATGACCTTGTGATTCTCCTGCTTTAGCCCCCTGAATTCTAGGATTAGAGGTGTCTGCCAACATGTCCAGCCTCGGCAGGTATTTTGTAATCTAGGCCATTCTCTACTACTGCCATCAGGGATTCAACTGGCCCCTGGAGAAGAATGATTAACTAGTCTGTTGCTGAGGAATGAGCTTTCTCCCAGGTGCTCAATCCCAGCCTGTCCCCATTCTGTGCATTCTTTGAGACTCACTGAGGCAAATTACAGCTTGCTCCTGGCCAATGTCTGCAGCAAGTCTGGGTCACTGATTAGCCAGTGACACTCCGAAGTCCGTGCTGAAATTGCTGCTGCATTTCAGAGAGTTAAGATAGCTAAGACCAGAATCCCACAGCTCAGACTGTCAGACTTGTTGACACAGGCCAGTTAGTTACTCAGGCTGGTGGTTACCTTTTTGAAATTGATTTCTAGAGTTAGAATAGGTCAGTAGCCCTTGTCCTTGCCTATATCTAATTTTTAAAAAAAATGTTGTTGTTTTGGGGATGGGGGCAGGGTTTTACTTTGTAACTCCGACTGGACTGGAGCTCTCTATGTAGGTCTGGCTGACCTCAGTGACCTCAGACTCATAGAGTTTTGCCTGTTTCTGCCTCCTGAGTACCAGGATTAAAGGCATGTGCCACTACATCTGGTCCCAAGCTAAATCTTTGTCACATTAGTTTGTGTTGTTGGTTTTATTTTGTTTTGATTTTTTGTTTTTTCTAGATCTGTTCTTTGAGGCCCTTTGTCTACAAGTTAGAAGTGTGACATTAGTAGGGAACATGGGCCAGCTGTTGCTCAGGGGCACATTTTTTTTTTTGTTTTTGTTTTTGTTTTTTTTTTTTTGATTTTTTGAGACAGGGTTTCTCTGTATAGCCCGGGCTGTCCTGGAACTCACTCTGTAGACCAGGCTGGCCTCGAATCCGCCTGCCTCTGCCTCCCAAGTGCTGGGATTAAAGGCATGCGCCACCACCGCCCGGCGGGGGGGCACATTTGTAATAGATGATGCAGATGCCACCTGTAAAACATCTGCTTGTGTCTCCTGCACTTTAAATCCTGTGTATCATTTCATCTGATGGGAATTCCTCTATGGCATTTCCAGAGTTGGACATTTGGTGACCCCTGTGGAGTAAGTAAAAGTATCATCCCGTGGAGGGCAGTGTTAATGGCCTGTGTCACTCATGCTGTCTAACCCTCACAGTAACATAGGGTTCCATGATACTGTCTTCTCTATCAGACTGGACTTGGAGCCATCATAGCTGGGTAACATGAGCCCGTTTTGGTGCAGCAGTACCAGAGTTTGTATGCATGCTTAGCTAATGGTTACTCCCCATGTGGGAGCTTTTCAGATAGGTAGACCTCCTCTCGCTCTCACTGAAGGAATCCTCTCCCTATCCCTTGCTGCTCCTCAGTCTGCCAGTCCTGAAAGGTATCAGACCTTGGGCTCTGATCCAGGGAAAGGAGAGATAGCCCCACTTTTTAGTGGAAGAGGCAGCGAGGCTGCAGACAGTCCTGGACCTGGAGTTTGGGAGCTGCCATGTGAATGCTGGGAATCGAACCCGGACCCTCTGGAAAAGCACTCAGTGCCCTCAACTATGGAGCCATTTCTCCAGCCCCTTTTTCATTTTTATGATGCTGGAGATGGAACTCAGGATTTCACCATGCCAGGCAAACCTCTCCCCCTGACCCAGTCTCCTGAGTGCTGAAATGATAGGTGTCCATCAGCACCCTGGGCTTCCCATCCTGTCGTCTGTCTGTCTGTCTGTCTGTCTTGGGCAGTCTTGTGAGAGCTAGGTGTTGTGACTGATAGCTAAGGCCAAGAAGAGGATTGTCAAGAGTTCCAGGCTAGTTGAGGCTACATTCTTTGTCAGACCCTGACTCAAAGCCGGAGGGAGCGGTAGTGGTGTCAGAAAAACAAAATATGAAATACTTTACAAGTTAAAGCTGTTTTAGTTTACAATACCTAAAACAATTTAAGAAGACCCTTCCATTTTTAAGAAAAATTACTTTTACTTCTTATTCATGGGCAAATTTTTAATTTTTTCCAGAAAAACCAAAGCCTCCCACACCACTCTCCAAGCTCTCAGCAGAGAAGCTGCTTCTGGCTAGAAAGTAGATTCACAAATGGGCTGCACCTCTCCCTTACTCCTTTTCCTTCCTACATCTGCTGAAATGAGCCCCCACAGGTGTGCAGTCGTGGGCACAGCCTGGAAGGAGCAGCCCAGATCGCCATTTCCTCAGCTCTTCTGCACAGGAGCACCTGTGTCACCACAGGAACTTACAGCCACACCCAAAATTTTTTTGGTGACCCTTAGGTTAAGCTTTGTGCTCCAAGAGCCTTCCTCCTAAGGCCGGGCCTCTGGCTGGGGACACCCTGATATCTCTTTAGAGCAGGATGTGCCAGAGCCTGATGTTCAAAGGAGATGTGGAAATGAGGCCTATCCAGGGTTAGGGTGGGTGTGTTCCACCAAGCCTGTCTTTTTATTCTTAACTCTTTTCTTTTTTTTCCTTTTTCATTTTTGCTTATGTTATAGCCCAGGCTAGCCTCTATAATCCTGCCTCAGCCTCCTGAATACTGGGATTATAAATTTGAACTATTATACCTCTTAAAGACAGGATTAAAGAAAACTTCAGAAATAGAAGCTTCTTCTTATCTTGTTCCTGGCAGTTTAGGAAGCACCAGAGCTAAGCCAGTGCTTGCTGTGCCCACCCTGATGGAGCCTTCAGCTGCTCAAGTGTGGCAGACAGGAGTCAGGGTCCTGAGACCTGCTCCATCAGGGTGAGGCAGTGATGTGAGGTTGTTGGGCTCTAGGCCTTGCTGCTCTGTTCCAACTGTATAGAATCCTGTTTCCTGTCCTTCTCACCTGGACTCAAAAGTGCTCTCAGTTCAGCCATAGTGAGCCCTGCTCATGAGCAAGTATTCACAGGAGATAAGTGATGCTTGTGCCAGTCTTGCTGGGAGGCAGGTAAGCTGGGTAGCAGCAGTGTGAGGCTGGACCCTGCAGTGTTTGCTGTGGGGTAAGTCAGTGTTGACTCTGTCAACCTTGGGCTTGGGACAGCCTTTGTTGTGGTTTTGTGTTGCAGATGGGTTGTTCCTTTTGGAAGGACATCTACTAAATCAGGAGTAGCTTGAGAGGATCCTTTATTATTTTTTATTTATATTTTTATCATCTTTTATTATAATTACATATATGAGTTCAATGTATTTCGGTCATATCTACCCTCACCTTGTCCCCCTGTTCCCCTCCACGTCAACACTTCCCTTTCTCACTTTAATGGAGAAGTCCCTTTTAAGCTTTTTCCTTAAAACTTTTTACTTAATTATGTGTATGTTTTTGTCTGCACATATGTCTAGGACAAACAGTTACATGGGTGTGGGGCATTTACTGGAGCTTGGGAAACCTATCAGTGGTCTCCTGCATCAAGAGAGGAAGGCTCCTCTGTCTTTAAGCAGCTACTGGTTGTTAAGGCAGTGTTTTGTTTTGTTTTGAGACATGGTCTCACTAATAGACCAGGCTGGCTTTACCTCTGCCTCCTGAGTGCTGGGGTTAAGAGTTTGTACTACCATGCTGGCAAAGCTATTTTTAAAGTTTGAATTTTATTTATTATTATTTCATACATGTGTGGAGTGTGATGTGCATGTAGAGGCCAGAGAATAACTCAGGTGTCATTCTCATGACCTTTACCTGGGTTCAAGGGACCAATCTCAGATCCCTAGCTTGTACAGCAAGTGCACTGCTCACCATGCTGCCTATGGACCCTTTACATTGTTTTCCTTACTGTTTCAAAGAGTGATTTACACATGAAAATAAACAGCATGTTTATCTGGTAAGATGTGTGTTCCTGATTAATTCCCCTGCCCTCTTTGGACTGCCAGCCCAAGTAAAGACAGATGTGTAAGAAGCCAGCGTTTAAGCCGGGCGGTGGTGGCACACGCCTTTAATCCCAGCACTTGGGAGGCAGAGGCAGGCAGATTTCTGAGTTCGAGGCTAGCCTGGTCTACAGAGTGAGTTCCAGGACAGCCAGGGCTATACGGAGAAACCCTGTCTCGAAAAAACAAAAAACAAAAAAAAACAAAAAAAAAAAGAAGCCAGTGTTTATGGAAGGATGGGCAGTGGTCCAGCAGCGGATATCACACATAGTGGAGGTTTGACCGACACAAAGTAGCTGTTTTCCCTTTTCTCCTAACTTCATTTTGCACTGGAGGTAGACTTGCTAGACTTTGCATTTTGTGAGTGTCACGAGAGAAGACAGTTGGAAGCTTGGGGGTTAAACTCTTATTTCCTTGGTGCTCATGAAGTCAGCTTGCATGATGTACAGCTGATGGCTCACTGCGGGAAGCCCTCAGTGCATGTCATGATTGCTTTTCATTCTCAGAGCTATGGCACCCAGGTAGAAAGAATTAAATGGAGGGGTAGTGCACTGCTCTGAGTTGCTGGGAGCTTACTTCATCACTGTCCTCATGGTGGACTTGCCTTGCTGTGGTTAGCCTAGGCCAGTCCACTAGGGTCTTGGGTCTTCCTGCTGGTCTTGAAATGGTTTCCTTCTTTCCTTGGTTTTACCTCCTGTCTTTAAGTTTTGAGGCTGAGTGGAGACCCCAGGGCTTTGTCTGCGGTAGGGTTCCATGTAGTTGGGGTCCTTCCTCCCAGCACCTCAGAAAACCATGAATCTGTCAACAGTTCTCAGTGTGGGCCTCAGCAGGAAGGAATGTTTCTTTAGAGGCAATGAAACAATATATTTTTATTCTTTTCTCCTAGGTAAAAGTAAAGAAGCTGAAATAAAGAGGATAAACAAGGAACTGGCAAATATTAGATCAAAATTTAAAGGTAAGTGCTACCCTTTTCTACTACCTACTAAAGGCCTTGTAACGATTGTTAATCTTCATTGTCAACCTAATGCGATCTGGAATCCATCTGGACATGTCTGTGAGGAATTATGTTCATTGAACAAGGAAGATACCCTAAATGTGTGTAGTACCATTCTGTGGGCTGGGGGTGGGAGGGAGTGTCTTGGACTGAATTAACAGGAGAAAGTAAGCTGAGCACATCTCCAGCCTCTGGTGGGAGTGCTCCCAGCTCAGCCTAGTGAGCCCTGCTCATGAGCAGTGTGTGGGGAGACAAGTGAGCCTTAGCCCCTGAGTTCATCTGTCTTCTGTTTTCTGACTGGATGTGACCAGCTACCTCAAGTTCCTGCAGCTGATGTCTTCACCATATCTTCACCCTTGAGCTGTGAGCCTAAGTAAACCCTCCTAAAGTTGCTTTACCATCAAAAAAGTAATAAGTATAGAAACAGTCTTTAAACTTACAAACAAAAAACAACCTCCTAAAACACATCCAGTTCTTAATCTAGTAGATCCAGCCATGAGGGATGCAGGTAGTGAGAGCACTTATGTTGAATTGGTTGGGCAGCCCCTTCCTAGCTTTCACCCTGACCTTTCCCTGAGGCTGGAAATAATACTGACTCTGTGTCTCGTCCGGAAAGTGCTGCTCAGTGCTGTGCCGAGGAGGAGCAGCTTTGACAGGGTGCGAAATCTGTTGGATCCTTGTAGTTGTTTAGGTGTGTGCTCCGCTGAGCACTCCTGCCTTGAAGCACCGCTCAGCACTGCTCAGCACCGGCTTAGAACCTGCATGTGGATACTCGGGAAAGCCCCGCTAACCCTTTAAGCTGAGTGTATCATGAGAGCTATGAGAACAGCTGGAGTTTCCTAGAAATGATAAGTAGAGGGAAGCTTGGACTCGCCCTGAGAAGAGGTGCATGGTCAGGAGAGTTAGCCTTGTGACCTCCTAGATCTCAGGATGGGTGACTGGGGCCTTGAAAGTGGATTTCCCCAATGGTCAGGCAGTTAGAAAACTAGTAGAATTTAAATTATTAGAGTATTTGCTGTTGAGCTGGCAGAAAGTTAAATTTGGATATTTTAAAGCAGGCCTCTGAAAGTCCTGACACTGAACTTGTAATGTAATGACTGTCTTGTGACTTGTTGGTAGTCTCTCACTCATTGCTCTGTAAGGAGTGGGGCTGCCCATTTGTTTCTCTGCAGGCTGGGAATGCGAATGGTTGGTTCTCCAGATGCAAACCCCGAAATGGGGTTGCAATGCCAAAAACTTACAGAGGATACCAGTGCACTATAATGGGGAGGGAGGCCCTGGGTGAAGATACTGACTCATAGTCGCCTGTAACCCATTGGGCAGCTCTGGAGTCTGGCCTGCCACTGGGGTCTTATGCCACCCCTGCTCAGGTTCAGGCAACCTTGAGCAGAGTTGGACACAGCCAAGCCACCAGTCCCGCTCTTACATGTTGGCAGCTCTGAACCCTCACTGTAAAGGGCCTATGTTTGCTATTCTGTGTTATATAAGGAATACATATTGCTTACTTGATAAAAGATGAGCACCCAATATATTTTAATCTATATGATTATACAGAGTTTGTGATTTTCAAAGTAAAAAGAATCACATTTGAATGTTGAAATAAGAAAAAATATTATTTTATCCTGTGTGTATGGGTATTTTGCCCGAATGTCTATTGCTGTAATATTTGTATGCCTGGTGCCCACAGAGACCAAAAGAGGGGCCTCAGATCCCTCAGAACTAGAGTTACAGATGGCTATGAGCTGTCGTGGGGGTGCTCCGGGACACAAACTTTGGTCCTCTGAAAGAGCAGCCTATGTTCTTAAGCACAAAGACAGCTTTCCAGCCCCAAATGTTGATCTTTTTATTTGTTTTAAGAATAATAATCTGGGGCTGGAGAGATGGCTCAGAAGTTAAGAGTGTTGCCTGCTATTCCAGAGGTCCTGAGTTCAATTCCCAGCAACCACATGGTGGCTTATAACCATCTGTAATAAGATCTGGTGCTCTCTTTTGATCTATAGGCATACATGAAGGCAGACTACTGTGTACATAATAAGTAAAAATAAATAAATAAATAAATCTTTAAAAAACAATCTAATTTGTATATATATAATATATATACACACACATATATATACATCACATACATACATACATATATACATACATGTTAAAGATTAAGAACTCTGGGGCCTGGGAGATGGCCCACTGATTACGGGCACTTCCCGGCCGGGCCGTGGTGGCGCACGCCTTTAATCCCAGCACTTGGAGGCAGAGGCAGGCGGATTTCTGAGTTCGAGGCCAGCCTGGTCTACCGAGCGAGTTCCAGGACAGCCGGGACTACACAGAGAAACCCTGTCTCGAAAAAACCAAAAAAAAAAAAAAAAAAAGGGCACTTCCCTAGTCTCACAACCATCCCTGGAACCCACATTGTAGAGGGAAGGAACGAACTTCTGAAAGTTGTCCTCTGACCTCCACATGTACACCTGGCATGTATACTCCCCCCATGCACACACACAAACACAAAATTAACAAATGTTTTAAAAAAAAAGGTTAAGGACTTTAGCCAGGGATATATCTTACTGGTAAAATGTTCCCTGGACAAGTACAAAGCCCTAGATTTGATTCCTAGCATTCTCCCTCATCCCCCCCAAATCAAGGGAGGTGCTAAATGATCCACTCTATAAACATCTATTGAGAGTTGCAGAACTAGGAAGTCTTATGAAGCTAAGCTGTTCTGTGTAGGAAGGAAGTCCCTTCTGTGCACCGGCCAGGGCCATCTGCTGAGCAGAACTGGCGGTTGAAGGAGTACATCAGTGATAGAATGTTCATTATCTGTTGTTGGTGAACTTGTAGCTCTGTTGTCTGCTCTGGCTAGAGTTCAGTTGTCTTAGGTTTGCACTGCCTGGAAGACTGCAGTAGATGAGTCCAAGACCAGTCCTGCCACTGGTGTCAGCTGGGGAGTAGACAGTTCTAAGACCTCCTGAGAGCATCAGAAAGTCATGAGAAAGGAAACATTCTCAGGCCACCTAGGAGAAGGCCATAGCTTGCTGGTGAGACCAGTGGCAGCACTGTTTGTGCCTTTACCTTACTGCTCTGAGAAAGGGAGTCCAGATGGTATAGGCTTAGATTTTTCAAGACCTACTTTAATAAGGGTTCTTAAACACCTCAACCTCCCTTCTTGCCCACCTACCAGAGGTAGGGAAAAAGAAGGTTAACAGGAACGGAGATTGTGGACCTGCTTAAAAGTATCTCTTTGGGCGATCTAATCCAAAACATCAAAGTCAGTAACAACAGTCCAGTCTAATCGGCAAATATCAAACATAGATTGGTAGCAGCAGCTCCATTAATCCAGAAGAAACCATGAGGCTCTGCCATATTGATTGGCACAAGTCTGTGGAAGCACTAAGAAACAGCTGGAATACCACGAGAAGTTCTTTTTAGGTTTTTTTCTTTTCTTTTTTCTTTTTTTTTTTTTTTTTTTTTTTTTTTTTTTGGTTTTTCGAGACAGAGTTTCTCTGTGTAGTCCTGGCTGTCCTGGAACTTACTCTGTAGACCAGGCTGGCCTCGAACTCAGAAATCCGTCTGCCTCTGCCTCCCAAGTGCTGGGATTAAAGGCGTGCACCACCACTGCCCGGCCTTAAATTCTTTTCAAACATCACATGTCCTCTCAAGTGTCTGCCTCAGCAAAACATCCTCTCACATGTGTGCTTCAGGAAAATGTTCTCTCATAAGACAGCTTCTAGAAAAGCATCACATAACACAACTGAATCTCCAGAGAAACCAGAAATTTCCACTTCAAGAAGGAGCTATGTTTTGATGGCTCTAAGGGCCTTAGAGCCATGACCATTAGTTGGAATGATGTTGTCTTCCAAGTAAAGCATATTGCTTATCATCTGGGAGTGGGCTATGGCTGACATCTGATAGGCAGAGGCTAGTGGCTTCAGACACTCGTAGGATATAACTCTTTTTTTTACCTGGTTCAGAATGGATCCCTGTGTAGAGGGATAAAAGCCAAAGTCCATGTACTGCCTGGTTTTGTGTCAACTTGACACAAGCTGGAGTTATCACAGAGAAAGGAATCTTCCTTGAGGAACTGTCTCCATGAGATCCAGCTGTAAGGCATATTTTCTCAATTAGTGATCAAGGGAGGCCGTCCCATTGTCGGTGGTGCCATCCCTGGGCTGATAGTCTTGGGTTCTTTAAGAAAGCAAGCTGAGCAAGTCAGGGAAGCAAGCCAGTAAGTAACATCCCTCCATGGCCTCTGCATCAGTTCCTGCTTCCTGGCCTGCTTGAGTTCCAGTCCTGACTTCCTTTGGTGATGAACAGCAGTGTGGAAGTGTAAGCTGAATAAACCCTTTCCTCCACAACTTGCTTCTTGGTCATGATGTTTTGTGCAGGAATAGAAACCCTGACTAAGACAGTCCAGATCCTACCTGATTGAACACACCTACCATACCAATCCCTACACCATACCAATCCCCTACAGCTCTGAGGATTGGGCCCACACCTCTCTCACACAGCTGCTGGGTTTTCTTGGCACATGGCACTGTGTACAAGCTCACAATTAGACCTGAGGTGAGGAGCACCAGTCCCTCTGGTAGGAAAGTGTTGTCTCCCTGATTTTGAATGCAGTTGGTTTAAATACACTGTTGCAGTATGTGGTCAGAGAGGGACAAGGGTGCTCAGAGAAATGAGAGCCTGTAAGCCGGAGCCCACAGAGGCCCAGGAGACAATATCATGAAGACTTGTAAGTCAGGTTCATGTTACAGCATTTAAAGGCATAAAAGACAAACTTAGTAGGAAATGTAAAAAGTGTCAGAAGTGAGAACAACAGACTTTGAAATAAGGACAGTTGGGGTGACTTAAATGAAGATATGGCAGATGACTGAGGTGATAGAGGAAGTTTAAGAAAACTTTGGTGTTCTGAAAGGCCGGGTGGATGAGAACTGTAGCTCCCAGGGAGGAAAAGATGGGGTGTATAGATGATGGGAGGCACAGACTAAAGCTGAAACCTGGACGGTTGCTTGATGTCTTGGAGGGAAGGTGGGGTGTGTGGTGGGCTTTAGAGAACTAAGAATCTGGAACAAACACAGACTATATAGAAGGGAATTTATCCTGAGTATGTTAGTGATCAATGTGTAGGCTCAAAGACTGACGTACTGAGCAGGGAGGGCTGGAGGGAGGCCCTGTCTTCACAGCTGTGCAAGGCTGGCAGCTTTTGAGCAGGAAGCAGGGAACAGGAAGAAGGATACAAAGTCCAGATATTGAGGAAGTCCACTCTGGGGATGACTCTGGGAAAAATGTCTTATTCAAAAAAGAAAAAACCATCAAGAAAAAAAGAGAATTAAAAAACCAATAACGAAGGGGGAGAGGGAGGGAAGGAGTGAGTAAGAGAAGAGAGTGAGTGCGAGCTTGTATGTAGAAACACTTGGAAAATTCCGGAGGCCATGGCAGGAGAATTGCTAGTTCAAGGAGAGATGGCTCAGTGATTAAGAACACTGTCTTGTTCTTCCAGAGGACCTGGGTTTAATTGAATTCCCAGCACCCACATGGTTGTTCACAATCATCTGTAATTCCAGTTTCAGGGGATCCTCTTCAGGCATTGAATGCACATGGCTGGCACATACCTTTAATTTCAGCACTTGGGAGGTATAGACAAGTAGATCTCTCTGAGTTTGTGGCCAGCCTGGTCTATACAGCAGCAAGTCTTAAAAAACAGCCTGTCCAAAACCCTATAGTAATAAAATAGTAATTATAATAAAGCTTAAAAAGATGTTTTAAAAACAAAAATGGAATAGGCCGTTCTCTGATAGAGGAACTTTTGCAGACTCATGATTCCAGGTACAAGTCAATTATACAGAAATGAATGATAAAACAGGATGCTGGGTAGTAAATTTAAATGGTCATTGTATGTGGTAATGTTTTGTGGTGTTTAAAGTCTATGTTGAAATTAAGTCCTTGATAGCAAGCAGATAAAACACAATAAAATGTGAGGAGTGAACACTGGAGAGTTGAATCTTTTTTTTTTTTTTTAATGACAGTCTAAATTTACTGAATGATTGATGCCAAGTTATACAAAAGTTTAATGAAGACTTAGGTAGAGTCTTCCATGGACTAGGCTGCCTAGAATGTCTGATATCATGGAGCTTGACTTTCAACTTCTGATCCTCCTACATCCACCACCCTAGTTCTGAGGTTATAGGTGGTTTCTACCACACCTGGTTTCTGTGGTGCTGGTGATCAAACCCAGGTCTTCTTGCATGTTAAACAAACATTCTACCAATGAGCTGTTTCCAGCTCTTTTAGTTTAGACTTGGCCATCTCAAAATAGTTATAAATTGAGTAGTAGGTCTATTGAAATACAGTGGGCCCCTGTTGGATAGACATATAATCGGTTGTTGTTGTTTCGAGACAGGTTTTTTTGTGTAACTCCGGCCGTTCTGGAATTCCCTCTATAGACCAGGCTGGACTCACACTCAGAGATCCACCTGCCTCTGCCTTCAGAGTGTTGCCATTTGAGGCGCTTTTTTTTTTTTTTTTAATAATGGAAACAAAAATATGTCTAAAAGCAAAGCTTCTAGAAAAGAAATTTGTTCTCTGTCTTCTATCATTCCTCAAACTTGAGTTTGGCCTCCCGCCTGGCTTTGTGTTTAGAGCTGGCATCGGAGTTGCCAAGTTTTGTCCAAGGGGATATCAACAGAGTACCTTGTGGGCATGAGGTGATTTCACTTGTTTTTTTGTTGTTTTTTAAAAAATATTTATTTATTTATGTTTGGATGAGTGCTCTATTTGCATGTACGCATGACAGAAGAGGGCATCAGATCCTGTTATAAATGGTTGTGCGTCACCATGTGAGTGCTGGGAATTGAACTCAGGACCTCTGAAAAAGCAGCTAGTGGTCTTAACTGCTAAGCCATATCTCCAGCTTTAGGACTTGATTTTTGATCTCTTGGTGATTTTTTTTCTTGTCCATATCAGCTGTCAGTTTTCAGGGATAGTGGTCAATTTTATCCACCAAGGCATTGCTGTGAGGGCAGTCTGAGGTGCTGTCATCAATGTTCTTTATGACAACAGCTTTGAGTCTGGAGTAGTGTTCAGCCAGGACCATTTTCATGGGTTTCATGAATTCACCCATTTTGACAGCAAATAGCCAACACCCAGCAGAAAGGAAGGACATCTTTAAATTATTATTATTATTATTATTTTTTTTTTTGGTTTTTCGAGACAGGGTTTTCCTGTGTAGCCCTGGCTGTCCTGGAACTCACTCTGTAGACCAGGCTGGCCTCGAACTCAGAAATCCGCCTGCCTCTGCCTCCCAAGTGCTGGGATTAAAGGCGTGCGCCACCACCGCCCGGCAACATCTTTAAATTAAATTGAACTTTAGATCCTCTTGAGTCTTGGCTCTTGCCAAGTGCTAGAATTACAGGTGTGCCACTGTGCCATAGAGAAATTGCTGTAAGTTCAAGGTCATCCTGGGATACATGGTGAGTCCCAGGCCAGCCTAGGATATAGAATGGGGCCTTGTCTCACTCATCACCTTCCAAAAAGATGCACATGTGAAACCTTCACAAACAGTCAGAAATACCAAACCACTTAATCTGATGTTGCAAACCACAGTTGTGTATGGACAAGCCAGGGATTCATGTAGGAGTCTACAGCTGTAGATGCATGAGAATGAGTTACTGGAATTGTGGAATCGTTAAAACATCATTCTTATTGTAGCCTCCCACTGTACACAGCTACACACGCTGTTCCCTCTGTAAACAAAATGAATAAAAACATTTGAAAAGTCTGGATGAGGAGTTAGGATGGCCTAGAACCTACAGAGATTCATCTGCCTCTGCTTTCCTCAGTGCTGGGATTAAAGGAGTGCACCACCATGTCTAGCTTGGGTTTTCTTACATTAGTTGACATTGTGGTACTTTTAAGATTTAACATTTTACTCTCCAGTATGGCATATGGAGCATTCTAGTGGCTAAGATTGTCTCTTGGCAGTGACAGTGTGTGGATATATGTGGGGCGGTGGGCTGTGAGAGGCAGCTGGGTACCTGGTCAGGTACAGGCCTCTAACCCTGGATAATACCTAATGGGACAGTAGGTGTTTGGCCTTGCTCCTGGGCCCTGGTTCCTTTCACTTATCCACAGCCCCTCCCAAAGAAAGGTTTGTGGTCTTAGGTCATGTAGCACAGGTAGTACAGGTAGAGGGCGTGACTACAGGCTGCAGAGCCTCAAGAGATCTCCATATTCATGAGTTACCTAAAGGCCAGAGGGTGTAACCAATTAAGCATTCCTTCCCAGACCCCCCTCCTACTCACAAAAGGTATTTAACCTCAGGCCCAACCTGAGAATGTGGGGTACAGCTTCATCCACTTTCCACCATGACATAAACCTTTTAAAACCATGGACTTCCTCTCGTACTTGGGGCCCACCACGGAGAACCACAGCTCAGCCCAACAGGACCCACGCCCATGCGAGCTACAGCCCCTCAGATGTAGGCTCTGACTTTATAAGCTGTATATTCTAGGTCTATGATATCGGTCTGTGATTAGAACTCAGCTGGTACAGTGGTATTTATCCACTGGGTAGCACCACAGGAAGTCTATTTAAGATGTTGGTAGATGTGGGGCAGGAGCTTTGGGGCTATTGCTAGAGTGCTTTTCTAGCTCAAACAAAGTCTCATCCATGATTCCTAGCACTACATAAAACCAGATATGGTGGTGCTCACCTATAATGCCAGCACTCAGGAAATAAAGGCAGATGAGAAGATGAGAATTGCAAGGTTATCCTCTGCAAGATTTCGTTAACCTTTATTTTTGGTTTTGTATTAGATTCTATGAATGAATACACACTCGTTCATTGCCTTGTTAGATTTTGACCAATTTCTTTCCTGCAGCTCTTCCATCTTCTGTCCAGGTCACACCACACACACACACACACACAGCATGAAGAAGATAGCAGTAAGCTGAGGTCAATAGGAGGCACAGCCAGCTAGATGTTGTATTAGCATCTGAGTTGGAGATGTTGTTCTGCTGCTAGAGTGAAGGGGAGGTTTCTCAGGAGCTCTACAAGCCCACTTTGAGTTGGTCTTTGCCCAACATGTGGGGTGTTTGTTCTAGACATCCCTGTGAGGTCAGTAGGTCTGTCCACAAAGATGCCACTGCCACCCCTAACAAGCAGAAGGATAGTGTTGCTGTGAAAGTCTTAGCCAGTCACACCCTTTAGACCATATATTTAAATTATATGTTTAAATTATATTTACATATAATAATATTTATTATCTATCTGATAATACATATTTTTATTTTCATTTTATTTATTTTATATTCTGACTAGTTTCCCCTCTCTCCTTTCCTCCCAGCCCCACCCCAAGACTCCATCTACTCTTTCTCCATTTCCTTTCAGAAAAGGGCTGGCCTTCATGGATATTAACCAGCCATGGCATATCAAGTTGCTGTAAGACTAGGCATTTTCTTTTCTCTTAAGGCTAGATGAGGCAACTCAGTAGGGGTAAAGGATCTTAAGGGCAGGCAACAGAGTCAGAGACAGCTCCTGTGCCTACTGTTAGGAGTCCCACCAGAAGACCAGACTACACAACTGTTACATATATGCAGAGAGCCTCATTAGTTCCATGCAGGCTCCATGATTGGCAGAACCCCTATGGGCTCAGATTGATTGATTCTATGGGTTTTCCTTTGGTATCCTTGACCCCACTGGCTCCTATAATCCTTCCTCCCCCTCTTCTCAGGATTCCCTAAGCTCTGCTTAATGTTTGACTCTGGGTCCCCGAGTCTGTTTCTGTCAGTTCCTGGGTGAAGCCTCTTGGATGGCAATTTAGACTGTACATATGTTCTACTGACTTGGTGTCACAAGAAGACCCAGTCTAGGGAGAAGAGAATGTGCCAGCATCCCCTCCTTACTGCTGCAGGATGGCTCAGGAATATTCCTTTGCTTTAAATGGAGTGCCAGTGCTGATGGCTCTTGGTTAGATGTGGAGTTTTGTGCTATATAGTAAGTCTCATGTTGAACCTGCTTTGCTGTGATTAAGAGGGAGTTTAGCCATGCCACAGTTTCTGGACTGTGTGTTGGTTTTATGGCTAGGTGATTTGCCCTATAACTGTTGTGAAATGGAAGATAATTTATAGTAAGTATCTGCCTAAGGCAATAAGCTTGTTTAAAGGATTAGCTTGATGACTTGTGCAGAGCTTGCAGATCTATCTCTTCAGGGCTTTTGGGGCCAAGGCAGGTTGAGAGAGGTCAAGGCCCCACTGGCAAAAAGGCACTAGCAGGTCTTTTTGGCTACAGAGCACTGACTGCCATGTATTCTGGATTGTGGTGTGTGCCACATTTACCAAGTACAATAGCTGCTCTACCTGTGTGTATAGCTGCATGTCTGGCTGGAGGCCTGTGCCTTCTTTGAGGCTTTTACTACAATCTGTTACTCTACTACACAGTTCTCTGCCTTCCTCACCTTGACTACTAGATGTAAACCTTTTATTCACCTTTTCTGTAGGTGACAAGGCTCTTGATGGCTACAGTAAAAAGAAGTATGTCTGCAAGTTGCTTTTCATCTTTCTCCTTGGTCATGACATTGACTTCGGACACATGGAAGCTGTGAATCTTCTGAGCTCAAACAGATACACGGAAAAGCAGATTGTGAGTATGGTTGAGGGGCAGGGCTGTGTGCCCTGTGTGCAGTTTGCAGACTCCTCCTTCCTCTCTGTTGCATTCCAACCACCTGTGCATCTGGCCTGTGTTACTGTCTGGTGCTGGTTCCTTGTAGCCATGCCCATCCCAACCTAGTTCTTTGCTTCAGAGGACCAGTGGTGCCCAGGATGGACTTTGATGGGGTGGCTCTCTTCCCACTGCTGCTTTCTGTTGGCTTAGGCTGGTAGATTCTCTTTGCTCACACACCTGTGACTGTTGCCCACAGTCTTAGTGCCTTCTTTTCACAGTTAGTGAGTAAAGTGCCAGCAGTGACTTTTGCATGACTGCTTGAAACAGGATCTATGCCCACAGGGGCAAGAAATAAAGCCAGAGAAGGTGCTGTCTCTTCTTTGCAGGCTGCTCGGACTTGCTTAGGTTTGGAGTTTCGGCTCTGCATTCTATTAGTAAGGCTGTTTGTCTGTCAGTAACAGTTCTCTCTCTCTCTCTCTCTCTCTCTCTCTCTCTCTCTCTCTCTCTCTCTCTCTCTTTTTGGTTTTTCGAGACAGGGTTTCTCTGTATAGCCTTGACTGTCCTGGAACTCACTCTGTAGACCAGGCTGGCCTTGAACTCAGAAACCACCTGTCTCTGCCTCCCACGTGCTGGGATTAAAGGCGTGTGCCACCTCTGCCCGGCAACAGCTTTCTCTTTTGGTTAAAAATTTAACTTACAGAAATTAAAAAATAAGCCAAATATCTTAGGATTTTTTGTTACGAAAATTAGCCTTTTCTATTTTCAGGCTCCGCATCCTCACCTTGTAAGTGATAGAATGGTGAGATGAGACTGGGTTTGAACAGATAGTAAGGTGACAGTGGGATAAACCTGAGAGAGAAGTGGCTAGCAGTAAACTAGATTTTAGACAGATACACATACTTATTAGTGAGTGGTGCCAGGCTTGGTTCTTGCCATGACAGCCCCCTCCTATCCTGACATGAAGATGGTGTGGCATCTGAACACAGATGTGTGAACAACTGAGAGGAAATGAGATTTGGGGAAGGACTCAGTGGTTTGGTTTCCTTGTGCCTCTGACTTTGCACATATTTTAGTGGGAATGCTGCATCAGGGCTGGATGGTACAAAAGTGATTCACTGGTACATTGTCCAAATGTGTCTGCCTGCAGGGACGAGTCTCTGTGGCACCCATTGGGATGGTACGAGAGGCTTTCCAGGCTTCCTTCTCTATGCATTGTGTGTTTAGGCGTCTTGTCATAAGCTTTTTGTCCCTGCCTTCTGGAAATACAGGGCTACCTTTTCATCTCTGTATTGGTGAACTCGAACAGTGAACTGATCCGGTTGATTAACAATGCCATCAAGAATGACCTGGCCAGCCGCAATCCTACGTTTATGGGCCTTGCCCTGCACTGCATTGCCAATGTGGGTAGCCGTGAGATGGCGGAGGCCTTCGCCGGAGAGATCCCCAAGATCCTTGTGGCAGGGTATGTATCTGGGTGCTGTGGGTGGGCAGCTTGCACTTCTTCTAAACACACTCCACTATGTGTAGTGAGGCATGTCAGGGAGCCCTGCTATAGAGTTCAGAGTCACAGATTCTCTCCCTGTGATCCCTGAGACCTAAGCATAGAAAACCCTTCTTAGCCTGCCAGCCTAGAAAGGACTACAGGGAGAAAGAAACAAAGTTGTTTGGTATAACCCTGAGTCTAATCCCTGCCCAGAAGCATTGGAGCAATGGCCAAGCCCTTGTATATTGAGAATTCTTAATCATTTTTCCCCTCAGTTCATTTGGAGAGCTGTCAAGTGGTGTTAAGGGGTTGTTCTGAAAGAGTTTGAAGCAGCTCTGGGTTTTTTGGGCCTCGGGGTTGGCAGAGTCAAGGCCAGCTTCTTCTGTCTTGTCGTGTGCTTTATGCTGCTGTGTAGCCAGTCCACAGACATAGTGGTTACATTCATCATGGTCCAGGAAACAGGGTAGCACAATTGTTAATGAACTGAACAGGATGTCAAGGCCCAGGGAGCAATGGCTGCAGACCTCTGTTACTATGAAGCTGGAATATAGGTAGGCCAGAGCTAGCCTACATTCTCTACATAGCTATCTGGGGGAAAATGGGTGGAGCTGACACAGAATAAAGACTTGGTGAATTTACCATTTTCATAGGTGCCTACCCCTGTCAGCTAGTAGGCAGAGGCCAAAGATGCTACAAGTGTCCTATGCATGGCACAGGCACAAAGCAGAGAACACTGCAGGTCTCTGTTACTGTGCCCTGGTGCAGGAGCTTTAAGCCAGCTCTGACACCTCAACCTTGAGCACAGGCCCGTAGAGGAACCAGACTGGAAAGAACTGTCCTGTGGAAACAGGTTCAAAAATATAGATGTAGGCCACAGGATATTGTTGAAGAGAAAGAAGCATTACAGAGCTGAGTGGCAGTGGGAAATCCAAAGGCTTATTATTGTAGACTATAAGCAGAAATCCTAGAGAATACTGGGGTATTTGAGATCACAGTGGTTGTTGGGATAGAGGAAGGGCTAGAGTTCAGACCAGATCTGGGAAGGAAGTTGGGCAGGATGCAAGTGTGAGCTCCTAGCAAGGCCTCCCTGGCCATGTTCTCTAGTACTCACCATGAAGTCCTGTGATAGGACACCTGAGTGTTGCCTGCTGTGCTCCTTCAAGAATCCTGGCGCAGATGTCTCTGTTACATTGCTGCCTTCTGGCATTGCCACAGGGCTGGTCTAATGGAAGAAGTACAGACAGAGTGATCCTTGAAAAACATTGGAGGAACAGGAATATTTCCTGAACTACACAAGAGTACCTGCAGAGTGACCACAAGGCCCAATGCTGAGTAAAGGTTCTTTAGCAGGAGACAGGTGGTATCTACCATTTAGAGCATGTTGGGCTGTAGGGACAGTTCATGGGCAAAGCTTACCATGCACCCTTTAATCGAGTGATGGAACCCCACCGAGCACGAGGTGATTCTATGAGTGGTGTCTGAGTACCATAGTTGTAAGGTGCTGGTTAGTGTGGTGCCTGAGTAGGGAGGCCAGTGTCTGTAGATGGTGGAGTGATCCTGTCGGCAGTCAAGATGTCAGGCTGGGAGGATGGTGATGTTGGTGCCTCAGACACAGTAGAGGATCAGAAAGAATACCTTTGATAGCTGGAGTTGCTCTGGGCCCAGTGGGTTTATGAAGGTGCTCTATGTCCTTAGCTCTGGGATGGCAAATCTTGCTCCTTTTTTCTGAGCTGTCTGTTAACATCAACCTGGAAACAAGAGGATATAGCCTCCTGGTTCATCATCCTGGTCCACAGGCCCTTCTCTTCTCACCACAGATATAATTCCCACCTTAGTGCCTTAAGGATTCCAGCTGGTTCTCTACACACACCCCTTCTGACACAAGGTTTCACTATGGAGCTTTGGCTGTCCCTAGATCTCACTATGAAGACCAGGCTGGCCTCAGAGTCACAGAGATCTGCCTGCCTCTGTCTCCCAAGTTCTGGGATTAAAGGCATGCACCATTATGGCTGGCTTTCCAGTTGGTTCCCATGGGGATGTTCTGACAGGCCCTCCTCCAACTAACATCTTTTGATCAGCCTGTTTGTTTTGTTTTCCCTCCACTGTTTGTTTCTTTGACTGTTTTTGAAAGAGGTTCTTAGTCTATAGCCCCCTTTTTCCTGGAACTCACAGAAATCATTCTGTCTCTACCCCCTGAGTGCCAGTATTAAAGACATGTGTCATCACACCTAGCCTCTTTCCTACTTCTTGGCAGGGTCTGTTAGGGTGAAGGAGCCCCCAGAGTTCCTGTCTTCAACAGAGCAGAAAACAGCTGCCTCGCTGCTTGGTGGTTGCACTCACCTACAGCTTTGTTCTTCTGGCCTGTGTGGCCTTGGAAGGAGAAGAGAGGACAGCACTCCCTGACACCAGAGGCTGCCTCCAGGCTCAAATGCACACTTTGGCTGGAAGGCAGCAGCTGTGTGTGAGGTGTATATGTGAGGTGTGTGTGTGTGTGTGGTGGTGTGTTTGTGTGAGGTGTGCGTGCGAGGTGAGGAAGGGAGTGCAGCATCTGCATGTGAGTGCTGATGTGAAGCTGTAGGCTGGGCCAGGACACAACGTGCTTTTTCTCTAAGACTTTTATAGTTAGATTTGGGCATGATGACTTATACTTGTAATCTTAGCATTCAGGAGGTGGAGACAGAAGAATGGAGTTTGAGATGAATGTACGATACATGATGATACCCTGTATCAAATACCATCAAAAATCCAAAACAAAAGAAAGACCCACTTCTCAACATCACAAGACAACGTGGGCCTACTTCCTCAGCATAGTGGAGCAGGGTGAAGTGTGCGGAGCGGCACACGTTTTGTACCACTTGTATTTCAGGCCTCTAATCTGTTCCTGTTGTAAGGAACTGGGGTGTGGTTGGGGTAACCCTGAGGTTCAGAGAGGAGCATCATTGGCATGGTTCACCTCTATAGTCCATTTGTGTTCAGTGTTCAGGAGGGAGATGAGAATCTGATGCCTCTGGAAGCCAGACAACAAATACTGCAGGCTTTTGCCTGTGGGTTGGTGTCCTGCTTGAAATGTGTCCTTCAGAGTCACCTGTGAAGGTCTAGCATGTTGAGCTGTGTAGGCCTTCCTGGTCTCCTGGTGAACTTCATGTGCTCCCCACACAGCTCCATTTTCTGCTTGGCTTAGCTTGTGGTACCTTGAGAAGCCACCATTCTCCTGAGTGACTGATGATGTCTGTTTTCTAGAGATACCATGGATAGTGTGAAGCAGAGTGCAGCCCTGTGCTTGTTGCGCCTGTACAGGACATCACCTGACCTAGTTCCCATGGGCGACTGGACATCCCGTGTGGTACACCTCCTCAATGACCAGCACTTGGTAAGTATCTGAGTTTCATTTCGTTCTTAATCACCCAGTAACCTTTTCAGAAGAGCACTGTAGAAGTGGTCCATCAAGAGTTTCAGGATGATGAAGGTGATGCACTGTCTCCTGCAGCATCTCCCTGCAGCAAGGCAGTTCACCCGGGATTCCATCTAGCAGGGTGATTCCCACTCAGCTCCTATATCTCTGTATGCTGATTGTGTGGGGCTATGATGTGTGTACTCCTCCTTTTGGCTAAGCTCCAGTGTGTAAGTCTTACTAAATGACCTATTTTATAGAAGACTGGAAAGTCTGTGATTTGGTGAGTATGGCTGCTCAGCCGGGTGGGAAGCCCCTGTGAACTGTGACCTCTGCTGCTTAGACTGTTGAGCAAATGAATGTGATGATCTGGCTGGGGTCAGGCAAGTATGTTAGTTACCCCTACCCCTGGGAAAATCTGCTGTGAAAGTTAAAAGATGGTTAGATGCACATCTAGACAGCAGTACATAGGGCTTGCATTGGACAGTTTAGTGTGGAATGACAGCCATTCAAGCTGGTCCTGTGTGTTGACTTCTTGTGCTTGTTGAGATAGTTGGAGGAGATCTTGAAGGGAGTGTAGAGAAGGCAGAAGGCCTGGAGGGGAGCCAGTAATGCTGCTTTGTGAGTGGTCCCTGAGCACTTAGACCCTGAAGTTTAAGTACTACCTGGGGGTCAGAGGGTGTTGCTGGAAGTCACCAGCTGTATCAGATAAATGGAAGTTCACCATTAATAGATTTTGTAAATTGTAAATAGTCAGAATTTCCCAGTTTTATAGTTGAAAAATCCACAGCTCAAAAAGATAAAGTTTCTCATAGTCATACTGTGCCAGACTTAAACCAGGTTTTCAGAGGCTGTAAGAGTTGGGTGTCACACCATTGTGCAGGTGAACCAGCTGTGAGAAGCATTGAGCAGTGCTTGTATTCAGTTTGGCTGTGGCATCAAGTCATTTCCAGATGGCAAAGCTGGGTCTTTGGTGCCAGGACACTGACTTTCTTTGGATACTGATGCCATGGCCCCAGTTTCTTAGTTGCTTTTGCTTTTTCACATTACATTATTTTGCTCGCATCTTGAAACTTAGTTCAAAGTAGGAAAGGTCAGGGCATCACATTCAGACCCATAGGCTTTCCTTAGTAGCCCGGCATGCTCTCCTTTTAGCTGCTCCAAACCCATGTTCAGCTTTGCCAATGTAGAAGGCCTGAGACACTGCTCTCCCAGCCTCATGCCTAGGGACTCTATGGTATCAGATGTCTGCTTCTATAAGTGAGCTTGGTGGCCTCTTCTGAGAACAGTGTATAATTCCAAGGCCAAGGCCAATGACCTGGAGATGAGATCAGGAATACACAGAAGCCATCAGTAGAGGAATATATGGTAGGGAGGAAGGACTCAGTCCATAATGAGGGTCAGGTGGAGCAGATGACCTAGAGCTTTGAGGACTGAGATCTTTGGGGAAGAGATTTGGAGAGGGAGTAGAAGACTAGAGTTGCCCTGTATCCACCTGGAGCCAGAGGATACCTGAATCCATATGCTGCTGTACCACAGTGTGCTTCCTGTAAGACCACAGAAGACGAGCAAACCATGATGTGGAAGGATGACAAATGACTGGTCAACAATTACTTACGTATTTGCACATAGCTTGAGTAGCTGTATTCTTGTGTGTTTGGCCTATTCCAAATGTTGGGAATCCAGTAGCTCCTGACTCCCAACCTCATGGATTTACTTTTGGTTTTGAACCAGTGTCTTGCCATATAGTTAGGGCTAGCCTTGAAATAACATTTCTGCCTCTTCCACTAAAATACTCTGATTACAGATGTGCCATACTGCCAGGCTAGAGATTCCTTTACTTAACCAAAATCTTTCCGGTAAACAAGCATAGGCTGGGATTGGAACTTGAGAGAGATGGCTGCCTTGGACTCCAGAGCGTGGCAACTGCAGCGGTGCGCCACCGGTGGCCGGCTAACCAAAAATCTTTCAAGAGATATGTACTGGAAACAGCTATTATCCTAGGACAGTGGTAGACCTAAGGTCTTGTGGAGGCCTGCCATGCTGCACTGGGGTCTGAGCTGCTTCCATATGAGCCCAGGCAGTCTGTGGGGATTCTGCAGGGAAGCAGACTCCAGCCCTGGGGCTGGGTCCCATCTAAGTTAAGATACAGCAGGATTGTGAAGATTCAATAAGTTGGAAAGTTCTGTCTTCCACTATAGTGGGCACAGTGAGTGAAGGCAACTAGAGTAGATGGGGACAGAGGTACACAGGTGACAAACAGAAAATAAGGCTCTCAAACTTCCCAGTTGCAGCCTTCTTCCTGCAAGTACCATGGCCAAGCTGGACTAGATTTCCAGTTTCCAGAGACAAGCTAGACCCAGAAAGAGCCAGTATGTCCTGCCTCAGTTTTGTAAACCTCCTGGGTCAGTCAGAGCAGGGAACCAGGTGGTTATGTACCATAGGGTGTACTTTATATGTACTGTCATCTGTGGTGCCTGTGGGCCTCCTGATTAGAATCTTTGTCTTTCAGGGTGTAGTGACTGCTGCAACTAGCCTCATCACTACACTGGCCCAGAAGAATCCTGAGGAGTTCAAGACCTCTGTCTCTCTAGCTGTCTCTCGACTGAGCAGAGTAAGTCCATGGTGGGGGCAGACAGCAGGGTAGATTTGATTTTCATTGCTTGACTGAATTATTACTTTACATTTAGAAGCAGGGTATTTGACCCACACTGTAAATTCCAGAATAAAAATTGCCCCTGCTTGGGGCTGGAGAGATAGCTCAGGTTAAGAGTACTGGCTGCTCCTCCAGAGTCCTGAGTTCAATTCCCAGCAACCACATGATGGCTCACAACCATCTATAATAGGATCTGATGCCCTCTTTTGGCATGTACCATATACATTCATTAATTTAATTAACTTAATAAAATTAAAATTTGCCCCTGCCAGTCCTTGACATGTTTCTTTCTCTGTTAGTTGAGAAGCACCCTGCCCTATCCAGTGTGCTCACTGAGGGACAGTTGCCACTGCCAAGTGTTCTCTTGTCCCCTCTCCTAAAGGAAACACCCAACTGGCTGGTGTACTCCCCACTCACTTTCACTGCAGCTATGACTGGGCCTGGCTTTGTGCCTTGGATTTTGTTAGCGGTCTGTGTGGCATGTTTATTTTGTATGTGTCGTTCTGGCAGCCTTGTGTGTGAACCCTCCACTTTTGTTTGGAGTAGCTGTTGCTGCTTTTCTGATCCTGCAGATGGAATGCAGTGGAGTCATCCCTGTTCTCTCAAGCGTTTTGTTCCTTTCTGCTTGTAATCATCAGTGACTGACTCTGAGCAGCCCAGAGTGTCTATGGTCTACATGTGTGTGAAATGTTGGTAGCAGTGGGCTGGCATGGCTTAGGCTGTAGGGTCTTCAGTGGCTTCTACAGTAGTTGCTGTTACACCCACAGCAGTATTGCCCTGCTCTGGTCTTGCCTGAATGGCCTTAAGTTAGCCTCTTAGACTTACATATCGTTGTGATATGTCCTGGTACTCCATTGAGCCTGGGAAGCATTCATATGGATTGGCACTGTTGGCTGCATTGAATTAGAACATACAATTTGCCAGCACTTATCCTTTGCTGTTCTTCAAAGGTAGTGGGTATATATGGCCTTCCTTGATCTGTGTATAGTTGGTGTGACATGCTATTTGGCTTTCTTGCTGCTTTGAGACAGACTTTCACTTTGTAGCCTAGACTGGCCTTCAACCCATGGCTAGGTATATTGCCAGTGCTGGCCATTCACTGTTTTGCAGAATCTTCTGGTCAGAGACTTTAAGTTGCTGAGCATCCTTTGGTCAGCATGCTAAATCCTGCTTGTGAAGTCAGCTGCTCTGAGGCCACATCTTAAGTGGCACAGCTGGCACTGTTCTGATATGAGGAACCCAACACTGGACTACACTGGAAACCGTTCCTGCCCTCCCCACACTGTTCTCTGGAGCTTTGCCAGACTTGTCTCACACAAGTCAGTTGTGTCTCTGCTCTCTATCCTCAAAGTCCTTTGCAAACAAAGTGTCTCTGAAGTCTTTTGTAGCTTTGTAAAATTTTTTAATTTTACAAAGTTTTAAGTTTTAGTACACACATACAAGTAATAATACAAGTAGTAATTTTACAAAGTTTTAGAGTTTTAAGATATAGTACCAATTTTAAGGGTTGTCTTCTTTAGATCAGCAGATATTTAAAATGCTATTCTCAGTGATTGCTTAAAATTTTTACTTTTCTTGAGGCACAGGGGGTTGAATCTTCACATTGTGTATGGTAGGTAAGCACTCCACTGCTGAACTATATAACTAGTCTACAATTTGGACTTTAACTATTATATTATTATCTTATGCAACTAAATGAAAAAAAAAACAAACTTTTTTTTTTGGCCAGGTTTGGTGGCACCTACTTTAATCTTAGAATTTGGGAGGCAGAGACGGGTGGAGCTCTGTGAGTTCAAGGACAGCTAGGGTTAAATAGTGAGACCCTGTCTCAGAAATAAATATTGTAGTGTTATGGATTACACATAATTTAAAATCTATTAGTCTTTTTAAAATGTGTAGTTCATTGATATTACATAGATCCATAAGCTATGTTTGTTGCTTCAAGTTTGTTTTTTAGTATGTATGTATTCATGCATACATGTGAGCATGTGTGTCATGGCGTGCATGTGGAAGTCAGAGGTCAGCTCGTGGGTGTCACTTCTCCTCTTCATGTGGGTTCCATGGATCAAACTCAGGTCAGTAGGCTTAACTGTAGGCACATTACCTTGGGCCTTCTGGCTCTCTGTCTCTCTTCACCTTGTAAACCTGAAGCTGTCCTCATCAAACACTGATGATGTCCCACCTGTTCTCACCAACCCCTGGCACCTTCTACGTGACTGTCCCTGACTGTGACAGCACTGAATACCTTGTACAAGCAGAATCACATGGTATTATTTCATTTAGCAGAATGCTTAGGTCCACCTGTGTTGTTGGACTTCCTTCCTAGGGCTGAATAATTCTTTACTTATTAAGATTTATTTATTATTACTTGTGTGTACATTTGTATGCACACGTGCTTATAGAGGCCAAAGAGAGAGATGGATCCCTAGCAGCTGTAATTATAGGCAGTTATGAGCCACCAAACTGTTGAGAACTGACTGTTGGCTGCTGGGAACTGAACCTAGGTCCTCTGGAATAGCAGTGTGTCCTCTTAACCACCAAACCATCCCTTCAGCTCTGTGGGATGAGTAATTTTGTCTCATATGCATTTTGCTAACGCCTCAGCCTTGGTCTACTTTCATATTTTGGTTGCTGTGGATAGTGCTGTTGTAAATGTGGCTATGTAAATGTCTCTTCTAGATGCTTCTTTGTCTTTTGGGAGTAGAATTGCTGGATTATATGCTAATTTCATTTTGTAAAGGAACTGAGAGACTGTTTGCACAGCACCCACACTATTTTACATTTCCATCAACAGTACATAAAGGATCTAATTTTTCACATCTTCACCAGTGTCTCACTGGGTATATGTGTGCACATCATGACTCATGGAGGTGAGACAACAACTTTAGGAGTTGGTTCTCTTACATTTTTTTAAAAGGACTTATTTTTAACTATGTATCTGTCTGCACGTGGGTATGTACACATCAGCGCAGAGGCATCAGGCTCCTTGGAGTTACAGATAGTTGTGAGCTGCTTGGTATGGATGCTGGGAACTGAGTTTGGGGCTTCTGGAAGAGCAGCACTGCTCTTGAACACGGAGCTGATTCTAGCTCCTCCCATCTATGTGGGCTCAGGTTGTTAGGCTGTGAGGCATTTTGCCCACCCATGCAGCCTCCCTTTTTTTGAGACAAGGTTTTGCTCTGTAGCCTACACTGGACTTGAGATCCTCTCCCTCTTCCCAAGTGCTGGGATTATAGGTGTGCACCACCATGCTAGTATGCAGGTGTGCTTGCTTTTGGTTTCATCACAGGTGTAGGGTATGTCCTGCGGTCTTGATCTTCATTTTCCTAGTGATGAAGTGAGGCATCTTTTCATTGCTCATCTGCACAGGGGCAAAGTCCACTTTTCTTGTTGCCTTTTTCCCCCTGGGAGGCAGTGTTGGGATTGAACCCTGAGCCTGTGTCTAGGCCTCTAGTTCCCACTCTGAGGTGTGTGCTATTGACTGCACTAAGACTTGCCAAGTGTTCACTTTTGATTGTTTTGGACTTCTCTATTGTGTTCTCCTACTTTGTTCCTGTTTATGCCTTCTTGTTGTCTTTCTTCATAAACATTTAGAGTTTTCCTTGCCTTTCTGTTGTAAATAAATGCATTTAAAGCTGCAGGTTTCTCTCTGAGCAAGATGTAGCTGGAAAGTACACATAGGAAAGACACATCATATTGGGCCTGTCTCTGCATTTTCCATAGATGGCGTGGGGTTTGTTTTTGCCTGGCTTGGCTGTTTGCTGTCCACTTCTTTCCCTGTCTAGTTCTTTCCTGACTCTGCTATTTGTGGCAGGGCTATCCACAACCTGAGTCCAGGCTAGTCTCATCAGGATGAGCTTTCTAGAATGTGCTCACTTATGGCTGAAGGTATACACAGGTACACTTTTATGGAGGGAGCAATCCTGAGTCCCTACAATAAAAAGTAACAAGCTGCTGAGCATGGTAGTGCAGGCCTTTAATCCTAGCACTTGGGAGATAGAGGTAGGTGGATCTCTGTGAGTTCAAAGCTAGTCTGGTCAAAGCTAGGCTGGGACCATATTGAATTAGGAGGTAGAGACTGTAAGTAGAACAAGTGCTGTCTGGCTCAGCATACTCAGCCTGGCTCAGGCTAGGAGCTTTGGGGTGTGGGTCAGAATGTTTATTTTCCAGCCCATGAAAAGAAGACTGATGCCTTCTTCAGGTGTCAGTGTCTAGTAGTACTAAGGGATGGTTGCTGTGTCTGTTGCTTGGAAGCAGCCTTGGTCTTCTGTGCCTCAGGGCACCGTAGACCTTCCTTGTGCTAGCAGCATTTGGATGTGTCTGTCTCTGAAGGGGGTGCATAGTCCCTTTCAGTGTGAGCCTATGTGACCATGCCAGCTTCTCTTTGTGGGAGACAGAAAGCAGGATTGGATATACCACACACCTGAAAACTATTGTTCTCACAGGCATGGCCCAGGGAGCCAGGGTGACAGTGTGACTTTTCTTTTTTCTTTTTTGGTTCTCTCCTCTCTCTCTCTTTCTCTCTCTCTCTCTCTCTCTCTCTCTCTCTCTCCCTTTCCCTCCCTCCCTCCCTCCCTCCCTCCTCCTCCTGCTCCTCCTCTTCTCCTCTTCTTCCTCTCTCTCTCTCTCTCTCTCTCTCTCTCTCTCTTTCCCTTCCTCCTCCCTCCTCCTCCTCCTCTTGCTCCTCTTCCTCCTTCTCTTCTTCCCCCCCCCGCCCCCTCTCTTTCTTTCTGTTTTTTCGAGACAGGGTTTCTCTGTGTAGCCCTGGCTGTCCTGGAACTCACTCTGTAGACCAGGCTGGCCTCGAACTCAGAAATCCGCCTGCCTCTGCCTCCCAAATGCTGGGATTAAAGGAGTGTGCCACCACCACCTGGCCAGTGTGATTTTTCTGTAGGTCCCTGTGTCTTCTGAGTCAGCTACTTACTCACCTGTTTTACAGATTGTGACGTCTGCATCAACAGATCTTCAGGATTATACTTACTACTTTGTCCCAGCTCCTTGGCTGTCAGTCAAACTCCTTAGACTTCTGCAATGCTACCCACCCCCAGGTAATGTTCCCTGCAATCCTTCTAGGTCTTCTTGTAGCACCGCCCACAAGTGACATTCCCACACCTGCTTCCTCGGTGCTCCCTGCAGCACCTACTCCATGGTCACAGATTCAGTTCACCTGAGATTCTTCACAGGGGAGAATTTATTTCTGTAGTTGGTTAAAGTCTTTGTTTATTTGGTTTAAAAGTTTATTAAGAGGTGTTTCAGAGAGAGGTCAAGTTAGTGAACTGCAGGCATGGCGGACTCAAGGACTTGCGTTCAATCTAAAGCACCAGCATGGAAACCCAGGCATTTTCTAGTACAGAGAGGCAGATACGGAGGGTCTAATGTGAGCTACTACAAGTCTCATGTCCCAGTCAGAAATGCTGTCTCAAAAATGTGGGTGTGGGTGACTCCTGGGGAATGGCACCCGAGGCTAACCTCTGTCCCCTCACACATGCACACATATCCACACGCAGCTACTTGTCACACACACAGTTCATTGAGAGTCTTGGTTCTGGTCTCTCCTCCTCCTCCTCTTTTAAAATAAATTTATTTGTTTATTATTATAGTTTCTTGTTATATAGCCTAGACTGTCCTGGAATTCACTATAATCCTCCTGCCTCAACCTCCCAAGTGCTGGGATATCAGGATCCCCCCACTGTAACTGTTCTGTTTTAATAGCTTTCCCCCTTACTGTGCGTGCATGTGCTGTGGGTGCTGTGCCGCAGCGTGCGTGTGGAAGGCTGAGGGCAGCCTGTGGGAGGCAGTTCTTCCTTCCATATGCAGTGTCTGAGGATTGAACTCAGGTCATTACACTTGATGGCAAATGCCTTTATCCACTGAGCTGTCTCACTGGCCCTTTTTGTTTTTAATGAGGCAGGGTCTTATGTAACTTAGTCTGGCCTTGAACTTACTCTATAGTAACTCCTAATCCTCCTGCCTCTGCCTTCTAAGTGCTTTCATACAGGTGTGTACCACCATGGCTGCCTTTAGGTTTTTTGCTCATTGTCTTTTCCTTCTGCTTTGAACCAAATTAAAAATTTTCTTTCTCTGTATATTGCTTTATATTTTCTGTTTCTGGGGGTGATAGCAGAGCAAAGCCTCCTTGTCTCTGAAGCTCCTTAGAGGTTTTGTCCGGTAATTCTTGGATTTTATGACTAACACATTCTGTCTCAGTGGAAGTACTTTGTGCCATCTGAATTAGAAGCAGGTGTAGTTACCACAGTGCTCCATCCCCACCTCGTGTTTATGACACTGGAACAGGAAGCTGTCCTGTGACAATTTACAAATGCTCCCAGTCATATCTGCAGCTGGGAACAATTGTCACAGGCACCCATAGGACAAGCAGTGTGTTGGAAGCCTCCTGCCCAGGTGTGGGTGGGGTTGGTGGGATGAGTGCCCAGGAGCCCAGCCAACAGTTGTGTCTTGCCCAGAAGACCCTGCGGTGCGTGGCCGCCTCACTGAGTGCTTGGAGACCATCCTGAACAAGGCCCAGGAGCCACCCAAGTCCAAGAAGGTCCAGCATTCAAATGCCAAGAACGCTGTGCTGTTTGAGGCCATCAGCCTGATCATCCACCATGACAGGTGAGCCCTGTTAGCAGCACATCCCCCTCAGAGACAGCAGGTGGAGGCTGGCACTTGGTGTCTGTTGTTTGTGCAGATGCTGACAGGTGCCTCTCCTCGAGTCTTGGTCTGTGCTCCTCTTGCATCTTGAGCTCATGTGCACTCGCTGGCCCCAGGACATTACCAATAGATACTTTTATAGCTATGGCATGTTCCTAGAGCTGCCTTTTGCTTCTGAGTATTACAAGAAGCTTCTCTGAAAGGAAGAGACACCCATGTGACTTTTGCTGCTCAGGGAGGCAATGCTCCAGTATTCTGGGGTCTCCTGGGGCAGTGGTAGTGATGACTCCTAGCTTCCAGACAGGGTCATGGTCAGGTCACAGGCAGTGGTTGTTGTACACGGTGCAGGCATCTTGCTTCTGCTTTTTTATGCTCAGTCCTGGTTGTGTGCCCTTTTGTATGCCGGTGGCACTGTTCTCTGGGTCTCTGCAAGAGGCATGAGGCTCAGGAGCAGGGCTTAGCCGACAGAGCTCTAGCCTGTTTGGAACCAGCTGTTTTTGCTCCATCATTTAGATAAATGTTGCTGTGACAAAAAGCAGTCTGCCAAACTGGAGCAGGGTTGAAAATGAGCTGGTAAAAAACAAAACTTGCAATGTGAGGGAGAGCATAGTAAGAAACATATGTAAGAAGGAATTTTGACGGTTTAGCCCCTGTTCTGAATTCATAGCCCTCATCACTCACTGTCTGCCTTAGCCTGGTCCAGTTTCCTGCACAGCCTTGCTGCAGGTTGGCTGCTGTCCAGTTCACTTTCCTGGATACAACAAAAGGAAGTGAAGCCTTGGCCTACCAGAGCTCTCCAGAGTCCACTCTGGAGTAGAGGAGAGCCTGCCAATTCATTAGAAAGTCACCCCTTCCTCACTGCAGCTCCTCCTCACTGCGCCTCTCTTTACAGCACCCTGTCCTCTGTCACTTCTCACTGCACTTCTTATTCTCCTGGCTCCTCACCGAGCGTCCCCACTGAGCATCCCTACCATATGCAGCATAACCAAGGTTTCCTTCCTGGACCTGCCTTACTGCACCTGTTCTTAAGTACCACCTCCCCCAGCACCTCCCACTGTGCTTCTCACCCACCTCTCCTCACTGTGTCCGTCCTCACTGTGTCCTCTTTTGTAGCTCACAACCCGCCCTGACTATTTCCCTCCTTACCATGTCCTCTACTCTTGCAGTGAGCCAAACTTGCTTGTCCGCGCCTGCAACCAACTGGGCCAGTTCCTGCAGCACCGGGAGACGAACCTACGCTACCTGGCTCTGGAGAGCATGTGCACACTGGCCAGCTCTGAGTTCTCTCATGAGGCTGTCAAGACCCACATTGAGACTGTCATCAATGCCTTGAAGGTGTGCTCCTTGTTGGTCATGTGGAGGGCAGAAGACTAGAAGGAAGATGAGTCCCTTCAAGCTGTTTGGATTCTAGAGTGTTTGCCTAACTCCTGTCACTTGCTGGCATTTGGGGTGAAAGCAGCAGTTGGGCCAGAAAGCTGTCCATCTTCCTGCAGTGCAGCCCTGCTGTTTTCAAAGACAGCACCTGGGAACAGAGCTCCAGCCAAGCAAGACCTTTAGCTCAGTGTCTGAGTGAATGACAACTGAGTACATTCCCGTCTCATGGAATGATTCCATGTGACACCTGCTTGGAGTCCACATAGTGTAGATCAGTAAACAGAAATAGTTTTCTTTGATAGAAAGATGAAATATTTTGTTTTTATCTCCAGGACCTTTTACAAAACAAAATTCTTTGTCAAGGATTTTAGATTCTTTTTGTTTTTGTTTTTGTTTTTTTGTTTGTTTGTTTTCGAGACAGGGTTTCTATGTGTAGCCCTGGCTGTCCTGTAACTCACTCTGTAGACCAGGCTGGCCTTGAATTCAGAAATCCACCTGCCTCTGCCTCCCAAGTGCTGGGATTAAAGGTGTGCACCACCACTGCCCAGCTTAGATTCTTTTAAGGATTAGAATTCCAGTACCTAGCTGAGGTTACCTGATCTCTTACCTTCTCCTGAGTGTGAGAGTGACCTTGGTAGTTTGTTCCTCTGGCGTGGCACACACTGTCTACTGTGCCTGCATGTTAGCTTACATGTTACAAGTTAGCTCACTAGTGAACCATACATGTAAGCCCCTTCATCTTGGTGAGTCTTACACTGTAGTGAAGCAGGTCTGGCCCTTACCTGGATTTCTGTGTAAATCAAGAGGCGTTTTGGTGTCTGTCTTGAACACAAGGCTGCATTCTCCTAGTCCTGGTTGGGTGTCTGCTCCAGTCGTTCTCTTCCATCACAAAGACAACTTTCACCTCAAGCTTCTCTAACCTTCGTTAGGTGCCCTCTGTCCTGCCCTGGGCCATCCTGCACTGTTCACTGCAGGGGGCTACAGACAGCTGCACCATGCTTCTCAAGCACTGTGTGTGGGGTCTCTCTCCTATGCCACCTGGAAAGGGGCTCAAGAACCTACCTTGGAATCAGCTCCCAGGCAACACGGAAGGTGCTGGTCTGTGCCCACACAATGAGAGGCCTTAGTGACCTGCTCAGTAGGCCTGAGTGTGATCCTCAGAAGAGCTGGTTAGGGAGGAGGGAGAGTGAACAGACAGAGCTAGAACTGGATCACTCTAATTGGACTAAGTATGAGGGGGCAGGGCTACATGTTGTGTGTGGGTTCCAAGTGTCCTAAGCGGTTGGGTCTCATATATAGATAGTAAGGGGGCCCAGTAAAGAGTTTGGGGATAGGGCAGCACCCTGCCTGATGGGGGCAGTGCTGTGGGGTGTCCCAAGAGAGCTCCTATGGAACAAATAGATGCTAGACTCCTGGACTCATATATAGCAGTGACTAGCCACTGTCCACCAACCTGTGCTTTGTAGAAGTGGCTCTGACTCTGTCTTTTTTCTCAGACGGAACGAGACGTGAGTGTGAGGCAGCGGGCAGTGGACCTGCTCTACGCCATGTGTGACCGAAGCAATGCCCAGCAGATTGTGGCTGAGATGCTGAGCTACCTAGAAACGGCTGACTACTCCATCCGAGAGGAAATTGTGAGTCCTGCACCCTAAGGGGCTGTCTAAGCTGCTCCCTACTATGGACATGAATTCTAGTAGATGGTTGTTGGGTGGTTTTCAGTGCCTGACAGGCTTGCATGAGTGTCTGTGAGACACTAGATAAAAGATTCCTTGGCATCAGCGTCCTTGTCTAGCCTTCCAGTGTAGACATCTGGCAGTGTAGGGTGTGGTCATCTGTGCCAGGCAATGAGCTAATATTTATTCTCCAAGATATTCTTATAGTTTGAACATGTAGGTGCTGCTGGTTAGGTTTTCTTGGCATCTGGCATATTAGAGGTTAATGTTTAAGCTGTCATCAGCTCTATGCAGCATTGGTTTCCAGTGGACTCTGGTCAGTCAGAGGGTCATGCACACCTAACCATTGTTGTAGTCCTGCATATTGCTTGCATGAAACTAACTACTGTGTCTTAGAGAAGAAACAGGTAGGTGCATGACCACAGCAAAGGCTCTGGCTTGCCTCACTTGGTATAACACTGGTCTCTCCATGGTGTCTCTGGACCTAGAGTGACAGTAGATAGGGGATAAGAGTGGGGCAGCAGCTGGTACTGTGGGCATAGCCTCTCTGTGTAACTCCTGGAGCACGGTGCAATTGGAGACTTCCTTAAGAACTAGTAGAAAGAGGAGGCAGTGTGGGCACTGGCTGGATTGCCTCACAGGGCCCTGGGGCAAGGTCTGACGAGGAAGGGCTAAGTAGTCTATGCACTCACACCTGAGTTGTTTCATGACCATGCCATGCTCCAGGAAGCAGGAAATAATGAGATGTCAAGAAGGCTTTTTGGAAGTGGTAACTGGTGAGCTATTGACTAGGAAATGAGGTGCTAGAAGGAGGGGCACATGGGATTGAAGCTGCTGCCTCACTTCCGGCAGGTGTTGCTGCAGGCAGTGTGCAACGCGTTGGCTACTCAATGAAATCCTTGAGTTTTTTGTTTTGTTGTTCTATTCTATTTGGGTGCTCGTGTATGTCTTCTGGCATGTGTGTGGAGGTCAGGGTTGTAATTTTTTTTTCTACATGGGTTCTGGGGACTAAACTCAGGCCATCAGATGAGACAGCAACACTGTCCACTGCTGAACCATTTTACGTTTTCTTTGAGATGATTCTAAAAGATTACAGTTTTAGAGTTTCTTGAACCAAGATTGGGTAGACTGTGAGCTTTGGGCCTCTGTGGGCAAGCATTGCTCTGACATATTACATGTGACAATAGCAGGGGAACAAGTGGTGGAGCAGACTGCTCACCCTGTATCCAAAGTCCCACATCCCCCCTTCAGTAACAGCAGGCCCCCCCACCGATCCCCCTCCTTCAAAGTTTTACCTCCACCTACTGTGCTGCTCTGGAGTCCAAGCCTCTAACACTTGGAATGTTGGAGAACAATCAAGATTCGGCCAGGTAGGCAGAGTGGGCAGAGGGCCGTTGTGTGTAGGGAAGGGCTGGCCTTGTTTGAGATGTGGCTGGGCATGTAGCTTGCAGCTTTGGCCAGGCTCTCAGTCACCCTCATTGGATCGCTCTTGGTGTTCTCAGCAGAGGTACGGTGGCATCTGTCAGTACAGTTGTGTTGGTTTGCCTTCTAGCCCCTTTTTTTCTTTTCTATTGAAAACAACTTTTTACCCCACATGATATAATTCCTCCTGTTCCTCCCAGGCCCTTCCCACCTCCCTACTTACCCAACTGTGTTCGGTTTCTCTCTTTCCACCTTTTTATTTTTGAGATTATAGTTACATTTTTTCCTTTCCTTTTCTCCTTCTCAGCCTGCCCATATACCCCTCCCCATCCTTCAAATTAACAGCTTCCTTTTTATTAATAGCTATTGCATTTATATGTGTATATAAATGTAGATATATTCTAAATATATACACATTCTAAATAAATCTTGTTAAGTCCGTATAATGTTGCTTGTATGTTTTCAGGGCTGTCCCTCAGCACTGAGCAGCAGATTGGTGTGCTCCTCCTGGGGAGGACCACCTCGCCCACTCCCAGCTCCTGCCAGGGAAGACTGCCTCCCTCACTTCCAGTTTTCCTCAGTTGCGTGTAGTTCTTTGTGTAGGGTTGAGGCCTTGTGGGCTTTTTCTTGTCCACATTGGCATGTCTTTAGTGCTGTCATTGTTCAGCTCACACTTTGGCAGTCGTGGTGGTGAGACGTGATGGTTGCAGCTTCTGACATCACTAGGAGACACACAGCAGACTCCTGACAGTCTGCTCTTATGATCTTATCTTTTCTGTCCTGTGGTGCACTCTGAGTCAGCAGGGGTGAAGCTTCTAGTTAGGCATCAGTCTGACTTCTCTGTGTTTGAGGAGATATGTGAGTGTTGTCTTCAGCAGTAGACCCTTTCCATCAGTTGTAGAGAGCAACCAGTAGATGTTTGGAGACTTCCTTTTGGCCAACAGCTCAACAAGATGTAACCCATTTCTGGCACTTGGTGGCACAAGATGTCTCGTTGGAACACTGTTCCTCTGTTATTTCATTTAGATTCCTTTTATATGTATATATTTTCGGAGGTGTCTACAATTAAATTTCAATATGCTTTTTCAAATGGCCTTTGGTGTTAGTTGTCCCTCCCCATATCCTCCTGTAGCCTTCCTTCCATCCTTACCTTGTTTAACCCTACTATTTGTTTCCTCTTTATCTCTTCATAACACTATATTCTTTTTTTTACTGTTTACTTTTTTATTTACATTTAAAATATTATCCCCCTTACCAGTTTCCCCTCCACAAACCCTCTATCCCTTCCCCTTCCCCTGCCTCCATGAGGGTGCTCTACCTCCAGCCCAACCACTCCTGCCTCAGCGCCCTAGCATTCTCCTACCCTGGGTCTTCCAGCCTCCACAGGACCAAGGGGCTCCCCTCCCAGTGATGCCCAATAAGGCAGTTCTCTGTTACATATGCAGTTGGACCCATGGGTTCTCCCCGCTCCCCCATGTGTACTCTTTGGTTAGTGGTTTAGTCCCTGGGAGCTTTGCGGGGCTGGGGGGAGGGGGGAGATCTGGTTGGTTGCTATTGTTGTTCGTCCTATGGGGTTGCAAACTCCTTCAGCTCCGTCAATCCTTGCCCTAACTTCTCCATTGGGGTCCCCACACTCAGTCTGATGGTTGACAGTGTGCATCTGCATCTGTATTGGTCAGGCCCTGGCAGAGCCTCTTGGGACAGTCATGCTAGGCTCCTGTCAGCAATCGATTCTTGGCTTGTGTCAGCAATAGTGTCTGGATTTGGTGTCTGCAGATAGGATGTATCCCTAGGTGGGGCAGTCTCTGGAATGGCCTTTCCTTTAGTCTCTACTTCACTCTTTGTCCCTGTATTTTCCTTTGACATGAGGAATTCAGGATTGATATTTTTGAGGTGGGTGGGTGGCCCCATCCTTCAACTAGGGGCTGTGCCTATCCACTGGATATGGTCTCAACAGGTTCTATCTCCCCTTTGTTGGGTATTTCTGCTAATGTCCTCCTTGTTGGGTCCTGGGAACCTCTTGGGTCCCTGGCATCTGGGACTTCTACTCCCAGGGCCCCGTTCCCATAATGCTATATTCTATCTCCCCTTCCTTGGGAAATCCTATCTTCCCCCTAGTCCTTTTGGTATGACTAGGTACTAAACCTCTGTCATTATTTGGATTGAGCATGCATATTGCATACTGAAGGCTTAAAAACTAACATCAGCATATAAGTGAAAGCATGGATGTCTTTTGGGGTTTTGGTTGCTTTACTCAGGGTGATTTTTTTTTTTCTTCTAGCTCCATCCATCTACCTGTGAATTCATAATTTTATTTTTCTTACCAGCTGAATAATACTCCATTGTGTAATATAAATGTACCATCTTTTCTTTTCTTTTTTTTTTTTTTGTACCATCTTTTCTTTATCCATCCATCTGGACATCTAGGTTGTTTCCAATTCCTGGCTATTATGAATAGAGTAGCAGTGAACTTGAATGTATTTTTAGTAGTAGGACATAGAATCCTTTGGCTATATCCTTAGGAGCAGTATAGCTGGATCTTTTGTTTTGTTTTGTTTTGTTTGAGATACACCTTCTCTATATAGCTCCAGCTGTCCTGAAACTTGATGTAAACCAGGCTGTCCTCAAACTCACAGAGACTGAGTGCCTCCTGAGAGCTGGAATTCAAGGGTTACACCACCATGCCTGGCTTGCATAACTGGATTTTGAGGTAGAACTATTTATTTATAGTTTCTTGAGGTTCTGAGGAACTGCCACATGATTTCCTTAGTGGCAGTATAAGTTTGTACCTCATCAGCCATGAATAAATACTCCCCTGTCCCTGAATCCTTGCCAGCCTGAGCTGTCATTTGTTTTATTGATCTTGGATATTCTGACTGGGATAGATGAAATCTCAAAGTATTTCTAATTTGTGTTTCCTGGATGACTCAAGATATTTCTTCAAGTATTTCTCAACCATTTGTGTTTCATTTTTTGAGAACTTTTTTGGTTCCTGTTTTTAAATTGGATTTTTTGTTTTTTATAATGTTTTTGTTGTTGTTTCTATATTTTAGATATACGCTATCCCAGGCTCACTTTGCTGGAGTGATTGATGGTGCCCTTGACATAGAGAAGCTTTTAAGCGTCAAGAGGCCCTGCTTATTAATTATTATTGCTTTTAGTGCCCATGCATTGAATTGGGAGCTTGCCTACAGTTTGAGAGGATTAGTCCCTGAGCGTCATGGGGGAGAGTGTGGTGGCAGGCAGGTATGGCCACTGGTGCAGTTACTGAGAGCTCACATGACCTGCAGGTTGTGGGCAGACTGGGCCTGGCATGGGCTTTTAAAACTTCAAAGCCCATCAGCAGTGATGCCCCTCCTCTAACAAGGCCACACCCACTCCAAGACTTTCCCAAGCAGTTTAACTGGAGACCAAACATTCAAACATAAGAGTTTATGGGGACCATACATAAGCTCATTCAAACCACCGTACTCTAGAAGTGTCATGGAGTCAGGGAGGTAAGGAGATGCAGGGTTGGGATGTGGTTGATCTCAGCAGATTGTCTTGAGTGTTAGCATCTTGTTTCAAGTGCAGCTGTTTTGCTCAGTTGCATTGTTCTTGTGTCCCTCAAGCTTTTCTCTCCTGAGTCTGCTTTTCTCCACTCTCTGGGCTGTGGCCTCTGAAGATCTGAAAGCTTCCTGGCCACCCTAAGCTTTAGGTCCTTCTGCAGCCTGGCATAGACTTGTGTCCTGGGTAGCATCTGCCTGAAGGCCCTGTCTCCCCCACAGGTGCTAAAAGTGGCTATCCTGGCTGAGAAGTATGCAGTGGACTACACTTGGTATGTGGACACCATCCTCAACCTCATCCGAATTGCAGGGGACTATGTGAGCGAAGAGGTGTGGTACCGTGTCATCCAGATTGTCATCAATCGTGATGATGTGCAAGGTTATGCTGCCAAGACGGTGTTTGAGGTACGGTGGGGAAGGTTGGGTACTCTCACTGGAGACAGAGTGCCTTGAAGGAACAGAGATGGGTCTCGGGCATGGTTATTGCTCCCATCTGCAGTTCTGTCCTTTTTGCACTAAAGCCCCCCACCAAGCTGCAGGTTCCTCTCAGCTTAATCTCCAAAACCATATTAGGACTGAGGCAATTGGGCTGTTGAGTGGCCTACTAGCTGTCCTGTGCATAAGGGAAATCATGTCTGCTTTATCTCAGGGGTCTCTAGGGACAGCCATGTACCTTGCTGCTGGGCCCCTTTGCTGTTGGCTCTGCAGCAAGCTGTAGGAAGCCAGGGTCTGCCAAGGCTTTAGGGGAGGCTCTCAATGACATAAAATACACCTTGCAAGGAAGGGCCCAGCTGCCTTTGCTCTGTCTTCACTTTGTGTCAGCTGGCTTTTCTGTGTCCTAGCTCCTGATCCTGATGTTCCCTCTTTCACAGGCATTGCAGGCTCCAGCATGTCATGAGAACTTGGTCAAAGTGGGCGGCTATATCCTGGGGGAGTTTGGAAACTTGATAGCTGGGGACCCACGATCCAGGTAAAAGACCCCAGGGAACCAGGGGTATGTACTGCACTGGACTGCCCCACTCCCTACACTGCTTTGACAGCCTGAGGGAGGAGGAGTCCCCTACACTGGGAGCTGGCATTGCGTCCCCCTCAAGGAGGCTCTGCTTTACATATGGTCCCCATGAGAGGTGCAGGCTGAGCACGAGGCAGCACGTGGGACAGATGAGATAGTGTGACTCCCCATCTGTGCTCTCTGCCCCTCTTAAGCCCTCTGATCCAGTTCAACCTGCTCCACTCCAAGTTCCACTTGTGCAGCGTCCCCACTCGGGCACTCCTGCTGTCCACCTACATCAAGTTCGTGAACCTCTTTCCAGAGGTAAAGGCTACCATTCAGGACGTGCTGCGCAGTGACAGCCAACTGAAGAATGCAGACGTGGAGCTGCAGCAGCGGGCTGTGGAGTACCTGCGGCTGAGTACTGTGGCCAGCACTGACATCCTGGTGCGGGCTCCTGGCTGGGCGGTTTGCTTGCTGGGCCGCTGGGCTGGGGCTGGCTGTCAGGATGGCCACACCAACCTCTAATCCTTCCAACAGGCAACTGTCCTGGAAGAAATGCCACCCTTCCCTGAGCGCGAGTCCTCCATCTTGGCCAAGCTAAAGAAGAAGAAGGGCCCAAGCACAGTGACTGACCTGGAGGAGACCAAGCGTGAGCGAAGCATCGATGTGAATGGAGGCCCTGAACCCGTTCCAGCCAGCACCAGTGCTGCGGTGGGTCCCTGCCACTGCATACCTGGAGCCCATCAAGGCCCCATATCCCCAGGGTTGAGATTAGCAGGATGCCTGTGGGAAAGCTGTTGTTTAGGTATTGAGAGCCTAGTGGAGTCCAGCCCTGAGCATGTGGTCAGGTGTGCCCCTGAGCCTGGGATCTCCAGGACAGCCTATTCTATGAGACCAGGTTATGGCTTCTTGGGACAAGGCCAACATCTGTGGTTCTCTGTGGTAACTTATTTTTAGACTGAGACTACACACATTTTTTCTGTAAGAGGTCTGATGTGTTCCCCATCGATTTAGAACAGCTTGCCCTTTGCCTCTTGGAGGTTTCCTGTACTGATTGAAATGGAACAAACTTCCGTTTTATGTGGCAAAATGAGAATATTTCTGTGGATGGTAATATACAACATCTGATATTCGTTGGTGGGAAATGCCACTTGGAGAGCTTCATTACTGTCTTTCTCCAACTAAAGTAGAACTAGGAATGTGGTCTTGTGACCACCTTGGCCCCAGGCCACTTAGATGTGGTTCATCAGATGTGGTTCTAGGCTTTTCCGGTGGTTCTTCTCTGGCCAGCCTCTGTGGCCCTGTCCTATTGGGGATACTACCTGAGAAAGGACCTCTGTGTTGTTGCCTATGGTGGCCCTTCTGAAAGAGTTATGTAGCCACATGAGAGGGCCCAGGAGCTCATGTTGTCCCTAGCATCCCTTTCCTTCTTTCTGTTGTCCAGCAGCAGCAATTAGGATTGTTGCTGGCCTGAGGCCTACTAGGCTGTCATTCACACTTGTGCCCCTTGCATAACAAAGCCTTTGGGTATGTCATTTATTTAAAGTAATACTCATACACACTGTCACATGCCTGCACGTGCACTTAGAAAAGCACAGCATGTCACAGCCTTTCCACACAGACTTCCACACACCTGCAGCATTCATTGCTGAGGCTCAGTTCAAGGCCTGGTCCTATTGGAAGGAGTTTCTGTAGCTGGGCCAGACCGTCAGTACCTGTGTGCAGGGTGCATGCAGCCACTGAGTATGTGCTACTGTGCTGTATTAGAATGGATTTGGGATCTAGTTTCATAATGTTTGCCTTTGTGAATACCCAGTAGGATGTTTAAAAATCATTCACAGTGACTCTTGAAGGCAGGGTCTCATGTCAACAGCAGCCCTCATTTATAGACTAGCTGGGGAGCTCTGTGGACCACACACAGGTGTGTGTGTCAGCTGTGGCATGGGCACCTTTGGGTAAGTCAGGTCTGAGAGTGAATGTGGAGTGACAAGCTGTGCCCTTGTCCTGTGTGATGTTGTGACTTTAAGGGCTGTTTGTTTGTGACAGGGTTTCTCTTTTATCCCTGGCTGTCCTGGAACTCACTGTATAGACTAGACCTTGAACTGAGAGATCCTCCCCTGTCCCTGCCTTCTGAGTGCTGGGATTAAAGCATGTGCCACCACTACCTGGCTTCAAGGACTCTTTCCTTGTACTTTTGCCTAGATGGAAAGAAGCGTGTGTGCTTGTTTATCTGCCTCCTTTCATAGCCACACTGGACTTAGTCCCGAGCCAGAGATGCATCCGAGCAAGTCACTTGCTTACCTTTGCATCTTCTTATTTTATTTGCTTTTTTGAATCTTAACAGGTTTATTAATTTGTTCTTTGATAATTCCATCCATGTGTATAATACATACAGAGTACTCTCCTTCACCCCTTTACCTCCGTTCCTCCCTTGTACCCAACTTCCTCCTACACACTTCTTCCTTTCATTCCTGTTAACAATCAGCTGTGGATGAGGGAAGGGAGGATTGACAGGGCTCTAAGCCGCACTGATGAACTTTTGGCTCCTGACAGATGCTGGGTGAGGTGGAGTCGTCGTCTTTGTTGTACATCACTGCTGAGCCTACCAGGCTCCACTAGATGACTCCAAATCCAGGGTTAAACAGATGACCCATAATCTCTTAAGCCAAGTCTTCATATTGTAGCCTGATTTACTATGCAGCCCAGGCTAGCCTAGAACTTGCTGTATAGCAGAGGATAACCTATAACTCACTGTTCTCCTGTTTGTACCATGTGCAGACTTTACTCTTTTTGGATAGTTGAAAGTAATGTGCATGCACTTATTTCTTAAGTCATACCTTTTTAGAACTTTGTTTTTTTTTTTTTTTTTTTTCTTTCAAATAGCCATTTGTGGGGAAAATGCAGGTGATTTTTAGTTGTGTAAAATTATGATGTATTATGAATGAATGTCTTCATCTGGACTGGGGGCAGGCTTGCTTTGTAGGTAACCCGCAGCTCTCACTTGCTCTCTGCAGTCTCTGGATTGCCCCCTCTCCGCTCCCAGTACCTGGCCTTGGCGTAGACACAGGGCTCTGTGGGGCTTAGGCATCCAACTGTCCATGCTGATGCTCCCTTTTCTTCTCTTCCAGTCCACACCTTCTCCGTCAGCAGACCTGCTGGGTCTGGGGGCCGTTCCCCCTGCTCCCACAGGGCCCCCTCCCTCCTCTGGCGGTGGGCTACTGGTGGACGTGTTCTCAGACTCAGCTTCTGCAGTTGCACCTCTTGCACCCGGCTCTGAAGACAACTTTGCCAGGTAGCCCAGTTTCTGAGTACTGCCTGGAAGACTGGGTGGGAGCTGTACCTCGTTGTTGTTGTCGTGCTTAATCCCTTGCACCGAATGAATACTCTTAGAGAGGGGCCCAGTGTTCTTGCAGGCAGAGAGCTCGTGGGTGGCTGTGCTTTGTTTGGGAGTTGATAGCACATCTCCTATTTCTTTTCTGTGGGATATTTGGTAAATACTGAGCTTGTTTCTTCTCTCCACTTACCCCCTCCCCCTCCCTTCAGCTCTGTCAGTCTTTTTTGTCTGCCTATGGCATCTGCCATCTTTAAGGAAATCCCCTCAGCTCTGGGTGCTGCTAGCTCTACCTTTTCACCACAGTCTCAGGTGCTTGCTGACTCCATTGTGTCTTCTGCTTACTCACTCCTTGTCCAGCTACTTTCTCTGGTTTCCAATTTTAAAGGTCTGGGATCACTTCTTCCTTGGCTGATTCTGCCAGCTTCCCTGCTGCTCCTTACCCTGCTTTTGTTCTGGTCCATGGGTGGTGTGGGGCTCCTCACTTGTGTCCTCCAGTGGCAGTACATTTCTGCCTGGGGAAAATTAGAGTGCATCATGGGACAGCCTTTGTTTCCTGGAGATGATACCAGCATTCTTGTGATCTTAGAGTGTTTGTTTCCTTGTATTCATTTTGTACATGATCCTTCCTTCCTGTTCAGAAATGTGTGTTTGCAGTGTGTGTTAGGAGCAGGCTGCCTCTGTGGGCTGTGAACAGACTTCTGGTGGCTTCACAAGTGCTGAGCTTGGTGTTTGACAACTGTGGAAAACCCAGCTTCCCAAGCCCTTGTGCAGAGGCAATGTGGGGTCCAGCCAGGTACCCTTTTTGACAGGGTTTGCATCCAGAAATACCTTAGCCTTGTTCTGTTGTCATTTCTCCGCGACAGCCATAGGCCCTGGATCAGCTGCTCCCTGCTGTCCTGTGAAGATTGGGGCTGGGGAATATGAGTGGTGGTCATTTGCAGACAGTCTTCCTCTGTTGGTGTAAACTTCTAATGGATGCTTCCCAGCTCCATGCACCTTTATGTTTTCCTTATCCTAGTCTGCTGGCCTGGTCCTTGACACCTCTTATGGTTCTAGGTCAGTTCTTTATCAGCTGGTGCAGAAATTTGCCTGTCTTGGTTTTGATGTGGCCACACAGGGTTACCACTTGATGCTTACTTGGTGCATTGTGGAAGAACCTGTTGCTTTGGTCAGTGCAGCAGGCATGAGGGAAATTGAATCCTCCATAAGCCTACCATGAGTGTTGTTCACCTATGAGTTCCCTGGGTCAAGGTGCAGTTGAAGTGACCTTTTGGAAACAGCCAGCCATACAAGGATGGCAGGGGCTTCTCTGTCATGTGGATAATAGATTGATACCCAGATCCAGGGGCATAAGCCCCACGACCTCTGCTTAGGCTCCTTGAGTAGCATCCAGGCTGGGCCTGGGTAGAATGCTGGCCAAGGTTTGGGTTGTGGGGGTCCTGTGCCAGTGTTTGGAGCCTCAAGCCAGGCTGTGGCTTTATTGCCCAACCATATCCTTATGAGGTAGCAATCATTCACATGTGTGTTGTTATATGTTCTCAGAACTGTTGGGGAATGGTCTTATACATTGAAGAGACTGTTTTATTTGGGAGATCTCACTGTATCCAGAGCCAGGCAGACAGCTGTTGAGTTTTAACCTGGGTGACTTGGAAGAGCTGGAGGTGTTTGGTGTGTTCACAGGAGACTCTGTCTCCATTACTCGTGTGGGCATTGTGCAGAGTGAGGCCACTGGAACTCCCTCTGCCCTGAGTACGCAGGCACAATGTGATGGTTTTGCTGCAAGGCAGCAGCTCTTACCACCGAGAGTTGACAGCTGTGGAAAAGTTGATTGAGTTGACTGATGTATGATCTAGTGCAGAGGTCATTCACGTTGGTTCCTGAATCTACTCAGGTAGCCATTGAGACCTTTAGTTTTGTTACCACATGTGACAATCTCAGGCACAGAGGAAGTCCATCTTGTGCATACCACCATCCCTAGTCTCCTCAACTCCAGGCCTCCCTGGGTGATAGTCTGTTTCTGAGGGGTCCCTGAGGAGGCTTGCCATAGGCCCCTGGCCCTGGCTCTGGCTCTATGGACTGTGATTAGGTCCCAGAAGCTTTTCTGCTTGGTCTTTCTCTGTGTCCATAGAAGTATTTTAGCCCCAAAATACTTGAAGCCCTTTCTAAAACAGATTCTTCTGCTTTGTGTGGGTGGCTCTGAGTGATGCTTAACTCTCCTTCTCTCCTAGGTTTGTTTGTAAAAATAATGGTGTATTGTTTGAAAACCAGCTGCTTCAAATTGGGCTTAAGTCAGAATTTCGGCAGAATTTAGGTATGTGTTTTATTTTACTTAATGAAAATTTCTGTAGAAATTATTGGAAATGGCCAAGCATGGTACACACATCTGTAATCTCAGCATTTGGAGGCAGAGACAGGAGAATTGTGAGTTTGGGGGCACTTTGTGCCAAATAGCACGTTCTAGGCAAGCCTAGGTTACATAGTGAGACCTCCCCCAACCAAAAAAATTTTTTCTTAAAAAGCTGACATCTCTAGACCTATCACTTGGGAGACTGAGGTAGGTTTGTTATAACTTTCAGGCCAGCCTTGGCAATAGTGTAAGATCTTGTCTCCAAAAAAACCCCCAAAACAAACAAACAAAAAAACAAACCCAAAAAGAGTTAGGAGAAGTCATATAATGAGAAATGTTTGTAATCTATATACTATACTGGCAGCTAATGCGGATGATCAGATGGTGGAGATGGCTAATACTAAGCCATGCACCTGGCATGACTAAATTCTCTATTTTAGGGTATATGTACTTTACCACAATTAAAAAGGGAGAAAGTTTTCTTGAGTGTCAAAAGAAAGCATTTTGCCTACCAAACTTTGGAGTTGCTCATCAGGTGGGCTCGAAGTCTCTGCCAAGGGGGTAGGAGTGTGGAAACTGAGCAATGGCTGCCATGCGGGAGCTGTGGATGCTGAGAAACAGTAGTGTCTCTGGGAGATGCCAGGCTGATGTGAGTGCACCCCAGTGCCTGCTCTGACTACGGCTTTACCCCTGCCATGGTGACTTCACCAGGTTTGGCTAGAGAGGGAAGCTGAACTCTTTTCCAGAACTTTTGGTGTTTGTTTTTCTGAACTCTAAGGGTGTAAGTGTCAGTAGGATCTGGCCAGCTGCTGCAGGGAGTATGTTCTGGTTGGTCACTATAGGAGCATGGTACGTTGGAAGGGCAGTCCTAGCGATTAGTCTCAGCAAGCCTGATGACTCAGGCGGAAGATATGAAGTATGTCTGGGTGCCTTCAGCAGAAGGCAGGCTGGTCCCCAGAAGGCTCCTCAAGACCTGCTTATGCCCCTGTGAACCTCTTGACCTGGTGTCTGTGGTTCTGGTTCTAGTTTGCAGAAATGTAGCTTTCGTCCTTGAGTAACTACAGAAGGAAGAGGCTCTAGGGCAGGTATGAGAGGCAGAAGAGAAGATATCCCCACACCCCCATTTCTGATCTTGCCATATTATTTTTTTATTTGTCTATTTGGCTTTAATTTTGTTTGAAACAGGTTCTTATGTAGCCCAGGCTGTCCTCAAACGTACTGTGTAACTAAGGCTGGCCTTGAACTCCTGATTTTCCTGCTTCTACCTCTCAAGTGATGGGATTACAGATGAATACTACTGTGCCCACCTGCTGTGCTACTTTTAAACTACAAACTTGGTGTGATGGCTCATGTGAATAGTCCTAGCATTTGGGAGGCTGAGATAGGAGGACTGTCATGAGTTTAAGGCTAGTCAGGAAGTTCTGGGCCAGAGTAAGCTACATGACAAAACCAAACAACTGTTTAAACAAACAACAACAACAACAAATAGAAAATGTTCTTTTCAACTTTAGCAATAGTCATAGCTCACAATAAGTACATTCAGCTGAGAAGTGCAGGGATCACTTTGACTGACTGTTCATGGTAAGTGTGGCATAATGTGTATAAACCACCTCTGTTTCCTCCTAGGCCGAATGTTCATATTTTATGGTAACAAGACTTCCACGCAGTTCCTAAACTTCACTCCAACACTAATCTGTGCTGACGACCTTCAAACTAATATCCTTGCTTACTTCTAGGCTCGAAGACAGACAGACAGACAGCGGGCTTAGAGGACATGTGGAGGAGGGATGCATTTGTTAATATGGCAGTGTTTTCCAGTAGCTAGGTCAAAGCATGGGCCTTCCCTTTGACTTGACCTGACGGTGCGTCAGACACCACTCACACATCTGTCACTGTTTGTTTTGTTCTCCTGTGACATCAGTAAGTCCTTTGCCCTGTGAAATCCCCCAAAAGGAGCTGTGGCCAAAGGCAGAGTGATCTTGCGGTAACTAGCTGGTATGGAGCATCTCAAGCCTGCTGGTTCTGTGTGTGTTGGCAGCCTTTGCTCAGACAGAGGATGGATCCATGTGACCCATCGGCAATGGTCTGGAATGTTGGATTCTTTCAGTTGAGGACTGTCAGAGAGGGACGGTTGTCATCTGCTGCATTGTGCAGACAGTGACCATGGATGCATGCCTTGGACCCAGCTCATAGTGTGTAGAGCAATGAGTGTCATCTTTGTAGCAGATCTGTGTTCATTTGGAGACGATCTATTTAAACAGAGCCATTTGGAAACACGCAAGAAACACTGTTTAGGGATGTGTCTTGGTGGTGGAATGCACATCTCCACCTCATAAGCGAGAACCTGCTAATATCTCCAGCAGCCCCTGCTGTACACACAAACTCCCTTTTATGTGTTTCCTTTCCCTGGCCTCCATGGGGTCATGAGCTGTGGGCACAGGGTGCCACACAGAATGCAGTGGGAAGCAGAGGCTGCCCGTGACCAGCCATGGTTGCATGGATGCTAGATGCAAAGGTGCTGTAGAGAGCCTAGAGGTTCCTGTTGAGATGTTGCAGTTTCTGCCTTCCATAAGTTCAGAGCTGCACTCATCTGTAATTCTGTGCCTTTTAGTTAGCAGGCATGGCTTCTGCTGACCACATGTAGTTCAGAGCTTGGTTCTGCAGTGCTAAGTACAGTATGCAGCTAGTGTACAAATTCTGAGGTCTTTTAGGGAAAGGGACTAGCCAGATACCTATAGCTGTGGGTAGTCTGGGCCAGTGGGACCTGTTGAATGATGGAGGGGCAAGCTGGCAGTAGCTCTGGGCCTTGATTTACTTTTGATGTTGGCAAGTTGATGTGTAAGGACCCCTGCTGCCTTCTGTGGTGGGCTGGCTGGACTGGTCCCACTCTCCCTGTCTGCCTGGACTCCTTAATGCACTCACATCTGAACCTGCAGACTAAGCCCGTGGACCCAACTGTGGATGGGGGCGCACAGGTGCAGCAGGTGGTCAACATTGAGTGCATATCTGATTTCACAGAGGCACCTGTCCTCAACATCCAGTTCAGGTGAGTGATGTGTGCCTCTTGTGTCCTTTCCCAACCAATGTGCTTCTCTTCAAAGTTCGTTAGTGCTGTGTCACTGTGCATGTGTACAGAGTAGTGCCAGGCCTGGAATTCTAGACTATAGGAGCAGGTGGACAAGGGAGCTGGTTTCTGTGACCATGGCATGGTGCCCATGGGGTGTGAGTCTCCTGTGTGGTCTGTGGGGCTAGGCTGTTTCTGACCCAGATGATTTTGTGGAGAGAAATGGAAGGGCTTGCCCCTTAACCCCCGATGGAGTCTGAGAGCCAGGCTCTCCATGCTGCCTGTTGAGGCTGACTTAAGAGGACAGCTTAAAGGGGAATGGTGGTAGCTGGTGTGGAGCCAGACTTCTGGGCCATAGTATGTAGCTGCCTTTCCTTTTTTAGTGACCACAGTAGAGTGGATAGGATCATGGTTCCTTCTTGGGGACCTACTAGGTTAATTGATTTGATAGGAGTTCTGCTTGGGCTTGTTCCGGGTCTTCATTTGCCAAAGGAACAGGAATAAAAGGAACTGGTCCACTGACACTTCACACAGAGCAGTGGTTTGGCCCCTTGATAGCCTGTAAATGGAGGGATAGATGGAAGATGTGGCTTAGCCCCTCCAGAAATAATGCTGGTTTGCAGTCTTTGTGGCTGTTATTGGAGTGGGTAGCCACGTAGCCTTTTTCTAAGCCCAGAAGACTCACCAACTGAAACATTCTGGCTCCATGTTTGTCCTCCATAACATGACTCTGTTGTTATAGGTATGGTGGTACCTTCCAGAATGTGTCTGTTAAGCTTCCCATCACTCTCAACAAATTTTTCCAGCCCACAGAAATGGCTTCTCAGGATTTCTTTCAACGTTGGAAGCAGTTGAGCAAGTGAGAGGGGTGAACTATGTGTGGAGGGGGATGGGGATGCTGTCCCTGGATAGGATGCTTTATGGGTTTCAGTGTAGCTTTTAGTACTAACATGCTGTTTTTGTAGTCCACAGCAAGAAGTACAGAATATCTTCAAAGCAAAGCATCCGATGGACACAGAGATCACTAAAGCAAAGGTAAAGGATTGTATGATGATGTCCCTGAGGCCAGTGCTGTGACCATTGAATCTTGACCTGCCTGTTCATTCTGTGTAGATTATTGGATTTGGTTCTGCACTCCTGGAAGAAGTTGATCCGAATCCTGCAAATTTCGTGGGTGCTGGCATAATACATACCAAAACCACCCAGATCGGCTGCTTGTTGCGCCTCGAGCCAAACCTGCAAGCTCAGGTGAGGTCTCCACAGCAGGAGGATGGATATGCTTGTGTTGCTATTCATTTTAGTGCAGCTTATTTATAGAGATGCTCAAGGTACCAAGTGTTGTTGGTCATGGTGACAGTGCAGACATTTAGACATCTCCTGGCCAGCAGTGCTCTTGTCCCTCTCTGGATGTGGTGTCCATTGCTGCTTGCTTCAGCAGTGTTCCTCTAGAGACCCCAGGCTGTGTATTCTGTTCTGAGTATGGATTCTTGTTCTCACAACCCTTGGGCGGTTCGGGGAGTACAGTGGTCAGTTCACAGGGTGGTACAGAGTTAACTTGATGAGAAGCTGCCAAGCTGATTGTGTATGCCTATAATCTCAGTACTCAGGAAGAAAAGGCAGGAAGAGTACCAGTTCAGGGCCAGCCTGGGCTACACAGTTAGACTCTGTCTCAAAATACAACACAAAAGAGCTTTCCAGAGCGGCTGACTGACTCCTACCTCCGTGAACAGCCAGTGCACATGCTGGAAACCAGCTTTTATTAGACGTTTCTATTTTTACTGATGAAATAGTGGTGCTTTGGGAGGGACTGCTGTGAGTGGTGAAGCCCTGGCCACAGAAGTACTGCTAAGTTTACCCTGGGGCGCAGTGCCACTCACCCCGCTGCTGTCTCTCTTTCAGATGTACAGACTCACCTTGCGTACCAGCAAAGACACCGTCTCTCAGAGACTATGTGAATTGCTGTCGGAACAGTTCTAATCCACAGACCAGAAGATCAGGCTCTTTGTTTGTGCGTCTCTCTTGTCTCTTGTTTGTCTTTGTACCACACTGCAGATAAACACCCCTTGTCTGAAACTGCCATTCAAGGCACCTTCAGGCCTACACCCACAGCCAGCCCCTGGGTGTGGAGGGAATGCAGGACACAGTTTGAGAAGGGCTGCAGCAGGCCTGCCCCATCAAAGAAGGGTGCCTGGGCCTGGGACATCAAGGCAGTCCTGTGGTTCAACCTACAAATTAAAGGGAAATTAGAAGTTTGAACGAAAGTGGAAATTTTGTTCAAATTTTATTAAAATGCCACTGGTTCAATCTCAGAATTCAAAAACAGCGCCATGTGCTTTTAGGGTAAACACAGGGCTGTGTGGCCATGCTGGATGGTGACAGCAGTGGCTTAGAGGTCTGTGACCTCATGGGCTGGGCAGTGTCCATGGAGTTTGCTGTAGCACTGCCTGATGGTGCAGAAGTGCTTTTGTTTATAACTGTCGGCAGACTCCATGTCCCACTCAGGGCAGGGTCCTGTGTCTGACAAGCCAATGTTCTTGAAGGGACAGTCTAAACATTTGACCAGTTTTTTTGAGATCTTAGGTTTACAGCATGGTGGACAAAGGGCTTCCTCTTGACTTTGGAAGACATGGAATTCACCCATCTTTTGTTTTTAATGAATGTACTATCCCTATGGTACATTCTGGGGACCTGAAGGCTAAGTGGGTAGGGTGATAATGTAATGACTGAGAGACATGCTTCTCTCCAGAGGGTCTTGGTTGGTGCCCAGTGTTGCATCCTTACTTCTGTGAAGCCCTTGTGATTAGGTGTAAAAGAGAGACCTAAGTGTGGCAGTGGAGTGATAGGCTGGGGCGAGAATGGCAACCCAGGCAGGTGCTACACTAAGGATGCACTGGACTTCCTAGCTCATGGGTCAGTTAACCATTTGTGGGCATTGGACTGTATGCACAGCCCATCAGGGGAAGAGCACATAGGCCACATCAGAAGCTCAGGCTTGGGACCTTGCACTCTGTCTTGAGGTGATGCCCAGGACTGCTATAGACTCGGCTGTACAGGGCTATCTGTACTTACACAGCAGTGTTGATGTCCTGTGCCCACTGGAACACTAGGTGTGGATTTTTTTGCCTCAGCCTCAGGCTGCCAGCCACCATGGTGGGTTTGAGGATTGCAGCAGGGCTTCAGCCTACTCAAGCTCCCGCAGCCCCACTCTGTACAGCCCAGGCAGGTAGTTTCAAAACAGCCAACCTCTGTGTGCTGATTCTTGCATTCCATGAAGCCCTTGGTCTGCCTGTTGTGTTGTGACCCACACCTGCCATGGCACAGGCTTATGTTCCAGATGGATGATCTAGCCATGGCCACAGTGAGCCTCTGACGTTCCCTTGCTCTATAGTGGTCCATTATGTGCAGTCCACGCACTATTGCATGGGCCATGTGGATAACTCAACCTGTGTGGCTGTGGCTTATGTACCATGTGCTGCCCAGTGATGGTGTCTGTATCAGTAATGTCCCAGCACATGGAAGCTGCTGGGGCACAGGCCCACCCTCCGTGAATACCGGGCCTCCATTAGTCCAGTGTGCTTGTTCTCAGAGGAAAAAATAAATAAATGATAGGACAGGAAACTGGAACATGTGTGTGGTTTTTGTGGGGAGTGTCCTGTATAGCCCTGAGTCCATTCGTTGAAGAATTGAGTACAATTTAGAGCCAAGGACCCTGGCATGCTACCTGTCTGTCAGTTGAGGGGTACCTCAGGAAGTGATTGTCCTGACTCTGTCTGTGTGATGCTGGGTTTACCCTAGCTTCGGTCCACACACTGCCCTAAGTGTGTGATTGCAGTACCATGAAATCCTGTACCTGGAGGCTTTGGTCTAAGCACATAGGGCCTATGGGCTCAGGACTTCCTTCTCTGCTCCAGACTGGGACTGCACATGAGAGATGGTCCTTGCCTGGAGAGCCCAGAAGATGGTGAGTTTCACCACAGACTTGGCAAAATCCTGGGTGGGAGCAACTGATAGAGCTGGTAGTCTTTCTGTCCTAGCCTCACCTAAGACACGGGCCTCCATAGTTTCTGGTCTTGGTGGCCTAGCCTGTGTAAGTGTATGTGGTACCATGCTCAAGATTCTGGAAGACTGCAGCAGTATGTACACACCAGGTTCTGCATTGAAAAGAACCAGTTTATTTGGAATCTGCTCATTGTTGGGTGACAGCCTCCTGTCCAGCGAGTACCAATGCCTTTTTTTTTCTTTTTCCCTCCTGTGTCTGGGGAGACCTTTCCTTGTGTCTCTCTGGTGCTTACCTTGCTGCTTGTCCCCCACCCCCACCCCAGGCCTCATAACCCTGCACCTTCCTCTGCTATTCTCCACATCTCCCCAGGTGCCCTGCCCCAATCTTAGCATCTGCTTCTGAGCTCTGATCTCTTGGGTGATAGCCAGAGGCTGGGAGGTGCTATACAGGTAGACAGGCAGTTCCCAGTGCATCAAGATTGAAGGGATGTCAGTTTATTTCCACCAAAGGCCTGTTTTGCTTGGTCAAGTTGTGCAGGAGATGGTGATGGATGTTCTGCATTGACAGCTGTTTCTCTGTAGCCGCCTCAGGATGAAACATACTCAACGTCTCTTTGAGGCCATGCCCATGGCCAGTAAAGGGATTGCATGTTACAGGTGTTGGGGAGGTATTGTGAATGGCATTTTCTTGTACCCAGAAACCAGATGCTGCTGTTTAGTTGTTGCATTGCAGGGGGCTGCACACACAGTTGCTGAACGCTTGCAGGGTGAGTGTGAGCTGCTGCCCTGGCACGTTGGGATCTGGGCAGGGCAGCGAGACCTGCTTCTTGTAGGTACTAAGTGGCTGACAGCAGCCACAGCGGGTCTCCAGCTGCAGGGTGTCCATATTGAAGCTGCCAAAAAGCAGAGACCAGCAAGGTCAGGATTCCCCCCTGCCCCACAAGGCCAGGCCCTCTGAAGCCAACACCTGCTCATGGGCAAGGCAACTGGCCAGAGTGATTTGCCTAGACCTCTGTCAGTCAGAGCAGGCATGGGAAACATTGATGTGAGGCTTTTGGCCCCAGCAGAAAGGAGGGTGTTTGCCAGCAACTCACCTGACAGAGGAGGCGCAGAAACCCTGGCAACGAGTTAGAGTCACATTTGCCACACAGCCCTGGTAGGTAATCTGGTGCTCTTCTTCCTGCAAGCTGCAGGCCCCTGAGGATGGAGGCCCAAGAGGAGATCTCAGTCACTTCCTAGTCCCCATCTGATTTGTCCTATGTAGCTCCTTATCCTTCCAGTATTCAAAGCCTTCTTAAAGGATCTGGCACTGAGCCAGGCTCAGGTGGATCTGAGTCAGTCCCCATGGTCCCCAGAAAAGGTGTCTTAGGCCTGTTGGATGGAGGATGTCCTAAGGGACAAGGAGAGTATCGAAGGAGAATGTCCACATCCCTCACAAGAGAACATACAGTATCTGAGAAGTGTCGTGCCACCTGGGTTAAGGGGCACAGCAGAGAAGGCCTCTTCCTCTGGGCCTCTGGAAAGGTTTCTGAAGCCATGACACTGGAAACAAATGGTAGTGACTCTTCAGCAGACAGGCTGTACTGTTGACCTTAGGATCTGCCAGTGTGTGCAGGGTGAGATGGTGCACACGTATAATCAGCCTGCCCTCAGGAGGCATATGCAGAAAGACCATGACTCAAGAAGAGCCTGGGTTGATACTGCCCATGTGGAGCTTGGGTAAAGTAAGATGGCCCAACAGGTGAAGGGCTTGCCACCAAACCTAATGACCTCTTCATCTCTAGAATCCACATGGTAGAGAGAACTGGCTCCTGCAAGTTGTACACACAACACATACATTAAGTTAAAAATGATTTGTGAGCCGGGCGGTGGTGGCGCACGCCTTTAATCCCAGCACTTGGGAGGCAGAGGCAGGCGGATTTCTGAGTTCGAGGCCAGCCTGGTCTACAGAGTGAGTTCCAGGACAGCCAGGGCTACACAGAGAAACCCTGTCTCGAAAAATAAAAAAAAAAAAAAAAAAAGAAAAACAAATGAAAATGTACTCTTAAAAAATGATTTGTGAGCCAGACATGGTCATACAAATTTTATCCACTGCGAGGCAGAGGCAGGTGGATTGCTTGTGAGTTCAGTTTCAGGACAAAAACCCTGTCTTGAAAAACAAACAATTACAAAACCAAAATAAAACAAACCAACAAAGGGTTTGTGGGTGACAGACGTGCTCTATGTATTTTCTCTCCTGTGTTCAAGTTTCTTCCTGGCCTGCTTCTCCAAGTGGTTTTGGGGGAGGGTTTGGTGATCTCTTCCTATCCTGTAACACTACTCTCTCCCCTTACTTCTTGAGGCTATTTTCTCAGGAAACAGCCTGAACTTAAAGTGACAAGCTGTAACCACAAACAGGAACTGATTGCTGGCTCTCTGAAGACTTCCTGCATGAGGGAGGCCTAGAGCTTGTGTGGGGAGCCTGGCCCCAAGTTGTGTGCTTGGAGTGGAACATTCAAAGGTGTCCTCAGGGTATATGTTGAATTCCTGTTGCTGTGCAGGGATCACTTTGCTGTAGTGAGCTCTGGTCGGAGTTGGGTAGGAGAGCTTATGGAAACCTTGGGCAACAAGTGTGTATACTAATTTCCAGGCTTTGCCTGGCCTCCATCTCACCCCCAAGCTCCACCCCCACCTCCTTGCATGTCACCTGAGATGAGCTATATGACTGGACTAGGCTATCATTTTCTTCAGAACTTGAGGTAGTCTGAGTGACTAAACTCAAGGGCCCAGCCAGACCTCACACGCTAGCTTTCCAAAGGGCAGGTGTGGAGGGCTCCTTAGAGATGTTAGGACCAAGGGAGATGAAGACTACAGCAGACACATGGGGCATAAGTGAACCCCTTGCAGGAGGCAGTAGAGGGCTAGAGAAATCAAAACGTGCCTAAAGTGTAAGGCGGTTTAAGTCTCTAGTTCAGCCAGACTAGGTGAACAGAGCAGTAATCCTGAGAGGTGAAGACAAAGAAGCTTTCACTTAGGCTTGGAAACACCTAAAAGAAGCCCCAGCACCTGCACAGAGCCACTTGTGGGACCATGGGAGGAAAATACTGCCCAGCAGACTACACAGCGGAAGTGCTGTGTAAAGTCCGGTGGAGTAAGCAGAAACCTGAGTAGGCTAGGGACCAAGAACCCACCCCGTGACACTACTTACCAGGATGAGTGGGTGGCGAGGAGACCAAGGAGTCCGGGCTGGAGAGTGATACTGGGGTAGAAGGTGAGGAACTTCCAGTGGGAGGAGTACTGCTGCTCAGGAAGGCAGAGGTGGGCAGCGGGCTGGTACCAGGAGGCCTAGTGGTGTGGTTGGTGTCTGGGGAACTTGGCAAGTTTGTCATGCCCATGGTTGAAGACTGTAGCCCTGAGGTAGCGACTTGGGTAGTAAAGGAGGTAAAGTGGGAAGTGGTGGACTTGGAGGAGAATGAAGAAAATGTGGGCACGTGAGATGTAGTCTTGGTAGTGGACAGAGGGCCAGTGCTGGAGGTTGGCCTACTCGATGTGGTGGGAGTCATGTGGATGGTGGGGAGAGCAGAGGAAGAAATGGGAGATGTGACAAGAGGGGAGACAGAGGAATTAACCGGAGTAGAGGCAGCAGTTGGAGACACAGAGGCAGATGAGGGAGGTATGCTGTGGGTTTAGTAAACAGTGAAGAATGAGACACAGAGCTGGGCGTGGGTGTGTACTGCAGAGTAGATGCTACAGATCTTGAAGCAGGTGTGAGAGTGGATGTCATGGAAGAAGATGGAAAAGGTGCTGAAGAAGAAAGAAAAGAGACAGTGACACCAGTGCTAGGTGGGAAGGGGCTGGATGATGTCACTGGTGAAGAATGGGGGGCATTCGTGAGAGAAGCCAAAGTGGATGGGAAGCTTGTTGGCAGAGAGAAAGCAGTTGTCAGAGATGAAGAGGAAGGGGCGATGGTGGAGCTGTGGGGAACTGAGGAGGGACTCGAGCCCGAGGGAGAGGTTTTTGCTGTTGTGAATGAAGAAAAAGCTTGGGAAATGACAGTGGTAGTAGAAGGAATGGGTGGAGCTGAGTGGCGGGAACTTGTGACCTCCATTGCAGTTGTTGGAAAAATAGTGCTCAGTAGCATGGATGTAGAAGTTGATGATGTGTGATCCCTGGTGGCAGTGCTAAGTGTCTCAGGAGTTGGTGTCTCAGAGGACGATGAAAAAATTGGGAGTGGTGTAAACAAAGAAGTCTGAGAAGCTGATGACCTTGGGAGGTGGTGGTGGTATGCACAGATGTTCCTAGAGGGAGCCTGAGGTGGGTGAGGTGCTGAACACAGAAAGAGTGAGTGGAGGATGTGGAGTATGGGAACTGCTATGTGTGCCGGAGGAGGTAGTGGACAGAGTAGAACTGGTACTACTTGAAGTTGGTGTAGACTGATGGGCAGTCATGGAGGAAGGCTGTGAAAGGTGGGAAGTAGAGGTTCTCTCTGTGGAGAAAGAGCTTTGAGCTTGCGTGGTGGCACTGGTTGAGTGAGTGACAGGTGTGGGTGTATTTGGAGGCCTTGTTTCTCGGATTGTGGTTTGTAGTATGGTGCTCACTGGCCTAGACATGGAAACTGAGGAGACTGTGTGTGGGCTAGTTGAGGTGATGTGTATCTCAGAAGTTGGTGAGACAGAGGAAGTGGAAAAGGAAGGCATGGATGTGACTAGAGAGGTCTGAGGAGCTGATGGTGTTGGGAAGGTGGTGGAGGACTGCACAGATGTTCTGAAGTTGGGAGCCGTGCTAAGGGTAGAGCTGGAGAAGGCCTCTGTAGGCAAAGAGTGTGTGGTGTGTGGAGTTTGAGCGCTGCTAGGTGTGCCTGAGGTGGAGGGGACCACTGAGGAACCAGTTATACTCACACTGGGCGTAAGTGAGTTGGTAGTAGCTAGAATTGATGTTGTGTGAGTGGGTGTCACTGAGGAAGATTCTGAGAGATGTGGTGTAGAGGTCCTGCCCGTGGAGATTGAGCTTTTGGTTTGTGTGGTGGCACTGGTTGTATAAATGACAGGCATTGAAGTATGAGGTGGCCTTGTACCTTCCAGGGTGGTTGGAAGGACAGTACTCAATGGTTTGGAGGTGGATAGCGAGGATACAGAGTGTGGTCTGGTTGGAGTGTTGGCTTTCTCAGTGTTGTGTCACAGCTGATGTTGAAAACAATGGTGACGTGTGAAGAGTGAGTTGAGAGCTGAATGGTGGGAAGTGCTGGTGGTCTGCATGGTGTTCTGAGGGAAGCCTGGGTGGTGTTGTGGCAGAGACTGGAACAGTGGGTGAAGAGTGTGTGGTGTGTGGAGTCTGAGGCTGCTGGTTGTGCTTGAGGTGGTGTGGATCACTGGAGTACCAGTTACACCCGTGGTGGACTTGGCTGTGATGGTTGTAGGAACTGCTGTGGACTGATGGACTGTCATGGAGGAAGGCTGTGAAAGGTGGGAAGTGAGGTTCTCTCTGTGGAGAAAGAGCTTTGAGCTTGCGTGGTGGCACTGGTTGAGTGAGTGACAGGTGTGGGTGTATTTGGAGGCCTTGTTTCTCGGATGTGGTTTGTAGTATGGTGCTCACTGGCCTAGACATGGAGACTGAGGAGATTGTGTGTGGGCTAGTTGAGGTGATGTGTATCTCAGAAGTTGGTGAGACAGAGGAAGTGGAAAAGGAAGGCATGGATGTGACTAGAGAGGTCTGAGGAGCTGATGGTGTTGGGAAGGTGGTGGTGGACTGCGCAGATGTTCTGAAGTTGGGAGCCGTGCTAAGGGTAGAGCTGGAGAAGGCCTCTGTGGGCAAAGAGTGTGTGGTGTGTGGAGTCTGAGGGCTGCTGGTTGTGCTTGAGGTGGTGTGGATCACCGGAGTACCAGTTACACCCGTGGTGGACTTGGCTGTGATGGTTGTAGGAACTGCTGTGGACTGATGGACTGTCGTGGAGGAAGGCTGTGAAAGGTGGGAAGTAGAGGTTCTCTCTGTGGAGAAAGAGCTTTGAGCTTGCGTGGTGGCACTGGTTGAGTGAGTGACAGGTGTGGGTGTATTTGGAGGCCTTGTTTCTCGGATTGTGGTTTGTAGTATGGTGCTCACTGGCCTAGACATGGAGACTGAGGAGACTGTGTGTGGGCTAGTTGAGGTGATGTGTATCTCAGAAGTTGGTAAGACAGAGGAAGTGGAAAAGGAAGGCATGGATGTGACTAGAGAGGTCTGAGGAGCTGATGGTGTTGGGAAGGTGGTGGTGGACTGTGCAGATGTTCTGAAGTTGGGAGCCGTGCTAAGGGTAGAGCTGGAGAAGGCCTCTGTGGGCAAAGAGTGTGTGGTGTGTGGAGTCTGAGGGCTGCTGGTTGTGCTTGAGGTGGTGTGGATCAGCGGAGTACCAGTTACACCCGTGGTGGACTTGGCTGTGTGAGTTGTAGGAACTGCTGTGGACTGATGGACTGTCATGGAGGAAGGCTGTGAAAGGTGGGAAGTGGAGGTTCTCTCTGTGGAGAAAGAGCTTTGAGCTTGCGTGGTGGCACTGGTTGAGTGAGTGACAGGTGTGGGTGTATTTGGAGGCCTTGTTTCTCGGATTGTGGTTTGTAGTATGGTGCTCACTGGCCTAGACATGGAGACTGAGGAGACTGTGTGTGGGCTAGTTGAGGTGATGTGTATCTCAGAAGTTGATGAGACAGAGGAAGTGGAAAAGGAAGGCATGGAAGTGACTAGAGAGGTCTGAGGAGCTGATGGTGTTGGGAAGGTGGTGGTGGACTGCGCAGATGTTCTGAAGTTGGGAGCCGTGCTAAGGGTAGAGCTGGAGAAGGCCTCTGTGGGCAAAGAGTGTGTGGTGTGTGGAGTCTGAGGGCTGCTGGTTGTGCTTGAGGTGGTGTGGATCCCCGGGGAGTACCAGTTACACCCGTGGTGGACTTGGCTGTGATGGTTGTAGGAACTGCTGTGGACTGATGGACTGTCATGGAGGAAGGCTGTGAAAGGTGGGAAGTGGAGGTTCTCTCTGTGGAGAAAGAGCTTTGAGCTTGCGTGGTGGCACTGGTTGAGTGAGTGACAGGTGTGGGTGTATTTGGAGGCCTTGTTTCTCGGATTGTGGTTTGTAGTATGGTGCTCACTGGCCTAGACATGGAGACTGAGGAGACTGTGTGTGGGCTAGTTGAGGTGATGTGTATCTCAGAAGTTGGTAAGACAGAGGAAGTGGAAAAGGAAGGCATGGATGTGACTAGAGAGGTCTGAGGAGCTGATGGTGTTGGGAAGGTGGTGGTGGACTGACAGATGTTCTGAAGTTGGGAGCCGTGCTAAGGGTAGAGCTGGAGAAGGCCTCTGTGGGCAAAGAGTGTGTGGTGTGTGGAGTCTGAGGGCTGCTGGTTGTGCTTGAGGTGGTGTGGATCAGCGGAGTACCAGTTACACCCGTGGTGGACTTGCCTGTGATGGTTGTAGGAACTGCTGTGGACTGATGGACTGTCATGGAGGAAGGCTGTGAAAGGTGGGAAGTGGAGGTTCTCTCTGTGAGAAAGAGCTTTGAGTTTGCGTGGTGGCACTGGTTGAGTGAGTGACAGGTGTGGGTGTATTTGGAGGCCTTGTTTCTCGGATTGTGGTTTGTAGTATGGGGCTCACTGGCCTAGACGTGGAGACTGAGGAGACTGTGTGTGGGCTAGTTGAGGTGATGTGTATCTCAGAAGTTGGTGAGACAGAGGAAGTGGAAAAGGAAGGCATGGATGTGACTAGAGAGGTCTGAGGAGCTGATGGTGTTGGGAAGGTGGTGGTGGACTGCGCAGATGTTCTGAAGTTGGGAGCCGTGCTAAGGGTAGAGCTGGAGAAGGCCTCTGTGGGCAAAGAGTGTGTGGTGTGTGGAGTCTGAGGGCTGCTGGTTGTGCTTGAGGTGTTGTGAATCACCGGAGTACCAGTTACACCCGTGGTGGACTTGGCTGTGATGGTTGTAGGAACTGCTGTGGACTGATGGACTGTCATGGAGGAAGGCTGTGAAAGGTGGGAAGTGGAGGTTCTCTTGTGGAGAAAGAGCTTTGAGCTTGCGTGGTGGCACTGGTTGAGTGAGTGACAGGTGTGGGTGTATTTGGAGGCCTTGTTTCTCGGATTGTGGTTTGTAGTATGGTGCTCACTGGCCTAGACGTGGGACTGAGGAGACTGTGTGTGGGCTAGTTGAGGTGATGTGTATCTCAGAAGTTGGTGAGACAGAGGAAGTGGAAAAGGAAGGCATGGATGTGACTAGAGAGGTCTGAGGAGCTGATGGTGTTGGGAAGGTGGTGGTGGACTGCTGGCAGTGTTCTGAAGTTGGGAGCCGTGCTAAGGGTAGAGCTGGAGAAGGCCTCTGTGGGCAAAGAGTGTGTGGGTGTGTGAGTCTGAGGGCTGTGGTTGTGCTTGAGGTGGTGTGATCACGGAGTACCAGTTACACCCGTGGTGGACTTGGCTGTGATGGTTGTAGGAACTGCTGTGGACTGATGGACTGTCATGGAGGAAGGCTGTGAAAGGTGGGAAGTGGAGGTTCTCTCTGTGGAGAAAGAGCTTTGAGCTTGCGTGGTGGCACTGGTTGGTGAGTGACAGGTGTGGGTGTATTTGGAGGCCTTGTTTCTCGGATTGTGGTTTGTAGTATGGTGCTCACTGGCCTAGACATGGAGACTGAGGAGACTGTGTGGGGCTAGTTGAGGTGATGTGTATCTCAGAAGTTGGTGAGACAGAGGAAGTGGAAAAGGAAGGCATGGAAGTGACTAGAGAGGTCTGAGGAGCTGATGGTGTTGGGAAGGTGGTGGTGGACTGCGCAGATGTTCTGAAGTTGGGAGCCGTGCTAAGGGTAGAGCTGGAGAAGGCCTCTGTGGGCAAAGAGTGGTGGTGTGTGGAGTCTGAGGCTGCTGGTTGTGCTTGAGGTGGTGTGGATCGGAGTACCAGTTACACCTGGTGGACTTGCTGTGATGGTTGAGGAACTGCTGTGGACTGATGGACTGTCATGGAGGAAGGCGTGAAAGGTGGGAGTGGAGGTTCTCTCTGTGGAGAAAGAGCTTTTGAGTTGCGTGGTGGCACTGGTTGAGTGAGTGACAGGTGTGGGGAATTTGGAGGCCTTGTTTCTCGGATTGTGGTTTGTAGTATGGTGGCTCACTGGCCTAGATGGAGACTGAGGACTGTGTGTGGGCTAGTTGAGTGATGTGTATCTCAGAATGGTAGACAGAGGAAGTGAAAAGGAAGGCATGGATGTGACTAAGAGGTCTGAGGAGTGATGGTGTTGGGAAGGTGGTGGTGGACTGGCAGATGTCTGAAGTTGGGAGCCGTGCTAAGGGTAGAGCTGGAGAAGGCCTCTGTGGCAAAGATGTGTGGTGTGTGGAGTCTGAGGCTGCTGGTTGTGTGAAGGTGTGTGGATCACGGAGTTAGCCAGTTACACCGTGGTGGACTTGGCTGTGATGGTTAGGAACTGCTGTGGACTGATGGACTGTCATGGAGGAAGGCTGTGAAAGGTGGGAAGTGGGAGGTTCTCTCTGTGGAGAAAGAGCTTTGAGCTTGGTGGTGGCACTGGTTGAGTGAGTGACAGGTGGGGTGTATTTGGAGGCCTTGTTTCTCGGATTGTGGTTTGTAGTATGGTGCTCACTGGCCTAGACGTGGAACTGAGGGACTGGTGTGGGCTAGTTGAGTGATGTGTATCTCAGAAGTTGGTGAGACAGAGGAAGTGGAAAAGGAAGGCATGGATGTGACTAGAGAGGTCTGAGGAGCTGATGGTGTTGGGAAGGTGGTGGTGGACTGCGCAGATGTTCTGAAGTTGGAGCCGTGCTAAGGGTAGAGCTGGAGAAGGCCTCTGTGGGCAAAGAGTGTGTGGTGTGTGGAGTCTGAGGGCTGCTGGTTGTGCTTGAGGTGGTGTGGATCACGAGTACCAGTTACACCCGTGGTGGACTTGCTGTGATGGTTGTAGGAACTGCTGTGGACTGATGGACTGTCATGGAGGAAGGCTGTGAAAGGTGGGAAGTGGAGGTTCTCTCTGTGAGAAAGAGCTTTGAGCTTGCGTGGTGGCACTGTTGAGTGAGTGACAGTGTGGGTGTATTGGAGGCCTGTTTCTCGGATGTGGTTGTAGTATGGTGCTCACTGGCCTAGACATGGAGACTGAGGAGACTGTGTGTGGGCTAGTTGAGGTGATGTGTATCTCAGAAGTTGGTGAGACAGAGGAAGTGGAAAAGGAAGCATGGATGTGACTAGAGAGGTCTGAGGAGCTGATGGTGTTGGGAAGGTGGTGGTGGACTGCGCAGATGTTCTGAAGTTGGGAGCTGTGCTAAGGGTGAGCTGGAGAAGGCCTCTGTGGCAAAGAGTGTGTGGTGTGTGGAGTCTGAGGGCTGCTGGTTGTGCTTGAGGTGGTGTGGATCACCGGAGTACCAGTTTACACCCGTGGTGGACTTGGCTGTGATGGTTGTAGGAACTGCTGTGGACTGATGGACTGTCATGGAGGAAGGCTGTGAAAGGTGGGAAGTGGAGGTTCTCTCTGTGGAGAAAGAGCTTTGAGCTTGCGTGGTGGCACTGGTTGAGTGAGTGACAGGTGTGGGTGTGTATTTGGAGGCCTTGTTTCTCGGATTGTGGTTTGTAGTATGGTGCTCACTGGCCTAGACATGGAGACTGAGGAGACCGTGTGTGGGCTAGTTGAGGTGATGTGTATCTCAGAAGTTGGTGAGACAGAGGAAGTGGAAAAGGAAGGCATGGAAGTGACTAGAGAGGTCTGAGGAGCTGATGGTGTTGGGAAGGTGGTGGTGGACTGCGCAGATGTTCTGAAGTTGGGAGCCGTGCTAAGGGTAGAGCTGGAGAAGGCCTCTGTGGGCAAAGAGTGTGTGGTGTGTGGAGTCTGAGGCTGCTGGTTGTGCTTGAGGTGGTGTGGATCACCGGAGTACCAGTTACACCCGTGGTGGACTTGGCTGTGATGGTTGTAGGAACTGCTGTGGACTGATGGACTGTCATGGAGGAAGGCTGTGAAAGGTGGGAAGTGGAGGTTCTCTCTGTGGAGAAAGAGCTTTGAGCTTGCGTGGTGGCACTGGTTGAGTGAGTGACAGGTGTGGGTGTATTTGGAGGCCTTGTTTCTCGGATTGTGGTTTGTAGTATGGTGCTCACTGGCCTAGACGTGGAGACTGAGGAGACTGTGTGTGGGCTAGTTGAGGTGATGTGTATCTCAGAAGTTGGTGAGACAGAGGAAGTGGAAAAGGAAGGCATGGATGTGACTAGAGAGGTCTGAGGAGCTGATGGTGTTGGGAAGGTGGTGGTGGACTGCGCAGATGTTCTGAAGCTGGGAGCCGTGCTAAGGGTAGAGCTGGAGAAGGCCTCTGTGGGCAAAGAGTGTGTGGTGTGTGGAGTCTGAGGGCTGCTGGTTGTGCTTGAGGTGGTGTGGATCACCGGAGTACCAGTTACACCCGTGGTGGACTTGGCTGTGATGGTTGTAGGAACTGCTGTGGACTGATGGACTGTCATGGAGGAAGGCTGTGAAAGGTGGGAAGTGGAGGTTCTCTCTGTGGAGAAAGAGCTTTGAGCTTGCGTGGTGGCACTGGTTGAGTGAGTGACAGGTGTGGGTGTATTGGAGGCCTTGTTTCTCGGATTGTGGTTTGTAGTATGGTGCTCACTGGCCTAGACTGGAGAACTGAGGAGACTCGTGTGTGGCTAGTTGAGGTGATGTGTATCTCAGAAGTTGTGAGACAGAGGAAGTGGAAAAGGAAGGCATGGATGTGACTAGAGAGGTCTGAGGAGCTGATGGTGTTGGGAAGGTGGTGGTGGACTGCGCAGATGTTCTGAAGCTTGGGAGCCGTGCTAAGGGTAGAGCTGGAGAAGGCCTCTGTGGGCAAAGAGTGTGTGGTGTGGGAGTCTGAGGGCTGCTGGTTGTGCTTGAGGTGGTGTGGATCACCGGAGTACCAGTTACACCCGTGGTGGACTTGGCTGTGATGGTTGTAGGAACTGCTGTGGACTGATGGACTGTCATGGAGGAAGGCTGTGAAAGGTGGGAAGTGGAGGTTCTCTCTGTGGAGAAAGAGCTTTGAGCTTGCGTGGTGGCACTGTTGAGTGAGTGACAGGTGTGGGTGTATTTGGAGGCCTTGTTTCTCGGATTGTGGTTTGTAGTATGGTGCTCACTGGCCTAGACGTGGAGACTGAGGAGACTGTGTGTGGCTAGTTGAGGTGATGTGTATCTCAGAAGTTGGTGAGACAGAGAAGTGGAAAAGGAAGGCATGGAAGTGACTAGAGAGGTCTGAGGAGCTGATGGTGTTGGAAGGTGGTGGTGGACTGCGCAGATGTTCTGAAGTTGGGAGCCGTGCTAAGGGTAGAGCTGGAGAAGGCCTCTGTGGGCAAAGAGTGTGTGGTGTGTGGAGTCTGAGGCTGCTGGTTGTGCTTGAGGTGGTGTGGATCACTGGAGTACCAGTTACACCCGTGGTGGACTTGGCTGTGATGGTTGTAGGAACTGCTGTGGACTGATGGACTGTCATGGAGGAAGGCTGTGAAAGGTGGGAAGTGGAGGTTCTCTCTGTGGAGAAAGAGCTTTGAGCTTGCGTGGTGGCACTGGTTGAGTGAGTGACAGGTGTGGGTGTATTTGGAGGCCTTGTTTCTCGGATTGTGGTTTGTAGTATGGTTGCTCACTGGCCTAGACATGGAGACTGAGGAGACTGTGTGTGGGCTAGTTGAGGTGATGTGTATCTCAGAAGTTGGTGAGACAGAGGAAGTGGAAAAGGAAGGCATGGATGTGACTAGAGAGGTCTGAGGAGCTGATGGTGTTGGGAAGGTGGTGGTGGACTGCGCAGATGTTCTGAAGTTGGGAGCCGTGCTAAGGGTAGAGCTGGAGAAGGCCTCTGTGGGCAAAGAGTGTGTGGTGTGTGGAGTCTGAGGGCTGCTGGTTGTGCTTGAGGTGTGTGGATCACCGAGTACCAGTTACACCCGTGTGGACTTGGCTGTGATGGTTGTAGGAACTGCTGTGGACTGATGGACTGTCATGGAGGAAGGCTGTGAAAGGTGGAAGTGGAGGTTCTCTCTGTGGAGAAAGAGCTTTGAGCTTGCGTGGTGGCACTGGTTGAGTGAGTGACAGGTGTGGGTGTATTTGGAGGCCTTGTTTCTCGGATTGTGGTTTGTAGTATGGTGCTCACTGGCCTAGACATGGAGACTGAGGAGACTGTATGTGGGCTAGTTGAGGTGATGTGTATCTCAGAAGTTGGTGAGACAGAGGAAGTGGAAAAGGAAGGCATGGATGTGACTAGAGAGGTCTGAGGAGCTGATGGTGTTGGGAAGGTGGTGGTGGACTGCGCAGATGTTCTGAAGCTGGGAGCCGTGCTAAGGGTAGAGCTGGAGAAGGCCTCTGTGGGCAAAGAGTGTGTGGTGTGTGGAGTCTGAGGGCTGCTGGTTGTGCTTGAGTGGGTGTGGATCACGGAGTACCAGTTACACCCGTGGTGGACTTGGCTGTGATGGTTGTAGGAACTGCTGTGGACTGATGGACTGTCATGGAGGAAGGCTGTGAAAGGTGGGAAGTGGAGGTTCTCTCTGTGGAGAAAGAGCTTTGAGCTTGCGTGGTGGCACTGGTTGAGTGAGTGACAGGTGTGGGTGTATTTGGAGGCCTTGTTTCTCGGATTGTGGTTTGTAGTATGGTGCTCACTGGCCTAGACGTGGAGACTGAGGAGACTGTGTGTGGGCTAGTTGAGGTGATGTGTATCTCAGAAGTTGGTGAGACAGAGGAAGTGGAAAAGGAAGGCATGGATGTGACTAGAGAGGTCTGAGGAGCTGATGGTGTTGGAAGGTGGTGGTGGACTGCGCAGATGTTCTGAAGTTGGGAGCCGTGCTAAGGGTAGAGCTGGAGAAGGCCTCTGTGGGCAAAGAGTGTGTGGTGTGTGGAGTTTGAGCGCTGCTAGGTGTGCCTGAGGTGGAGGGGACCATTGAGGTACCAGTTGTACCCACACTGGGCGTAAGTGAATTGGTAGTAGCTAGAATTGATGTTGAGTGAGTGGGTTTCACTGAGGAAGATTCTGAGAGATGTGGTGTAGAGGTCCTGCCCGTGGAGATTGAGCTTTTGGTTTGTGTGGTGGCACTGGTTGTATAAATGACAGGCATTGATGTATGAGGTGGCCTTGTGCCTTCCAGGGTGGTTGGAAGGACAGTACTCAATGGCTTGGAGGTGGATAGCGAGGATACAGATTGTGGTCTGGTTGGAGTGTTAGCTATCTCAGTGGTTGGTGTCACAGCTGATGTTGAAAAGAATGGGGGACGTGTGGAGAGTGAGGTCTGTGGAGCTGAATGGGTTGGGAAGTGGCTGGTGGTCTGCATGGGTGTTCCTGAGGGATGCCCTGTGGTGTGTGTTGTGGCAGAGACTGGAACAGTGGGTGAAGGGCGTGTGGTGTGTGGAGTGTTATGGCTGGTAATTGTTCCTGGGGTGGTGTGCATCCCAAGGGTACCAGTCACCCCATTGGTGGGCCTTTTGGATATCGTAGTGAGTCGGAGCGATGTGGACTGGTGCTGTGTTGTGTCAGAAGCTGAGGTTGTTTCTGTGGGGAAGAAGTTTTCGGTTAGGGTTGTTGTATCTGCTTCCTGGACTGTAGTGGTTTGAAGCATGGTAGTCCATTGGGTTGTTATGGAAGGTGATGAGACCATTCGTGAAGTAGTCTGGGCCTCAAGAGTCTGAGTTGTTGGTGTCCCTTCTGATGTAGAAGATGTTGGGTTTCCAGATGCTAGTGAGTTGTGAGTGTTTGGAAAAGTGGTTGTCATCTGGGTAGACGTTTCTGAAGGTACAGTTGTGGAGTGTTTTGTATTGTGGGAAGAAATGGTGGGTAGAGAGTGGGTGGTCAGTGTCATGAATGGGGGATTGGTTTGAGATACTACGTTTTGGGTCCAAGTACTTGTAATAGGTGGTGATAAGCTACTGCTTGGCCCTGATTGATGTGTGGTCTGGGTAGTCTTTCCTGAGGAGGTAGCTCTGTGGTCTCAGTTGCATGACTTGTTGTGGCTGGATGGTGACTTTCCTGTTGGGCTGATGTCACTGTGGATGATGGCAGTGAATAATGTTTAGTTTAAGCTCACAGTCCTTCGTATGTGCTGTGCTGTGTTCCTCAACTTGGATTTTCTCTCTGCTTCTTAACCATGGTAGATTGATTGCCTGAGTTGCCCCCTTACTGAGGCACTTGGTTTTCTTTGGCAAATTTTACTGCAGTTCTACCCTCCCCTCCTGTGCACTTACCTCGAAGTAGGCCTTTTCTCTTGCACCTGCCTATCCCATGTCCTGAGATGTGGCTGGGAGACAGGCTGTTTTCCCTCCTTCTGCTGCTTTTCTGCCCCATTGGTCCCCCTTCTCTCTCATCCCTTGAATATACAGACCCTCTTCCTGAGTTGGATGTGCTGTGCTGAGGGTCAGTCAATTATGTGGCTTTAGTGCTGTGGCTTCCCACAGGCCTTGACTCACCTTGGCTGCTAGACATCCCAGGTGTTGAGGTTAGCAATGTCACTGTGGTACTCTCTGTGAACTCAGCTGTGGTCTTCGTGGATGAGCTGAGGGAAGATGCTGTGGGCTTGGATGTGGCCTGCGTCACTGGGAACCTTGTGGGTGTTGACTTCGGTATGGATGAAGGAGGCAAAGGTGATGTCAGTGGTGTGGTAGCCGCGGTGGTTTGAGGGTATTCTGCAGAGGAAAGTAGCGGTAATATCTTTTCCTACCTGCTTCTTCCAGATGCGTGTTCGAGTCCCCTGCTCTTTGCTTCTGCCCTCAGGAGATTTATTGTTAGCTCTTCATAGCTTGATGAATACCTGTCCCTTCCCTCACCTGTAGGAGTCTGTCTGACTGGAGTAGGCTCACCTCAGGGCTGTGACATGGGCTCTCAATTCTCTACTCACACTTCAGCTCTTTGGAAGGATACTGATTTCTCCTCAGTGTCCCCAGCAGCATCAGGGATTGCTGTGTGAGCAGGGTAGGCTACAGGGTGGAGGCCTGGCAATTCCCATGCATATTCTGTTGGAAGTTTCAGACAGCCTAGCATGGCCATCTTGAGTGAAAACTACTAGGTTTTCGGAAAAATCTCCGTCCTGCCTTTCATGCACAGTGAATTCTGTGCTGAGACACTGCCTCGGGCATCCCTCAGTGGGTGGACCATAAGTAGTAACCCTCTACACCCTAGAGTTCTACTAAGCTCTCCCCTCCCTTTTTACCTCCTGAGGAGACTGTGGATTTCTTGGGGGTGGTCCAATGTGTTACTTCCTTAGTGGAGGATGGGGTTGAAGGCGGTGGGTCGGAAGACCTGGCAGGTAGGAGGGGCCCACAGGTGTGCTTGCAGAGCTGGAACTGTGAAACTCAGTACTGATGGGGGTTGCCGTGGTAGGCTGTGAACCTGTGTAGAGCATATGTGATTTCATGGATGGCCAGAATCTGGCTCTAGAGCCCCTTGGGAAGAGACAGATCTGCTTGCTGAGGGGCTAGGCAAAAGGTACAAGGTGGCTCGTGGACTCATGAAGGCAGCATGGACTCCTGGTAGACTTACCTGGTGAGGCCCTGCTTCCTGCTCAGTTAAGTGAGTCAAGTGGCCAGAATCAATGGCTGGCTAGGAGCCGAGCTATGTATGGTCTTTCCCTTGTAACCTAGGACTGCAAGGGACATTACCCACCCTCCCAGGCCCCGGCAGAAACTGGGCTGGTGGGTGGGGAGGGCTGTCCACTGGAGCTAGGGTGAGCTCTGGACAGGACGCCTTAATCCTGTGGTACCAAGTGGGTGAGCAATCACCTGTGGTGGTGGTTGGTGGTGTCGTGGTAGTGGGCAGTGCTGTAAGAGAAGAGTAGGTTTGTCAGGGATGGCCGCTTAGGAGGCTTCTCCCCTGACTGGCCCACCCCTCCCTCTCCTGCCTCTTTCCCTCTCTCCTCTGTCAGCCTAGTAGGGAGAGTAGGGGCCCACTCAGGGTGCCATGGTAGGGCTGGTGTCATGCCAGTGTCTAGGCTGGGTTCCTAAGATAATTCCCATTGTGTATCTAAGTACCCTGGCTGGTGTGGGCCACTGTGCCCTAAGGTTGTGGCTAAGCAGTGGCTGGGTTGGAATAAAGCAGAGGCCAAGGGGCCCCCAGTGCATTTTTGTTTCTGCTGTGTCCTAGGACACTGCTTGAGCCAGTGTGTCAGTGTCTTGAGGAAGAGGATCTAGGAAGGAGTTAGTAGGGCTGGACAGGCTTGGTACGTATGCTACCCACACAAGGGCTGTGCTACCTAGTGGCGGGAGCACCTGCTAGACTTACCACAGGGTACACAGGTCCCTTCTTTGTGGTCGAAGTACTCATTCTGGGAGCAGTTGTAACAGCCTGGGGTAGAAAAGGGGCAGGCTCGGCACTCCTTTCACACCCACCTGCCCCACCTGCCTGCAGGGAGCACTACTATGCCGTGCTCCCTACTTGACCCTCCTGCCACTACCACCGTCCTCCCTCCTCTCACTTCACACCAGCTTCTGAAGTTACCTGCTGGGCCCTAGAACTCTGCCTTTTCTGTCTTTGCTTTCCTGGCTCCTGGTTCCTGTGTCTTAACTGCATTTATTTATTTATTTATTTATTTACTATTTATTTATTTTTGAGACATCTCACTATGTAGCTCTATCTGACCTAAAACTATGTAGCCCAGACTGGCTTTGAACTTACAAAGATTCACCTGCCTCTGCCTCCTGAGTGCTGGGACTAAAGGCCTGCACCATCGTAACTGGCCTAATTGCCCTTTTTGATGTGGAGATCCCTGTCTCTGTCCCAGCTCCTGCCCTTTCCTATCTTCCCCTCTGCCAGAGTCTCTCCAGAGTAGCAGCAATCCATCTAGCTGTGGGGTTCCTGTGGCGCTTGTTTTAACTTCTAATGTGGCAGGCAGATCATCTGACAGTTCTTTAATTCCTTATTTTGGTTTTTAAGAATCTTTGCCAGGCCAGAGAGCAGGGCTAGTTTGTGTGAGGCCAGGTTCCCAATTGAGAACAGGCCCTGGAACTCAGTCCACATTCGCTGAGTGTATGAGTGTGTGCGTGGATGAGTGTGCATAGCGGTCAGTATGTGGTGAGGGATGCAGGTGAATGAATGCAGGAGAGTGGATCTGTGTGCAAACGAATGAATGCATTGTGAATAGATGCTTGCATGAATGGATGGACAGACCTATGAATGACTGAACGAACAAAAGCCGCATGCATGCATGTGTATCCCAGTGCCTCATACCTTCAGTGTTTGTGTCCGGGAAACTTCCCAAGCTGCCAGGGCAGAGACAGGGCTGGTAGTGCCACGTGCAGTTGGCCTCCTGAGCATACTGGTATTCATTCTCACCCACCAGTGTGTGGGTGTTGTAGAAGTCACAGTAGATGGCTGAGAGGAAGGATGCCCATCAGCTGGCACCAAGGCCTTCGTGCCAGGATGAAGGGCTTGGGGTCTGTTTGAGGCCTCCGCTTGGTGGATCTGGGAGGGGAGAGCCTGGGGAATAGCTGGTGACCCAAGGGTTGCCCTGCAGGGGTACAGCCTGGTGCCTACCTGGAGAGAGGGCTTCTGGGGTAAGCACCTGGATGGAGTAGGTTTGAGGATGGGGTGAGACACTCACGGCAGAAGTCTGGGGTCCTCCAGTCCACACACACGCCCTTGTCCAGACAGGCCTTGGCGTAGGCAGCCACTGCATCACATAGACACTCGCAGTCCCCACCTGTGTCACACCCACAGGCATCATGCACGCAGGCCTCATAGTAGGGCAGGTGGTACACCTGTGGAGTGGAGGGTGCTGTGTTGGCATTTGGCTGCCGTGGTGGTGGTAAGGTAGAGTCTAGACTTTGTTGCTTTGGGACATAGGCTTTGGGGGTGGGTATCCTGGCACTCTGAGAGAGAGCATCTTCTAGTGTAAGCTACAGCTCTAAATGGCTGCCACTTTCCAGAGGTGAATGTTTTGGTGCTCAGTCAAACCTGCTCTGGGGTATCCATTAGAGACAACTCTTATTGGGACCAGAGTGTGGCAAACCCAGGCTGGGTGTCTCTCTCTTGCATGCCTGATCCTCTCAGGGTCTCTGCTCCCTTCTCCAGCCCCTTAGACATTCCAGATGGCCCCTGGTTATAGGTAATTTGCACCACATAAGGTAGTCTTGTGCCATTCTTTCTGAGCACCAAAGATCAGGGCTGTACTAAATGTTCTGAGTTCAAAAAGCTCACCCCTGCCCCATGACTGGGTCACTTATAACTGAATATCTCATCTCTGGGCCATATATCCCAGAGCAGTCAGCTGTCTGCCTGGGGGGGGGGGAACACTTTTACTCAGTGTCTTATCTGCTATGGTCCTCTAGTGGGCAGAGGTCTGGACACTGCTTATCATCTCTAGCTTGTGGGTGACCCTGGCCTCAGGCGCTGAGTACTCCCTGCCTCACACCTGATAACCTCCTGCCAACCTGGAGAGCCCCATGGTAGGAGGCCTGTCTGATGTTCCTGTCTTGGAGGACAGGACCCACCTTGCTGTGACAGGCAGCAAAGGTCTGGCTGTTGATAATGTTGCATTTGCGCTCAGCCCAGGAACGCCGGAAGGTATTCAGGCTGCAGGGATCCACTGCGTAACTCGCGTCCCCACACAGCGGACTTTCCTTCCACGAGTTCACAAACTCCATTTCACTGGATGCTACATACTTGCTGCGTGTTTCGAAGTCATCTTTCATGTTTCCATTGGAGTTGCCACACAAGCCACAGAGGGCCTCCTGATAGGGAGCAGTTGCTGGGGAGTCAGTCATGCAGGTTTTATGGTGGACCCCTCACCCAGAAACCAGCCAGGACCTTGGTTCACCGGCAAGCATGTGGCGAGTACCTGGGTAGTGCGGCGGATCTTGATAGAGACACTCATGTGTTTGTTCCACACAAGTGTGAGGTTGAGCCTTCCAGGGATGTCTATGTCCAGGACAAGATTCAGGGGACTAGGCTTCACTTGCAGGTGCACCAGGGGCTCTTCCCCGCTGACTGTGTAGTTACTGTCTGCCATTGTGATGGACAGCCCCTGTGGGGGGGAAGTGTTGTCATCCTGATTTCTTTTTTTTTTTTTTGGTTTTTCAAGACAGCGTTTCTCTGTATAGCCCTGGCTGTCCTGGAACTCACTCTGTAGACCAGGCTGGCCTCGAACTCAGAAATCCACCTGCATCTCCTCCCAAGTGCTGGGATTAAAGGCGTGCGCCACCACCACCCGGCGTTATCCTGATTTCATTTCCTGTCCACCCCAGTACCCAGATCAGTCAATGACTTGAATATTTAGAAGGGAGAGGTATAAGCCAACAAAGATGGTATGCTCCATCTTTGTGAGGATCAGTTCAAACCAGCCTAAAAGGCAAGATAACCTTGAGACCAGCCCTGGTACATGAGACCCTGTCTCAAAACAACAACGAAAGACATGTATAGGAGTATCTATTAGGAGCCAGTTCTGGACAGAAGGATCTAGACACATGGAAACAGATTCAGCTTCCTGGAGAGCAGATTTCTTTCTGCCCATGGAATGCTATACAGCCCTGGGAAACTGTTGGAGACGATGTAACCACTAGTTCTGAGTGTGTAACCACCCAGCTGGCCACCAATCTCTGGCCACCTCTTCCTGTCATACAAATGAGGAGGGATGGTGGGAGGATCTTCAGGTGGAAGCTGGGGAGACCTGGAAGCTGATGATCAAAATACAGCCAGCCCTCCCCATCCTGGGGGACACAGCCACTTACACCCAGGGAGATCTTGATGGCTCTGGAGCAGGTGACCCCCGACTTCCCACAGATGACATTCTCTGTCAGGACCTTGAAGTTAGGCTGTGAGCTGTTGGCACCACAGTCATCCTGCAGGGAAAGGGTGTTGAGGAGAAGCCCTTACGGTCCCCACTCTGCTTCCTTTCAGACTTTGGCCCCGGGCTCAGTGGTTACCGTGGCCAGCGTGTATTCGCAGTTGCCGTCAAACACAAAGCGTTGTCCGTCAAAAGTTATGATGTGACTTCGCCGTAGAGGACACAGGTGGATGGACATTGTGTGTTAAGCTGGCAGGTCCACCTTCCCTGTGAGCAGGTGCTAGGGAGATGGAAGTGAGCAGTGGTTAGAGGCGGTCTTTCTAAAGCACAGGGAGATGGACTGGGTTGTGACCCTAGATTTCCCACCTCTGGGAGCCCTACCCTGGGACAACTTCCTTTTGGGCGTCTTTACCTACCCAGATGGCCCTAGGAGTCTGGGTGTTCATGACATACCAGGTCTTACAGTCTGTATGGAGCTCAGAACCACCAGGGTAGGACACCCCTGCATAGTCACATGGACATTGCTCTGCAGGCACACACTGCCCGTCGCTGTTCTCATAGAGTCCATTAGGACACACGCAGCCGGATTCACACTTGGTGGGTACCTGGTGGGGAGGCAGGGTAAGTGGCTTCTCAACACTCTGCTATCCCAGCTCCAGCCCCCTTGAGACTACCCATGTCTTTTCTTTTGTCCAGCCTTCTCTTAGGTCTCTGTGGGCAGCTGAGTTTTACTCCTAGAGAAGCCACCCTTCTGATAATGTTTCAGGTGCGTGTGTGGAGGGGGCTGCCACATACACAAGGACAGGTGGCTGTAGTTCCCAAGTGGGGAGCCAGTCGGTGTCCTCAAAGAATCCCACAGATAAGCACCCTGTCCTCTAACTACCTAGCTACCAATCAACTCCTGACTCAATCCCCAGCACTAGCTATTGAGACAGAGACATAACTAGAGGGACACTGTGGGTGCAGCATGGTCCAGCCCTGCTCTGGCACCCATAGTGTTGTAGAAACCCTCTCCACCCTGCTTCTTACACAGGCAATGCCTGTGGCCAGCATCTGGCATGTGGGGGCACATGCAGCTCCGAACTTGTCCTCTGACGACTGGCTGCAGGACTGGAAGGTCTTTGGCTCTGGGCAAGATGCTGCAGGGAAGAAAAAGACAGGTCAGGTGGACTGGGGGACACTGGATGGTGCAGGGGCTTCTCTACAGGGTCTCATGGCCATCCCCTGGTATGCACTTACCAAAGAACATCTCTGCTTGCCGTGGACAGCTCAGGCGCCCATTGATGCAGTAGCTATAAGAAAGGGGCAGGGACATATGAGCACACTGGTGTGCAGGCCCTTCCCTCACCAGGCCTTGCCCAAGCCTTCCCTCCATACCATATGACCCCGTTGATCATGGTTGACTGGTCAGCCTGGACAAACTTGTAGCTGTCCAGCAGACAGGGGCACTGGGACTTATGTACACATTCTGCCTTGTGGTTCAAGTAGGTGCCCTCAGGACAGTTGCAGCCATCCACTGGCACAGGACTTGCATGACACTCTGTCTCACGGTCCGACAGAGACAGGCAGGTATGCTCACAGGCCTTGCTATCGTAGCTGAATGTGCGGTTGCCGGTGCAAGGCACAGCTGTGGGAATGTAGAGGCCAGGTCCTCAGGACAGGAAGCTGTGTGTGGGGAGGGACTGGGGCTTGGGGTTGTGGTGACTAGCAGGCAGAGGAGTGGCTGAGCAGAGGTGAAGGCCCTAGAACCCCTCAAGCTGACCACGGGAGCCTTGTTGTAGTCTAGGCTCACATCACTCCTAAGCCCTCGACCCCTCCCACCACAGTCAGCACTCACTGCAGTTGTCCACACTGTTCCTCCAGCCCCAGAGCAGGACACCACGGGAGGAGCAGGCATGGGCATAGGCCCCAGTGCAGAACAGATGTGAGGGAAGGTCTCCTCGTAGTTGCAGGCCTGGTACACACATCTCTGTGGGAAGGGTGGGGCCCAGGTGTCTAGGACTGCATCTGCTGCTGTCCTCTCCCCTCATCTCCTCAAATGCCCACTGGACCCACCTTGTAGAAGGGCTGGGGATTCACCACACTGTGGCACTTCTCAAACACACTGCCCTTCCTCAGCAGCATGGAGCAGTGGGTCTCTGCACACACCTCTGGAGACAACAGGTGTAGCTGTGAGTGTCCTGTTCCCATCCCAACAGGTTTAGGTGGCTGAAGGTGGGGGTGCTGAGAACTAACTCACTGTTGAGCTGGCTCATGGAGCAAGGGTCCGTCTCACGCTCGAGGGCAGCTGGACAGTTCCCTGCACGCCAGGAGTCCACAAAGAGTGAGGCAGTGCCTTCATCAATACCCATGCTGGTTGTGAAATCGTCCGTTGTGTCTCCATTGAAATTGCCGCAGAGCCCTGCGTGGGTGGGATTTGTGAGCAACTGAGTCCTGGTCTTTCCATCCAGTTCTCCATATACCCAAGAGCTCTCCCCTCTCCAGCTGTTCTCCTTTGATTAATTATCACTGGCCTTATATGGCTGGAACTCCAGGTTCCCTGGATGTGGAGAGCCAGTATAAAGCACTCGTGGGTCCCCTCTGCATCTAGCTGTAGCGGAGAGGAGACAGCCAGGCTGACTCTGGGAGTGGCCAGCAGGACAGTACTCACCTCTGGTCTGGCCTTTGAACTGGGGCGCGACTGTGATGTACACTTGGAAGACAGGCTGCATCTGGAGCACAAGTTCCAGCCCGAAGGTGGTAGCCATCTGGAGGTGGGTAGATGTCTGCCTGAAGATGGTGATGTTGTCTGCAAGATTTCAGGGCTAAGAAGGCTGTTCCTGCTGCCATGCTCCAAAGAAATGGCAACACAAAGTTCCCAGTGTTGGCCCCAGAAGGACTTACGTGTCTTGTATGGCAGCAATTTGGTGTCCCCGTTATTGGTGATTACTTCATCCTCTGAGATGACAATTTTATCCTGGAGGGACAGAGGAGAGGGAATAGGAAGTAGGAGAAGCAGGAGCCAGATGCTGGTCTGCAGGCAGTGGGACACAGCACATGCTTGACTGAGGGCAGGTAGCCTTACCTTCTTGGACAGGTAGATGATGGACACTAGGGAGGTCTCTGAGTGTGAGTAACCCGACTTGTCATACACAGCCATGAGAGTGCCTTCATTGGGAAGCTGTGGGCTCTGGGAAGGTGAATAGGTCAGGCATGGATGGACTGGTCCCTTTCCCCCAGCCCTAGGGCTCCCCCTACCTGGAGAAGAGTGTAAGTGCAGGTTCCATGGAAGCGGTAGGGTCTGGCATCGAATGTAGTGACAAAGGAGCCACCTTCTAGGGAGCAGTGGCCAGGACACGGCTTCTTTGTGCACGTCCAGCGGCCCATGGTACACTGGCTGCAGGAGGACATTGGGGTAGGGGATCGTGAAGTCCAAGGTGAATAGCGTGCCTCCCTGGGTTCCATGCCAGCACAACTTTGTTTTTTATACTCACCAGGTTTGGCAGGCCGTTCTTGTGATCTCCCCAGGGCCATAGACCATACCATTGAGTGTGCAGGGGCACTGGTTGACTGGCACACAGGAGTGGTTTCCGGATATATCGTCAAGCAGTGTACCTAAGGGCAAAGGCTCAGGTGGGACGGATGTTCCTTAGGCAGCCTATCACTGTGCGGACTCCTCCTCAGCTGGCTGAGGGCTGTTCATCTGTCCCAGGCTCTGCCTCTCCTTCATCCCTGCCAGTCTTGGGGAAGGTGCCTTAAACAACTCAAAGGCCAACTCTACTCCCCACTGCCCACTCTGCATGGAGTCCTGGGTTTATTGGAAGTTTTGGGGTTGATAGATAAGGCCTGGACCAGGACTCCGATTAGATTAGGTCTAGGCCAAGCTGGAATAGCGTGTGAGTTTTGGGGGTAGTGAGTGCTGGTGTATATCCTCACCATGGGGGCAGAAGCAGCCGAAGGTGCAGAAGCTGGAGCAGCTGGGCTGTGGGTTGGAGCAAGTCTTGACGCAGACCTCACCGCACTCCTGGTACACTTGATTGGCCGGGCACTGGCTCATGGCTGCAGGCAACAGGCATGGGATCTGGTAAGAAGATCCTGCCTGCCTTCCTGAGTTCCTACTTTATTTTTGCTTAGCTTCTCTCCTTCTCAAAACTGCTTTCCCTTTCACCCTGCCTGGAACTCACGGCAGAGTCCGGGGGTCCTCCAGTTTCGGACTGGCTGGCCGGTCATGCTGCATCGCCGGGAGTACTCAGACAGTGTGGCGCAGCTGCAGTTCGGCTGGCCCGGCTGGGCGCAGTCGGCCATGTCTGCCTGGCAACTCAGCACCAGTGTCTCCTTTGGCACGTTACACCCAGGGGACACCAGGGTCAGTAGCTGGTTGCAGATCTGGGCCTGAAGAGAGAGCCACTCAAGGTCATATGGGTGAGGCTACATCTTGTATCATACCCATCTTGGGAGGTCAGATGTGGGGGTGGCATTGGCCCCAGAGACCCTTACACAGCCCCCTGTGTGTCCACTACATTGTGGCCCTGGGTTATGGGCCACTTCACATACGTGTCTGGTCTTCAGGATGGTGGGGCTGGGGATGGCTTCGTAGGCACAGATCTCATTGGGGTCATCTAGCTTCTGAAGTGTAGCATACTTATGGGGTTCCAGAAGCTTGCCTGGGGCATAGGACAGAGATCAGCATGTGGAACTGACTACAAAGGGGCCTGGACCCGACCACCCATCCCGACCCAGCTTACCGTCCTCACTCAGAAATTCATTGTCTATCTTTCCATCGAAGTTCCCACACAGTCCACAGAGCTTGCCCATGTACTTCTTCTCTACCAGGACCTGTGGGGGTGGTACTGCTGGTCCCGTGGGAATGCATAATGAGTTCCCCGCCCGGGCTGGAGAGTCCTTCGCTTAAGGTTCCAGGCATTCCCACCCCACCTCCCTGCCCTTCCTGAGGGCAGGGCGTCTGGTTCTTTCCTGGCTGGATCCTCCTCCTTTTCAAATGGGGAAACAGCTGCTATCTAAGCTCAGGTCCTCTTGGGTTGCTGGTCAGCAGTCAGTGCTGATCCTGCTAGTCAGAGCTCCAGGGACTCACTCTGAGGAGAGCCCTTCCTGAATGCTGTTTGTCAGCTCACGGATCTCACCATAAGATGGGCATCTGGACCCCACATGACGGCTAACTCCAGCTCCAGCTGCTTGGCCACCAGCTGCACGCTCTGGCCATATGGTAGGATCTGGAGGCCATTGCTGGTGTAGGGCAGGCTAACAACCCTGTGGGTAAGACAAGTTAGCAGCTGTCCCTTCCGTCCCCCACCCTGGTTGCCCTGCCCAGCTCACCCAATGTCCCTGACGGAGATGGTCTCCTTGTTCACAGTAACCACAGAGGCCCCCAGTTCCACGATGATCCGAGAGATGTTCCCATCCCTATCTCTCCGCAACTGGATGCTAAAGGTGGTGGGCAAGTCATCCCCGCAGGTGGCCGTAAAGATGTAATTACACATCCCTTTGAAATTATACTCATGGCTGTCAAAGGTGGAAAAGTGGCCAGCTCCCCACGTGGAGCACCAACCCTTTTCTGGGGCTGCAAAAAAAAAAAAAAAAAAAAAAAAGATACACTCTCAGTCCCATTTTTCCTATGTCCAGGTAGGGCATGTCTGGGGAAGCCTGGTCTAGAAGCTGTGGCCCTAGAGACCCCACCATAGCCCCAACCCCACATGCCCACCCAGCTCTGGCCTGGGCTCTGCCTTCTCTCTAGGCCTTACAGGACTGCAGGTTATCCTCAGTGTCGGAGTCTGTGGCATCTCCAGTCCAGGCACCTGTAAGGCAGGAAGCTACAACTCAGCATCCCCCAGCGTAGTTCCTCCAGCTACGCTAATCAGGGCAGGGCCAGGCATAGAGGTCACGGTTCCCGAATACCCATCGCCCAGCTAGTGCCTTAGATGAGAACTCTTGGCTGAAGCCTGGACTGTAGCTTTTATTGTGGATCTTTTCTGTGGAAACCCAAGATCACAGCACCCCAGGGCCTGCATGCTGCATGTGTGCATGTGCATGCGTGTGTGTGTGCGCGTGTGTGTGCGTGCATGTGGCTGTGTGTGTGTGTGTGTGTGTGTGTGCTGTGTGTGCACGCTCTCATGTGTGTGCGGCAGCGAGTGTGTGTTGAGGTGTGGCATCTCCCTCCTTCCTGCACACAGGCCCACTGGGCCTCTGGTACTGTGGTCAACAGGGATGCAGCTGCTGATGGCTCTCATCTGTCTTTGGAAGTTTCAGCTTCCAGGGACTTAGGCTAGCAAAGGAGGTGGTGTCCAGATCTGCATGGTTGGGACTGTTATCTCAAGCTATTCCACACCACTGTCATCCCTGATGAGGTTGTCCACTGAACTCCAAGCCTGGTGCATGCCCACCCATCACCTTTCCCTCCCTGGGACCCAGCAGGCAGTGGGAATGGAAGATCTAAAGTAATATCTAGCAAAGTTAGTAGCACCTATCCCCTGTCCAACGATCCTTAACGGTGTGGAGAATGGGCCGGGCTCCCTGAGTAGCACCCTGGGTAGCTCAGATTTCTCTGTCTTCCAGACAGGACAGAGACACTGGGAGCCACCCCACTCTATGTGGTATGAATGGCATAGGCTCAGCTCCTGCCCCTCTTCATCCCAGACCTGGGTTTGGTTCTATATTGTGCTCCTAAGGGGCTCCTGGCCCTCTCCTGACAAGTACTTCCCTCTCCCTGGTCCCAACCTGAGCCTGGCTTCCCTGTTTTTCTCTGACCTGGAGGTCCTTGTGAAGATATCTAGGAGACTGCCAGCATCCCAGCCCCTCCTACTGGGATCACCTGCATCTCAGCCGTTGCCCATGGGAACTCTTGGACTTGTTTGGTGGTCTCTCCTGTCCCTAGTTAATTCCACTGCCTCAGGCATCTCCATCTCCTTCCCAGCTTCTGTAGCCTTAGGCCCCACTTGGCCTTTCTGACCTCGTACTCTTTCACCTCTGCCCTCCGATAGGCTGCACAGAGGCGATGCTCAAACACTGCTGTAGGAGCAGCTCTGTCTCTCCAGCTTCCTGTAGCCCAACACAGTTCCCCAGACCTCAGCCTTGGTCCCCTCTGGGCCTTTCCAAGGAGGCCCTCTTGTGGCTTACACCCTCAGTTCCATTTCCCAAGGAACCTGGTTCCAGCCAGCTTTCCCTTCTCTTCCTGCCAGGCATGCTAGGTAAGGGGCAAGACAGGGTCCCAGGTGACCTGGTAGGACCTATAGACTTTGTTTTATGATTTGCAGGGCTGCCTTTGGTGTGGACAGCTGGCCCTATATAGTGGTGAGGAGATTGCTGGAGAGAGGATCAGAGCAGCCTGGTGGGAGGGCATCACATTCAAGTCTGAGACACATCTAGCACCCTTGCCCAAAGGCTGGGTATACTCTAAGGGTGGGCTCTATATGGCCTCTCTGCCTCAGGGAAGGTCCCTGATAGCTCTGATTGGCATACAAACTGTGGGCTGCGGTGGCACAAGATGCCTTCCCACATATACAGAAGGGGAAGTTGAGACCCGGAGCCAGCCATACAGTTCTGTTAGTGAGTGCGGTAAAGAGTAGCGGAGCCTGAATTCTACCCAAAGAAGCAACTTTATTGGGATGACACATGTACCTGCCCCCACATACCTCAGCCTCTCAAAGAGCTCCCAGGGCCAGAGCCAAGGGGGAGAGAAAGGGAGTATCAGCTCTGTCTTGTTGCTAGCTATCACCAAAACTGCTGAGACTGTACAAGAGGAACCCCCACCCCCAGTTCCAGTTAAGCCCATTCCTTTCCTGGCCACCATACCCAGCTCACAGGAGGTGAACTGGTTTGAGCACTTTGCTGGACCCCTCCTACCTCCTATTCATCAGTTTATATGGCTAGCCTGCCTCAGGCAGAGTCCACGAGGCAAGAAGATCTGAGGACTTTCTCATGCACAGGGACCTGTAGAAGGCATTGAGTACTCAGACCACCCTGGGCACTGGCCACTGCCCACTCACCAGCATCGATTAGGGGTCCCCTGAAGAGCAGCAACAGCAGCAGCTGTCGGACCCTGTGCATGGTGGGACTCCTGGAGCAGAGGTGGCCCCAGCCCAGGTCTTCTACTGCTGGGCACTCAGGCAGTCTTGCTGCTGCCTCTGCTGCGACTGAGTGTCTAGCTCTCCAAAGCTTATATAGGGGTGGTGTGCCCACCCCCTGCCGCACCTACTTGTGCCCCATACACCAGGCCTGTGATCACCACCGCCTGCCTGGCACAGCAGCGGCCAAACAGGATATTGGGTTCTGCTTTATCAGGACTTAGACTTTGGAAAATTCTGCAATGGTTGTGGCCTCATTATCTTCCCACTCCCTGTGGGGGGCTGACACACACACTCCAGGGGCCCACAAACACCTCCTGCAACTGGCTGTCCTGGAGGCCAGGGTGGGTCCTGCCACAGCCTGTCCTAACAGCCAGATCACTGTGGACACTATCTACCACACACCTGGGAGCCTGGGATGGGGTTGGTCCAGAGAAATGTCAGAGAGGCTGGCCTCTTCCTGATCCTATCAGACAATCCAGTTTCCAACCTTGTTCCTAGTACCTGACCAGAGACACGTATTTTCTGGGTCTATTTCACTTATTGTGAGTTTTCCTTCCAGGAAAAAGACCACTTGGGGAGAGGTCCTGCTGCAGTGTACTGGTGGGGGTGGGGTGGGATGGGGTGGGGGTGGGAGGTGGATGATTCCTTGCATTGTTTGCTATGCTCCTTGCTCTTGTTCTGAGGGTGAAGTTACTCACTTTTGCAGCATCTTATTGGGTTGATTGATCTGTGGGTGCCCTTAGACAACTGGCTAAACCTACTTGGGATATGGGCTCCTGGGAATATGAGAGCCAGGGGCCAAAGGTGGGGTGCATGCCAGCCCTTTAAGGAGTAGGACAAAGGTCAGGCTGAGGGCCAGAATTGGGGTTAAGGTTTGGGTGAGGAAAAGGCAGGCTCTTTCTTGGCACTGTCTCTCAGCCAGGAGATGAGGTGGAATCCAACAAGCCTCTGAGTCCACCCAGTCCCTTTGGGAGCCTGGGGTGAGAGACAGGGATCTCCTGATGGTGGTTTGGGTCACTCCTGGGCCAGTGAGTGCTGAGCGGTGGCCCTTGGACCCCTGCAGGAACCAGGACCAGCCTTGTATCTGTGTTCATTGCAGGTTTGGTACTGACTCTAGCCTTGTTTGAGTCTGGGTTCTCAAATGGGCCTGTATCTCACAGCCAAGCTAGGCCTAACCCCCTACCTTGGGCCTAACATATCTCTTCTGGTCCCCCACCTCATACACTGGGAGCTCCCAGATGCTGTCCTCAGTTGGGGCTCAGAGCATACCCAGAAGATCCTGTGAGAAAGCAGTGGATGTTGTTTTCTGTAAATAAACTAAAGTTAACAGGATGTTTTGGGCTTGAGTGTGGCACTATAACACAGTGTGTGTCTAGCATATCTGAGGCCCTAGGTTTGACTTTAGCACACAGCCCTCAAAAGCCAACAATCTCTCCACATCAAATCAAACCAAACAGAAAGAACATGATCTTTATAGAAACTCTGAGATCTGCCTCAGTGGGTGGAGTGGTCACCTAATGCTGGCTGGGTGCCTGTTCCTTCCTTCTTTCCTTTCTTCCTTCCTTCCTTCCTTCCTTCCTTCCTTCCTTCCTTCCTTCCTCCTCCCTCCCTCCCTCCCTCCCTTCCTCCCTCCCTCCCTTCCTCCCTTTCTTCCTTCCTTCCATCTTTCTAATATATTATTTACCTTGTTTATGTGTGTGTACATGCATGTGTGTCATAGAGTGTGTGTGTGTGTGTATGTGTGTGTGTGTGTGTGTGTGTGTGTGCACGTGCGCACATCTATACATGCAGGTACCTGCAAAGTTTCTAGACAAAGGTTGGAACCTCGATGCGTAACAAGCAGGTGTGGGCTGCCATGTGGGTGCTGGAAAGTCAACCTGAATTATTGACAAAAGCAACAAATGCTCCCCTTTTAAAATTTTTCTTTTATTCTTTTAAAAAAAACGATTCACTTATTTTATGTATATGAGTACACTGTCACTGTCTTCAGACACACCAGAAGAGGGCATCAGATCTCATTACAGATGGTTGTGAGCCACCACGTGGTTGCTGGGAATTGAATTCAGGGTCTCTGGAAGAGCAGTCAGTGCTCTTAACCACTGAAGCATCTCTCCAGCCCAAAGTGCTCCCTTTTAAAAAGTGTTTGTTTATTTTTATATTATGTGTCTGAGTATTTTGCCTGGATGTATGTCTGTGCACCATGCATGTGACTGGTACCTGCAGAGGCCAGAGAGGGCATCAGATTCTCCGGGACCAGAGCTGTATATGGTTGTGGGTGCTAGGAATCAAACCCTGTTCCTCTGGAAGAGCAGCCAGTGTTCTTAACCACTGGTATATCAACAAGTGCTCTAATGGTTGAGCTGTTTCTCTAGCCTCTCTTAGTGATAGTGATTCCCCCCCTCCCCCTCTCTCTTTCTTAGATTTCATTATTTTTATTTATGTGTGCATTTGTGTGTAGGTTATGTGCATGTGAGTGCAGGTCCCAGCAGAGGCTAGAGGAGTCTGAGTTTTGGAACTGGAGTTCAAGTTACAGGTGGTGCTGAGATGCTCAGTGTGGGTGCTGGGAATCAAACTCTGGTTCTTTGGAAGAACAGTAAGTGCTCTTAACCGCTGAGCCATGTCTTTGACCCTCTTAGCAGTTTCTTAGAACTCAACAGTACTCATTCAGGTGAGAAACCGAGGAACAGAGCGAAGCTTTCACCCAGGCTGACACAAATGGAGCTTGTCCTAGCTCTGGCTGCATTCTCTTAGCTGGGCTTGAGCAGATGAGGAGGGACTCAGGATGGACCCTAACACAGAGCAGTCATGTAGAAGGGGGCTTATGACCCTGTGTGGCTAGGAGCCTTGTGTCTGCTTGGCTGGCTGGCTGTGCTTGTCTAACAATCTGCAGGGGGGGGGTGCGTGCACACAGGTATGTGTGGCTCAGAGCTGTGCCTTCCAGGATCTTCTGGGCTCTTTTGGGCTGCATACACCTGTGGCAAGAAGGTAGCTGTAGGGAGTGGCACTGCTCTTGCCCAGGTCGATGACTCCATCCTGTTGAGGAGGGGCCACAGGAGGGCATCAGGGCCCACCTTCTGCAACACGCTTGATTAGTGGGAAATCAGGGCTCAATAGTGTTTTTGTCCTTTGACTTGGGAGAGCGAATGCACTGAGCAAACAGCTCTGACAGCTGAGATAGCCCTGACAGGGAGTTAAGTGTGTGAGTGCCATTGTTCCCCCAGCAATCACAGTGATAAGCTCCAGGTCCCGCTGGCGGGTCAGGAAAGCGGAACCTACAGCTGGACAAGTGTATGATTGTCCATTCTCAGATCCAGCTCAGACCCTTGCCCTCCACATCCATCAGTGTGGCTAAGCCCTGGACAGTAGCCTGCCGGGACCTAGGCTTGGCTATGAAGTGGGGCCCAAGCCAGCTCTGGTCCTAGAGCCCAGTGTCTAGAGCGGTGGTTCTTGACTTTACTAATGCTGTATCCCTTTAAGTCTGTTCCTCATGTTGGGGTGACTTCCAACCTGAAATCATTTTCACTGCCATTTCATAACTGCAGTTTTGCTACTGTTATGAATCATAATACAAATATCTATGTTTTCTGATGGTCTTAGGTGATCCCAGCGAAAGGGTTGTTCAACAACCCTAAGGGGTTGTGATCCACAGGTTGAGAACCACTGGTTTTAGGTGGCTCAGGATCCTGCACAGCTAACAGTAGGCTTTTGTGTAGGGTTGAAAGCTTTCAGCAGGTGCTTCCAGATGGTTTTCATTATGTTTGGGTCCTCACTCCTGTCACGGGCAAGAAGCCCCAAACCTTGAGTTTGCTAGATCTTATTCAGATCAGTTCATCTGGATCACCTGTCCCTAACTGCTGGGGCCATCTGGATCAGGTATGACATTCCCCAGGGGAGGAGCTGGTGTCTTCCCCATCCCATTGACTTGGCAGCTGTGCATCATCAGATGAAAACTGGGGAGAGTTTGGGAAAGATGTCCACATTAGAAGTAGGAATTCTCCACAGTGACTGACCCATGCTCTTGGAGGGGGCCCAGCTGTGGCCAGAGTGAGCCAGGACTGACCATCCAGTGTGGACTCTCAAACTCTGAACTTCCATGGACTGGAGCTGCCAGGCCTGATGTTTCTTGAAGGTTTGGGGTATGCTGTCTGAACCTTTAGTGGTCGGTGAGCTTCAGTGTTGGTTCGTGGGCACTTATATCATGGGGAGAGGGTGAGAACTGGTGACCCTGGACACAAGTGGCTGAGGGGCTTCAAGTCTTGGAGCAGGAGCCATGCTTGTCATGGCTGTTATGCCCTGTGTGTAGTAGGTGGCAATTAGTCTTGGACTCTGTGGCTCAGTGAGCCCAAGGTTTCATTAGCTGACCCAGAAAGGGCTGTTCTTCCTTCTCCTTCTGCCCCCGACTATCACTGGTGATCCACTCCCCTAATTCTCATGTGTCCTGGCCTCCCAGTGATCTTGGGAGTACTTAGAAGATGAAGTATTCATGGTCCACCTTCTCTAGGGATCTGTAAGCCCTACCTAGGAACCTGCTGGCTGGTACTCCTACCTGGAACTGTGCTGTTCATAGCCTACTGACCCTACAGAATGTCCAAGATCCTATTCAACTCCTGGCCTCTGGTCTTCTACTCTAGCCAACTCTTGTTTTTCTGGTTCTTGAAGGATTTACCCTAAGCTCTGGAGTCAATTCTGATGAGGTAACAGCAAAGCCATCAAATCTGCTATGGTCAGGGCCCACAGCTTGAGGGTGTATGTGACCTCCAAAGCCCCTTCAGCAACTGTTCCTTAGTTTCTACCTGGCAAAGTGCCTAGACTCCACCACTTGCATGATCAAGCTTTGGCTCTTGGGCTGGGGTTTGGTTGTGATCAGGCCCTCCCTCTGGACATGGGCCCTGGCCTCCAGCCTTGGCAGGAAGTGACTGTCTGATGTAGGTCCTGCCTGAGTGGGGAGGAACTGTGTTCTGAAGTGGGTGGAGTACTCACTCTCATGCTCTTCTTGACCTGGGCCTTTAATCCTTTTTGTTCATGAGATGTCCTGTATCTGTGCCTAATGGAGGGATCACAGTATTATTATTATGTGGGGTGGTATCAGAAAGGGGTATCGAAGGGTGGTAGGTGGACCTGAACTCCCAGGGAGCTGATAGGTCTTACCCTGGGATGAGGGTGCCTGTAGCTGCTCATTCACCCCCTCCTTATCTTCCTCCTCCTCCTCCTCCTCCTCCTTCCTCCTTCCTCCTCTCTCTCTTCTCTTCTCTTCCTTCTCTCTCTCTTCTCTTCCTTCTCTTCTCTCTCCTTTCCTTCCTTCCCCCCTTCCCTTCCTCCCCTCCCCTCCTTCCCTTCCCTTCCTTCCCTTCCCCTTCCCCTTCCCTTCCCTCCCTCCCTTCCCCTTCTTCCCCTTCCTTCCTCCTTCCCCTTCCTTCCTCCTTCTCCTTCTCTTCTTCTTCTCTTCTTTTTTCTCTTCTTCTTTTCTTCTTCTTCTTCTCCTCCCTTCCTCCTCCTCCTCCTCCTCTTCCTCCTCTCCCCTCCCCACTCTCATCTTCCTCCTCCTTTCCTTTTTCCTCTTGAGATCTGGTTTGATGCAGCCCATGCTGGTGTTGACTTGCTATGTAGCCAAGGATACCCTGAACCATCCTCCACCTCCCAGGTGCTGAGATTACTAGTGGGCCGTCATACTGGATTTATGAGATGCTGAGAATCAAATTTAAGGCCTGTACCTGCTAGGTGAGGATTCTACCAACGGAGCTACACTCCCAATCTGAGATACCAACCTTTTGACAGGAGAGCATCTGGCTCAGCTGTCCCTTTAGTTAGGGGACACTCCACACCTGTTAGTCCTATGCTGGACTTCCTTATATCTTTCTCCTTGCAGAAGGATGGGGAGCCTTGGACCTCACTGACCATCAAACAGAAGCCCATAATGGGACTTTTCCTATTACTCTGGATGCTTCAACAAGCCTTCCAGGACTGATCCCCCAGTCTCGCTCATAGCGGGTATTCTAAAATCACACAGGTACCACTGAACTTAACCCCTGGGAGAGTTCAGAATCTGGAAGGATGAGCTGCACCCAACCCTGAATAATGTTCACACAATTCCAGCTTCCAGGCCATATGTAAGGGTGCCCTCAGCCCAGCAAGCAGGAAGCAGTTTAGGATTGCCAGAAAGCCCTCACCAAGCTGCCCTGCCCCGCTTCAGTGCAGATCCAGCAGATGTTGGGTGAAACACAGATAACCTGATTGGCAAGGACACAAGGCTCAGCCCCTGGGCTGCCCCAAATGGCACTGTAGACCAATACCTGTCAGGCTTTGGGTGTCTGGGCTGCCTTCTGACATGTGAACACCTGTGGTATATGTAGACTCAGTGCATATATGTAGAGTCAGTGCAGACGTGCCCACTGCTGGGAGCTGCAGTGAGGGATCTGAGAAGTGTAGGAGGGTCCTAGACTCTGAGTAGGTGACTTTGGAAGCTAGAGATCAGGTATTGAGCTGGAGGTTACAAGGGCACTTCTCTTCAGAAGTCTCTTCTTTGGTCTCTGTGCCAGATAATGTTAGGGATCCAGTGGGGTCCCAGAAACGTAAGTCAGATGCATTTCAGAGCAGGGCAATAGTAGCCCAGAGTCACATCTGGGGCAGAGCCATGACTATGGAGGCCAGGCCCAGGCAGCAGCATCTACTCAAGGGTATCCTGGACATAGAGTCAACTGGGAGAAATGGGTAAAGTGAGTCTGAGATCTGACAGTGGTGAAGGGGTTTTGAACTAGTCAGGGAGTAAAGGGGGCAGTGTGTACTTACATGGGGTCTAGGTAAGGTGTCTTGGTGGAGTATGGGGACAATGTGTTGGCTCTGCTAGTAGCATAGTAAACAGACACCATGGAGGCCACAGCACAGACTCCACAGCCTGAGGCTGCAGATCCTGCAGGGAATTTCTGGAAAGTTGTGGCCTCTCCCCAGAGAAGCATAACTACCATAGAACAGCGCAATCCATAAGTTAGCTATGGAGGACCACGAGACTCAAGATGAGTTGTTACTCTATCCAGGGTGTACCCAAAACCCATCTCCACCCAACCTAAAAGAGGGGACTTCCACCCCTAGACCAAGCAGAGAGGGGTCACCCAGAACCCCCTCTGACTGGCGATCTGAATTCTTGCTTAGGCTGCGAGACTGAGCACTGCAAGGGAATATAAATAAAAGTTAAAAATATCTCTCTGGGTTCCCTGAGGGACAAGCCTGACTGCATAGGGGTTGATGTCAAAAGTATCCCCTCTCCAGGAAAAAGACATCGGGATGGGTATGACCCTCATGCCTTACTGGACAATGACAGGAGGACCGAGCCATTACAAGGTCTCCTTCAATTACTGGAGGTCAGGCCTGTATCCCCGCCTTCGCCAAGGCCCTTCTATACTTAGAGAAGGGAGTAGATGTCAGGGGCAGCGTTCTTAACACACTGAAGGCCTAAAATCAGCCATAGGCCTAAAATCAGCAATAGGCCTGACACACATACATGCTAACACCAAGTCTTGGGTCTCTGTGGAAAAACACTGAAACAGAAGACTATAAGCTTTTGTAAACAGGCAGCTTCTGTGGAAATTTACCAACCTGAGTAGTCATAGGTCTTATAAATAGGCAGCCTCGGTGGACAGTACCAACTTAGATAAGGACAAGTGAATCATAGGCAGAGTCGTAGTGACCTGTCCCCTCAACCTTCACCCAGCTGATACCCTGTTCTGAAAGGTATCTGTACTCTCCCTGATTACCTATGCTCTGGTGTCATTCTCTTCCCCACACCCTTCCTTTTTGTGTTTATAACCCCGTGTGAATAAGTAAATTACAATGTGATAAAAAAAATAATAAATAAATAATAAAAAAAAGAACAGCGAAATCCTCAGGGACTTACGGAGCATCCCAGGTGGTGGGAAGGGGAAGGTGGGTGTGTGCATAGGCAGGCAGCACTTGAGAGCGAAGATCTGGGCACAGAAGGGCTGTAGACATTGGTGGTAGTCAGTGAGGAGGGCTGAGGGAAGGAGAGACTCTGGGAACAGGTGAATTCTGCGGTCTTGGGGAAACAGGGGCTTCAGCCTCTCTTGCTCAGTGTCAGATTGAGCAAGGCTGACACTGGCCTGAGAATTCAAATGCCTAGTTCTGGGAATATAGCTCAGTGGCACTGTGCCTGTCCGGTATGCATGAGGCCATGGGTTCAGTTCTCAGCACCAAGGAAGAAAAGAAATGTGATATCCAGGGCAGCAAAATGGCTCAGCAGGTAAAAGCGCTCGTGCGATCCTGACAACTGAGTCTGAACCCTGGCATGCATGGTGGAAGGAGGACACAGACTCCCAAAAGATGTAGTCTGCCCTCCCCATGAACGCTGTGGCTTGCCTGCCTTCCCATTGAATAATAATAAATAAAAATGTAACCATAAAACAAAGAAAAAGAAAATAAATGTATTGCTCATATTCCTGTGTCCCAATTCACCCTGGAGCCTGGCACACGCTCTCCTCCTTTGTTGGTTTCTTGGCCTGTTTCCAGCTTGAGTTAACTGTAAGTGGGCTGTTGGGAACATGTGGGAAGAGTTTCAGGTGCTTACCCTTTGCCATGATTGAGTTTGCTACGGCCACGTAGCTGGTGTCTTTGGACTGTGTCCCACTAGGGGCACGAGAGATTCCTAGGCCCTTCACATCTTCCTAGGTATATAGTCAGTAATGCCATGTGGCAGAGCACAGTGCCCACTATGTGCAGTGCTATGGAAGGGCAGTCCATAGTGCCCACTATGTGCAGTGCTACAGAATGGCAGTCCTCAGTGGCCACTGTGAGCAACCCTCAGTGGGCTTTCCCTAGCCACCATTTTTTTCTCAATTATTTTCTGAATCTATTTCTTCAATGAAGTGCTTCAAATCCCTAGTCTGTCTTCCGTTTGGATTATTTAATTGTGGTTCACTTAGAAGTCCTTTAGGTGCATGCACATGTGCTTGTGTGTGTCCATGTATGAGTGCATATGTGTGCATGTGTGCGTGTGTGTGCATGTGTGTGTGCATTGTGTATATGTGTGTGCATTGTATGTGCTGTGTGTGCTGTGGCATGTGTGTGCATGTGTATGTGCTTGTGTGTATGCATGTATGTGCATGTGTGTGTGCATGTATGTGCTTGTGTGTATGCATGTGTGTGTCTGTGTATGTGCACATGTGTGTGTGTGCATGTGTGTGTGCGTGCACATTGAACTCAAGCCTCATGCACACAAGGCCATCACTGTACTACCTGACCTTCCTCCTCAGTCTTCCAGTCCTCTGTTAGCTGCAAGCTTATTGAGCTTGCGGCCTCTCTTTTTCACGACACTCACATCTTTCACAGAGCAGTTGCTCTTCAGTTCCACACATCTTTGGCGGTCATGTCATTATTAAGTAGCCTTCTTTGTTCATGATAATATCATTGCTCAAAAACCTGTTTTTTTCTGATGCTAACATTGGCATGTCTCTTATAGAAGAAAGAGGATTAGTCTAACTTTTCTGTTAGAGTACTGGATTTGAGGCAGGGTCTCAAGTAGCCCAAGTATGGCAGGATATCTCAGGCTGAGTCTGAAATAACCTTGAACTCTGACTCTCCCATCAGCATAATAGATCCTTTTCAATCCTTTAAATTTTTATTTGCCCTTTCTGATTTTTTTTTTTGAGACAGCCTGGCTGTATAGCCTAGTCTGGCCTTGAACTTACCGTTTCCTGTCTCAGCCTCCATAGTACTGAGATTCCAGATGTGCACCACCACATTTGGCTGCCCTAGAGCATAATTTTGCCTTTTGATCTGGTTGGTTTTTAAATTTCATTTTAATAATCAACTCTGGACTGAAAGCAATAAAATAGAAACATCATCAATGACAAATTCTGAATTATGAAGAATCAAAGAAATAAAAAGTTGGTTCTTTAGAAAATCATTATGATTGACCAACCGTATCAGACTAACTAAAAAGCAGGGAGAGAAGATCAAATGAACAAAATCGGAAATGAGAAGGGAGACATAATAGCAGTCATGAGGAAATCCAAAGAATCACAAAGTCATACTTTAAAAACCTGTACTCTATAAAATTGAAAAATATAAAAAAGGAAGTGAAAATTTTTCCTGATAGGTGCCACTCACCAAGACTAAATCAATGTCAGATAAGAAATGTTTTTCAAAAAAATTATATTTAATCTTTTATTACAGTCCAGTCATTATCCCCTTCCCGATCTGCCCTCCAATAATTCCTCATCCCATCTCCTCCCCCCCCCCCGTCTCCAAGAGGATGTCCCTACCCCAAACCCCACCCCACCTGCCAGTCCTCCCCACTCCCTGGGGCCTCGAGTCTTTTGAGGGTTAGATGCATCTTCTTCTACTGAGGCCAGACCAGGCAGTTCTCTGCTGTATATGTGTTGGGGGCCTCGGACCAGCTAGTGTTTGCTGCCTGGTTGGTGGCTCAGTGCCTGAGAGATCTTGGGGGTCTGGTTAGATGAGACTGCTGGTCTTCCATGGGGTCGTCCTTCTTCACAATTTCTTCCAGCCTTTCCCTAATTCAACCACACGGTCCCAGGCTTCAGTCCATTGGTTCGGCGTAAGTATCTGCATCTGTCTCGGTCAGCTGCTTGATGGGACTCTTAGAGGACAGTCATGCTAGGCCCCTGGCTGTAAGCACACCATAGTATCTTCACTAATCCCATATCCGATAGAGTGCTAATATCCAAAATATATAAAAACCAAACAGCCCAATCAAAAAATGGGGTATAGAACTAAACAGAGACTTTACAACAGAGGAATCTTGAATAGCTGAGAAGCACTTAAAGAAATGTTCAAAGTCCTTAGTGATCAGGGAAATGCAAATCAAAACGACCATGGAAGTCTTCCTAACACCAATCAGAATGGCTAAGATCAAAAACTCAGGTGATAGCAGATGTTGGCGAGGATGTGGAGAAAGAGGAATACCATTGCTGGTGGGATTGCAAACTGGTACAACCACTCTGGAAATCATCAGGAGGTTCTTCAGAAAACTGGAACTAGATTTACATGAAGACCCAACTATACCACTCTTGGGCATATACCCCAAAGATACCCTACCATGCCATAGGGGCATGTGTTCCACTATGTTCATAGTGGCTTTGCTTGTGATAGCTAGAAGCTGGGAACAACCCAGATGTCCCACAATGGAAGAATAGATAGAGAAAATGTGGTTCATTTACACAATGGAATACTACTCACCTATTAAGAATGAGAACATCATGAGTTTTGCAGGCAAATGGATGAAGCTAGTAAGTATCCTCCTGAGTGAGGTAACTCAGACTCAAAAGGACATGCATGGTATGTACTCACTAATAAGTGGATATTAGCCATAAAGTACAGAATACCCAGGATACAATCTATAGAACTCAAGAAGGTTAACAAGCTGAAGGGCCCAAGTGAGGATGCTTCAATCCCACTTGGGAGGGAGAAGAAAGCAATGGTTCGTGTGTGTGTGTGTGTGTGTGTGTGTGTGTGTGTGTGTGTTTTGGGCAGAAGGAGAGAGAGAACCTGGGTGGGAGAAGTGAGGGTGAGGGAAAAAGGGGAACATGATCAGGTGTTGGGGTTGGGAACAAGAGTGGAGCCCTGAGGGCCAGCAGAATGAATGGAAACAAGCAACCTTGGCAGGTGGGGGGACCCTCTAGAATGTACCAGACACCTGGGAGGTGAAAGACTCAAAAGTAGGACCTTAGATGAAATGCCCAACAGTGGAGAGAGGGAACTTGTAGAGGCTCTTCCAGCAGAAAGACAGCAGAGGAGGGATGGGGTTGCCATCCACAGTCAAAAACTCTGACCCAGAATTGTTCCTGTCTAAAAGAATTGCAGGGACAAAAATTGAGAAGAGACTGAAGGAAAGGAGGTCCAGTGACGGGCCCATATTGGGATCCATCTCAAGGGAGGCTCCAAGGCCTGACACTATTGTGTGCTTACAGATTGAGGGTTTTTTTTTTTTTTTTTTAATTGGTGTGTTACTGATGTGGCTAGGGCAACTCTGCCACCTGCTGTTGGTTTCTGTCCCTTCCATCTTCCTCCCCTGTGTACCGAGCAAAAAGAGGACCATGAAGTGAGGACTGGGGTACAAGCAAGAACCTTTCTCTCTCTCTCTCTCTCCTCTCCTCTCTCTCTCTCTCCTGCCTTCTTGTGTAGTATGCATTTCTTTCTTTTCCTTATTTGTATGCTCATTAGTGTTTTGTCTGCATGTATATCTGTGTGAGGGTGTTGGATCCTGGAGTTACAAACAGTTGTGAGTTGTGTTTTATAAAAAAGAAGCCAGGGATGTATTTGGTAGAGGCGCAGTAAGGTGTGGGGAAGGGGTACCTCTGTGGGCCCATGCTGTATAGAGTTTACTTAGGGCATGGGAGGGGAGTTGAGGGGGTAGTGGAGACAGAGTAAAGCAGAGAGAGAGAGAGAGAGAGAGAGAGAGAGAGAGAGAGAGAGAGAGAGAGAGAGAGATAGAGGAGTAGAGGCTGTCCATGAGCATGTGTGTGTCGGGAAGGGACGGGGGGAAGGGGACGGGGGGGAAGGGGATGGGGGAAGAGGAGGGCAAGAGCAAGAAAAGAGAAGAGGAGAGGGCGGCAAGCAGCCCCTTTTATAGTGAGTCAGGCATACTTGGCTATTGCTAGGTAAAAGCCTAGAAGAAATGCCAACATAAGCTGCCAGGTGGGTGCTGGGAATTGAACCTGAGTCCCCTGGAAGAACAGTCAGTGCTTTTAGCCTCTGATCTCTGTGTAATTCTGGCTGTCCTGAAGCTTGCCCTGTAGACCAGGCGGGCCTCAAACTCAAAGGTCTGCCTGCTCCTGCCTCCTGAGTGCTGATATTAAAGTTGTGTACCATGGCTTACTTTTGGGGTTTTGTTTGTTTTTGTTGTTTGTTTGTTTGTTTGTTTGTTTTTCTAAGTCAGGGTTTCTCTGTGTAGCTTTGACTGTCCTATCACTAGCTATGTAGACTAGGCTGGCCTCACATATATCCTTCTGTCTCTGCCTCCCAGAGAGGTGGGATTAAAGGTGTGAGCCACCACTGCTGGGCTTCCCCTGCCCCCCCCCCCCTTTTTTTAAGAGGTTGGGTCTCCTGTAGCTCCTGGTTGCTATAGAGCCCAGACTTGCTGTAGAGTCAAACCTCTGGGCTCCATCTCTTAAGTGCCGGGATTACAGGTGTGCATCTCCACACCTAGCTTATCACTCTTTGTTATTTTAGCCGTTGCCCGAAGTTTAGTCTCTGAGATTTAAGAGTCCAGTATCATCACAGTCTATCTTCCAGAAATCCCCTAACAGTGCACAGGAAAGTATAAGCTCTGACAGGCTGTGCTTCCTTCTCTTTCCTTCCATATTTTTGTGCCCCTTTGTTAGGCATTTTCCCAAGTTATTATTGACCTAACATTAATGAGAATTATTTTTAATTTTTTTAAATTAAAAATTAAAAAATATTAGTCTATTTTTTGTTTGTTTGTTTAATGATTAATCTTTCTGAGCTGAGGATGTTAGAGCTTGTCTGACACTCACAACGCCCTGCGCTTGACCCTAGCACTGCAAAAATAAAGGTGAAAGACTGGAGAGATGGCTCCACAGTTAAGAGCATTGGCTGCTCTTCCAGAGGACCTGGATTCAATCCCCAGCATCCACATGGCAGCTCACAACCATCCATACTCTAGTTCCAGGGGACCCAATGCCCATCTATGACCTTCGAGGCTGCCATGCATGCACATGGTTCATATACACACATGCACATGAAATACTCATAGAAAAATAAATCTTAAAAAAATGACAGGGAGATGGCTCAGTGATTAAGAGCATACATCACTCTTGCAGAGGATGGGAGTTTATTTCCTAACACCCACATCAGGGGGCTCACAATGGCTTATGACTGACTCCTGGAGACCCAACACCCTCTTTGAAGCTCTGCAGGTATCTGAACATTCTCTCTCTCTCTCTCTCTCTCTCTCTCTCTCTCTCTCTCTCTCTCTTCACACACACACACACACACACACACGTACACATATATAATTAAAAATAAAAAATAGGCCAGATGTGGTTGTACACACCTAAATCCCAGCACTTGAGAGGCAGAGGCAGGCAGATCTCTGGTGATTTGAGACCAGCCTGGTCTACATAGCAAGTTCTAGGCTAGCCAAGACTATCAAGTGAGCCCCTGTCTTACAAAATCAAAAATAAATAAAATCTTAAAAAAATAAAAAAAGTGACAAATAAAAAGGCTAGGAAGATGGCTCATCACCTAACTCACCTGAGGCTCTAGAAGGGGCAAGAATGGGGACTTCTCATATATTTTCACATGGGACCTTCTTTAGGTGCTCCTGGTCCTTGGGTGGGCCCTACTTCCTTTTCCTTATGCCTAAAGGTCTTAGCCTCACACTCCAGTTGACATTCAGAGCTACAGTGATATGGATAGAAATATCTGTATTAGCTTTGAGTGTTTTTCAAAGTCATTCAAGGAGGAAGTGGAGGAGCCAAGGCCCTGGGGTCCATCCTGTGTGTCGTCTGCCTCCATTGGCTGATGTAGACCCTGCTGTCCTGGTGCCTGTGTGGGACCACCTGGAGCCTGGGGCTAAGTCAGAGAGACAAAGGTGGGATGAGTGAGAGCAGATGACCTCTGTCCTCTATGGTTCCAGAGAACGTGAAGAAACCTGCACATCTGGTTTCCAGAGGATCAGCAGCAAGGTGGGACCCCTAAGGAGTTATGAATGAGGGGAGCTGTGATGGTTAGGTTTTTGTTTTACAACTTGCCACAAGTTAGGGTCACCTGGGAAGAGGAAACCTTAACAGAGAAGATGCCTCCATCAGATTGGCTTGTGAGGGACATTTTCTTGCTTGATGATTGACATGAGAGTCCAGCCCACGGTGGGTGGTGCCACCACTGGGCAGGCAATCCTGGGTTGTATAAGAAGCGAGCTGAGCACACCAAGGAGAGCAAGCCTTGTCCTGGCTCCCTTAAAGCCAAGCTCAGCTGGCCTTGGTCACTGTGTTTATCACAGCAGGAGAAAGCAAACTAGGACATGGTCAGTGTCTGGGGGGGCCTGTCGTGCATGTTCCCACTGCAAGAGGATCTCAGAGTGGACAGTAGGGACAGTGGTAGCCATTCTCATGGTTATGAGAACATGTACTCACATACTCATGCACCTTAGTTACACACACACACACACCACACACACACACACACACACACACACTGCACCTGCATGCACAAACACACACACAAACATACACACACATGTATACATGCACATACACATGTTCGTATACATACATGTACACTACATAGGCTTCTCCCCCAGTGGGTATACACACATTCATGTACATGCATACACATATATTTTCTCTGGTTATCTAGTTATGTTATGGTTTAAATAGGACATGTTCCCCCACAAGGCTCATGGAGCTATTTGGAAGGTGCTGGAAACTAGGAAATAGGGCATAGCTGGAGGAATCATGGGAGACTGACTTTGAAGGTTACATCTGCTTTCCAGTTCTGTATTTTCTCTCTGTTTCCCAGTTTCCTCGAGTGTTAGAACTTTGTCCATCACATGCTGTTGCCACCATGATGTGGGACAAGTGACTGTGGCCTGAGCCCTCTAAGGCCATGAACCAAGACAAATCCTTGTTCCTGTAAATTGTTCATCTCAGTCACAGTGATAGGAAAACTAATCCAAGGTATAATGTGTTTAAACTGGATAGCAAACTCTTACCCATGTAGCTCTATGAATTTGCATATGCCCACACACCTGGGTCCCTCTTGCCTGCTCAGCTATGCCCAGCCAGCTCCCACAGTTCATATTTCTTTTATCCTAAACTAGTTTGGCCTGTTCTAGATTGTTCCATAATGGAGCCTGGTGTGTTCAGAGGTGACTGAGACTAAGACAGAACTTTCCTCTAAGTCAGCTCCTATGGCCCAGCCCTCCTCTGGGACATAGTGTGGACATCAGGTGCCACCTGCTGGCAGGTGACGACATCTTGGTATGACATTCTCTGGAATCTTCCATGGTTCATACACATTATTAGCATCAGAGTTGACTAGACCTGACTTGAGTGGGTAAGGAAACAGTGGATTCAGATAGGAAAACCTGAATTAGACAGGGAAGAAATAGGGGAGGGAGTTTGTCAAGCTCTGGTGCCCATAGCCCGTCTCTGCCTGCCTTCCTAGAGCTAGGCAGGACTATCTCCTGGGTCTTCTGGAGGCTCTGTTGGGAAGGAAAGTCCAGCCAACCTGACCCAGGTCAGGCTCTCCAATGGTCTCTACTGGTCAATTCCAGTATGGTCTAGGGCCATACCCTAGATGGTTGACTCAGGAAGCTGGTGTGCTGTCCCTCCCTTCCCAGCTTTAGGTCTGGCCACGACAGTTGGATCCCCACACCCCGAGAGCTGAAGGTAGGGACATAACTTCCTTAGCATCTTTGGGAGCTTACAAGACATTATGCTTGTTGCTACCCACACCCCAACACAGTCTCCACCCAAGTCTGTTTACTCCCTCCCACCTTATCTTCCTGCTCAGACCAGATCACAACCCTTGTGGTTATAGTGTTCAAGCTACCAACTGTGCCTACAGGTCTCACATTGATTAGCCATTTGCCCCCTCCACCAGGGTTATGGAAACCCTGTTGTACTCCTGCTGGGCCCTCAGGCCTATGGCAGGAACATCGAGGTCTCCGAGAGGCTGGAGTACTGGCCAGGTATGCAGATTCCCAGGCACCCCACTGATGGCTGGGGTCTCAGGGCTCTGCATACTTTTCAAACACTAAGGTGTATCTAGGAGAGTCAGAGTGGCAGGCTAACTCTGCCCTCACCCGAGGCCATCACTCTGGGCAAGCCCCCTGGAGCCGTGTGATCATAGCAGGCTGAGGGTGAGGGATCCTTGAGGAGCCTCTGAGACCCTGTGACCCTAAGCCACCAGCAGTGTCTGCTCCCCACCCTGCTCAGTGGCAGAGGCCAGTGGGTAGTGTGGTGAGTTTGAAAACTGTGCTTCCTTCCTGCAGCCGACACCGGGTGTGGAGGAAGTGGCTTCCCTAGGTGTCCTTACCTGGGCAGAGATGGGCTCCATAGTGATGCCAACAGCACTTTCAGTTCCTATTGGATGCAACCTGGCAGGGCCAGAAGAGGCTACCTAGACATCTAGTACCTGCTCTGGCTCTTTTCAAAGTCTCCATTGATGACCCTGTAGGCCCGCAGGAAAGGGAGTGGACAGCTGGGTGCAGCCAGTGACACTCGTCCAAGGAGAAGGACTGAAGGCCTTTCAGAGTTGGGAGGTAGCAGGCAACTTCCCTTTTAAAAGTAGTATGGGACAGCCCTGCAGGTGTGGACATGATGTCCGGTCACTCAGCTCTCTGGTCGTGTCACTCAGGACCCTGCCCCGCATCTCCAACCTGTCAGGCTCCAGCATCTCCCCAGACCCTTGAGTCCTTACTCTCACAGACTAGCCTAACTCTCTGCCTTAAAAACACATCCTACAACCTGGAGGTGATGGCTCGCACTTTTAGTCAGCAGAAGCAGGTGGATGATCTCTATGAGTTCGAGGCCAACATAATCTACAGAGCAAGCTCTAAGATAGCCAAAACTACACAGAGAAACCACTTCTCAATGCCCCCCAAACCCAAAAATCAACCCCCTAAAACCCAAAAAAGCTCTAAAAAGAAAATACAACCTACATAAACTTCTTGACCCCTATACTTCAGTCCTCAAGCCGCTCCTGTCCCCAAGCCCTGACCCTTGACCCACAACCTCATTTTCACTTCCATGCTTAAAGTCCCCTGGCAAGTCAGGTGTGGGGGCGCACACCTTTAATCCCAACACTCAGGAGGCAGAGGCAGGTGAATCTCTGTGAGTTAGAGGGCAGCCTGGTCTTTATACCAAGTTCCAGGTCAGCCAGAACTACATAATAGAGAGATCCCTCTCAAAATTATAAGTAAATATAAAGAAAGAAAGAAAGAAAGAAAGAAAGAAAGAGGAAGGAAGGAAGGGAAGAAGAAGGAAGGAAGGAAGGAAGGAAGGAAGGAAGAATAAAGTCCCCTGGCAACCCCCAGACTTATCCTCCTGCATTTTCATCCTTTCTCCGTCTCCTGCTGGCGGGAGGAGAGCATACTATACCCTCTGCAAGGACGGACAGCCACATAATTAGTTGGTCCAGTCCCCTTCCGCCGCTTTAATCATTGCTGGCACATCTACTCTGTCCAAACAGCCCAGAATGGGAAGGACATGTGTTAGGGGCTTAACTCTCTTCTTTGTTGCCCCAGCTCTTAGGTCTTCTGAGAAACACATTCCCTTTCCTGCCAGTCCTCCTGGCTCCCAGTCCTGGTGCCTCCTGCCTTACGGTTCCTGGAAGATGCCAGCAGGAGGAAGGGTGGTGATGCTGGACCTGTGCCTGCAACAGGACCTGGCCATAAACCTGGGTGGGGTGAAGCCCTGGTGTGGATAGCTGACCCTCCTGGTGGACTTTCCTCCCAGCCTAGCCTGCAGCTGTTGGTCTTGTTTGTTCCTTGAAAGAGTTAGTGGTGTTGCCTGCCAGTCCTCAAGCACCTTCATAAACCTGGGGGCTGCCCCTGCCTCTCTCCTCTAGATGTGGGTACCAGCCTGGAGAGGCTGCCAGGACAACAAAGGCAGATCTCTGAGGTGGGACCAGAGGCCAGGAGCTCATCTTGGGCCTTGTCTCTCCTATGTCTGGCTTAGCTTGGATAAAGTACAGGATGACCACCAGGGCCACTCTTGCTGGCTTCAGTTTTGAAGGAGGACCAGAGTGGGAAAATTATAATTTTTTTTCTAGCTCCCTCCTGGCTGCGACTGGACTGAATCTTCACCTAAGGAGAGACAGACATTCACTCAGTGGCACTAAGTGAATTGTCCTCCTGAGTGACATGCTGCCTCCACAGCTCTCTCTGGGGTCCATCTGCCTTCAGGGGAGGCCTTGAACACCAAACTATTTTCAAAGTAGGATGAGAAACCACTGGCCCGATACTTGCACAGAACCAGTGTCCTTACCACGAGGCACCTCCCATGGCTATAGGGACAGAACACAGGAAGGAGTCATGTCTTGGTGTCTCAGCAAATGTCACTGAGGTTTGCATTCTCCTTTGGGCTGTGGAGTGTAAGCACCATGTGCAGTGACCTGGGGTTCACGGAACTGGGTTGGGGTGGAAGAGCCTCTTGCTGTAGTGAGCAGATTGCTCATATCCAGCTCCTTGGAAAAAATCTTTCTTACAATGGACCTAGCAAAGACAGCTGATGGGCTTAGTGGCTGTGCTTTCTAGAGAAAATATGAATTCTGTGCCAAGGTGGCTTCCCAGCCTGAATACTTTCTGAAGGGAGAAGTGATGGTGTTGGTGACAGTGAGCACTCCACATGCAGGCAGTGTTAGCACGCGGGACCTCTCCTAGGTGAGCACTCTTCATGAGATTCCTCAATGACCAAGGAGGTGTCAAGGTGGTCCCTCCCACTGCAGACTTGGGTGAAGCTCACTTCCTCTCACCCTTGCCCCAAGGCCTGGTGTTCTGGTAGATGGCATCAGCACCGGGAAAGGACCGCTGCCTGGGGTGCAGCTGGCCTTGGAAATGCAAAACTGCAAAACCCCCAAACAAAACAAGAGTCCTATTCGTCTCTTAGCGCCTCAATATTCTTGTCTTGGAAAATAAAATTGTTACTTTTTTCATGAAAGTGTTTTATGTGTGTTGGTGCATAATGTACTTATCATTAATTGAAGTGAATAATACATTTTGCAGTTTTCTGTTTTAATGTGAAATAGGGAAAAATATCAAGATCTTACCCATGTACTCCAAAGACCAGCACTCTGTACAAGTGGCCCAGGGTCCTGAGATTGAGGAGACTGCATGCTGCAGCGTCCTACTCCATCTTAGGGGCAGTAAGGCCACTGACCCCATTCTAGTGTCCATGTGACAGAACTGCCCCTCTTCTGGGTGCTTCCTCCATGGCTCTCAGTTTATGGCTGGCCACTTTGTGTTTTATGTATTTATTTATTATTTAAAATGGCTTTTATCTCTTACATTTCTTTATTTTGGAGCCTAGATAGAAGGCTCAGTGGATAAGAGCATATACTGCTCTTACAGAGGACCCGAGTTCAGTTCCCAGCACTCACATGGGCAGGATCACAGCTGCCTATATGTAACTTCTAGCTCTGGGGATCTGGTGCCCTCTTTCTGGCCACTGTAGGTACACATACATATGTGCATATCCATACTCAGGCATACACAGACATAAACTACTTAACTATTAAAATTTCAGTTTTTGTCACTTGTGGTGACTTACACCTGCAGTTCCTGCAGTGAAACTGAGGCATAATGACTGTGAGCAAGAGGCCATCAGGGATACACAGTTTGACCCTGTCTTAAAATTTTTTTGTTCAGCATGGTGAAGGGCACACCTCAGTGACATGAAACATACTTGCAATGTCACAGGGCTAGCCTCACCATCTACTTTCAGAACATTCCACCTTCTCAGGCTGAAACTCACTTTCTATCCAACCGTGACCCCAGTCCATCCCAATTTCTCTCCCTCCCCACTCCTTTCTCTCCTTGGGTCTCACTGTAGCCTTAGCTGGCCTGGTACTCATTATGTAGTCCAAGGTGGTCTCAGACACTCAGCCATCTTTTCTCAGCCTCCCCAATGGTGGATGGTAGAGTGTGATCTGTGGCTTTCTAGCTGGGAGTTTACCCTTGGAGGGTCTCTGGGGATTGGCTTAGATGCCCTGAGCCCCAAAGAGGGCTTTGTAGGTGAGGACACAATTGCCGCCTCAACTGGAGGCCCGAACCTCAGGTTTCTGCGCCTACCTTGTCACCTCCTTTGGTCCTAGCGAGCCATGTTCCTGGATGACATTATGTCTGAGGCATGAGGACCTGCTACTTTGTCCTCAGAAGGACATTTAAAGCCTGCTGTGAGCTCTCCAGGGCCCAGTGCTTCTAAGGGCCCTGTGTTCTGAATCAAGTCCTGAACACAGTCTGGAGCTCTGGCAGAGATGCAGGGTGAAGGTCTCACAGTTTCAGTTTCAGGCTGGACTCAGGGCCAGGAAGCAGGACTTCTGGACTCCATGCCATTGGACTGGTGACGATGTGGCAGCCGTGCCAGGCCTCCAGCCAGGCGTTTACCATCTTTATGGTCTTCTTCCTTTATTGTACTATTTAATCTTATTAAGTAAGACCAAGGTGTGAGATTCAAGCATTTATGGCCTCAAGTAACCCCTGAGTGGAGGCTGACCTTCTCATCTTCTTTGTGAATGATGCCCGTACTGGCCTGTTCACAGCTGTGATGCTTGGGGGCCATTAACCCATAGACCAGGAGTAATGGAGATGCAAGATATAGCGCTCTGCTGCATAGAACACTATGGATATTCACTGTAGGAGCTGGGCAATGCAAGGTACAGGTGCAAGTTGCAGTCCCTGATAATTTAGGGAATGCTCTGTGCTCTGATTCTCTTTATACACAACATCACACTCTGAGTCTATAGGATCTCGAATGCAGCAGAGCAACGGATGGAGCGCAGGGAAGTGTTAGAAAGGATTCTGCGTCTCCCCGTCCTGCACTGAGGTCTCACGTCAGCATCCCCTCTGGTGGCAATATTGTTCTGGTCTGGTGGGACTGGATTTTAGTGCTGCTGTTGACCACAGATAATGTGGCTTTGTCCTAGGAGAGGCACAGTTGTCCTGGGTAGTGGCTAATGATGGGTGCACCTGCCCTGGTGGCAAAGATGATTTGTGTTTGTGAATCCTTTCTCCGCTAGTGCGGAAGCCACACTAATTATTGCCTTAGATTGCTTTATAGCCCTTTTCTCCCAACAGCAAATTCACTAGGAACATGATTTTAATGGTTCTGGAATATTCCATGGCACAGTTGCATGGCCCTTCATTCATCCAGGGCCTTTGGTTGGACTGCTGGACAGCTGGGCAGCGGCAGATTGGAAAGGCTTCAGGGCTCTTCTGGTTGCTCACTTCCTAGTATGACATTTTTAGAGAGACACTGGGAATACCCCCACTCCATAGTGCTAGTGCTGGCATTTACTACTGTCATGTCCCTTAAACCATACTTCCCTGTACCCCAAAGGAACACTCTAGAAATACCTTCCTTTAAAGTCATTGCATCTGAGAATTGTCATAAGTTTGAGACCAACCTGGGCCATATAGTGAGTTAAAGCTAACCTAAGCTACAGGGTCAGATACCCCCATCTTAAAAAAAAAAAAATGCCATTACAGATTGAGAGGCAAACTCAAGGTCTCATTTTATTTTGTATTTCCTTGATCAAAGCTTGTACAGTTGGGAATGGGCTTTTGATTTTTGAGTAAGTGCCACTTGGTCATTGTGAGGGTGGAGGAAGGGTGCAGGGAGGGGGGAAGCTGTGTATGCATTGTCTTCTCCTAGGGTGCACTGCAGAAAGAGGTGGCATCCAGGGATGGCGGCTGCAGCGTGAACCTATGTGAGCTCCATAGAGTGCCCTGCTCCCTGAGCTACAGTGTGGTAGGTGTCCAGAGCCAAGCCTGGAGGTACCAAGAGCCTGACAATACGCAGTTATCCTGGAGTGTTGGGAAGACCTGGGAAACACCATGCATTCAGGTTCATTCCTTCAGGGACCCCAGGTTCTCCTCTGACTAACTCTGAGTTTAGTTTGTGAGAAACAATGACCCTCACATCACAATAAGAGTCCTGGGGACTCAGAGAGTGAAAGTGTGGAGCATTTTATTTTTCTACTTTTCAGAGTTGTGCGTCAGCTTAGGGAGAAGACAGGAACAGCTGGCACACTGCTGTTGACACAAAACGAAGTTTTAAATTCCTAATTGCACTTCTCTACCCTCTGAATCCGTAACTGGCTGAGTTCTTTGGAGGGGGCACAATTTCCCAGTGTCTACTGTGGTTCACCTCCCCAGACCCTCAACCTGTTAGTTCAGGACACAAAGCTTCATAGAATGTGTCTCAGGGTTTGAGATTCCCTGCTTTTCTGATTCTGTCACAGTTTTTTTCTTTTCCTTCCTCCTTCCTTCTTCCTTCCTTCCTTCCTTCTTCTCCTCCCTCCCCCTCCCTCCTCCCCCTCCTCCCTCCCTCTCCTACCTCTCCCTCCCTCCCTTCCTTTTTTCTTCCTTTCTTTTGTTTTGTTTTGTTTTCAAGACAGGTTTTCTCTGTATAGCCCTGGCTGTCCTGGAACTCATTCTGTAGACCAGGCTGGCCTTGAACTCAGAAATGTGCCTGCCTCTGCCTCCATCCTTTTTTTTTTTTTTGACACAAGATTTTACTATGTAGCTCTGGCTATCCTGAAAATCATTATGTAGACCAGGTCAACTTTGAACTCACAGTGACCTGCTCGCCTCTGCCTCCAAAATGCTGGTATTAAAGGTGTGCACCATCACTACCTGGTTGCCTGTGACTTTTCAACCCTAGGAGGAACTGAGAGCCTAGACAATCAGGCCACAGTTGCCAACTAGGGAGGACAGGGCCTAGCGCCTCCTGTGCATCTGTGACTCTCGGGTGAGCTCTAAGTGCATCTCACACTGAAAATGGACCATAGACTTCTTTCTTACAATCTACAGCCACAGGGCCAGTTTATTGACAGTTTTGCTCTCTGCATCTCTCATCTAGGGTGCTTGAGAGAATAGGAGGGGAGATAGGAGTGGATATGATATAAATACATTGTTTATACATATGAAATTGTCAAAGAATAAATAAAAATATCCTATTTAAAAAGGAAGTCTGCAAAATGTGTCTCTTCCTGCTTGGGGTTTGCAGTCCATTTGGTCTAGTTCTGGCTATAGCTGGATCCCTCCTGCTGTCTTTCTGCTGTTTCATGCAGCCATACAGGTTCCCTTGGGTAGCCAGGACTGTGAGGACTCACACCACAGCCCACACAGAGGCTTTACACTCTTCCTGTAAACGCAGCAGCAGCCTTGATGTCTGTTTCCACATTGCCAACACAACTGCCCTGACTGAGTGTCCCTTGAGAAAGAAGTGATCTTCATGGCAGTAAGTGGGCAGCAGCATTTTATGAGCAGGTATCTAGCTGTGGTGGCAAGGATGCTACTGTGACATCAGCCCTTGGTCCCCAGACCTGTATACCGTAATCATGGAGACATCCAGTTGGATGCGAGGTGCCTGGCACACTGATGGGACCCAGCCCCATAGCTATTCTGTAGTGGACTGCTCTCCCTTTATATCAAATCATTTGCTCCTGGGCAATGAGTCTTCTGGCAGGAGGGTGGTGGCTTGTGGATGCAGCCTTTACTACACTCCTCTCCTTCTGAGGAAGCTTTTGGCAGCAGGTATATTGGATAGAGAGTGAATGAGATGCTGTTGGGTTCACATGAACAGTGCTATACAGTTCTGTGGGTAGAAAAAGCAACCTTATGTGCCGGAGCCAGCCAATCAGTCAACGCATGAACCATGACTGGGGAAGTGAGACTGATTATAGGAAAGGCAGAAAGAAGATGCAAGAGACAGATATGGGAGGGCTGCAGGTCATTACCATGCCAGCAACGAGTATATTTCTCATAGTCTTCTTATATTACAGTACCAAGGGAAGCAAATTCACAAGCTAACAGAAACAATCCCAAACCTCCCTATTCCTTCCACCAAGGTCAATAGAATCTTCATCCCTTTGCCTTGAGCCTCAGGTGCACCTCCTCTTATCGTTCCGCCCTTCAGAACACCAGGAAATCTGCCAACAGACCCTGACCTGCCTTGACTCTGCCTGGCAGGCTGATTCCCCCCCACCCCACCCCGCTTCAGAGAAGCAGCAAATGGCTCCCAACACTCATGCCTAGGATACTGATGGGAAACTATCACTAACCATCCATGACGCAGAGGACCAGGTGGTGCCCTTCCTCTGGGAAGCCAGGTGCCACTCTCCCAGGCCAGCAGGGATACTGCACTGCAAGGTTTCCATGCTGCCAGGCTCTGTGGGTACCACCTGGCAGGGACACTAGGTGACCAAGTGAGCTGAGACATTTCACCAAGAGGTCCTCTGTTCCACCAAACCATGGACTGCAGAACATTCCTGTCTCCTTTGTCCCTTCTCATCCTCGTCCTCTTCTTTCATGATCTTGGCACCCACGGAAAGCGATGACCAGGTATGTGGAGACTGTCTCGCCATCTGAATTTGTTGCATGTTTGCTCCTGATTAAAATTAGAGTTGTGGGCCAGGGAGGTGGCATAGGTGGTACAGGAACTTGCTGCCAAGCCGGATGACTTGAGCTTGATCTTTGGCTATAGTAGGAGAGTATGGACTCCCACAAGTTTTCCTCTGACTTCTACACACCTCCATTGGTACACTCATACCCTCAAGCTAATAAAAAAGGTAAAAGTAAAATCATAAATTTGGAGTTGTACAGGGGATTTTACAAGAGTGCATGGGAGCCATGGGTTCACCTCAGTGTCGTAGGTTAGAGCGTTATGACATGACATTGTCAGTCTGTTGCTGGCATGTGAGCCTTGATCCTTTGGGTAAGGTGACATCTACCAGGATTCTTCATAGCATAACCATTATTTACCTCTCTCTTCTCCTCTCTCTCTCTTCTCTCTCTCTCTCTCTCTCTCTTGTAATGTTGGTGGTATTTCGTATGTGTATGTGTGTGGGAGCATGCATGCATGTGTATGTTGGTTCATGTGCTTATGTGTGTGTGTGGAGGCCAGCTGTCTTCCATAATCACTGTCATATGGATATGTTTTGAGACAGCCTCCTATCCTAGATGTCCTGGAGCTTGCTATGTAGACCAGGCTGGCCATTCAATAGATCTTTCTGCCTCTGCCTCCAGAATGCTAGAATTAAAGTTGTGTGCCACCACACCTGCCTTAATTTTATCATTTTAAATGATGTGTATAGGTGACATTAGTGCAGGTGTCCTTGGAGGCCAGAGACATTTGATCCCTTGGAGCTAGATTTACAGAAGGTTGTGAGCTTCCTGATGTGAGTGTGGGAACTGAACCTGGGTTCTCTGCAAGAACAGTATGAGCTCCTAACCACCGAGCCTTCTCTCCAGCCCCTCAATTAGATTTTTTCTTCTCACTAATTAGCTAGACTGGCTGGCCAGTGAGCTCCAGGGTCTGCCTGTGTCATCTTTCCCCAGCTGAGGACACAAATATGCATGACCTTGTTTGTCTTTTGTGTGAATGCTGGAGATTTGAACTCAGGTCCTTAGGCTTGGCCAGCAGACACTTTGCCTATGGACCCATCTTCCCAGCCTCCACAAGCTACTATTTTGCTACTTTGTAATCAATTAATTAATATTGCAGGGAACATGTTTCCATTCCTGTGAATAACTTCTTTCTCTTCAAACAATGATCCACTGCTTTTAGGATCTTGTAGTAGATATCACCCAGAGGAGTAGTTAGTGTTAACACCAATGATGAGTTTCCATTACCTTCATTCTCCTGCAGGAATTAGTTGGAATAATTATATAAAATACTACATTTCTTTTCTCAATTATTTGTGCAATTACTTATATCAGTATGGATTTATAGGCATTTATTTTAACCATTGGGCTTACTTTGTTTTCTGGCTCAGATTGTAGCTTTGGCCATTGGGAGCCCCTTCACCTTGGCCCAATGTTCCTTTGACACACCCCATCCTATTCTGAGCATGTCCTCATTTTTCTGACACCATGAAATACTACAGAGTTCTCATCTCCTTTCCAAGAGACTCAACTGCTTCTCCAAATTCCTCTTCCAGGAGGATAATCTGGTTCTAAGATATGTCTAGAAACTAGAAAATAGCTGTACATACAAGTTTGTGCACATAGCAACACATTCTCCAATCATCTGTCCATCTATTTTTCAAGTATTTACTGCTAAATGTTTGAAACCATTGTTTTCAGACAACTTTGTTATGCAGTGGTAGCTGACTAATGCACATGGCTGGAATTTTACAAATTTTCAGCCTCTCTGGCCGATGGCATCCTAGAAGGCAGTGGTGAGTGGTGGAAGAGAGGGATTTTGTTTTATTTTATTTTATTTTATTTTATTTTTTTTTTTACTTCTTTCAAAGGCCTTTAGATATGGAAGGAAGCTTCTTTTGAAACCTCCTGAACTAGTTTGCTGCACCCTCACAGGAGCCCATCCTTGCCTTGTCTTCCTAAGTTCTCGTAGCCCCATGGCTTTCATTGTTTTCCAGGACCTGGGAATAGAAGTTGCTTCCTTCTGCTCATCTTGCCAGGGACCTCAGACTCCGCCTTCCTCTTCCAGCACCTGGGTGGTCATTTTACTCATTGGTTCCCTTTGTTGAGGTTTTCTTTCCCTCACTGGAAAGCATTGGACCTGAATGGGTTCTCAAGGTTGGTACAAGGTATCAATGTTGGAGAGGCCAGCGAACAGACAAGGAGAGAAAAACTCAGTGTGTGCCTACAACTGGGAGCAGTGTGGTGACTTGTGGGATGCCACTGAAGCAGTGCTTAGGGGAAACTTACAACACTAACTGCTGCATTGGAACAGGAGGTCTCCAGCCAGTGAGTGGCCTTCTACCATGAAACCAGGAAAGGAACACAATATCAAATTACTTCAAAGTAGCAGAAAAAGATAAATCCTTGAAAAATGATAAAACAGAGAAAAATCTGTGAAACCAAAACCAAATACCTTAAAAAGATTAACAAGACTGATAAGCCAGAGTGCTAGAAGAAAAGAGAGGACAAAGGGATGGCGATGTCACTACAGACTACAGTCACTGAAGGACATTAGGGGAATAGCATAAATAGTGTCCCCACAGCGAATTTAGCAGTTTAGGAGGAATGGGAGAGTCCTGAGAGGATGCAGTGTATCAAAGTGCACATATTGTATCAAAGACCAGACTAACTCTAGATTTCAAAGGGATTGAACTATTATTAAAATCAAAGCAAAAGAAAACAACAAAAGCCTCTCTCACAAGGGGAACTCCTGGCTCAGATGTTGTCATTGGTGAATTCTACTGAATATTTGGGGAAGAGATCAAACAACTCAAAAATTTGAAAAGGAATGAATTCTTTCAGTTCTTTCTCTGAGGAACTTAAGCAGCACACAAAGACATATAAGAACTAAAAATGGAGCTGGAGAGATGACTGAAAGGTAAAGACTGCTCTGAGCTCTTGCAGAAGAGTTCTATTCCTAGCGCCTACATAAGAAGGCTTACCACTGCCTGTAACTCCAGTCCCAGGGGATCCAATGCCCTCTCCTGGCCCTCATAGTCACTGAGGGCACACAATACACATACAGACAAACAGGCACACACCATATACATTAGATAAAATGTAAAGGAATTAAGATAAAAAAAAAAAAAAACCCTGGACCCATACCCCCATCATGAACACAGAGTCAAAAATTCTAAATGTTGACAAATTAAATCCCAAACTATTAAGATATGACAGGGGAGGGTGAAAATGGTCGCTATGCATTGCACATGTGAAAATGGTCTAAAATCAAATTCAATTAGTAAAATAAAATGTAAAAATGTAATCAGATATAGTCTAGGCAGGAAGGCATAATGGCTTAATGTTTACAACCAGTGTCATTCTACGTACTGACAGACCCAAAGCTACCACACCTCTCAATAAAGTCAGAAAAGCACTCTTGCAGAAATACAATACACATTCCTGGTAAAAACTCATGAGCTAAATGTAGAAAAGAGCTTCCTTATTCAGGTGAAGGGTATCAACAAGGCCAGGGCTGCCAGGACGTTAGAGACAGAGCGATTTCCAGAGATCAGGGGCAAGACCAGGGTGTCTGCTTTCCTCGCTTCTCATCAACACTGTACTGGAAATCATAGTGCGTGAACCCACAGAGGGAAACGAATACAGATAACTGATTGGGAAGGATGCGAAGCCACCACTATTCACAGGTGACATGATTATCCATCTCGGACAATTGGAAAAAGCCACTATAATAAGTGAGATCATCAAGGATGTAGGAATCTTAGATCAATTAACTAGCTTTAGATTGTTGAAAATGGGCAAAGAGCTTGAATAGACGTTTCTACAATGAACTGTCTGAGAGGTGTATAAAGAATATGATGGCCAAGGACAGGAAACATTCCCAGTACCATTTGTCATCCGGAAAACACCAACTAGTGAGGGCCGAGGAGATGACTCAGTGCGTAGAGTACCTGCTGTACAAACTTGAGAATCTGAGCTTGGATCCCCAGCAGTGTAGAATCCAGATGTGCTGGCATGTGCCTGTAGCTCCAGCTCTGAGGGAGCAGAGACCGGAAGATTCCACTAGCTCCCTGCCCAACCAGCTCACTGAAATGCTGAGTTCCAAGCTCAGCAAGAGAGACTGTCTCAAGATGGTCCAGCGGTTAAGAGTATGTGCTGCTCTTGCTAAAGACCCAGGTTTAATTCTGAGCACCCACATAGATGGCTTACAACCACCTATGACTCCAATGACAGGGAATCTAACACCTTTTTCTGGCCTCTGTCGTACACACACACGCACACATTGCATGGCAGCACACAGCAGATAAGAAAAAACAAACAAACAAGCAAACCCATACAAAACCTGTAAGTGTCGGTAAGGATATTAGAATTTGGAACTTCCAAGTGGCGGTGGCGCTCCTTTAGTACCTGCACTGGGGAGGCAGAGGCTGGTGGATCTCAAGTTCAGGGCCAGCCTGGTCTACAAAACAAGTTCCAGGACAGCTGGGGACAGGTGGCTATGGGGTGAAAAAGGAAGGAAGGAAGAAGGAAGAAGGAAGGAAGGAAGGAAGGAAGGAAGGAAGGAAGGAAGGAAGGAAGGGAACTGGATCTGCTGTGCACTTTGATGAGAGTGTAAAATGACAAGAATCTAGTGGTCCTTCAAAAAGTTAAGGGCAGAATCCCTATATAATACAGAAATTTTCTTTATTGGTTAGAATCAGAAGAATCCAAAGCAGATCCTAAATACTTGTACACTAATGTTGAAAACAGCAGAAAGGATGACAGCTGAACTGTGGGAACAACCCCAGTATCCATTAATAGGTGAACGGATAAGAAAAAAACTGGTTTATGTATACAATAAACTATTATCTAGCCCTACAAAGAAGGGAACTTCTGAAGTGTCACAGAATGGATGGCATTAAGGCCACCGTACTCAGTGAAGCACGCCAGAAGGGACACGGCACTCCCCACTTACAGAAATCCCCAGAATTGTCAAGAGAGAGGCTGCAGGAAGGTAGAATAATGATTGCTTGGGGCTGGAGGGAGGGGCTGTGAGTGGAACCTGTGACCTGATTGTCCTGGACTCACTCTGTAGACTAGGCTGGCTTGACCTCAGAGGTTCACTTGTCTCTGCTTCCTGAGTGCTGGGTTTAAAGATGTGCTCTACAACTGCCTGGCAAAATATTTTATTTTTATTTATATGTATGTGTGTGTGTGTCTGCGTTGGGATGTGCACATACTTGAGTGCAGTGTACACAGAGGTCAGAGAGGGTGTCACATCCCCTGGAACCGGGGTTACTAGTGAGTGTGAGTCACCTGATGTGGGTGCTGGGAACCCAACTCAGGTCCTCTGCAAAACAGTGTGTGTATTACTGCTGAGCCATTTCTCCAGAGTAGAATTTAGTTTGGTTTTTTCAAGATAAAAAAAATTCTCAAGGTGAGTGGTGGTGACAACCACACAGGATGGTGAGACATCCAATAGCCCCTGAGCTGTGTATCTAACAATAGCTAACATGGACAATGTTGTGTTACATGTTTTCTTTTTTTTATTGGATATTTTCTTTTTTATATTTCAAATGTTATCCCCTTTCCTGGCTTCCCTCCCAAGCCCCCTAACCCTCCCCCACCCCGCTTCTATGAGGGTGTTCCCCCACTCACCCACCCACTCCCGCCTCCCAGCCCTCGCATTCCCCTCCACTGGACAACAAGCCTTCACAGGACCAAAGGTCTCTTCTCCCATCGATGCCTGACAAGGCCATCCTCTGTTACATATGTGGCTGGAGCCATGGGTCCCTCCATGTGTACTCCTTGGTTGATGGTTTAATCTCTGGGGGCTCTGGGGCATCTGATTGATTGATATTGCTGTTCTTCCTATGAGGTTGCAAACCCCTTCAACTCCTTCAGTCCTTTCTCTAACTCCTCTATTGGGGACCCTGTGTTCAGTCTAATGGTTGGCTGCAAGCATCCACCTCTGTATTTGTCAGTCTCTGGCACAGCATCTCAGGAAACAACTATATCAGGCTCCTGTCAGCATTCACTTCTTGGCATACCTCAATAGTGTCTGTGTTTGGTGACTGTATATGGGATGATCCCCAGGTGGGGCAGTCTCTGGATGGCCTTTCCTTCAGTTTCTGCTTCACACTTTGTCTCTGTATTTGCTCCTGTGAATATTTGGTTCCTCCTTCTTTTTTTTTTTTTTTATTGGAAATTTTTTATTGGAAATTTTTTTTTTTACATTTCAGATGTTCTCTCCTTACCCCATTTCCCCCCTCCCTCCCAGGAACTCACTATCCCTTCCCCCTCCTCCTGCCTCCACGTTGGTGTACCCCCACCCACCCTCCCCTGTACCTCACCTCCCCACCCTCGAGTATCCCCCCCCACGGCGTCCAGCCTTCATGGGACCAAGGATCTCTTCTCCCACTTATATATAGTTCCCTTGCATATATAGCTGGAGCCATGGGTCCCTCCCTAAGCGCTCCCAGGCTGGTGGTTTAGACCTGGGGACTCTGGTTGGTTGGGATTGTTGCTTATCCTCATGGTGTTGCGAATCCTCTCAACTCCTTCAGCCTTCACTCTATCTTCTCCATTGGGAACCCCATGATCAGTTTAATGGTTAGCTGTGAGCATCTGCCTCTGACTATGTCAGACTCTTGCAGACTTCTAAGGAGACAGCTATATCAGGCTCCTGTCAGCATGTACATCCTGACATCAACATCAACCTCTACCTTTGGTGACTGCACATAGGATGGATATCCAGGTGGAATGGTCTGTAGACGGTCCCTCCTTCAATTTCTGTCCTGCACTGTGTCTCCATATTTGCACCCTTGAGTATTTTGTTACTCCTTCTAAGAAGGACGGAAGCCCCCCCCCACTTGGTCATCATTCTTCATGAGCTTTATGTGGTCTGTGAGTTGAATCTTGGGTATTTCAGGCTTCTGGGCTAAAATCCAATAATCAGTGAGTGAATACCATGTATATTCTTTTGTGATTGGGTTACTTCACTCAGGATGATATTTTCTAGTTCCATCCATTTATATAAGAATTTATCAAATTCATTGTTTTTAATAGCTGAGTAATATTCCATTGTATAAATATACCACATTTTTTGTATCCATTCCTCTGTTGAAGGGCATCTGGGTTCTTTCCAGTTTCTGGCTATTATAAATAAAGCTGCTATGAACATAGTGGAGCATATGTCCTTGTTATGTGTTAGAGCATCTTCTGGATATATACCCAGGAGTGGTATAGCTGGGTCCTCAGGTAGTGATATGTCCAATTTTCTGAGGAACCGCCAGACTGTTTTCCATAGTGGTTGCACCATCTTGCAATCCCACCAACAATGGAGGAGTGTTCCTCTTTCTCCACATCCTCGCCAGCATCTGCTATCACCTGAGTTTTTGATTTTAGCCATTCTGACTGGTGTGAGTGGTTCCCCCTTCTAAGAAGGACTGAAGCACACACACTTTAGTCTTCCTTCTTCTTAAGCTTCATGTGGTCTATGAATTGTATCTTGGGTATTCCAAGCTTTTGGGCTAATACTCACTTATCAGTGAGTACATACCATGTGTGTTCTTTTGTGATTGGGTTACCTCACTCAGGATGATATTTTCTAGTTCCATCCATTTGCCTAAGAATTTCATGAATTTGATGTTTTTAATAGCTGAGTAATACTCCATTGTGTAAATGTACCACATTTTCTGTATCCATTCCTCTGTCCAAGGACATCTGGGTTCTTTCTGGCTTCTGGCTATTATAAATAAGGCTGCTATGAACATAGTGGAGCATGTGTCCTTGTTATATGTTGGAGTTACATGTTTTTTATGTCTCTATATCTTAGCACCAAGCAATTTGATACAGGAATGAACAATTACCTATTACAGAAGTATCAAAAATATGAAATACTGAAAAAAAAAAACTGGCAAGATGTAAGACAATTACGAAGTATTGCTGAGAGAACCAAGACCGAAACAGAGGCCTATGCAGAGCCACAGGCTGGGAGACTGAGCTTTCTGATTGGTGATTCTTCCAAACTGATCTATGTGTTTAATGCAACCTCGATCAAAATCCCTTCCAATTTCAAACATAAAAGACCTATCTATATACCCACCCACTCACCCACCCTACCCACTCATCTATCTAACTACTACCTATTCAGTCATTCAGACAGCCATCTGCCACTCATCCACTCATCAGCCACTCATTCACACACCACCCACCCATCCATACTGTATACTCTCTGACCAGATTTGCGGTACTGGAGCTTGTCTTTCTCATATTTCAGAGGAGGACCTGCAGAGATGGCTGTGTGACAGACACCTGCTTGCTTTGTCCTTGTGTGTCTGGGGCTGAGGTCTCCTTTAGGAATCCAGAAGGGCTGAGAACTGTGACTTCTCAGGGAGTGCTCTGGTTACCATGGTGGGAATCACTAGCTTCCCACTTCGGTTAAGGCCAGCTGTCTGGGGTTTGGTAGCCTGGTGTTGGATGCTTGGCCAGGATGGCAGGGCAGGGACAATGGTCAGCATGAGTGTTAAGCCAGCCTTGTCTCCTGTGCCCAGAGAGACTGAAGGCAACTGAGACATAAGATCCTCAGTAATTCAGTTTCTGTTACAGGTGCTAGTAATCAAACTGACCGTAGAGCATCGTGTGAGGATGGCCCGAGACCATATATATGGCTGACCCAGTAGAGGTCAGTGAGGTAATGTGAGGTCAAAATGGGGTATGGAGGAGAGAGGAGCTGTCTGGGGTAGGGAGCTCACAGAGCTGCAGATTGGGTGGACTGCATGGCTGCCTCCCACCTTGAGTGAGGAGGGCTTGTGTTGTGCAGGATGCATTAGTCAGGGTTCTTCAGGGAAACCAAAGCAACAGGGTATGTGTTTGTGTACACATAGAGGCGAACATTACTTTAAGGAATGGCTCATGAAATGGTGGGGCTGGTAAGTCTGAAATCTGAAGGGAAGTCAGCAAGTGGGAGACTCAAGGCAGAGCTGGAGGTAGCCTCCTCTCTCCTCTTAGACCTTAGTCTTTTTACTACCCACTCCTGGAGGACCATCTGTTTACATTTGGAAAAAAAAAAAAAAACCTACCTTCATGGAAACATCAAGACTAGTGTCTGACAAACATTGGGTGCCGAGGCTCAGCCATGCTGACAGACAACAGAAACCATCACACAAGGCCACTGAGAACAGGACTGGGGCTTGGATGATACTCATTTGGGGAAAGACTCCTTCTTCTTTCTTCCCTCATCTGGTCTTCTGCCTCCCTCTCCCTTCTCCTCTCATAGTCCCTTCCCCCTCCCCCAGCTTCCGGATGAGTCAATGTGTGGATAAGCAGAGCAGAACCTTCACTTTAGGAGTCTGTGACGTCTTTGCTGCTTCCTCCCTGCAGTCAAGGCTGTAAATTTTGTGCCGTTCCTAGGAACAGTATCTTGTCCAGGTAAACACTGCAGGGCGTGGGCTGGCAGAAGAAGGCCCAGGGTGCCTGGGACCCTGTCCACTGTTGGTTTCAGTTCTAGTCTAACTTAAGGACTGAGCAGGAAGTCTGCTGTCCAGCAGCGTCCACCTGTGACTGGGCGGGGCAGTCATTCTCACCTCGGCCACCACATCCTTGTTAAAGACTGTGGCATTGCCCAGAAGCTTCCTCAAAGTATTGATGTCTCCTTTCCTTCATCATAGTCCTGGAGGAAAGATGCAAAGAGATGGGGTAGAGGCCTCTGGAGCCGAGAGTGAGAAACTGAGCTTTGAGGCCATGGGAGCTGCCCATCAGACCCCAGCACCGAGGAGGGTTGATCGCTGGATAAAGCCATCCTCTGTGTGTTTGTCACATCCAGCGTGGTCTGAGAATCTGTCTACATGTGTGTTGGCTTCTGTGTAGCCCCCCAGTGCTTTCCAGCTCCTGTTTGTCTTGTTGCAGGAGCCTTGCCCCTACCCCCAGGCTGTCCTGGTCCTCATCCTTCACTAGGGCACCGAAAAATCAAAGTTGGCAGTTGAGCAGGTGATGAATCCACTCCGGCTTGACAGCCTTCGCTGCCATTTGCCCTTACATCAGCTCCCTCAAGCACTAGGGTTGCAGCTAGACCTCTGTGTCCAGCTGTGTGCTGGGCTGTATGACATCAAAGCTCATCTAAGCCACTTGAGATCCTGCAATGGGCCAAGAGGTCTGTTAGTGTCAGGTCATTCACTTTGGGGTCACCATTGCTTCATTCAGTAGGAACACAGTGTTGACCTCTACCCAGGGAGAGTCCAGCTTCTTCATCTAGGGAGGACCTACTCCCTCCATCCACGGAGGACTCACTTCTTCCACGTAGAGAGGACCCAGCTTCTCAGAGCTCAGCTCAGAGGTCTGTCCTGGGCATCATGAGTCTGGCCAAAATTCCTCTTACTCCCACCACAGCAGAGAAAGCATGGCATGGAAAACCACAGGTTCTTGGAGCCAGGTCCATCCTTGGGTTTCTGCAGGGCATGGTGCCAGCCTGAGGGCCCCACATAGGGAATCCAAACAATGGTTTCCTTGGCTCAGCTAGTTCTAGTTCTCTAATCCCCATGTTTTTGGGCTCAGGCCACACTCAGGTTCTCCCACGTGCCTGAGCTGTGGTAGGGAGGACCGCGCAAGGCTGGGGCTGACGGGCACAGTGAGGTGGGAAGACTGGCTTCCACCCATGCCCAGGCTCTTGATCATTTTTTATCTCTGATATCTTTGTAGTGCGTGGAACCCTTTCTGGCTCCAGCTAGGATAGCACAGAGGTCCCAGGGGCCTAGGTGGGTGGCATCACAGGACAGCACTATCACTAGCTGTACTGTCTCTTTTAGTCCAGGATGTGGCTTTTGTTCAGAGCCTAGTGGAAGAGTCTAGGGAAGGAGATGCCAACCCCCATTCAGGGAGCCTGTGACCACCGATTCATCTCTCCTCACTCGCCTCTGGAAGTTGGGGACAAAATTGGAGCCTGAGGTACCTTGTGACCAAATTCATGGTGTGTACTCTAACCAAAGTCAGTCCCTATCCTTGTTTTCAGGAAGCGGAAACATGGAGGGCAGGGACGCTCCCTAGGTCTCAGTTTATGCTCCAGCTACAGCACGGGTGGCCGTCTGTGCCTCTCTATCCTGTGTGGACCTTGGGAACTGTTGTCTCTCGTAGGTTCATGTTTGTGGTTTTTACCAACTCTGATGCAGCACCCTGGTTCCTGGAGGCATTTCCAGTCATTGGTGAGGCTGCTGCAGCTTTGGGCTAAGCTCAGGGACTGAAGATCACCAGAGTTACTCAAAGAATCATGTCCTTTGAGTAACAGTCATGACTAGGAACACAGGACAGGCTGCCCAAGCCCACATGTCTTTGGGAGAAGTGTTAGCCTCAAGATACTCTGTAGGGACAGGACCTGCTGAGGTTGGGGCTAACCCCTCTGCTCAGACCCCATTCTCACAGAGTGTGGCTGCTCCAGACTTCAAGCTACTTCCTCTTGTACCCAGGGGACATGATTGCCTTGAGAGTTGTTGCCTGGGCTGAGGGCTGCCCAAGTTTTAATTACGTGTAATTCCAGAGACTGGCAGAGCCTGGGAACATAAGGGGATTAGAGAGTGGACTTAGCCGGGCTCAGTAGAGTACAGCAGGCTCCGTGGAGACAGGTGGCCTCTGCATCGCTACTGCTCCTTGCTTCTGGATCATGAAATGGGGTCAGACACCTCCTCTGGAGTCTTGCTTTCCTACCACTCTTTGTCTTCTCCAGATGCCTTGAAGTGAGGTGCATCAGGAATCATGTTTATTTCAGCCCACACAGCTCGTGGAGAGATAGAATGGAGTTGGGGAACACCCGAAAGCTCCTTATTCTATCTAGGCTGTATTGGAAGTTGTGGGGCTGGGCCTGGGAGCATTGAGAGGGGTATGGCAGACCTTGTGGGATGTAATTCCAGCAGGCACCTCCTGCCTCTCCCAACCTGAGACTGGCTTGGCTTGTAGCTTAAAGGAATGGAGTTCACTTGGGGTGTGTGCTGGCATTGGGATAATTGGGGCTATGACATCCTGAGGAAGGCCAAGTTTGCCCAGGGAGTCATATAAAGATAAACTCAGATAACCTGAATCAATATTTCCTCTCTGGGACCCATGGAGCCCCCACAGCTGTTTTCCTGATAACTCAGCAAATGCCCCACCCACCCTTTGCACCTCCCTCATCCTCCGCCCTCCGGTGCCCGCTAGGCATATAAGTCCTGGACCCCTGCCCTGGGATGCTCTTCTGTGCCACCCTCGTGAGCCACCATGGGGCTGCCACTAGCTCGCCTGGTGGCTGTGTGCCTAGTCCTGGCCTTAGCCAAGGGCTCAGAGCTCCAGAAAGGTAAGGGGCTGGGTGATCCGGGTAAGGGAACAGGCAGAATGCCCTGAGGGTGGGAAGGCAGTCCAGAGCACTTAGGAAGGGGCTTCTGGAATAGGAGGGGTTTCCCCAGTCAGAACCGCTGCAGTGGGACTGGTCTTAGGCTCTTACCACCACTCTGAGGCTGAAAGCTGAGGCTCTCGCACCAGGTAGATGAGAAGCTGGGATCCCTGAGGGACCATTGTCCCTGGGAGTTGGGAAGGCTTTGGATGTCTAGAAGAAGCCAAGCTTAGGACGGCTCCAGGTATAGAGGACCTTCAGCAAGACAGTGCCTCTGGAGAATGGGCTGGGTGTCCTATGGGACACTTCTGTCCCCTCAGGATAAAGTTGTAGATGGGGGATGTCCCAGGGGAACTCTTGAGGACTGAAGGATCCATCTCAGTCTCTTGCTGGGTGAAGAGTGTGTGGAGAGGGGCTAAATGGAGCATCAGTCGAGAAGTTTGAGGTAGACAGTGACCACATTGCCTGAAGGCTCCTCTACCTTCTCTCCCCGCTTGGACTCCACACTAACTAGCACGCTTGACTGAGAGTCTATGCAGAGGGGTGACCAATGTTTAACAGAGACCGCTTCTACAGGGGGAACCAGAAACCCTGGGTTGGAGCTCCAGGTGGATACCCCTGGGGGGAACCTCTAGGTTAACTTGGAGGCTCAGGGAAACCCTCCTCGAACGTGGGTGTCTCACCTTGTGTCCCCACTGTTCTCCCAGAAGCCAGATCCCGAAACCACGTCTGCAGCACCTGGGGTGACTTCCACTACAAAACTTTTGACGGCGATGTCTTCCGATTCCCTGGTCTCTGTGATTACAACTTTGCTTCTGACTGCCGAGACTCCTACAAGGAATTTGCTGTGCACCTGAAGCGGGGCTTGGGCGAGGCTGGGGGTCACTCCCAGATAGAGTCTGTCCTGATCACTATTAAGGACGACACCATCTACCTCACCCACAAGCTGGCAGTGGTGAACGGGGCCATGTGCGTGAGATTACTACTCTTCTTTCATGTCCCAGCAGCTAAGGAGGTGCTTCTGACTTCTCAGAGCAAGTTTGTCCCTGAACATTTTGTATAACTTAGCCAGCCTCCAGGATACCCTCTTCTGCGCTGGTACATGCCTAAGTTTGAGGTTTGAGCTAGCTATGGATTCATTCAACAAACACGGAGGGGTCTCCCCTGTAGACCAGGGTTCTTGGGTACCTAGTGAGTCCCCTGTAGATTTCCCTTGGGGGCCATGTGGGTTAGGCTGGTGGCTGCCAGAGCCTATCCCCCAGGCTAAAGTTGCAGAAGCTCTGAAGGGAGAGGCTGCTTGCCCTGCCCTATTGTTCCCTGGCATTGTCTCTGCAACAATGAGGTCCTCTTAAATGCATTCCTGTCCTGCAGGTTCGCCTCCTGGGGATTTACTCTTTTCTGCTTCAGGGGTTTCTGTGTCCTGCATGGGGCTCTCCCAGTGTTCCCTTACCTTGTTTGGTCTGCCTGGGTCATGCTGTCATGCGTGGGTTGGATATGGCCCAGGTCCTTAGGGATAGAGGCTCAGGGGGCTGTTGTGTGGCAGTTCCAGGACATCACAGGAGTGGGATGGGGTCTTGGCATAAGGACAGCCCCAGGGTGATGGGCTGGGCAGGGGTTGAGGGTCCCACCCTGACCGATTCTATGAGGAAATACCTCTGAACAGAGGGCCTAGAGAGGATTGGGGGCTCAGTCTTCAAGATATCCCAGACCCACTGCCATTAGGACTCCTGGGAAGGCCTTTGTCCTGGGCTCAGAGAGAGCACAGGAAGGGAAATAGGCCGAAGGGCCTGGCAATGACCCAGGGAAATCCACCTAGTCCAGGACAAGGGCTTTCTGGCCTCCTCTTTGAGCTTGGCCAAGTAAGTTTGTGGCTTCAGATGAGAACAGACAGGCCATGTAAGAATCCAGGCTGGGACTGACTTCACCCAGATAATGCCCATGGTCTCAGCACCATGGACAGCAGAACCCTCATGAGGACAAGTGGGTGGGTTTTGGGATGATGAATTGGTGAGTGACCCCATAGTTGCTCCCACAGGGTTAGCACCCCACACTACAGCTCTGGGCTGCTCATCGAGAAGAACGATGCCTACACCAAGGTCTACTCCCGTGCCGGCCTCTCCCTCATGTGGAACCGAGAAGATGCACTCATGGTAGGCACCAGCATCCTGGACTCTGGGGTGGTAGACTCCTCTGTCTAGCCAGAAGCCTGGTGACTCCATAGAAGGGCAGGAGGGTGGGAGACCCACACCTCACGATTGGAGTAGGATCCTGTGTGGTAGAGAAGGCTGCTGGAGACAGTACAGAGATGAGTTGGTACCAGAGACTCCACTGGCCTGACCTAAGAGAGAGAGGCTCTTTGTGCTATAGGTACAGTGAGCTGTCTCTAAGTGTCCTTCAGAGACTGCATTTTGGTACTCCACCCTGAAGGCCACCTTTCTAGTGGCTGACCCCTGCCTTCTTCCCAACCTGCCCTGTTTGAAAAGCTGCCTAGACTTAGGGACTCTGGAAGATGTGCTGGGCTCTGCGGTCTGCTCACTTGCCTCCTCTTCTCCTCCAACAGGTGGAGCTGGACAGCCGGTTCCAGAACCACACCTGTGGTCTCTGTGGGGACTTCAACGGCCTGCAGATCCAAAATGAATTCCTCTCTGAGGGTAAGTGTGAAGCTGGTCTTGAGAGGGAGACGGGGTGTGGCTGCAGGTTCCTGGCTCCCAAGGATCACCGCTGACCAGCTGTCTCCCCAGGAGTACACTTCAGCGCCATTCAGTTTGGGAACCAGCAGAAGATCAACAGGCCTGAGGTTGAATGTGAGGACCCTCCTGAGGTGGTACAAGAGTCGGAGTCCTGCTCTGAACACGTGAGCCACAGTGGGGGACCCAGGCTCTCAGGAAACCTGCACTTGCTGACCTTTGTTGGGGATCCTATGCTCTAAGGGGAGGGAAGAGAGGTGTGAACAGCTGACTGAACTCGTGTCTTCCTATCTTAAGCGAGCCGAATGTGAGAGGCTGCTGACCTCCACAGCCTTGAGGACTGCCAGGCCCGCGTGCCCGTGGAGTTGTATGTGCAAGCCTGCATGCAAGACCGCTGCCACTGTCCAGCAGGGCGTGCCTGCGAGTGCAGCACCCTTGCTGAGTTCTCCCGCCAGTGCTCTCACGCAGGTGGCAGGCCTGAGAACTGGAGGACTGCCTCACTCTGCCGTAAGTAGCTAGTGACCCATGGGGTGCTTGGAGGCCCCTCATGTGGTGCTCAGTGTTAGCGTCCCTGGGCTTAGTGAGCCCCTAGTGGGAGCCATGTCTGGGCCAAGCACCCAGATGCTGTGTTTGCCAGCGGCCTTGGTAGTTCCTTATTTGTGGACTGATGGAGCTGACTTTGCTTCTAGCCAAGAAATGCCTGGTAACATGGTGTACCTGGAGAGCAGCTCGCCCTGCGTTGACACTTGCTCACATCTGGAGGTCAGCAGCTTGTGTGAGGAACACTACATGGATGGCTGTTTTTGCCCAGAAGGTATGTGCTCTGAACGACCCTTGTCCTAGGACCGGGTGAGGAGCAGGCAGGGAGGGTTGGGACCCTCCAAGAGCCCAAGGGGCTGTGAGATGAGAATCTTCATTGACAAAGTAGGGCTCCAGACACCTGTGGGTGGAGGTCTGGCTGGGAGCCTCACCTTGGGGTAGACTGGCACTTCCTGAGGCTTCCAGGATAAGTTTACATCTCTGGCTGTCTATCACAGGCACAGTGTATGATGACATCACGGGCAGTGGCTGCATCCCTGTGAGCCAGTGCCACTGCAAGCTGCACGGACACCTCTATATGCCAGGCCAGGAGATTACCAATGACTGTGAGCAGTGGTAAGTCTCAGGGGGTAGAGTTGAGGGTCAGACAGGCTGGGGTATTACTGAGTCTTGACCCTGTGCCCTGCTTCTGGGCAGTGTCTGCAATGCTGGTCGCTGGATGTGTAAAGACCTGCCTTGCCCTGAGACCTGTGCCCTGGAAGGTGGCTCCCATATTACCACCTTTGATGGGAAAAAGTTTACCTTTCATGGGGACTGCTACTACGTCCTGACCAAGGTAGGCTAGCCTAGATGGAGCTGGGGGCCCTGTGTCTTTTGGGGAGGGAGGAAAGACTGATTCTGGAGAAGGCTGTCCTTCGGGTGGCGGGTAATGCTGCTCCTAGACACAGGATGGAAAGTGGGGGTCTAGGGTGCAGGAGGCTGTCAGATCCTTATAACTGCACCCCCTTTCTCATACAGAGCGAACACAATGACTCCTATGCTATCCTGGGTGAGCTGGCCTCCTGCGGCTCTACAGACAAGCAGACCTGCCTGAAGACTGTCGTGCTGCTGACTGACAAGAAGAAGAATGTGAGTGCCTCCACTCCTTCCCTTTCCAGCATTTTTGGGTCCTGCAGGCAGGCCCTCTCAGCTCTATGCACCCTTGACATTTCTTGCAGGTGGTGGCCTTCAAATCAGGTGGCAGTGTGCTGCTCAATGAGATGGAAGTGACCCTGCCTCACGTGGCAGGTGAGTGAGTGGTTCAGGGAGGGATCCTAAATGCTGCCAGTCAACAGAGCCAGCTGAGATTCGGACAGCCTGAGTCTGGCCAAGGAGGGGCCTTGTGTCCTCAGGCAGAATCTATCCTTGGGTCCCTGCTAGTGGTAGGGGGTGGTGGGCATGCCTCCCATAGTAGGGTAGAATCAAGGAGCCCTGCAACCAAGGAGCCCTGCTGCCTTTCACCATGTTCTTGTCTTACAGCGAGCTTCTCCATCTTCCAACCCTCCTCTTACCACATTGTTGTGAACACGATGTTTGGGCTGCGACTGCAGATCCAGTTGGTTCCAGTCATGCAGCTTTTTGTGACTCTGGACCAGTCTGCCCAGGGACAGGTGCAGGGTGAGTGGTTCTCTCCTGTCTTGTCTCTGAAAAAGCTCCATGAGGGTTCTGTCTCTTCCCTCATCCCCAGATTCTTCCTAATTCTGTCCTGGCCCTTTAGGTCTCTGTGGAAACTTCAACGGCCTAGAGAGTGATGACTTCATGACGTCTGGTGGGATGGTGGAGGCCACGGGTGCTGGCTTCGCCAATACCTGGAAGGCCCAATCAAGCTGCCACGACAAGCTGGACTGGCTAGATGACCCCTGTTCCCTCAACATTGAGAGTGGTAAGGCTCAGGGGAAGCTGGTTGCTGTCCACTGACTTGTCAAGGACACACAACCCTGACAGTACAGCCTCAGAGCAGATGGGGTTCCTGATGAAGACACAGGATGTGGGGAAGGGGTGGGCAGAGGTCACATGGTCTATGGTGCTGGGAATCAGCACACTCACCTGCTGTTCAGCTAGTTTATAGTGGCCTCATGGTGGCAGCATTCCAGGTGACAAAGTAGATGGGCTGGGCAGGCTAACTGCTAGGTGGTGGCTCTCATCTAGGCCTGGCCTAATGCTAGGATGACAAGCCCTCCTACCCATTTTCTCCATCATATATGTGGATTTCTAGCACCTTGGGGTTGAGAAAGGGAGAGGTGGGTGTTATGTAGAGAGGTCCCACCTTGCTCATAGCTCCCTGGAGTTATGATGGGAGGAAGGAAGGGTCAACAGGAAGGCTTTGGTCAACAGGAAACCATGTCACCTTCATCCTGGGTGGTCAGACTTTAGGCTCAGGGTATGTGAAAGGGAGCCCTGGTCCATGCTAAGGTTCTGATCCACTCCCCAGCCAATTACGCTGAGCACTGGTGTTCCCTACTCAAGAGGTCGGAGACACCCTTTGCCAGATGCCACCTGGCTGTGGATCCCACTGAATACTACAAGGTGAGTTCATCCCCCAACACTGCACACTCAATGCTGCACGTAGTGTCTCCAGAGCCACCAAAGTGTGCTCTGGGCACTGAGCTGAGCTCTGAGGGGCTGGGTATGTGTGTGTGCCCGAGTGCTGGTGTGTGTGCATATGTATGTTCACTTGAGTGCATGAAGTGCTAACACCTGGCCGCCCTGCCTCACTGTCTGTTGTTTGGTTTGCCTCCCAGAGGTGCAAATATGACACGTGCAACTGTCAGAACAACGAGGACTGCATGTGTGCAGCTCTTTCTTCCTACGCCCGTGCCTGTGCAGCCAAGGGTGTCATGCTGTGGGGCTGGCGGGAGCGTGTCTGCAGTGAGTGCTTCCCCACTGGCTGATTCAATCACTAAGATGGTGATCCAGACATGGAACTCCACGGGCTTGAGCTGGAAGCTCTGAGTACAGCAGTCCAGGGAGAGGGGCCAGCTCCTTGTAGCTGCCTCCTGGCTTCTGCTGGAAGCAGCAGATTTCCCTGACTTTTTAGACTCTCTGCTTGCAGCAAGGAGAATAATTCTGTAGAGATGGGCTATGGATTAGCCACAGTTGTAGAAACTGAGTTCAGGGGCTTGGGAGGGGTTCTCAGGGTGGCAGCCCTTCTGGCCTTCGAGCTAGGCTGGTATCTACAGTCCTGGTGGAAAGAGAGACTCAGGGACAGCGTATAGGGACAGTAGCTGGAGTCTATTTCCTTTGCCCCTTCCTTACTCCTTTGGTTTCCTCTGCAGACAAAGATGTGCACGCTTGCCCAAGCTCACAGATCTTCATGTACAACCTGACCACTTGCCAGCAGACTTGCCGCTCACTCTCAGAAGGCAACACCCACTGCCTCAAGGGATTCGCACCTGTGGAAGGCTGTGGCTGCCCTGACCACACCTTCATGGATGAGAAAGGTCGCTGTGTGCCCTTGGCTAAGTGCTCCTGCTACCACACACGGTCTTTACCTGGAGGCAGGAGATGTGATTCTGAGGCAGGAAGAACGTTGGTGAGTGTCCTGGACTTGGCAAGGGGCCCAGAGAGTGGGGAGGGGGCTGCTCTTGAATCTCTACCCCAAGTGAAAAAAAAATAGGGGACTCTACCTGTGGGACCTGAGAATCTCAAATGGTGCAGAGGTGCCAGGGCTGAGATTCTGAGAGTGGCCTGGCTGGCATCTGTCCTGTGTGGACACAGATCGGGACCCCATTCGTCCCTTTCCACTTCTCTTTCATAGCACTTGCCGCAACGGGAGGCTGCAATGTACCCAGGTCAAACTGATTGGCCACAGTAAGTGGATACTGCCCATGAATGGCCACAAGTTTGAGTTTTTTTTCTCCCCCTTACTTACTTGGTGCCCTGAGTTCCTCTTGAGCTAAGACAAACTCCTTCACCCCACAGCCTGTCCGAAAGGCAAAATCCTGGTGGATTGCAACAACTTAACTGCTCTGGCCACCCGGGAACCCGTGCCACTAGCTGCCAGACACTGGTGGCTGGCTATGTGAGTGACAGGGAGGGATGCTGTGGGTGGGCTGCTTGAGGGTGTTCTGGATGCCTGAGTCCGTTGTGAGGGAAAAGGCAGACTCCCACACTGCCAGTTCATTCGGCTGGGAGCTGAGTCTTACAAACATGTGGGTTGATACTCCTTGTGACCCTGGAAGGGAGGAGGTAGCCTGTGTCAGTGCAGAGGTCAGTGTAGGGCCTTAACCAGCAACTCTACCGCTCTCCCTGAGCAGGATGAGCTTGAAGGGAGGGGTCTTTGGAGAGAGGAAAAGAAGTTGGGGATCCAGGACACTGTTAGATCTCATGTGGGCATCTTCACTTGACCCCTCAAGGTGGGCTGGGTCCTTATCTGAGCCCTTCTTATTCCAGTACCATACAGAGTGTGTCAGTGGCTGCGTGTGTCCCGATGGACTGCTGGATGATGGCCGTGGTAACTGTGTGGTGGAGGATAATTGTACTTGCATCCACAACAAACGGCTATACTCTTCTGGGGAAGGGATCACACTGGACTGTAACAACACATGGTGAGCTGGCCCAGTCAGGCGGCACTGGAGGGACTGGGCTGGTTTTGTGGGATACAAGGTGCTTCCTACTCTGTTGATGGAGCAAGTCTAGTGTCTACCCCTTACCTTAGAAGTCACTTTTAGGCCAGTACACATGCTTGCAGGTTTCCTACATGGCCTCCTCAGGAGGTATCTTCATAGCGTCCAGGGTTTTACCTAAGCTGCTATCCAAGAGCAGATGAGAGTCTTGGCCTCAGGTCCCTTCAAGCTCCTCTACTTTTCTCCTCAGTACTTGTCAGAAAGGCCGCTGGGAGTGCACACGGTATGCATGCCACAGCACCTGCTCGATCTACGGGAGTGGCCACTACATCACCTTCGACGGGAAGCACTATGACTTCGATGGACACTGCTCCTATGTGGCTGTCCAGGTGCGGTTGTGGACCTGCCTGGGAAGAAGCCTGCCAGAGAGATGGAAGAGGGTCCTGGGGGTGGGAAGGGCCAGCCTTTCCTCACCGTGGAATCCACACACTGCTAGGATTTGGGTTCTCAGCAATAAATAGAGGGTAAACCCCTCTCCTCCCCGCAGTGCCCTACCCATGCATGGAGATGAGGGTTATTGAGAAAGCCTGCTTCCCCCACCATGTGTTTGTGTGTGTGTGTGTTGTGTGGTGTAGACAGGCCAAGCTACTATCCTTTGTGCTCTTTGATGACATCATCATCACCCAGACAACAGGTCTGGCTGGATGAGGTTTGAGTTAAGGCCTCTCAGCCCAGTGGGGAAGGGCAGAGCATTTTCTACTCAGAGGAGTGCTGTAGCCTTGCCAGCTGTGTCCTGTCCTTCTTGACTGACACTATCTTGCTGGCCCCCAGGACTACTGCGGCCAGAACTCTACCGGTTCCTTCAGCATTATCACTGAGAATGTCCCCTGTGGTACCACAGGTGTTACCTGCTCCAAGGCCATAAAGATCTTTATTGGGGTGAGTGCTGCTGGACCCCTGGACAGGAGATCCCTTGGAAACCCTTAGACACAGTCAATGACCATCCTTTCCTCTGGATAGGGGACAGAGCTGAAGTTGGTGGATAAACACCGTGTGGTAAAGGAGTTGGAAGCGGGACACCATGTGCCCTATATCACACGGGAAGTGGGACCTGTTACCTGGTGTGGAGGCCCCAGCTCCGGCATCATCGTTATCTGGGACAGGTCCCCATCTTCTCAAGCTGGAGACCTCTTGGTGCACTAAAGATGCATGTGCTTGGTGCACTAGGACACCTGACCGCCTTTTTCGCCAATGTTTCAAGCTGGAACTTTGCTGCTTGAGGGCACTATTGGCGTGTGGAACTTGAGACCGACCAAAATGACCACATCGCCACTGGGAGAACAGTGAGCTATTTAAAGTGAAGGTGTTCAAGTGTGCCACACCCAGACTGGCTGCACATCGGCCGGGGCACAGCAAAAGAGGAAGTGTTCAATGGTGCCACAGCAAGGAGGCGGGCTGCAGGCATGGGCGGGCCACAGCAAAGAAGGCAGGGCTGCAGGCATGGGGGGCACAGCAAAGTAGGCAGGGCTGCAGGCATGGGCGGGGCCACAGCAAAGTAGGCAGGGCTGCAGGCATGGGCAGGGATCACAGCAAAGAAGGCAGGGCTGCATGCATGGGAGGAGTCACAAGTGTGGACAGAGGCACAGGTGTGGGTTGACTGTGGGCATGGGTTCTGTAAGCAGAGTCCCACATTAGGTGTGTTGTGGTTGGGGTCAGGGGCCATGGTTGGGGTCACTGAAAGAGACTGATTAGCATGACTGTGCTATGAGAGGGGTGTGACCTATTAGTCTTACTATGGTTGATTTTGGGCTCCTAGCCTCTCCAAGTAGGCTAAGGACACTTGGAGGCATGTTTTGCACCACCATGAGGTGTTTGTTCTTCAGCTCTGTACACTGTTCGTTGTTCCTTGAGTTAGTAATTAGATGATGAACCTTTCTCTCTGAGATTCCTGGCTGGACCCTGACCTCCTCTGTCATGATTACATGATCACTAGGGAGGGAGAGAAGGACTTATTTTCTTAGTGCCTAAAGATAGCTGGGGGAGGGCCAGTTTTAGGATGGTTATCTAGAGGGACTCGAGGGTATGAGTGATGACAGACCTGTTGGCCCTGAGTGGCTGTAATATGAGTGTTCTCCCTCTGTCAGCCACTCTGGCGCTGGGCCAGCTTCATTGTCCTGAGTTCTAGGCCCTCTAAGGGCAGTGTGGACCCAGGGCACACTGAAGTCTTCTTCCTAGGTGGACCCCACAGTCTTCTATGAGGCCTGTGTGCATGACTCCTGTTCCTGTGACACTGGTGGTGACTGTGAGTGTTTCTGCTCCGCTGTGGCCTCCTACGCTCAAGAGTGCACCAAGGCAGAGGCCTGTGTGTTCTGGAGGACGCCAGATCTATGTCGTGAGTGTCCGTGGCTGACTATACCTTCCTTCCCCATCCAAGTGATGGCCAAATGTGAACCATCCCACACTTGCCCCAGGCATCCTTTCTTGAGCCATAGTGAGCCTTGTGTTGGTAGGAGCGGATTGGTCCTGTTCTGGCTCACACTCCCTGACCAGGTTTACTTGGGCACCCACTTGTGTGCTTCTAAGCCTGACCATGTCCCTATCCTCTCCCTCTAGCCGTATTCTGTGACTACTACAACCCCCCAGACGAGTGTGAATGGCACTACGAACCGTGTGGGAACCGCAGCTTTGAGACCTGCAGGACCCTCAACGGCATCCACTCAACATCTCGGTGTCGTACCTGGAGGGTGAGCAGGCAGGGCCTCCAGGGAGGAGCCACCAAGGGGCAGGCTCCTGTCAGGCTGAGGACTACCACCAGCTTGGGGAGACACATGGGGATTTTGAGAAGGGCCTAAGGGTTGAGTGGCTTGGCTCAGGGAACAAGACTCATTTCACCACCATCTGTTTAGTGAACTGGGCTCATGCTAAGGTCCTGCCTCCTGAAGAGGTGGCAGAGGAGCAGACAAACTCATGGGTAGAAATGATCCCATGTTTCTCTGCATGTGGGGAGCAGAGAACCCTAGGGGAGACACAAACCCTGTCTTTTGACTCTTGGTCTTCATAGATGAACATTCCCAAGCAAAAGACCAGGTGGGGTGGGGCTGATGAGGAAGGTCTGGTGGACCAGAGGTCCTCCATGGTGGTCTGAGCCCCATTTCCATATCCACTAGGTTGCTACCCTCGGTGCCCTGAGGACAGGCCCATCTATGATGAGGACCGGAAGAGATGTGTCACTGGGGACGAGTGTGGCTGCTATATTGGGGACACTCACTACGAGACCAATTCATCTGTCCCCACTGATGAGATCTGCATGTCTTGGTACTGAGCCTACATTGCACAGGGTCTGGGAAAGGTTGGCATATACATGTGTATGTGTATGTGTGCACAAGGACACACACACAGACACACAGATACATACATGTACACACTATGTTCATACACATGGAAATGAAGTCACTTCAGTTAGGTGCATATGCACATGCAAGCACACACACATGGATCATAGCCACAGTCACATACATGCACATACAATGTGTATACATAAATGGACACAGTCACACATAGTTGCACACCAATCACACATATAAACACAGAGGTGCTGGTTCTTGTCCTTGGGGGGTAAGTAGGCTTTTTGACCTCACCCTATTCTCTCTGCCAGCTTCTTCTTAGCTTGCTTCACCTCATCTAGCTGGCCACATTTAGAACCCAGTGGGTGGGTTCCTTTGTAGCTTGTGTTAGGGTAGTACTCTGGGCTTTGGGCACAGGGTGATGGGCATGTGAGCAGGGAGGGTATGGGCAGGACCTGTAGCATCTGTACTTGCTTTACAGTATATGCACCAACACGTCAGAAATCATCTGCCGTCCAGATGAAGGTAAGCTGCCCTCTGCTGGGATCCTGGAGGTACAGGGTTAGCGGTCCCAACCCAGGAAGCCTGTGAGCTGTGCTGTTCTCATACCTATGGGACCGGGCCTCGAGTGGGGATTGGTTTCCTCCTGGGCTCTGAGTCTTTGTTGCCCAGGTCCTTTCCAGCTCAATTCGCTGGGCTATGCAGCAAGCCTGAGGGACTCACACTACACATTCTTGCTCCCTTTCTCTAATGGGAATGGGGCCCTATGGGGAATTTCTAGTGTGTCTCTCATCCAGGTTCTGGGCTCATTGACTCTGGGAGCCAAAGAGGCTCCTTCACAGTGAGAGGTTCTGGGTATGCAGTCCTGCTGGGATGTGTCCCCAGTCTCCCCTCACAGGTGATAAATTGAGGAAGCCTTGAAAGTATGTCTTTCCTGTTGGGTTGATGTCCCTATAACCCCTGTGCAGGGAAGATTCTTAATGAAACCAGGATGGTATCTTCTGCTACTGGGAGATCTGCGGACCCAATGGAACAGTGGAGCAACACTTCAATATTTGTGGCTCCTCTACACCAATCCCATCCACTGTGACAAGCTTCACCACAATCTCCACCCCCATCTCCACCACCATTACCACCACCCAACAGCCACCACCACAGTCACGATGACCACCACGAAAGGTAAAGGTTTTCTGGGCTTTTGTCTTCTTGAGAATCCAGCATAGAGAGCACCTCTTGAGGCTGGAGCCAGTTCTGTGTATCTAGCCTTTGTTTTGCAAATAAATTGCGAATTTAGGTGCTACTGACATTTCTTTGAAGGCAGGGGACATATATACCTCTGTATTTGCTCCAGTGCAAACCATATCCGCGATGAGTGAGCAGTCAGGGGTATGACCGGAGACAACACCTGCACATCTGAGGACCTGGGCTGGCATGCTCAGTTAGCAGAGCGCCTGCTTCACAAGCATGAGGACGTGGGTTTGAACCCTAGAGCTCATGTAAAATGCCAGGCATGGGGCACATATCACAATCCTACTTTCAAGGGCACAGAGACAGCAGGATTCTTGGGGCTTACCAGCAACCTGTAAACTTAATTGGCAAGTTCTAGGCCGATGGGAGACCTTGTCTGGAAGGACAAGGCACTCTTGAGGATGACACTGGAGATGATTCTCTGGCCTTTACGCTCATATATAAACATGTGCACGCACATTTGCTTGCACACATATACCTGTACGTGCAGAAACATGTACACACAGAGATACATGCACACACACAATATGGTATGAGCATAGTGGTGCACACTTATAACCAGCAACTGGAGGCAGAAGCAGGATGATCGCCATAAGTTTGAGGTCTATTTAGAGAGTTCCAGGTTGTCTAGGGCTGTATAGCAAGACCATGCAAAAAAAAATCTTAAATTATGCAGTAATATCCTCCTTTTTTCCTTGACTGAAGCTCCATCAGGGACTCCTAGTCAGTGACATTGAAAAGGCTTTCCCATGATACGTAGGGCCGAGAAGAGAGAACCGTTTGCTTCCTTTGGAAGCAGATGTGAGCACAGGCTGTACTTGGCTGCTTGAGAACCACAGGTGTATTTATTCACTGTCTGCCAAGTCCGTGGACACTGACCTGTGTGGATGACCATGTTCTTGGTCAGGAATAGACAAAGCCCTTTTCACACTCTTCCTGAAGGATGGCTCTCTGTTAGTCTTTTTCTCTCTCTCACAAAGATTCAGCATTGACAAGGAAGGGGTACTGAGCTGAGGCTCTGAGACTAGGGTATATCTCACATAGACACAGGCCTGGGTGGCCCCTCCCCTCTGAGCCTCAGTCTTTCAGCTGCAAAAAAGGTGGGAAAGAATCGATTCTGAACTCTGACTGGGTTAATATAACTTGGTCCTTTGGTGGTGATGAGAGGGTAGACAAGAGTGTGTGTGGGACCTGCGAGGTCACTGAGGACTCTGAATCACCTATACTCACTCAAGCACTAATGACCTGTATGTGATTTTGTTTCTCTAGTACCTTGCTGCTTTTGGTCTGACTGGATCAATGACAATCATCCTGTCAGCGGCCCTGTGGTGGTGATCGAGAGACCTTTGATCATGTCTGTAGAGCTCCGAGGACATTGAGTGCAGGGCAGCCACGGATCCCACACTCAGCTTGAAGAGCTGGGCCAGAAGGTACAGTGTAATATCTCAGAGGGGCTCACTTGCAATAATGAGGACCAGCATGATTTTGGGGAATTTGAACTTTGTTATGATTATGAGATACGAGTCAACTGTTGCTACCCACCGGAATACTGTACACCTTCAACCACCTCACCTACAAGTTCAACAACAACGGTGTCTACCACTCACCTACGTCTCACCAACCACCTTCTACAACTCCCACTACCTCATCCTACCACAACCCCCTATCACTTCACATCACCACACTCACATACTCCAACCACTCACCACCTCACAATCAACAACCCCAACAACCCCACAACTCCCCACAACCCCTCACCACCACCCACCACCCACCCAAACCACCCACCAACCACCCACCACCACCTCACCAACCACCCCAACACCCCACAACACCCACAACCACCCACCAACACCCCATCACCACCTCACCAACCACCCCATCCACACCCCATCAACCACCCACCAACCACCACCACCACCCCACAACACCCCACAACCACCCCACCAACCACCCTCACCCACCACCTCACCAAACACCCATCAACCACCCATCAACACCCCACACCACCCACAACCACACCCATCAATCACCCCATCAACCACCCACACCACCCATCACCACCACCACCACCCCACACCACCATCACCACCACACCCCCACACACCCCCACACACCCATCACACCACCATCACCCAAACACCCCACCAACCACCCCTCAATCACTCCATCAACCACTCACCACAACCCATCAACCTCATCAACCCACCTCACCAACACCCCACAACCCACCCATCAACCACCCATCAATCACCCATCAACCACCCACCAACCACCCATCAATCACCCATCAACCACCTCACCAACACCCCATCAATCACCCCATCAACCACCCCACACCCACACCCCATCAACCACCACCATACACCCTCACCAACCACCCACCCAACCCATCAACCACTCACCAACCACCCCACCAACCTCACCACCACCCCATCAACACCCACAACCCCACAACCACCCTCACCACCACAATCCACCCACCAAACCACCCATCAACCCACCCATCACCACCCCACCAACCACCCCATCAACCACCCCACAACCACCTCACCAATACCCCACCCACACCCCCATCCATCACCCCATCAACCCACCACCACCCCCAACCAACACCCAACCACCCCACCAAAACCCCCACCCCACCCACACAACAAACCAACCCCACACACCACACACACCCAACCCACACACCCCCAATCCCACACACCCACCACTCACCCACCCACCCCCCACCCCATACCCCACTACACAATCCCCACTAACCACCATCAATCACCCATCAACCCACAACACTCACCAACCACCCTCAACACCCACACACCCCAACCACCCCATCAACCACCCATCAATCACCCATCCACACCCATCAACACCCATCAACACCCATCAACCACCTCCCAACCACCCACCAACCACTCCATCAACCACCTCACCAACACCCACAACACCCATCAACCACCCCATCAATCACCCATCAACCACCTCACCAACACCCATCAATACCCATCAACCACTCACCACCACCCATCAATCACCCCTCACAACCACCCACAATCACCCCACAACCACCCACAACACCCACAACACCCATCAACCACCCATCAACCACCACCAACCATCCATCAACACCCACAACCCCATCAACCCCCAACAACCTCTTCAGCTACAACTTCACAACCATTTCTCAGGAACTTCACTGCCACTCACCAGCACATCACCTACCACGTCAACAACCTTCACTACCTCCATCCCACTACATGCTGAGTTGCAAGTGGACAGGCTGGCTGGATTCTGGAAAACCAGTAGATATAGAAGTGGAGATTTGAACCACTGAAGGTGTCTGTAACCAGGTGGAAAGTAGACATCTCCTGCAGAGCTGCGATGTATTCCAACGTTCCACTTGATCAGCTTGGACAAAAAGTGGTTTGTAATTTAAGATGGCTAGTGTGCAAAATGTCGATCAGAAAATAGGAGGGATCATCCCATGCGCGTGTGTCTCAACTATGAGATCAATGTTTACTGCTGTATCCAATCCAATATGTGGTCCTTCAACCACATCATCTACCACAGAGACCCCAACTACAACACCAACCACAAAGACCTCCATTCCAACATCTACTACCACACGGACACCAAGCCCATCTCCTACAACTACAGTGACTCCAACTCCAGCACCAACCACCACACAGATCCCAACTTCAACATCTACTACCACCGAGATCACAACCCCAACTCAACCACGAGACCTCCACTCCTGTATCTACCATCAGCGAGACACCAAGCCCAGCTTCAACCACCACGGTGACTCCAGCCACAACATCTACTACTACAGAGACCTCAACTTCAATATCTACTACCTACGCAGACCACATCTCCAACACTACAGTACAGAGATCATCTACTCCTACATCTACCACTACTACAGACACCAAGCCCAGTTCCACCACCACGGTGACTCCATCCAAACACCAAAATTGAAAGACCTCAACTCCAACATCTATAGCCACAAAAGTTTCACTCCAATCGCCACTACCCAGACATCCAGCCCAGCGCCTCCACCAGAGTGATACCATCACCAACACAACAACCACAGAGCCCAAACCTCAACATCTACATACAAAACATAACTCCTATTCCAACTACTACAGACGCCAAGCCCGTCTTTACAACTACAGTGACTCCAACTCCAGCACCAACACTACACAGAGACCTCAACCTTCAACATCTACTACCACACAGACCACAACCCCAACACCCACCCCAGAGACCTCCACTCCTGTATCTACCACTACCCAGACACCAAGTCCAACCCCTACAACCACAGTGACTCCATCCCCAACACCCACCACACAGGGCCCTCAACCTCAACATCTACTACCACACAGACCACAACCCCAACACCCACCCCAGAGACCTCCACTCCTGTATCTACCACTACCCAGACACCAAGTCCAACCCCTACAACCACAGTGACTCCACCCTCAACACCCACCACCACAGGCCCTCAACCTCAACATCTACACCACACAGACCACAACCCCAACCCCACCCCAGAGACACTCCACTCCTGTATCTACCACTACCCAGACACCAAGTCCAACCCCTACAACCACAGTGACTCCACCCTCAACACCCACCACCACAGGGCCCTCAACCTCAACATCTACTACCACACAGACCACAACCCCAACACCCACCCCAAACACACTCCTACTCCACAACACCAGCAACCCCACACCACAGGACTCCACACCTCACACCCACTCCAGACACCCAACACTACAACACAACCCACAACCCCACACACCCACCCTCAACCCCACACACTACCCAGACACAACCCCCACCACCAAGAATCTCAACTCTAACACCACACACAGACCCCAACCCACAACACACCAACAACCACATCCACACCACACCCGAACCATCCATCTACAACCCAGCTCACCACATCAACACCACACAACCACAGGGCCCACCCAACCCACAAGCCCACAACTCAACACTACACCAACAACCCCAACACCACCCAGTACTCCACTCACCACACCCAGCACCAAGTCCAACCCTACAAACCACAGTGACCCACACCCACCCACCACACGGGCCCACTCCCACACACACCCCACAAACCAACCACCCAACACCCCACCGCTATCAACACTAACACAGACACCAACACAACCCCAAACCACTCCTCACACCCACCCAGGGACCCACTCCTTACTACCACTACACACACCCAAACCCCACCCAACACACCACCTACTCCACACCCAACACCCACCCCACACCCACAGTATCACCTCCAACACCACCACCACACCACAACCCCATCACCACCCAAGACCACCAGTACACCTACACATACCACCAAGTACAACCCCTACAACCACACCGCCAGAACCCACCCACACCACCACACCCACTCAACCCCACCACAGTCCACTCAACCACACACACAGCCCAACCACACACCCCAACACCCACCCCAGAGACCTCCACTCCTTATCCTACCCACCACAACCCAAACCAAGCACTCCAACCACAGTCTCCACCCAACACCCTCCACCACACCCACACAACACTAACCCAACACCACCCAACACCCCCAACCTCACACTCCCAGACACCAGCACCCCTACAACCACAGACCCACCCTCAACCCCACCACCAAGGGCCCACCCAACACACACCCACAGCACAACCACCCAACACACACCCAGAGACCTCCACTCCTACACCCTACTCAGACACCAAGTCAACCCTACAACCCAGGTCTCCCCTCAACCCCCACCACGCACCAGCCTCAAGCTCAACATCTTACTACCACACAGACCACAACCCCAACACCCACCCCAGAGACCTCACTCCTGTATCTACCACTACCCAGACACCAAGTCCAACCCCTACAACCACAGTGACTCCACCCTCAACACCCACCACCACAGGGCCCTCAACCTCAACATCTACTACCACACAGACCACAACCCCAACACCCACCCAGAGACCTCTACTCCTGTATCTACCACTACCCAGACACCAAGTCCAACCCCTACAACCACAGTGACTCCACCCTCAACACCCACCACCACAGGGCCCTCAACTCAACATCTACTACCACACAGACCACAACCCCAACACCCACCACAGAGACATCACTCCTGTATCTACCACTACCCAGACACCAAGTCCAACCCCTTCAACCACAGTGACTCCACCCTCAACACCCACCACCACAGGGCCCTCAACTCAACATCTTACTACCACACAGACCACAACCCCAACACCCACCCCAGAGACATCACTCCTGTATCTACCACTACCCAGACACCAAGTCCAAACCCCTACAACCACAGTGACTCCACCCTCAACACCCACCACCACAGGGCCCTCAACTCCAACATCTACCACACAGACCACAACCCCAACCCCCACCCCAGAGACATCTACTCCTGTATCTACCACTACCCAGACACCAAGTGCCAACCCCTACAACCACAGTGACTCCACCCTCAACACCCACCACCACAGGGCCCTCAAGCTCAACATCTACTACCACACAGACCACAACCCCAACCCCACCCCAGAGACTCACTCCTGTATCTCCACTACCAGACACCAAGTCCACCCTACAACCACAGTGACTCCACCTTCAACACCCACCACCACAGGGCCCTCAACTCAACATCTACTACCACACAGACCACAACCCCAACAACCCACCCCAGAGACATCTACTCCTGTATCTGCAACGACCAGACAACCAAGTTTCACAACAACTACAACCCACATTGACTCCAACCCCAACCCCACCACCATCGGCCTCACACCTCAACAATCTCTCACCACCAGACCCAACCCAACCCTACAGACACAGAGCACTTTACATCCCAGACACTACCCCACACCAGTCTATAGACCCCACTTCAAGACTCCAGACCCCAACACCTATCCACCACACAGGACTCACTTTAACATCTACAACAGAGCCACAACTCCACACACCCCCCAGAGACCATCCATCTATATCTACCACAACCCGACACCAAGCCCTCCTCCACCACCACAAGGTACTCCACTACAACACCACCACCATGATACAACTCCAACACCTACTCCCTCAGAGACACAACCCCAACCTCTACTACCACGAGACTCTCCAACTCTGTCTCAACTCTATCTAGCAACCCAACCTCATCACCCACCACCACAATCAAAGAGACCCCTACCCCTACAAACACAGTACCTACTACAGGATCAACCTCTTCCAAACCCCCAACGGAATCTGACGCCTGTGACCTCTCAGTCCACTCCTTCCCCACCCACGGAGTCCACCACCCCTTCAAGCACCCCTGTAACCACCACAGCAACATCTACCACAGCATCATCCCCTGGGACAAATCACCATTCGTCACTTCATCAGTGGGAAGCACTCCCTCTTCACCTCCGGTTCACCACCAGGACCTACCGATCTTCAGGTAAGCAGACTGTGAAGCCACCTCTATTCCTCCACTCGTTGGAGAGCTTCTCTTTGCAAGGGAGCTTTGTGGTCTCAAGACCTAAGCTTGGGGTCAGCACCTTGTGCTTCTCGACCCTGTTGTTGCTCAGTAAGGCCAGTCCCCTGGGAGGTTTGAGGCAGCCTAAGTGGCCTTCTCTGCCTACTGAGTCAGATCCCTGGGATTGATGAATTGTAGATAGTATAGATTTTGCAGCCAACACTGATGGAACTCCATGGGTAAAGGTCTCCCTGGGAAGTCCTGGGCAATATAGGGTTGGGCTGGTGTAAGACACTCTGTCTGGGCATGAGACAAGAGGTCTTGGAGGGTAGCTAGTCTGGCACTGGCACATGTCCAGTGTCCAGTGTGACAGTCACACAGTGTACATGGTAATATCAAATCCTGGTGAGTGGATATAAGCTTTGACACCTTGTCATGGCTCCTTGACCCGGTTGTTATCTTACAGTGGTGGGACCTGCAGGTAGAGCTCTGTGTACCTGACATGATCAGTGCCATCAGCCTACATAGAACTCTTCTTACAGGCACGCCCACCTCCTCAAAGACCACAACAGGGCCAACTTCATCTACCACAAGACCACCTTCCACATCCACCCCTACATCCCCCACTGTGCCAACGTCTGCCACAGAAACCATCACCCAGACAAGACTCTCGCCAACCACACACAACAACTTTGAAGACCACAAGGACCTCATCTTGGGGGACGATCTCCTCAGCCTCCCCAATCACTTCTCCCATCACTTCCTGGACCCATATTGAAACCGTAGTTACCTGCTGTGTTGTGAATGAGACATTCTATAGCCCAGGTATTCATGGTGTTCATGTCTGATACTCACAAAGCTCACGCTGTCTCTGCTCTTACTAATGGGTAGATCCAGGGTCAGATCCCAACCTGAAGCTTGATCAGGAGGGTGAAGGCTGGAGGCTGGTCATGGGTGGATGTTTTGTGGCCAGCTTCCCCTTTGTTGGGAACATAAACCAGCAAGTCAGGGCTCTTCCAAGGCTTGGAGAACAAGTAGAGGTGGGACTTAGTCCATTTGTCTGTTGTAACAAAACACTTGAGGCCAGATGATTTATAAACAATAGAGAGTTCTTTAACTAGAGGCTAGGAAGTATAGGAACATGGCGCTGGCATCTGATGAATTCCTCATCTGCATCAAAACAGGTACCAGGTGGTGAAATGGTACAAATGTGCTGGCTTTTGGTCTCTCTTTTCTTCGAAATGCCACTAATGCTATGCTAGTGGGATCACTGTCATACCTCACCAACCCTAGTTATCTCCCCTAAGGTTCCTCCTCCAATACACTGAGTCTCTCCCCATGACCCCCATGTGCATCTGTCAGTGTGTTTAGTGGCCAGCTCTGCCTCTGAATAGTGTAAAGACTGTTCTTCTCTTCCCTTGTAGGTGAACTGGTCTACAACAATACTCATGGGGACACCTGTTACTTTGTAAACTGCTCTGTGGACTGCCAACTCCAGGTCTTCAATTGGTCCTGTCCCTCAACTCCTACACCCCCAACACCCAACAACACCAACACCCCCCAAGACGACCACACCCTCCACACCATCTACCACATCTTCAAAGTCAACTCCTTCTACACCCCAATCCACATCGTCCGAGTCAACCCTCAGCACACCAACCAAAACCACCACCTATGGGTGCCTCGATTTTGATCCTCCCAGACAGGTCAGTGTGTGGCTTTGTTACCCTGGCTCTGAATAGTGGGGCTGATGTTTCTCAAAACATCATGGGCACAGGTTCTGCTGGCCTCTCTTTTTGTATCATATCCTGCCTTTCTATGTCCTAACCCTAGCTGCCCTTAGCTCCAGCCCTGAGAGTGACCTGGGTGTTGACTGTGTCTTCCTGTGTAGACTGGGAAAGCTAAGCTAAGCTGTACGTTGATTGTTCCACACTGTCTCTCCTGCAGGTGAATGAGACCTGGTGGCTGTGTAACTGTACCATGGCTATTTGCAAGCATGACAACGTAGTGGAAATTGTGGAGCTGGAGTGCAACCCCCCACCCATGCCCACCTGTTCCAATGGCCTCAAACCCGTGCGGGTCGTTGACCCGATGGCTGCTGCTGGCACTGGGAATGTGATTGTAAGACCTTCAGCTATCTGGGGATGCACCTGCCAGAGTCCTTTCTTCTTTGGTATTGGTGGCTGCTGGGGCAGCCTCCTGGGGACAGACCTTAATTGCTAAGTACCCACTGAAGGCTAGACACACAGTCTTTTGTACTTCTCAATACCCTTTATGTTTCTGATAAGAGCCTTGTCTGTGGAGCAAAGCATATTTCAGAGCAAGGATGCTTCTGAGGATGGGATTGACCTGGCTGTAAAGCAAGGACTCACCCTGAAGAAGGTCTCTTGACCAATTGAGAAGATGCTTTCAGAAGATCTTGTCCAACTTGGATGTCACTAGTGGCTGAATCTAAGGACTGGGTTTTTTTTTTTTAGACTCCTTTAATTATTGATAGCTTTTCTAGCCTATCCCTTGAATCTTGACAATGACTTGATTCCAGTGGTTCTGGCTCAGTGACATCAATTTATGGAACTTTTCCCACAGGCTACTGCACTGGCTGGGGGGACCCACACTTTGTCACCTTCGATGGGCTCTACTACAGTTACCAGGGTAACTGTACCTATGTGCTGGTAGAAGAGATTACCCCCACAGTGGACAACTTTGGGGTCTACGTTGACAACTATCACTGTGTTGCCAATGATGAGGTGTCCTGCCCCCGCACGCTTATTGTGCGCCATGAGACCCAGGAAGTGAAGATCAGGACTTTGAACATAATGCCCATTGAGGTGCAGGTATGTGGCTGAGACTGGCTTGGTATCCACAGTTTGTTATGGACTTAGGCTGTGGGCCATGGTCAACAGAGGACTAGACTGCATATCTATTGGACAAGACTGGAGTCATGGCATGTTGTTGGGGCTCCTTAGGGTTCTGTCAGCTCTTCTCATGGGCTAAGTGAGCACAGAAACTCCTTCCCTGAGGATGGGTGAACAGGAGGTGACTGTGTCTAGCTGAGTCTTCTCTATCCACTGGGTCACTGGTGATGTTTATGGAAACAGCTAAGGCGCTCTGACCCGTTCATGGAGCCTCAAATCTCTGGAAGAGTCTTCTTGGGCTCTCTTGGGATGAGCAGGGACAAAGGTCAGTATGGTAGAAAGGAAGCAAGAAGGGAAGAGAAAGATGGAGGGACAGGAAAATCTCCCCTTTTCAGATAGGAGTGGAGATATCACCGGTGCTATCCCAAAGTGCAAACTTGCCTTCTTGATCAGCTCTATGGCTTCCAGAGAGGTCCATGGAGGGACAGGACAGAGCAGGGCAATACTCTAACAGGTGGCAGGCTCTAGCTCCTGTCTCAGAGGCCTTCCCTGACTCAGATATGTTGACTACAGGTACTAGTGAACAAGCAGTTAGTGGCTTTGCCCTACAAGAAGTATGGACTGGAGGTGTACGAATCTGGCATCAACTTTGTGGTGGACATTCCTAGACTGGGTGCCCAGGTCTTCCTACAATGGCATGTCTTTCTCCATCCGGCTGCCCTACCGCCTGTTTGGCAACAACACAAAGGGCCAGTGTGGTGAGTTCCCCCACCCCCAGCTCTTTCCTTGGAGGGCAAGACTGGGTGTGAGCCCTTGTCTCCCACAAGACTGGTGATCCTGTCTCCCAGCTGTGGGTTCTCTGTTCCTCTGTGGACAGTCACTGTGGCTTGTCTTGTGTTTGGTCCCTGTGAGAAGGCAGCAGATGTTGGCTTGGCCTTGGTGTGTTGCCCTCTGGGACAACCAGTGGGACACACAGAGCCTGTACTGGAGAAGTGCCAGGGCTTGACACTAGCCTGATAGGTGGCTTCTCTGCACACAGGCACCTGCACCAACAATACTGCAGATGACTGTATCTTGCCCAGTGGGAAGATCATCTCTGACTGTGAAGTTGCTGCTGACGAGTGGTTGGTGAATGACCCCTCCAAGCCACACTGTCCCCACAAAGGCCTCACCACCAAGCGCCCGGCCATCACGACACCAGGGATTTCATTTAATAACTGCACCGTGTCTCCTGTCTGCCAACTCATCATAGACAGGTGACCTGTGGGAAGTGGAGAGGTGGAGGCAAGAGGATCAGGGCAAGCCTAGGCTAATGAGATCCTGTCTCAAAAACCAAAGCAAACCAAAGCAAACCAAAGAACTAAACCAAACCAAACCAGAATCTCATGAGGTCTCATCTCTACCGACCATGCTGTCTACCAAGTAGGCAAAGAGAAGTGCCTGTGTGGGCCTGGAAGAGCTGAGATTATGTCACTGTGGATGGGTGTTGGGTCCCAGGACTTGGCTTCTATTTCCCCAAGCCCTAGCTATTCTCTGACACCCCATATCCCAACATCCTTCTTTGCTCTCAGACATTTCTCACCTCCTGGCTAGGTGCAGACTCACTGAGCTATAGATCAAATGACCAGAAAGCAGCATCTCAGGGAGGCAGGTTTGGGATTGGACACAGGTCAGGCAGGGACTTCTAAATCTGGTAGCCACAGGAGGATGTTCCCTGTCCCTGGAGGTGTTGGGGTGAGGTCAAAGCTAGGTGAGCCTCTACCAGGATTGTTGGAAGGGAATATCCTGGCAACTAGTGACCACTGAGGTGTGCATAGTACATCTCTACATGTCTGATGAAACAGACATGTGTCCTTCCTTTCCTAGAGGCCAGCCCTTCCTGTCTTCTGCAGCTGGTAGCCATAGTGCGTCTTTGGCAGGTGCCTCTGAGCAGGCTCCAGTAGGGCAGGGGTGTGCTGGGGGGCTGGGAGAGCACATGGAGAGGCTTCGGTGCTGACCACAATGTGACCCATCTCTCCCTGCATAGCCTATTCTCCCAATGCCACCCCCTCGTGCCTCCCAAGCACTACTACGAAGCTTGCCTGTTTGATAGCTGCTTCGTGGCTGGCTCTGGTATAGAGTGTGCCAGTGTACAGGCCTATGCCGCCCTCTGTGCCCAGGAAGGTGTCTGCATTGACTGGAGGAACCACACCCAGGGGGTCTGCCGTAAGTGCCTCTCATTCTTTCCCACTCACTGCCTTGTGCTGGGGCCTGTGGGTCAGGCAAGGGTACTGGGCAGTTACTCATCCTCTGCTGCCATGGGGTGAAGTCCTGTGTGGGAAGAGCTGGGTAGCTCTGTCACTGCAGGGAGGGGCAGGCTTCTCTCTCTGGATATGACCTTTTATTCTTGTTCCTCCCACACAGCTGTCAAGTGTCCATCTCACAAGCAGTATCTGGCCTGTGGCCCTGCAGAAGAACCCACCTGCCAGTCCAGGTATGCTACCTGAAGATTCCTGCTGGTTCCTAGTCCTGCTCATGCATCCCAGTCAGCTTTAGCTCCCTTCCCAGAGCTGTGTCCCAGCGTCTGTCACTCCTTCCTTCTGAGCATGTGTCTTACTGTTCTAGCTCCTCTGAGAATTCTACACTCTTGGTGGAAGGCTGCTTCTGTCCTGAAGGCACCACAAAGTTTGCCCCTGGCTATGACGTCTGTGTGAAGACATGTGGTATGCCCCTACTTCCATCACCCCCCTCCTGTTTCCTCTGTGTACACAGATGCAAGGCCAGGAGGCTGATCCTAGATCCCTATAATGTCATGACAGTGTTAACAGAGTTTGTTTCCTCTCTCTTTCTAGGATGTGTGGGACCGGACAATGTGCCCAGAGAGGTAGGTTCCCCCTTGAGCTAGGAGAATTCTCCCTAAAATCCTGAGCTTTGGGGAATGAATGGGGTGAAGTGATATGAGAGCCTGGGAGGCCCCAAGGACTGATCATGAGCCATGTAAGTCCTACATGTAAGATCTATCCACTCATTTTCCTGCCCACTGGTGCATCTCTCCATCAATCCATTGTTCAGCCATCTATCAATACAATTAACAACGTATTATCATCCAGTTATCCATCTACCCATCCATCCACTCACTTATCCATTTTCCATCTGACCACCCATCAATCTATTCAATACTCATCCATCATCCATCCATCCATCCATCCAAATCCATCCATCCATCCATCCATCCATCCATCCATCCAAACTCTCCATCTGTACATCCATCTATTACCTATCCAGGTAATCACTACTCACCATTCATTTATCTCTCATCTATCCATCTACCCACTATCCACCCAACATCCATCTATCCATCCACTATCCACCCACTCATGTCTATCCATATATCCACCCTAGCCATCATCTGTTCATACATCCAACTATGTATGTATTATATATCCATCCAATTACCCAATCCATCCATTCATCCATCCATCCATATAATTTATCATCCTTCATTCATCCATCCATCATCTACTCAGCCATTCAATTCATCTCATCATTCACCCACCTATTCTACATCCATTGATCCACCCACCTATTTGAACCATTCATCCTCTATCTACCCATCTGCTATCCATCCATTAACTACTCAATCTGTCATCCACTATCTTATATATCTTTTGCTCATTCATCCACTTACCCACTCTCCATCCATCCATCATCCACCTTTCATCATCTATCCATTATCTACCCATCCAGAAGCCTACTCATCATCTATCCATCTTCTCCGACCATCCACTCATCTATCATATGTCCATCCACCTACACATCCAACTACTCATCTACTATTATCCATCCAACCACCAATCCAACACCCATCCATCCTTCTATCCACCCATCCATGAGACCATCCATTCATGTATCCACCCATCTACCCACAAGTCATATAATACTCTGACTAAATATAAGATGGTACATTGGCTACTTCAGTGTTGTTTCCTGTATGTGCTCACAGCCATTGGTGGACTCTTTAGCTCAATTACAAAAATACCTTCACTAGACAATCTGCTGCATACCACACAGATGCTGATGGGTGCTGGTGAGCAGGTCACATCTGTGTGATATCAGTGCCTTTGAATGAACAGTTGCTGGCTGTCCCGAACCTGCCCTGTGAGTTCAGAGGTGGTGAGAGATACAGTTTCTCACTTGACACCTCATCTGGCTACCTGGTCCAGCCGTTTTCTCAGTGCCTGGCCCTAGGGATAGCCTGGTGCTAATCTAAACTTTCCTCTTTGCAGTTTGGAGAGCACTTTGAGTTTGACTGCAAGGACTGTGTTTGCCGGGAGGGTGGAAGTGGCATTGTCTGCCAACCAAAGAAATGTATTGGGGACAACCTGACCACATGTGAGGAGGATGGCACCTACCTTGCTGTGGAGGCCAACCCAGATGACAAGTGCTGCAACATCACCTCATGTAGTAAGGTCACCCCCGGGACACGGGAGCCATTCTCAGACCACTGGGGCTGATGCTCCTAGTGAAACCAAACATGCCCACTGTAGCTGAGGCTTTCTGCCACTCCCTCGTTGGTGGCTCAGGTTCTGCTCTCTTGAGAGGGTGATGGTAGTGGCTGTTGAATCAGGTCAGGAGCCCCTGCAGCAGGGACTGGTCCTGGTAGGCTCCACAGAGGCCTGAACTCATGCTATACAATGGGGGTGGTGGTGTTCTGCTTGTGGGATTCATCCTGGTCACCACACTCCTGCTCTGCCTTCAGAGTGTGACACCAAACTATGCAAAGCTGAACGCCCCTCATGTTTGTTGGGATTCGAAGCGAAGAGCGAGCATGTGCCTGGGAAATGCTGTCCAGTTTATTCCTGTGGTAAGTGAGACCAGTGGGGTAAGGGAAGGTCACGGGGGTGGGGGTGGGGGGACGGGACAGGTTGTGAACAAGGGCCAGGGAACATGCTTTCTTCTTGGGCTTCTTTGTCATGGCTATGGCTGTGTACCTATCAGCCCTGAGCATCTGCTCAGATGTATACACCAGGCTGAGGCTCTGGATAGCCTCTGATGGCTTTCCCCACTCTTTCTTTCAAGTGCCCAAGGGTGTGTGTGTGCACCAGAATGCTGAATACCAGGTGAGTTCTGAGCTGGGAGGGGACAGGGAGGATGGGTGGCGTTGCCCTTGTCTGAAGGTGGAGTGATGCATGCGTGATGGTGTGTGCGATTTCCTTACTTCTGCCTGTTCCCAAAGCCGGGATCTCCAGTGTATTCCAACAAGTGCCAGGACTGTATATGTACCAACATCGTGGACAACAGCACCCAGCTCAACATCATCTCCTGTACCCATGTGCCCTGCAACATCTCCTGCAGCTCCGTAAGTGTGGCTCCTCCCTTCTCTCCCACTGCCTGCCTCAGTTTACCCTCTTTCCATCTTCTAAGAGACACATGGTTTCACACTCATTTACGTGATTTGCCTTCACGTTTTCTTAAACCTTTCTTGCCAAACTGGGCCTGTATCTACCTCCCATCATTGCACTTGTTCATACACAGCCTTTACCCGAGTGAAGCATTCTATCGATTCCATGGTCTGGTTGGGTTCAGGGACATGTCTTTGATCTTAGCCTCATCTCCTGTGTTCTCAGGGCTTTGAGCTTGTGGAGGTCCCTGGGGAATGTTGCAAGAAGTGCCAGCAGACCCATTGCATCATCGAGAAGACCAAGGATCAGTACCTCATCTGAAGGTGTGTGCATTCCTGGCTCTACCCATAAGCTAGTCAGCCACTGAGGGCAAGTCTAGGATGACTTTGGGCTTGAGTTATCCTAGATCTCACATAGGTTAGTATGCATGACCATATTTGGGTGGCTAGAAACAACATGTATGGCTGCTCCACTCCTGGAGCTCTGAAGTGCAAGTTCAAGGCTGGCAGAAGCTGTGAGGGGTCCTTCCTGCCTCCTCTTCTTTGGGCTCCAGGCAACACTGGTTTGTGTTTGCATCACCTCTGATGTAGCAGTCTCCTTCTATTTGAGCCTATGCCTGCTCTTCTATCTCTTATAAGGATGCTCACTCCTGGGGTTAGGACCTCCTTGATGTAGGGTGATCTCATCTCCAGATTATTTTCTTGAGCTTTTCAAAGATCATTTTCCTGTTCAGAATCACTTCCTAGCTCACAGGTCAGACCTAGGTTAGAGATTTTTGTGTTATGTAACTACAGGCAGGTAAGCGGAGTCACTTGCCCAGTGACTCTGGACCTCCTTTCTGTGACGCTTACCTCCCAGGTCTTCCTGGGCTGGCCTCTGGTATACACTTGCTCATCCTCTTTCTGTTGTGTCCACAGCCTGGGGAGATACAGAAAAACCCCAGGACAAGTGCACCTTCTTCAGCTGTGTGCAAATCAACAACCAGCTCATCTCCTCGGTCTCCAATATCACCTGCCCCGACTTCAACCCCAGTGACTGTGTTCCGGTGAGTGGGACCCACTGGCCCTGTCCATGTATACTCTGCCAGGAGCAGGGAACCTTGATGCACCAGCTACCTGGTTTCCAGGAGGCTTGTTCCATACCCTCCTGTAGGACAGTCCTTATACACCCCATAGCAAGAAGGGGCACTCACCTGCTGGGGGTGCTCTGGGCTCCTTTCTCATTCCCCTTTCTCTTCAGGGCTCCATCACATACATGCCTAATGGCTGCTGTCAGACATGTGAGTACAACTGGAAGCATTGGGTGACGGGTGGGCTTTACTCAGAACCTTGAGCAGGAAGACACAGGACAGGGTGCTTCAAGACTCCTGCCCCTGCCATGTCTCCTACACTCATGCGGATGTAGAGGAATCTGAGTCTCCTTCTAGGGAGAGACTGGGTGGAGCCTAGCTGCATGCTGGGACTCAGTTCCTAAAAGGAAAGTGGGACTTAGTTAAGGACTAGAGACATGCTTAGAGAAGGGAGAAGAAACAGCACCAGAGAGGGAGATGGAGGGGGACGGGAAGAAGGGGACGGGAAGAAGGGGATGGATAGATAGATAGATAGATGATTGATTAGATGTTGATAGACAGAGTCTTAGACCATCCCTTGACCTGCATCTCTTTCCACAGGCATCCGTAACCAGACCACATACCCTTGCTCTGCCATTAAAGTCATGAAGGAGATTTCCCACAATGGCTGCACCAAGAACATCTCCATGAACTACTGTTCTGGGTCCTGTGGGACTTTTGCCATGTGAGTCCCAGGCTACAAGTGTGAGATGGAGGGGTGGAGGACCTCAAGGACAGGTCTCAAGGAGAGAGGACTCTGATGCTGTTCTCAGGGAGGCTGGCACTCATTCTGCCCTTCTTGTCCCCAGGTACTCTGCCCAGGCCCAGGATCTGGATCACAGATGTACTTGCTGCAAGGAGGAGAGGACCAGTGTACGACAGGTTACCCTGGAATGCCCAGATGGCACTGAGCTGAGCCATACCTACACACACATCGAGAGCTGTCAGTGCCAGGACACTGTCTGTCAGCTCCCACAAGCCCAGCAAGTCCGCTCCAGGCGTTCTAGTCCCCGACTTCTAGGAAGGAAGTGAACGGGTTGTACCGTGCACATGCCTTCCCATCTTGAACCATCCTTCTGACTCTCTGAGCTTCTCCACTTCCAGCTTGGCTTCTTCTCTGCACATATTTATTTTCGGAGTTTCTGTTCCATCCTTTGCTTTCTGATAATAAACTCAGGCATAGCCACTTTGGTGTTGTGATTTAAGGTAGTTCTTCAAGAATCTGAGCTGGCCACTATGTGGATAGCTTCTGGGAATTGGGTGGGGCCACATAGTTTGGAAAGGGTACTCAGGGACCCCTGGGGTCCAGTCACTGTTTTTTTTTGCACATCAGTCACAATGTGACTTTGCCATCTGTAATTCTTTCCCTTGGGCTCCTGGCTCTGTTTAGAGCACTGACTGAGTGAAGACCCCTCCCCACCATGAGTGACAAAGCCCTCAAACTCCTTACCTGGGTTTTCTGCTATGGGTGAGAACTTTGTCCACATGCTATGGGGACAGTGTGTGTGCAGGTGTGAATACACAGGTATGCATGCACACCTGTGTATTTCCATGTGTCTGTGCCCATGGGATGTGAGAGTGTCACTGAGGAGGTCTCAGGCCACTGCTGCAAAGTGAAAGAAAAGCAGCCACAACCATGGACTATACTGTTTACTTCTGTATCACAGTGACACAGATCCCTCGAAACAAGTAAAACAAGGAGAACTTAGTTGGCTCAGGGTTCTGAGGAATCAGCCCATGATTGCTTGACCCTAAGCATTTGTGCAGAACACCAAAGCAGCAGGGACATGTGGCAGAGACAAGCTGCTCGCAGCTTAGTTGGCCAGGAATCTGATTGAGTGCGACTGCGAAAGGCCAGGGATAATATCCTTCAACGACTCAGCTCTTCATAATCTTTAGTAAGGTCTCGCCATCCCCCCAAGTTTCTTGAACTTCCTCAAATAATACCCTTTCAATATGTGAACCCCTTTTCGGGGGGATACTCCATACACAAACCACTACATGGCTCCTCAAAGACTGCTGGGCAGAGCTGTCAAACCACATGAACCTACCAGCATGAGTTTATGTGGTCTTTTGAAAAAAATGTCAACTCTTTTAGCTTGTTCTTGTATTGGTTCAGACACCAAGGAGGGGTGTTGTGTATGAAGCCCCTCTTCTACTCTGAGATCTAATAATCACGAATAGGGTTTATTTACAGAAAACTTTCTAACATGTCTAGTCATGCAGCAATGACAAAACTCCCAAGTGTCAGAGGCTTACAACAGCATGAGGGCCATCCTCCTCGTGCTTCCTGCTTGCTGCAGCTTGGCTGGCATCGTAATGCATGCCTCAGCAGCTCAGAACCTGGGATAAGAGGGGAGCTCTCATCTCCAAGGTCTCTTCCGTTGTGGCTAAAGCCAGCTCTGGGGTTTCCCAGAATCTATACTTCAAATGGTCCAGCTCAGCACAGACTTTGGATGCTGGGATCGTAATACTACCATTGAGCAGCTGGGGGAGCCAGAGACACTTGGTGGATTCCAGTGATGGATGCAAGGAGAAAAACCCAAATGGTCCCCTTTTGGGAAAAGAAAATGTGTGTGTATGTGTGTGTGTGTGTGTATGTGTGTGTGTGTGTGTGTGTGTGTGTGTGTGTGTGTGTGTGTGTGTGTAGAGTCCAGAATAGAGTTTTAAATTTCCTGAAACTGGAGTGACAAGTAGTTGTTCATATAGATGGATCCGTGTTTGTGTTGTGTGCACATGTGTGCACAAATGTGGGTGCACGTGGAGGGCAGAGCTGAGTGAACCTTGTGTGTCATTCTTTAGGTGCTGATCAACTCGTTTTTGAGACAGAGTCTCTTAATTGAACTTGAGGTATAGATCTCCAGTCTGTCTCCTCAGCTTTTTGCACATGTGTTCAGGGGATCAAATACCACTCCTCATGCTTGAGCTACACATACTTGACTGACTGAGCCATCTCTCCTGTGTTGGTGGTGTCTACTAGTTTCTACAAATGTAAGACAATACCACATTAGTTAAATATTTGCAAATGCAACAAACATAAAACATTTTGAGGTCCAGTAAGACTGCTCAGGGGGTAAAGACAACTGCCATCAAGTCTGGCAACCTGTGTTCAGTCCATGGGACCCACTTAGTGGAAGGAGACAACTGGCTTCCGGGAGTTGTTCTGTGACCTTGACACATGTGTCATGGCACACATGCACCCTGCACACACATAAGCAAACAGACAAATGTGAGAAAAACTTGTGAAGCACTAGATTCAGGATCATGGCTGTGGCTGTGTGTGGATTGAGAGGGTAGCTCTGAATCTAATGCCTTATTCCTTCATGGAAGAACATTTGAAAGCAAAACTGGCCACATGCTAATCTGAGGGGTGGTGAGGTTTAAAGTCACTCATTATAAAAACAGCTGGGGACACAGGCAGTGGTGGTGTATACCTTTAATCTCAGCACTCAGAGGCAGAGGCCAGCCTGGTCTATTGAAGGAATTCTAGGACAGCCAGGGCTACACCAAGAAACCCTGTCTTGAAAAACCAAACCAAACCAAGAAAACCTTCTGGAGAGCCAGTGAGTGTGTACTGGGCCACAAGCAGGGGCTCCTGAGGCCACATGGTTTTGAGTTGATTGCCTCTCTTCTCTGCTTCACAAGGTCTTGTCACTCTGATCTTTCTGCCCCTGTGGCCATCTCCTCCATGGCCTGAGCTGTGCAGACTAATCTAACATCAATGGCCAGAAACCAGAGCTGAGTAGGAGCTGTGCAGAGGGAACAGGTTCTGCCAACTTCACAGTGCTGACAGACCCAGCATTTGAAGAAGGAATGATGTCCAGCCAGACCTAGTCTGTGCAGGCTTCTGTCAGCCACAGTGGCAGCCTACCCTCTTTTAGAGACCATGAGAGGACCCAGGTTTTCCCTGTGACTTCAGACCCTTTTTCTACTTCAGCTCCTGTCCGCTTTGGGCTGAACTGTATGTGCTGTGGGAAGGCATGGTTAGCTTTAACTTGAACATCCTGAGGGACTGTTAGGAAGAGGCTTCTTTTCTTTGACATTATTATTTATTTTTAATTTTACATGTATGAGTGTTTTGTTTGTGTGTATGTATGTGCACTTTTTTCATGCCCTGTGCTCTCCGAAATCAGATGAGAACATCAGGATTCCCTGGAACTGTGGGGTCACAGATGGTTGTGAGCCACCATATGTGTGATGGGAACAGAACCCCTGATCCTCTGCAAGAATAAGTGCTCTTAACCATTGAACCATTTATCCATCCCTTGAAGACATGATCTTTAAAAAGTTGATTAAATCACAAGTCATTTTAATGGAGCCTAATCTAATTGGCTATGGATTAAGAGGAGTTCAGGACACAGACACACAGTATGACCATACAAGGACAGGGAACTCAGTGGCTGGAATGTGACCCTCAAGAAGCCATGGAGATGTCTAGACAATGCCATAAACATTCCTACAGGGAAACTGCACCCTGGAGGAGCTAGAAGAGACAACAGGAGTAGTCTTTGGGAGGGGAATGTATCCAAATCTTTTGCTGAGGGCACAATACTCAAGACCTGACAGCAATAGTGTCCAGGGTGTTGTCACAAATACAAGACTGAATGGATGGATCCCATGAGACCTTGGCATTGGGTTAGAAGATGGCAGGGACTACCTGACCACCCTGTCTCAGGGAACCCTATTCTTACTCCAGAGGTCTGATGGTCCTTGAAACTCTGGATGTGTGGCAGAAGCCTGTGAAATTATTGCACTGTCTATAGCTTCAAATTGGTCCAGCTAGCTCAGGATGCTGTCTGCTCATCTTGCAGATGGGGTTGTAATCAGGACCAGACCCACATCATGAATTTGGATGTCACTTGAATATTCCAGGCCCAAAGGCAATCAATCCCGGCTTGATCCTGGCATACAGGCACTTTCCACACAGCCTTTTCTCGCCACAGGCTTATCTAACAAGACCCCAAAAAGACGGCTTCCATTGCTCATTGTTGAAAGGTGTTCTTTTGGTGGCAACCCTGGCAGCATCCTCTCATCTCAGGGGACATCACCAGGATATAAAGTGCTTCTTATCATTACTTGGTGGTTTCCTGGGACAGTGAGTCACCTATTGTCTTCACACTTCCTGTGCAGATGAGGGTGGTTCTTACCAGCCTAGGGACATAGGTAGTGGCTTGCCTGACATTCTGCACCTGTGATCTTTGCTCTCCAACTTTAGGGGTCTCCAGAAAGACACATGGTTCCAAGGTCATCTGACTCCTTGATTCAAGGCCTGTGCTTTGATCCCCTGCTAAGACAGTTATAACCAGGGCTCCTTCCATTGTTGTTGACTCAAGTTGATCTAGCTTCAGTCTCTGGTAGAAGATAGAGATAATGTTGGTCTGTTTTGGTCAGCACAGTGTCTCTGACAACTCCTTCCCACGAGTAGGGCCATGGTCCTCACATGGACACTGAGAAATGTAGCCACAGGATGAGTGTTTGGCCAGTCCTACTGGAGGGGACCTAGGACAAGTTTAGGCCAGGTTGTCAGAGGGAAGACAGAGCCTTCCTTTTGGCCTATCTGGTGGGCCATGGTGACCTGCCTGCCTTGTACTGGACACTGCTGGACACATTGACACTATACTGGCCACTTTGCTTATGTGTAGTAGCTTCAGCTTGGGGGGGGTCTTCAATATAGAAAGTCCTAGGGAAATCTGAATCTTTGCCTAGTTGGTGGGCCTATCCAGCTTAGACTCCCCACTCATTCAGGACACAGGGCCCTAGTGCAAGTTGGACTCAAAGTCTGCTTGCAGGGCTTGCAGGGACTACACTGTGGCTCTCCTTCATGTTGTGCCTTTGAGCTCCTTCCTTGGAGGCCAGGTCACAGGTGGCAGGCAGAGGACATGCTAGACAGAAGCATTCCCAGAGGCTCCTGCTTTTGGTCTCCTTGAGACCAAAGCCCAAGTAGAACCCAGACCTAAAACAACAGAATTCGGCTAAACCACAGGACCTCAGAGCTCTGGCCAGGTGCGGTTGGTGTGTGTGTGCACGTGCATGCATGCATGTGTGTAGGATAGTGGGCCATGCTCCAGGCCACAGAAGTTTATCTAAGAACAGAAAAGGCTTCCTGTCCCCACTCCTGTGGCCAAGCCCCTGTGAAGACAGGTGATAAGCCAGGTCAGAGTCCACAGGAAGGACCAGGGTGCCTGGTTCATTCTTAGAGCCCACAAGGCCCTCTCCTTGGGGCCAGTCACACCCTTCTGACTTGAGAGGGTTGAGGTTGTCACTCCAAAGTGCCAAGCCAGGGAAATGTTAACCCAACAGAGGACCATGTGGCTAGGCTACCCAGAACTTTAGAGCCCTTGCACACAGAGCTGATGGGGAGTCCCAAGAGCTAGATATGGGTCCCAGGAGCATCAGCCAAGGAAGTCTGGGAGTAGTACATTGTTTTCTTTCTTTGAAATAAGTGTCCTAAGCCCTTTGACCCACTCTTACTGCCTCTGAGAAGTTGATGCATCATGACTTCAGATTTCAGCACCCCTAGGTCTTCCTTTTTGGAGGGAAATGGCAGCAGATTGTGGTGGCATTTTCTCCACTTTGCCTGCTACATGTCTGTAAGGTGTCAGGACATGCTCCTGTACTGAGCCCTTCACCTCATGGATCTTCAACCCTCTGCTGAACCTTCCTCTGTCTCAGAGACACGGGGTCAGCTTTGTGTCTTGTGGTGAGCACAGGCTGATGTGTGCTGAGTGTGAAGTGTTCCCCACAGGTTCATGTGTTTTGACAATTGGTTCTTAGTTTGTGGCACTATTTTAGGAAATTATGGAACTTTTGGGGCCAGAAATGAGTCACTAGGGGTGGGTGTTAGAGGAGAATCCTCTTCTGGTTCCTGAGTCCTCTGCTTCCCCAAGATGTGAACAAGTTGAGTTGCAACTTCTGCTACCACAGATGGAACTATCCCAGTTACCATGGCTTCTCTACCATGATGCACTGTATCCTTGAAACTACGATTAAAAAAAAAAAAAAAAACCCTCCTCCTTTAAGTTGCTTCTGTCACATATTTTGTCACAGCAATGAGAAAGACAATTCATCTGACTTTAGAATGCTACTATCAATTTCTTTTCTTTCAGACATTGCTTCTTATTTCCCTAGGCCATAGAGACCCTGAGTTGATCATGTTGATAGCTCTCTCTGGCTGTTGGCTTTAACTGTCAACTAAATACAGTATAGAGTCATCTGAGAATAGAGTTTTAATGAGGGATTTTCTAAATTCAGTCGGCCTGTGGGCATGACTGTTGGGGGTTGTCTTTTTTTTTTTTTTTTTTTTTTTTTCCAGTAAGAGAAACCCAAGAAAAAGACTTGGACCTTTATTGTGGAAATTATGACCACAGTTGATGGTCAAGCTGAGTGTTTTTTTTTTTTTTTAATTTTTATTTTCAGCAAATCAAAAAAATTTAAAAAGCATTCAAACAGAATAAAATGAAAATAAACAAACAAGCAAAATACCAAGGTCAGATATACTTATACAAAAATTCTATAGAGCCTTCAAACAAGCAACACTTTTGAGTTATGTTTAAAAAAATTCAGAACCACAATAAGCTCCTTCACAAAGCAAATAATATTGAAATAGTGAAATCAAGTGTAAACCCAACAAAAATATATATAAATTATAGTCCAGTATCCCTCATGAATATACATACAGAAATTCTCAATGAAGTAGTTGCAAACTGAATACAAGAGATATAAAAAAATAATATTCCATGAATAACTGAACAACTGTTTTTTTTTTAGAAGACCGAACTCCATATACAGGCTGCATGTTTTGGGATAGCCCCCACTCCAGATGTTTGAGACCTACATGAAAACCAAGCTGCACATTTACGACATATGTGCAGGAGGCCTAGGTTCAGCCCATGGAGGTAGATCTTGTAGACTAGGTATGCTCCACGGTTGGTGATTCAGTCTCTGAGAGCTCCAAGGGTTCAGGTTCGTTTACTTGTTGATCTTCCTGTGCAGTTCCTATCTCCTTAGGGCCACAATCTTCACCTATTCTTTAAGAGTTCTCAAGCTCCATCCACTGTTTGGCTCTGATGTCTGAATCTGTCTGAGTCAGCTGTTGGTTAGAGCCTCTCAGAGGACAGCTTGCCGGTCTGTCTCAGCTGAGGTTTAGCTCCTGGAGCTCTGTTGAATCTTTTGATACTCGGGGTTGTCTAAGTAAGTTAGTTGATGTGGGAAGATTCAGCCCACTATGGCAGCACCATTCCCTAGATTATGAAATGTATGAGTGGGGAAATGAAGCTGAGCACAAGCAAACAAGTGAGCACACACGAATTCATCACTCTTGACTGTGGATGTGATATGACCAGCTGTTTGAAGTTCCTGCTTTGATTTTCTCAACTGTGGACTGTAACTTGAAATTATAAGCTGAAATGAACCATTTTATCCTCTAAGATCCTTTTTTTCTTTTTAATTTTTTTCCCAATCTGCTTTTATACCATTTTAATTACACGCAAGTATTAAGGTCAGTTCTAGGTTGAGGAACTAGCAATACAATAGATGCAAATAGTCAAGGAAGGTGCTTTTTGCCAGGGTATTTATCACAGCAACAGAAATGAAGCAAGAACAGTCTCTCTGAGTTGAATCAAATAACAGGCATCTGAGATGCATGGCCCAGTGAGTGTCCACACAGGTACACACACATAACCAGCTCCAGGAGAGACCCAGAACATTCCCAGAACTCAGACTCCTGCTGAAGTCACCATGGCTCTTTGCCCTTTTGTATATTTCCTGTTTTCAAAATCTAAAGTGCAGGTCCTGTTGATATCAACTTTGTGCACATGACAACAGTTTTATTCCTCCCTCCCTCCCTCCCTTCTCCCTCCCTTCCCTCCTTCCTTCCTTCCTCTTTTCCTTTCTTTTGTTGTTGTTATTCTTGCTGGCAGCATCACATTATAACCCATACTATGGTTATTTATTCTTTCTACTGTTGATATTTTTGTTATTCCCACTGTGATGTTCAAACAGTTTCCTTTCCCCACATTCATAGGTTGGGGTGGGAACCCTCAGGACCTCAGAATATGACTTTATTTGGTGCTAGATCTTTATAGAGGTCAGCATATTAAAATAAGGCCAGGAGAGTGAGTCCTAATCCTGTCTACCTGTGCGCTATCTAGATTTGTCAGCTTGACACAAACTAGAGTCATCTGAGAAGAGGAAATGTAGCTGAGAAAATGTCCCCATAAGATCAGATGTTGGCAAGACCATGGGGGCATTTTCTTAATTAGTGATTGATACGGGAGGGCCTAGCCCATTATGGGTGGTGTTAGTCCTGGATAGGTGGTCCTGGAGTGCACAAGAAAGCAGGCTGATCAAAGCCATGTGTTCCATAAGCACTCCTCCGTGGCCTCTGCATCAGAGTCTGCATCTGCTTCCAGGTTCCTGCCTTGAGTTTCTGCCCTCACTTCCCTGGATGATAGACTAAAAGCTGTAAGATGAAGAATAAAACCCTTTCTCCTTAAGTTGCTTTGGTTGTGGTATTTTATCACAGCAGGAGGAACCCTAGGACAGATTGGCACCTTCATAGAAAGAGAAAATGACACAGTCATATTCAGGGAGAGTGTCACAGAAACAGGAAATCAGAGGACAGTTATAGTTTCATGACAAGTGTGCAGCGGTCTATATAAATTGTCTAAGTTTTGGAAGCCATGCTTTGTGCTTCTCATATCTTCAGTTAATTCTGTCAGTCTGGATTTCTGATGGAGTTGAAGACTTATAGTCTCACAGCCAATGCAGGCTATTTACTTTGAGAGGATAGTTATCAGATGGCATTCATTTTAAAGCCAGGACATAAGCCAGGTTCAGAACTAAGCCTTTTAGTTAAGAGAGATAGCAGAGGTTCTATTTAGTTAACAAAAATGATAGACTAGGCATTAGATCTGTCTTGCACTTTAACAATTACAACATGGTAATATAGTTTGTGCTCAATATATCTGAGAGAAAAGAGTCCTTTAATTGGACAAAAAGGGGAAATGTTGTGGATAGCCTCAGCCTTGTATTTTGATCCTAGTTCCACCCTTCTGGGAGGGGCTGCAAAGGATGATTGAATCTGTACACAGGTGATGTCTTGTAAACCTTCTGTCCAATTAAAACCTGTAAAATAAAGGCTAGAGTCAGAGATTGGGCAGTAGAAGGGGAGGCGGAGAAAAAGGCTTAGGGAGGAGAAAGTGAGAGGAATTCAATATAAAAAGAAACAGCAGAAGCAGAGGCAGAGGGAGTCGAGGTAGAAGCAGAAGGAAGCCAGCAGTAGAAGGAAGCTGACGTCGGAGGAGCCAGAGCTCAGAGGACAACCACAAGGCCTGGATGAACCGCAAATTATAAGGGATCTCATAGCCAGGAATTAGAGTAGTATAACAGTAAACCTGCCTAATCTAGGCGTGCTATTTATACCATAATTATTGAGTTGTGTTTTCCTTTACTGGTCTCCTTCGGGTAGGAGATTTTACAGCAGCAAATTTGGGATTAAATAATTCCCTCTACTACAAATTGGCGCCCAACGCCAGAGGCTGATTAAATAATCACTACTACTACAGCTAGCAGCCACAAGAGCTTGGGCAGACTGGGAAGGACCAGCTCACCCCATCAGGAGCTCAGACTCCTGCCTGCCATCTGAGAGCACCTATTTCCCATACTTTGGCAGACACTTCTTGGTTGTCATGGACACGGTGGCTATAACACCTCTATGTATGGTTAGAGTAGATCAGACTACTTCCTCAAGGAAATTTGGAGTGACGGGTTGGGTCCTATGTAGAAAAATGCTTTTATGAATAGCCGAGTTCACATATTTTTACACATATAATGCAGTCTGGGGTGCTGGTAGGAGCCTCTCCTCCTGGCTCCTGGAGTCTCAGTGTAGTGCCATACACTATTTGCCTTTCTGAATTCCCTCGTTGGAGCCCCTTTGCCCTTCTTTAATTGTGGGAAAACTATTTCCATCATGACTTCAATGTTTTCTGCTCCATTAAGACTGAACAATTTAAAACTGTGGTAAAACTTGGAATGGAGGCTCCCATCGCAGCTGTTCAGGGAAGCCATGTTGTGTGAGGCCAACTCCTCCTCCCAGGGACCCTGCTCATCTTATAAATCTCTAGGAGAGACCCAGCTCTTCTCCCATTGCTTCCTCCTGATGTCCTTGGTCCCTCTTCTGGCCTCTGCCAACGATGTTGGTGTGAGTGTTGGGGGATCAGTGGTCATGTCTTGGTCTCTGTCTCTGTGTCTCCTCTGACTTTGCCTGCTTTTGTCTGTCTGTTGCTGTGTCTGGATGCCCCTCTTTATTTTTTCTGTCTTTGTGTCTTTCTGTTTCCTTTTGTCTTTCTGTCTCTGTATCCTCACAACTATCTCTATCTGTCTCTTTATCAATCCATACATCTCTGTTTGTGTCTCCCTATGTCTGTCCATCTCTATCTCTCTGTGGTACTCTGCCTTTATGTCTTCTAGGCGTTCTATCTGTGTCTTTCTATCTCTGTTGCTGTGTCCTCCTTTTTTTGGATCTCTGAACTTCTCTATATCTCTGTTTCTGACTCTTTTGTTTCTGTCTCTTTCACTGTGTCCTATTTCTGTCTGTCTCTGTGTCCCTGTTTACTCTCATTCCTGAAGTTTGTCTTCCTCCACACCACTCATTTCTGCAGTGTAGGCATGGTGGAGGGCCAAGGGCTTTAGTGTTTTTTTTTCCACAAATGAAGAGGCTCTTCTAACCCCATCATAATGGAGGCAAAGTCTCACCAGGCCTAGCCTCAGGCTCCAGGATCCAGCTCCCTTTGGGAGCCCTCATTGTGTAGGATAGCAAAGCTACTGAGTTGTGGGTGTTCCCTGCCTGCCCTTCTTATATGATTTTGAGCCCTAGCCCATTCTGAGTGAGCAGAAGGCTGCAGGTTGCAGGCTGCAGGCTGAAGGCTGTGGTCTCTACAGACCACAGTAACTCAGCATCTTTGTCTTCTGTGGTACCAGAGGCCTCCAGCCTGACCCTAGGGTCTCAAGGCCCTCTCCCCTGTGGCCTAGATACAGACAGGTTTAAATTTGCTTCCCTCTCCTCCTGGGCTGACAGAGGATATGGATATGGTGGGGCAAAGTAGCCAGTCTTCTTAATTTTGGGGATTTAAGTCCCTTGATAATTTCATCCAGCCCCCTGGTATGGAAGCCCACCCAGGATGGTCATTAATCACCTACCTGCTGGATCCTGTGGGTTCCATGGGAATCAGAGCCAGACAGCCTCTCCATTAATCACACAGAGCCTTGAGTGCTTGGGTTTCTGGGATGAGGTACACCGTAGACTCTGGTAACTGCTCTGGCCTCTCAAATGCAGGGACGGCTAGGTAAAATTGCTATCTGCTAACCCACACTAATGTCTACACTGAGCTATGGAAAGATAAACAACCAGTACATTCAGAGAGTGATAGCTGCATGGCCTCACAGGAATCCTCCATCTTTGGGTTTTCCTAGTGCTATGTCCTCTTCTGGCTGGTGGTAAAACTAGAAATGTCAATGTGCCACAGGTTCCCTCAATGCCAAGTGTGCCTTGTGAGGAAAATTAGATGCAGAACTGTGTTTGTGATTTTGGGGCCCAGATCATTTCCAGCCTATTCCTTATCCTTTACAGACACTTCATGGGAACTCTTCTCCAGGCTAACCCAGATCAGCCCAAAAGCCTAACCACTCACCCCTGCCAGTGGGTCTGCTGCGAGCAAGGATGTGTGGTGCTGAGAAGCAAGGGTTCCAGCCTGCAATTGTCACTGATCTTGATCAGAGTCTTCTTGCCTCTGTCAGGGCAAGCCTGGTGATGTAAGGGTCTTTAGAATCATGGAGGCTTCCTGGACAGGCCAGGCCTGACTTGGGCAGGCTGCCAGAAAGCATAGAGCTGGGATTGTGGAGGAGGATGGTGTAAAGGATTCATGGAGGAGGAAGGTGGGCGTCAGGGTGAGAGCACTAGGCTGTCCAGCTGGGCTTAGGGAAATGAAGGGCCAATCAGTGGAAACGAAGCGTGAGGCCATGTTTCTGGGAGAATCTTCCAAGGCTGAGAGAAGGTAGATGAGAGTTGTGGTTCCAGTAGCAGGACAAGAGGGTTAGATACCCAGAACCTTCAAAAGGTCTTTCTGAATAGACTCGGTATGTAGGGGACCTGCTGATAGTGAAAGACACTGTGGTCCAGACCTTGGTTCTAGAAGGCTAGAACATGGAGACATGGAGGCTTGCTGGACAGTAGGACATTTCCAGGGAATGTGGGATCATTCCTCACATGCTGACCATCTAGCTGTGATGGCAGTACTAGTCATGGTTTCATTAAATCTGACAAATCTATAGCTAAATAAGTCAGCTGGTCTAGCCTTGAGTCCAAACATGGTACATCCTTGTAACCTTACCCCATTGTCTGTAAGAACACAGAATCTCCCCTCCTTCCTTGACTGTTTCAGTCACTAGGGTTCTGGCTCTTTTCCTTCAAGCCATGTGCTGACACTGCCTGTTCTGTGAGTGACAGTGTGTCACAGAGCCAGTTCATGGCTGCTCTGCCAGGCTAGGAGAGGGTCTGTGTCACCAAACATGTAAACTCATTGAAGAGAATGAAGGGCAACCACAGGAAGGGCCTGGGTGCAGGCCTTAAGGACCTCCAAAGAGGATGTGAGTCTGGGAGCTCCACAGCAGGGTCCTATACTCCAGGTCTGCACTGTGACATCAAGTCCTTGGTTGGGGTAGGGCCATGGCTGTCAGGAGTTCTGCTTTCAGGTTGTAACTCTGCTCCCATTTGGTTGTGAAGGCAGAGTACACACCTTGATAGCTTGAATTAATGGTGTGGCAGCCACACATGGTGATGTGTCAAGGTTTGAGTGCACAAAAGGCCTAGGATATGTGTTTATGGCATCCACACTGAATTGTGAGGCAGGGATGATACGTGGTACAAGAGGCCATGAGAGAACTAGAGTACTGTGGGCGCTGTGGAAGTATTGTGGGGACTGTTGTACTGTGGGGACCTTGAGACCACTGTGGCCAATTATAAACCCTCAGCTCATGCAGCCTTTGACATGCTTTCAGCCAGAATCCCAGAGGTAAGGGGTCAGGCTCTGCCCCTGGGCAGATCTTATCCATGGCTCAAGACCTGTCCCTGCTCTGGTGTCTAGGCTGCCCCATATTTCCTCATGTCCATACTTGGTCTTTTTTCTTATCCCACCATGTACACAGTTATGCTCTCCACCTCCCTGGGCCAGGAAGATCCCCCTCCACCATCCTTTTCTATCTCACACTCCTCACCTTGTGTGGTCACTAGATGTGCTGGCCATCCCTCCTTGTGAACTGAGAATCTGGTCCACCTCTCATACCTGCACTCTTAACTCTAGGCATGGTCCTAGCAGGGTAGCATGCCCTTTAGGGCCAGGAGATGTTAATGACACTAGGATGTCCCCAGGCAGTTAAGCAGAGACTTTGGTCTCTAGTCCAGGAGACAGCTGAGGATGACCTATATCTAATCTAACTTCTCTAGTCCAAGTGAGGGTGGTGGTCACTGTCCTCCCAGACTTTGGCTAGCATTGCTAAGAGACTGCGAGTAGTTTCTCCTCTTCACTGGTTCAGAAGAGTCCTAAGACTCCCCAGAGGTGCTGGGCAAGGAGCTGGAGTTGCGTCACATTTCCCATGGAGTTCACGTCAAGAAGGGATTGGATTGAGGAGGTTTCATAGTTAGTTTTGGTGTTATTTCTGAGAGTGTCCATCTGTGTGGGTCTTCTACTATCCTCTGAAATCCCCTTACCTTCTCGCTTGGCCTGAAGTGGGATTAAGGAGTGAGCATGACTGCATAGTCATCTGGTCAACCTTGGTGGCAGGTGCTGTTCTTGTTCTGTGTCCTTGATCTGAGCCAGTCTGTCCTTTGTCTGATGAATACACTCTCCACCCAATGCTGGTTCTCATGCCCCAAGGAGAGATAAACTCAAAGTTTGTTTTCTGAAGGAGGAGGGTGGCAGGAGAAGATATTTTCCTTTTCTATGAATAAATGAGTCTTTTTCTAGTATGCATGCCAAGGTACACGGCTCATAGGCAAGGAACCTGGCTGGATTATAGCCTGTGACTCAGGCTTCCATAGGGAACCTGGAAACACCCATCTCAGCCGGAAGAAATCCTAGGCTAGCCCCAACAGCAGCCCATACACCTTTATCAGCTACAGGGTATCTTCCAAGTACCTGATGCCAACAACCATGAGTGGTGGCTCGGTGGCTTGGCCTAGTCTTTCCTCAGGTACCCCACACTAAGCTGTTCAGACAGACTTGAACAGCCCATAGCCTGGTCAGAGGCTCTTTCCACATTGAATGAGCTTTGCAGGGGCATAGTGGCCCATAGCCCGTGGTCATGGCTTGGTCAATATTTGCTGAATCAGAGGAGGAATGAACAGCTCAAACCACCACTACCTGTGTGTCCACCATAGGCCCACAGAAAGGCCCCAGGCCTCTTGTTTAGGCTTCAGGCTGAGTCCTTTTGTGGTGAACAGTGGTCTGGACCAACAAGTCTCAGGAACCCTGTCTCACTCTCTCTGTCCTCCCCTTCTCCTTCTCCATTCTCTTTCCTTCTTCTTCCTGTTTCCATCAGTTCTTTACTGGTCCCTTATTGATAAGTGCATCTGGTACAATGTCAGGCAGGGGGATGACATTTCTGTCTGTGTCCTCACGCAACCCTTCCATACCTTTGTACAGTGGGTATTTTTGTCCCGAGCTGTGAGTGACGTCGTATCACTATATCCAGCCTCAGTCTCCACTTTAGGCATGCAGAGAAGCTCTGTGGATGACTGTGTGACAGTCACACAGCTGTGTGACTGTATCAGTGCCACAGGAGTATGCAGTGAGCACGGGCACAAGAGTGTATGTCGTTCTCTGTACTTCACCACACTGCAAAGCATGTTATACGAAAAAGGGCCTGGGGAAGCAGCTTTCCATCATACCCAGGTCTGAGTGTACACTCCAGTGGTGTAAATCCCTCTCACAACGTTATGTAACTGTCACCATCATCCATCACCACAACTTCCTTTTTTAAAAAGCCAAAACTCTGTTCCTGTTAAGCATGGATTTCTCAGAACCCAATGCTCTTATCTTTTTTCTCTCTTTTTCTATGAATCTGACAACTATAAGGCCCTTCAAAACATGGAATCCTGCTAGACTTAGTGCAGCATCCTTGGTGGTCATCCATGGTGGGTTTTCTTCTTCTAAAGGTTGAGTAATGTCCTCGTATGAGGATGACCACACATGAGACAAGAGGATCACTTTGTTTATCCAGTTATCTGTTAGATACTTGGTTATCCACTGCTTGGATCTCGGAAGTAAAGTCATGTGAACTTGGGTGTGCAAAAAGCTAGCTTGTTGTTAGTTAGAATCAAGCATGTGTATGGTGCCCACCCAGGAAAGTAAGCTGACCAAGATGGGATTCTCCAGATGCCTGTATCCAAGGCATCTGGAGCCCACCAAAGCTCTGGCAAGAGACTAAACTGCTCTCACCCCACCCATCCTATCCCTGTTCAGAGGCACAAGGGTTCAGTCTTCACTCCAGTTTCCCTGATCCTACTGGGTGGCATGCTGTATATCAGGACCAGTAGCCACTGCTTCAAGTGTCTAGCTTACAACAGACCCCAAACAGGTGCATCTTGGAGGGAGGCATACCAGGGTAGGGAGTAGCAACTGAGGATATAGTTGCATCCCCCATTCCTGAGGCTAGGCTGCTGAGACCATCAATATCACAGGTCTGCATAATCCTGGAATGGGCATCCATTGCGATGGTTAACATTGATACCAACTTGACAGGAGTTAAAATCTCCCATGAGACATACCCCTGACCCGACCCAGGGTCTGATTATTCGTGGGGTATCAAGGTGGATCTCACCTGAAAGAGAACATGGGCGGGAGAGAGAACGGACGACCAAGCAAAAAGGGAGTCTTGTCAAGGTCTCCGTTTAATGGGGGAGCAGTTTACAATATATAGTCTTTGGCAAGGAAGAAAGGGGGACAAAGGTCCCCTGCCCAGGGCCATCTAGCCCCCAGGAAATGCCAGACGTTCTTTAAGTTCCTGAGATCTGAGGCCCGAGGAAGTCTTTCTTAATCTGGTACTAATTAATCTTTCCAGAACAGCAGGTGATTTCCTGAGGTTCTCTTGGAACAGCGGATAGTTTCCTGGGTTTGACTCTTGACAGAACAAGAGATTCTTCCTTGGTCGAAGGTCAGGTTCTCCCAAGGGAGGCAGTTTCCTGAATTTGGCTCCCGACATACTCCTGGGCATGTCTGTGAGGGAATTTCTGATTAGGTCAACTGAGGTGGGAAGACCCATCCTGAATGTGAGCAGCACCAGTCCTTGGGGTGGTACCAGAATCCATCTCTCCTTTTCTCCTAACTGCAGATACAGTGTGGCCAACCACCTTACACTTCTGCTGTCATGTCTTCTCTGCCATAATGGACTGTATCCTTAAGCTGTCAATCCAAATGAAACTCTCGTTAAGTTTCTTTGTCAAATATTTTGCCATAGTAACGAGAAAAGTACTGTGCCTAAGAGACCCTGTCCAGCTTTCTCATGGATGTCTTGTCCTTCCCCTGCTCTTTGTAGGATGAACATGGCATTGAGGGCCCTTATCCAGCCAGACCCTCTTGCCCTATACAGCAGAATAACTTGTGGGGCCACCTGGCTGTCTTCTGCCCTGTGTCTCAGTCCTTCAGATCTTGTTGCACATGACCCAGTCACACAGCGTGTCTCTCACAGCTTGGCTACATCTTACAGGCCCTTATCAGGCTAGCAGGAGGGACACCAGAATGTAAGTAAGGGTTTAATGGCTTCTGAGCCCAGGGACACCTCAAGCCTTTGGCATGATGAGAGAAATGAGTGGCTAATGGGTAAAGCCCGAGCAACATGGAAAGGCAATTGTCAAGTAGGGCCCAAGTCAAGTCAATGAGATGTGTAATTACCCAAGGACAGGGGCATGAACATGACTAGTGACAGGTCCCCTAATACAGGGAAGACTGAGAATGCCTGGTTCCCCAACTCCATCCTCCCACAGTAGGCCTCAGGGAAGTGAACCTGTACCTTCTGCTCCATGGTCTACTTTGTTAGTCCAGGCCACTATCCACCATGCCCTCCAGGCAGATTCTTCTTACATGGCTGCCTGTGCTTATACAGGCACCAAGGACACCAGGGTAGAACTCAGACCAGAGGGAGCTTCATGCACCATATATCTGCCCTATAGCAGCATACATATCCCATTCTCCATACCTGAGGGATAGGACCCTGACTTTGTGGACAGTGGTTTATTGGACACTCTGAGAATGTTAACCTTGGAACAAGGTATAAGATAAGTTGTGGACTTCCAGAGAGTCCAGCGCTGGCCTTGTGCCTTCCTTCTAGCAGGCTGCTGGAGGAGGAATATGACATTGGACAAGGCAGTTCCCAGTGAGTCAGACATGCCACTGGCAGCAATAGGCCTTGGTAGCTCTAGAAGCCCACCTTCTCCAACACGTTCTCCTTTCCCTACTACAGGTGTCTCAAGCTCATGCCAGCTCAGTGTGTGTGTGTGTGTGTGTGTGTGTGTGTGTGTATGTGACTCCCCAACTCTGAAGGAATATCAGAGGACTTTATGAGGCCTATCTCAACATCCTTATTGTGTGCATGGGGAAACCAAGGTCTAAAGATACCTATCAAATCCTGATAGAGTTGTACTCACTCCTACTACTCATTGCCCTGCTTAGAGCCATCTGTTGCTGTGGTCTGGCTAGGAAGCACAGACAGTGGAAAGGCTAACAAGAGGCAGCTGATCAAGAAGGCAATCAAGACCCCTTGTGATTCCCTAGGCTCAGCCACTGTCACTTGGGGTGGGCTGTTCCCCAGGATATCTGCCACAGCTTAAATGATCCTACAGGTGTGGAGTGCAGGGAGGGAGAAACCTGAGGCTCCCCCACTAATCTGGACTGGCCTTGATGGATATCTGGGAACACCACCCACCAACTTGTCCCTTTATCTACACTCAGTGTGTCTCCTCTTGGGTGCGGTTGCGTTGTGGTAGATAAGCTGCTTAGCTTGGCGTGCGCCCTTAGGCTTTATCGAGGCCAGGATGTTGTCTCAGGTGGAGTTGGGCAGGCCCAGGGGAGAGGTGTTCCCAGGCTACAGAGAGGCAGCACTGCCTAGCTCCCAACAAGAAGGGGGAGGGCTGGAGAGGCCATGCCAGGGGCCTTCTACCCCAGGGGCAAGGTGGATGGGAGCCAAGACTGGCAGTTTAAGCTCCTGTTTTGTCCTCAGAGGCAGTCTTCCTCATCAAGCATGTGTCCCCTGTGTGTGGAACACGAAGGCTATTGGGGAGGGGGCACTGGGGAGCAGCCTCAAACAGTAGGATTTGTGGCTGGGCCTGGCCACTTGTGGGATCAAATGCATCCCTATGTTTGCTCTGCTCAGTTCCTGAGACTGCACCCACAGTAAGGGAGCTGGAACTGAGGAATGTCACTGTTTCTTTTGCAGTCAGATTTCACCTCAAGACAGTTCTCAGCATCTTACAGTGACCTGTGACCGAAACCAAAATAAATCCAGCATGGAACCTGTAAGAGAATCACAGATGTGGAAATCAGGTAGCCCCGGGCTGAGTGGCAAGCCAGGCACTCGGCTTGTAGGTGGCAGAGATGGGTTGCTGAGAGTGGTGCCAGATAGAGTAGACTCAGGGCAAGGGTCCTGGGGATGGTGAGGGAGGCATGGGGTGTTGAATGGAGAGCTTGGGCGGGGTGGGGGGATGCAGTCCACTTCCTCCTCTGTTCTGCAGCTCACTTGCATCCAGCCATGCCTCAATCAGACTGGCTTGAGCCCACCTGTGCCCAGCCTTGGCCCAGCCAGCCTGGCTTCCCACTTGAGACCTGGCATCATCAGGTGCCACCTTATCACATCCTGCATGTATCTTCTGGGTCTCGGCCAGAGTCATACACTCCATTCAATGTGGTGTCCCCCACAAGTCCCACCTCCACTGATCTAAATGCTCTATGTCCAAGACCACTTTATAAAGCCCCTGTCCTCTCAGCAAGAAATGCAGCCTCTAGAGTCTGCTCTGACCCACCTTTTATCCTCAGTGGATGAGTAATAGCAACCTATAGCTGGTGGGCTCGGGGCCCCAAGGTTGGCTCCCAGTCAAAGTATTGTCCCAGAGCTGGGGGAAAGGCAAACAACTCTTTGTGTGGGGCCTCCTCTTCTATTCCAAGCGCTCTGGGGACAAAAGCTGGGGGCTGAGGAGCCTCACAGTCTAGCCGACCTGGCCCCACCCAAAGGCAGGGGAGGGGGCACCTGGGTTAAAGCAGCCGGTGTCTGAGAAGGAGCTTGGGAGTCCCTGAGACTGCCAAATCCCTGGTCCAAGGCAGGGAGGGCAAGGATTCCAACAGGAAAGCGGTTCTATGCAATCCTGGCCAGGGCTCTGAGCCTCTCTAGACCTCAGCAACTCTGGGAACTGACAGAAGATCAGAGGAAGGACAACTTAGGACAAACTCGTTTTTGTTGCCTCTGTCGAAAGTGAGACCTCCCTGGGCCCTGCATGGGAACTATGGTCAGTACAGGGATTGCTTAGGCTTCGGGACAAGGCACTTCTCTTCTTCCCCACCCTCCTTCTCACCCTCCATCCCTGCCACTATCACCATGAAGCCACAGGTGTGACCTGATTCCTGAGGTCTTAGGGGATTCCATCCCCTAAATCCTCAGGCATTGTTTTCCAAGCTTAAGTCCCCTCCATCACACCTGGTGTCCCATATTCATGCTTCTTTATTTATTCATAATTATTATCCTGCCCGGGGAATAAAAAGAGATGGACATTAGCACTTCTTCCAATGCTCTTGGGCAGATTTCCAACTGCCACTAAGTCTGTCCTCTGCTACGTTGCCCAGAGATCCTCTTGATCCTCCATCAGCAGGAGAAAGGCCCAGTGAGCTACAGTGGACATACTAGGGAGCCTAAGTCCTTTGGTCCTTTAAATCATAGACGTTTAGACTAACCGAATGATGACTTATAGAGCTAGGTGATCCACAGACCCTAGGGAGAGCTCCAGAGGCAAGGGAGGCCATATTGATGCAAGCAGCACACACAGACCTAGCTGTGGTGGGGCGAACGAAAAATGTCCTGGAGAGAAAAACAGATTTTAAAGTAGAGTAAGGCAGGTGGAGAGCATGGAGGGCTCCCTGGGAACAGGGAGGAAGAGTGTGGGGAGATAGTGGGTGGTCCCTTCAGAGCTGAGGAGTGGCTGCCATCAGATGGGCACATCTGCCACTCATAGTCACAGATTTAGACAGCATAGAGAGGACCCTACCCTAAGGACTAGGGAGTAGAGAGAGGTGGGCAGGACCAGAGGGGAGCCAAACCAGTGGGAGGAAGCAAGTGAAGTGTGAGCATTCTACCTGTACAGTAGCCGATTTCCTCATTGTTTTGATAAAGTAGCTGATGTAAATAACACCAAAGGGGAAGGGATGCTTTTGACCCATGTTTTCAGAGGGTGCATTCGGTCTGTGTATGATCACTTGGACTCCATGCATCCTGATGGCAGAAGTGTGTTGTAGAGGAAGTTCTCGCTTTCATGGCAGACAGGAAGCAGAGAGCGAATGTGTGGCTTTCAAAGGCATAGGATGGTGACCTACTTCCACCAGCTAGGTTCCATCTAATGTTTCCAGAACTCTCCAAGATGAGAAGCATGTGTTCAATAGTGAGTTGGGGGTGGGGTGGGGTTGGGCATTTCCTATTCTAACTATGGCAGCTGGCTCCCCCAGAAGGAATCTTTCCAGTTTTCAGTGAAAGGAAGAGAGCTCAAGCTGAATGCCTAAAATGGTGGCACCAGCTGGATCCATGTGTTTAACATCTGAATCTGCAGTGGGAGGGGGTGGCTTCTCATGCAAACTGTGATGCCTCCATCCACAGTCTGCAGGTTCATGATGGAGGCAGCAGCTTGCTAGACAGAGCAGACTGAGGTGCAAGCACAATGTTACCAGACCTTGAGCTAGGAATCTTGGGACACCATGAAAAGGAACTGAGGAAGAAACCCACAGAATCTGCATTCTGGCTCATTCATGTGCAGATTAAAAACCTCCCTTTCATCTACTGAAGTGCAAAACCAGTCAGGATCTTGCTTTCACAGGGGTGAGTCTCCTGGGATTATATTTTAATGGGGAAGTGACCTCAACAGGTGGTCTTCAGTGTCCCAGACATGGAGCCCAGAGGGTTAGCAGAGTGGAACACCAATAAAGAAGAAGCAACATGCAGGGAACAAAATCTTACTTTCTAGAGCTGCAGTGATGAGGAAAAGGGTGACCCTAGAAAAACGGAGCCAAGCATAGCGGCTCATGTCTGTATTTTGAGCACTTGAGGATGAAGCACGTCTACATGTTCAAGACTATCCTGGGCTACATTGTATGACCTTGTCTACAATCTACACAGTAAGTGCCAGGCCAGGCAGGGAGGGCTACATAGCAAGATCTTGTGTCAATCCTCTCCTTCAAGCACCACTCCCAAATAAAGAAGGACAGAGACACAACAGACAGACAGACAAGACAACACACACACAACACACACATACACACAACATTACTGCCTTAGTTTACCCTACATAAAAAGTAGTGCACAAAGAACAGCAGAGGCCTGTGGAGATAAAAAAAAAACTCTAGCTGGGTTTTGTGTCTCAGCTAGGCACCCTTTCCTTCTTCCCTTTAGGCGGGTGAGGTCTCAGTGAAGGCATGTGGATACACAGACTCTCCTAGCCCCTGCTATCACCACACTATCAGCAATGAAGTACCCATCCCCCCTCTTGGCTATATCTCACTGGTGACCAAGCCTGCCAGTGGAGGACTTGTGAAGAGTTGTAACAAGGTACCTGTCCACCCTAAGCAAGAATAAGACTCAATGTGAGCAATGAGCAGAGACTCCTTTGGGCATTCAGACAACTGCTGGGAATGTGAGTCTCCACCTCCTGGTGATGAGTGCTAGGGGAAGCCAACTAAAAGACTTCTAAGACCCAGAATCTCATAACAGAACCTGTAATACATAAATTTTGATAAAAAAAAAAGTTGTGAAAATTCAGTGCAAGAATCAGGAAGATCTCAAGCTGAAGTCAAAGGTGATCAGTCAATACTGAGACAGCACCGATGGTACAGTTACTCAGCCAAGGCCTTTACACAGCCACTGTAAAATGGCTTCCATTGGGCAACACAGAGGCAAGCTTATAACACACATAGAGGCTCAACAAAGAATACAGAATCTAAGCAGAGATATAAAAAATACCCAGAGTAGGGCGGAGAGATGGCTTAGAGATTAAGAGCACTGGCTGTCTTCCAGAGGACACAGGTTGGATTCCCAGCACCCACGTGGCACCTCACAACCATCTGTAGCCCCAGTTCCAGGGAATCTAATGCTTTCTTCTGGCCTCCCTGGGCACCAGACATACATATCTTGCACAAACATACATGCAGGCAAAACACCTATACACATTAAAACGAAACAAAACAAAAAGACATCGAGAACCAAATGGAAATTTTAGGACCGAAAGCTACAATAACAGAAAGAAAAAAAATGTCAAAAGCTTGGTGTGCAAATATTTGAATGTGAAATGTGCTTCACAGGCTCATCTGTTTCAACTGTTTGGTCTTCAATTGAGGGGCACTATTTGGGGAGTGGCCTTTAGGAGATGGGGCTTTACTGGAGGAAGTGAGTGAATCACTGAAGGATCAGCGTTGAGGGGTGTAGCCCAGACCTTGTTCTACCTAAGTCTTTTTGATTCCGGTCTACTGGTGTGAACAACTACTGGCCATGGAGTGGCCCACCACCCTAATTTCCCCACCACAATGGGCTGTTTCTCTGCAAACCATGAGCCAAAACCTAGCCCTTCATCCCTTAAATTCTTCTTGCATTTGGTCACAGCAGTAAGGAAAGTAGCTACCACAGTTGACTTAAGTGATAGAAAGCAGGGAAAGATCCCGTGAGAGGAGGAAACACTGAATTGGAAGAGATGAGTCTAAGATCCACTAAAGGTAGAATGTCAAGGTGAGAGTAGAGAGGAGATAGAACATCAGAGGCTAGGCAAGGCACACACAACCCCAGCAATCTGTGTCTGAGAGCTCAGTGATGCCGTCACAGTGTGTTAGTCACTCTTCACATGACCAAGTACCCAACAAAAGCAACTTAATATAGGGCTTTGTCTGACTCACTTTCAGGGATGCAGTCCATCCTGGTGGGGAAGGTGGGGAAGCAGGATCACAAGGCAAAGTCCACAGGAAGGAGACAGAGAATGCTGATACTCAGCTTTCCCCCTTTATTCTGTCCATGGGATGGTGGTACCCACATTTGGGGTGGTTATTTACTCCCCAATCAACCCAATCCAGGAGCTCCCTTACAGACATATTCAGAGTTTTGTCTCCTAGATTCTACTAGATATGTCAAGTTGACAGTCTAAATCAACCATCATGTATGGTTTGCTCTTTGGCATTACCTGAAGGGCCCATGTGTTGAAGGCTTCAAGTCTCCAGTGTCTACACACTTCTGCTGTGATGCATGGCCTTATCATAAGTTTCAAGCATGAGCCCAATGATTATAGACTAGGACCTCCAAAACAGGAGCCCCAAGCACAAAACCAACCCTATTATTGTCCATTGTCAGCCTAAAATGTCTATCTGAGGTGTTTGTGTTATAGTAACCAAAGCTGACTCACAAAATGGTGGAACTCATGGAAGAAGACGCAGAGGGTATGGCAGAAAAACAAGTAACAAAAAAGGGTGAAAATACCCTGCATAGGGTTAGAAAGATGGCTCAGCAGTTAAGACCACTCGCTGCTCTGTAGAGGAGCTACGTAGTGTTCCCAGCACCTGTACTCACAATGGCTTTCAACTTCAAATCCAGGGGATCTGACTCGTTCTTCTGGCCTCCATGGGTACCTGGGGTCACATGCACAGACATACAGTAATACAAAGAATTAAAAATAAAAATAACTCTTAACAAAGTAAAATCTCTCAAATCTGGCAAAACACATGAAAGCTCAAGAAGCCATGTGGAACCTCAAGCAAGAGCCACCCTAAGAACCCCAAAATTTCTGAAAACAGAAGAGAACAAGTTTTGAAAATGGTGGGAAAGAAACATGTTACCTACAGGGAGTACCAACTCAGCTGACAGCAGATTCCTCATCAGAATCCACGGAGTTCAAAGGTGACAGGGCAGCCTCTGTGGGAAGAGCAGTTCTCCAGCCTAGAATGGCACTCCAGTGAGGGCAACTCTGAAACACAAGGGTCAGGACCTTAGAGGAAGGGACTGAAAGCTGAAAAGCCTAAACCCTGGAGCTGACAGGAACAAAAGGAGAAACACAAATTTACAGTTATAGTTAGAGACACTGACACCCCTCTTTAAACAGCTGTTAGAACACTAAGACTGAAGACCAACAAGGATGTAGCAGAGATTAATGCTCTCCGCCAACAGGACCTAGCCTTCATCCCCAGGCACTCCACCCTGGGGCACACACCCTCCTCTCAAATGCCCTGGGACCATTGTTGAGTACTTGCTTCCTCCAGGTTATGTGACCAGTGTTGTCTGGAAGCAGAGCTGCCATAGTGACCTACAGTAGCCTTGGCCTGAAGTCATGGCAAGAGACTAAGCAGAATACAGCTGATAGCATGGCCTGGGGCAACGGAGCTCTTAGTAGTCTTATGTAGAGGGAGAGTCACAGGATACTGGGCTTCTGGTTGCTATTCTCTTCTGCCTCAGCTGGGCCTATAAGGGGTCTTGCCCCAGCTGTATGTGGTCTTGAGGGGTGCTAGAGTATTCAAGAAGTGGAGGGTTGGTTGGGGTGGGGGCTCTATGGTGATGCAGCTGCCTGAGAGTCACCCACATGCCTACCAGCAACTCCAATAAAATCACTGGGTTACTGTTGGGGCTTGAAAGTGCAATGCCTTAGGCAAGCTCCTGTGTTTGAACTTGGTTACCAGCTGGAGGTGTTATTGTGGGAGGCGGTGGAACGTTTCAGAGGTGGGTTTTAGAAGGAACAAGTGGGGCACTGGTGGTAGACATGGGATCTATAGTTTAGTTCGCTTCTTGCCCAGGCAGACGTGTGTAAGCTCCCACTGCCTCAGCCTGAGTTGCTCCTGTCTCTGTGTCTTCCTTGGACTGTACTCTCTTAAACCACAAGTCAAACTAAACCCATCCTACTGGAGATGCTTCTGTCAGATACTTGGTAGTAGATATGAAAATCGCAGCTGCTGTATTCACCAAGCTGGACTTGGACAGGCTCATCTGTGGTCTGCTGGTACCCTCCTTATCTGGGATGAGGGTATATCGTTATATCTCTGTTGAAAAACGTCATGCAACAGGCATAGGCTCTCCCTGTCCTGGCATCTCAAACAAACCTGCACATACTGAGTCTGATGACAATAGAATCAAGTCAGAAATCAGCACAGAAAACAGCAAGAGAACCTCCAAACACTTGACAACAAGAAGCATTTGGCTGTGTAACTCATGGCCAGAGAAGAATGAATTTGGGTAGTTCAGCTGCCAATCGTGGTAAGCTTCAGAGAGATAGAACACAGAAAATCCCCTTAGGGAAATGACAAATCCTGCTGTGGGGATGAAGAGACAGCCAGTTGCTAAGCTCAGTCCCTGGGGGTGGGGGTGGGGGCGGGGGAGCCTGGTGTGATGATACGTATGTATCATCACAGCACTGGGGAGAGAAAGACAGGTAGACTCCTGGGGCTCACTGGCCAGTCAGCCTGGTCTACTTGGTAGGCTTACATTAGTGAGAGACATTGTCTCACATAAGGGGACAACTCCTGAGGAAAGAAATTTGAGGTTATTCTCTAGTTTCCACACACACACACACACACACACACACACACACACACACACAACAATGAATACATATGTATACACATATGCATGCACACACACAATACAAATATGGTAATCTGTTATCACCGTGCTCGATGGTGAAAGGTCAAAGCTTTCTGTTTCCTCTTGGGAAGAGGAGAGATGTCTGTCACCACTAGCAAAGTAGAAAATGTCTGCTCTAGATCTCAGATACTATCTGGTGCGATTCTTAGCTTTTGAATTGGTAGAAGTTAGTTGTCTGCTAAGCCAATACATCCCGAGGGTTTTACCTGGCAGTTGAAAGGACAGTAGATTAGATCTAGAGATGATAAATGGCCATCTTGGGACTAAAGACAGCTCAAGATAACTTGGCTCTCTACGTGCAACTTTCTATCTCCATATTCATAAGGTTCTTGCCAGTCAGTGGATCTTCAACACAGGGGACTTCACAATGTTCACAGGCTCAGTGGCCTAGAGCAACACAGATGTACTGTTACAGTCCAGGAGGCTGGGGATGTCAGTGAGTCAGCAGGACCCCATTTTCTCCAGAGGCTCTTGGGAGAATCCATTTCCTCTATGTTCCTTCATCCAGGGCCACTTGTGTCTTCTCTTTGTCTCCAGAACCCTTCACTTATTCATTTCTGTGAGAGTTACTGGGATCACCTCAGGGTTCTGGGAAACCCAGGACACTCACCTTATCCCAAGATCCTTCTTACAGTCACACGTTTTACTTTGCCAAGGAAGGAAGTGCACACAAGTACAGGGAGTGGACACAGACGTTCATGATAGTTCATACTGACTGTCAACTTGACAGGGTCTAGAATCACCATGTCTGTGAGGCAGTGTCTGGATGGTGATAATTCAGGTGGGGAAGATTCATCCTAAGTGTGATCAGCATCATCCCATGGACAGGGATGAATAAGAGAGATGACAAAAACAAACAAACAAACAAACAAACAAACAAACAAAAAAAAAAACCGAGCTGAGTGCCAACGTTCACCTCTGCTTCCTAGCTGCGAGTACAGTGCAACAAGATGCCTTATGTCCCTGCAACCATGTGCTCTCCTCCAGGAAAGACTGTACTCTGAAGCTATGAACCAAAACCATTCCTTCCTTTAAGCTGCTTTTATTGGACATTTCTGTCACTAGCAAGAAAAATAAGTAATATAACGTCAGGGGGTGAGCGTGTTACTGAGACTAACAGTTGTCAGTTATAACACAGTTGCTGAAACCCAACACTCTGCTCTCTAGATGCACATGTCTATGGACTCTCAGTCGACTACTAGGAAACATCAGTTCTCAGCTGACTTATAAACCCTTAAATACCTAGGAATCCGTTTAACAAAATATACACAGACCTCCACACTGAAAAGTGGAGAAAGCAGAAGAAATTTAGAGACCAATATCAGAGAAAGACAGATGACCCGGAATCGTTGAGATGTCATTTTCCCGGGACTGATCAGCAGATTTCTTTCTAGACAGTGACTGCTCATTCTGAAGTCTGTGTGAGCCTATGGTTCCTAGGACAGCCAGAGCAGTCTTGAGCTAAGTTAGAGGATACTGTTTTCAAGCCTTTACTGGTCAAGTTGGGATGAACACCGATGGAGCCAGGACACACACTGTCATCCAGACAGCCATTCGACTCACCACTGAGCCCATTGTTGAAAGACAGCAGCAGAGTGGCAAGCTGGTAGTGGGAGTGGACAATTAAAAGCCCTGGCTCAGACTTCATATTACTCAACCCACCTACTCAAGTACTTCATCGTCTTAAAAGTGAAATCAGGGCAGTAATATCCTGGAGAAAACATGGGGTGAGTCTGCCTGACCTAAAATAGACCGGGTCTTAGACCAAGGCTTCTTGAACAGAATGCTAAGACATGGTGTAAGATAGGGAACTGATAAATTAGATACAACCCTACTCAGGAGTTTCATTAAATGGCAATGCAAAGGATTCACAGTATATTTCCAAAGGTGATTTATATAGTTCATACCTAAAGAACACCTAAATCTATGTGGTGTGCAGTTTGGATTTGTGTGTGTCGCGGTGTAGCATAAATGTCATTCCTCAATAATTTTCCACCTTACTTTTTAAGACAGTCTTTCACTGAAGCTGGAGTTTGCCAGTTCATCCAGACTGGCTGGCCAGTGAAAAGCACCAGCATGCTTTTTACATGGGAGCTGGCGATCAAACTCATGTCCTTACACTTGTCTGGCAAACACTCTCCCTACTGAGGTGTATATATCCTAATTAAAAAAAAAAACTTGGCAAAAGGCTTGAACAAAATATGTGTCAGCTAGACTTCTAGAAGCCATAAATAAACTAGACAGATCTTTGTATCCTGAGTTCTAGAGAATAATTGCTACTCAAACCACAGGGAGGCCCATATCTGTGCCTCTGAGGTGGGTTGGGAAGGAGACACAGCTTTCCTGGGACAAGGGCCCTCCTGACCATGCTGCTGTACCTATTCTAGATGCATGAGACAGCTATGCTGGTGTGAGTTGCTTAGGCCTCAGGCCATGGTCTGACCCAGAGCTCAGCTCTGTTAGTCATTTTGGTGTTTTTCCTCTTCACCATCTCTTCATGGTTTTATAAGTCTGAGGATGGTGTGGGTGAATCCTCACTGCCCTTTGAGTGGTGTCACCTCCCAGGGTGCTGCCAGTTGCTAGGCCTGTCTTTTTTATGTTCCTGGTGCTTTGGGGTAGACTCCGCCATTCTTGTATCTCTAGGATGAGCACACCAGGCCTAGTTAAACACCACAGGCCAGGGTTGCGCTGTGTGGGCTCTGACTGAAGGGTTGATAGGTTGACAGGGACTCACATGGGTGGAGGAGGGCAGAGTCCAGAACCTGTGGGCCAGTAGTGCTTGGCTGGCCTGCTGGACCCTGACCTGGCCTGGGACAGTGATTCAGAACTGTGCACACAGGACACCTATGGATTGTTTACCTGTACAGTGCTTAGAGACCAAGGTGTGGGAGTAAGTCTGCGTACTTTCAGAGCTGGGTGTTAGGGTGTTTTCCCTCACCCCAAAATATAAGTGTCCCTGATCTGGCTGCTCTTGGAGCTACGGTTTGGGAGTGATGTCAGCCTCATTCTAGATATCCCAGGGGCAGCACTTTTGGGTGAGGAGGGTGGGGCTCAGCCAAGCAGCCAAAAGAATCTAGTCACCATAAGGGCCCACAAGGCTTGGGAGAGTGCACACACAGTTTTCAACCCAGAGAAGCAACCATTATCGCAGACGTGAATCAGCTAGTCATATCACATCCGCTGTCGCGCGAAGAGAGAAGGAATGCACACATGCTTACCGCTCGGCTTGCTTTCTCAGTCTTACACACAAGGCCCAAACCCAGGGAATGGTACCACTCACTTTCAGATTGGGTCGTCTCACAGATGTGCTCACAGCTCAAACTGGTGTAGACATTTTCTCACTGAGACTCTCTCCCCAGGTGATTGCCCAGTTGACAATCAAAACTAACCACCACAGTCATTTTCAATGCATAGTTCCTGTGAGTCATCAAATCTTCAGCTGTTCCCATCATCCACCTTCCAGAATATTCCATCTTCCTGACTGAAACTCTGTCCACGTTAATCGACGACTCCACACCCTTCAGTAATATAGCAATCTCACTCTGCTTTCTGTTTTCTGTGAATCTGACGTTCTAGAGATCCTCTGTGGTGAATTCTATAGAATTAATCTTTCTTCTTTCTTCTTTCTTTCTTTCTTTTCTTCTTCTTCTCTTTCTTTCTTTCTTTCTTTCTTTCTTTCTTTCTTTCTTTCTTTCTTTCTAAATTCAAGAAAGGTCTCACTATATAGCTCTGGCTGTTCTGGAACAAGTCTGTAGATCAGGCTGCCCTCAAATTCCCAGAGATCTACCTGCCTCTGTTTCCTGAGTGCTGGATTAAAAGTGTGTTGTACCAGGCTCAGCCCAGAAATTTATCTTTTTATGTGTGATTTATCTCACATGCCACAATTCCCCGCCCCTGACTTTTGAGACAAGGTATTTTTCTATGTTGTCCTAGCTATCCTCAGACTTGCTATCTTTCTGTGTCAGGCTCAGGGTGCTAGGATTACAGGTGTGTGTTAGGTAACATCCTGGTATGTGGACACAGGATGTCTTGTGCAAGTGCCAGTGGACTTTGGTTCTTGTGAGTGGTGCTGTAGTGAGCTTGGATGTTCAAGCATCTCTTAGAAACCCCTCCTATTGTTCTGGGTGTGCATCTGGGAGCAGTACTTTTCTATGAATATATATTTCAATAGATATGATTGTGTGTGTGTGTGTATTTGGGTGTGTATATATGTGTGTGCAAGTGTGGGCGTGCTCATGCATGGGAATTTGCATGTGGAGGCCACAGGATGTTGTTAAATATTTTTCAATCATTTTGAAGCTTAGTTTCTGAGACAGGTACTCTCTTACTGACTGTGAAGTCATTGATTCTATTGGGCTTGGTGGCCAGCAAGTTCCAGGAATCCCCCTGTCCCTGACTCCCCAGTGCTAGTATTCTATATTTGCCAGGCTTTTTTTTAAATGGGGGTTCAGAGGATCCAAACATCAGGTCCTTTTGCTTTCCTGGTGGGTATTCTACTGTCAGAGTAATCCTCCTAGCCCCTGGATATGACTAATTATTGAGGAAAGTGTTTGTTAAATTCATTAATGCTGTTGTGTAGGACGAACCTGCACTTAGGCTCTTCCTCTGTCCAAAGGGTCAGAGCTATTCTCTATGTCCCGGTGGTCTGGTTGGGACCTGGCCGTGGCAAGCCAGTAAGGGAGTATTCCCTTCTCTCCCCAGAGGCTGTGTAAAGGATGGTCCAGAGAGAGAGAGAGAGAGAGAAGGAGAAGAGAAGAGAGAGAGAGAGAGAGAGAGAGAGAGAAACCTGGCCAGGCCCTCCAGGCCAACGTGAGAGAACAGCATCAGGGAGAGTTGATCAAGGAATAGTACCAACAAGGTCCACTTGACTGTCACAGACCCAGAGCCTCTCAGGTTTGGGAGAAAACTGGGCTGACTGGTTGAGTGATGGCTCCAGAGGAAGATTTGGGTTTGGTGTTCTGCCTCAGGATCTTCTCTGTCCCCAAAGTTATCTTCAGGTTCACATTCTCTAGGGTCTGCATTGAAGTTGCCTGGATCCCTAGAGGTGACAGGTGACCAGAGGGCCTCCACCCCAAAAAAGTGAGGAATGAAGGGCTGTAGGACAAGAAAGGAGCTTCAACTCCCAGAGACAGTAGGAGAAAGCCCTATATACTTCCAGACAAGACAAGAGGAAGTTGGTGTTAGGGAGCACCAGCCATGTGGGAGGCTGGTATTTTACTTTTAGCAGCCATCTATGTAGTCCTGGCTGTGCACACCACCAGAAAACTGACCCTTTGGCTAGAACCAGGACTAGAGGGTTAGGACTTCCTTCAGCTGCCCAGCCAGATCTTGGGAGGAATTCTGTTTGCCTAATGATTCAGAGAAACAAACAAGCTCAGGAATGCTCCAAATCATGGCAGCCCCACCGCAAAATCAAATTGACGCTATTCTTTTTACCTCCGATGCTGGGGTGCAGTCCCTGCCCCCAGGCAGGCTAAGCCAGCTCTCAGTTCCTTCTGGGCAGGGCGAAACAGAACCCCCGTGGCCATTGCTTCACCATGTCTCTCCCTTGAACCCTCCCAAATAAAGCTGGAGAAATTTAAGATGCTTTTTTCCCTTATCAAGGAAGTTCTTGGCTTGGTAAAGATCCACTGTTCAACCTGTCCCCTATGTCAACACCAGAGACAATTCCTGAAAGTGGCAGGGCTGCCCAACCATGCAGGGGTCATCTCCTTCCGTAGTTGGTGTCATTTCCTGCCAACTTGGAAAAATGGTCCCACAAAGCACAATCAAACAAGAAGATGTGGTTCCCTGTCCCCAAATGCCAGCTTGTAATCAATGGCAGTAGGCTCAGCCCAGACCCAGGCTACCAGGACACTCATGTATTATATGGCTATGGGCTAGAAGTGGCAGAGAAGCCATCAGGATCATAAAACCTGTTGAGTTTTTATGTGTCATGATTGATACACAAATATGTCCAAAATGACAGGCTAGGAAGTGCCACTCCACTTTGTGGATGGGGAAGCAGAAATGCTTTCAAGCCCCTTGATTAGCTTAAAGTCTCTGGGATATGGAACAACACCCCCTTTCCACACTTCCTAAGGAAGAACAGAGGTGGACTGCCACTGAGTACTTTTCCAGAGTCAAGGAGCAGTGCAGAGGATCCTGTCTTGATTTGGACTCAGTTCATCATTGGGCTGGTAGTTCAGCCCAATGCAGCAGCTCCTACAGATGAGGACCCTGAGGCATGGAGTGGATGATGGGCTGGTCTAGAGCCACATAGCTGTCAGGTACCACATGCAGGATTTCCATCTTCTGCACAGGAAACAAACCCTATGGCAAAGTGCACCCCTGGATTTTCAGGGAGAGTCCTTTATCACTCGCCCCTGGGAAGGAGTAAGAGACCTGAAGGATCTCAGGTGCACACATTGCTGCAGGGACATGGGTTTCTCTCGGTAGAGTGAGGCTGACCTGAGGGCTTCAGGGACTATGCTCAGAAACTGGGAGGGAGAAGTGTGGACAGTTAGGAAAATGCCAGCCCTGGAGCTCCAGACGATGAGATCTGAGATCAACTCATATGGACCAGTGATGGGCTGGGCAGAGAGCCAGGCTGTGGCTGGGCTGGGGGAGGCAGGAGGCAGTAGAGTGGGTATGATACATTAATGATAAGGGGGTGTAGGTCCAAGGATTTGCCTAAGATGAGAAAGCCCCAAGGAGTTTCTGCTATAGGTGGGAAGGGAGCTGGAACATACTGCCTCAGGGAGAACTCAAGGTATCCTCCAAAGCAGGACTAGACTTGGAGATGAGGGGTTTTTGTGTGAGGGTCATGGAGTCTTGAAATTGCCAGCCACATCTCCAATTCTCAAGGCTGTCCAGACTGGCTATTTTTTGCCTTACTCTGGGGCTGATCCCAACGTGATCCAGCTTAATCTCCACTGAGTCACCAGGCTAGCCTGCCAGGATCAAGGGGATATCAGATACTGGCTTCCTGTAATACACTGGGGTGGGGGGTTGCAGAGGTGGGACTAATAGTTAGACAACAGTGTGACAGTGATGCTCTGGAACACGGCCATGGCCTTTCCCTTGTTCTGGTCCCTAACATTTCCCTAACTCCATGGCAACGGCTGGGGTATAATCCTTCCTTGCCAGATTGTAGTGAGCCATTCACTTATCAGCTTCTGAAGGGAGGGCTCCAGCCCAGCCCAAGCCCAGTCCCTGAGCTGAGTGACTTCAGGGTCCAAAGGAAGGCTCTAGGCCACTGCCCTGGCCCCATGCCCTTTGCTTCCATGTGTACAGTGTTTTTACTGTATGTCCTTTAGGACTGTGTCCTTTAGCCTCCAGCAGCTGAGCACAGCCCACATCTGTGATCCATCCTGCAAGTCAGGACTTGTCACCCTGGCTTCTTGTCCTACCCATTGCTCCCATGCTTGTCCTTGATCAGAAGCCGGGCAGGTTCAGTTCCAGTATGGAAGAAGGGGCAAGGAGCCAGCCAATCTGGCTGGAGCCTACTGTAGGTGTCAGACTGAGGCTGGAGGCAGGGGGCCAGAAGCCGCTGGACCCTTACTGAGTGGATATGTGAATCCTGAGTGCTGAGACTCCTAAGCCTCTGGGAGAGCACTGGGACCTGTCAGTGCTCCGTCTAGGTTGAATATGCATGGGAACAGCCACCCAGCCTGGTAGCTGATGCCCAGTGGCTGCAGTGCCCAGAACAGTGTACTTAAGGAAGCTCAGCACCCACAGGCCTGCTCCCCAGAGTATCCCTGAGAATCTTTCTGTATGCTATGGCCTAGAGATAATCTTGTCTGCGAGGTGGTTGAGGGATCAGCTTACTGTGGTTTAACCCAGTCTTAGACACTAGGCATGCTATCCATCAAAGCCAGGCTGATAACTCATAGGGCCCAGGGGTCAAGATGTGATGTGAGCCTGCTCCTTTGTGTTGGGCCAGAAATCCTGCTGGCCAGGGAGCCTCCTGCTTTGCTAAGGGTGAGGAAGGCATGACCATGGTCATGTACTGCTCCCAGTCTGGGGCACCTGCAGCTCCTTATGGACTCCTCAGTGGCACTGGTTCTAAATCGCACTGTCCAGACACTCAGCCATTGTTAGCCTTGTCCACTTAGCCTGGCCCACAGCAAGGCCTCACCGCCGACCTTTCTCCAGGTTTCATGTTCTGTGCTAAGGCCAACCCAAGCTCTGCAACAGTTGGTGTTTGGTGCAGGCGGTTGTCATGTATCTAAGCCCAGCCCTCTAACTCATACATCCCATTACCATCCACATCTTTTCCTGTGTGTCTGCTCATTCATTTTCCTTCAGCGCACTCTCTCTTCACACATTCACTCCTCTAGTCATTCATTCTTCACTAACTCATTGACTCTCTCCATTAAATTCATTCCATCCACACTTATTGATTGATTTAGCCATCCATTCATTTACTCAGCTGTCTACTCACTTTTGCATTCATTCATTTGTTCATTCATCTGGTCTTTGCTCATTGATTGATTCACCCATTCACTTATTCATCTGTTCACTCACTCATTCACTAACTTTCTTCACTGATTCATTATCCATAGTTTCTTCTTGGGCCCTCACATCTGTGATATGTGAAGTGCCTCTTCTCTTCTCTTTCTCTCTCTCTTCTCTCTCTCCTCTCTCTCTCTCTCTCTGTCTCTCTCTCTCTCTTTCACACACACACACACACACACAAACACACACACACACACACACACACACACACACACACACACATTGGGACCAAGGCATGGCATGCATAAAGGGCAGTATAGGAAACCACCCGGCCGGGATAGGCTTGAGATGGGCCTCAAGGGAAGCCGGAAGCAACCAGAAAGTTCAAATGTAGCTTTTTCTTTAACCTTTGACCTCTCTCCAGCAGGGAGAGGGCCTGCGTCTCTTCTTCTACTGCCATCTCTCCCTTGGTAGGGTCTGTTTACCTGTGGGCAACAGAGCTGCTGACATTGGTTGAGGGAGCCTGGCTACTGGGGAGCAGTGTCCAGTTCAATTCCTAGCAGCCCAGAGAAGGCCCAGAATCATCCACCCCCAGTCTGGGCAAAGGCCCATGCTTGATGCTTTCTCATCTGGGCATTAGGACAGTGAGCACAGGCTCCTCTAGGCAGAGTCAATAGCATCTCTCCAGCCCAGCGAGCATTAAATGCCTTGACTTCTGGCATCCAGAGGCATCGGTGGGTGTGAGCCTCTGCTGCAGCTGCTCACTTGGGTCTGGGAACTTGAAGTATAGCCCAGGTTTTGGGGAGTATGAAGCTGGGTAGGGGTCGCTCTGGAGGTTAGTAGTTTTGAGCTCCTCTCCAAGGAAATGGGGGACGACTGTTCAAGACAAGCTCAGGGGAAGTCTAAAAGGCAGCACTTGGTCAGGCAGAAAGATGTGTCTGTTAAGATACCAGGAACTCATGGCTTAGAAGGTGGCTTGGGAAAGTCTGGGTGGGTTCTGCTTGGGGAGAAGTACACAGGTGAGACCTGGGGGAGCCTCGGGGGAAACCAGGCTCCACCTGCCGGCACACCCACCCCTGACTGCTGCCATTGACCAGCCTGAAGTGATTGAGTGCTCACTGTTTACCTGGGTGAGGGGAACCACAGGCCTGCTCCACCCACCCACGTGAAGCCACTGGGGCTGGAGCCAGCTCTTGGACTACAAAAGGCAGCTGGTGACTAGAGTCTCTCCTCAGAGGCTGCCAGTGGGGACATTTCCCCATGCTCCAGAGCATGGGTGTCGGCCGGAGAAAGTTGGTCCCATTCTGGGTCCTAGCCCTGGCCCTGGCCTGCAGCCAACACACAGGTAAGACTCAAAGTGTCCAGCTTTCCCAGGCCATTTAGAGAGAACGTCTTCATTCCCCCATGCCCTGGACTCAGGTGGGCAGTGACGTTCAGAGTTCAGAGGGCACTATCTGGGTCTTGGCTGTGAGAGGGTTCTGTCATGCAGCCCTTGCCAGAGACCTGACAACTTCAAACAGTCTCTGACTTAAGAGGCACGGAAGTAACTCTGACATGCAGGGGTTTGAGACTGGACATTCAATGCGTGGGGGAAGCAGAAGGCTATGTCTCAGAGCACCCCACACTGGTCAGGGCAGGCTCTCAGCCTGCTCATATGCTCACAACCCTTTTTGGCAAAGCTTTATAAGAAACCACCGGCTACAGGTGTCTTCGGCACAGCAGGGGGTCCTGGGGGTGTGGTTTCTCTTAGCCTGGTCCTAGCAATAGGTGGAGGCACCAGGAAACTAGACTTAAGGTGCAAGCCAGTCCCAACTTTGCTCAAACCCTCTGGTGTAGGTATGGGGGTGGGCTGTTCACCCACCATTAAGTTGACTTTGCATCAGGTCATTAACTAGCGATATATTATGTCCTTCCTTCGTCTGCTTACTGGTGGCTAGCAGCCTGGGCTGCTTAAGGCACCTGTCTGGCTCTCAGCTTAGGCCCATCTCCTCTTCTGCAGGGCAGGCCCAACAGGACACTCTGAAATCTTACCATGAACCCCACTCTGACTCTTCTCACCCTCAAGGGCATGTTGGTGAGTCTTAGCCTTTTGTCTCCATTATGCTTGCCAGGTCCCCACTACTCTACCACAGTGTGGCTTTGGGGCTCCCAGGGCTTCCTGCCTTAATGGATCCTCAGCTAGCACACTGAGGAGTCAGAACCTGGAGCTGAATGGCTATGGTCAGCTATCTCCTGTTCCCAACGGGTCCAGCCCATGGAAACGTCACAGGCATCCATGTTCAGGCTCTGGAGGGAGCTACAGGAAGTCTGTCAGGTTGACTGGGCTATGTCCTGAGCAGCATAGGTTCATTGTCCCACCCACATAGATCCTACCTCGGTCTCCCTTGGTTTGATTAACCTATTTCAACCCCACACTCACCTTTTGTGTTTTGACCCTAGGAGCTGGGGAATCAGCCACATATGCCAAAGTAGGGGGTCTCATAGGGCCTCAGGGGCCAGCTGGCACCTTGCACTTTGCATTTACCCAAACTGGCTAAAAAGGGAAGGGGGTGAGAGGTTGAGCCGCTGGTCTAGATTTTGACATTGGTGAGGATCAGGACACAAGCCCCATGTACAAAAAGAAGGTTCTGGGCTCTGAGGGCACTAACGGATGATGGCTTAAAAGGTTGGTGAGAGAAGAGAATGCTGGCTGTAGGCCTCAGGCTGTGCCATGCATCCAAGCTGGACTGGAGACCTGGGAGTCTGCTTCTCCTGGCTCTGTGCCCTTTGCCTCTCCATCTGGAGCACAGTGACCTCACTGTGCACCCCATGATCCACTCTCCTGCCTCCATAGGTACCCCACCTCTGAAGACCATTCCGGTGGTACGAGGTGAGTGAACCCCAAAGTGTACCTGGGAAAGAGGCCTGCTTAGCTAGGGTACTCTTTCTTAGGCCTGAAGAGCTACTTAGACAAGGGTACTTGGTCCTGGATAGTACTTAAACATAGGAACGGTTGAGAAGGGTATCCAAAGGTGCTGCAAGCTGGTCCCAGGGCTTCCTAAGTCTGATAGGATCTCAGATGCCCACTGTGGGCAGCAGCCTCTCTGATCTCAGTGGTGCATGGAAGAGGTACCATGTGAAAGGCAGAACATGGGGGCACATCGGGGCTCTGGGACCAGGATAGTGCCTTTAAAGCCTGTCATTGTTTTGGTCCACAGCCCTCAACCCAGCACATACCAGGCGGGTGTGCAGCACATGGGGCAACTTCCACTACAAGACCTTTGATGGACAGGTCTTCTACTTCCCTGGTCTCTGCAACTATGTGTTCTCTGCACACTGTGGGGCTGCCTATGAGGACTTCAATATCCAGCTACGTCGTAGCCAGGAGTCTAATCCCGCCACTCTGAGCAGGGTCACCATGAAGCTTGATGGCCTAGTTGTTGAGCTGACCAAGAGTTCCGTCCTAGTCAATAACCACCCGTGAGTCTGGGGCAGTGTTGTCCGGGTGATGGAGGTACTTGGTGGTATTTCAGGGTTTTGAGAGGCACTGAGATTTTTTAGTAAGACTTTACTCTCAGGAGCAAACCCCATGCTAGAGATGCCCTTTAAACTCATCCTTAACACTGGCATTCCAGGTCTGTGTCTTTGTCAGATGGCTTTAAGGATCTTCTCACCTGGGGTCTCCTTTGTCTCTGTGCCCCTCAGTACCTTATCCTACTCTCTTTTACAGGGTCCAGCTGCCCTTCAGTCAGTCTGGGGTCCTCATTGAGCTCAGCAATGGCTATCTGAAGGTGGTGGCTAGGCTGGGGCTGCTCTTCATGTGGAATGACGATGACAGTCTTCTGGTGAGGGGGATGGGCAGAGGTGGGGGTGGGCATAGCCTTCTAGTAAAATGGGGCAAAGGATGGAGCCTCTTAGTGAGATCAGGAGGTGGGTAAAGTGGGTAAGCATAGGTCTGACCCAGCTGGGGAAGGTGAGCACCCCGATATCAACAGAGACTCAGGGTCTTTGCCCCCAGACACAGGTCCTGTGTATTTGGGATGGTTTCTTGAGCCCTGCTCTAAGTCAAGCCTTCATATGACTGACGGGGGGCGTCTTTTGGTTTGTGTCTTCTCTGAGAACCCTCACCCTCTTTTTGGGAGTCTATATTTTACATCTTGGGGTGTCTACAGTGGGAACAAGTGTCTGATGTCTTCTCCAATTTCAGCTGGAGTTGGACACCAAATATACCAACAAGACTTGTGGTCTCTGTGGAGACTTCAATGGCAGTCCAAAATCCAGCGAGTTCCTTTCCCACAGTAAGTCTCCAGGCAATGCCCCCAAGGCCCCAAGAGACTTAGTCTCTCAGTATTTCAGACAGTGTATCTCTATGTGTATGCAAAAAAAGTGCTCACTCTCTCAAAATTGCATGTGTCTGCTGCTCACACAGGCACACATAAACACATAGGCTTCCCTCCCATAAATCCAGCTCATCCATAAGTGCACACAGACACATCTGCACATACCCATAGTGTGCATGTATACTCTTGGCACGCTGCTACACTGCACAGGTGCATGCGGGGAACAAGATGGCTGGCAGAGCTCTGGTTTTTGATACCCCTATTCTGGGGACACAGACTCTCACATGGAATCATCCTTGCTTCTTTCCGGCCTGAGAAGGTCACATGTTTACCACCAAGTAGTGGAATCACAAATGTCATCCAGAGTGTCATCCAGACACTCCCACACCCCTCTGTCTTCCAGTCTCCCTAAGTCCCATGTAAACTGTGTGTGGGAACCTATCCATGCATATCTGCTCCTGTCAGGCGATGCTGTGTATAGGCTAGCAGGGATCATAGGACCACATGGACATTCTCAGTGGGGAACCCTTTGGGCTTGGCCAGTGAGGTGATGGGCTGAGAGCCTGGGACCTGCAGACAGCTGCTCTGGACTTCCTGCAGATGTTAGGCTGACACCCCTTGAGTTTGGGAACCTTCAGAAGATGGACGGTCCTACAGAACAGTGCCAGGACCCTCTTCCTGTGCCCCAGAAGAACTGCTCTACCGGATCTGTGAGGCTTGAGAGGAATGGGTGGGCAGGGTGGGGAGGAGGGCTGTGGGCTCTGGGCTAACCCAGGTGCTTCTGGGAAGCCTGGGGTCTGAACTCAGCATGGGCTCCTGCCATTGTCCAGGGCATCTGTGAAAAGATCCTGAAAGGTCAGCTGTTCTCAGACTGTGCGGCCCTGGTGGACATCAGCAGCTACCTGGAGGCTTGCCGACAGGACCTCTGTCTCTGTGAGAGCTTGGATCCATCTGACTGTGTCTGCCATACTCTGGCTGAATACTCCCGGCAGTGTGCACATGCTGGAGGGCAGCCCCAGGACTGGCGGGGACCCAACCTCTGCTGTAAGTGCCCTCAGCCTCATCTTCCCATCATAGCATCATCCAGCCAGTAAATGGGACCTGACTTGATATGATCTTTCTTTCTGGTCTTCTTGCAGCCCAGACGTGTCCCCTCAACATGCAACACCAGGAATGTGGCTCACCCTGTGTGGACACCTGCTCCAACCCCCAGCATTCCCAGGTCTGTGAGGACCACTGTGTTGCTGGCTGCTTCTGTCCTGAGGGTAAGATGGAGTCTCCAGCCCTACCCCAACCCCAGACCTCTAAAGCACACAACTGCTTTGGTGGTCATGCTGCTATTGTTCAGCCTTGGTGAAAGATCCCTATGATCCTGGCCCAAAGTGTCTCTGTACTGTTGATGTTTCCTGGGGTTTCTAGATGGCACCTATCACATGGACTTGCTTTCTACAGGTATGGTGCTTGATGACATCAACCAGACGGGCTGTGTCCCCGTGTCCCAGTGTGCCTGCCTATACAATGGGACATTTTATGCACCGGGTACCAGTTACTCTACTGACTGCACCAAGTGGTACGTTTTGGGTTCCCCATCCAAGACCCTGACATATACTGTCTTCCTCAGGATTTGTGGACTTGTTAGGTATCAGGCTATTATGGGCAGGAGCCTTCAGTTTGGTGACAAAAATAACAGGAGTGTTGTTCCTGGGACTAGTATATAATATGTCCTTCTTCTTCCTACCTGTAGCACATGCTCTGGAGGTCAGTGGAGCTGCCAGGAAGTCCCATGCTCTGGCACCTGCTCAGTACTGGGAGGCTCCCACATCTCCACATTTGATGAAAGGCAGTACACAGTACATGGGGACTGCAGCTATGTGCTGAGCAAGGTGAGGTCTATGTTGTCCTTGGACTTCAGATTTTGGGAGCTGCACCAAGCCAAGGGCCTCCCCAGGTATCACTAGCCTAGGCTTCCCATCACTGCTGCACCAGGGGGACCTTTGGGGGACGTCATGGTAAAACTGTGAGAAAATACTTTTGCCTGTTGGCCCAGGGCTCTATGGAGTCAGTCAACTGTCGATTAAACCTCTAGTTCTGAATGACCCCTGCTCATTGCTCTGGCCCTTCTGACCTTGTCTTTTTATAATATTTTACTTATGTGTATGCACGTGTGTCTCTGTGTGTACATGTGCATGGTGCCATGGAGGCCAGAGAAGGCATCATATTCCTTGGAGCTGGAGTTACAGGTGGTTGTGAGCTACCTGATGTAGGTGCTGGGCACTGTACTTTGACCCTTTGCTAGAGCAGCACACAATCATTGCTCCATCTCTCCAGCCCATCTTGTTTTCTTTTTGAAAGAGTTTTATGTTTACAAATAAGTTAAATAGGAAGCCCAGAGAATTCCTAAACCTCGCCAACCCTGGCAGCCTCTCCTGTGCTAACATTTTGCTTTAGAATGATGATTGGTTACAACTGACGCCGAAAAACAGTCAGCCATTACTGTCCACGCAGAGTCCGTCGGGGTCACTCATGAGCATGCCCTAGGATTTCACAAATGTGAGATGTCTTGTATCTACTACCGTAGTGTCATCCAGTAGCTCACCGTGCTGACCATCCTAGACTGCACCTGACCATCTCCCTCTCCACCTTGGAAACCACTGATCTTAAAAAAAACAAAACATAACCATTTTCCCTTTAAAAACATTTTTATTTACTTTTGGAAAGTTTCATAAGTGTACACAATGTGTTTTGATCATCCACCTTCTCCCCCACTCTGAACTACCCTCAGTCTCCCTCCCAACTTTTAGAATTATTGCACTTAGTAGGTACATTGAGCCCCCTTGTTGGGGGATAGGGAGACTCACGGCATGTGCTCCTAGAAGCACCTTCCTCCTGGATTCAAATGACTGCTTCTTAGAATCTATGACAGTGGTGGACTGGGGGTTCTCAAACAGGAGAGGTAGCATGTGCTGGAGGAGGGAGAGGATGAGGTGGGCAGGGGTTTGAGCAGTGTGTAAGGACCTGTGTCATCCTCTGCAGCCCTGTGACAGTAATGCCTTCACTGTGCTGGCTGAGCTGCGGAAGTGTGGATTGACTGAAAGCGAGACTTGTCTGAAGACTGTGACGTTGAACCTGGATGGGGGGAAGACGGTGAGTATCACAGGGAGAGCTGGAAGAAGTAGGTCCTGGGTGGTGGAAAGAACATGTTCACATTGACGGTCACCTCTGCCTAGTCCCTGGATTCACATCCGAACAGTGAGCACATCCACTATCTGTCAGTCTTTGGAGACTACCCTTAAGTGAAACATTGTAGGTGTTTGACTCTGGGGCTCCTGTAATTGCACCAGTTGGACCCAGGAAAGAGGACTCAAGCATTTTTATCTAGTACAACTTCCCCATTGAAGTTATTTTTTTTTATACATTCATTTGTTTTTATATTACTTAAGATATGATTCTTTTGAAAGTTTAGAAATTCAGGTTAGTATGGGGACTGATCTTGGAACACAAGTTTACCTCATGGGGACTACAGCTTTGTAGCTCAAGGTCTCCTAGACCTAGCGAGCACACTTCACAGCCTGTTGAGTTACCAAGGGACAGTGAGGGACAGTATATCCCATACTGACTCCCTTAGCTCTGGAATTGGTTCTAGGTGGTCATGGTGAAAGCCACTGGAGAGGTCTTCGTGAACCAGATCTATACCCAGTTGCCAGTGTCTACAGGTGAGGACTACTTGCGTGAGTCTGAATGTGTATCTCTATCTCATGAGCCATCCCTCACCTTGAAATCCTCATCTTCTGCCCACAGCCAATGTTACCTTCTTCCGGCCTTCAACCTTCTTCATCATTGGTGAGACCAACCTGGGTTTGCAGCTTGAGATCCAGCTGATTCCCATTATGCAAACGTCTGTGCGTCTGACACCTGAGTTCAGGAGGCTAACCTGCGGTAAGAAGCACTGACTCTGGGGTTGAGCCTATTCCTTCTTAGAGCTCACATGAGGACTCAACCTGCTCTTCTGCCCCCAGGGCTCTGTGGTAACTTCAACAGTATGCAGGCTGACGACTTCCAGGCCATCAGTGGGGTTGTGGAAGGCACAGCAGCTGCTTTCTTCAACACCTTCAAGACTCAGGCGGCTTGTCCCAATGTCAAGAATATCTTTGAGGATCCCTGCTCGCTCAGCGTGGAGAATGGTGAATTTGCTTATTTAGTTGTTTGTCTGTGCTCTGTTGAATGCCAAGGGTGTGTTTAGTTGGTTTCATTTGTGATCTGGTTATTTCCTAAGAAACATTTTCTCAGCAAACTCTGACCTGGCTTGGTGTCCAGCTGTCTGCCCTGAAGTGATGAATAAGCAAACTAGTGTGTACTGTATTGTGTCAATCACACATTAAAGAAACCCCAGAGAGGGCATTAAAATGTGTATATGTCATATGGAGGAATGAAAAAAAAGGAAGCTTTCCCCTGGAATAGTTTGATTCAAAGTGAGCTCAAATTTGAATCCTCCATTCCTCTTCTGGTGTTTTCCATATGACTGTGTTTGTAGTCAGTTGCCTGTCTATTGTATTTGATCTGTCCTTATTGCCTGTCTGTAACAAAAGGTTTTGCTCCATATTTATTGAGCAGCATGAAAAATATGGCCTGGGGAAGCAATGAGAAATTCTTTTTCATAGACATTTTTAACAGTTTTACAAAGGAAAAATTATTTTTCTGATCTCAGCTGACCCTGAATATCACTCAAAACTACACACAGACTTTATCAACCTGTATCTGCTTGCTGCATCCAACACTTGTGGGATATTTGCTTTGCGTAATGCTGATTTCAACCCGTTGGATGCTTTCAGCGCGTGATTAACGTAATACGCTTTCATTATTCTGGGTCAGGACATGGAAAAGGACACAATTTAAGATTAAAATTATACATTTAGCTTAGATTGTAAAAGCTAGTTATGGAAGAAATCCAAGATATAGCAAGGTCAGTTATATGGTTCTCTTAAAGGCAGGTTAACTTGAACAGGCTGAACATATTATAGGACAGCAGACTGAGTACACTATCTTCAATGAGTCACAAGGCTTATTATTAACTTGACCGTAGCATCTGAAAAAAGTTCATTCTTTTTGAAGGCCAGAGGTTTTTTCAGAATAATTTATTGCTACAGTTTATACCACATAGTATTACACATGAAACAAATGTGAATATTCCAGGAAAGGGTGGTGACGAGCATCCATGTAGGCATCAGATGGCATTAGGATACGATGGATCTCCAGGACAGACTCAAAGGTGGCAGGGACATCATCTGCTGTACACAGGGTATTGGACTTTAGGGGCCCCGATTCAGGGTAAAAGAAAGGAATAAAACTGATGTACTTGTGACATTGTCTAGCCCCTGAGTAGGGTTGAGAAGGTAGAGTTCAGTATCAGTTGGTCCTTCCCTCTTTCCTCTGTATTTTGTCCAGAAGTCGTGAATATTTGTCCATGGCAATGGCCACTCATATTCCTAGGAGGTGAGGGGTCTGGGGACATAGGAAAGAAGAGTAACAATGATTGTAACTTCTCTATGCCTCATGACCCCGCATGGGTGAAACCCATGGGCTTGGGTAAATAAGTAGCTGATGGGTTCCTTTCTATCCACAGAAAAGTATGCTCAGCACTGGTGTTCTCGGCTGACTGATGCCAGTGGCCCATTTTCCCAGTGCCATGCCACCGTGAACCCCAGCACCTTCTTCTCGGTAATGCCCACTCGCTGCTTCTTCAGCTAGCTAGGACTCCAACACTGCATTGTGTTTGGGAGAACAAAAGACACTAGAGGGAGGCAACTGATAGGCTGCCTGGGGCAGGAATATCCTCCAAGTCTGTATCTCTGGTTCTGCTCTTGACATTCATGGCCTTTATTTTCTCAATGAATGTTCACTGAGTTTAGACCAAGCCTCAGGTCTATAGTAGGAACAGAACTAAGCATGAATCTTTTGAGAGGTGTGAGTCATAAGACAGTAAGGGACATAGGGTGCTCTAGAGGTGGACCAGGTGGGTCCCAAAAATAAAGGGCCAGGATCTTCCCAGAATCTATGTCCTAGAGGAAGGGTTGGCTGCTTGTGATATCTCAACATTAAAATGAACTAAAGAGGAATGGAGGATAGGGAAGTGTCCCGAGGAAGGTAAAAAAGTTAGGAATATGTTGGGATTGGGGAAGGGGCAGATACCAGGCTCTCGAATGCCAGGCTGGTTCCCTGATGTTCCAATGTCTCCATCCCCAGAACTGCATGTTTGACACATGCAACTGTGAGAAGAGCGAGGACTGCATGTGTGCAGCCCTGTCCTCCTATGTGCGTGCCTGTGCTGCCAAAGGCGTGCTGCTCAGTGACTGGAGGGATGGCATCTGCAGTGAGTGTTCTGTGGGCAAACAACTCTCTTTCTGTACAGGCCAGGGCCCCTATCCTTTGCCTAGTAGGTAATTGGATACTCCAAAGGTCTTATTCTTACATCAGTTTCTGAAACTAAGGGAGACCCTAGCCATTGTGACCAAGAGAACTAATCGGGAAACAGTGTCTGGGGGAGCTGAAAAGGCTTCAAACTGCTAGGTCCTCTTGTGATTACTGGGCTAAGTGTCCACCAGTGTTCTAAGTGTCCCTTTTTTCTGTTCTCACACAGCAAAGCCTACAATTACCTGTCCCAAGTCAATGACCTATCAATACCATATCAGCACCTGCCAGCCCACCTGCCGTGCTCTGAATGAGGAAGATGTCACCTGCCATGTCAACTTCATCCCTGTAGATGGCTGCACCTGCCCCAAAGGCACCTTCTTGGATGATTCTGGGAAATGTGTACAGGCTACTAGCTGTCCTTGCTATTACAAGGGATCCACAGTTCCCAATGGCGAGTCTGTGCATGACAATGGGGCCATTTGGTAAGACCCTTGGGCCTGGCAGACTGTGTTCCCAGAGGACCCTTGTCACCCCGCTCCCATGCACCTGTAGTCATGCAGACAAGGAGGACATGGTGGGGATTCACAGGGCCCACGGTGGATGATATTCTAAATGCCCTCTACTTGCAGCACCTGCACCCAAGGAGCACTAACTTGTATCGGAGGTCCTGCCCCGACTCCAGGTAAGCCTGGGAGGGGGCCTGTCAACTCTGGGAGAATATCCAAAGAGCTGTCAGGGTTGATGCCCACCCAAGTGAACAGAGCTGGGTTGATGACCAGTCTTACTGTTGCAGTGTTGTAGTCTGTCTATTCCCTTGGGCTCCAAAATAGGGGAGATGAGGGTGTTGACACTGTGCACACATAATCATGAAAACATTCAGAGCATTCTCAACTCACATAATACACACACACTCACATGCAATCTGCATGTATAACACAGATGTGCACCCTGCTCTCCACCACAGGGCAGGCAGCCAAATGCTTGGCTGTCTGGAAACAAATGACTAAGATATTACAGTACTGGCCTCCCTCATAGAAAGCTTGGCAGGGATGGATGGCATCTCCTCACTGGTCCCTTCTTTCTCCAGTGTGTGATACACCCATGATCTATTTTGACTGTCGCAATGCCACACCTGGTGACACTGGAGCTGGATGTCAGAAGAGCTGTCACACTCTAGACATGACCTGCGTAAGTGACCTGGTTACTTCCTAATAACCCTTCCTAGTGCCTTTCTGATGACTCCCTCACTTCCTTGACCTCTCCTGCTATGGTGTCTGTGGAGACCATAAGGTCCCCTCATGGCTGCTCCTAGAGCAGAGCAGTAGGGCTCTCCAATGCTGAGGGCCTTCAGGGTAGCATGCTTAGACTGTATTCTCAGAGCACCTCTGATCTTTCTGCTGTTGAGCATCGTGTTCCCATAGTACCTGCAGTCCTGCAGACAAAATGGACATGTCAGCCCCAGACATACATCCACATCCAGTCCCATTCACCTTGTCCATATTCCCTACAGTACAGCTCAGAGTGCGTGCCTGGCTGTGTGTGCCCGAATGGGCTGGTGGCAGATGGCAGTGGAGGCTGTGTTGTTGCTGAGGACTGTCCTTGTGTGCACAATGAGGCCACCTACAGACCTGGGGAGACCATCCAAGTGGGCTGCAACAACTGGTATGTGGGGGTCACAGTGGGAGAGGTGGATAGCCAAGCTATCACCAGGTACAGAGGTCCTGGTTAGGAATGGACTAACCTCAAGCACAGCTTCTGATGGCATACACAGCATAGGCTCTTAAAGTGTCTAAGCTCTGTGCTTCAGTTTCTCATAAGGCATCCCCGTAGAGCCTCTGGGAAGCTCCCCACTCTGGTGCGAGCCCTCAGCTGACCTCCACCTTCTATGCAGCACCTGTAAGAACAGAATGTGGCAATGCACAGACAAACCTTGCCTGGCCACCTGTGCTGTGTATGGGGATGGTCACTACATCACTTTTGATGGACAGCGCTACAGTTTCAATGGGGACTGCGAGTACACACTGCTGCAGGTATGCTTGTCTGGCAGCCTCACCTGTGGCCACACACAGCCCTAGGAACTCACCACCCTTCCACGTCCTGTAATTGTCTTCTTCTCTTCCAGGACAACTATGGTGGGAACAGCAGCTCCCGGGATGCCTTTCGTGTTGTCACCGAGAACATCCCCTGTGGTACTACAGGAACCACGTGCTCCAAGGGCATCAAGATCTTCCTGGGGGTGAGAAGAATTGAGCTAGCTGAACACCCTGGGGGTTGCACAGTGGTGCAGGGGCACAAGGAGGGGGTGTGTTCCTGGCCAGGCCCTGAGGATTTCTTGCCACACAGAACTATGAGCTGAAGTTGAGCGACAGCAAGATGGAGGTGGTCCAGAGGGATGAGGGGCAGGAACCACCCTACTTCGTCCACCAGATGGGCAACTACCTGGTGGTGGAAACCAACATTGGCCTGGTGCTCTTGTGGGACAAAAAGACCAGCATCTTTCTCAGACTCAGCCCTGAGTTCAAGGTGAGGCTGAGCCAAGAAGCACTTCTGTTATCCCTCTCAAGGGCTGGGACACACATGGGGGTGGGGAAATGAACAGAGAGACAGAAACACACAGAGATAAGAGAAAAGTAAGACAGAGAGACAGAAAGATTGAGAGAGATAGAGAGATAGTCAGAGATGGACAGAGAGAGTGAGAGAGATCAAGAGACACATGCAAAGAGACAGAGACAGAGAAAGGCAAAGAGAGACAGAGGAAGTAGAGTGGGGAGATGGCTCAGTAGGTAAAGGCACTTGCTGATAAGCTTGATGACCTAAGGTTAGAGGTTAATCCCGGGGACTCACATGGTAGAAGACCTGACCTCTGAAAGAGCACTGTGGACATGCATAACACAACACACACACACACACACACACACACACACACACACACACACACCAATTAATGAAATACATTTTCAAGACATAGAGGGAAGGGATGGATGGGAAGAACCCTTAGGACAGCAGTGAGGAAACCCCCAGCTGTGCATGTCTTGTAACAAATGACCACAAATGGGGTGGCAGTTCTCTTTCATATCGGGACACTGGAAGTCCAAGTGATGTATCAGTAGGGCTGTGACCCCTCTGGAGGCTCAGGAGGATCTTTCTTGCCTCTTTTGCCTTTGGATCTTCAGGTATCCTTGGATCGTGGCTTCATTACCCTAGTCTCTATCTCTGTTGTCACATGGTTTTCCCCTATGTGGTCATGTCTATATTTTTTCCTCTTTGATAAGGACACTAGACAGGGACCCAGAACCTACCTGCCTTCGTGGAGCCTCATGTTGCTTGAACACATCTTCAAAGATTCTGTTTCTAGGAAGGCACTGCTCACAAGCATCAGGTTTAGAACAGGAGCAAATATGGGCCCACTGGCCAGATCATGGCAGCATTTGAACTGCTATCCAAGACAAGCTCTAAGCTGACTGCTGTGGCCCCATGCTCACCCAACAAAATGACTGAGAACTGGTACTAAAGTCAATGTAGAGGGAAGGACAGAGCAGCCTCATGGGAAAAAACAGGGTTAGAGGTTCCTAAGCTGTCAAGCTGGGAGATTCATAGGCCTCCAAGGAAGCCATGGGCAGGGGGCATGGCCTGGGGACAGACACAATGGGCACAAGCACCATGAACTACCACTGGACACCACGGGGGTTGCCTTCCACACCCATACTTGCTGTTTTTGCTGGACTCATCCTTCAGGAAGTTGGGTGGTAGTAGAGCAGATCATATATCAGGGTGAAGGAACGGGTGCTCTGTCCCACACCTCAAATCTCTGTGTTTCTCTACAGGGCAAGGTCTCTGGCCTGTGTGGGAACTTTGACGACAATGCCATCAATGACTTCACCACACGCAGTCAGTCTGTGGTCAGTGATATGCTGGAGTTTGGAAATAGCTGGAAGTTGTCTCCATCCTGCCCGGATGTCCTGGTGTCCAAGGACCCCTGCACTGCCAACCCTTACCGCAAGTCCTGGGCCCAGAAGCAATGCAGTATCATCAACAGTGCAACCTTCTCTGCCTGCCATGCTCATGTACGGCTGTGAGGCGGGGTGGTCTCTGGACCTTAGGATGGAGAAGCCATCAGCCAAGGGCATGGGTGGCTGGGGCTCAGGGGCCCACGTGCATACACCAGAATGGGCTATTGTTTGGAGGTTGTTGACTCTGAACATGGACTGAGGGAACTTCAGGCAACTCCATGATCAGGGCCAGCCTAGGGATGCTATGATGGTCTGGCCGGACAGTTGTGGTCATACATTTGTCACCATGGACACTAGTAGAAACTAGTTCAAATGATTAGGCCAGTTTGTGCACTAAGAGATGGGGGAGGCAGGAGTCCCCAGAGCCTGATGCTTTTGTCTCTTTCAGGTGGAGCCAGCCAAGTACTATGAAGCTTGCGTGAGTGACGCCTGTGCCTGTGACTCAGGAGGTGACTGCGAGTGTTTCTGCACTGCTGTGGCCGCCTATGCCCAGGCCTGCCATGAAGTAGGAGCCTGTGTGTCCTGGAGAACACCAGACATCTGCCGTGAGTGGGACTTTGTGTGTTGCTGAAGGGTGGGTCTGGGGATGAAGTGGGTGGCAGGCTTCTCTGTTCCTCCTGACTTGGTTCTGGCCAATGTGTGTGTGTGTGTGTGTGTGTGTGCATGCACACACACACACAAATACACTGAGGGGGAAGAATGACATTACCAGCCCTGTGGCCCCCTGCATGCACACTTACTAGAACCCCTGTATGTGGCCTGAGCTTCAGCTAGGAGGGAGAACAAACATTTGCCTTAGGCACAGCTGGGGGGGAGGGCACCACTGTGTGTGCGCACCCACTCACACATATGTCCTGTACACTCAAGTGCACACTGTGAGCACTCAACAGGTGGCTCTAATGTGAGCAGCTCCAAGGGCTGGGAACTGCCAGGGTTGGGCTATGACATCTGCTGTAGACTAGGGTTCCAGGCAGGCGAGGCCAGCTCTGTATATTCATCAGGATGTATTGAAGGGTCAATAGTTTTCTGAGACAAGGGAAACAGAAACGAGGGTGAGCAGCTAGAGGAAGAAGCAATGCATGGAGGAATCAGAACCCCTTCTGAAGCACAGTCCACGTGAAGCCTGAGGGAGTGGTGTGGCTGAGGGCAGCTGCTGTACCTGGAGAGCCCCATTTGATGGTTGCTGCTCTGGCATTCCCATTAGTCAGAAACCTTTATCTGAGTTACCGTTTCTCAGGGTGGGTGGGAAATGGCCTAGCAGACCCTAGGCATAGGCTTATCCCAGGAAATCTTTCCATTTTCCAGCACTGTTCTGTGACTACTACAACCCAGAGGGTCAGTGTGAGTGGCACTACCAGCCCTGTGGTGTCCCCTGCATGCGCACCTGCCAAAACCCTACTGGACAGTGCCTACAAGATCTTCGTGGTCTAGAAGGTAGGTTGAAGGCTGAACTGAGAGGGGCAGGACCTGTTGGGTTCCTAGGATCAGGACTGGGGTCTATCCTGGGATCTAAGGCCTGGGGTCTTCTTATTCTTCCCGATCCCACTAGAAGCCTTTATGGTTTCAACCTCAAACACTAGTGTTGTGGATGAGGCTGGTGCCAGGCGACAGACCTGGGCCCTGGGGTGAGAGGGCTCTGGGAAGACTCTGCCTGGAACTCAGGTCTCTTGGTCCACAGGCTGCTACCCCAAATGCCCACCAACAGCCCCTATCTTTGATGAGGGCACGATGCAGTGTGTATCCAACTGTACAGTCACTCCCTCACCTCTGCCGCCACATCCCTGCCGCATCAATGGAAAGCTGTACCGGCCAGGTACATCAGTACCTTCAGACAAAAACTGTTATTCCTGGTAAGTCACTCAGCCAGAGTAGCATATAACCTGAAACACTGTGAGGAACTCAAACTAACCTTATTTATAGCACCAGCCTGGGATCTAGAAGTACCCTCAGTCGGAGATTGAGCTGAGGGGAAAAGATGACATTATCAGCCTTGTCCCCCCTGCATCCTCCCCCCCACCATGCACACCTGCCAGAACCCCAGTGGCCTGAGCTTCAGCTAGGAGGGAGAACACTCTTGCCTTAGGCTGAGCTGGGAGGGAGGGTGCCCTTGGCCTAAGATCCATCTGTGTGTGCATGTGATGTGTCCTCATTCCAGATGTCCTCCCAGGGGTGAGGGGACAATGTCCATCAAAGTCCACACTGCCTCCATTGGTTATTGACAGGGGTGATGTTTGAGAGAGTGTGACCTTAGTAGAGCAGAGGGCTCCAGCTTGGGCTGTGACTGGCTGTTACATCACCAACACTAAGCACAGCGGGTTCTGCAGATGGTTCCAGTTCCCGTGTGTTCAGTCCCACTTCTTGTTTCTCTTGACAGCATTTGTACGGAGAGTGGTGTGCGCTGTACCCATGATGCTGGTGGTGAGCACCTGCAGCTCTGTCTGAGCTGTAGATGGGGTGGGGGGTGGGGCATTCATTGCCAGCACTTTAGCACACCGTGACAGGCTAAACATCTATTCCCCACAGCCTGCGTCTGTACCTACAACGGGCAACAGTTCCATCCTGGGGACATCATCTACCACACGACAGATGGCATGGGAGGCTGTATCTCTGCATACTGCAGGGACAATGGTGTCATCGAGAGGAGCGTTGAGACCTGCAGTCCCACCACCCCCACACCCCCACCACTTTCTCCTTCTCCACACCGCTTGGTAAGGCAGATGTGACTGGCGGCAGAAAATGCTAGGTTTCCTGGGGTGTCCCTCTCCATGCTGATGGGTACTGCCTCTCTTGCTGAATGTTATGTTAATGGCTAGCTCTGGATATTGGTGGCAGGCCATGCGGCTCAAGAAGGGGCCCAAGAGCTGGGTATCAGAGACAGGAGTACCCTGCCTTGTTCCACAGCAGAAAGGGACCAATCTCACTGACCCATTCTGGCAGGCCTGGTGTCCATGGTACTGCTTTCTGTAGCTACTGGACACTCAAGGGTGTGTGGGCCTTGAAAGGCGTCCTTTCTCAGTGACACATATATAGGCCAGATTTTAGACCACATTAAAAGTACATACAGGCAGATTTATTAGTAGGCAACTCTCAGGTGGGTTCACTGATCTCACAGGTGGAGGTCAGTGGAGTCACACACACATTCAGGCTAAAGCAAGGGGGGTTTATAGAGCTTAGGCGAGGAGTGATGACATGCTAACTAGGAGCTGGGATTGTGCCCATACATGGTCAGAAACTGAGTCCCTGGGCGGGCACTCTTGGGAGGGTTGCTGGAAACTTGAAGACGGGGAGTGATGACATGTTAGGATGGAGTTTTCTCCAAGGGGTTGGGGGAGTTTTCTCTGTGTGGGTCAGGTTGGGGGAAGGAGGGCAGACTGGGGTTTCCCAGCTTGTGCAGGGCAAGCAGGGTTTCCAGACAAACAGGTCTTCGCTTAGAAGCCCCAAGTACAAGTGGTTCTAGGCTAGCCTTGGATGAACATGAGATTCTCCCAGAATTCATAGCTGCCTCCTTGCTTTACACTGCATGGGTCACTAGGCATCCCTGAGGTCTCACCCTCTTAGGGGTTTGTAAAGTTACCCCAAACTAGTTTTGAGGTGTTAAAGCATGTAGATTTCTCTCAGGGCATGGCTTTAGAGATTAATTTGTCTGTTTGTGGACCCACTAGGCTCCATTTCTGCCCACTGAAAGGCAGGTTCTGGGAAGACAGGCTGACTGACATGGCTACAATGTTCAGTTTTCAAAGTTGGCATGACCAGAGTGGTGAGACCCACAAGGGAGCTGATGAATGAGGAGCAAAGCTATGACTTGGGACCAGGCAGACAGCCCCAAGACCCCAATGCTCACTCCTGTTACTTTTGTTCACAGTCATGACCTCAATGCGACCCTCCAGCACACACTCCAGCCCTACTCCGAGTGTAGCATACCCAGGGTCCCCAAGCAAGGCTGCGTCAACAACCAGCAGCATACTGTCTGTGAAGACCCCTGCCACAGCCCCTATCTTGACCACATCGACTTCGGCCTTCACTGTAACCACATCAGGCTGCCAAGAGGAGTGCCTCTGGTCTCCCTGGATGGATGTCAGCCGTCCTGGCCGTGGCATTGACAGCGGTGATTTTGACACTCTGGAGAACCTCCGTGCCCATGGCTACCAGATCTGTCCAGTGCCAAAAGCAGTGGAGTGCCGTGCTGAGGATAGCCCCGAGGTGCCTCTTCACGCGCTGCAGCAGCACGTGGAGTGTAGCACAACTGTAGGGCTAATCTGTTACAATAGTGATCAGGTGTCAGGGCTCTGTAGCAACTACCAGATCAAAGTCCAGTGCTGTTCCCCCGTCAGCTGTCCAACCTCTAGTGGTCCTACCCAGACCACCCATCTGATAGCCTCCAGGACAACTTCCATTGGGGACACAACCTCCTCGGTCCCTGTCACTTCAACTGAGCACACATACAGCACAGCTACCTCAGGTCCTTCTACCCATACCCCAGGTCCTCCTCCCTCTTCCTCAGTACCATCTTCATCTGCTCCAGCTCCATCTACTCCGGCCCCAGTCAGTTCTAAAACAACTGTTAAAACAACTCTGCCCACCACTAGCCCAACACCAGAGTCAACTTCAGCCACATCGTCTGTATCCATCTCAACCTCAGGGTCCACCATGGCCTCCTTGAAGACGACTCATGCATGCAAACAGGAGCTTTGCAACTGGACTGGTTGGATAGATGGCAGCTACCCTGGGTCGGGCAGGAACAGTGGAATTTTGACACCTTTCAAAACCTGAGATCCAAAGGATACAGGTTCTGTGAGAAGCCACGGAATGTTGAGTGCAGGGCTCAGTTCTTTCCCAACACACCACTGGAGGAGCTGGGGCAGGATGTGACCTGCAACCGAGAGGAGGGTTTGATCTGTTTGAACAAGAACCAGCTGCCTCCCATCTGCTACAACTATGAGATCCGGATAGAGTGCTGCACAGTAGTAAACAACTGTTCTACAACTTCAGCTACCACACATCCCCCATCACATGGAGTCAGCACGAAAACAAAGACCAACTGGACCACAAAGATGTATTCCTCTTCCACCAAGGACACCAGTAGTCACTCAGCAGCCACAAACACAAAGACCTGGGTCTCAGGTAGTCCACACACAACCACTGAACCAGTGACTACCCACTGCCAGCCACAGTGCAACTGGACCAAATGGTTTGACACTGACTTCCCAGTGCCTGGTCCTCATGGAGGGGACATAGAAACCTACAATAACATCGAGAGGACTGGAGAGAGACTCTGTCACCGGCCAGAGGAGATCACACAGTTGCAATGCAGGGCTGCAGACCATCCTAAGATAGATCTGGAAGATCTGGGTCAGGTGGTGCAGTGCGACCCCAGAGTGGGCCTGGTGTGTCACAACAGGGACCAGGAGGACAAGTCTAGGATGTGCCTCAACTATGAGGTGCGAGTGCTGTGCTGTCACGTTCCTGAAGACTGCCTCACCACCACACGTGCCACTCTTCCCAGCACCCCAAGTGAGACTGTCACCAGCTCAACACCTGGCACCACTTCCGTGCACATAGCAAGCAGTACCTCCACGCCCCAAACCATGACAACTGTTGTGCAGACAGACAGTACCACCTCCACATCTCAAACAAGCTCACCAGCTACAGGAAAAGCCAGCACCACCCACAAACCCAGAGCAGCTCCACACCTATAGGAGAAAGCAGCACCAGGTCTGTGCATACAGAAAGCACAACATCCATCCCTAAGCTGACCTCCAGCCAGACAGCCAGCACAGTGTCCACCAGGGCCACCAGCACCAGCTCCAGGCAGACAGCCAGCACAGTGTCCACCAGGGCCACCAGCACCAGCTCCAGGCAGACAGCCAGCACAGTGTCCACCAGGGCCACCAGCACCAGCTCTGAAGCAGACAGCCAGCATAGTGTCCACTAGGGCCACCAGCACCAGTTCTGGCAGACAGCCAGCACAGTGTCCACCAGGGCCACCAGCACCAGCTCCAGGCAGACAGCCAGCACAGTGTCCACCAGGGCCACCAGCACCAGCTCTGAACAGACAGCCAGCACAGTGTCCACCAGGGCCACCAGCACCAGCTCCAGGCAGACAGCCAGCACAGTGTCCACAGGGCCACCAGCACCAGCTCCAGGCAGACAGCCAGCACAGTGTCCACTAGGGCCACCAGCACCAGCTCTGGGCAGACGGACCACACGACATTCATGGGGAAAACCAGCACTCTCTCTGTTCCTGGAACCAGCACCACCTCTGTTGTTACCAGCACTACGGGTCCCAGGACCCATTCTGAGGTGACTCATTTCCCAGTGACTGCCCACTGCCAGCCACAGTGCAACTGGACCAAATGGTTTGACACTGACTTCCCAGTGCCTGGTCCTCATGGAGGGGACATAGAAACCTACAATAACATCGAGAGGACTGGAGAGAGACTCTGTCACCGGCCAGAGGAGATCACACAGTTGCAATGCAGGGCTGCAGACCATCCTAAGATAGATCTGGAAGATCTGGGTCAGGTGGTACAGTGCGACCCCAGAGTGGGCCTGGTGTGTCACAACAGGGACCAGGAGGACAAGTCTAGGATGTGCCTCAACTATGAGGTGCGAGTGCTGTGCTGTCACGTTCCTGAAGACTGCCTCACCACCACACGTGCCACTCTTCCCAGCACCCCAAGTGAGACTGTCACCAGCTCAACACCTGGCACCACTTCCGTGCACATAGCAAGCAGTACCTCCACGCCCCAAACCATGACAACTGTTGTGCAGACAGACAGTACCACCTCCACATCTCAAACAAGCTCACCAGCTACAGGAAAAGCGAGAACCACCCACAAAACCCAAACCAGCTCAACACATACAGGAGAAGCCAGTACCAGCTCTGGGAGGACAGCAAGCACAGTGTCCACCAGAGACATTGTCCACAAGAGCACCAGCCCTGTGCAGACAGCCAGTACCTCCTCCACATCCCAAACCAGCTCACCTCCCAAAGGAAAATTGAGTACCACCCTCAAGCCAAAAACCAGTTCAACACCTATAAGAGAAGTCAGCACCACCTCTACAACCCAAACCAGTTCAGCCTCAAGGCCAACAGTCAGCACAGTGTCCACTAGGGACACCAGCACCACCTCTAGGCAGACAGCTAGCCCAACATCCACACCTAAACCCAGACCAATCTCCAGCACCATTTCCACCAGGGTCACCAGCACCAGTTCTTTGCAGACAGAGAGTACCACTTCCACATCCCAAACGAAGCTCACCCAATACAGGAAAAGCCAGCACCACCCACAGAACCCAGAGCAGCTCCACACCTATAGGAGAAAGCAGCACCAGGTCTGTGCATACAGAAAGCACAACATCCATCCCTAAGCTGACCTCCAGCAGACAGCCAGCACAGTGTCCACCAGGGCCACCAGCACCAGCTCCAGGCAGACAGCCAGCACAGTGTCCACCAGGGCCACCAGCACCAGCTCCAGGCAGACAGCCAGCACAGTGTCCACCAGGGCCACCAGCACCAGCTCTAGAACAGACAGCCAGCACAGTGTCCACCAGGGCCACCAGCACCAGCTCTGGCAGACAGCCAGCACAGTGTCCACAGGGCCACCAGCACCAGCTCTGGGCAGACGGACCACACGACATTCATGGGGAAAACCAGCACTCTCTCTGTTCCTGGAACCAGCACCACCTCTGTTGTACCAGCACTACGGGTCCCAGGACCCATTCTGAGGTGACTCATTTCCCAGTGACTGCCCACTGCCAGCCACAGTGCAACTGGACCAAATGGTTTGACACTGACTTCCCAGTGCCTGGTCCTCATGGAGGGGACATAGAAACCTACAATAACATCGAGAGGACTGGAGAGAGACTCTGTCACCGGCCAGAGGAGATCACACAGTTGCAATGCAGGGCTGCAGACCATCCTAAGATAGATCTGGAAGATCTGGGTCAGGTGGTACAGTGCGACCCCAGAGTGGGCCTGGTGTGTCACAACAGGGACCAGGAGGACAAGTCTAGGATGTGCCTCAACTATGAGGTGCGAGTGCTGTGCTGTCACGTTCCTGAAGACTGCCTCAGGACTGATCGGACTCCTCCTGTGACATCATCCCGTACGCCCTCATTTCCAGTTGTGTCACCAACATCTGTGTCCCCATCCTCATTGACCAGCCCTAGGGTTCACTCTACCACCCCTTGCTTCTGCAGCGTGTCAGGCCAGTTATACCCTTTGGGTAAGTGAGATATTTTCATGCAAAATTCTAAGGTGCTCTGTTTCCTCATTTTCTTCTGTGAACATCCTTGGTTTTGGCAGATGGTGCCACAATTGCCTTCAAATATTTCTAGTCTCATCCTGTCATTAAGTGGAAAGTCTTGAGGCTGGCAACCCACTGCCTTAGAAGCAGACTTTTCCTCCCAGGGCCTTCTCAACTTCTACATACCTCTTGATCTTGCAGGATCCATCATCTACAAACAGACAGACCTTGATGGCCACTGTTACTATGCGTTGTGCAGCCAGGACTGTCAGGTGGTCAGAGGGGTTAGTCAAGACTGCCCTTCCACCATGCCACCCCTACACCAACTCCGTCTACATCTACCACTCCACATGTCCATGAGCGGAATCGGTGCAATGTGTTTCCTCCAAGACTGGTAAGTCTCTCCCATCCTTCCTGGAGGCTCGTGGCCACTGTGGAGATGTTGCTGTATTTTCAATTAGACCTCAGCTTCAGTCCTCATGAAGATCACCAGTCCCCAGCTGACACAGGGTGAGCTTTGGACTGGGTTCTTTTATGGCTTTGCAGTGTTGGTTTATGCTTTGCAGGTATGGATGTTCTTGCCAGGTAGTGGGGTGTTGGGGCTGAAGCTTAAAACCCCTAGTGAGAGTGAAGGTGACAGAGGGGATGGTGCACTCCATGGACACAGTGTCACATGGAGAGCTGTGACATATAGGGGAGGGACAGTTCCACATCATGAGCCCATGTAGCCAGTTCCATGTATTAGCAGGGGTGAGGTGGGGCCGTGGGATGGAATGAGGCTCTAGAACCCTGAGAACTGAGAACCTCACCATCCAGGAGTCAGACCCACAGCTGGCTTTCTTTCTGCAGAAAGGGGAGAGCTGGCCCATGCCGAATTGTTCCCAAGCCAGATGTAGGGCAACAATATCATCTCCCTGAGCCCACGCCAGTGCCCAGAGCTGAAGGAACCATTTTGTGCCAACGGCTACCCACCTCTGAAGGTGGATGACCAGGATGGTTGCTGCCAGCACTACCAGTGCCAGTGTGAGTGGAATTAGGGTTCAACAGGGGGAGGCATGACAGAGGAGGAGAGAATGCATTGGACACCAGGAAAGACTTGCCATTATGAAGACAGGGATGGGGATGCCAAGTGAAGAGAACGGAGTCCCAGAGCCATAGAGCCCAGTGGGAGAAGAGAAGGGTCCTCTGTGTCTTAGAATCTCAGCAGCTTATGAAGGACCCGCCAGGCCAGAGTCTGAAGGGACCATCTATGTGTGTCAGAAGGGTACAATAGTTTGAGGAGTTTCTGATTTGCAGGCAACAGGGGAGGGGTTGGACCAGCTGGATGAGAGCCACTCCATAGGTGATATGGAGGCCCTGCTATAAGTTAACTGGCACCCACAGGTGTCTGCAGCGGCTGGGGTGACCCCCACTACATCACATTTGATGGCACCTACTACACTTTCTGGATAACTGCACATACGTGCTGGTGCAGCAGATCGTGCCTGTGTTTGGATACTTTCGTGTGCTCATCGACAACTACTTCTGTGACCTGGGAGACAGTGTTTCCTGCCACAGTCCATCATTGTCGAGTACCACCAGGACCGTGTGGTGCTGACCCGCAGGCCAGTTAGCGGGGTCATGACCAACCAGGTGGACATGCCCTTGTGTGTGGAGGGGTTGTGGCAGTCTTGGTCCGGGACAGGGACCCTAATCCTAAACTTCCTCCTGCTGTCTGTATCCAGATCATCTTCAACAACAAGGTAGTCAGTCCTGGCTTCCAGCAGAATGGCATTGTCGTCTCCCGTGTGGGTGTCAAGATGTATGTCACCATCCAAGAGATTGGTGTCCGGGTCATGTTTTCGGGTCTCATCTTCTCAGTCGAGGTGCCCTTCAACTTGTTTGCCAACAACACTGAGGGTCAATGCGGTAAGCTCCACTCTGGATATTGTTTGGGTGTTAAAGGCAGCCTCCCCACGGGCCTAGAGGGATTTCAGACAGTGCACACATGTGGTTCACATCTGTTGTTCCTGGTGGCTTCTCTGTATACCAGGAACCAAACTGACTTCTGGGGAAGTCAGATGCACAGGAAAGGAAGTGAGAAAAGATGCCAGTTCTGATCCCCAACAGGAGTACACTGGGCACAGGTTTGCTGGCTGACCCTTGTCTCATCTGCAGGCACTTGTACCAATGACAAAAAGGATGAATGCCGCCTGCCTGGAGGTTCCATAGCCTCCTCTTGTTCTGAGATGTCTCTCCACTGGAAGGTACCCAACCAGCCTTCCTGCCAAGGGCCTCCACCAACTCCAACTTCAGTGGTACCCAAGCCTTCACCTACTCCATGCTCATCATCGCCACTCTGTCAGCTCATCCTAAGCGAGTAAGACTCCAGGAAGTGGGGTAGCCTTGCTGGTCCTTAAAAGCTATGGTGTCCTTAAAAGGCTCCTAAGAAAAATGAGACCTGCCTTGTTCCAGGCTCTGGGTACTATCTTTATGGATCTTGTCAGACAGTGATTGCTGCTGGAATGTGATTGTGGGGCTGGCTGTGGTCAGGGTTGGCTAAATCTCTGAAGTCCTCCACTAGCTTCTCTCAGTGGTATGGGCATCAGTCACTGCCTGCACCTGGCCAACACCCAGGATTTCAGAATGAGGGAGTCTGAGGGGAGAGGCATGGGTTTCAGAATGAGGGAGCTTGAGGGGAGAGGCATGGGCTTCAGAATGAGGGAGCTTGAGGGGAGAGGCATGGGTTGCAGAATGAGGAAGCATGAGGGGAAAGACATTGCAGGAAACAATGTGCTAGCCGACACCTTTTCTTATACACATGGAGGTGGGATGCCCTTGGATGACAGCCTCATAGGTGCTGAGTCATTGCCCAGGACCTTGCCTCCAAGGGGATATCACAGATCTGGAGACCCCACTCTGGGTGACAAGTTGAATCAAATGGATGTATACACCGCTACAATTATCTCTGCCCACCCACAGCGTCTTCAAGCTCTGTCATGACGTCATTGCCCCGCTACAGTTCTATGAGGGCTGCTTATTTGACTACTGCCACATGCTGGACTTGGAGGTGGTGTGCTCAGGCCTAGAGCTCTATGCAGCACTCTGTGCAGCCCAGGGCGTGTGTATCCCCTGGAGAAGCTATACCAACAACACCTGTCGTGAGTGCCCAGCCAAGTCACATTCCTGTCCTCTATTGTGAGCATTTAGGGGCACTAGGAATATAGCCTGAGTAAGGAGAAGGGCATCCAGACTCAGGACCAGTCTTCCCTGGAGGAAAAGGCTCCAAGCTTTGGGCTTGTGAGAAAGAGGGGGTTTATCAAATTAAGGTGCTTTGGACTTAGGGCTTGGAGTGCTGGCTGTCTTGGACAAACAATAGAGCTAAGGACCTAGACAAGCATTTCTCAACCTGTGGGTCAAGGGGTTGCCTATCAGATATCCTGTAAATCAGATATTTACATTATGATTCAAGAGAGTAGCAAAAGTACAGTTATGAAGTAGCAGTAGAATAATTTTATGGTTGTGGATCACCACAACATGAGGAACTGTATCAAAGGGCCATATCGTTAGGAAGGTTGAGAACCAATGACCTAGACAAATGTGAGGTCATAGATAGCCACCGAGGGCTTCTGAGCAGGTGTCAGCACTCAGCAATGGCTGGAGCTTGGAGGAGCCCAGAAGTGGGGCCTTGCGATGGCTTCTCAGGTGTGGCTCTCTCTCCATGCAGCATTCACGTGCCCTGATAACAAAGTATACCAGCCTTGTGGCCCATCCAACCCTCACTACTGCTACCGGGACGATGACATCAGCCCAAGCTTGTAAGTGTCAGCACTCTGCTCACAGGGCTGACAAACCCTGGGCACCCAATTCTGACATTTGGCTCTGCGAAGCTGGACTCTTTCTTACTTGGAGGTAAAGGACCCACCAATTCTCTGTTTTTCATAGGACCCTTCAAGAGGCTGGTTCCAAGACAGAGGGCTGCTTCTGTCCAGAGAGCACGACCCTTTTCAGTACCAATGATTCAATCTGCGTGCCTTCCTGCCAATGTACGTCCCCAAGGGCATGGAGTGTGGGTTTGGAGGGGCAGGATGTAGCTTGACCCCAGATCCCACTATGGTGCCCAATGGGTTCTATTCCTGCCCCATCCCTGTGTCCACCCAAAATGACTGAACTTTTCTCTACAGGGTGTCTGGGGCCTCATGGAGAACCTGTGGAGGTAGGTATAAATGGTGATGGTCTCTGGGGACCAGAGACTGAGGCAGGAGGTGCTGCAAACAAAGGCAGCGTAGGGCTGGGGTGGGGCTTTCTTAGTGTGCCAAAGGCCAGATGAAGGCAGGGGGAGTGCTGTTGTCCCCAACATGATCCTGGGACCTGCCTTGCCTGTGTTCTGAAGCTGCTGGGTGTCTCATGAGGACTGGTCAGCTCTGTTCTTTCTGGGGCTCCTTATTCCCTGAAGAGACATGTGATGAGTTGTAGGGAAGGAAGGGCTCCTTACTAAACAAAGCCCCTCTCCCACCTCAGCTCCTGGCCTCCATGCTTGGCCTTCAGCGCCTCAGACCTTGCACTTCTGAAGCCCTCTCCCCAGGCTTGCTGCACAGCTCCTCAGCACATGTGGAGCCTGAGTATGATGCTTGGCTACAGCTGCCCCTGGGCTGAGCAGCTCACTCACAGGGGTTCATGTGTCATTTCCCCATAGCCGGGCCACACCATCAGCATCGACTGCCAAGACTGCGTCTGTAAGGATGCCACACTGACCTGCCGCAGGAAGTTCTGCCCCCAGCCCACCTGTCCAGAGCCCGGATTTGTGCCAGTGCCTATAGCCCTGGAGGCTGGCCAGTGTTGTCCCCAGTTCAGCTGTGGTGAGCCTTTGCTACTGTCTGCATACCCGTGGGTATGACTGTCTCTTGAGGTGTACCAAGTCAGCAGCCAGCTCTGCATACATGGCCTCAGGAGGCAGGGAGGAGAAGCCATGTCCTCCCAGGCTCTGCACATTGCCTGAGAGTCCCATGTCCTGATCTGAAAGTCTCCTAGCAGGTGTTCTTTGGGTTTGTGTGATGGAGACTCCTCTGCCCAGCCTGAAGAGCCTGCTCCTGGGGTCCTGGGAGCTGTCATGACATCCTATGGTGTGGGAGGTGGGGTCTTGGAGCAGAAAAGAACCATGTATGGAGGAAGGCCAGTCCCTGACAGCTTTCTGTAACCCACAGCCTGCAACTCCAGCCACTGCCCTCCGCCTCTGCACTGCCCAAAGAATTCTAGCCTGATCGTCACATATGAGGAGGGAGCTTGCTGCCCAAGCCAGAACTGCAGCAGTAAGAGCCCCTAACCTTTGCACCAAGCCACACTGGGGTCTGCAATTCCCCAGGGAATGATGAAGTCCTGGATGGTTGGAAATGGGTGGTTGTCCTTGGTGGGAAGGAAGCCTGCTGTGGTCCAGTATCTAGCAGCAGAACTTACTGATGCAGAAGCTAGGCTGTGCTCTGCAAGGCTCAGGCTACAGCCAGTGTGTCTTTTGGACAGGTCAGAAGGGCTGTGAAGTCAACGGGACTCTTTACCAGGTAGGAATCACTGGTGTTCAGGTCTTAGAGCCTACAGGGACTGAGTTCCCACTTGGGGTTTCCTACCAGCCCTTTGGAGCTCAGGTGAACGTCCAAGAAGCCAAGGAGCTCTTGAGCCTTTCTAGAACCTGTCCAGGCCAATGCTCCAAGCCTCTGTGGACATAGCTCAGAGCAGTGCAGTTAAAGTTGGTCCTCGTATCCTTGAAGCTGCCAATGCCTGATGTCTGGGACCATCAGGATTCTAGCAGCTCTCTGTTCCCTGAAATCATACTGGGTATGCCATCACCTCATTTCCCCCAGCTGTACTTTTCCATGCCATTCCCCAAGTATGTGGTATCCTGGGTCTCCTGACATAGAGAGATAGTTATAGGTTCTGCCTCATGACAGCACCTGAATCATGGTCTCTTCACAATAAAGTAACACCAAGGGACTGAGTCAGCTTGGTGGGCAGCCAGGGAAACTCAAGGTCTCTTCCGAGCCTGAGCCTACTAATGCCCAGCCGGAACTCTTTCCAGCCTGGAGACGTGGTCTCCTCCAACCTATGTGAGAGATGCCTGTGTGAAGTTTCCAGCAATTCCCTTTCTGATGTCTTTGTGGTCAACTGTGAGACTGAGCTCTGTAACACCCAATGCCCTAAGGTGAGCGCTGGCTCCACTTCTGCTCTCATCAGTCTGTGCCAATCAATGGCCTGACCTCAGACAGCACATTATTCTTCCTGCAGGGCTTTGAGTACCAGGCCATGCCAGGGCAGTGCTGTGGCCAGTGTATACAGAAGACCTGCCCCTTTAAAAACAGTAACAATTCTACCTACTTCTACCAGGTAAGTAGCTGGGACCATGCTAGGTGACCTTAGGAAGGGAAACAGTAGGCCACAAGCTCTGCAAAGGTTCTGCCCAGGCTGGGGCAAAGCTACAATGCTCACCAAACTACTCAAAGTCCCCAGCCTAGGTATAGAAAACATGAAATGGACAACATCTGTGAATAGAGCAATCAAGGTCTTGAGGGCACTGGACTCTTCATGGCCTAAATTCTGGAGGTTTAGGGATGACCAGGTGGGGTTCTGGTGATTCCAGGTTGAGTACTAAGGGTTCTAGAACCCTTGAGGAACTCTTGGAAAGCCATATCTCGCAACATGCGCCTGGCCTATGCTGGGTCTCTCTGGAAGCTAATAGGCTGTAAGGAGACAGAGGATGGGTACTCACTGTTCAGCCTGGGTCTCCTTGCAGCCTGGTGAGTTATGGTCAGAACCTGGGGACCCGTGTGTGACTCATAAGTGTGAAAAGTTCCAAGATGCACTCATAGTCGTGACAATGAAGACAGAATGCCCCAAGATCAACTGTCCACAGGTAAGTTCAGGCTTCCCTGCTCCAGTCAAGGGGGCAGCTCCCCGGAGATGAAGGGGAGGGCAGTGCTGCATGCCCAGCAGGCCTATCCTCTCTAGTGGAAGGGCTTCCTACTCTTGTTTGCCTTTGGCCTCACATCTCATCCCTCCACATCTCAATGCCTCATTGCTCCTGACATTCACAATGGCCTATTGTTGGCACAGGGCCAGGCTCAGCTGAGAGAAGATGGGTGCTGCTACGATTGTCCCGTACCCCAGCAGAGTAAGTGGGAATCTGACAAGGAAGGGGTTGATCTCAGCCTGGGGCACCCAGGAAGTTACTGGACAGATACTTACCTTCTGCCTCCTTTCCTGTCCTCCCAGAATGTACAGTGCACCAAAGACAGCAGATCATCCGTCAGCAAAACTGCAGCTCTGAGGGCCCAGTGAGCATCTCCTACTGCCAGGGCAACTGCGGGGACAGCACCTCCATGTATGTATGGGCCCCAGGGAACCCAGGGAGTATTCAGAGATGCAATTGGCAGCAGGGGTGAGGTGGGATGTGTGGTGCAGGGCAGACGGGCAGAACCAGGAAGGTGAAAAAGAGGGTGCAGGGCTTCTAGACTGTTATGATAACTCATGAATTCCAAGGTAGCATCAGCAGGGTTCCTAGCTCCTTGGGCTGTACTGACTACTTTAAAAGCAGTATCTGTTTGTGGAAGTATCAAAAGATCTAAAGGACTCAGTACTGCTGTGCATCCAGCTCTAGACTTAGGACACCTGGTGGCCAAGGGAAGCTGTAGCAGAAACATATGCCCCAGGGCAATTGGTAAGTGAGCCGGTAGGGTCTTGAACACAGGGTGACAAGGACCTCGGGAGCTTGGCACTGTGCCAGCTGGACACAGAGCCTGTGGCAGGCGCAGGCAGCTCCCAGCAAGGCCAGCTGCTGAGCAGATCTACCCGCAGGTACTCCCTGGAAGCCAACACGGTGGAGCACACGTGTGAGTGCTGCCAGGAGCTGCAAACCTCGCAGAGGAGTGTGACTCTGCGCTGTGATGACGGCTCCAGTCGGACCTTCAGCTACACCCAGGTCGAGAAGTGTGGCTGCCTGAGCCAGCAGTGCCATGCTCCAGGGGACACAAGTCATGCAGAGTCCTCAGAACAAGAGTTCAAGTCCAAGGAAAGTGAGGAACATGGCCAGCAGTCGGCATTCAGGGTCAGCGAGGACATGCTTCAGCCTTTCCAGTAAACTGAGCACCATCGCGGTCCCAACCAAGAAGTCCTCCTGGGCCAGCAGGGCACGTACTTTAGTCCAAGTGGCTTGAATTCTTCCTACCTGCCACTCCTCTTCAAGAGGGACATCGGCCCCAGATGTTCTTGGAGGTGGGAGAGGCCCCTCTCCATGGATGAGGTGCATGATGGTCACGGGCTTTCTTCATTATCACCCAAGGGTCTTATGAATGACAGTCACTTGGATGTAGGTATCAGCTGTTTGGCCTCACTCTCACCTCAGCCCTGCACCTGTGTCCCCCACCCCAGGAAATGACCAATATGTTTTATAAATATACTCAAGAGCATTTGTGGATTCTCTGTGTGTTTTGTTTTGTTAAAGCAAGCAAACAGACATGTCTATAGATACAGGAACAAGGACAGGCCTGCACTCCAGGGAGCTTATATGTCAGGCTGTTCACTAGAGGCCTGGAAGTCCAGTGAAGGCCACTGGGGAGTCCTCTGCCTCTATTTCCAGAGAGGTCCCAAAAGGTGACAGTCACTACACAGAAGCTAACAAGAGCCTGGATGATGCTCAGAGTCAAAAGCATTCTGGGAGAGGCCAATGAGGGAATGAATGAATGAGTGAGTGACTTAGTGAATGAGTAAGTGACTGAATGAGTGGGAGGATGAGTGAATAAATGGGAGAGTGACTGAGTGGGTAAGTGAATTAGTGAGTGAATGAGTGAGTGAATTAGTGAATGAGTGACTGAGTGGGAGAATGAGTGAATAAATGGGGAAGTGAGTGGCTGAGTGGGCATGTGAGTGAATTAGTGAGTGAATGAATGAGTGAGTGGGTGAATTAGTGAATGAATGAACAGATGAATGAGTATGTGAGCCAGTGGATGAGTGAATGAAGGAGTGGATTAATGTGCGAGTAGATGAAGACATGGATGGCCAAGTGGTTGATTGAATGAGTGGGTGAATGGGTAAGTTTATCAATGCATGAATGGATGAGAGGGATCTGGTGGTGACGAGACTGAGCCAAGAATGTTTGGATATCCCACAACCCAGAGAGACCTGAAGTGGAGGCTGAGTAGCCCATGGGCAGGACAGGATCATGTCCACTCCACCCTCCAGTGCTCAGCTGCTCCAGACTTCATCAAGAGCAGACACATGGAGGGCAGCATGGTGACTATTCCTAGAGCAGAGGGTGAAATTCCTTTTGGACCTAGGCATTTGCTAGGAAGCTGGGCTATAACTTGACAGAGCATGTGATAAACAGCTAGACCTTGTTGGGTCCTTGGAGGCAACCTGGGGCTCAGGGAGGGAACCTCAGACCTGTAGTCGCTGGATATGTGTGGAGTGGATAGAGTAGGGTGTGGTCAGATTTTGTCTAAATGTCTCTGGCAAGGCATGGAGAGAGGAACACATTTTTCACGTAAGTTATGGTCTCACCCAGCAAGGCATCATGCTGATAGCAAGCTTAGTGTACCTGAGAACCTGGACTCATGTATCTAAGTCCAGCCTCCAGGAATTCAGTGTCCAACGCTTCTATTTCATGCTGCCTCAGATATAAGAACCAGGCTCAGCTGGGTCTAGTCTGGGGCTCCAGGAGCCTGCATCCTTCATGGCCAATGGGGAAACGAGCTTTCTGGAGTTCAGTTGTGTTCCTCAAAGTCACCATAAGGTGGAGCAAGCCCAGTTCTGCACCTTTGTAGCATTCTGGATCTGGGTTTTTGTTCTTGGGTAGACTGTCCCTTAAGGACAGCATGAAGCAGAACCTTAGAGGGGACAGGAGTTTCCCAGAGTTTAAGGGAACATGTAAGAACAGCCCTCTAGTTCTTCCCAGGCATTCCCACTGGACAGGCAAGCTCTGGGTTCAGCTGCAGAACTACAGTCGCACCTGTCTGCAGGCCCTGCCAGTCAAGGCCTGGTCTGATTGCCAAGACACTGTCAGGTCCATCCTGCCGGGATGTAAACTTGAATCTTCAAATTTAGGAAATCAGAAGTATATCTATCAGTCCCCAAGTCACAAAGGGTTTTGTCCCAATGGCAGGCCTCACAATCTGCCTGCCATTGGGTTTCAGACAGACAAGTCCTATCAGCATAATATTAAGGGTTTCAGACACTCCCCCAATCCCTACAGGTGCCTTGCTTGCTTGAATTGTTTACTTCCAATGGTATGGGCTGCTTCGGGACTTGATTCCTATCTGTGACCAGTGCTGAGAGGGACACTTCCTGGTTGAGACACTGTGACCTTTCGTGTATTCGAGAAGCATATTCTGTGACCCCTGAGGCTGACTGGCTCTGAAGGTCTACTCTGCTGCCCGCTTACCCCACTGACCTCTTAGTGGCTGCCAGTCCCTAATCAGTGTCTTTGCTCCTGGAGAGGATCAGGTATCCCAGAGAGCCGCCTCTTCCTCACAGTGCGGTAGTGCAGTGGTCACTAATCCCCAGCTCTTAGAGAACCCATAGACTGAGGTCCTCCCTCCTTGTCACTTCTGCCTAGAATCATGGCAGGTGTGCTGGCAGGAAGCAACCTGATCTTATGCCCCAGGGTGGGAATGGTTACCTTCCTTACCTGCACACCCTCCCCACCGCAGCTTCAGCCAGATTGTGCAATGCATTGTTTCTGGAAAGAACCAAAGAGCTGGACAGGAGCCTACACACATCTTGGTGGTAGTCTCCACCCTGACCACAGGTAGCCCCTTGACCCCACACCTGGACTTTCCATGGAAGGGGCAAGGAAACCTTTTACTGCTGATACAACTGATCAAGGCGCCATAGACGTGGGCTGGCCCCAGCAGCTCTGGAGAGAATGAGGTCTTAAGGACTAACTTTGAGAGCTTTGTAGGAGGCACAGGGTGGAGTTCCACCCTCCAAGTTTGAGGTGCTTCCAAAGTTGGGAACAGGATGAATAGAGGCCTGGGTAGGCTCCTCCTGACCCCTCACCTAGCACCACAGCACCTAGCTTTTACCCATAGTGGGGCATCTCCTTCATCTGAGGCCAGAGCCCAGGTGCAGTTCCCCATGACTGTCCTGGGAAGGCAAGGTGAGGAACCCTTATCTAGGGGTCTATGGGCAAGAGGGAGCAGCACAAAGCCAGGAGGGGAGTGTGGTCCATTGAGGGTCAGGGGTGAGAGACCTCTTCAAGTCCCATGGCCTAACTCTAGTTGACCTGTGGTCTTCCAAAGGTTAAGATAAAGACAGGATGGTACTTGAGGCTGTGTCTATGCCAAGAAGTGAGGAGAGACTCCTTAGTGCTTTTACGGGCAAGCAAAAAAAAATCCTGCTGTCTACAAGTCCCAAGATAAGATGATGAAGAGTGGACCCTTGGGCAGACATGTGCAGACATGTTCAACCACAAGCTTCCATAGTTACCCTACCTGACCCTGAAGAGGCTGTTCAGACTCCCAAACCCATCTAATAGGCTTAGGTTTACTCTTGAGGTCCCCATTGCTGAGTGATGAATTTCTGGGGCCTGATGGGGGTTTCATGTAGAGTGTAGGCGGGCAAATGTCTTCAAGACAGTTGTGACTGACACAGCTGAGTGTAAACCCGTCTTCCTTCAAGGAAACAGCTTGTGGCCCCGTGACACTGTAAGTCAGCTGCCAGAAGGCAATCACCAAGACCACTTTACTGTCAGTAGGTCCGCAGGCCTGTACCTAGTTCAGACTCACCTGAAAATATCTTTCTGTAGTGTCTCAGTCAACTTCCCCTATTAAGAGCACAAAGGGCTCTTAATCAAGAGTCCCATTAAGATCCCCCATTAAGGTGGGCTCTCCAGGGATCCTAGCCTGAGCAGGGGTCACTGAGGGGGACAGAGCATCTAGGGGCACCTGCTAGGAGAGCCTCACACTACTCACACTCTGGCTCTGTTCTCTTCCTTCCACCCAGAGGAGCCTGCGCCTCTGACATTTCCCAGGTAAGAGGGACACCTTACCTCACATACTGAAACACAGCCCAGGGGTTCAGATGTTCCTGCCATCTCTGGACTTGGATTTCTTCCTGTACCCCAGCCAGCTCCACCAGGATAGGGGGCAGCCTCCTCCCCACACAGCCCTGCTCAGCGTCAAGCTGGGTCTGGGTTTCCTCTGTGAAACAGAGGAAGATCAGTTTCCTACTGGCCCACTGCCGGACAAGCTGCCATAGTCTGAGGCAGGGCTCATCTTCAGCAGGCAACTCCTGCACCTCGGGATTCCACAAAAGAGCATCCCTGAGACTTTTTTTTTTCTGCTGTGACACTGGAAAGAAGAACCCCAGCACAGAGACCATGTACTTGGAATCTGCTCTGGGCCCTTGTTCTGCGTATGCTGCAAAGGTGGCCATGCTGGAACCAGAGCCCGTGTTGGCTTAGGAAGTCCCTGGCAGCTGTCTGAGAACTGGATGTTAAACAGCTGGGCTGAGCTGTATCCACACCTCCCAGATGGTCTCTGCAGTGATGATTGGGCTGGTTGGCAAATTCTGCTTTTAGAGAGCTTTGAGCCATTGCTCACTGTTTGCATATGGGGTGTGTCTGTCATCCCTGCACATCCCAGGCTGATGTAAGGATGCCCACGCTCAGGCTCACCTGGACAGGCTTGACCTGCAGGAAGGAACACCCCCCCCTCCTCTTACACAGTAACACGTTTACCCCTTTCCTTCAGGAGGGATGTGGCAGCAGCTCTGAGATAGCCCATCTGTGGGCTTCAGCCAGCAGCCCCTCTCCATACACAGAAGTCTGAGATGAATGGGCAAGAGACCTTGTGACTAAGTCACTCCTTCACATCTACAGCATGTCCTTTGGGCTTTCTCATGATAATGCCGGTGACAACTCAGAAGATGGCCTCAGGGAGCTCTGAAGCTGTGCTTCCCAGGAGCATGGACTAATAGCTAATGTACTTCCTCCTTGCTCCTTTCTAAACATTGGCTATATTCCTGCCATGAGACCTGGGAGGGCCCCTGGACAGCAAGCATCTGAACATGATAGTGAAGGGTTTTTCTGGGCCTATGTCTCCTGGAAGAGACCTGTTGTGTAGGGCAGGCTATATGTCCCTTTTCCCAGTGCCCAGACCTGCGTGGGGCATGTCCTTTGGTTGGGTTGGGGCTCTATAGCCCAGTCACCACAGGGGCCCTGTGGCTAGGTGGTATGAGCTTATTGGGGAGAGGCCAGTGCAACCTGGGTGTGGGTATCCAGCTGGCTTTGGTACCAGGCACCTTTCTCAGCACAGGCCATGGGGAAAGGAGGCCATAGGCCTCTCAGCAAACCTCGCGGGTAGCGAGTCAACAACAGGGTTCCTGGAGGGGAGGGAAGGGCCTGTTTGTCTGCTTGGCATCTCTGTTCAGGGACAGGACACTGAGGCCCCATTTCTGTTTGCTCTCCCTCAATCTGTCTAATCCTGAGCAAACTTGGTGGCAGGGGGCTGCTTCTCACCTTTCTCTCTATACCAACCCTACACACGTTCCAACTTGCCTATCAGTGCCAGCACTGGGCAGCCCAACTGCTGAGAGTCACCACAAGGCCTTGGCCCCGTTGCAGGCATGCTGGAAATGGGAAGGGACACTAGGCTGTAGCTGGGACACTTGGAGCACCTGCCCCATCCATTGGCTGTCTCAGACTCCCATGCCACCCACTCCTGGAGACAATCAGCCTCACTCTTTGGAGTTGCCACTTTCTCCCTGGCCCTTGTCTACACTTCACCTGGGCATCTGTGTCCAGGTGAGGTTTGTGGCTGCTCCCTTCTGCCCTCCCATCCACCTAGCCTTCAGGTCACAGCTAGCATAGGGCACTCTAAGGGATGTTTTAATCTTGATAGGGTTTGAATTTCCAGGTATGTTGTAAAAATAGAACCAGGAGCTCCCATGTGCTCCCTCCCTGTCTTAACCAATGTGTGCTTTGCTGTCTGCATCACCTTTTGCTTACGCATGCTGTATGTACATATTCCTTCTTCCTGAACCACCAGAGTTCAAGAAGCGTGCCCTTCCCTCGGTAGATATGGGTGTGTCCCCCTGGACGCAGGGCAGGGGTCACACCAGAAGAGTTCACCTGGCTTCAGGGTCACCATTCAGAACTGTGGGACTTACATTGTGGCTGTGTTTGTCATCACAGCTGTTCACTCCTGCCCGTATTAAGCTCTCAGCTTGCTCTCTGTATCACATGCCCAACCTGCAGGGGCCAAGTTACCCCACTGCTGATAGCCACCACAGGCTTTGAGCCCTCAGCCACTGTGGCTTCATTTGTCATAGACACTGACAAAAAGCCAGAGTCACAGAAGTGCATGTCTTAGTTCCTTCCTTCTGGGAACTGTCCTCAGTGCCTCTTTGTCTCTTCTTCCCTTTTGGTCAAGGCCAGAGGTATTGGGTCCCCCACAACTGGGTTTATGGGTGATTGTGACTGCTCTACATGGGTGCTGGAAACTAAACTCAGGTTCTCAGAAGGTGAAGTGCATGATCTTAACCACGAGACATCTGTCCAGCTTGGCTTCTCTGTTTCTTAGCCTTGCTCTTTTGAGGGGTATAGGTTTAGGCTGGATGTGCTTCTGGACAGGGACATGAGTTTTGCCTTGTCCTCCCTCCTACTCATGTCCAGGGGTGCCCTTCCCCATGCCTCTCCCTTACCCCTTATTTTAAAGAATTTCATACACAGAAACAATGAAATACTAGCATACCTATTGCCTATTTACCCCATAATCCCCTTATCACACCATCCCCCAACTTTTCCTTTTATGATAACCCACTAAATCCACTTAATGTTGCTCACACTTGCATGGCTGTAGAGCATCCACTGCAGGAGGAGAAGCTTACCAGTGGCCACAGCCTTAAAGAAGAATGATTCTCCCTCCCTCGGGTGCTATCAACTGCCCATATCTTTTCAGTAAGGAGTAAGGCCCCATCTTTGCCAGAGTTTTGCCTGGCTTGACTTGCACAGATCACCATAGCCACCGGGAGTCCATGAGTGCATCCAGAAGACAGTCTCCACAGCAGTCCTCCCCTTCCTCGACTCTAACACTCCCTTCCTCTTCCACAGTGTTCCCTGAGTCTCAGAGTGGGAGGTGTTATGGGTGTCCTGTTTAGGGCTGAGTACTCAGTCTCTGGTTCGAAGCACTATGGCTAGTGATTCATTTCTCCACTGACTGCTGTCTGCTATAAAAAGAAGCTTCTCTCTCACCAAAATTTTTAGGAGCCCAGGTCTGTCAGAATCGGTAGCTGGGTGATACCAGAAGTTTGGGGTCTATATAATTAATTAATTAATTAATGAATTAATGATTTATCTCAGTACAGATGCACATATTTTTATTTTAATAATTTTTAAAGGAATTAATCACTCAACGAAACAGCAGACTGGAAAACTTTACACCCCTTACTCAACAGAAATGCCAGGACCTTGGCTTTTTGCAAGAAGATGATGCCTAAACTAACTTGGCCAGGGCTCTAAGAGATAGTCAGTTTCCCAGAAATGAAGCAAAAAAATCAAGAGGAATCCATTTCCAAAACAGTGTCACAGGCCCATGCTTGTGTGCTGGCAGATTTAGCACTGATCACCAGGGTTCTGTCTCCTCTATCTCCACACAGCCAGGAAGAGCAAGCAGATAGTACTTGAACAGTACTGTGTGCACGTGCTCTGATCTGCCAGCATTCACTAGGGTGGCAAAGTCGCTACCCCTGTTCTGCTTGACTGGGGTAGGAAAAGCAGCTTGCATGGTTTATAAATTCTTCTAGAGATCAGAGGCCCACAGACTCCTGGCGGAAAGAACACAGCTGGAAACCATCTAAGGCCCGGCGAACTAGAGGAAGTCTCTTCGAGAAATGAGGGTATCTACAAGCAGCTGTGTGCTGGAAATCTACCACAAGGATCCATACCACCTTGAGCTTGACTTCAGTGTTGTAGGAGGCCTGAGCACAGAGCCAAGGTGCAAATCTGAGGGAAGCTCCTGGAATTCAAAGAAATATCTGTCAAACACCCTAGTGGAACCATGAGTTACGGAAACCAGAGTTTAATAAAGATTGATTTCAGGATGTGGTTCTTGGTAGATCAAACACGTTCCAGTGGATGATCCCATAGTCAGGAGTGTAAGGAAAGTACAAATTAGACTCCATAGGTTAAAAGGAAACAGAAAATGAGGACATGAAGTTGGGAGTGGGTGGAGTGATGGGGCATGGGCCAGAGAGGAGTTAGGTGGAGGGGTGGGATGTGAATATTATCAAAATAAATTGTTTTCATGTACAAAATGTATTATATAAGGACCACAGGCTTATAAAGAAACAAGGAAATATGCCCTCCTAGCAGGAACAACGTACGTTAACCTTGGATGGGTCCAGATACTGAGCTACCAGACAAGGCTCAAGCAAATTACTCTTCGGAAATTAGGGAGAAATCGGGAATTCTCAAGCCAACAAAGGCTGAAGGGTCTCCTGCCACCAGACCTGCCCCGCAAGAAATGCTGCAGAGGTCCTTAGGTCGAAATAAGAGGTCATCAGACACCAGCTCAAAGCTGGACCAAGAAATGAATATCTTCTGTGAAACTAAATATATGGACAAATACAAAGCTACTATTGTTATAGTTTTGGTTTGTAACTCCATAACTCCATTTATATTTTCAGCAGACTTTAGAAGACGAACACATAAAAATAATTATAAACTATTGAGCATGAAGGGTTATAAGGATAAAACTGTGACACCAGTAACACAGAAGGAAATAATAGAGTTAAATTGGCATTGATTTGAGATGATTACGCCATTACAGTGTTGTACGTAATTAAGGAAGCAGGCACACATCTACAGAGAACACTCACAGGGAGTCGAGAAGGGTCTCATATTTTGCTACTTCAAAAATCCAACCAAACATGAAAGAGCGTGACAGAGTGAGGAGCAGAGAGGTCAGAAGACAGCAGATGTGGCAGAGGTGTTCTCTCTCTCTCTCTCTCTCTCTCTCTCTCTCTCTCTCTCTCTGTGTGTGTGTGTGTGTGTGTGTCTGTGAATGTTCATGTGTGTATGTATACCGTGTGAAGGTGTCCATAGAAGCCAGAGGAAGTCATCAAGCCCTCGGAGCAGGAGTTACACGCAGTTGTTAAAGCCATCCTGTGGGTGCTAGGAGAGGAACCTGGGACCTCTGCAAGAGCAGCAAGTGCTCTTACCTGCTGAGTCAACTCTCCAGGGTCCCCAGAGAAAGAATCTTAAAGGCAGCAAAGGAGAAATTCCCAAGGAGTCCCAAGAACATCAGCAAAGGGTCATCAAGCAGCCTTCCCAGAGAGTGGCGTCACCCACAGTATGTTGGGCTCTCATGCATCAATTAACAATTCCTAGCAGATACACTCACAGGCCAATCTGATTTGGGAAATCTCTCAATTGAGACTTCCTTCTCAAATGACAATAAAACTGATTAGGATCAGAAGTTTATATGAGACAAATAAAGACATTTTGTGTTCACAGAATCAATGATTCAACAGAAGATACAACAGCTATGAACATATATGTACCAAACAACAGAATCAAAAAATACGTGAAGCAAACTGTCAGAATTTAGGGAGAGATAGGAATGATCTTGGGTGATGTCAACATCACACTTCCAAATAGCTGGTAGATCAAGGACAGAGAAGATCCAGAAAGACTCTAACAAGCCTGGACCCAATGTGCACACACAGGCTACTGCAGGAACTGCATTTAACCATAGTCTATAGACTATGGATGTGTTCATCACCTTTCTCATTGCTGGGGTCAAATACATGACAGGAAACAGCTTAAGTAAGAGAAGGTTTATTTTGGTTTATAGTAAGAGGGTCCTGGCAGCAGGGCGTGGCTGGTCGCACGGTGTCCACAGTCAAGAAGTAGAGAGTGAACACCGGTGCTCAGCTTGTCATTTCCTTCTTATTCATCCCTGGACTCCAGCCCATGGAAGGATGCTCCCCAGGTGAGTCTTCCCATCTCAATTAAATCTCATTGAAAAGCGCTGTTGCACACATACCCAGGGATTTGTTTTTACAACAGTCGAAATTCCATGAAATTGATAAGATTATATATCACACCGGAGATGCCCCAACTTCAATATTATCTTGAATGTTAAGATACAAAAAGTTAATAAACATTAAAAAATTGAGATTGGGGGCTGGGGAGTTTGCTTAGTGGCTAAGAGTATGCACACTTCCACGTCATGATTTGGTGGAGGTATTTTCTCAGTTAGGGGTTCTCTTCTCTGAAGTGATTCTGTGCCAAATTGACATAAACCTGGTCAGCACATCTACCATATTTAAGGAAAAATTAATAACAATTCTCCACAAACTCTTCTAAGATACTGAAGAGGAAAGGACACTTCCTGGATCATTCTATGAAGCCAGGACTTCCCTGCCTTAAAAATCTTGTATGTCTGAGAGTGTATGTCTGCATGCATATATGTGCATCACATGCTTGAAGTGTCTGCGGAGGCCAGAAGAGGTATCGGATCCTCTGGAACTGAAGTTACAGATGGTGGCAAGCTGTTATGTGGATGCTGAGAACAGAACGCAGGCCCTCTGTAAGAGCACCAAGTACTCTTAACCCCTGAGCTGTCTCTCCAGTCTATCCTACTGATGAATTTTTAAAGAAGATTCAGTGTGTGTGTGTGTGTGTGTGTGTGTGCACATGAGCACGAGTATAAGAGAGGGGTGTAGGAACCCCAGAGGCCAGAAAAGGGTGTCAAATCTCCTGAGTCAGGAGTTGAGGGAGTTGTGAGCTGACCTATGTGGCTACCGGGAACTGAGCTATGGTTCTCTGCAAGAGCCACACTCACTCTTACCTGCTGAGATTTTAATGTAAAAAGTCCCCCTGCCAAAATACCAGCCAAGTGAATCTGGCAACCCTTAAAACAGCTACCCAGTGGGTAGTGATTACTGAGGTCAAATACCTGCTAAGAAACAACTTAAGAAAGGAAGGGTTTGTTTTGATGGGGAAGACACAGCAGCAAAGAGTGTGAGGACGTGTGGTGACACTGGTAGAAGAAGATGGGGAATTCCCACGAGGAGCTGGACGGGGAGGCAAGATGTAGGTATGATCAAAGTATGTCTCATATACATGTCTGAGATTCTCAAAGGATACATTTAAAAAAAAATACCTTAAATGAAAAGGAATACATGGAATGACCAAGGGCTTTACTCTTGGAATGCAAAGATGGTTCTGGATATGAAAATCCATCAGAGAGATACACCACACTCTGAATACACCACACACACACACACACACCACACACACACACACTGAATCTTCTTTAAAAATTCATCAGTAGGATAGACTGGAGAGACAGCTCAGGGGTTAAGAGTACTTGGTGCTCTTACAGAGGGCCTGCGTTCTGTTCTCAGCATCCACATAACAGCTTGCCACCATCTGTAACTTCAGTTCCAGAGGATCCGATACCTCTTCTGGCCTCCGCAGACACTTCAAGCATGTGATGCACATATATGCATGCAGACATACACTCTCAGACATACAAGATTTTTAAGGCAGGGAAGTCCTGGCTTCATAGAATGTTCTTCAGAGAATGAAGAACAGCAAATGTGGTCACATCGATTGATACGGAAAAAACACTTGCCACATTTCAAAACTGTTTTATAATTTTAGTTACATACTCAAAACAGAGCAGGAACTGCTGGAAACCTCTAGGACATATTAGAATTCCCGTGTAAAGTCCCTACAACTAACGTCACACTCTCTTCCCAGGTCAGGAGTGAATGCAAAGTTGCTTTCACGTTTGTTTAATGTTGCATTTGAATTTCTGGGTGTAGGAAGGCAGGAAAAAGAATTAAATGTCACTGAACTGGGAAAGAAGAAGTGAATTACTCAGTTGACAGAAGCATCAGTTTACAGACAGAGCCCTTGAAATCCCTCCACAGAACTGTTGGAGCTGATTAAGAAGAAGTTGAATGACATCAAAGAACAAGTAAAGAATGGAAATCGAGAACACTATTTTGAGGTTGGAGAGATTGCTCAGGTTGAGAGCCCAGATGGGTTTTGCAAAGGATCCATGTTTTATTTCCAGCATAAACATGTTGGCTCACAATCCTCTGTAATTCCAGACTCAAGGATTAACACACCAGCTTCTGGCCTCCATGGGCACTCCATGCATGCAAATATCTGTACACAGAAAATAATATATATATTTTTAAGTTTAAAAAGAAAACAATTTTATTTGCACAGCATCAAAAAGAATAAAATATTTAGGAATAAATGTAATCGAGGAGGTGATACTAAGAACTACGAAACTCATCTAAAGTTACTTCAAAGACCCAAAGTGGAAAACATTCACTTTTAAAGATTTCAAGACAATATTGATTGTAATAGTACTCAAAAGGACCTGTAATTCCATATGACTCCTACCAAGGTTCCAATGGTGGGGACTGGAGAAATGGTTCAAGGGTTAAAGCACTTGTTTTGTAAGCATAAGGGCCAAGTTTGAATCCCCAGTACCCAAGTAAATGCAGGAATGATTTCTAGAACAAGCTTTCCAGCTGTAGAAAGTTCTGGGTTCAGTGAGAGACCATGGCTCAAGATATAAGAGATCAATCAAGGGAGATACTTGACACCAACTTCTGAACTCCATATGCACGTGCATATGGGCACACAGTTTCATGCATGCACACTCACACAATACACATACACTCGCATGCACACCACACAATGGAATTTTTTTTTTGAGACAGGGTTTCTCTGTGTAACAGTCCTGGCTGTCCTGGAACTTGCTTTGTAGACCAGGCTGGCCTTGAACTCACAGAGATCTGTCTGCTTCTGCCTCCCAAGTGCTAAGATAAAAGACAAGACAAGTGCCACCACGCCTGGCCAGTGGTACCTTTTTTGATAAGTTTAAAAGCCACCCTAAATTCATATGGAATATCAGGATACCCCAAGATGGCTCTAGATATGTGAAACAGTATGGAAAATATATACTTCTGTAATATAAAATGAATAATATACACAACAGAAACAGTGTTGTACCATCATGGGGGAAAGACACATAGCCAGGAGCTAGAAATGAGCACCCAGAGGTGGGCTACCATTATTAATTGATAATTGAGGTGTGTGTCAAGAATACCAGGTCCTTTTGACAGATGGTGGTGGAAAAACTGGACAGATAGAAATAGACAGTAACAAAGGAGTGAGCTTGGGCCCTTACCTCTCCTCAGTGGCACGATGACCTTCAAGTAGATCAAGGGCATAAACACCAGAGCCAATGATCCATTCCTATGAAGTGCTTAGAGGAAAGCAGGAAAACCTCCAAGCCATTAGCAATCATTTACCCCCACAATGTTTGTTTGTTTGTTTTTGAGACAGAGTCTCTTCTGTGTATCCCTGGAGGACCTGGAACTCTCTAGGTAGCCCAGGCTGGCCTCGAACTCACAGAGATCCCCTTGTCTCTGCCTCTCTAGTATGGAATGAAAAGAATGTGCCACTGTATGCAGCTTGTGAACATATTTATGTAAAGCAATGTTCTAAGATTTTACTATTATTAATTCAAAGCATCAACTGGCTTTAAAAACACCAAAGATGTTCTATGTCTTGCAGTATCAAATTCAGCCAAGATGCAATTCATTATGCAAAATTAAGCAAGCGTACCTGGGGTTAGAGGGACAGTTCAGCAGTCAGGAACACTTACTGTTCTTCTAGGGGACCAGAGCCCAGTTCCCACCACCTATACCAGGAGGCTCAAAAGCACTTGTAACTTCAGCTCCAGAGGACTGGACACCCTATTCTGGCCTCTGAGGCTATTTGAACACTTCAAACACTTTACCTCCCCACTCCACATGCACAATTAAAATAAAATTAAATATTTAGTTAAAGCTCAAGCAATCCATCTCATTAGTATGTAAATTTGCTTTTATCTCTAACACATGGTACAATTACATTTATACCCAAAAATTGTTTTTAAATAATTTTCCTTATCATTTATCATCAGTAATTACTTGATTTGTATCTATTTTATAAACCCAGTGTTACATGTCACACATGTGCAAAGATTTTGGGAATGAAGAATCCATGGGGCCAAAGTTCAGAGAAGGAAAGAAAACTAAAATTTCATCAAGTTAAAATTGTTTATGTTTTTAAGAGATGGTGTACTTTTTAAAGAAGTGGTGCCAAGCTAGTTTCTAATTCTATGTCTCTGAGGCTGGCTTTGAACTTCTGATCCTCCTGTTTCTAATTCCCAAGTGCCTAGATCACACGTGTTCACTGCTGTACCTATTTTATGAAGTGCTGGGGATGGAACCCAGGGCCTTCTGATGCTAGGCAAGTACTCTACCAACTCAACCAGAGCCCCAGTCCAAAGTCAGTGGTTAGGAGCTCTGGCTGCTCTTGCAGAGGACCCAGGTTTGGTTGCCAGCACACACACTGGCAGCTCACAAATATATATAACTCCAGATCCAGGGGATCTAGTGACTTTTCTGTGTACTTCGTGCTCATGGTGCACAGACATACATGCAGGCAAACGTTCATATACATAAAATAAAAATAAATCCTCTTTCTTCAGTATGAAAAGATAAACACAGAATAGGAAAATGGCCAATCACATACTGGATAAAGGATTAATGTCTAGAATATGTAAAATGCTGAACAACAAAACCAACAACAAGACAGTTAGGAGAAACAAAACCCAGAAATCCACGTTAGTAATAGACAAAGGATGCAAATAGACTTTTTTTTTTTTTTTCAAAGATGGTGTATGATGGTCCAATGAGCACATAAAAGGTTCTCACTGTCACCGACAGACAGGGACATGTAAACCAAGCCACGAGAAAAACTACCCCACACTAACTAACTGTTATGGGGGGGCTGATTAGGAGTACAGGCTTGGGAAAGTTCCAAGTCACGTGTCTGCTCGAACCTAAGATAGTACAGCTGCTGAGAGGAGGTCAGGAGGTGTCTTACTGAGGGTTTCTATTGCTGCAAAGAAACACCATAACCAAAAAGCAAGTTAGGGAGGAAAGACTTTATTCTGTTTATACTTCCCCAGCACAGCTCATCACCCCATCGCTCCTCCCCTTTGCCTCTGAGAGGGCGCTCTCCACCCACCACTCACATCCACATCATCACCCCCCTGGCCCCATCCCCCTTCCCTGGGGCATCCAGTCTCTACAGGATTCAGCTCATCCTCTCCCACGGGGGCCAGACAAGGCAGCCCTCTGCTGCATATATGCTGGGCGCTGCAGACCAGCCCATGTACACTCTTTGGTTGGTGGCTTGGTCTCTGGGGTCTGGTTTAGATGATATTGTTGGTCTTCCATGGGGTTGCCATCCCCTTCAGCTCCTTTAATCCTTCTCTTCCATAGGAGTCCCTGACCTCAGTCCAAGGTTGGCTGTCAGCCTGCTTTCTTATAGAGCCCAGGACCAACAGCCTAGGGATGGTACCACCCACCCAGGGCTAGGCTCTCCCTATCAATCACTAACTAAGAAAATGCCTTATATGGCATCCCTTCTTTTCAGATAACTCTAGTTTGTATGTCAAATTGACATAAGGCTAGTCAGAACAACAGGGTCCTCAAAAAGTTCAACAGAGAGGCCATGCAAAATTTCCACACAGCTCACCAACTTCCCCTCCTAGTCTTTATCCAGAGGATTAGAAAGCACTGATTCAGATGCTTGGATGTCAGTGTCCATGGTAGTGTTACTCTCAGCAGCCAAAGGCTAGAGCAAGCCAAGCCTCCACAGATAAATGGACAGGCAGGTGTGGACCAAGCACATAATACACTATTACTCAGCCTTAAAGAGGGAATAAATTCTAGCACATACCACTGTATGGATGAACCTGGAGCACAGCATATTCCGAGAACTGGGCCAGTCCCAAGAGAACACCTGTTTCAGCATTCTTTTCTTATGAGGCTTCTAGAGACAATAGCAGACGAAAAATGGGCCATGGGGCTGAGGGGAGTGAGGTGGAGAGTCTGTGGTCAGTGGAACCATGCTGTAGTAAGATGGAGAATTCTGGCAGCAGATGCTAGAGATCCCTTCACAACACGGTGAACATGGTTTATACTGCGGAGCTGTGTGCTTAGGTGTGGGGAACATGGGAAATCTTAAGTTGTATGCGTTCACCACACGCAGATGTCATGTAGTCCTGTTTAAATGTTCCTGTTAATATCCTCAATTCCTCCTCCGAGAGAAAAACCCTGAATCTCCCTACCCGACCTGCTCCTTTATCTTGTTTTCCCACTCTATACCCCAGTCCTGGGCCCCTTCAAAGGCTCCCTGAAGCAGCTAATCCCTGCTGACCTCTGCCCTGATGCTTAGTCTCTGGCGTTACTATTCCCTAATCTTCAGGAGGTCTTCTGTCACCCACCTGCCCCCATAAAACAGGATGACCTTCTCTTGGCTCCTGGAAAATTGTATTGCTACCCCAAGAAGCCCATCGCTGTTGCAGGATTTGAAGTGACCCATGGATATGACCTTGTCGTATCTCCCTGCCTGGGGTGACACCTGCTCACAGACAGGTCCATCAGTTAGGAAAAGGGCATAGAGGGACAGACAAATAGACCAGGAAGCATCTGTGTGAGGTCCATGGTGGAGGCCACGGAGATCCAGGTTCCTGTGGGAGGGTGGCCTTGTATGGGTGGCCAGGTATGCTCCTGAAGCCTGGGTACAGGTCTGGGCACACTCTGCCTTTCTCATATGTTAGCAGCTTAAAGGACTAGGATGTTAGAGCCAGGGTGAACTGTACAAAACCAAGAGATTTTCCAGTATCGCTAAGCAGCACAGGCTGCAGTTTGGAGCCCAGAACAGCCATTTATTCTCCATTTGTTTCCTCTGTGAGACTAGTCTTATTAGAAACTTACGAATATGCTGGGAATACAGGCTTGACAATACCCAAACCAAGAAGCAGCATTCATGTGATGCGTCGACATGGTCTCTCTGTGGTCCCAGAGATCCCTTGTCCATAGGGATCATCTTCATCCCTGAGCTCTGTGTAACCCAGTGCAGGTCCCTTTGTCCCAGCTGGCCCTGGACTCAGAGGCCAGGGTGAAGGACAGGGTCCCGCCCCAGGCTCTGTGGTCAAAAACCACAGGACTGGTTCCTGGCATAGCTGAGGCGCCCCCACACACACTCTGCACTCCAGGAGGCGGCTGGCCAGGCACCCGCTCCCCCCACCCCTGCCAAGCAGGAACAACCATGTCCCTCCTGTCCTTCTCCTCCCTGTCCACGGCTTCCAACTCCTTCAACTGTGAAGAGGTAAACTCGGAAGGCTGAGCAAACAGGCTGAGTGGCCGCCACATCCGGGATGTCTCAACAACTGCGACCCCAGCAGACCTGTCACCCTCCATCCGCTGAGATGAGCTCAGTGCCAGAATAAGGACAGGACTTGGGTGGAAATTGCAGCTCCTCCAGTGTAGTGTGTGAATCTATTAGGTGCCTACTATGTGCTGCCTGTGGGCCCAGATGCCACAGGTTTTTTTTTTTCTGAGTGAGGATGGGCAGGAGTGGGCAATGTCACCTGAGCTGGGGGTGGATGAGGCTCGCTGAGCTCAGTGAGCACAGGGTGCCAGATCTTGGGCAAAAGAGAGAAACTGGTAAGGCAGCTAGCTGTTCAAGCATGTGGCTCTCCAGAGGTGGGAGACTGTAGGATTCTCCTTTTGAGACGAGCTTATCAGTGAACTGAGTGCAATTGAACACCAGCCGTGTTCAATTGGGCTCATAGCCCAGTTTGTGAGCACGTAGGAAAGCCGAGGAGAGCAGGTTGCAATAGAGGCCTAGATAAGCCACAGCCGGTGACACAGACCATCTAGGAAGGGGATGAAGCCCACTCTCTAGGCCATCCCTGGGTATCCTTCAGCAGTCCCATTTAGCAGAGGAACTGGGCATGAAAGAGAACATCTCAGACCTGAAGATCTTGGTGGGAAGCCTCCAGAACAAAAGTCTGATGTGCTGATACGTGACCCAGCCCAGGATGGCACTAGGTCCTTAGGTAGTAGCTATAGGTCCCACCCAAGGCCATGCTATACACATGTACTAGGCATTAAATAAACTGCAGACAAGGGTAAAAACAGGTGTCAGCCTGGCAGCCAGTCTTAGTACACCCAGAAACATCTTGGGGCGGGGGACATCTGCCATGCCAGAGAAAATGTGAGCAGACTTTTGACATTATCACTGAGATAAAGTCTGAATGGTGTCTTTTTATCCACCCCGACTACATCCAGGGCCACAGCTCAGCAGTATTCACAGCTGCCCACTTTCACCTCTAGAACTTTCTATCTTACCAGCAGACACCGTGTCCCCATTAAAGACACACACTTCATTCTCTGGCATCCCATCCTGCTTTCTGTGGATCTGATAAGTGGGATCCTACAGAATTATCTCTTTTGAAACCAGGATCCTCAAGGCCCATTCATGTTGTGCTGGACAGCAGAATGCCCTCTTTTTAAAAGTCTGTATGTTTGTCAGGCTGCAGTGGTGCACACATTTAATTTCAGCACTTGGGGGGCAGAGGCAGGTGGATCTCCAAGTTCAAGGCCAGCCTGGTCTACAGAGCGAGTTCTAGAACAGCTAGGGCTACACAGAAAAACCCTACCTCAGGGAGGCAAGGAAAGGTCTATGTGCTAGTCCACTGTAGGGATGTGGCATTATTTGCTCAGCCATTGTCTCGTGTCCGATGCCTGGGGTACTCCTGTTTTAGCAACTGTGGATGGAGCCACTAGATCAGGGATGACCATATTTGTCATTGTTTTCTCCTTTTCTGACAAATTTGCCTAAGAGTAGAATCACTAGGTCATATAGCAGTTCTATTTTTAACTTAAGGAAGTGTCAGGCTGTTCTCTAGCAGTGGTCCCACTTGGCTGCCCACTGACTGAGCGGGGTCCCCGCCTCCCCATGTCCTCCAGGGCACCTCTTGTGCTCTGTTGTTTGACGGCAGCTAACTTCTTGGTTCTGAAACAGTTTAAAGGCTTTTCACATAGACTTTTCCTTTCCCATTCCATCTCTATGAATTTAGCCTCAGAAAGATAAGTACAGGGGCAGTCAGGGAGGGGCTTTCATGATACTGAAGTCACCTGAACACTGTGCCACTTCCTGACATGGCCAACCCCTAGGAACTTTCAGGGGTGGTCAGATCTGGTGTGCATTCCTGGTAGCTATACCAGAAGGCATGTGAACTTGTTCTGCATTCATCTAACAGGATGAATTAGACACGAGCATCCTGCTCTTTGCAGCAGTGTAGAAATGGCCTTGGTGGATATGTCCAGAAAATGGCTTCCCGCAACCCTCAGGAAACCCAACCAACACAATTAACAGAACTGAGCCCCTGGAACTCCCATTCAGGATGGACAGTAGGGTCAGAAGACTCTCAGTTATTCCCTTTCCCCACTGTCCCCCGGTTTCAGGTTTACAAGTTCCAGAGCTGAGGCCCAAGGCAGGTCCAGGGCCCTTGGGACCCTTGGCCATTTCCTTTGTCAAGGCCCAGGGTTAATAAGATGACCCTGGAAAGAAGTGGAGTTCAACCAGAGAAGCTTGTGGCCTGCCTCGGCTTACACCAGTACTGGGCCTCGTTTTCTCCATGTGCTTGAGCTCTACAGCAGACAGGAATCCAGAGACTCATCCTTTCTCAGATTCTGTGAGGATTCCCCTCCTCCCTAGATCCTCAGAAGCTACACAGAACAGGGACTGTCCACGGCCATCTGGAACATAAATACCTGAGTCCCCATTTTCTGGGCTGAGATATGACCCTTGAAGAGTGAGCCACCCTCAAAGCCTTGTTAAGTCTTTGGGAACCCAGGGCTGAGCACCTGGGGTCAGCTTCCTGGCTAAACACAAGCCAAAGTTGTTGACCCTTTGACCCTGATCCTTGTAGTATCTACTCTCCCAGAGCAGCTGACACAGGGCTGCCTGGCCAAACACCTACCCATAGGCCCAGGGCTTCGAATCCAGAGCAATCAGCTCCACTTCCAAGCTTCCCTGCCCTGTCCACTCCCTCCCAGTTCTCAGAAGCCACAAGGGGTGGGAGCACTCTGTCTGGTGGCACAGTGATGTAAATCCTTCCTTCTCCATGGCCTCTTCCTGCCATGGTCCCTCCCCAAGAGCAAACACACGTGGCTGTGCAGGGAGTAGACAGTGCCTTACATGGCCAAGGAACTGGGCTCTGGGCCAAAGCCTTCGGCTACATAAGTCCAGGCCCCCAGGGAGCAAGTGCCTTGTCCCTCCCGCCTGCCCTCTGTACTGCCCCCAGGATGGGCAGCAGGATCTGGAGCTGGGCTCTGGTCTGGGCCTTTGTGGCCTTGCTCATGGTGTGGCCAGCAGGTAAGGCCGAAGCCCCTTGCCCTCTCAAACCCATCGTCCCAGAGAGATGACCTCCACCTGGGATGTCTCCTGCTGAGATGACAGGCACCTCCCACTGTCCCCAACATTGTGGTCCCAGGTCTTACAGTTCTTTGGATTCTGAATCCAATGTCCCACACTCTAGCTATGTCAGCAGCCTAAGGACCTGGCTTTGATAGAGGTACCTGGCAGAGATCAGGTCCTGTAAGCCTGCAGGTATGAACCCCAGTGAAAGCCCTAAGACAGTCTTGGCTTTGGAAATGAACAGGAATCGGAGATGAATGTGAGGACCACAGATGTATTTCTGAGTCTGAGGTGCATGTCTCAGAATTAGCAGGGACAGAGACTTCTAGTTAGGACAGGCCCTTCCCTTTACTGCTGGGGTCACAGGTACCAAGGTGATTGATCGTCAAGAGGCTGGGGCCTCCTTCATGAAGTGGATTCTACCTCCATGTATTAGGACTGGAGCCAGAACAGACCGACAAGATACTCAGAGCTGTAGTCTGAACTAATGACTGAGTCAGGTGGGCTGTGTGACCTTGTCAGCTGAGGTGTTTTTCTTGCCTGTTTGCTCCTGAGAAAGCCGCAATACTAAGAAAGGTGACTCCCACAGGGCTCAGTGGTAAGCGAGCAGGGCTAGCCTGAATCCTCAAGTGCCATGATCTCCCCAGGCTCTGCTCCCTAGATTAGGAGTCGGAGCAGGAGGAAACCTCAGCTCCAGGCTTCCTGTATCTGTGAAAGAAGACAGTGGATGGGTGTGTGTGTGTGTGGGGGGGTGTATCCCCAAACCCATTCTTTCAGAGTCTGAGAAGCCATGGTTGTTCCTCTTGTCTGATGACTGCTGACTGCTCCCCTGGGCCATATCTCTCCATAACAGGGCTCTCCTGTGTCCAGGTCCTGTCCATCAGAGTTCCCTGATGAACAGCCAGCCCTCCTTCCCCACTAACTTCACTTGTAAAGAGCAAATTAAGCCCTGTGTTGTGGAAATGTCCTTTTGTGACAACTGTTTTGTGTGTGTGTGTGTGTGTGTGTGTGTGTTGTATGTGTGTGTGTGTGAGGGGTTCTTCACTTAGCGGAGATTTAGTTCTTGTCTGAATTGGTAACCTAGACCAAGATGTGTGTCTGTGTAGTGGTGGTGGGGGAAGTGGCTGAGAACTCTCTGGCCAAGTGGAGAGTGAGGAATCTCAGCCTGAGGGGGACTGGCATAGATCAGGAGGCTTGGCATGAGGGTATTCTTACCCATGGAGCCTTCCAGAAGATGACAGAGGACAGGCTGAGCCAAGCACACTTGGAAGAAGCTGTGGATCTGGGGTCAAGGATGGGCAGAGGGAGTGTCTGTGCCTCTGAGAAATGCAGTCAAGCGGGGCCCTTGAGGAAGGATTAATGCACAGGACAGTCCCTGCGGTTTCCAAAGGTCAGCTGGACACGCTGCGAAAATCAAACAGGAAGCCGCACTGCCCATGGCACTGGAGCAAGTAGCCATCTGAGCGCAGGCCTGGGGGACATGGTCCCTTACAAAGTGCTGTCCTTAAGGAGCCATCAGGCTTCAGAGGCTTGAGTTGTGGAGGTTGAAGCTGTCTCTAGCAGTCTAGTCTCTTGCCTCCTGGGCTTCTAGCAGTCAGGCTGTGGAGGTGGCTTTGCCCGGAGGCAGTGGACAGTCCAGGCCATTGAGAGGGGACATCCTGCACCAAGAACTGAACCCCTCATGCTGCCTGTCCTGACTCATAGATCCAGTCTGGGGCTGCCTTTGAATCTTAGGTTTCCTTCTGTTATGCCACTTTTGGAAATTGCTAATTGTGTTCTCTCTAACAAAGCCAGCCTTTGTCTTCCAAGGGCCTCACGTCACCTCCCAATAGATGATCACAGTTCTGATACTAATATTGTTTCCTGATTTGCTTCTTTTGAACCACTAGAACCATCTTCCATACCACTGGCAAGACAGGGTGTCACCGTAGGGGGAAAGGCCTGGCCTACACGGGCCAGAACTGCTCAGGTCACCTGGCTTTGGTGTTGTTGACTGAAAGGGATTACAGCTGATGGGGCTGGGGTCACCAGGCCCAAGTCTGTTCAGGTTTCTATAGATTACAGGAGGGTCTTAGTCTGCAGCCAGAGCCAGTCCATGTGCCTCACACTAAGCTACAGAAGTTGCCATGGCCTGATGGCATCTTTTGGACTTGTGTTCCCTTTTCCTGCAGAAAGCCAGGGCCAGGCAGAGCTGAGCTCAGAACACCCAGAACTCACCAGAGACAGTCAGAAAGTATATAGTGGTACGTGGCTCAGGCTTTGGGTTGGGGATGGGAGGAGCAACAGTGATTTGGATGGGGCTCAGGTAGGATAGACCACTGGTCTTCCCACGGCCATTCATCACATTGAAACTGTTAATTTGTCCATTCTGCCTAGCTCCTGGGCAGACAGGAGAGGGTTTCAGTGGGAGATGAGGGGTCCAGGGGTGACCAAGTAGAAACTGGATATCCTAGAACCAACGTGTTAGTCCTGGACTTCCTGATTTCCTTGGGGTGGGCACTGAAGAGGGTGGATGGCCAAGAAAGATCCTCAGTTACACCCAGTGTGACCTGGCCTTCCTTCTGCAGCCCCACAACCTCATCCACGCAGCATGTCACCTTCGTCCCACCTGTCACTGTCTTCCCTAGCATGAGTGGTAAGTGGAGAGTTCCTACTGCCAGCCAGGCTAAGGAGTGGAGGTGTGTGGGTAGGTGGGGGCAAGAGGGAGATTGCCAGTCTGCTTGAAGGTGACACAGGGTGAGGCTCCTGAACAGCTCTGAACAGGGTCTGGAACCCTAGGAAAGACTGTGGGGGTTCTAGAGGGGAATGGGGAGTTGTGGGAGACCATGGCACATCTATTGACCACCTGGGACATCTGACCTGTAGCAAATGAAAGGGCCGAGGGATGGAACTGGGTCTTTATTCGAGCAGCTCAGAATGGGTCAGGTCAGAGAGCTGGCTTACACAGCTATGGGTAGTGGGCTTCCCTGCTCCACAGATATTGCCTTGGCCCTAGGAGGTTGTCCCTTGGGTAGCTGGGCATGAAGTGGTGACATTCATTGGTTCCATTTGTTTTCCTTGTAGCCTTACACCTGGCACACAATGGGAGAGTTTGCAGCACGTGGGGTGACTTCCATTATAAGACCTTTGATGGTGATGTGTTCCGCTTCCCTGGCCTCTGTAACTATGTCTTCTCTTCACACTGTGGGGCCACCTACGAGGATTTCAACATCCAACTGCGTCGTGGTCTCGAGGGTTCCAGGCCCACGATCACCTATGTGGTCCTCAGGGCCCAGGGGCTGGTGATTGAGCTGTCCAATGGCTCTGTCCTGGTGAACGGACATCGGTGAGCTGGGCCTTGGTTGGGGAGGAGCACATTCAAGCCTGGTCTTTAGATTTCAATCTGTTTGCACTTGGTGTTCTGGGGAGGGATCAGGATCAGAGTGCGTGGGGAGGACAGCCCCTGCCTATACCTGCTGAAGGAAGACCAAACCTTTCTGCACAGGGAGGAGCTGCCCTACAGCCGTGCAGGTCTTCTGATGGAGAAGAGCAGTGGCTATGTGAAGATCAGCATCCGGCTAGTCCTCACCTTCCTGTGGAACGAAGAAGACAGTGCCCTGGTGAGGATACTCACCCAGCTCCCTACAGCCCCCTATAACCCTACACAGGTCTTAAACAAACCCTTGCCATCTCACATAGCTCCTCTGGTACTACAGACTCCCAGAGCTCTCCATGGTCTCCCACAACTCCCCATTCCCCTCTAGAACCCCCACAGTCTTCCTAGACCCCCAGAAGTTCCTCACAGATTTCATCAGATCCCAGTCACTCATGGCTGCCCACAGTCTCCCACAGTGCACATGGCTACCACATATCCCCCCAGCTTACCCCCAGCCCCTGCAGCTCTCCCACAGCCCTCATAGTTCCTGGACCTATTTTAGGGACTCCACAGAGTATCAGAGGAATGTCCCCTCCGGTTCCCTGGGTGAGTGGGGTGGGAAGCTGCCAGGCAGGTCCTGGAATCAGAGCAGAAGCCCTGAGGCTGAAGCTGCTCTGTCTCACCTTCAGCTGGAGCTGGACTCCAAATATACCAACCAGACGTGTGGGCTGTGTGGTGACTTCAACGGGCTCCCAGCTGTCAATGAGTTCTACACCCACAGTGAGTGTCACTGAGTCTTCAGGCTAGGTGGTCCTAAGGGCTACAGAATCAAGGAAGTCCAGGAGGGACATGGGGAGGGGGTGGGATAGCAGACATGGAGGAGGGAAGTGTGTGTGTGTGTGTGTGTGTGTGTGTGTGCCTGTGTGTGCCTGTGTGTGTGTGTGTTCCAGGTAGAGCCTTCTGATAAGCAGACCTCCTGACTGTGAGCTTTCCCTCCTGCAGACACTAGGCTGACCCCTGTCCAGTTTGGAAACCTGCAGAAGCTGGATGGTCCCACAGAGCAGTGCCAGGATGTCCTACCCTCAGCTGTCAACAACTGCACAGATACGGTGAGCACCGTGATCATGTCACAGCTCCAAGGCTGGGAACAGTGCAAGGCTGGACAAAGACTGAGGAACATCCCTGGGTGCCCGGTTGGAGAGGGTTTTCCAGCTCCTGAACAATCAGGGAAGGGCAAGCTCTCAGGAGGCTGCTGTTTGGGCCTGAGGGGGACAGATCAAGTTGGCTCTCCTCAGTGAGTCCAAAAAAAAAAAAATCACATTTTTGATGGACAGTCACAACTCATCCTCCAGGGCACACACAATGTCTATGTGCAGGTGATGTGTGTGTGGGATATGTGTGCCCACCACCATACAGTGGGTCAAAGGCAGGTACTCAAGGACACTTCAGAAGCTCCTCTTGTGAGCAAGGAGGACTCATCCTTTGAATGGGAGTCCGTAATCCTTGAAACTAGTAAATACTAGTAAATAATAAGTCCTCCCTAAATTGTGAAGTGAGGGAGGATGTTGTCCAGTCCTGGGAAGCTTGACCCCACACTGACGTATCTGGGGTAGGAAGATGTTCAATAGCAGCACTGAATCCATGGAAGCCACCTAAGGGTGGGCATTATCTTTATTCCCTTCTCCTCTGAGCTACCATACAAGGATGCACTCTGCATTCTCCTGGATGCACAAGCCACAAGTCAGCATGTCTTGGAGCCCTGGAGTAGGAGATGGGAGAAACAGAGAGCCCTGGGTCATCCCCTCAGAGCCAAGTAGAGCTCTGTATCCAAACGTAACAAGTTCACAGTATTTGAGTAGGATAATGTATACAGATGATGGATGGATGATGGGTGAATGGATGGATGGATGGATGGATGGATGGACAGATGAATAAAGTAAGTGATTGATGAATGGGTAGATGAGTGATAAATGAATGGTAGATAGATAGATAGATTAGATAGATAGATAGATAGATAGAAGATAGATGGTGGCTGGATGATGAATGGATGAATGGATGGATGATGGATAAACAGACAGATGGATGGATTTATGGGTGGAAGGAACCTTCAGGGAAGAGGAGCTTCATGTCCTGCCCTTGGAGAGGCTCGGTCCCCATTACAAGTGTCATGACAATCCTGTTTGAGGATCAAGTCAGAAGGTGCTTAGCCTCTCTGTGTTCTCCAGGAGGACATCTGCCGTCACATCCTGCTTGGCCCTGCCTTTGCCGAGTGCACCGCCCTGGTAGATGTCAACATGTACTTGGATGCCTGTGTCCAGGACCTGTGCCGCTGCCCCACCTGCCCATGTGCCACTTTTGCTGAATATTCCCGCCAGTGTGCCCATGCAGGGGGCCACCCACAGAACTGGAGGCGTCCTGATCTCTGCAGTTAGTACCCTCACTAGAGGATAGCCCAAGGTCTGACTAAGGGTCAGTCTTGAGCCTAGAACATTGCTGGGAAGACAAGGTAGAGAGAACCACTTAAGGGTCACTGAGAGACAGTGAATGTCAGAGAGAGAGGAGATAGTGGGAAGAGTTGAGGGAAGAGTCTATGCCTGAAGGCTCTGGTGGACCTGTTGGTCTCAGAGGGGAGGACCTGGGCACAGCAAGAAGATATGGCCCCAGGACCTCAGGGTAGGGTCTCCTGGAGAACAGTGGCCTCAGGTGGCCATGGGTAAAGAAGGCTGTATAAGAGTGCTGGGTCTCTGCTTTCCTGCCTATACAGGAGATGGCTTTCTGGGACTTCAGTGGAGATGAGAGCAAGCAGTGGGCATGACTCCCACTGGCTGAAGTGGTCAGGAGTCACTTCTCCTTGGTCAAGTGCTATCTCTTACAGACTGGATATGCCCTTTCAACATGGAATACCAAGAGTGCAGCTCACCCTGTATGGATACCTGCTCCAACCCCCAGCGCTCTCAACTCTGCGAGGACCACTGCATGGATGGCTGCTTCTGTCCCCCAGGCAGGCCCTGTGCCCTTTGTCCCCACCTCCTTTGGGTTATGGTTTCTAGCATTTGACCCCAGTGTCAGCTGACTCTCTCTACTCCTAAGAGTGATAAGCCTTGCGAGGGGTTGCATCCCATAGCTAAGTGCAGAATGGAACCTGATCAAGACAGAGATCTCATGGTCTGTATCCAGAGAATAGATGTCTTGGGTCCCTGAGATCAGGTGGGGAAACTGAGGCCCAGAGGAACTTGTCCCCATCAGTTCAGGCTGGGGCAACATTCTAGACTAGGGGCACTTCCCCATGCCTAGGACTTGGGTTGTCTTGGAGGCAAGCTGCCTCATACTATCTTTATGGGAGGCATCTGTGTTCACTGCCTCTTCCACCAGGAACTGTGCTGGATGATGTCAGACATTTGGGCTGCCTGCCTCTGGAGCAGTGCCACTGTACCCATGGTGGCCACATTTATGCCCCTGGAGAGTCCTTCAACACCAGTTGTAGGTCCTGGTAAGCTTAGCAGCCTTCATTGGAGATATGTGGGATGAGGCTTGCCTCTTCCCTGTACCTCTTCTGCTCATGGACTTTCCCACAGCACCTGCTTCGGGGGACTGTGGCAGTGCCAAGACCTACCGTGCCCTGGCACCTGCTCTGTGCAAGGCGGGTCCCACATCTTCACCTTTGATGAGAAACTCTACAATGTGCATGGAGACTGCAGTTACGTCCTGACCAAGGTGTGGCCATAATCTGGTCTATAGATATTGGCTAGGGTACTGTTGATGGTCAAGAGTAGTGGTGAAGGACATGGTGAATCTCTGTGCTGACAAGGACATCCCAGACCCCATGATAAGCTGCCTATTAAAAAACTGGGGTACCTGAGAATACTTCTAGAGCCCCTCCATGTCTTCGGGGGTTGTGTATAAGGGAATTCTACATCCAACCACACATTTTGGGTTTCTTGACAGAAATGTGCAGATAGTAGCTTCACTGTGCTGGTCGATCTTCGGAAGTGCGGGATGACGGACACCGAGAACTGCCTCAAAGCAGTGACACTAAGCCTCAATAGTGGGAACACGGTGAGGACCGGGCTCTGACTACCATCACATTCTGGGTTATGAAGAACAGAGGTAGGGAAGTATATGGAGTAGCAACAGATTAAAAGGAGGCCTCCACTCCCTCTCTAAGCCTGCAAGCTAGGAGCAGCCACCACCTAGGTAGAGATTCTAGAACCTCTTGCTAGGGCAGGTCTGAGCTTCCTTTTTGGTTCTGTCACTGGATGGAGGGGGGATTCCATCAGAACTACTTCTGTAAGTGACTGGATGAGCCCTTTGGGTACTGACTGTTCTACCACATTCCAGGTCATCCGGATCCAGGCCAACAGTGGTGTGTTTCTGAACTCCATCTTTACTCAGCTGCCACAGTCAGCAGGTGTGTGACTCCCTGACATAGCAAGCCAGGGCTGGCACCTTCAGTGGGCAGTCAGCTTTCAGCACTGGGTAGAGTCTAGCTCCTGGTGAGCTCTTTGTGGCTCTTTGTCAGCTCCAGTGTTTCCCATGGAGTGACAAGTTGCTACTCCTGGTTCTGTGGGAACCCTATGTCTAGCAACATCGTCCAGCCTATCAAGGGACAGTTGGGTTATTTACATCCCATGTACATTTGGGAACTTTGGACATGGGATTTCTTTAAGTGCTCTATCTCCTGTCCCAGCCTGCACTATCCTATTTGGTGGGCCAGCTCCCAGCATGCCCAACGTCTCTCCCCTTACAGGCAACGTCACCATCTTCAAGCCATCATCCTTCTTCATTATAGTACAGGCGGGCATCGGGCTGCAGCTTCAAGTGCAGCTGGTGCCCTTCATGCAGGTGTTTGTCAGGCTGGATCGCTCCTACCAAGGCCAGATGTGTGGTGAGGCACCAATGGGCTTGAGTGCAGGGCTGTAGGGGTGGGACTATTGGGGTTGGGCCTGCCCTAGCTCTAGGCTGTGAAATGTAATCAGGTGTGAAAGATGGTTGGGAAGCAATGTTTCTAGGGCTTGATGGAAACCCCAGCACCACCCAGCACCACCCAGCACACCTGATATCTAACCAGTAACCTGTGGCATGCCCTGGGAAGACAGCCACCTGTGGTGCCCTGATTGGGTTAGCCCTGTTAGAGATTTATCATAGGGGAGATTCTGGAACCAAACACTAGGCAGGGACTTTCTTCTCAGTCTTCTTTTAACAATGCTTAGAGGGATGACAGCCTGGGGAGAGTGACCAGATTGAATAAGCCACTGACTTCCTGACCCTGGTCCCTAGGCCTGTGTGGAAACTTCAACCAGAACCAAGCCGATGACTTCACAGCCCTCAGTGGGGTGGTGGAGGGCACAGGGGCAGCCTTCTCCAACACCTGGAAGACTCAAGCCTCCTGCCCCAACTCCAAGAACACCTATGAAGACCCCTGCTCATATAGTGTGGAGAATGGTAACCACCCTCTGTAGCCATTGGGCACTCTGACAGCCCTTTCTGACCTCTGGGCCACAGGAACCCCTGGGGAAGGACTCAGAGAACCCTCATGTAGACAGGAAGGCATGAAGGATTAAGGTTACGGAGGGAGACAGGCTTTGGGAAGGGTGAGAGGCAGCCCATATTTCTCCCTCTCCCAGAGAACTTCGCCCGGGAGTGGTGCTCGATGCTCACTGAAAGCTCAGGAGTTTTCTCGGCCTGCCATGCCACTGTTAGCCCCGTGCCCTTCTACTCGGTGAGACCATGATCTGCTGGCCTTGGGTGGGGCAGGTATGAAAGCCCTTGGAAGCTGGACTCCCAAGGCCCACCCACCACTACCCACTCTGGTGTGTACTTCTCGGGGCAGTTAAAAGATTCACCAATTGAGAAGATAAACATGAAAATTATGGGGCTCAGAAGGGTCCTTCATGGTCTCAGTGCATGTCCAACCTCCTTCTTGCAAAGACAGCAGGGGCTGGAGCAGGGTGACCTCGTGTAGCCCTTGTCTCCATAAGCTTCCCCTTAAAGGCTTCTTTCTATGTTGGGCCCTATTCACATGGGTCAGAGCATTCCAGAGAAACCTTTCGGGGTGGGGGTGGGGTGGGGGTGGGGTGGGGGCGTGTGACACACCTCAACCCTAAACAGCACTCCAAAGCCCTAAACTTTAGCATATCACTCCACTCCCAAGGGTGGGTCTCCAGGTAACCCACTTCCATGACACCTTTCTGGACATTCCCTCCATAACTTATCTGGCTTCTGCCTCCATATTTTCTGCCCATCTCATCCAGGTTCCCTATGTGAAACCCAATTAAAATGTCACCTCAGATACAAGTTGACTCTGCCCTTGTCTTATGGAGATTCTTCCCTAGGGCTCCTGCCTTAGGCTTCATGCCTTCCAGCTTCTATGTCCAGACAGACCCCAAGTCTGGCCTCTATTCTGGCTGCCACTTTGCCCTGTGGCCTCTGACCCTGTCCTTAATGCCAAGCCCAAGCCATCCCTCCAAGAGACTGTTGTCAAAGTCCCTTATAGGGTGGCTCCTGCTGGGAAGGAAGGCCTTGCCCAGGGTTTGGCTGATGATGGCGATGTTGAAAGTTTAATGAACAAGGGAACCTTGGAGACAGAGGTACCTGACTCCCTGACATCCTGTCTCCCAGAACTGCTTGTTTGACACGTGCAACTGTGAAAACAGCGAGGACTGCATGTGTGCAGCCCTGTCCTCCTATGTATTTGCCTGTGCTGCCAAAGGCGTGCTGCTTAGTGGCTGGAGGGACAAAGTCTGCCGTGAGTATGCTGTGGACCACCAAGGCTTTGACACGGGTTATACATCCCCACATTAGCCACCTGGAACCTGCCACTCTGGACAGGGGCCACTTAGGACCCTGGCAGCAGTAGCTATTAGTCTGATGTCCCATGCCTACTGTTTGCCATCCTGTTTTGTCAACAACAGTGTCCCTAGTCTGAGGCAGGGAATAGCAAGGGTTGGGCCAGTTCCCCAGTCACTGACCTCTCTGTCCCCTGTTCTTCCTATAGACAAGTACACCAACAACTGTCCCCAAACCAAGGACTACTTCTATTCAGTGAGTACTTGCCAGCCTACCTGCCGCTCTCTGAGTGAGGCTGACGTCACCTGCAACATCCCCTTTGTGCCTGTGGATGGCTGCACTTGCCCTGGAGGCACCTTCCTGAATGACAAGGACCACTGCGTGCCAGTGGAGGAGTGCCCCTGCTACTTGCAAGGATCTGTGGTGGCTCCCAGAGAGGTTGTTATGGACAATGGTGTGGTGTGGTAAGGAAGACTGTCCCCACACCCTTCCCCATTCTCACAGGTCTGTTCAGTGGGGTCTCTAGCTGCTGGCCCTTCTATACCTGAAACTTTGTGTGACCTCCTCACTGAGGGTTTCAAGACATATTTGGGGCATGTTGGGGATTGGGGGCATCTTTCAGACCCCCCTCAGAAACAGCAGGGAGGCTGTTCTGAGGGTCCTGTGATATCACAGAAGCACAGAAGTTCTCAGATGAAGTCTTACTCCCTCCTTGGCCTCAAAGGCAGTTCCTTTACAACTCATAGTGTAAGCGAGCTTTCTATATGATAACAAAAGCCCAGGACAATATAGAGAGGTTTGTCTCAGCTCACAGTTTTGAATGTTCAGCCCATAGTGTGATATGACTGAGTGGTCCCATGGCTTTGGGCCTGTGGTAAGGAAGTGCATCATGGTAAAGGATGTATAGAGCATAGCTCACTGCATAGCAAGAAGAGAGAATGGGCAGGATAAAGTTAAGGTCCCACTGTCCCCTTTAATGACCTAACTTCTTCCCACTTGCCCTACTTCTTAAGGGGACTACCAGATCCTAGTATTAACACAGGCTGGTGACTGAACCTTTAGTGTTTGGGAATGTGGGCTTCGGGGTCTTCCCAAGGAACCCCAACACCAGGCACCCTCTTGTCCTTGGGAGGAGGCAAGAAGTCCTGTGAAGGCCCAGACCTTGGTAGGGGATGGGAAGTACTGGGGTTAAGATATAGGAGACACTGGGCCCAGAGCAGGGGTACTACTGTCTCTTGTAGCTCGTGCACGAATGGGAAGTTGACCTGCCTGGGAGCCCTGATGCAGAGGAGCACAGGTAACATTCTACCCTGACTAGCCTGTACTTGGCCATGAGTACTGTGCCAAGATGCTCTAGGGAAGGCAGTCCTGTGGGCTTTCTGGAAGTGTGGCCATAGAGTTTTGGGGGTTGTGGGCTATACTTTCTAGGGCAGGTCCATACAGCCTGGATGCTCTGGATAGAGCACAAGGCCATGCAAGACCCTAGCTTGCTATCATCTTAGCAGTAAGACAAGGTTGGGAGACTGTAGGGGTCAGGAATGTCCTACCCTAGGCCTCTTTCACATGCTTGTCCTCTGCAGATTGCCAGGCGCCTATGGTATACCTGGATTGTAAGAATGCCTCCATGGGTGAGCATGGGGCTGAATGCCTCAGAAGCTGCCACACACTGGATGTGGATTGTGTGAGTCCCCTCAGTTCCAATGCCAACCCTCATCTACCATCTTAATCTGCAGGGAGAGTGGGAGGGGGAATATCACTGGGTAGCCAATGGCTTTGGGTCTTGGTGACCCTGAATGGCCTCCTCCTGAACATTCCCAGTTCGGGGTCTACTTGCTTGGTGTCCTGGAAACCTAATAGGGATGAAGGAACAGGCTGCTGTTTCAGTCCCTGACTAGCCAACTTGTGCCTACAGTTCAGCACACAATGTGTCTCGGGCTGCGTGTGTCCCTCGGGGCTGGTGGCAGATGGGCATGGGGGCTGTGTTGCTGAGGAGGACTGCCCCTGCATACACAATGAGGCCACATATAGACCTGGGGAGATCATCCGGGTAGACTGCAATAACTGGTAAGTCTTGGGACTCTCAGAGGGGTTCAAGAAGTATCTACAGGGACATTGGTGTGAGATAGCTTTGGTGTTTTAGGGGCCTCAGCATGTGTCTTGGGGCCAAGGTACTCACAGGACTCCATTCTGTGGAGGAAAGGCTGTTTATCTAGCCTGGGGTGATTGGAAACACACCCATGCACGACAGACACTTGACATACACTGAGCTTAATTCCCCAAGTGAAGTGGCTTGCTAGCACAGGACCAGAACAGCCAATCTCAGAGGACAATTCCCTAGTTAGCAAGGACCTTTCCTTTCCTAGCACCTGCAGGAACCGCCGGTGGGAATGTACCAATCAGCCCTGCATGGGTGCCTGTGTGGCCTACGGGGATGGCCACTTTGTTACCTTTGATGGTGAACGCTACATCTTTGAAGGCAGCTGCCAGTATACTTTGGCTCAGGTGTGTAGTCCCTGGCCCCTCCTAATGGATCCCCCTTCTCTGTCCTTCCACCACTTATGTTTGGGCTGTGACCAGTTCTTCATCTCTTCCTTTCTTAGGACTACTGCAGAGGCAACACCAGTACTGATGGGACATTCCGTATTGTCACTGAGAATGTCCCTTGTGGGACCACAGGAACCACCTGCTCCAAGGCCATCAAGATCTTTGTGGAGGTTCGAATCCATTTGTAGCCACTGGGAACTGCCTCCTTCTCTCTGCAGCCCCATTTCTGGTTCCAGCCAGAAAGTATTCTCAAGGACAAGATAATTCTTAAAAGACCCAAACCTGAGACTTAGAACTGCAGATTCTACCATTTTCCATCCTTGGGCCAGAGTTAGACCAAGGCTAGCAAAGCTCTGCTCCTCACAGGTCAGGAGGATCCTTCCTGCCTTTCTGAGCTAGGGGCTTCCGGAGTCCTTGGTGTACGGCAGCATCACTCCAGTCTGTCTCTGACTAATCATGACCTTCTGTCTGTGTCTATATGTCTCTGGTCATGACAAGACAGACATTAGGCTTAGGGGACACCCAGGTAATTCCAGACAACCCACCTCAACCCACCTTCCAATGGCTCTTTTTCTAGTAATGTTGTTTTCAGGTCCTTGGAATTATTGGTATATTTGGGAAGGATATCATACCCAGTACCCCACTTCTGGGTGAGGAAAGTCAGAATTCATAGAGCAAAAAGCAGAGCTGCTGGCTTGGCATGCATCCCCTCCTGTGTGGAGGAAGGCAGCATCAGGTCACCTGAGGTGGGTGGGGGATAGTATGAGTGAGACAGCACTGCTCATGTGAGCCTTTGAAGACCTACAGGTGTGTGGCTTGACTTTCTCCACCCCTCATCCAGTAAGTCTTCATCTGCTGAGGTGTCCTCCAAGGGTAGCAGGCAAGCTCTTCCTCTCCCAGCTCCCTGAAACCATTGCCGTATATTTCTCCATCTACAGAGCTATGAGCTGATCCTTCATGAGGGGAACTTCAAGGTGGTAGAGCGAGCTCCAAGTGGGGACCCTCCATACAAGATCAGATACATGGGCATCTTCCTGGTCATTGAGATCCGCAGTGGGATAGTCGTGTCCTGGGACAGGAAGACCAGTGTGTTTGTCCGGCTGCAGCAGCATTACAAGGCAAGTGTGGCCACCAGGGACCCTGCTTCTAGGCTCAGCTCTGACAGGTCTAAGGCTGGAAGCTGACAAGGCTACTGAGGGCTGATCCACACTGAAAAGCCCTGGCCACCGAGGCCACACACAACACCAGGTTCCAAGAGGGATGAGTTAAGATTGCAATGAATGATGGGTGTACTGGAATCATGGTTAGTGACCTAGTCCTGCCCACAGGCCTGCACAGAGATAGTCTTCTATAGAGAATATGTGTGATTCACCCACCTGCCCCAGGACCCACTTCCTAGATAACATTCATTTGGAAGTTCACTGGGTGCAACCCAGGGGAAATGGTTTCTCCCTGTGTTGTACTCCCAAGCCAGGCTCTGTGGCACCTCACTTAGCTGTCTAAGGATTCTCTCTCCTTGTGCGTCTGCAGGGCAGAGTCTGTGGCCTGTGCGGGAACTTTGACGACAACGCCATCAATGACTTCACCACACGCAGCCAGTCTGTGGTGGGCGATGTGCTGGAGTTTGGAAATAGCTGGAAATTCTCTCCATCCTGCCCAGATGCCCCAGTTCCCAAGGACCCCTGCATCGCAAACCCTTACCGCAAGTCCTGGGCCCAGAAAAAGTGCAGCATCATCAACAGCGCAACTTTTGCTGCCTGCCACTCTCAGGTAGGGCCTGCCTGGCCTTGGTTCACAGGACTTGAGGTTGCCTGCGTCTTCCTGGTAGGACTTGAGTCTTGCTGGACTAGGCACATAGTAGACCCTTGAGGGCCGTCTTGACCCAGTCAGAGCACATGTTTCAAGGCTCTGGTTTTCAAGTTCTAGGTCTAAATCTCCCACAAGATGAGTGGGCTTTCATGCATATACCATATCATGGAGTCATCTCCATTATCTTGGGACCAGCCCTTGACTACAGTCACCATCCATGACTCTCAGTGAAGTACCATCATCATCTTCCTGAGTGACCCCCAGACCTGTCCAGTGTACATCAGAAACACCAGCAGGATTCTCCCAGAGGAAGGGCTTCTCATTAGACCTCCAAAGGCTACCTTCTGTTACACCACCAAATCTCACGAGTCCAGCTCGGAGAGCAGCTTCACAGCACAGGTTTTCAGGCGACGACCTGAAAGTGCTCGTGGATCAGGCAACCAGTGCTACTCACGTGTGCTGAAACACCTCAGGTCACCACGCCAACCCCGTGAGCAGGTGGACAGGGGTCCCTCTGGTTACCACGCTCTCCATATCTTGGTTCACTGTAGCCTAAAAAGCAAGAACTTGAGTCCACTCTGGCGTCTTCCAGTTGGCACAGTGTGAGTGGTAGGCCCTGTCCTCCACAGAATTAGACAGTTAACCACATGTCCTACAGCTGTGCCAGTCTGGAAGTTAAAGAATGCTGGATAAGTAGTCACCACTCACTACTTCAGTGGTGCCCAGCCTGCAGATCGTGACTCTATTGGGAGTCGCATAACAGATGTCCTGCCTATCAGACATATACATTCCAATTTATAACAAGCAAACTTACAGTTATAAAGTAGTAATGAAATAATAAGGTTGGGGTCACCACACCATGAGGAAGGGTCACGGCATTAGGAAGGTTGAGAACCAGTGCACTACTTCCTTGGAGTCTGGAAACTCAAGTGGTCTCCAGGAACCAACTCATGCAAATGGATGGCTGATAACATTTGCTGTCTCTCGGCGATTCTCCACAGGAATGAGGCAGGATGGTGGTCAGGGAGGGGCTCACACCAGAAAGCAAACCCAGGGAGCCACCAGAGGTCATAGGCACAGCAATCCAGGGAACGAGTCAGTTATGGGAAGGCAGACATAGGATGGAGGCCAGTGCACTGGTGCAAGAGTACAAGGACAGACTTGAGATCACGGTGCTGTGCTCTGTGGGTCATACGACTAGATCAAGTAAGAGGAGTCGCAGAGCATTAGTGAAGGTGTACAGGTGTGCAGGTGCTCACGTATGAAGGAAAGCAGGTGTGAAAGTGTACAGGCAGGCAGTTGTATGGGTGAGTATGCAGGGAGGCACACAGGCAGGCAGATGGGCGGGTGAATATTGTGCAGGTGCAGGTGGGCAGGTGCACAGTGTTGTACGGGTGAGCTCTGTGTGAGCAGACAGATGGATGGGTGCACACAGGGCAGGAGGAAAAGCACACAGGTCTACAGGCAGACAAATATACAAGTGGTTGGGAGGGTGGGTAAACACATAGACAGGTGTGCAAGTTCACAGGCAGGCAGGTGCACTGGTGTGCATTCAGGCATGTGCATGGGTGGGAAGGTATACAGTTTTACAAGTGTGCAGGTGCACAAATGAGCAGCTGTACAGGCAGGTGGGCATGTAGTTGTGCAGATAGACATACAAGCAGGTGCACAAGTGGCCAGATAGGTATACATATGGCTTGCCTATACCTATGCCTACACATATACATAAACCTATACATATAGGTACACACAGACCTGTTGACCTGTGTGCTTTTCCTCCGCCCGTGCATGCACCCATCCATCTGTCTGCTCACACAGATGCTCACCTGTACAACACTGTGCACCTGCCCACCTGCACCTGCACAAATATTCACCCGCCCGTCTGCCTGCCTGTGTGCCTCCCTGCATACAGATAGGTACACACATTCAGGTATTCAGGCAGGTGTACTAGCTGCCAGGTGAGCAGGTGCAGGAGCACAGGCACATAGGTGTACAAATAGCAGGTTATGAGTATGCAGGTGTGCAAGTGTGCAGTTATACTGGTGAGTCAGAAAGGTGGTGTTGGACCATTCCCACTTGGAACACTATGATGGCAGCCACAGTACCAGATCAGGCTTCCCCTAAGTGTGGTTGGCTACGACTAGCTCTATACGCTTCCCCACACTCAACTGCCCCGTGACCTGGGTAGACATTGTCTCCTCCCTGAGTGGCATTTGGCCCCTCCATTCCAGGTTGACTCTACAAAATACTATGAAGCCTGTGTGCATGATGTGTGCGCCTGTGACTCAGGAGGTGACTGCGAGTGTTTCTGCACTGCTGTGGCGGCCTATGCCCAGGCCTGCCGTGATGTGGGTGTGTGCTTGTCCTGGAGGACACCAGACATCTGCCGTGAGTGGGGCTCTGTTTGCGGTATTGAAGGGTGGGACTGGGGGTGAGGTGGGTGGCAGCCTCTATACCTCCCTCATGGCTTGGATTTTGGCCACTTTGACATGTGAGTGTATGTGTGTGTGTGTTGTACATGTGACCATATATCTATATGTACATGTGGCTCTTTGACACCTGACAGGTGGTAGTTGAGGCTGAAGCCTCCAGGATTTGGGGTAGGGAAGGAACCCAAGGAAGCTATCTGCCTAGCCCAAGGCTTGTATATCTGGGTGCAGTCCAGCATGAGGCCTAGCAGGCGCCTGCTTAGCTCTGCCCTCCTTGCTCAGCTCTTTTCTGTGACTACTACAACCCTCATGGGGAATGTGAGTGGCATTATCAGCCCTGTGGAGCCCCCTGTCTGAAGACCTGTCGAAACCCAGCTGGACACTGCCTCGTTGACCTGCCAGGCCTGGAAGGTGAGGGTGGAACCTTCGGGCCCATAACCCATGCATGGAACCTCTAGGGCAGACCCAATGTCCTAAGGGTTCTCTGCCACTGCTTGGAGGCTGGGCAAATGAATATATGCTTGAGAGGATGGAAAGGCAAATGATAAACCCCTGCATGCTCTAGGCTGCTACCCACAGTGCCCACCCAGCCACCCTTCTTCAATGAGGACCAGATGAAGTGTGTGGCCCAGTGTGGCTGCTACGATGACGATGGACACTACCATGACATTGGCACACAGGTTCCTACAGATGAGAATTGCCAGAGTTGGTGAGAAAGGGACTCAGGGAAGGAAGAGGGTAGAGACCCAGGGTGGTTGGGAGAGGGCAGGGAGGGAGAAAGTATGTGTTAGTTAGGGGTGCCCACAGATTCTCAGAGCCCCTGTCTTCCCTCCAGTCTCTGCACCCCTGGTGGCCTCCAGTGTGTTTACAACCTTAAGGTAAGGAAAGGCTGTGGGTTTGGGGTTGAAGAGAGGCTGGAGGGTGAGTAAGCTAAGCTGGTACATATAATTTCCAGCCTGCACATGCACCTATGAGGGCCGTATCTACAACTACAATGATGTTGTCTATAACACCACGGATGGCCTTGGTGCCTGCTTAGTAGCCATCTGCAAAGACAATGGAACTATAATACGCACAACTGAAGTGTGCCATGAAGCCTCGTCTACCACACCATTCACATTCACCACCACCCTGGCACCCCTTGTCACAAACGGTAAGCCTATACCAGGTTTTCTGGGAGCCCTGGACTCTAAATTATTATGTTAACCCAGGGAGAGGCTTGGCCACATCCGGGATAAGGGAAGTTGTCAAGGACTCCAGCTGCAGAGACATGCTGGGTCCTGACCCATTGTTTGGTAGCCTAGGTTCTGCCTGATATCCATGACCTTACCCCTCCCTTTCTGGTTCCCAAGACTCTTTAGCACAACTGGTAGGACTGCCACCAGAGACGACAAAAATTCCCCATGTTCCATTTGTCTTTGGAACCCATCTCAGTCAGTGAGCTCTTTCCAGATTAGCTGGCAGGTCCTGGATTCAGGTCAGGAATGGTCCTAACTTTTGTAAAGGTGTAGAGCCCTCTGTTTCTGCACTCTGAGGTCAGAGGAACTGAGCAGGGACTTTTTATCACTTTTGCACAGGCTCAACTCCCACGGTGTCTACTGTGTGTGTCCATAAGGTCTGCCACTGGTCCATTTGGTATGATGAGAGCCATCCAGAGGCTGGCATGTCAGGTGGGGACTTTGAAACATTTGAGAACCTGAGGAAGAAAGGGCACCAGGTGTGCCAAACTCCTGTTGCCATCGAATGCCGTGCAGTAAAGTTCCCCAGCATGGACTTAGAGGAGCTGGGTCAGAAGGTGAACTGTGACCTATCCTCTGGGCTGAGATGCTTCAACAGGGAACAGATCCCTCCACTGTGCCACAACTATGAACTGAGGGTTCTGTGTTGTGATTATGTGCCCTGTGGCTCCTCTCTGACCTTGAGTGTCAGCACCACTCACTCCCAGCCTGACATCAGTAGAAGACCCTCTTTGCCTACACTTACCACTCATACGGCATCCTCAGAATCACAGTCCTGGACCAGAGAAGAGAAAGAGACATCACCAGATAAAACTCACAGTTCAAGGCAAACACTGCCATTTACCTCAAACAGCAGACCTACTTCACCTCCTACGCTGTCTAGAAACTCAGTCAGCAGCCTCCCCCTGTCCAACCCTACCTGGACTACAACAGTGAAAGAGACCAATGAGAACACAATGTTTAGCTCCCGGACAACATCAGGATTCCCTTCACAAACCAGGTCCACTTCAAGGCCCAGCACAGTCACACAGACAGTCAGCAGCCCTGAGACCTCCTCTACCACCTGTCAACCCCAATGTCAGTGGACAGATTGGATTGATGTAGACTACCCTACGTCTAGCATTGATGGAGGAGACATAGAGACATATGAGAACATCAGGGCCAATGGGAAAAAAGTCTGTGCTCAGCCTCGGGACATCAGGTGTATGGCCCAGAACTACCCTGGAGTGGATGTGGACAAGTTGCAACAGCAAGTGCAGTGTGATGTCAACTTTGGTCTGCTGTGCTACAACCGGGACCAGACAGGTGATTTCCCAATGTGCTACAACTACCTGATCAGGGTGCTCTGTTGTAGTGTTAGCCACTGTCAGGTACCTACCACCACTGCAGGGTCGGTCCCAACGACGGGACTTGCCACCTCCACTACCCAGACCCTGTCCTCCAAGCCTTCTCCTGACACTAGTTCAGTTGAGACTGGTCTCCCATAGACTCTACCACCAGTATGGATGCTTCAGAGATGCCACCACTGGGACCCTAACTACAAGCGTGTCATCCTCACCTACTACTCCTCTTACAGTCACCTCAGTGAGCACTAAGCATTCCAAGAGTCTAGAATCCTCTGGCATCCATCAGTGGTGACTACCAGGTCCACCTCTCAAGGGCACTCCCTGCCTCCCAGCAGTTCCCACAGTATCAGTACATTCTCAGTAACAACCTCAAGGACTTCCCTGTCCAGCACAGCAACAGTCTCTACCTCCCTGACCACCCCTGGACCCTCCAATACTCCTTATGGAAGCACTACCACAAACCTAGCCACAGCTGCCTCCATGACCAGAGCAGTTTCTGAGACCCTGTCCCAAGGCCACATACCAAGACCACCTCAGAGCTACCTGGAGTTTCCTCAGCCACCTCTACAACAGGACCCAGCACACAACCTGGGTCCACTTCAAGGCCCAGCACAGTCACACAGACAGTCAGCAGCCCTGAGACCTCCTCTACCACCTGTCAACCCCAATGTCAGTGGACAGATTGGATTGATGTAGACTACCCTACGTCTAGCATTATGGAGGAGACATAGAGACATATGAGAACATCAGGGCCAATGGGAAAAAAGTCTGTGCTCAGCCTCGGGACATCAGGTGTATGGCCCAGAACTACCCTGGAGTGGATGTGGACAAGTTGCAACAGCAAGTGCAGTGTGATGTCAACTTTGGTCTGCTGTGCTACAACCGGGACCAGACAGGTGATTTCCCAATGTGCTACAACTACCTGATCAGGGTGCTCTGTTGTAGTGTTAGCCACTGTCATGGACCTACCACCACTGCAGGGTCGTCCCAGTGACAGGAACTGCCATCACTGCCACTTCCGGGACAGCCACACATACTTCCTGGCCTATGTCCAGTATGCCCACCAGCACTGGCACCACAGAGTCATTTTCTGCCCCTGGAAAAACCACAGGCCTTACCATAGCTTCTTCTACAGCCACAGCCACACCTAAGGAGACTCAGACCTCATCCTTGCTAACCACGGGTCTCTCCTCAGCCCTTACAACCACAGGGACCACTTCCACAGGCTGTAAATCTCAATGCACCTGGACAGATTGGCTAGACAGTGACAAACCCCAACCTGGCCAGTTTGGAGGAGACATTGAGACTTACTATCATATTCAAAACAAGACAGGTATTAAGATATGCAAGAAACCTGTGGACATTGAGTGTGAGGCCATCCTCTTCCCCAACATGTCCTTCCAGCAGCTGGGCCAGGAGGTGGTTTGCAATGTGGACTTTGGACTCATCTGTAGGAACAGCAAGCAGGATGACAACCAAACCTGTTTCAACTACCATATCCGAGTCCTCTGCTGTGAGGAAGATACCAGCTGTATCAGCACAACTGGACCACTGTCTACCACTTCCACGCCAGCACCTGGATTTCCCAGCACAGTCTCCATGTCCACGAGCAAGTGGCCAGAGAAGCCCAAATCCTCAACTTCATTCACAACTCAAAGTAGACCCTTTACCCCTAGGACAGAGAAGATTGTCTCCATCACCACAACTAGGACTACTGGAAGTTCCTCTGTCTCTAGTCTCTCTACCCTTCCATCCTCTCCCACCAGCCTTCTCCAAACCTCAAAAGAGCCACACTCAGGTAAACCAAGCACAAGTTCATGGACAGCCTCCTCCAATGTTCTGAGTACTTCCGAGCTGACTACCACCACTGGCAAACAGTTCCCTAGAACAAAAACCACACTGTGGAATAGCCTCCCTTCTAGTACCTCAACCATCGCCACCAGATCCATCCATCCCATTTCTACCACAATGACAACGAACAACCCTCAAACACTGATCACCAATGACATTTCCAAAAGCAACTCTGTGTTGCCTAGTATTCCCATATCACCATAGCATCCTCAGCCACAGCAACAAGTGGGGGTCCTGTCAGCAAGTCACACTTCTCTACCTCCCTGACCACCCCTGGACCCTCCAATACTCCTTATGGAAGCACTACCACAAACCTAGCCACAGCTGCCTCCATGACCAGAGCAGTTTCTGAGACCCTGTCCCCAAGGCCACATACCAAGACCACCTCAGAGCTACCTGGAGTTTCCTCAGCCACCTCTACAGCAGGACCCAGCACACAACCTGGGTCCACTTCAAGGCCCAGCACAGTCACACAGACAGTCAGCAGCCCTGAGACCTCCTCTACCACCTGTCAACCCCAATGTCAGTGGACAGATTGGATTGATGTAGACTACCCTACGTCTAGCATTGATGGAGGAGACATAGAGACATATGAGAACATCAGGGCCAATGGGAAAAAAGTCTGTGCTCAGCCTCGGGACATCAGGTGTATGGCCCAGAACTACCCTGGAGTGGATGTGGACAAGTTGCAACAGCAAGTGCAGTGTGATGTTAACTTTGGTCTGCTGTGCTACAACCGGGACCAGACAGGTGATTTCCCAATGTGCTACAACTACCTGATCAGGGTGCTCTGTTGTAGTGTTAGCCACTGTCAGGGACCTACCACCACTGCAGGGTCAGTCCCAACGACGGGATCTACCACCAGTGCATGGTCAACCCCAAGAACCCCAACAACGGGACCTACCACCACTGCAGGGTCGGCCCCAACGACAGGACCTACCACCACTGCAGGGTCAGTCCCAACGACGGGATCTACCACCAGTGCATGGTCAACCCAAGAACCCCAACAACGGGACCTACCACCACTGCAGGGTCGGCCCCAACGACAGGACCTACCACCACTGCAGGTCAGCCCCAATAACGGGACCTACCACCAGTGCATGGTCACCCAAAACCCCAAAACGGGACCTACCACCATGCAGGGTCAACCCCAAGAACCCCAACAACGGGACCTACCACCACTGCAGGGTCAACCCCAACAACCCCAACAACGGGACCTACCACCACTGCAGGGTCAGTCCCAACAACGGGACCTACCACCAGTGCATGGTCAACCCCAAGAACCCCAACAACGGGACCTACCACCACTGCAGGGTCGGCCCCAACGACAGGACCTACCACCACTGCAGGGTCAGCCCCAACAACGGGACCTACCACCAGTGCATGGTCAACCCAACAACCCACAACGGGACCTACCACCACTGCAGGGTCAGCCCCAACAACCCCAACAACGGGACCTACTACCACTGCAGGGTCGGCCCCAACGACAGGACCTACCACCACTGCAGGGTCAGTCCCAACGACGGGATCTACCACCAGTGCATGGTCAACCCCAAGAACCCCAACAACGGGACCTACCACCACTGCAGGGTCAGCCCCAATAACGGGACCTACCACCAGTGCATGGTCAACCCCAACAACCCCAACAACGGGACCTACCACCACTGCAGGGTCAGCCCCAATGACTAGATCAGCAACTACTGCCTCTCAGACCCTGAGTTCTAAGCCTCTTTCCAGCCCTAGTCTGACTGTGAACAGTACTCACTCGGCCTCCACCATAGTAGCAACAAGCGTATCAAAAGGTCTAACAGGCTCTAGTCACACAGCCACTCTTGTCACATCCTATGGCACAAGTCTCCCACATGTTTCAAGTGTCACAGAAACCAGCAGCCCAGGAAGAGTCTCCTCAATCCATACAACACCCAAGACCTTGCCTGAGACATTACAGTCGACGACGTCTGGCTTGACAACACAACAAACCTCAACTGGAATCTGGACAAGTATACTTACGGGTACGACTGGGACCGTCTCCTCAAAATCTCTGTCCACCAGCCTAGAGTTGACCACAGGCATAAAAGGGCTGTCCACCAGTACACCAATGATTCCAACCGCGACGCATGCCACCCCCCCCAGGGCACAACACACTGCCAGCCCAAGTGTAAGTGGACTGAATGGTTTGATGTGGACTCACCGACCTCGGGAGTAGTACAAGGGGACATGGAGACCTATGAAAACATCAGGGCTTCTGGTAAGAAGATATGTCAGGCACCAGTGAAAATTGAGTGTCGGGCAGAGAACTACCCTGCAGTGAGCATTGATAAGATTGGCCAAGTAGTAAGCTGCAAGCTGGAGACGGGGCTGGTCTGCAGAAATAAGGAGCAGACAGATGATTTCAAAATGTGCTTCAACTACAATATTCGTGTGCTTTGCTGTGATGACTATAGCCACTGTCCTAACAGTCCTTACAGCACCACCAAGCCATCCTCGCTCTGGTCTACCCATACTCCCCTGGTCCCTTTTACAACCTCAGTGTCCCCGGGCACTTCGTCCACCTTTCAGACTAACTCTCCCTCTAGCTCTTCAGTACCAAGCACCCAAGCATCCACAGTGACTACATTTCCTGACTCGGGCTGTGCACCTCGCTGCAAATGGACAGAGTGGTTTGATGCAGACTTCCCTAACCCTGGCCCCAGAGGTGGGGACTTTGAGGTCTACGCAGTGTTTCGTGAGGTTGGCTTTATCTTCTGTGATCAGCCCAAGGACATCCAGTGCCGCTCAGAGAAGGAGCCAGACAGGCCCCTGGAAACTCTAGAGCAAGTGGTTCAGTGTGATGTACGATTCGGGCTGATATGCAAAAATATCAACCAATCGGGACCTTTGCAGTATTGTGACAACTACCATGTGCGCCTCCTCTGCTGTGACAACTATAGCCACTGTACCACGTCACCTATGGCCACCACGTCCACTGTTCCTTCCTCTCACCTATCATCTACTCACACTGCCCCAGCTTTGAATACCACGACTTCTTTCCCCGAGGTCACTAGTTCCAGTGTGCCCCACTCCTCTTCCCTGGTATCTACCCACACCTCTGCCATGTTGACCACCCAGACTTCATCGATAGCCACTGGCTCCACTGTGGCTCCTTCCTCAACCTCGGGGACCCCTCAGACCCCTGAAGTTTCCACCAGCAGCCAGGTGACCTTCAGTGTGTCTACTGCTTCTTCCTCAGTCTTCAGTACCCCCAGGTCTACTGTCATTTCTAGCCAGACATCGTTCCCATCAGCCTGTTTCTGTCAGGCATTTGGACAGCTGTTCTTCCCTGGTGAGTAGAAAAGCCCATGTTCTCCCTACCCTATGTTCCTTGTCAGTTTTCAGAGCTATGAGCCCTTTTATGCATACAAAGTTCAGCCAGTGCCCTTTGAACACTATTCTCTTTCCCTCAGGCCCTATGGCTCCCCCCCTCCCCCCGGCACTAGCCTGCCTCTTTGGCTGGGCTGTTGCTATGTTTTCCTATGCCCTTTTTCTCACAGGGGATCTCATCTACAATAAGACTGATGGAGCTGGCTGCCAGTTCTATGCCATCTGCAACCAGCATTGTGATGTTGACCGCTTCCAGGGTACCTGCCCCTCCTCTTCACCTCCAGTGCCCTCTACCCCTGCACCTTTGCCTCCCCTGCCTCCTGGCTGTGATAATGTCATCCCTCCCCGGCAGGTGAGTTTCCCTTCCCCTCTGGCTCCCTCCGATCTGGCGTGGGTTTGGGTTGTCAGGGACAACTGCTTTTGGGTTGAGCCATGGCTAATGCTAGCAGCACCTGGCCCCATGGCAAGGCTGGCTCAGTGACCTGTCTTCAGTAGCTCCTTTTGAGAGGGGTGCACGGGCTCTGGGGTCTTGATCAGTAGACAATGGCTGCATTCAGAGCTGTAGGAACCCAGGGCTGCAGACAGGACAGGGCTTGAATCTCCAACGAGCTCCAGGCGAACTCCCTATATATCTTCTCCCTCAGGTGAATGAGTCTTGGACCCTGGAGAACTGCACAGTGGCCAGGTGCCAAGGCAACAACCAAATCATTCTCCGAGAGCCGGAGCCCGTGGACAATGTCACTTGTGTCAACAAGCACTTGCCCATCAAAGTGTGGGACCAGGAGCCTTGCCACTTCCACTACGAGTGTGAATGTGAGCAGAGGGCAGACATGGGACAGCTCAGCCAGATGGGACAGCATTGAGGCATTTGACCTCAGTGTCTGTCAGTCTCAGACAGCACATGCGAATGCTGTGCTAGCCTGCAGGAAGTGTGCACAGGGAGACTAAAACATGGATGTGGACAGTCAGGGGTTGTAACCAGAGAAAGGCAGGGTGGGAAAGTCACAGTGTGAGTCCTTTCCTGTGGTACTGATGACAACTTCCGTTACTGAGTGATAAATGACTCAGACTTGGGACTTAGAACTCAAACTCTTAGGATCTCCTATCCCCAAGCTAGAGTCAGATCAAACCAGGCAGGGCCACACTCCCTGGAGGCTGGGGGGGATCCTTCCTGCCTTTCCATGTTAAGGGCTACAGGAGTCCTTAGCTTGTGGCTTCATCCCTTCATTCTGCCTCCATCTTCTTATGGCCTTTTGCCCCATGTCTATCTCTCCTGTCATAAGTACACTGCCATTAGGTTCAAGGGACACCTAGGTAATTTTGAACGGTCCCATTTGAAGACCAACATCATCTTCACAGTAAATATAGTTTGGGAGACACCTATTTTATAGATGTAGCAACTGTTCCCCTGGGGTAGTGGTTCCCGAGGTGGCACTGGGTAACAGGGTTGGGGAGTGAGTCTCCAACTGTAGTCTCCCATAGGCTTCTGCAGTGGATGGGGGTACTCACACTACCTGACATTCGATGGCACCTCCTATACTTTCCTGGACAACTGTACCTCAGTGCTCATGAGAGAGATCCATCCTCGGCATGGCAACCTGAGCGTCCTTGCCCACAGCTACTACTGCGGGGCTACTACAAATGTCACCTCCTGTCCCCGCGCCCTCAGTGTGTACTACAACTCCATGGAGATTATCCTCACCACCACTACTACTAAGAGTGGGAAGGAAGAGAGCCTGGTGAGTCTTGTGATAGTTAGGGCCCCCATACCACACTGCAAACATGGAGTCTAGATTTGGGGTGACCTAGAAAAGCTCTGAGAACCAAGAACATTCTTCCCTCTGCAGAAATGGCCTGTAGGAGCTTGGCTAGGCAAAGAAATAACTCCTACCTCTAGACTGAGGAGACAATAGGACTGTTCCTGGTGTTTGGGAGGAAGAATTCCCAAAGTAGCATGCTGCCTCACTGGCCCTCTGATCACTGTTTCCCTCTGGACCTCCCTAGATTATATGGGACCAGATGTGGATACGGTCAGGCTTCAGTAAGAATGGCTGACCGTGTCCTTGAGTGGGGCCACCACAATGAGTATCAACATTTCCGCCATTGGCACCAGCATCACCTTTGATGGGAACATTTTCCAGATATGGTTGCCCTACAGATATTTCAGCAACAATACTGAGGGCCAGTGTGGTGAGTAGACATGACCTGGCTCATTCTGCTTCCGTAAGTGGGGAAGGAACAGGTTTATGGGAAACAGTGGAAGCTGATGTAATCCTGCCCTACTCACCAGGTACCTGCACAAACAGCCAGACAGATGACTGCCGCCGGCCTGATGGCACCATAGCTTCCAACTGCCAGGACATGGCCAAGCATTGGCTAGTGCCTGGGAACAATCAGCAGTGGCTGCTTAGCTCAGCCTAGCCCTTCCCCCAGCACCACTCCCCAGCCCACAGTGTCCAGCACACTGACCTCCGCTCCATGCCCCTCTGCACCTCTCTGTGAGCTGATGCTGAGCCAGTGAGTCGTCCTTTGGGGGTGGTGAGCTTGGGCAGTAGTTCCCTTGGCCAGTCTCCCTGCTGAGCTTGGCCCAGCTCTGACCACTCACTCACTGTTATAGGGTCTTCGCCGAGTGCCACAGGCTCATTCCTCCAGACACCTTCTTCAGAACCTGTGTCAGTGACCACTGCAATGCCAATATTACTGACACGCTCTGTCAGAGCCTGGAGGCCTATGCAGCACTCTGCCGGGCCCAGGGTGTATGCACCAACTGGCGCAATGCCACTGGAGGGTTGTGTGGTAAGTTGGAAGCATCCCACTTAGGGCTCCAGCCTCCTTGGTTCTTCTGAACCTGTTTGATGACACTCTCTGTGCCCACAGACCTCTCCTGTCCACCCTCTAAGGAATACAGGTCTTGTGGACCCCTGCATCCAGCATCCTGCAGCTCCGGGTGAGTGCCATCTGAGTGACAGGAATGTGGAGGTAGCAGCTGGCCTCCCAGGCATGTCTGAAGAGTTTATACTGTGGTTACCCTCATCCCAGGACTCCCTGGGATGTTCACAATTGGCTGTCAGAGGTGCTACTTGATTTCTGATCTTATACCCTGCTGCTCCTCCTCACATTAGGATGCAGGACCGTTCAACTGGGATGCTGGCAGAGGGCTGCTTCTGCCCTGAGAATCAGCTCCTCTTCAATTCACGCATGGACATCTGTGTGTCAGAGTGTCGTAAGTGCCATTCACCTACCATAAGACAAACCCGCCCCACCCCTGCCCTCTACAGGGTCCATCCTCACTTGCCAGGCCAGGATCCTGACTACTATGAGAGAAGATCCTAGTAAGGCTATCATTCCTGCAGATGTCAAAAGGCCTCCTGTGAACCTGCCACCATTCTGTCTAAACTTTGCTGCTTGGGGCTGGTCAGAGAACCTGCCTCCCTTCACCACATAAGAGCTAGAATCTCAACATCTAATCTTACTACTCTCCCAGGGACCCGATACCCTCAGAATTCTCTAGGACCTTCTGTTCCATCCTCGGAAAAGATGGAGGTCTTGGCTTGGGTACAGGTGGTCAGAGCTAAGAGCACTGCTCTCTCAGAGCACGGCCCTCTCAGCTTGTGACCCCTTCTGCCTGGCTTTGAACCCCAGCATCTTCAGTAACAACTTTACTCATTTCTTTCCAGCCTGCGTGGGACCAGACGGGCTACCCAAGTTTGTGAGTGGTGTTGCTCGCTAGCCTCTGCTTGAGCTAAAGAAGAGCAGGAAGGAGGGAGGGAAGGAAGGAGGGGGGAGGGAGGGAGGGAGGCCAAGTCTTCATGGCCCAGGAAGCTTATGTGAGCTCCTGGGCTTCCTTGGAAGGGCTAACCTGCTTAGGGTAAACTATGACTTGGAGATGAATTCAGATAGACAGACCAGGGACTTTAGGACCTCAGAGCCTTCAGAGATCCTGATTTGGCCTGTTTCAGCCTGGAGAACACTGGATGAGCAATTGTCAGGCCTGTGTGTGTGATCCCGGCTCTGTGTCAGTACAATGTGAGCCAGTGAAGTGTGAGAGCCAGGATACACCCCCACAGTGCACAGAAGTTGGCTTTGTGACTGTGACCCAGCCAGCGCTGACAATCCATGCTGCCCTGAGACACTGTGTGGTGAGCATCTACTGGGGACATAGAAGAGTCACACTCTAGCTTAGCTGCACTGGGCCATTTGAGGGGCGGGATGATCTCAAGATGCTTCTTCAGCTTTTTATCTAAAAATAAAGCTGGTGACCTCTGGTCTGAGCTAACAAAGTGGAAGATTGGTGAGAACCAAGAGGGTCAAAGAGTGGGGGGGATTTGTTGAAACCCAGAAAAACCATGAAGCACATTAAGTCCCAAGGAAAAAATGACACCAGAAGCTAGTATTTCCAAAAGGAAGAAGATGGGGAGGGGTGGCTACATGGGCAGTATCTCACAGAGCTACTCCTCTACAGTTTGCAATTCAACCACCTGCCCCAAGAGTCTGCCCGAGTGTGAGCCAGGGTATGAGTTGGTCCAGACCCATGAGACGGCAGCTGCTGCCCCAGCTCCAGCTGTCGTAAGTAGGAATGGGGCGGAAGCAAGGGGGAGGGACACTGAGGCTGGTTGATTGCAATGGAATCCAGGGATGCAGGGGGAGCAAGGGTTTACGCCCTGCTGCCAGATGCATACTCAATCCCCTTTCCTTTCAGGACCTAAGCTGTGTACATACAATGACACCGTTTATGGGGTAAGGTCTCAGACCAGGCAGGGTGGATAGCAGGGATAGGTTTAAGTGGGTGGGAAGTCCATGTTCACACCGTCCCTGGTCTTGTCTTGACATTCTTGCCGTGAAGGGCAGATCGAAGAGGGAGCTGGACCCTTAAGACATGGGACATAAGATCATTGTGGGCATGTGGGTATGTGGTGTGCATGTTTTGTGTGTGTGTGTGTGTGTGTGTGTGTGTGTGTGTGTGTGTGTGGTAAAGAGAGCTGTGGAAAGAGGGGCTGCCACAACTGTTACCTCTGAGTGCTCAGTTGTTGGGTCTCCCAGCTGACTGCTGTCCCTGCCCACTGGGCGTTACTAGAGGAACAATCATATGTTAGGGGGAAAATATCTGGGCCCTGTGGGCTCTACCTGGATTCAGCTACACATTCTGACCTGTTGTGCTCATCCACATCCGCCCTGCCGTCTGTGTCACTCTTTTCTTCTGCTCTAGGTCGGTACAACCTTCCCAGGGAGGTCCCTGCCAGACATGCACCTGCCTCTCAGTGGGCAACGAAGAGCCAAAAGTAGAGTGTAAGGAGATGCTCTGTACCACCTCTTGTCCCAGGTGAGCCTGTGGCCCAGAAAACACCCCGAGAGGCTACCTGGCAGCCAATTATCCAGAGTCCTCCAGTTCACCCTCATTGTGAGGTCTTCCTCTTTTCCAATGGGAAAAGCAGGGGGAGGGTAAGGACTGGAGGACAAGACAGGATGATGAACTAAGTAGAAATGGGTCTAGTATGGTACCCTGTGGGTCACAACATCTCTGAGGGTCAAATGACCTTTTCACAGGGGTCACATTTCAGATATCCTGTATATCAGATATTTATATCACAATTCATAACAGTACCAAAATTACAGTTATGAAGTAGCAATGAAGTCATTTTATGGTGGTGGGTCACCACGACATGAGGAACTGTATTAAGAGGCTGTAGTATTAGGAAGGTTGAGAACCACTGCAGTCGACAGAAGCAGGGTGAGCTAGGCTGCAAGACCTGGGAACACAGCAAAAACATGCATGACTTTTCTGCAGTTCCTGTTAGGGAAGCCCAGAGCCCCAAGTGTGTGCTCAGGAGGGTGGCTGGGATGCATGACAGACATGACCGCCTCTCCTGTCCCCACAGGGCTTCAAGTACACGCTGGTGCCAAAGCAGTGCTGCGGGGAGTGTGTGCAGAATGCCTGCCTCACACCAGAGGGCCACGTGGTACAGGTAATAGCAGAGGGTAGAGGGAGACCTTCCCTTGAGCAGGTCTCAGCCAGGAGTGGATCGATGCCTACACCTCTGTTGTGTGATTTGCTTTTCAGCCCAATGAAACCTGGGTGAACAGTCCTGTGGACAACTGCACTGCATATAACTGTAGGGCTGAGAATGGAGTCCATGTACTGACCCGATCCCCACAGCTTGCCCTGATGTATCCAACTGTATGGTATGTGCCTGGAAGGCTCTGTCTTTGGGTGGTCTACCCTCATCATGCCCCTGGAAGGCTCTACCCTAAGGAGTCTGTATTTCTACGCCCTGTCCCCCTATCCCAACTCCACTCCAGTCTTGTTCTGTTCTTGGCTCTGTAGGGAACCCTAAGGAAAACTGGTTGCTGCTACTCCTGTGAAAAAGAGGGTAAGTTGAAAACATCTCCTATCTCCTCCAGCTCATCCAGTTCCCACCAAAAGCAATACAAGCTTCTCCCACTGGGTGGCAGATCCCACCAGGGTCCCAGGATGAGAGAAGGGGTGGGCTATCCATGAAAGCTGTGTCAGTTACTTCTGTCACTTCTGTGACAAAACACGGGACAAAGTCATTTGAAGGAAGGAAGGATTTGTTTGGCTCCTGGTTGGAGTGTGCTGCCCCACCATGGTGGGGAGACGTGGCTGCTGAAGTCGAGGCAGGTGGTGATGTGTCTGTAGCCAGCAGGTAGGAAGGGAGAGATGCTGGTGGGCAGCTCACTTTCTCCTTTCCATTCAGGCTGAGACCCCAGCCCATGGAGGTCCTGCCCACATGCAGGGTGGGTCTTTTCTCATCAATTAACTTAATCTAGAAAATCTCTCTGAGCTTTTCTCTTAGGTGACTCTAGATCCTGTCAAATTGACAGTCAATATTGACACCATGGAGTGTCAGCTTTACCAGGTCCAGGGGCTCTGAGTAAGGGTCTAGGGTCCTTGCACTGGCCTGTCTCCTTTGCAGACTCACGTACCTGTCAAGTGCACGTAAACTCAACCATCTTGCGGCATAAGGGCTGTGAGACAGAGGTCAACATCACTTTCTGCGAGGGTCCCTGCTCTGGAAAGTCCAAGTGAGTGGGTGCCTTACCTCCCCCTGAGAGTACAGCAGCACTAGTTGCTACCTGTCACCTTGGGTCTTACAGAGACTGTCCTCTGCTCAGGGTCAGAAGGTCACACATAGCTCTCTGCATAAAGCATATGGCCCGTCTCCCATCCAAGCCAGGGGCAATCCTGGCTTAGCTGCACAAAACAGGGGTTTGGCTGGGGACTCATGGGCAGGAATCTGAAGATGTCTAGGGGGTCAGGTAGCATCAGGTCCTTCTGTAAGCCCTAGATGGCCCCAGGCTGTGGGCAGCTGTGAAGAGAGAGTGGTCAGGAAGGTTGAGAGTCTGTGATTAGAGAGGGCAGGAGAAATGGCCAGAGGCTCGCTTCAGGGCTTAGGGTGGCTGTCCAGAGGGAACATCTGAGCAGGAACAGCAGAATGGAAAGGGAACAGAATCACAGACACCTATGAAAGATAGAGTAGGGTTTAAAGAGAGTCCAGGAGGGGTAAGGCTTTGTGTTTAAGAAAGTAGCCATGCTGGATAGTCAGGCAGCTGTCAAGAACCCACAGAGGACCATGAATCATTACACTGCTAAGAGGAAAACCCTCCCATGTCCACAGGTACTCCATGGAGGCCCAGGCCATGGAGCATCAGTGCACCTGCTGTCAGGAGAGCAAGGTCCATGACGTAGCTGTGACTATGCAGTGTCCTGATGGTACAGTCATCCAGCACACCTACACCCACATCGATGAGTGCAACTGTGCCCCGGCCTGCAGTTCCCTGCCTATGACTTCCATGAACGCTTCCTAGAGCCCACTGCTGGAAGGCGATTGCATCCCCCAACCCTTTATGTCCCTCCACCTGGAGCAGAGCCTGCACAACTGACCATGAGAACCTTAGGCGGGCATGCTCCATGAGGCCCACAAGAACTCTCTGTGGCTCTCACTGCCTCTGGTGCACCTCTGCCTGCCACTGGTGAGACCAGCATCAAGGAGGTTGGTGGGGCAATTAAGATCCACTTGAGGAGGGTGCCAGGTGAGGATTTGGCCCTGAGGAGCCTGTTGGCTGTTTTTGGCCTTATCCTCTGTGAGAGCCTGTGGCTATAGGGCTCCCCACCCTGTGTGTCCTCTGTCATGTAAAGTAAGCCCTGTGTCAGTCACTTCATATTTACAAAGGCAGATGGGACTGTCCAAGCAAGACCAGCTACCAGGGAGCTTTCTCAGGCAAGGTGGCTGCCTGCTGGAGGGGCTCTGGGACCTGGGGTTGAAGAGGGGTCTGTGCTCACTCATCCCTAAGCTGCAATAAACCCTGGCACTGTGTGTCTCCTCCTGGTGTCTTTTCCTGGGCACTCTGCGTGGCTCCCCGTTTGTGGTTCAAAGTTCCCAGGAACAGAACTAGAGTTATCAACAGAACACAGGGAACGAGAGGGTGTCTAACAGGATTAGGGAGAGGTAATTAGCTATTGGCTGGACACTGAGAGCATGGCAGGGGCAAAGCAAGCCAGGGACCCACACACCAGCCTCGCAGCCACTGAATCCAAGGGCAGCATCAGGACATCCTAGGTAGACAGAGGAGCCTGTGGGCTAAGAAGACCATCCTAGCATCCATCAGTGTGGTGGATGCAATGGGCAGACACGTGGAGAAGGGCACTTTGCACTGCTCAAACGCCAAGAGGCTGTGGCTATAGTGTGCTAGGACCTAAGTCCTGTTCTGCTTCCTCAGGTGCACTACATTTAAGATGCCTGTCAATGACTGGCTTACTAGACAAGAGGCTATCAGTTGCTCCTTTCTTTCCCTCCCTCTGTAGAGAGTGGAGAACATTCCACACATGTGGAAGGGAATCACAAGGCTGGGAATGTGAGGCTCTATGGCTTGGGTTCCAGAGGTAGGAGTGGCAAGAAGGAAACATGACAGGGGTAACCTATGTGTGATGTGGGGCAGATAAAGTCCTGGACTGTGTAGGAAGGGTACAAGATAATCTCCAAATGTACAGAGTGTGGCCAATGATGGGGCTGTGACCTGGGAAGATAAAGACACAGTGGCTAGCTATGGCCCCAAAAGCTTCTGGAGAAGAAACCACAGGGGTCCTGCTATGGGCTGTGGGCATCCCTGCTCCCCAGAGCAGTGTGGCAAAGCTCCTGGGCCTGGGGTAGGGGAGCCCAGGCCCTCACAGATGTGGCCAGCAAGCCTGCCTTTCCTTTGCACTTGGAGAGGTCTGTCTGGCAGACAGCACACCAGGGACTGATAAACGTGGTCCAGAGGTCGATGAGGCAGCAGGTGTGCTGAGGGACAGCAGAGGATATTGAAGCCAGCTTCTCTAAGCTCGCCTTTGATCTCAGAGTGTGGCTTCCAGGACAAGAAATTCCATGTCCCTGTCCTCATGAAGCCATAGCCAAATGCTGATTCGTCAATCCCAGTCACCCCCATGCTTCCTCACCGGGAGTCAAGGGCATCATTTGGTGGGGATGCTCTCAAATGTTGAAGTCTTCCATGTCAAGGGACACTATGGCCAAATATATAGTGTGTAATGTCACTGTTCTACCCACTGGGGAAACAGAGGCACTAAGAGATGAAAACTGCTTTAGCAGGGACAAGGCCTGCTCCAGCCAGGGCAGTAGACTCAGAGTCCACTCTGAAAATCTAAGGCCTGACCAGAGCCCAGGGAAAGTCACAGCAAGACACAATGAATAAACAAGCAGATCTAGGGTCCTCTTTAAATATATTCTAAGAGGGATTCTGCCTTCTAGATGGGAGAATGGGCATCTCTTCCCCATAGTGACAAAAGGGAACTGCAGCCACAAGATGGATTAATTAGAAAGCAGATAGACGTCCTTGTGAAAAAAACACATTAGTAATATACCAGCTATGACAGGGCAGCCCAGGGGTCCACGTCAGGAGGCCCAATATCCTTCCTTAAAGGGAGTATACACTTAGCTCCTAAATCACTAGGTCCCTGGGTCCCAAGTGAAGCAGAGTCAGGAAACAAAATGGGACCAAGCACCAGGCACTCAGATTTGCAGGTAAAGTAGGGTGGTTTTATAGAAGCGATTCAAGGTAATTGATGATACGTCTGAAGTTCCCCCAAAGGAACTGAACTGGAAGGGAGCTCTCTGGTGGCTAAGGGATCCAGATCAGCAGTTGTAAGCCAGCCTGGGCTATACAGTGAGACCCTGAAGAGAGAGGAGGGTGTGTGTGTGAGTACCGGAATGTTCTTGCTGGTGTTACAATCATGAGAAGGAAGGAAGGATGCTGATCAACCTGGAGGAAGCTGTATCCCACATGCTTCCCCTCTGTTTCCACATTTACACCCATAGCCTTTAAACGGATCTTCGATGCAGGGTCGTGTTTCCATAGATAGTAGAGGTCTGCAGCTCAAAAAAAATGCTGGTAGAGTTGGCTTCAAAATATAAATGAGAGGCTAGAGAGAAGGCTCCGTGGTTACGAGCACTTGATGTTCTTCCTGAGGATTGGGGTTTGATTCCTAGCAACTACACGGCAGCTTACAACCATTTGTAACTCATCCCTGGGGATGTGACAACCTCTTCCAGCCCCCATAGGCACTGGGCATGCACATGGTACATAGACATGCATGCAGGCAAAACACTCATCCACATAAAATGATAAAAATTTAAAAACATAAATGAGGGGCTGGGGCATAGCTCAACAGGTAAAGGCACTCATCATTCAAGCCTGGCTACTGAGTTCAATCCCAGGAACCTGCATAAGGGTGGGAGGAGAGACTTGACTCCAAACGTTGTCCTCTGACCTCCATATGCACAAAGCAACACACACACACACACACACACACACGATGGCATGCACGTACCCACATATACACCATACACTCACACACAATATTGATATGTGAAACTTAAAACTAAGTAAAGGGAAATGGCTCAGTTGGTAGAATGCATACACATAGGCCTGAGGATTTTAGTTGAGTCCCCAGAACCCACATAAAAGCGGGACTTTGTGCTGTGTGTTGTAGTATTAGTACTGGGGAGGTAGAGAAGACAGGCAGACTCCTGGGACTCACTGGCCAGCTAGCCCAGTCTACTCAGTGAGGTCAGGCCTGGTCTCTACCCTGTCTCAAAAATCAAGGTGGCAGCACCTGAGGGACAACACCTAAGGCTGACCACTAACCTCCACATGCATGTGAATACACACACATCACACACACACAGACACACACACACACAAACACACACCCCAAAAATAGAAATAAAAGGAGTCGTCTTGATCCTTTGCTTGAACTTACAACAAATGTGCTCTCTCTCTAAGCACCCAGGGAAGTCTCACGGGCCCATCCCGCTAAGCAAGAAGGTAAGCACTCTGGGAAAGGGTGCTCAGCAACTCTACCTTGTGTACCTGCCCAAGGCCCTGTGGTGGCAACATGGTGGACACTGTTCCTCCCACACACAGCACTTGGGAAATGTGATGAGGAGGAGGTACACACTACTCTTGTGATCTCACAAGCACAGCTGGGTAAGGTCTGCTCCACCAGAGGCAGGGAGGATGCTGGGGAAGGAGAGGAGTGTCTTAATTAATGTTCTGTTGTTGTGAAGAAACACTCTGAGCAAGGCAACTCTTAATAATGGAACATTTAATTGGAGACTTGCTTATAGCTTCAGAGTTGGTTCATTATCATCATGACGGGAAGCAGATAGGCAGAGTGCTATGCTGGAGCAGTAGCTGAGAGCTTTACATTCTGATCTACAGGCAACAGGCTGAGAAGAAACACAAGGCCTGGTATAGGCTTTTGAAACCTCAAAGTTCACCCCCATGACATATTTCCTCCAAAGGTCACACCTACTCCAACAAGGCCACACTTCCTAATCCTTCCCAAATGGCTACCAACTGAGGACCAACCATTCAAACTTATGAGCCTATGAGAGCCATTCTCATTCAAACCATTATGAAGCTAAGCAGGAAGGAGAAGCTTGAGGAATGAGGAGCCTGGAGTGGCCCTACAGGGACAAGTGAACAAATTCAAAGGCCACAAAGAGAGCATGCCAAGCACCCACAAGCAGAGAATTGTCAGAGAGCTGGACACTGCCTTAGAGGGTCTCTGCTAGCCACTGAGATGAAGCGACAAGGAACTTGGACCATGAGGGATGCAGGACAAATGTGGGGCATAGAATAGAGTGTAGCTGTCAAGAGAACAGAAACACGGAGCCAGCGCCCAACCCTAACACAGGTCCTTATTCTTCCTGTGCTCACATGATATTCCCAGGAAGAACTGACCTAGCTCTCTGCTGTTCTGTTTACTCTTCCACCATTCTGCTGATGTCCTAGATCCAATGATATCTCCATCTCTGTATCTCCACACTATCTGGCTGACTATGCCCTGCCTTCTGAAACCTTCTTCTCAGTCTTCCACTGTGCTGGAGGCTGCTCTCCAGCATTGTCTGGGCTGCCACCTTGCTGAGCCTGCTCTGTACCTTAGGGGCCAGGAGGGGACTCTTCTGTTCTCTGGCATTTCAGCTGCCCTGGAGCCTGAGGCACATAGTATCATGATGAGCCATTTAGCCTTCCTATGAGGCCATCTGATTTCATGCTCTGCTGTCCCTTTGGATGCGGCTGCTCCTGCCTCACTCTTGCTGCCCAGGTCTTGTCAGTCCTATGATCCTGTTGTGGTTTAAATGTGAAATACTCTCTACCAGCTCGAAATATTCTTTACAGACTCGTGTGTTCAAATACTTGATCCCCAGTTGTTTAGCACTGTTTGGAAGGTTGTAGAATGTTTGAGAGGTAGACATTCAAAGTAAGGCACTAGGTCTTAAAGTTTTACAGTCAGACCTGCTGTCCGCTTGTAACTACAATTCATGTGGCCAGCTTCCTTATCCTCAATTATGCCTCCCCTCCATGACAGGCCTTAAGTTGCCTCTTGTCAATTATTTGGTCATGGCAATAAGACAATTAACAAATGTAAATCTTTATTCTCTCCTGGTGATCTCATCCTGCCTTGGTGCTTAGAATGAACTGGGGAGACATGAATGCCTCCTCTAGGCCCAGCTCATGGGATGTGGAAATTTTCAAAAGATCTACAGAAAAGCCAGCCAGGGAGAGACATGGGGATGAGTGCAGAGAGCAGACGCAGTTACTGTCAATGGATCTTTTGTTTCCATCCATCCCAAGACTAAGCACTTAGGAGAGGAGATGGGCTTAAGATTCCATCAAAACAGCAAGATGGAAGCGTGATGAAGTCTAGGCACAAAGGTAACAATGATGCTCAAACCATACTTGAGGACAGAATAAACGTAAGACTGTGTGCTGCAGAGGAGGGCTTGCCTCCTAACATGTTGATTGTGTAAATTCCAGCTCGTCACCATGCTTTTCCTTGAGTCTAACTTATCTACTATGAAATGTATCCAGGAATTCCAACAATAATAGCCATCTTAGTTAGGGTTTCTATTTCTGTGAAGAGACACCATGACCATATCAACTCTTATAAAGGAAACATTTAATTGGGGCTGGCTTAGAGCTTCAGAGGTTTAGTCCTTTATGGCCATAGCAGGAAGTATGGCTGCACGTGGGCAGACATGGTACTGGAGAAGGAACTGAGAGTTCTACATTTGGATCCACAGGCAGCACCAAGGACAGGCACACTGGACTGACTAGAGCATCCGAGACCTGAAAGCCTCCTCCAACAAAGCCATACCTTCTAACAGTGCTACTCCCTATGGGCCTATGGGGTTCATTTTATTCAAAGCACCACAATAGCCTAGCCAGAACAGTGAAAAGTGATGTCACAGGCCAGATCTGCTGGATGGTAAGAAAGAAAATTAAAGTGGTAAGGGTCCTGGAGACAGAACATGGGCAAATACAGATCCTGTATGTACAGTAACATGGAGACTAAGGCAAAAGAGATTTGCAACTAACTGGATAATGGCCATGACCTGAATCCAGTCTTCACATTCTGTTTGCTTGTCATTTTTGCAGTGGGCGATGATGAATGGACAGACTCATGCTGTTAGATGAACACCCTGCTGCTAAGTGACATCACTGGGAACAGCAATTGGACTGGCAGTATGGAGACCTGAGTTAGAATGGCCCCCATAGGCTCTATATTTGAATGTTTGGCTCCTGGGTTTTTTGTTTGTTTGTTGTTTGTTTTTTCACAAAAGATTAGGAGTGTAGACTTGAGGAATGCTGCTGTGCCTGGCTTGAGATTTCAAAAGCCCATGCCAGCCTAATCTCTTTTCTTTGCCTCCTGCTTTCCATCAGGATGTAAGCTCTCAGCTACTATGCTGTATCAAGCCTGTCTGCCTGCCTGCCTACCTGCTACCACACTCTCCATAATGATCATGGACTAATTTCTGAAACTGCCCCCAATTAAATGCTTTCTTTTATAAGCTGCCTTGGCCTCAGGTGCTCCAACTGCAGGTTCCTGAGATGGTCACCTGTGCTTAGTCAGGACAGGATGGAATATGAGGAGATGCTGCTGGCATAGTCCCCTGGCCCATGGACACAGGTATTAAACCGCAGGCCTCCTCATGGGCTTAAATATGTCACTCTCTGTATGATGACCCAAGAGTCCAATAAGGAGCTAGGAGTAAGGACAAAGTACAAATGCCTCAGTGGGCCCCGTTTAAGTGTCTGGGCCTGGCTGGGCCTGGCTGCCAGGAGTGGGTATAGCAGGGTAGGCCCAGGAGGTTGATGATACAGTAAATGCACTCAGCACTGACCTGGTATGCTGCTGGCTCCTGGACACTGTGACTAGTGTCCCAGTAGAGACCCCAGAACTGCATTATCAATGGTGAGGAGTGAGACCAAAGAACAGGGGACAAATCTGTTCTTTGTGGGTCTTAGAGGATGCTTTACTTAAGCAGTGAAGAACAAGCAGCGCCGGGCGTTGGTGGCGCACGCCTTTAATCCCAGCACTTGGGAGGCAGAGCAGGTGATTTTGATTCGAGGCCAGCTGGTCTACAGAGTGAGTTCCAGGACAGCCCGGGCTACACAGAGAAACCCTGTCTCGAAAAAACAAAAAAAAAAAAAAGAAGAACAAGCAGGGGATGAGCTGTCCTTCACAGGATGGTCTTTGAGGAGGCATTGCAAGGTCATGTTCTTCAAACAGCAGGGGACCACAGGACTCTGAGATAGCAGAGAAGTGGCAAACCTCTGCCAGAACTCACATGATAAACACTTAGGTCCAAGGGCATCCCAGATGTTCTGGCCAGCACAATCTGTGGTGACTGGTCCTGGACCATATAATGTTAAGGTTAACTTGACTAGTATACATACTTAGAACCAAGCATCACGACAGCATAGGTTGAGGCCAACCTTCTTAGTAGGAAATTCTGACTCTCACCCATCTGTAAGCCTCAGGTTGACATGGAAGTACAGCTGAAGGAGAGGCATGACTCCCTTGAAAAATCCTCAGAGACATTGCAAGGCACTGGGTCTCCAGCCTCCCCAGGGCTGTGGGGCCTACTGTATGCATGAAGTAAGAACAGCAGATCAGGTTACTACTGACATTGGGGTCAGGTGACATACCACTGTGCCCATTGGCACAGGACTTTGTGGAGGCAGGTGCTAGGTTTCCTTCTGTCTACTCCATGACATTACCTTGATCATTTCCATGATTCTGGATGCTCAGAAGCTAGTGTATATCCACAGCCATTTGGCCTGTTTAGTAAGAAGAAGTACAGCAGCTGACAGGCCAAGCAAGACCCAAAACAGATAGACCAAGTCCACACTGCATCTGAAGTGAACCGTAAGAGCCAAGAGCCCAGAGACAAGATGCCGGAGTCCCTGTATACACTATAACTGAGAGCCTGGAGCTGGAGCCTGGAGCCTGAGCTCAAAAAGTAGGGTCACCCCTGGGACAGAAATCTCAGAAGCAGGTGGCCCTCGTCTGTCTTGCATAATTCATCTTTCAGGCCCCACAGGAGACATGTGACTGACCCTTAACCCTCTATCTATTAGAGGCCTGATGGTGTGGACATGCACATTAGAACCACTGCAGAGCCCTGAAATGGCAATGTAGGGTCTTGCTCTTTCAGAAGCTGCTCTCAAAACTTAACATGCTAGCTCACACGCTCAGGCCAGTCATCTCTGTCTTGCCTCCAGTGACTCTCATTTTCACATTACTGCTGCCAGACATTAAACATTATGGCTTTGTGCTGTTCCTACAGGGTTTTTGTACTCTGGGCTTCTCTGAAATCCTTCTATCTTGTCAGTGTTCTCTGGCACTGTCCTTTTGACATGCTGCCTGCCTCCACAAACCCGGAGGCTCCATGAAGAGCTTCGTCTCCTCTGCTGGTGTTTCTAGTCTCACACAGTCCATTTTCCAGCTTATTCAGTCTTGGCCCATCTATGGAGGTGAACTGATCTTTAAAGAAGTTCATCTAGCAGAGGATGGCCTTGTCTGACATCAATGGGAGGGGAGTCCCTTGGTCATGTGGAGGCTTGATGCCCCAGTATAGGGGGATGCTAGTGGGTGGGTGGGGGAGCACCCTCATAGAAACGGGGTGGGGGGAAGGATAGGGGCTTTACGGAGGGGAAACTGGGAAGGGGGACAACATTTGAAATATAAATAAATAAAATAACCAATAAAAAACAGGAAGTTCATCTTAAGGCTTAGTTTTTACCACTCAAGTTCAATATTCAATTCAGGTCTTGCCACTGTTGTGCTGATTTTTTTCAGTAGTCTGTTGATTTTTGCTTGCAATGTTTTTTCATCCTGTTTTTAAAACCTTAAAAACAAAAACAAAAACAAAACAAAACAACAACAACAAAAAACCCTGCACACATGCTTTAGCAGGGATTCTGGGGCATTACTGCTTCAGCTGGCCCCAGCTGACAGCTTGCTTCTCAGTGCTAACTTTTCATGGCATTTACATGTGGTTGGCATTGGATGCTGGTAGGCCTGAATCAACCCCTGCTTTCCCAGAAGGAGCGCTTTTATTCCTATACAACCCAGAAACTGGACTACATGACTGTGGACCACAACCCAAGACAGCAGGGAGAAACTGAGTCATGAGCTCCTGTTGCTCACCCCTTGCCTTCTTGTCTCTGTCAGGTCAGCTTTTCCCTAGCTTGAGCTGGGGATAAAAATCTTACTGTGTCTTAGGGTTTTACGGCTGTGAACAGACACCATGGCCAAGGCAACTCTTATAAAAGACAACATTTAATTGAAGTTCGCTTACAGGTTCAGAGGTTTAGTCCATTATCATCAAGGTGGGAAACATGGCAGTGTCCAGGCAGGCATGGCGCTGGAGGAGCTGAGAGTTCTACATCTTGATCTGAAGACAGAAGACTGACTCCCAGGCAACTAGGAGGAGGGTCTCCAAGTCCACTCCCACAGTGACACACTTCTTCTAACAATGACACATTTGGATCTGGAAAATGGTCATCTCCCACCCCCTTTCCTGAGGTGGTTGTTGTCTACACATTTAAACTATGGATAACATCTTTAGAACTTAATTTTTCAACTGATTAAGATGAAATCAAGACACAAAGATTAGTTTGCAGTCCGGTACCATGTGAAAGTCAATCTAGCTCTTGAAGTTAACAAGAACTGCACCAGGTGGAACCCCACTGGTAACTCTTCTCTTGTAGCTGTGGTAAGGCCAGAACTCCACATGCTTCAGGCAGAGACTTCCAAGCCCACAGGGAACAGGAGGAGAGAGCCTAAAACAGACAACGGCTACACAGGGCCACACAGGTGGGCCTGGGTGAGGAGTGAACTGAGACCACAACTAGTATGGCACTATGGGGCCTGGGCAGGGGGCTAGACTGAGATGACCACCAGTCTGGTACTATAATGCACAGGCAGGGCCTAGCACTCCTGAAACTACTTGTGAGCTGACCCCAGACACTCACAAACCTTGGGTGGCACTAAGAGGAACAAGCAAGTGGTAGAAAGAGAAAAAGAATGTAGACACAATGACGAAAGGCAGAACTGGAGACTCGAGAGTAGTGAGGAACAGCCTGATGTAAGTAACTGGTGATGCCATCTGGGACCATGGTAGAGTCCTAGCTTATGCTGCCACTGGAGGCCACATATGGTTCCTTGGCCCTGCAGTAGCAGGAGGGGTCTGTTATTACCAAAAGCCAGGTGGAGTCCCTGGTCTGAGCTGACACTTCGGGACATGTTCATGTCTGAGGGTTGTGCAGAACTGGCTCTACCCTTGCCTGGGCATCATAGGAGAGCCTGGGGGTGTGAGAGCAGGAGAGTTCACCCTCCCCCACACCCCCAGCTAGCTGCAGTACTTTGAAGAACAGGCCCTGCACATCACCCAGAAAGCAAAGCAGATCTGACTCTGGTGATGGGCGTTTTCGGTGACTCAGCCCGGGGGGGGGGGGGGGGGGGGGGGGGGGGGGGGGTATGAGTGTGGGCCCTGCCATTCATTTCCCATGTGGTGGCATGGATCAGGGAAGATATCTTCCTCTCCACTCACCCCTAGCTATCTGCAGCAGGCTGGAGACTGGCCCTGGGGTCATGAAAGCAGAGCAGGCCCTGCACCTCACCTGAGCTACACAGTTGGCCCTGATGATGTGGCCGTGGATGAGCCAGCCCAGGGCTTTGAATTGGCCCACTCAACATCTACCCCATGAATAAACTGCTAGAGGGCGTGAAGTAGCTGGTTCTACAGATCCAAAGCTGCAGCACCTCCATGACACAGGGTGCCAACAGGCTATCCCAGAGGAGTCCCAATGTCTATACAGCAGCAGAAACCCGAGACCTCATACCAGACCAATGACTCATTGCAATGAACATTTGCAAGAAGTGTAGACAAAAGGATATACTGTGGGACAGTGTGACCCGCTACAGCTTCCACAATGAGGTATATTCCCCTCTGTTGGAGGAAGAGGTTGCAAGGGTGGAAGGCAGGTACTAGGGGAGGGGAGATGAGTGGGATTGGGGTGCATGATGTGAAATTCACAAAGAACTAATAAAAAGTTAAAAAAAATACTCAAGAACAAAAATGGTAAACATTTCCTTGAGGACTTTATTTTTCTATTTTATATAGACCACTTATTAAATTAGAAGGCTGAAAAGTAAAAATATATCATATAATCAAAGAAAAATCTGGACATAGACCCCCATCCCCAAGATAGCTGCAGACGAGTTCTGAGAACTCAACCCAATCTCCAGACAGTGTACCAGATGATACCAGCTCTGTAAAGAGTGGCCTGGGAGGCGGGGCAGAGCCCAGTCGCACAGCTTTTCTCTCATCAGGTAGGTGTCACTCACATGGTGAGATGAAAGCCCTGGCCATGTCAGACCACAAGCGTGCAGCAGGTTACAACTTCAGCCAACCAACACGTCCAGAGAAGAAAACAGCCAAGGCCATCCCTAGACCTGTGTCTACTGAGAGCTGGCCTGAGGGCAGGGGCTCCAGTGGACACCTGTGAAATTTTGCTACCAACACCAATCTTCAAACTTGGCCAGAGCAGCAATGACAGCCAGTGAAAGCCTGGTCCCCATGCAGAAGCTTGTCTGCCTCTGCTGTGGCCTCTGCCTTTGAGCTCCTTCCAGGGATGACATTTCATCTCAAGAAGATTCAGGATGGGATGGAAGGCTAAGCAAGCCATGCTCTGATGTCTTGGTACCTACACAGGTGCTGACAAGCACTGCCTCTTTCCTTGCACTAGATGGGTGCTGGCATGAAAATCCAAGACAAAACAGCACAAAACCTAGGAGAGTGGAGTATCACTCAGGCCTTATAAAATGTGATCTTTCTTCAATCTATTAAAAAAATAAAATGTTCATGACAAAGGAAAGAATCTGTTTCAGCTCAAGTCTTAAATCTGTCTTAAAACCATCACTCTTCTCATTTGAGCAAGCACAAGTTAGTGAACGCTGCCTGAGTGCTGTGGGGGCTGCTCAGGGGTTGGCAGCAAATCTTGATGCTCCTTACAGAACCTCACATGAACAAAGTGGCCCTGTGCTAGCCCATACCTCCTTAAGGCAGAAGCTGATGCACATAGCCACACTGAGACCTAGAGACAGGTGCTGAGATTCCTGCTCTGCTGGTAACACTAAGTAGACCACTTAAGGAGGCCCTGCCTGCTTGACTCATGCACCCTAAAAGAGGGCATCTGCTTACCAAGCACAAGGCCGCACAACAGTCTAGAATGGAGACTTCCAGTGCCTGGTTATGTTAAAGTGAGTGGTTGAATCTATTTAACAAACATTGGTTTTTCTTCTCCATTTTGCAGTTAAAAGGTTTAAAGACCTACAACTAAAGAAAAGTGCTTGTTACCACCATCCCATGCTCACCATCATCACATACTTGCCTTTAGGCTTACAAAAATAAATACTTATGAACAATACATTTGACAAAAAGCACCCCCATGGAAAACAGAGAGTAGTATATTTTACTGTGTTTTTAGAAGGCAAAGACTAAAACTGAAGCACTAATTTTCTTATTTGAAGTCTTTCATGATAGTCCAAACTGCTAGGAGTCACCTTCATGCCCATATTGGGGGATCATACTCAAACACAGGGTGTGCAAATTCTCAGAAAAACAAAAAGCAACTGCAATGTAAGGCAAAACTGTTACACCATAAACATGTGACAATGCTCGACAGCTTCTTAACAGTACCTGTACAGTGTATCAATTCTGAGAAAGCTTTCAAGGTCTGAATCTTAGAATGAGGTGCCACCCATTTTCTCCCTAAACAGATCTATAGCCAGATCATGGGCTCAAAAGGATTGCAACCCAAAATACAGCACACACTATCCACTGGTCAGGTACAGGCACCTCTACCTCCGTGAAGGTTTAATTTAAGCATAGATTTTTATCACTCAAGCCAAGCTACAGTATGGGTCCACAGAGTATACTGCAGGTCAGTAGTGTCACGATGCTTGAATTTTAGTAGTAAGCAGAGTGCCACACCCACCCATCTCCTTCACTTGACTCTGGGGTCTGTGATGAAGGTCTATCAACAAGAACAGCCCCTGGAATAAGACCCACAATGCTGGTACTAAACAAGAGGAGGTGAAAAGCAGCCTCCAGCAGTGAGGGCCAAGGTGGGGCTTTGCCAACCAAGCATCAAGTCCAGACACCTTCTGTATTCAAGTTGGATTTCTGTGGCTGAAGCCTAGCCAGACAGTGGCAGGTAAGCTAGACAGGAGGTTAGAGACCTGAGGATATGGCTGGGAAGCATATCTCACTGGCCCAGGACTAGCTGAGGGGCCCAGGCTCACATACAACATCAAAGGAGGGAAGGAGCTTTTAGCTTGAAAGTTCTAAAAATAACCTGTAAGTAAGGGCACATGAACTCAGTGGCCCTCAACAACCATCTCAGCTGGGCTGAGTAACTAACTCCATGCCATCTGTCAACTCAGAAGGATGCTGTACAATTTCTAGTATCCTGGCAGAGGCAGTTGCTTTCTGTAAGAATGTATTCCAGAATAAGGTGAAGACAGGAGATGCAGGTCCCCAAACAGGACCACTGGTCTGTGCAATAACAGGGCCATGCCACCATCACCCAGTTAGAGACAAGGAGACAACTGTCCCCCAGCAACAATGAAGAGGACTGCCTGCCTAGAACCAAAAATCCACATGCATCCCCGAAATATGTGGGAAAGGGCGGCGCAGATGTCCAAGGAAGGGTATGTGGATGATCTTTCATTGGAATCTTGTGGGGATGGTGACCCTGGGGAGCCCTGGATGGACAAGTCCAAGGGTCAGTGGTGTGAAGCCAAGGGCCACAGGTGGGTCTAGGACTCTTCACCCATTTGCAGCAAGGAATTGATGGCAGCATCTTTGTTCCCTCTCTGGGCTTCAAGCACAGAACGGATTACTTCCCTGTCCATGTTGGGAAACATGTCCTGGATAGCCTTGAGGTCCTCCTCATTACAGCGAGGCTGAGGAGTCACAGCTGGTGCGGGCATGGCCATAGGCACCATGCCAGGGCTGCAGACAGCAGGCATCCCTGAAAAAAAAAAGGTGAAGCTGGTTAGAAAGAGTGGGGTCAGCCAGGCATAGAGATACATGACTTTAATCCCAGTACTTGGAAGGCAACAGAAGAATCTCTAAGTTCAAGGCAAGCCTGGTCTACAGAGTGAGTTCCAGGACAACAGTGGGGTCACAAAGCTGCAGTGCCAAAGGAAGAAATAATACATCTCACTGGCCTCAAGGGGAAAGGCTACCTTAAGTCTGACTTGAAAACAGACCCCACAGGGATGCCCATGGCAGACAGGATGGGCCATCCTCTTCACTACTGAGGCCCCCTCTCCTAATGTTTGTTTGTTTGTTTTTTTCTGAACAAAAATTCAAGTTGAATCTATCTAATCAAAAATTACAGGGAGCAAGATGAAAATTTGGTAACCACATGTGCTACTTCAAGAAGGAGACTCATCACAGACATGTGTCTTTACTGAGAACCACGACAACAAAGTATTATGCTTGTTTCACCCAATATTTCAAAGTCTGTGTCAACATTCTAGGATTTACTTTCACAGCCTAGCAAAGACAATACAATAGCCATGCATATGGTAAGGTCTTAAAGCTACATAAAGCACTCCCTGAAAACTTCAAGAAAAGCTGCATACCAGCCTTTCACAATGAAGACAGTACACATCAGAAAGTACATCACTTTTCAGCAGCCTGAGGCATCAGGGCCCTGAGTGGGGCATGGGAGCCAATTCTTTTGCCATGAGAACAACAAAAGGCTGCTGGCAAAGGGTTCAGCATTGATACTACATGGTCCCTGCACCCTGTAGATGAAGGGGTACAAACTGAGAAACAGAGGCAGGTTTCCTAAGTACCCTCTGGGCCCAGCCTTCACCTTCATGCCTTTTTCCTGACTGACCTGGACAGGTTGTCATCAGACACCTTACAAGTCGTTACCATATAGTGGTGTATCTGGTGTTTGCTACTTTGAGGGTTCTTCTTTCTTCTACCCTTCTCCACCCCTTTGAACTCCTAATACTAGATAGGAGAGAAAAAAAATGATAGAAAGGAGGGGGTGCTTATCATTAGATTACTTCCTGCTGATTAGGGGCATCAAGATCTTTGGGGCAAGTTTGATCTTTGTCATCAGCAAATCTAACTACTTCTTGTTTCTTCTTTGCACATGATTACTTAACAAACCACAACCAACAACAAACAACCCACCCTGCCTCTTAGGGCCCTAGCATTTAAATACCCTCTGAAAAATCTTCTAAACACTACACAATCACAGAAACTATCTGTTGCTGGCAAAATCATGCCTCTGCTAGAACACGAGGCAAATCACAGTCGGCTGCTGTGAACAATCTGAAGCAGCCTCATGTCCCACACCTGGGATTAAAACAAAAACCTATTCTTATAATATTTCTGTATTTTTTTAAGAAAATAAAACACCAAAATTGTTGCCTGGCCCAGGTGTAAGACAGCAGCCTGTTGTTTCTAAAGGGACTCACACAATGTCACTAGAATGAATGCAGTGCCTGTGCACACACACAGCCACTGAGGCAACACAAGGAAAGAAAGGTGCAAAATGATATCCAGGCCAGGCAGTTTCCTTTGAGTCCTGCTCAGACTATTCCAACACTTTTCAGCCTAGCTGGGTACAGGAAAGAGAGGACTGGGCACTGCTGCAAAACCTGCAGACTAACTGCATGGGTCAACGTAAGAAAGCTGTCTGCAGTCATCTGTTCCAGACCACTACACACAAGGAAGACTGACCCTGCTGTCTTCCATCCTCCAGAGTGGATATCATATTCCCAATCCAAGTCTGACCTGTCACCATGGCTGAGTATGGACCAGCTTACCAAAACTTCCTTGAATTTGTGAGAGCAGATGTGGGGTGACCAGCCAACTCTGCGGGTAAAGGATGGACAAGACCCTGCAGTCTTGGGATGCAAACAATGTGTCCTCCCAGGTTCAACTGGGTACCATGAGGAGCCATGCTGATGGAAGTGAACCTGTACCTCACACTAAAGCACTATGTTGATTAAGAGCAGCTCAATGGCATAACCCTATGACCCCCTCATCATAAACTGACACAATCTGATGGAGTAGGATCAATCCATTTCCAGTAGGAGGACACTTAGCTACAAAGCACACATTATAGACAGTAGGCAGACACAGGTCAGTGAAGCAAGAGCCTTTTCACCAATAGAATGCCACCCAGTAAACAAAAGCAAGGGAGCTTTCCATTCAAGAAAAACTGGTGCTTAGCATGGCAGCACAGACAGCCTGGGTCCTAATTGGACTCACTGCAACAGCCCAAAACTGACACCAACAGCTAAAGGCCTCAGAAGCTACCCCTGCTGGCTAGGGAGCTCAGGAGCAGGCTGCCTATCACAGGACATTTCTAAGTTCTCAAACTAATAGATTCATAAACACACAGGTAACCCTTGATCCTCAACCTTCAGCTTCAGCTCTGCAAAGAAGCAGCTGTGATCTTGAATCCAAGACCTCAGACACAGACAACAGGGTCTATGCTTCCTGATTTGCAGAGGCTGAGGGCACCTACTGGCTATGCATTGCCCCCTGGGCATATGACAAGGGTAGACCAATGCGCAGTGAGAATAGGCTAACGTGAGTCTCTTCATTCCTGTCTAACTGTGCTTGAGTGCAGTCCTCTTTCATCATGGTCTGTGTACACATACCTCACACCCTGAATAGTCAAGGGTATGAGTATTCTCAAGAGAGCAAACTCTGCAGCATGAAGCTGATATGAAGCAAGAAACATCATGTGACTTGACCTCACTTTTGAGAAGCCAAGAGAGCACAGGAATAAAAACGCCCTGGATGAACTGCTGCTCCTGCCTCTGTGGACTGAGATAACCTGACACATCGACCAGATGGCAGCCTAATCGTCTCTGCACAGGATCCCCCAAGTACTCTGCTAGGATGGCTCTGTCATCATAAACCTAGAGGAATTATAAGAACCAAAGCTCGGCATCCAGTTTCAACAAAGCAACATGCTTATTAATGCCCCCAAGATTAAGACAAATAAAAAACAAAACACAATTCAACAACTTTTTAAGAATTGAATTCTCCATTAGTGGAAGCCTGGGTTCAGAGAGAAGTGGCTAATTCTGGGGTGGAAGAAGGAAATGTACAAGATAGCCAGAGGCTTCCTGTGCCAAAGTCAGGAAGCTCACACAGCATGTAAGACATCAAAAAGCACACAATTCAGCCTAAAGGCTTGGCCAATCTGGGATCACTGAGTGACAAAATACAGTAACAAATTAATAGCTCGGAAAATAAAACAATCCTCAAATCCACACTGCTACAACTATCAGTGGACAGCTCAGTCTGACAAAAACCAGGCAGCAACTCTGACCTTGAATACAATCCTCGAGGAGATACAAAAGGGTTCTCAAGAGAATGAAAAGGCAAACTGTGTCACCTTACCAAACATAAGATGTGAGCAGCAGAAATGAAAGAGAGCCACTTTCTAAACAGCATCTGGGTACACATGGCAGATAGTGAACAGGACAGCACAAGTAACTGCAGAGCCTGTCACAAGTTCTGGGAAGACCTAGACCACTAGCCCTGTGACCTGCAGCACATCTCCTTGGGCAGAGTCCTCACTTTCAGGAAGCATGCTTACATGGGGACAGAGCAGACATCAGAGGCTAGTCTCCAAAGGAAAAATATCCTTTTATTTCTGTGGCAGCTTTTTTATCAGTAGGAAACTATTTCTAACTTTCAAAATGTACATCAGAAGTGAGGATCAAAGTCTATTTATAGAGGAGCCTTCCCTAAAATACAAATTCTAGAGCAGTCTAGAGGCACTACAGAGAACCAAGGACAGGAGCCAAGAAAGAGTGAACTGGTCAACGGCTTTATCTTTTGTTTAGAAGTACTTCTCCTGCTTGTAACTGGACAGAATTTTGTCTTTGTTGCTTCCCTACCCCTTCTGCTGCCACTCAAAGATATGCTCAAGTCCGACCCCAGTGCCTGTAGATGGACTTGGAAAGAGGGTATCCTTGTTTAGATAAGACCATGAAGGAGCAGAAGAGCCCTTGTCCAGTGACCTTACAAAGACAAACACACAAAGAGGGTGGTGACCACAAGAGAATGAAGACAGACCAGGGAGATATGGCCAGAAACCAAGTCATACCAAGAGCTGGAAAACATAGAAGTTCCTTCTCTGGAGCTGCAGAAAGGATTGCAGCCCTTGTTTTGGCTTCTGGCCTCAGAAACTGAGGGAAGAGACTTCTGCTGCATTGTCCCATCTGTGGCCCGTTGCCTCTACGGCACTGGGGTACCCTTTGTGCTCACTGCACTTCAATTGCTTCTCCCTCCTCACACTTCCAGTTCGGGACAAAAATACCTTGGTGGGACTGCAGTTCAAAAAGGAACCTGGGAGCCACTCTGGCAACCCAACCCTCATACCTCAAGATCTGATCACTGAACTGGACAGATCAGGATCTTGTATTGGCAACTCCAGAGTGCACACATCCTAAAACCCCACTCTCCAGATTTCTAAGGCTCTCGGTGAACAACCACACTGCTTTAAGGTTCTCTAAGGTCCCAGGTCACTCCCCACTTGACTGTTCACTCTCTACTGCAGGCTGTACACTCTAGTCTCTGCTGATCTGGTGGCAACCTACTCCAGTCCCAAATACTGCAGGGACCTGGAAGCCTGTGAACTTACCCTCCCTTTCCTTTGCAAAGTGCTGCCCTTTGTTCCTGCAGGAAGATTTGTCATAGGCAGAAGGCCCAAGTTCTGTCTGTCAGGTCTGTTTTCAGGATATGTGTGGGTGGATTTCATTCCCAAGTCCTGCACTATCTTCCCTAGTTCAGCTGGCATAGGGGCTGAGTCTAATAAAGGCTAACGAGTCACTCCATTCTGGCTGTGTGGGACCCTCAGACCCCACACCACTGAGCCATAGTAGCTCTGTGCCGTCCTAGATCCAATGCAACACTCACCCTGAGCACCAGCAAGCAGGGACTATGTAGGCCAATTCCCATCCAGGACCTCATATTCCCTCTTGCCCTATAGACTGGCCATCGCCACTGCCTTAGCCTTTGAGTTCCTTGGAATAGCAGGACTTCCATGGTCTGCTTGGACTCCATTTCCCTGGACTCTCACAGAGAACAGGGAGCCTGCAGGCCTGCCCTGGTGTCTACTCTCAGAGCCACAGTCTTTCTTGTTGGCTGAAGCCAAGAAAGCAGTTATGTGATCTCGTCTGGCTCACCCTATTCTGGTAGGAGGGCCAGTTGGACACCACACACTGTGAACACCACAGGAAAATTGGAAAATTAAAAAAATACATAAAAGCCACATCTTGAGTTTGTGACCCAAGCAGATATTAATTTACTTGGCTAAATACTTCCAATGAAAGCCATGATTTTTTTTTAAAGATGTAGTATGCCTTGTCTAAACAGGAAACAGGTTTTCTTATTCCAGTAACTCGTACATGAAGATGTTCCCAGACAACGTTTCTACACTTCCAAAAATGTCAACTCACCTTACTTATGGCAACAATTAGGGCAAACACTATTTCCTATGTATGCACAAATAATTCAACTATGACACTGGAATAAGCTTTAGAAGGATCTTCATCTAAAGTAGCCATACTTACACAATTCTACACTACTCAAGTTTTGCAGGAATGCTGGGCCCTTCCCTCCTCCTGTCCTACTTTGTCCCAGGATTGCCTACCAAAGAGACAGTACATACCTGCAATGGGCACATAGCCAACACCCTGCTGGTACACAGTTGGCATCAGGACCACAGGTTGAGGCGGCATCATCATGGCAGCTGGGAGGGACTGAAACACAACAAAGAAAAACATGGTGTCAAGGAGGACCAAACCATATGTCAATTTTGTTACTTCCAGTATCATAGGAATAGTCCTAGCCACAGCCCAGACATTAATACCCAAGACAGGGAGTCCTCAGCAAGAATGTAGTGTTCCTGGCCACTTGTTTCATCTGCACCAACACTCCCACAGACCACCGCCCTTTAGCTGGAAGACTTGGGCTGCAGACTCAGTTAGAAAAGTGCTTGGTGCACAAGCACAATGAGCTGAGTTCAATCCCCAGCACACATACATAAAGCCATGTTTGGTAGCTTGTATCTATAATCCTAGGGCTAGGAGGAAGAGACAAGAAGATCCCTCAAGTTCATTAGCCAGCCAATCTAATGAAATGAATGAGTTTCAGTTTCAGTGAGAACAAAAGTCAGGGTGAAGATTAAAGAAAACAAATGATGTCAACCACTGGCCTCACATGAGCTGCAACCGCCACCACTTCTCACACAGGACTTACAAAGCTCCCTTCAGGGTCTGTTCTGGAGACTGCACCAGTATCAGTAGCTTCTCTCAGAAGTTATTTATTTAACGTGTCTTAGTAGTTTGCATGCATGTATGTATGTGCATTATGTGTGTGCCTGATGCCAGTGAAGGTTAGACTAGGGTACTGAATCCTTAGAACTGGAGTTACAGTTGGTTATGAGCCACCATGTAGGTGCTGGGAATCAAACCTGAAATTTCCACAAGAGCAGCGGTGCTCTTACCTGCTGAACCACCTCTCTGGCCCCAGCTTATTCCAGCTCAAAACAATCTTGAACTGTAGATGAGCTAGTAAAAAATGGACCTATGCTCCTGCTAAAGGCAGGTAACACTCAACACCAAAAGCTGAGGCATGCAGGACGGTCAAGCTGAGGAGGCCTGCATTCAGGTCCTTTATTCTCCCGTTCTCAAAGGCTCAAGAACAACTACAACGAAAGGCCTAGGTAATACAAAGGAGACAGTGGGAGCCCAGAGCCCCAGCCCTGCCTCCCATGACTTCCCAGGGTTCTGGGAGCCATAGCTGCCTCAAGGAGGTGCCAGAACCTCTTTGAGATGGCCTCTGGACAGTGAACTTACTGTGTAGGACATGACCAGGTTAATCATGCCCTCCTTGTCGTCGCCCTGCCTCCCACTCAGGCTATACCACTCGTCCTCCACTTGGCCCTGCTTCAGGGACTCGGGGATGGTGATGTGGGTCCAAGCTATGCGGTCATCCATGGAGAAGGCTCGCTGAGGAAGACAAGAGTAAAATGACCTCATCAGGGCCCACAACAACCCATGTCACAGAGACCAGCTTCTCCTATGGCTGTGACTCACCTGGACTGCCCTGCATCTACCTTCTGTCTTCTTGACAGGACAGGGTTCCTCCTCACTGCTCCAGCTTCCTTCAAGGAGCTTCCCACTAAACCACAACCCCAGACCTCCATAGATCACCTGTACCTGGCCACCACCACTTCTGCATCTTCTGAGTAACCACTATAAGGCCAGGACAAAGGACAATAAAGAATTTCTGGGCTGCCATCCTTGCTCAGGGATGGACAGTGTCCTCCCCAGTCCCTGTGGCTCTACTCTAAGTCTCAAGCCCAGTAGGTGCAGATGAGGACAAGAGCTCCAAGCCACCATCCATACCCACCCCAAACCTCCTTCTCATAACCCTACTATCCTCAGACACAGAAGAAGGAGAAAGGGACAAAACCAACCAACTAAACAAACAAACAAGAAGAAAGCAGAGGAAGAGGCAGAGGGTCAAGACAAAAGAAAAGCTGTGTCCCCCCTTGCTGGGCTGCCCATGCTCACTTCCTCTCTGGTTCTCACTGCCCTGGTGTTCTTCCCACTGCCCTTTGCTCTGTTTCAAGGAGGCAAGCACATAGTCTCCAGAACTAAGCTACGAGGAGACATCTTTAGCCACCTGCGCTTCCTGACTGCCCTCAAAAAGTTGTGTGCCTAACTGCTGGCATGGCCATGGGACATTCCTGGCAGAGCTTGGAACTCATGCCTGCAAGAACAGTGTTCCCATCACTAGTAGAGCCTGACTCGCTTGACATCTGACCTACCCATGAACATCTATTTTCACACTCTATTCATGCTTCTATCACTGGTGATGTTTGCAATGGATAATGTCAAAGGAGCTGAGAGAGAAAATAACAGTACCTTGTCATTGAGTCACTAAATGTCAGGTGTCCATGCAGGTTACACCCTGTCACTAGTCACTAAATGCTAGGTACATAGGGCCTAGGCACAAGGAGAGCAGCCTTGTGACTACAACCACAAGGCACACTGCAGCACACCCATGGCTGTCAGATCCCAAACTAGGCAGGTCTGTAACACTGGGGCATCTCTCACCTCATCAAAGATCTCAAGGTAGAACGAGTCCACACCTGGGGGCACTGTGCACTGAATGACCTTGTTCCAGCGAGGGTTTTTGGCGCCGTTGTGTGCTGTGGGAGTTTCATAAACAGCGTAGCCCAGACGCAGGCGGCAGTAAGGGTCCATACGAGTCATTCCATAATTCTTTGCCAATTTTGCCTGAAATAACACCAAATTTAGAAAAATGAGGCATCCACTAGCAGAGACAAAGGCCAGTGTTTATATAAACTGCTTTTCTTACAGGTATTCCCCAGTGTGTGAAAAAACAGCCTCAAGTTCACCTAACCGCGTCAGTAACCTGCTCTTAAACATGCTGCCAGTCACTCCTGGACTCACGTGACTCTGGGAACCTGGCCATCCTTGGCAGTAAGCAACTACCTGTAAGCAGGAAGACAAGATCTCTCTCTCATCTGGCACTGTGCACTAACTGTGCACATCCTAGGGCTCCGCATGGAGCTGAGGTTGAACGGGAACCACAGTTTGCAGGCAGTTGTGCAGAACTGAGTAGCTAACACCTCAGCTGCTACAAAGAGGTCAGGGAAAGCATCCTCATGGAGGCTAATGCCTGACATGGACCAATAGTATCTTAGGCAGATCCCTGGGAAATCAACAGGTATTACCAGAGATTTTCAAAAATAACTAGAATCAAAAAAGTTCTACTGTCCACATGGGAAATGAGGTGCAAAGCCCCATGCCCATGCCTCTTCTTCTGTTCAATCCCACCAGACTTCAACAGGAAACTGAGACCCACCTGTACTACAGTGATGCTGAGGCGACCCACAGTGCCAACTGTTCCTCCATACTGCAGCTGCTGGGCTGCCTGGGCATCCAGCTGGATCTGCTGCTGCTGCTGTGTGGGCGTTATACGGAGGAAGTCCTGGGGGAGTTCACCAATGTACACCTTCCAGTGAGGAGAGAGAAAGAGTAGAGTCAAAGCAGGTAGCCACGCAATCTCACAGTACTATCTGGCTTACCTTGGAGCAGTGTGTCACTCAGATCCAGTCCAGCTCTCCTCACCTTACCAAGGCCTTTTTTGTTTTTTGTTTTTTGTTTTTTTTACCTATAAGAGATTCCAGCCTGCCCTCATCTGAGCTTCCTTCCCCTGAAGACACACACCTTCTTATTCAGGAGGTACTCAAGGCAAACCAGAGCCCTTGGAAGGTTAAGAATATTTCTTAATCACTGAAAAGATTAGGGCTCCAGGGAGACCTGAAGTGCACTAAGAAAGTAGAATTTTTTAAGAAAAAGAGGAGAGCAAAGGAAAGGGGAAAGGTTAACCAAGACTCCTAATGGTGGCCCTGGCTAAGATTCATTCTGGAGTTAACCACAGGGCCCTACCACAGAGGGAGACCACAGGAATACATGCTGAACCAGGGCTTCTGAGGAAGAAAATACCAGTTGGAAATGGCATACCTGCCTGGACAAAAAGGGAGGGCCAAGGACCCTTTGTAGCAGCTGAGATGTTAGTTACTAGGACCAGTGAAGACAGCCTTGAGAACAAGCATCCACAGCTTCAACCAGATAACCCAACAGAAGGCAGAACTGTTCCTTGCCCAGTGGGTGCCGGTGTGAGCTACACAGAGGAAATACTCACAATTAAGGAACAGTTGATGAAGCTCTGGAGACTGAAAGCCCACTGAAAAAGGACCTGAGCCGCAATCAGGTGCCTAAAGTGGTCCTACCATGCATGCTTCCCCAGAAGCACCAATGTCATATATGAGCTGTGACAGAGTGGATTTACTGACAGCTGCTGGGAGCACTTGGTATGCAGGTTCTGTGACACCCTGACTACCTCCACTGCACACACTTCTGCCTATCCACCTAGCTGTGGGCTCCCACTGATATGCATTATGTACACTTCCACTTTCTGCAACGTTTTCAGCTCCCAGCACCTTGAAGACACCTGTCTCCAAGGGGTTTGGGTCTTCTCTCTATAGGTCCCTGAAAAAGGTAGACATGGTAGCTCACTCTCACATCCCCAGCACTTGAGAAACTGAGGCAGGAGAGCCAATCTGAGCTACATAGTGAGTTCCAGGCTAGCAAGACCCTGTCTCAAAAATTAAATCAAATAAGTTAATAAAGGAAAGAAGCAAGCAAAAGTCACTGGATCCCCAAGTATAGCCCCTTACCCTCTCCCCATTTCTATGTTTCTATAAAATATAGACTAGTCAGATGTTCAGAACCAACCAAGGATACAGCCCAGAGTTCTCTGTGGGCCACACTTGAGCAGTTGATGTTCCCATTACTCTCCTCTAACTTGAAAAAAGGATGTCACACTTGTGTAAGTGGTGACCACTCAGCAGCATGGCCCTCTGCACCTCTGGGGTCTCCCAATCCAGAACCAGGAGGGAGCCCAGCCCTCACAGGCAGAAGCTTTCCATAAAGTAGCTGTGGCCAGTGAGACCCATGGTTAGCAAGAATGGCAGATCCAAAGTCCGAAGCCTCTCTTAGACAGACATCCTTTCCCAAGGCACATCACAAATGCTTCTGGGGGGTCCAAGAGATGAGAAAGGGCTGTGTTTCGAGAAGAGAAGAATGGGACACTGAGTCCCTTCCCAGAGGAACTCCTGTCCCATACCACTTCTAGTCTATAGTGAATTTTGATGGTGCACCTCCAAGATATATACCCAGATTTATCTATACAACATAAATGGGTTATTAGGAAAAAACATTTTCTTCAGCCAGGTTCTTGGGGTTAACCTATATAGGCCATGTTCTCATTATAGGAATAACTATCACTTGTATGCCACTTATTACAGCTTTAAGGCTGCAGCAGGACACACTTGTGTCTCTGAAGTGTGGGACTGTGTAAGGGTATCCTGGTTCTTGGTTGGGCATGGGCCTGGAACCCCGAGACTCCAAGGGAGAAACGGCAGGAGTTCGGCCATGTCCCCAGAACTCAGGGTCCTAACAAGCAGTCCAATCTCCATAGACCTATGTTGTTCAGTCACATAGGCCATTACAGCCCCTCCCAAAGTGCACAGGTAGAGGGTGTAACTACAGGCCTCAGGCCCTAGAGATTTACATACTAATGAAGGTCAGAGGGCGGAGCCAATTAACCATTCTTCCCCAGACCCTTCCTACTTCTCCCTCCCTATTTAACTCAGGCCTGCCCTGAGTTTGGGGTTGTGGGGGACATCCAGATCCATCCACCATCCGCCATGACAATAAACCCTTTTGGAACCAAGGAGTTCCTTGTGTCATTGGGGCCTGCCGAGCCTGCCACCACCGAAGCCTCCAGCCACTGGAACCTGGGACCTTCCTCCGGTATGAGAGATAGGCTGCCTGGAGGCCTCCAGGCAGCCTCTACCTCACAGGTCCCGGACCGCTGCCGCGTGGGCCTGGGGCCTGCTACTGCGGCCCCCCAGATTTTCCCCACACTGAAGGATACATATAGGAGGGCAAGCAGGCCAATAGATATCACAATGATAGGTCAGGATATAGGCAGTCATGGGGGATGCTTAAGGCATGGAGGTCAGGAAAGGCCATATGGAACAAGTCAGGACTGTTTTTTACTTTATTTCTTACCATCCTCTTCTTGGGACTAGAAACATCAGACTTGAGATTTCATATAAGGAAACTGTTGGAGTGGGGTGAGATTAAGATAAAACGTGAACAGAGGTAGTACTCTGTGATAGAACATTTGCCCAGCATGCACAATGCACTAGGTTCAATCCCAGTACTTTTGTTCCACAAAGATCAAATTCAAATGTGCTATTTTTCAATAAGGATTTAACCATAAAATTATAAATAGGAAAGGAAAGTTTTAACAATGTGAATTTAACAGTGTTACTGAAGAGTAGAAAAGCAACTTTGTGGTAGAGAAAGCTAACCCATTCTGCCTTAGTTAAGTGACCCTTCATCCAAGCCAGGGATGTGCTATAACACCCTCAACAATGTACCTTCTCAAAAAAAACCAAGGAAGCCTGAGATATGGTCAAAGGCAAGGCAAGGTACTGGGAGGAGCCGACAGCAGTAAAAGGAACAAGCTGAATCTAGAACATGGACTGAAGCCAGTTTCATGGCAGTGACAATGGTCTGTGAATATGACATCAGGGGAAATGATACGAGGAGAACTCTTTTCTATAGCTTTTCTCAAGTCACAATTTTACTAGAAAAAGTTTCACCTTAACCTAAAGAGGGAGCAGGGAGGACGGGAAAGACTTCAGCCTGAACCAGATAAACAAGGTGGTTATACAACCAATACTCTCTGTCCTGGGAGGGAAAAGACAAGCCTGCCTGTTGCTCTGGGTCCCTGATGATTTGTCTAAATGAGGACAACTCTTGCTATATCTAAATGAGTCACCACTGTTAGCATAGTGAGAAATACTTCAAAGCAAGAGATGAATTCAGGCATTGGTGCAAATTCTATAAAGTCACTGAAGGCATTAGAAAATACCATCAATATATAGCTATTTTTAGTAAGGTTTTAAAATACAGGAATAATCCTAAAATATATTTTTGCCATATACTGGTAGAGGAAATTTTCGCCATATATTGGCCACATGAGATATAAATTTTTATCATAGTTTAAGACTCAGAAATATTAAATAATGATTCTGTTAACAGACTCACAATGGATCTTTTTTACAGTTTATCTAAAAGTACAAGATGAATACATAGTTCAATACTAATAAATGACTTCGAACATGTAGGTTAAGACCCAACAATTTCAATTCCAGGCACCAGTCTATGGAAAAGCTGCAAGAATATAAGGATAAGTATGCTCATTCCTCATGGCCTGGGACAAAGGAAGTGCTACCAAGCAATGTTTGACTTCCCTAGCCAGAAGCATCTATGTGGCCCAGACCTACAACTGTCAAAAAGAATGGGATATTTCTGTGTCACTAAAAGAATGAAAGAAATTTCTAAGACCCTGACCAAAAGGGGGACAAGTAGGCAGGGCACAGCAGGCTTCATCCTTGGCTCTGTGTAGCTCTTGAGGGCAACTCAAAGTAGGAACAGGCAGACAAATCTAGTGAATGAGGGCACACATAATACCCAATCTTTATAATCTGTGGCACAGCCGATGGGATTTCCCCATCAACAGAGAAGCTATCTATCTCTCCTAGGGTTGTCCAAAGGCTTTTGGCCTACCTGGCACAGAGAACCTGTCTGCTAGCATGTTTGGAATACTGTAGGAAAAGTCAAGAAGCTGCTAGTCTAGAGTTCAGCAAAAAAGATGGACAGTGACAAAGTTACTTCAACAGGTTAGTGTGCATATGAGTGTGTGAGTTGCATGTGTGCATCCATCTTTGTGAGGTTGTGGCACCAGCAAGGCTAAAGGGGACAAGGAAGAATCCTAAAGAAGCACCAGCTCATAGTTTAGAGTATCTGTGCCAGCAGGGCAGAGGTGGATCTGTTGCCTGATGCCAAGGCCAGGACAGCCTTCCAGAGCCAGTGATCACAGGGATTCCTATGCACAAAACTAGATGCTGCTGTGTCTCCCCATAGTCACCACAGCTAGTCCTGTCTGCCTTCAATAGGTACCTGGCAACAGTACAACCCACCTGTACCCAGCTCTACTGTCTCTCTGGTGTCAGAGCAGAATAGTATCTGAAAAGGATAAGTTCACAAAAATATGTTTTCTGAAAAATGAAAAATAATTCATAAGAACCTAGAATCTTACTAGTTCGTGGTATTTCCCATGAGCTGGGCCTGTTGCATTCTCCATGCATAAATTTGGCACATCCTCGTGGCATATTCTGACAACAGTTCTGTATATGGTGATTGGCTCTCAGTCAGGACAGAAAGTACATTTAAAGGCGTTCAGTGGTTTACACTGAAACTCCAAAGAATGGAAGACTAGTAAAGGAGTGACTGGGATGACAGCAGGGCAGGCGTTGCAGTAGACTGAGTACCACTGCCTGCTGCCACTCTACACAGAGGCCTCAAGAACTACAATGAAGAGTTCTAAAACAGGAACTTGAAAGCACAGCAAAGGGATCCTGACAAACAGACACAAAGAGGATGAGGAAGAAAATTACACATCTCAGATCTGAACAAGCATTGACATAAAAATGCTGCTGCTCAAAGGAAGCGAGAACCATCAAACAGGGCACATCACCACCAGGTGGGATGGGACCACTGAGTCACCACCAACTATGGTCTTTGCACAGACTGGGGAAGACAGAGATGCAATCAACTTCAAATCTACAAGACTGTGTGTTAAAATTCCTAGGGAAACTCCCAAGAGAAAAGAAATAAACCATACATTTACCAAACTGATAAAGAATTTACTACTGATTACATATATTTAAAAAATGTGATTACTACTAATTACATACATTAAAAACTCTGCTAAATGAATCAAAGCAAGAATAGAAACAAACAGAAGCCTTAAAGTGTTAAATGTGTATATATTTATGCCATATAAAATAAAATAGGTTCCAATAGAAACTTGTACTTCTTAGATTTGACTTTTAAGGATACAGCTATATTGTTGCTGTGGGTAGAACCCTCCTAAACATAAATGTTGGATTAAATGTAAAGTCAAAACATAAATGAAAAAGAAAGAAAAACCCTGTAAATACTTTCTAAAAGGAAAAGCAGAATAGTCACAAAACCACATAAAGTAAAGATAAGAAGCCAGTAGAGGTCACTATCTGGTCACCACAGCCTGATGATTGTTAGACTTATACTCAGGTATAGCCTCACCTCAGAATCCAGAGCAGACATTCTCAAGGACCCAGAGACATAGGCCTAGTGGCCAGTTGGGGAGCACAACCTCTTGCTCAGGTTCTGCCCTGTGAAGATGCATAGACAAGAGGATGCTAACTCACACAGGAGGTTTGAAAACTACAGGTATGTAGTAACACAAATAAATAAATAAATAAATAAATAAATAAATAAATAAATAAATAAATAAGGCAAGCAAGCTGACATACACCCTAAAGAACTGAACTCCCTTCTCCATTACTAGACAATTAGAAGCCTATATTTTACCTTACTTTAGAAACTGTTTAAGGACAACCCAGGTACCTCTAGCTAATGAGAAAAGCTTATCTTTAACCATAAATCCAGTTACCAAGTACAGAACATATGAATAAATTAAAAAATGACTCTTTTGTGCCTGGAGAGATGTTTCAGTGGTTAAGTGCTGTGGCTGCTCTTCTAGAGGACCTAGGTTCAATTCCCAGCACTACATGGTTCAAAACCATACGTATCTTCAGTTCTGGGGAATCTAACTCCCTCTTCTGACCTCCATGGGCCCCAAGAATGCACATATATGTACACAGGCAAAATATTCATACATATACAGTAATCTAAAAAATTAAAAAAAAAAAATCACTTCACCATCACTAATCAAGTCATTGGCTCAGCTAGACATGGGCACTAAGGACCACCCATAGAATGAGGAGGGGCAAAGCTCTCTGGTTAACCAGCATCTCAAGCAGGACAAGTCAGCACCTGTGGGACTCTACGCAACTATAAAGGAGAACCTTCAAAATGCCACCCCTACATCTGGTGCAACCTCCAGGCAGCAAGACCTCCTGTATGTATCCCCACAAGAAGTAGGATCCTACAAGTCACTCACTGTAGGGAAGGAATGGGTTTGTGAACTGGGTAGCAAAAAGGGTTGGTAATTTCAAAATACCAACACTTTCAAAAGTGATATGGATATAGCATAGAGTACAGTGCCCTGTGGTAGCTATTTAAAAAAACAAAACTAAAAGAAACCCTAAAGCCTAAAAATGTAAAAGACCACGGATAGAGAGCCCTCCTCACCCAGATGAGATTGTCCTCTGCCTTTTATAACCAGCCAAGACACTCTTGTCAGTTCTTTCCCACTCATCAGAGGTCAGCTACAGAGTCAACTGCCCAAGCCTAAGTCCAGGCTCCTGGGTTGGAGACACTAGGCATGGCCTAACCCCTGCTGGGACTACACAAAGAAGGCTGCTTGCAGGACCCAGTACTGACCAAATGCATGTACTTCATCTGTTTGGAAGCAGCACTCCATTCACTCAGGAATCATACAACCCTGACATGACATAAGCAGCAGAGAAGCATACCACCCTCTGGCAGTTCTACTAGGCCTTGACAACTGGCTAAAAGTCTCTGCAAATAATAGTGAATCCAGAGGTAGATGGGTATATCATTGCAGGTAAAGCATCCAGTGAAAAGCTGAAAACTAAAAAAGGTCTGCACTCTAAGAAACAGCACTTTCCAGATGAAGTTCAAGGACTTCTATTCTACAGAGACCCTGGCTATGGGCCATGCAGTCCTCCCACATCAAGTCCATACCTTTCTGCTTTCACTGGAGAGAGTCACAGATCTGATGGTGACTGTTATTCTCTGGTTTACATAAGTTACCATGCATAGCTGTGTCCCTGTGCTCCACACCTGTGGATCAGTGTCTGGTTGCTCTAAATATTGTGGCCACTAATACTATGATGAAGTCATGCAGATTCAAGTAAAGTTTGAGATACCAGTCACTTATGACAAGTCCTTACAGCCCAAAGTTACAAGTCATCAAGAGTGCTCCTAAAAACTACTCAGCTGTCTATGTTGTATTTCTTTGACTATGTTATCCCTGGAACACTGGGCAAGCAGAAAGATCAAACATCAGGATTTGACTCTTGAAATTCTGCTAGTACAAACATCATCTGACACTCCCAATTACTCATCACTGTGTAGGTTATTCCAGCTCTGTACAACATCAGAGTTTCTCTAAGCAACAGGAAAAGATAGCTTCTTGCTCATGACAGACATGGAGCTCACCATCAGATGAATTCAAACTCAGCCAGTACTACAGGAAGTAAGGAGAATCTCAGACCACACAGTAAGAAAGGGTTCACCTCCTTGGCCATGTGTCCACTTGGCAGGGATATGAAAAGGGCAAAGCTCTGGCCCCCTTTCTCCTCTGGCAGCCACCATCAATCTTCTATAGTTTGCTGAGACACAGTGAGGATGAAGAAGAGTTGCTGAACATGAAGGGGTAACTCCAACTCAGGAAAGCTCCATCCAAGTTTGACAGTGGGTCAGGAGCTCTGGCTTCAAAGCCCTCCGAAAAAGATCTAATCAAGCCTGGGGCTTTCTTCATCTGTTACATACACACACACACACACACACACACACACACACACACGTGTCAATATCAAGCTGTCAGGGTGAGAAAATCCTGGCCACAGGCTTTACAGGCACATTCAATATTAACTTCAGGGGAAAAGACACGATAGTGCTCATCAGAACTGTGTTCTACTACACAAAGCCACTGTTACAGCGTCCCACCCACATCAGTCTCAGGGAGCTACTGGGAGGACATCCACACTAGGGGAGGTGAAACAGGTAGTATCATAGAACCCAAGGCAATCCTGAAGAGACAACCCTGTTGGGTCTTCCAAGTTCTCTGCTCATTTATAAATGAGCATTTATAAATGAAGAAATTGAGGCTTGAAAAGGTTGCCACTAACTGAGCTCAAGAGATAGTTCTCTATTTCTATAGATGTTAGGGGGAGGAGGAAACTGTCACAACTAAGGACTAACTACAAAGTGGGATCTTTCACCATTTTTGAAATCAAGGAGACCAGGATCTCTCTCCTTTTAGGGACCAATGATGTCTGGCTCCACTCCTCTGAGAGGCCACGGGAGCCAAGGTCCCTCTCAGTTTGGGAAATTAATGAAGTCAGGACCACTCTCCATCTGGAAGACCAAGATCTGAGAAAGTAAGGGGTTCAGAGCCCTGTCTATCTGAGGAACTAAGGGGAGTTGGGGTCCCACTCCATCTTGGGACGAATGGGGTAAGGCTTCCTCTGTGTAGAGGACTATGGGATTCAGGGCCTCCACTCAGGATGACCACGGGAGTCAGGACCCCTCTCCAGAAAGGGGCCCGTGGGCATCGGGGGAACCATCAAGTTCTGCCTTCCTCCACCGGAAAGGCCCGAAGGACGAGAGTATGGGTACCCAAAGGTAGGACCCGCGAAGTCCCAGGACGGCAGAGCAACCCGCGAGGGGCCCCGCGAGAGACTGAGGAGTCCGACCCCAGACTCCGCTGCCCCAGCCAGGCTCTGGCCCAGAGGACTCACCGGCCCGCGCTGCGTGCTGACGGTGGTCGCCATGGTGCTGCGGCGGCCCTCTGCCCTCGCCGACTGCACAGTAACCCGCTGGGAGAGCTCTTCCGCTCCCACCACAACCTGCGTCGCCGACCGTTGTCCCGCGAGGCAGTCGGCTCCTCAGTCAGCTGACAGTCGCCCCGCCTCGCCCCACCCCGACGTTCCCAAAGCACAGCGCTTGGCAATAGCTGACCCCGCCCCTTCCGGCTAATCCGCGCACGCGTGCTCCCGGCTCAGGGGGAAGCGGGTAGAGTCTCCCCTATACGCCTGCGCAGTGGTTCCCTTCTGGAGCACAGTAGCCCCGTAAAATGGCTGTCAGACTGTCTGCGCATGCCTAAACCTGAACGCTCCCTTGCGGGCAGAAGCCTGCTTACCCAGCAGCGTGCACCTAGAACAGTGACGTTCATCTCAACTCGGTCGACTCGCCACAGCGTCTGGTCACCTAGCTGGAGAGAGCTGTGATACCACCGCCTGCAGGTGCCTGATCCACTGGGAGAAAACTGATGTTTGGCAGCTTGAGGAAAAAACAGATGGCAGAAGAACCAGTTACACTCAAGCTCTTGAATTACCTCAAAATTCTGTGGGAGGGAGAACATTTATATTTAAATTTTAAAAAAAGAAACCAAGCTGAAGGAGAGACAAGAGTGGGCCGGAACATTTCCACCGGCCTTGGATTTGCTAAATGAATGGAAGAGATGAAGATATGTCCCTAGGAAACCCAGGCTACCCACTCTTGCCTTTTCAAAGCACTCTCTTCAGAAGAATCTGGCCAGATAGACTCAGGGTAGTTCCTATAAGGAGTTGAGCTTATGGTGGTCACCAATCTGTAGGTCCCTTTTTACTTGTGCTGCAATAGACTTGGTACTGTCATTACTCCTAGAACATTTCCTCACTCACACCATGTTCTCTTGTGTTTAAGATCACATCTTCCAACTCCAGTGACAGTGTGTGCCTTGACATAACATGGGACTGCATATGGGCTCTGTTCCTGGACACTGGTCTATCCAGTACTCACTGGTCTCTAGCTCCTGTTGCCCAAACTGTCATCTCTATGCTGATAAAGCTAAGACACAAAAGATTCAATCCATTGTGGCAGACAGAGTTTTAAAGAGACCCCTGATCTCTCCTGGTATCCACATCCCGGCACAATCCTTTCCTCTTGGTTATAGACAAAACCTGTGACTTGTGTCTAAACATGCAGCAGACAACCTGTTGTATAAAATTATATCTGGATAGCAGAATAGGAACCCTTGTGACTAAGACCAGATAAAGTTGATTGGGTTTGAGATGTCCACACATATGGCCTCTGATGGATCCCAAGTCCTTCAATATTAAGCAGGTTTAAACACACACACCACCGACGACAACAACAACAAAACCAAGGGGGAATTGTTCCCAAGGAAAAACTTTATCTCATAAAATACTTCAGTAAGTCTCTGAAGTCAGTTCAAGGTCTGACACAGTCTGTCAGAAAAGAATCACAGCATTTGTTCCTCCTTGACTTAAATCTCTCTAGGCGGGGGGGGGGGGGGGTGTCACATGGCTGGACATAATCTTTCTTGTTTCCACTAGATTTGCTGCAGATAGAAACTCTGGTATAGGTGGGCTATGATAAAATTTGCCTAGGTTACTTTGTAGAAACTTGAAAACTAGCTCTGTTATTAATACTGACTCTACTCAGCAGAGAGATATAAAGGGATGAAAGGCTTAGCAACTCTGTGTTCATCATCTTGTATTTGTTCCCTTTGTTGCCTTCACCCTTGACTCCGATTTGTAGTACTTTTCTATTAATATGATAAGACCAAGGTAACTTACAGAAGAGTTTGTTTTAGACTTATGGTTTCAGAAGGTTAGAGTTCATGATGGTAGAGCAGGGATAGCAGGTGGCTGGAGCAACCACTGAGAGGCAAGCACAAGACAAAGAGCATATTAGGAATGGTATCAGTCTTTTGAAACCTCAAAGTCTTTCTGCAGTGACATATCTCCTCCAACAAGGCCACACCTCCTAACACTTCTCAAATACACCAACTGAGGAGCAACTATTCCAATATGAGCCTATGGCTCAACTGCCACAAGATCCTACTCAACTCTGCATGAAGACATAGAGACTATAAGAAATGTGTTGTTGCTGGGTACAGTGGCACATATCTATAATCCTGACAATCAGGAGCTGAAGCAGGAGCTGGACTGGGAAATTGAGGCCAGCCTGGGCTACAAAGCAAAGGGTGAAAAGCAGTTATGTCCAAGACTACAGGGCTAACTTGGACATTGGAGCTGGTATGTGCTTCTTCTTGCCAAGCATAGTGATTTAATTATCTGAGGTTCTATGACCTCTTAAGGCTCAGACCAAATCTCAAGGCCAGGATGTTTAAGTGAGACACTGATGCCAGTTCTAAACGTAACTTAAAACTTCCTAGATTAAATCAACGAAGTAGACTTGAAGGCCAGAATACTTTTTCACAAGAAAGAAAGCATGCCCATGGACAATGAAAAATTACCAAACTTTAGTCTTTCCCAGAAAAAAAATCAATAAAAGCCTGCTGCTACCTTAGTTAAGTGAGCAGCCTGGTCACCTTTTCAACTGGGGTTAAGTCCCTTTGCTCATGAAGTCTCAACAAAGCTTTGCCTGTGTTGTTCACCATACAAGGTTTGGTCCCTTTCTTCTGTTTCTGTACTATAAGATTCAATCATCCTATAACTGATAGTAGTTACATAAATATAGAAGATTGTTAAAAACCCATCCAGTTGTGTACTGTGATTTGTGGGTTGTCATGTATATAAGTTTTGCCTCAATAATTTTAAAAGTGACAAAACACCTCCTATGTATCTGACAGGGTTGCTAATCTCAATTTATTAAAAACCGTTACAAATTTACAAGAAAAAGAGTAAAAACTAAAAGAAGGAAGAAGTTGGAAGTAACATAATTATCCACATACCCATTGTGAAATACTCTCCATGGGCTCATGTGCTTAGACATTTGGTCCCCAGTTGGTGGTCCTGTTTGGGAAGGTTGCTGAACATTTAGGAGGTGGAAGAAGTGGGCCATTTGACTCAGGCTTTATTTTCACATCTTGAGTTTGTATTATCTTATTTCCAACAGGGGGATGAGGGATGCATCCTTTGTTAGTCTAGTATATTCAATAAATCTACAGGCTCTAGTTTTTTTAGTGTGTGTGTGTGTGTGTGTGTGTGTTTGCCGGCATGTGTGTCTGTGCACCACATGTATGCCTGGTTCCTGGAAGGCCAGAAAAAGGCATTGGCTGGATCTCCTGGTATTACAGGAGTTACAGAAAGTTGTGAGCCATAGTGTGGGCGCGCTGGGAATAGAACCCTGATCCTCTGAAAGAGCAGCCAGTGCTCTTTAACCACTGATACATCTCTCCAGTTCTCTCTAATGCTATTTTAATACACCCATGTGTCCACAATCTACTTTAATACATTCATAGGTGATATACTCTTTTACTTGCACAAAGTGATTTTTCAGTCTGTGTTATAGGTGGTACTGGACAGGTAGTATTGTCTGTGTGTTTAACAAGTGGAGAGTTCTCCTGTCCATTTGAACTCAAAATGGAGTCAAATACTGATTGTAAGTGGAGTTACCTAGTGCACAGCCCCAAAATCCAGGCTTCGACATAATTTTTGGTAGCTTTGGGCACATAGCCTGCCATGAACAGGTTAGCTGAACAAGACCACTGTGTGAACCTGAGGTAATGACATGAAAACAGTAAGTCTGAATACTGCTTGTGCTGGTGGGTTTTGTGGTTGTAGTTGTTGTGGTTGTGGTTATTGTTTGTCAAGTTGACAGAAGCTAAAGTCATCTGGGAAGAAGGATCTTCAACTGAAAAAAATACTTCCATCAGATTGGCCTAGAGGCAAATCTGTGGGACATTTTCTTGATTAATTGTTGATAGTGTGTGGGAGGGGGCAGCCTATTGTGTGTAAGTCCTGGGTTGGATAAGAAAGCAAACTTAGCAAGTCCTGGAAAGCAAGCCAGTTAACAGTATTTCTCCATGCCTGCTGATTTGGTTCCTGCCTCATAGATCCCTGCTCTGCTTGAGTTCCTGACTTGGATTTCCTCTGTGTTAGAATATGACTGGGACATGTAAACCAAAGAAGCTCTTTCTTTCTCAGGTTGCTTTTGGTCATGGTGTTTATCAAGTAATAGAAAGCAACTAGGACACCATCTAAGCCAAATAAGCAGGCCTCCAATCCTACGTAGTATGACAGCCATGGGGCCAGACTAGCCTCAGTCTCATATTGCTCTGTCTACACAAGAATTTCTAGAAGTCTAGTAATAGACTTGCCTCATCTTCCTAGCATCATCCAATCCAGACAAATTCCACTTCCCAAGCCCTCTCCCATATGTACCTGTGCTGTCTTTTTTATTGGGAAGAGAACAATCTTGGTGTTACACAAAGGAACACAGGAACAGAGTGAAAGAATTTGGCAAGGTGATTTCTCTTTGAAAAAAGAGTGTGCCAGAACCCAAACAGGGATACTGAACGAACATACCAAAATGGCTTCTGTCCTTTATTCTTGACTTGAGGATTATTCATTGGTGGGAGCTCGACCTCACTTTCTGATGCAATTAGCTAATAAATTCAAAGGGGAAAGGGGGAATTCTGAGAAACAGAGAACTTTTATTGGGATGACTACTTTTGACAGAAAAAAAGTTTTTCATATTTTTGTTATTTTTTTATATTTTAATTATTTTGTGTATGTACTTGCATGCTGTTATATGACAGTCTTGTGAATTAAAACATTCTCTCAAGTGCCTTAGGAGGTCCTATAGCTATGTCCTTTATCTGGGAAAATAGAAATTTTATTCTTACAGCTCATCCTCAGCAGAATGGAAAGGACGAAGTAACTTCTGGGAGAGGAGACTCTTACCAGCTGAGCTGCAGTGGAGAGAGAAGAGGATTCTGGAACTGTTGATCCACCTGCAGGTTGTGCAGAGAGCTCCAAGACTGCATCCTTTGCGTTGGGGTGAGTTTTTCAGTGATACAATTGATTTTGAGTCATCTTTGATCCTTGTAACTAATCCATCACCTATATTGCTGTAAGTAACCTCAATAAAAACTTATCAGTTCACCAAATTGGACTTTGGTTCAATTGTAACTGTGATCTCTATTGAGTCCTTTTTCTGGTGCAACCAGAGGGGTGTGTGTGTGTGTGTGTGTGTGTGTGTGTGTGTGGATCTCCTAAGGGAAGATTTGTCCCACAATAATGTCTGTCTTTCTGTGTTTGTATGCTTGCCATACTGCATATGTACATGTGTCAGGACAACTTATGGGAATTGGTTATCTTCTTCCACCACAATGGTCCGGGGGATCAAACTCAGGTTATACTTGGAAGCAGACACCTTTACCATCTTATCAGCTCACTATACTACCCTCTTAAAGCCACTCTGCAGTTTCCATGATCTGGGTTCTCCTGCTTTGTTCAGCTTGAGGTGTGCTCTTGGAAGTCTTTGGCCAGAGGGCTTTGGCATACCCAAGGCTGGAAATGCTAAGTCCAGTGTGTACAGCTCTCAGAAATGACACAAGTGGCCCATTCTCTTCAATAGACATCTTCTGTCATACAACTAAGTGCCTTAGCCCTTATCTACTCCATTGATTATCCCCCTGCTTATGACGAATCTCTTGCATCACTGAAGGGAGTTTGTCACCATGTGATACCAACTCCCAATGTTTCACTCACCCCAGCAAGGAGTACATCCATGTGCTCATCACTCTGTACTAGAATCCCACTCCAAAAGTCTGTTTCCTGGGACCACTTCTGCTACCAATTACTGTGTTAGTTGGGATCCCAGTAGGGAACAGATGGCATGCTCAAAAAGATAATTAATGGGGACACTCCATCCTCGAAACCACAAGTAATATGCTGATAAAACACATAGAAAAATCAGCAGATCTAAGGATCTGTCAGAGAATTAAGGTCACGGGGCAAATGCCCCTTCCAGATAAATTAGAGAGACAGACAGAAGAAAATAAAGAATCACTAATTCAGCAAAGCAGACACCACAGTAGAACAACCTGGCACCTAGTTGATGAAGTGTGAGAGATTCAGCATGCCAAGAGGACCCAGTGTGAAACTACCTGCTTTGTGAGACTCAGCCCCAAGGGCCCTATCAAACCCTTTCAGGGAAGATCTAAGAAACACCTCCCAGGAATGCAAAGTAGGCAGCAAAGAGACTGCTGTGACCTGTGCCACATGCTCTGCTTTTCTTAAGAAGGCCTACCCTCAAGAGAGACAAGTTTTCCAGCACCAATCAAACCAGAGTGTTATCACTTCAACTGATCTGGGTACAGACTTTGCTCTGCCTAGTTTCTCACTCTAGAAAGGAAACACTCAATTTCAGATCTGTCTGTCTCATATAACCTGAAGTTGTGTGGAAACCCAAGAAGCTCTGAGGAGATTCGTCTTGGCAATGGGCCCTTCTCCTCAATATATTAAGTCAGCTTTTCCACAGAAGATTACAGGGTACACCAGAGAACAGAAAACATCACTGTGGAGAGGGGAGCGGAACACCAAAGCCAGACTCAGATACACTAGGAATGTTGGAACAATCAGAATGAGAATTCAAAATAACTATGGATAATACTCTCAGAGCTGTAACAGGACATCAGGAAACCTGAGAGAGAGGTGGAAAAGGTAGGCAGAGAGATGAAAAAGAATCAAAAGAAAGTGGCACACAGAGAAAAAATGTCATGAAGATGAAGATTACCCTTGTGAGCTCATTAGTAGACTAGATGAAGCCAGGAAAAGGAGCTCTGACCTCCACAATGTATTGATAGAGACTTCTAGGTTGGAAAAGCAGAGTAGAGAGCCCTGACTAGAACAGAGGAAATGAACAGAGAGCTGTGTGGGCAACTGAGAAGGTGTGAGTCCTTGTGACAGGAATACCAAGAAACGAGTAAATAAAGAGAGGAATCGAAGCAACATCTGAAGCATATGGCTCAGAATACCCCCAAATTACTGTTAGATGTCAAACAAAAGGTACACGAAACTCAGAAAACACTAAGGCAGGATAAATGCAAACAAAACCAACAAGACATTTTCTAAAATTCTTGAAAGAGGGAAATATTTCACACAGAAAGCAAAGACGATAATTATTTACAGCTCTGTTTCAGAAATTGTACAAATAAGACAGTGATATGGAGTGAAATGTCGAGAGACATATCAACCTCCATGCTGGGGTTGACTGTGTCCTTAAAAATCCTCACAAAGGAATAGGAAAGCACACAGTGGACCCACCCTGCCAAGAACACTGAAAGAAGTTCTTCATTCTCCTTTTAGCTTTGTTTAGTTGAGTTTTGAAGTGCTGGAATCTAAACCTGGTTTGCGTGCATGGGAGACAAGCACTATACCAACCGAAATATGTTCCCTGCCCCAAGTTACTAAAGCAAGCTCTTCTGATGGGGTTCGTGATAAAGTCAGTAACTCAGACCCATATAAATGAAGAACACCAGAGAAGAAACTAGTGAAGGCAAAATAAAAATGTCAATTTTCCTCATTTTTAGTTGACATTTGACTTAGGTAAGAGGGGGGCTGAAGAGATGACTCAGTGATTAAGAGCACTGGCTGCTCTTCCAGAGATTCTAAGTTCAATTCCCAACAACCACATGGTGGCTCACAACTATCTAAAATGTGATCTGACACCCTTTTGTTGTGTGCAGGTATACACGGAGATAGATCACTCAAATACATTAAATAGTAAATAAATAAATCTTTAATTTAGGTAAAAGTTGCTAGTCCTGGTGATACACACTAGTAATTCTAGTTCTTGGAAAAATATCCTTGAGAAGGATTGTGAGTTCGAGGTCAGCCTGGTCAGGAAGGAAGGAAGAAAGAGAGGAAGAAAGGAAGGAAGGAAGGAAGGAAGGAAGGAAGGAAGGAAGGAAGGAAGGAAGGAAGGAAGGAAGGAGAAAGGGAGGGAGGAAGGAAGGGGAGAGGGAGGGAGGAAGAAAAGGAAAAGAAAAAAGACACGACCAAACAAAACCAAAGCATGGCAAGTAAGTTTATTCAAATACACTCATGACAACAACTTTTAGGACTTCAGTCTATACATGGTTTTGATAAATGGAGACTGTGCAGATTGAACCTGTTCAGGGTTAGGGAGAAGCATTAGAGTTATTTCTCTTATTGCGTTTATACCGCCTGTGAAGCCGTGTTCTGTTAGCTGTAAATATTTATTTAACATGAAATATAGGGCAACCACTATGGGTTTTTTTCTAAGTATAATTAATATGCATTTTATTTTTCTCATTGTTGTGACAAGTACATAACAAAAACAATTTAATAGAAGGAAGAAACTGGTTTGGCAAGTTGAGGAAGTCATTGTGGAAGACTCATATTCGAAATTGGACTGTTCTCTGCAAACTGTTCTAGAAAATTCAATTTCTCAAACAGTTTATATTTATTGGAAATAGAAAAATATATATGTATATAACCTTAAAAGGTTATATTATATATGACAGGAGGTTATATATAATTTGTGTGTGTGTGTATATATAATATATATGTATATATATATACAAATAAATATTTTAATTAAAAAAAAAGAACAGTAATTCCTAATACAGTTGGTCCAATAACTACTGCTGAATTCAATATCTGTATTATGTTTGCCAAATGATGATCAGGAAGTCACCCATGCGGTGACTCATTTGGGAAAGCTTGAGCAAGCACCGAAGTGTTGAGAAACAACAGGTATGCTGTGGAGCCACTTAGTAAGCCAAGTGTAGCAAAGAGGTGCCCAGCAGACTAAGGCAGCCTGAGAGGGCACAAAATAGTATGCTGTACATGAAAAGGTGGCACTCAAAGAGAAGAAAAGCAAGTCAGGTGGACCAGAAAGGCAGTTTCCCACCTAGGGAAGGACATTAGGAGCCGTCACAGGCACAGTGATATGTCACGACAGATTCTCAGGAGTGGAGAGGTGTAAGCAAAAATGTAGCCCTAAGTGATCAGGGACGGGTCTTCCCATCTAGATGAGTGGGATGTTCTGTTTAGATGAACCACTAAAATCCTACCCCATTCAAGTGAGCAGGGAAGGTGTTGCCCATTACAGATTGTTGGAAAAGGATATTCCTGGTGTCTTACAAAGAAACAGATGAACCAAGTGAAAGTAAATTTGGCAAGGCAATTTTTATTTCTCCAAAAGCATGCATCAAGACCCAAACCTGATGAGCAAGCATACTTTGGGCAGGAAGCTCACCTTGTTTTTATCCTAACTCAAGTAGTGACTGTGTCTCACCCCATTGGTGGATTGCTCAACCTCACAGTCGGACCTAATTAGCTAATTCACTATTAGCATGAAGGGGAAGGGTGTGATAGAGTCAAGTTTCAGGAATGTGGCATCCTAGATGAACAGGGATGTGCACAAGAGTTTCACAAAATGGGCAAGTTTGTAGACTGTAGACCCTTATGGGCTAGCCATTGTTGATTTGGAAAAAAAAGACTTTCTCACAAGGTGAACGGGGAAGAGGCAGGCCACCATTTCATTCAGCTGAGCAAGGAGAATGTCTCCTTATCCTGACGACCAGGGATGATACTCTCCATCATGGTGAGCAGAGATGGCAGCTTTGGCAGGAAAACTATAAAAGGGGGTATGGTGAAGGCCAGGAATCCAACCAAATGCATCTTTGTCCTTAATGTAGACTCTGTAGTGGATTACAACGTGAACTTCAGTAGCTCCTGTGAATTGTCTTAGGCATCTGATGCCAGTGCTCAGAGCCTCATATTCAAGTAGATGGTCTTCTATGTTGCCCACAGAAGTCTACTCTGTCTCAAGTTTTTGTTTCCAACCTAGGCTCACAATGGGATATTGTAAGGATTCAGAGAGCCCAGCTACGTTTCCTGCATATCTTTAGGTTGCATTATTTTTGTTGTTGCGGCTGCTGTTTTTAAAGACAGGTTCTTAGTATGTTGCCCAGGCTGATCTTGTGCCCAAGATCCTCAGCCTTCCCAAGGCAGCTGGGATTACAGGTTTGTGACCCTGTGCCTAGATCAGTGGACTTCTTGAACACTGAAAATGTTACATGACATGTTTGAATACTTAATGTGTTCCAGACATTGCTCTCAGTCACGCCCATCATCTCAGTGACTGGGCAACACAACCCTGAGGAGTTTGGGGTCATTTGCACCAAGCTGAGGGTGACAGATGGAAGATGAAATGTTTGTAATGTCCAAATCCAATAAATGATTCATATTCATGCAACATATAAATAACTACTAAATATCAAAAGGAATAAAGAAACTATAGTTAAATGAATCTCTCTTGTAAATTAAAAGCATAAAGGTAAATCCCAAATGCTTTCCAGATACATCAAGGAGCTCTTAAACTCATCAAAAGGAAAATAAATTAAACAACATTGAGATTCCACTTGTGTTTATCAGAATAACAATTAGAAAAGGGGGCTTGCAAGTGCAGGTGATTGCCATGGAGAGAGAAAGCACTGGATGGGAGACAGACGGTATAGGATCTCTGAGACATGGTACAGGCTTGCTTAAGGAAGTCAAAAAACACCCCTGATGAGTTTCCTTGGAGTCTGTTCGGTAAACACTCTTACCGGGACTCACAGGGGAACACACTTCAGACTGTCTGTTGCACAGTTGTTTGTGTAGCAGGAGTTGGTAGCTTAATTATTCCTCTTTAGAGAGATGAATAAGCAAATGGTGATGGATATTCACTATGGGACGCTGTGCAGCAGGGAGAAGCAACAAACCAGATGTTTACAGAACAACTTGCATACTTTTATTTTTTAATCTAGAAAAACAGGTTAAGCAGCAGTTTTCAGGGCATCGGGTACCAGGGGAGGAAAGTCAGCTCACCCTGCGAGACAAGCAGCAAGTGATGAGAACCCTGTAATTGTCTCTGTTTACTGTCAGGAGAGTTTCTGGGCTGCAGCACAAAGAAGGGGAACTGAGACAAAGACCAGAACTCCATAAGCTGAGGAGAGCAAAAAGGCTTGAATTTTCAGTGAACAGAACCAGGGAGGAGAAATCTGCACAGAGAACAAGCAACAAAGAGCTGCAGAGACTCCAAGACTCAGGACAGATTGATACAGGCATCTCATGCGGCTGCTTCCAGAAACAAATGGACTTATACCCTGAGCTCAGGAGGGGCAGCAAAAGCTTCTCCACTGCCAGTCAGAACAAGAGACCACATAGCTGTCAGGATATTGTAGAAGGGTCTCAGAAGGGAAACAGTGACCTTCCCAGAGGTGTGTGGGTCATTTCATAAAAGAAGATAAAAATCCTGGAAGTTTACACACCAGTTTTGGAGCTAAAATATGCTTGAAGCCAAGATGGAACTGTAAGAAATAAAACAAATACCAAATTATACCTGAAGATCTTTACATCCCTCTCTTAGTATTCAAAAGAAAAAGAAAAATGTAGTGAGGGTGTGAAAGACTCTATCAATTAATATTTATTTTATAAAAGTCACTTTATACATTAGACAACAATAGAATATGTAAGTAAGTTGCATATCAAACATTTACACAAACAGGCTATATTTTAGACCAGAAAACAAGTCTGAATTTATTAAAATAATAAAAAGTATGCTTTCTGGTAAAAATGAAATTAAACTAGAAACCAGAGCATAAGATAAGAGAAGGCTAGGGGTGCAAGAGATGGCTCAGAGGTTGAGAATGTTTGCTGCTCTTGCAAAGGACCTGAGTTCTGTTCACAGCACCCATAACAGGTAGCTCACAATTGTTTGTAACCCTTTTGGGGCCTCCTTGGGCCCTATACTCACTCACATACCCACATGGAGACATGATCATATACACACAACTAAAAGTAAAATAAAATATTTGAAATGCCCTTGCATCCCTTGTGGACAAAATAATGTCTAAAATGAATGAACAAGATTCAGGGAGGGCAGTGACTGCCAAGCTTTGCAAGGACGAGGAGGACAAAGTAGGTGAGTCCTTCATAATTCCTGCTTCACAAAAAAATCTGTCATATATTGGACCAGAAGGCTGAAGATGATGCTCCTATGACTCAGAGACATTTGGGGGGACTGTCCAAGAAGCCAGCTTTCTCTGTCATTTCAACAATTTTGGAAGCTGCTTGTGCTATACTTCCTGTATACTCTGGTAATATTTATTCCTTCTCAGATCTTTGATGGGGTTGAAGACTAGATAGTCTCACAATTAAGCTTAAATTTTTAGAATTTAGAAAAATGTTATAAGTTATGATAGAAAATGTTACAAGTTATGATAGAAAATTATTTAAGTACAAAACTCTAACTCATCAAGATAGATAGATAATAGAGTACTTTCTCCAAGGTTGCCAAATGTTCATGGACTGGACAAATGTAATTCTTACCCGATGTTTTTCATAATGGTTAATATTGTATCAATAATTTCTTGATGCAAGAGAAAGAGCCTTTAATTGGTCTAAAGGGGGAAATGTAGAGATAATCTCTTATAAACATTACCTGTCAACAAAAAAAGCTAATAGCCAATCAGCTGAGACAGGAATTAGGAGATGGGACACTGGCAGGGATAGAGAGAATTCTGGGAAATAGTAAGAGATAAAAGAGAAACTCAGGGAGAACCGTGAAAGACAAGAGGAGAGATAAACCTAGGAGATGAGGAGATGGACTGTGGAGAGAGCTGGAGGAGACAGATGTAAATGAGCAGGTAGATGAACTCAGGAAGACGCTGAGGGAGACGTTAAGGAAGAAGTGGGCCAGGACTGAAGAGAGGTATCTAACCAAGTGGTAGACATAGAATAGTTTAAATGGTTAAATAAGTTAAGAGTTAGTCAAGGAATGAGCCAAAGCTTATGGCCTAGGCATTTATTTATTAAAATAAAATAAAATCTTTGGAAATACTTTTTTAAATAGATCTTGAAACATGTTCATGTTTGTAAACAAAATACAACCAAATAATCCATGCATCATGATGAAATGAAAGAGGAAATTCCTTTGTAATGAATAAAATAAAGCATATAATGCTTTGTAGAATGACTGAAGCAGTATTTAGGGAAAACCACAGCACTAAGTATCTACATTAGAAAAAAAAAAAGAAAGCAGCATTTTCCTTTAGATATCTGTAGAAAATTAATTTTAAGTAAGCAAGGTAGGGAGAGGAAATATATAGGTGATAGAAGAATCAAGCACATCACGCATCTTGAGAAGACAAGTGAAGTTAATACACATCTGGCATATGGGGAACAGAAGCCAGAAAAGACAAGTCATTAGTACCAGACATGAACAAGGAGACATCACTACAACTCCACAGCAGCTTTCTGTTAAATGTAGCAAAACGAAGCTAATCCTTCGTTGTCATTGCTGTATTTTGGAACAGGGTCTCATGAAGACAAGGCTGTCTCCTCAAAATACCTATATGGCTGAAAATGGCCTTAAACTCATGAACCTCCTGTCTGCACCTTCTGAGTGCTGTGATTACAGGTTTGGGCCACCAGGCCTGTCTCAGACAAATTCTGTGAAAGAAGCAAATGACTAAAGTTTTCCCAAAGGGGAAATTGACAACCTGAACAGTTAGCCCTTTCTTATTAAAGAAGTCTAAAACGTTTCCACTGAGAAACCTTGGGCTCAAATGGCTCTCCTGGTAAGTTCTAGAAATAGTTTAGAAAGAACATCAGTTCTAAAGGATATAGTAGGGAGAACACTTTCCAGTCCACACTATGAAGCCAGCAAGCCAATTTCACCAGTGAACCTTGATGCAAAGCTATTGTATTTTTGAGTTAGGGTCTTGTTATGCTTTCCAGGCAAATATTCTTGTGGTATATTTCAGATTGGCCTCTGCTTGTCTCAGATTTCCAAATGCTGTATCACAGGTGTGTGCTACTACAGCTGACTAGACAAAAGTTTTTAATCCCAGCCTGTAGGAGGCAGAGGCAAGTGGATCTCAGAGAGTTCAGCCTTGTCTACCTAGTGAATTCCAGGTCAGCCAGAGCTACATAGTAAGACCCTGTCTTAAAAATAAACAATAAATAAATAAATAAATAAATAAATAAATAAATAAATAAATAAAGGCATGTGGCTCTGGAGAGATGGTTCAGCTATTAAAAACACCAATGACTTGGATTTGGCTCCTAGCATTCACTCACAATTACTTTTAATTCCAGTTTCAAGGTAGCCATTTCTCTCTTCTGAGCAACCAACAAAGCAGATACCAGAGGATGAAGGACAGTGCTCCCAGGTCCCGGAGCACCCTGCAAATGCCATTTCTGTCACCTTTATTTAGGTTAGACAGAAAAGTACTAAAAAGAACCACCAGGCATCCCAACTGAAAAATGACAGGTGCAATTTCCAAGACAAGAATATACATGGAAAAACCTACCAAATAGTTGTTAGAAATAATTAGTGAATTTTACCAATTACCAGACTTTAAGAAAACTTAAAATGCTGTTGTATTTCTATAGCAGTACTATTCAGAAATTAAACTTATGTGTACAATTTATAATAATATCAAGGCTGACCAGATGGCTCAGCAGGTAGAGGTGCTTACTGCTAAACCTGGTGACCTGAGTTCAATCACAGACACACACATACACACACATACACACACACATAAATAAATAATATAATTTTTTTAAAAATTAAAGAGAATAAAAAGACATCTAGAGACAAGAAAATATTTGCAAATTACCAATCAGATAAAGGATTTTTATGCAGAATGTACCAAGAATTCTTTATACCCAATAATAAGAAAATCAACAGCTCAGCCAGATGGCAAAAGATGTGGACAGAAAAGAGTTGTGCACAGGGGTACACACTTGTAATCCCAGCACTGGGGAGGTAGAGGCAGGAGATTCATGAGTTCAATGTTATTCTCTGCTGGCTGCCCCGCAAGCTGTGGATAAATATTCCATTTAATGGCTTGGTCCAGCCTCATCCATCAAAGCCCAGATTTGAACGGTAGCACTACAATACATGGCCACTTCTAACACAAAACTGTCCCTGCTTCCTCTTGTGTCTCTGGAAAGCCTTGGAAGTCCTACCCTCCCGCAGCAGAATTGGTCCTTTGTTTTGGCACTCATGTTTCTGAGGCTGGTAATCTCAACAAAGCCATGTCACAGAATGAGTCATGTCTGCCCCAAATCTCTGAGCAGAAACCCTCACCCCTAACACCTCAGAATGTAGCAGTATTTGCAGGTAAGTTGTAGTGGTTTAAGTGAGTGTTGACTCTGGAATTTGCACATCTGGCCCACAGTTGGCAGTGCTGTCTGGGGAGGTTGAGGAAGTATAGCCTTGCTATAGGAAGTAGTCACTAGTGGTCGGGGCTTTGAGGTTTCAAAATGTGATACTACCCCCAATTTTCTCTCTCACTGCTATCATGGACTCTTACCCCTCTGGAACCAGAAGCCAAAATAAACTCTCTTTTCATTCAGTTGTCTTGGTCACAGTGTTTTATCACAGCAACAGAAAAATGATCAATACACATGTAATTTTTTTCCTTGTTTTGTTTCCCCTATGCCTCTTTGTGAGCTCCTTCAGTGGAGGGGTGTTACAGGAATTCTTTCCCTGGAGAGATGTAAACAACTGTCTACCTTTATAGAATAAGGCCTTATAGAATACAAATGACAAACCAAAATATGAGCCAACCAGAGTCCAGCTCGGTGAACCTTTGAGTTTATTGGGCTTACTTATAGAGCATGGGTGATAAGTTACAGGAGTGTGGGTGACCCCAAAGCAGCCACACACTAAAACATCTCATCCTAGTACAGATGATGATGTCCTTTTAGCCACAAAATAAGGTCCTCGTGTCAGTTAATTTTTTTACAGTATGTTCTAGTACCTTCAGAGATCACAAGACCAAAAGCAGAGCTATGTGCAGCTGCCTGGGAGGTGCAGGAGAAAGTGGTTGGGGATTGGTAAGGGTCCAGTGACTCTCCCCACCAGTCCTCTTACACTGGGAATGTCAACAGTCTCCTGCAAGCACTCACAGATGCTCTGATGAAGATACTGTCTGCTGTTCTTACAGAACAAGTGTCCAGCAAGAGGCCAGCATCATGCAGGAATCCTAAAATCAGCATAACCTGCAGGAGCATAAACAGGTGAGCAGGTCAGGGCACCAGCCAAGCACTGCAGAAACCACAGGGACAAGAAACATCCATTCAACTGTGCTCCTTGCCAGCCATGTAAAGACAGGCTACAGGGGAATTTTTGCCTCTAGGAGTTGATCCCAAGAGGATAGAGTCATTCTGCCTTTAAATTAAGAAACAGGAGACAGCAAAGTGGAAATTTACAACTGCACCTCTTTAAAGGGTTCAGTGCTCATCTGGGCTGCTGTCTGGGGATGAGTCCAGGGAATGTGGCTTTATCTCCCTCTCTTCTCTTTCTCTGAGACAGGGCTGCACTCTGTAGCCCAAGCATCTCTCAAACTCATGGCAATCCTCCTGCCTCAGCCTGAGTTCTGCGATTACAAGTGTGAACCACCATAGTCATCGATTTTGAATTACACCCACCCTTGGTTTTTGTTTGTTTGTTTTGTTTTTAGTTTTGAAACCTGGTCTTGTTATATAATCTTACCAGATCTTGTGCCCACTATGTAACCAAAGCTAAACTTGACCTTACAGAAACACCCCTGAGTTCCTTAAGTGCTGGAACTACAAGTGTGTATGGATAAGCCCGGCTGTGTGTGCTTCTCTCAAGTATGGGTTTGTCTTATGGACAGAAGCTGCTGTGAGACCCTGTGAGACCAGAAGACCAAGCTCTTCTGGTGTGTAGAGAAGAGTCAGCTCTACAGGGTGTAAGGAGAAGCAAGGGAGAACCACTTTGCTCCTTCTTGGCTTTTGTACCCCCTTTGGGGGTACACGTAGGGGCCAGGTCCTGTGCTTGGCCCCACAGCAAGACACACCACAAGTTTCAGCTCAAACAAGGTAAGGTCTTCTTTCAAGGATAAGACTAGGCATTTTTTCTAGGTCTCCAGATCCCTTCTCCCCACAGCTGCCTCCTACCCCAGTTAAGAATAGGGGGCCAAGAACCCATGCTTAGGACTAGGTTCTGCTGTCCCGTCTTCTTGGGGTTTATCCTAATGGCCTGAAGGGATGGACTATGTATTTCTGACCACTTACAAGAGGCACTTTGAAATTAAGGGGAAGAGAGGAAGCAAAGATCCAGGTAACTTTCTAAGGTTTCCTTGGCAAGCCTCTCAAAGCGGCTGGGCCTGTAGCCGAGGGAACCTGTAGCTGGTCATTGTGGAAGCAGAAAGTGTCAGGTGGGCGTGGAATGTGGCTATAGGCCTAGTGAAGCTTACTAGTGACTGTCACTTGACAGTCTGGAATCCCCTAGGAGACAAAGCTCTGGGTATGTCTTGTCTGTCAGGGACATCAGGTTAACTGAACTGGGAAGATCACCTTCAGTGTGGGCTGTACCGTGCCATGGGCTGGGGTACTGGGCTGAATAAAAAAAGAAAGTTACTGACTGAGGGTGCAATGTGACCAGCCACCTCAACCTTCTGACTCCAAGGCTTCTCCACCATGATGGACTCTATCCTCAAACCATGAGCCAAAGTAAACCCTTCCTTCTTAAATGGCGTTCGTCAGGTCCTTGTCATAGCAACAAGACAAGTAACCAATGGAACGCTCAAGCCATTCAAAATTCCACAATCTCCCCAAACACAGCACCAGCAGGGGACCAAAAGTCCCACTGTTTGAGTCTACAAGGTCATTTTTTATTCAAACCATAGCATTTCCCTTCATCTTTAATGGGCTTTTTTAGATCTACTCTAATGTTAGAAAAGTGATGGCAGCAGGTGACTTTGTAATTCAAACGATATGGAAATGACATGGTGACCAAGCAAATGACAGTATGTGGTCATCTCATGAGTGGTGCTGATCCTGGCCAGTTTTAGGTAGTTCGGCTGTGATACAGCTTTGCAGGTCCATCAGCTTCCAGCCACTTTGCAACCTAACCCATTTTCCCTTTGCCTGTCTAGCTTGTCTCATTTTTGTACTGATGTTTGCCTGTAGCCTGAGGTGCTTGTCCCTTTCTAGTGACCATTAAACTCTTCTTGTCTCTCTATTTCTCTTCTTTTAAGTCTTCCACCACCTTCTGCCTGGAAATCTCTTGTTCATTCAGGAAGACCCAGCCTTAGGGTTTGTCAGGACATCTGGGGGATAAAAGCACTTGTTGCCAAGACTCAGAACTTTGAGTTTCATCTCTGAGACCCACAGGATGGAGAAAACTAGTTCTCACAAGAACTGATTGTCTCTGAACTCCACACTCATGTCATGGCGCATATGTACCCACATATATACATGTATACACACTAAAAATAAATAAATAGATGGATGGACAGATGGGCAGACAAATGGACAGATGGACAGACAGACAGACAGACAGAGTCCTGGGTCAAGGCAGTCTCCACAGTACTAGGCACCAGCACTGATGTTAGCCATCTTGGAATCTGGGAAAATATCCCTTCTCACAGATGAGCAGATTCTCATGTACAGGGCTGAGTGGCTGCTGTCCATATAGCTAACATCCATGGAAAGGCTTGGGTAAGCTTAGATGCTTCTCACTCCTCACAAGAGCCTCACACCTCACAAAACAACAACAAAACTTCCTGTTTCTACCACCCATCACACATTAGGAGTGCAAAGATTATAGTAGTATGTTTCTGTGTCCAGCTTTGCATGGGTTCTGGGGATTTGAACACAGGTCCTTATGCTTATGTGCAAGTGCTTTATCCACAGAGCAACCTCCACAGCCTTTTCAGACAAAGTCTTTCATTGGTCTGGAACCTTTCCAATTAGACTAAACTGACCAGTCAGCAAGCCTTAGGGATCCTCCTGTCTCTGCCTCCCCTGCACTGAGAAATGGTGCACTTACAAAATTACACCATCATGTTTAGTTTTTCTATTTTTAAGTGTGTATGAGTGTTTGCCCATATGATTTGTATAAACCATGTAGATACAGTATCTACAGAAGTCAGAAGAGAGAGTCAATTCCTCTGCAACTGGAATTACAGACAGTTATGAGCTGTCATGTGAGTGCTGGGAATTGAGACCAGGCCATCTGGAAGAGCAGCCGGTGCTCTTAACCACTGAGCCATGGCTCCAGTCCCAGTGTTCAGCTTCTTACATGGATGCTGGGGATTGAACTCAAATCTTCGAGTTTACATGGGAAACACTATTTACTGACCAGCACAAAGGACTCAGAATTCAACTAACTTCCTTGTAAACTGACCGGGCATAAACACCATGAAAACTAGAACATTTTATTCTGGAAAGAGGTAGGAGGCTCCTAATACTCAGAAAGTTCAGGATGCTGACCATGCTCTACCAAGATTAAATAAGATCTCAGTAAGCGCTGGGGAGGAGAGATGTCTTTGTGAAGCTACCTGCAACCCGTGCTCTAGGAAGGAAGCTTTAAGTCGTTGGTTCACCAAGCTAGACTTGGATGGAAAAGATTTATTTGATCTTACCTTACTGAGACAATACCTTACTTAGAGTGAACAAACGTTCATGTCTCCCCAGAAAACGTCACAACAGAGGCAGGAGGACAACCCCATAGAAATGGATGCACCTGGCTGTGATTCATGGTTAGAGTGGACTTCAGAACCCCTTGGGGAGATTACTGATAATGTAGCTAGAAGAGTAGCTGTTTCAGTCAGCTGATTGTGGAGAAAAGATGTCCAGGTGGGAATACTGTGTCCTATGACCCGACTCTGTGGGAGAGGACGTTAAGGACAGAATGGGAAGTGGGGTTCCCAGCTCTCAAGTTCTTCAGCCACCTCCTAGAACCACCTGCATTTGATGTCGAGCACCTCAGAGAATGTGTGCTTCTGCAGGATGCCACGGTGTTGAGCCTGCTTCTTGTAAGGCTCCTTCCTCCCACCCTACACCCACCATTGTCCCCTAGTCTCCTCTGGACAACGTTTCTAAAGAAGAGGGAAGAAGGGCCACTGATGAGAAATCAGAAATCATGGTCCTGCAAGAAGCCAAGTCAGGGGCCTCTAGCGCCACCTGGCGGTTGAGGTGCGCGAGTCTCTGTCCCCACTCCCCACTCCCTGAGTCGTTAAGAAGGAAGGGATTCAAAGGCTAGGGCAGCCAGGATGGCAATGAGGTTTCCAGCTCTTGAGACTCCAGCCAGCCTACCTCACCTTTTTGTCTTTTCTGTCTTGGTATCTATCTTCGTCACCAGATCTCTCAATTTCACCTCCTGCCTCCTTTAAAATGCCTTCCTTTGATCTTCTGTTTCTCTTTCCCCTGCCCTGGCCTCACTCCCACAGTAAGAAGGGGCACTGTTCTTCACTGGTGGCACCTGACTCCCTTCTTTTTCAGGATATGGAGGTTGTCCATATGGCCAGAGTGTCCCCAGAGCTGAGAGTCCTCCAGAGACTGTTGACTGTGTGGCCCAATGGGCTCCTAGAGCACCCAGCTGCAATGGATAGCCTTAAAATGGTGGCTGTTAGCAGCTGCTCAGGCACTAACGGTAAGTATCCCTTTTCTGAGTCTCTGGGGATTAGTGGACAGAGACATAGCTGTCCCTGAGAGGACAGCACTGACCATCTGAGCCCCATACCCTGTTTCCATCAGCACCTGTCCCACACCCTTCAACTCTCTATTTCCAGGGCATGATCAAGTGTCTACAAGGACCTGGCATCTCAGGGGGACAAGCCAGAGAAACATGGGGACAAAGCCAGAGTAGAGACGAGAGCCAGGCTATGTGGGAGTGAGCAATAGGGTGTGCACATATGTGTAGCTGGGTAGATGAGAGGTTTCCCACATGCCTGTGTAGCTGTGGTACTTGATTAGTCCTCATATACTGTGTAGGTATTGTACACAAAGGGGCCATATTTGTATGCATGTATGCAGTTCATGTACATGTATGAGTATGGATATAGGCACAAAAGTATGTGATGTGGATATAGACAAATGTGGTAGAGTATAGGTGTACAGTTGTACGTATGAATGTGTGGTATGTGTATGGTTATGCAGCACACATACATATCTGTTTTGTGTACACAACATGAATGTGCAGTACATAATGGGCGTATGTGGGCATATAGGCATGAGTTCTCAGAGTGTAGTTGTTTGTATGTGCATGTGTGCATGTGTGTAGGTGTAAGTGCACACATGTATATGTGGGGCCTTTCTGATCCAGTGTATGGGACTCTTCTTTTGTCAGAGGAAAACTTGGCTAATGACACCCACCTATCAAGAGAGTCGTAGGCACTGAACCCAGGTGCTATGAGGACTCACAAAACACAATAACACACCAATTGTGTGTGTGGTGTGTATGTGTGTATGTGTGTGTTGGCATCACACCATGACTGTCCCAAATGCTGTTAAGTAATTGTCTCTCAGGGGAAGGTTGCCTACCTGGGTGGACTACAGGGGGTCACTTCTGATGTTGATAGAAGTACTTTTTGGTACATGATAAGTTATGCAGGGCAGTTACCAGATAATAGATATAGAATGTAAAATGTGCAACCCACTCCTGAGACGAGTGGTGAAACAAAGTTCCATCGATACAGTGAGGACTATGTCTTAGTTATTTTTATTCTTGTGACAAAACACCATGACCAAGGCAACTTATAAAAGGAAGCATTTAATTTTCTGTTTCATAGGATTACAGTCCAGGATGGTGGAGCAAAGAAACAGCTAAGAGCTCACATCTTGATCCATAACCATGAGGCAGGGAGAGGATTGAGTCTTCAAAACCTGCCCCCAGTGACATATCTCCTCCAATACACCGGCACTTCCTAATCCTTCCCAAACTGTCCTACCAACTGGAGATCAAGTATCTAAATACATGAACCTCTGGGAGCCGTTCTATTTTAAACCACCACATCTGGAGAAGGAAGTTTGGGCCTGCTCAGGAGGTGGCAAGAGAGGGAGTACCGGGAATCACAAAGTGTCCAGGCCTCAATCTCTACTGAAACTTTCCAGATTTGATAGTGTTGGGAAGGGAGGGGGCCAGAGGCAACATGCCACTTACAGTAGACCAATAGAAAATGACCACCAAAAGAGAAGGAGGAAAACAGAGGTTAGGCAGCCAGCCAAGAAGACAAACAGAAAACAACGGTGCATATATGTATATATAATAGATGCTCATTTAAATGGTTAGGCATAGAGCTAGCAAGATGGTTTAGTGGTTGGGAGCACTGTTTGTTCTTCTAGAGGACCTGGGTTCAGGTTCCAGCACCCATACCAACTGTAATTCTAGCTCCAGGGGATCTGTTGCCCTCCTGTAACCTTTGTGGGTAATGACACACTTACATACATTCAGGCAAAGCATCCAAACGTATTGAAGGAAATACATACATTTTAAATGTTGGGTGTGGGCTGGCTCACAGCCACAGATAGCTCATCAGGTAAACAAGCTTGCTGGCAAACCTGAAAACCTGAGTTTGACTAGAACCCATGTGATGGAAGGAGAGAATTGACTTTGCAGATCATTGTTTGAGCCATGACATGAGCATGTGTGTGTGTGTGTGTGTGCGTGCACACAGAAAGACACACAGGCACACACAAAATGTAATAACATTTTTTTCTAAAATATTAAGCCAGATGTGGTAGTGTGTACCAGTAACCCTGGCCAAAGGAGCAGAATTGTGAATTCAAAACCATCCTGGACTATATTGTGAGCCTTTGCCTCAACAAAACAAACAAATATGGACACCATCCACCTCCCAAACCATAAATAAACTGAAAGTGAAAACTCAGCATGTATAGAGAAAGGAAAGGACGAGTGTTACAGACATTTTACTACTTATGCCGATAAATTTGCAACTATTGAAATGATCAATTTGTAGGTCAGAATATTTGGAGTCAGAACAAGTTCATTCACTAAACCCATTCCCAAATGTTCTGTGAGGCCATCCTAGGAGCCAGGCCAACTAGAGTAGGGACAGGGAGTAGATAAACATGGACCCCTGCCCCTGAGCCTCCAACTTTGTAACAGGACCCAGAGAGGCAGACAGCCAAGGCAAAGGCGACTGAGAGAGTGGAGGGTAGTGACGTTTGCCTGACACTGACAAGGTGGGAACCTGACAACAGGCTCAGTGAATAGTCAAGTTGTGTATTTGTCCAAATGTGAACATGGTGTCCCTAAAGCTGCAGACAGGTCTCTCAGTCCTGGCTCCTGCACAGTCTCAGACTAGACAGAGAAGCACATCACATACACATCATACACAACACAATATGTACACAGACAATCCACGTGTCACACGCACACACACATAGATACACAGACAGTCCACATGTCACAACACCTAGACACACATTTACACAGCTCAGGCTCACACACAAGCCCAGACATATAGACATAGACATGCATACACACATACACATAGACTTGCATACAGACAGCCTACATGTCACGCATCCATAGACGCACACACACTCACACCAAGAAAGAAACACACCAAAAGAGAAAGCCACAGGACAATACCTCAGAGGAGGCAGACACAAAGACTCCAAGAAAATCCACTCTTCAGTTTATGTTAGTCCCTGTGCCACATACTCAGGAAGGTGTCTCTGTCCCATGGCTGTCTCCTATGGCCTGTCCCCAGCCCCTCCCAAGATAAATGGTTTTCCAGGTTTGGAACTGTGGGTTCTCTACACTTGTGGAAATGCACAGAGCTGCCTTTGTGCTTCCTAAATAAGACACTAAGAACGGGAGGATGAAAATAGCAGCTAGTCCTGGTGGGAAGCGGGTTATCTCGGCGCGAGGGCGGCAACAGTAGGAAGTCTATTATTGCACCCAGCTCGGCGCACAGAGCGGGAAGTGCATCAGGAATAGAAATCACTGCCTTAGCAGCCCAGGATGTGGCTCAGAGTCCCCTCACCCCCCCCACACACACACAATGATCCCTGACTTCTTCCATGTCAGATGGACAGGACATTCCTTATGTCTGAAATGAAACACAAAGGAGAATTTGGGGAGAATCAACATGTTCAGTTCCAAGTTTTTGGCCCATGGCTGAGGCATTTTTCTCTGCTTTTGGTTATGAATTAAATTCTCCCAGACTGTCACGATTTCTGTACAGTTCTCTGACACATCTCTTTCTGGATTTACTCACAGGTATTTGATATTTGGGGGGGAAGGGGTATCATGAACATCGTCTCCACTTAACCATGTTTTGATGCCGGCACGAGAACAACTTGGTTTTGTTTTGTTCTAGCTTTGGTTTGAGTTTAGTTTGTGTTGCTGTGGTGACTGCTGGCTTGTTTGGTTTTGCTTTAGACATAATCTAATTAGTAGAGGATGACCTGTACCTCCGAAGTGTTGAGAGGATGTGTGTACAACACCCGACATGGCTCACAACTCATTTCTTGCACTGTTTTTTTTTTCCTTTTTCTTAGTAGTTCCTGCATATGTATGTATGGTGGGTGTGTGTGTCTGCATGTGTGCTGGTGTATGTGTGTATGAGTGTGTGTCCGTGTGAGTACACGTGACAGCCCAAGGCTGATGTCATGAGTCTTCCTTGAGCTTTCCTCTGTCTTTTCTTTGAACTCTTAGATTTGACTAGTCTTCTCACTAGCCAATTGCTCCAGGAATCCCATCTCTGCCTTCCAAGGCTATAACTATAGGTGGGCTGCTGTGCTTGTTCGCCACTTGTGTGGATTCTGGGGATCCAAACTCTAGTCCTCTCACATGAATGGAAAGTGCTTTACCTGCTGAGTCCTCTTCTCAGCTTACATTAATTTTTTTTAAAAAAGAATTATTCATTTTTTATGTATACTCTAGCTGTCTTCAGACACACCAGAAGAGGGCATTGGATCCTATTACGGATGGTTGTGAGCCACCATGTGGTTGCTGGAAATTGAGCTCAGAACTTCTGGAAGAGCAGTCAGTGCTCTTAACCTCTGAGCTACCTCTCCAGCCCCTTTACATTAATTTTTTTTTTTAGTGAAGCAAAATACATCCGATGTTAAATATTCCACCTTAACAATTGTACATGCATACACAGCTCAGCAGCAGTCAGTGCCTCACTCTATTGTGTGGCCGTTCCTCTCCAGACCTTCCACTTCTCAAACTAAAACTACTCCCTCTGTGTTGATTTTGCAGTTTGCCTCAGCCAGTGTCCCAAGGAGCCATGGGCCAAGGGCTTGCATAGAAATTCATTTTCTCACAGCTTTAGAGACTGGAAGTCAGAGATGAGGGTGTCACAGGGCAGATTCCTCCAAGGTATAGAGATATAGTTTGTGATAGTATCTTCTGTCTTCATGTAGTTGTCCTCTGGCTGTGCGTGCCCTGAAATGCCTTCTGCTCATGTGTCTGTCTGTTTCTGTGTACATATATTCACATGTGTGGTGCAGTCAGGTTGTGGAGGTTGGAGAACAGCTGGGTACAAGACTGCATCCTATCTTGTCACTTACTCCCTGTTGCATACAGTAGGCTGGCCGACCTGCATACAGTCTTCCAGGATATTCTTGTATCTCTGCCTCCCGTCCTGCCATGGAGCACTGGGATTACAGATGCATGCTCCCACACCCAGCTTTATGTGAGTTCTGGGGATTCCAATTCAGGTTCTTATGCTTGTATGGCAAGCATGTAACCCACTGAGACGTTTCCCCAGCCTCTTCTTCTTAAATGTGTTTTATTAGCATATAACAATTATGCATAAGTGGATTTTACTGATTCATACATGTATATAAGTTACTTTGATCATATTCATCCCTTATTATTGTCAATTGCCCCATCCCCACTCCCACCAGGTCCCTTCCTATTCACAATGAATACATCTTCCACTTTTATATCTTTATTTTTTTCCTGGTGACCCAGTGAGTTTCATTAGGGTGGATTATAGGAGCATGCGCACGCTGAAATCCTTTTCTCCTAAGGACCCCAGTTCTATGGGTCAGGGCCAACCCTGGTGACCTCCCTAAAACTTTGTTAAGTCCTACCTGGTCCCATCATAGGGTCACAGTGTGCAATACTGGGACTGGAGGCTGGATTCTCCATTTGTCCAACTGTGTCTCATGTGAGGGTAGTACTCTACTTTTTCCCTGTGTTCTCCAGAGCCGAGGGTTAAAGGCAATTTCCTACAAGCCTGAGCTCCATTCATAATGTCAAGGATGGCTTATGTGACTTACCAGGGTGCTTGAAGACATTTTCTCTCTTCTTAGTTGGCTGCATTTTTTAAATTATTATGAATGAATGTTAGATCTTATTGAAAACATTACCAGCATCTATTGAGAAAAGCCAACAATTTCTTCCTTCCCTCTGTTCACACGCAGGCTTTGCTGATGAGTCCTTTGTCCCTGGTGTCCCATGCACTGTAAATCCCTGGCACATGTTCACTTGTTGTCTTCTCTGAAGTTCATCTGCCGTATCACAATCATCACTTCAGTTTTGCTGAAGTGATGGGCTTTTGGGTCCCCTTTAGGGCTCAGGCAAGATTGTCGTCTCTCCCATGGGCACAGAGATATATAGAGGAGGCAATGGGTCTAGGGCTGGGTCTCCTGGGAGTTCTTACATAAATTAGAACAGCAACATGGGTGCCAATCACTTAAAACTTCCCTTGGATGACAGTGGCAGCTGCCATGAGCCATGCTGCTGATCTTATACCCATAGGGGCACCTTTAGATGCCCAGTAGAGTATATAAGTCACCTAGTGAGTGAAAGAAGTATCTCCTACTTGTGATCAGAGGACCAGTCCCATGCTGATGTCAGCTCTTCCCATGTTAATCTGGGCAATTCTGGTGAAGATTCAGGACCCAAGTAGTAGAATCAGACACATTGACCCCAAGGTTCTGGCAAAGAACCCAAAACACCTATATCAGAACAACCAGGGTAGAAAACTTGCCAGGGAGGCTTGACAAAGTGGCTCCGCAGGGAAAGGCACCCTTTGTCAAGCCTTATGACCTCTGTTCAATCCCCAGGTCCCATATGATAGAGGAAAAGAACAGATTTCCATGTTGTTCTTTGACTTCCACATCCATGCCATGCCGTGCGCGCATACATGCACATGCAAATACAATTCAATAAAATCAGAGAAAGGAAAACTTGAAAAGAAACCAGATGGCACAGACTGGGAAACTCCCTGCAAACCTCTGGGAAGGATGCAGCCCAGATGTTTATGTCTCTCTTCCTCCTCAACACACACACACACACACACACACACACACACACACACACACACACGGACAGAGATATGTTAAAATAACCCTCTGCCTTCGAAAGAGAGTGCAGACCTAATCCAGAGAGTGCTAGGCTATGAGGCTGTGTAGGGTAGGTAGGGCCCTCAGGAGCAGATGCTCTGCACACTGGGCATCAAGAGGTGCTAGGAAGAGGACTATACTTTCAATCTGTGACAGATTCTTCCATGAGAAGGATGAGAGGGGAAAGCACTGCTTTTAAGTGGATGCTTGTGCAGGTCAGACACTGCTCTGGTCTCAGCCCTCTCTCGTGTTGTCCTTTTGATCCAAACCTTTACAAATGTCTGTCTATCTATCTATCCATCCATCCATCCATCCATCCATATCCATTCATTTGCACGTGTCTGTATGAGTTTATGTGGACCACTTGCATATAGGTACTCATGGAGGTTATCAGAGAGTGTCAGCTCCCTGGAACTGGAATTGTAGGAGGTTGCAAGCCACCCTGTGGGTGCTGGGAACTGAACCCAGGTCCTCTGCAAGACCAGAAAGTATGCTTAAGCCACTTTCTACACACTGAACCATCTCTCCAGCCTCCAAATGAGTTTCCAGGGGAAGACTGGACCAAGGATGGTAAAGATAACTCTATCTCTGTAGGAAAAAATAGCCTGATGCTTCCATAGGGCATATAATCCTCCTGTGCACCTGAGTTCTGGAGACTGAAATCCACACAAGCAGTGGGCTGGGATGCTTTTGGTTTGGTTTGTTTGTTTGTTTTGTAGTAGTTCTCTCTTTCCTTCTCCCTCTCCCTCTGTCTCTCTTCCTCCTCAACACACACACACACACACACACCACACACACACAGAGAGAGAGAGAGAGAGAGAGAGAGAGAGAGAGAGAGAGAGAGAGAGAGAAGAGACCATAGAGACTTCTACTTTGTACATACTATCGGTCTCAAGTGGTACATTCTCCTGTCTCCTTGCTCAAGCTGGACCAAGACCAAATCGGTATTCAGCCAGTTTAAAGTTAGGGTGATCACCCTGCTACCGGTGGCTCTGAACTCAGGAAGCTGCCTTTAATTTTATTAATTCTTCAAAGCAGGTATAGTTCTTAGGTCATGGAATTATGCTCCAAACTGATTAAGGATATTCACTACGGGGCCAGTAAGATAAGTAAAGGTACTTGTCACCAAGCCTGATGTCTGGGTGTGCCCTCCAGAACTCACATGGTGAATAGAGAGAACCAACTCCTACAAGATGTTTTCTGATCTCCATGTGTGTACCAGGCAGAACCATGTAAGAACACACACTATAAATTATTAATACATGTAATTTCTAAATTATTTAAAAGATTTATCATTTTTAACTCACTCAAGGCATGATGATGTGAGTCTTTAATTCCAACGCTTAGGTGGATCTCTGTGAATTTAAGGCTGACCTAATGTACATATTGAGTTCAGGGTCATAGCTGAGATTTTGTCAATTAAATCAACACACACTGATGCCAGGGGCAGGTCTGCCATGTAACTATCCTGAAAACATTATCAAAAAGGACCGTTAACCTCCAACTCTCTGTCACTGGCTGGCTTCTAGCTAGCCTCAGCACACACTCTCTGTCACTGGCTTGTTTCTAGCTAGTCTCAGCACACACTCTCCAGAGCCTTTCAGAGGACCCTTCCTCACCCTCTTCTTTAAGGAGAAAAACATCGAGGAACCTTAGTCATTGGATCTCCCTCACTCTTAACATCTTTGGGGCACAGGGCTTGACACAGATGCTGCCTTTCTGCCTTGTAGTAAATGTTTTGTTTTTGTTTTTCGGAATAGGATTGCAGATGTTTCCATAGTCTTCGGGGATCTCTCCTACAAACCCCATCCCCTTCACACCACTCTCCACAGCATTTCAAGCTCATCCTGCTGCTCCTACTGGTGGGGTTCAAAAACCTAGGCCTGGATTCTTCCTGTCTGTGCACATAGGCGCAGATGTGTGGCCCTGTTGGGGTCCCAGTAGTGCCAGGCAGTAATATCCCCAGCCAAGGCATAGGCAGGGCCCAATATGGGACACCACACCCATCTGGAAAGGGGCATCTATAATTCCTTGTACATAGGGTCAGCTGATGGCAGAAAAAAAATCTGCATCAGATGAATTAGGGCCCAAGAGAGCTCGGTCCTCGCCCAGCAGGGCTGGCCAGGGTCCAAGAAGACCCCTCTATAAGCAGGCAGGGACTGTTTGCAGTTCCTCCTGTGGCAAGTGGTCCAATCTGAGTGGATCTCTGGCACTCACACTCTGTTCTCCGGGATGCCACCTCTCATTGCCTGGCCCTGTGAGGCCCTGGACCATGGCTGGTGGATCAGCTGCTCCATGTAGTCCCCACCCCCTTTCTCATTAGAATGCAGATGAGGGACCTTCAGGTTGATGATGGATGATGTATATCAGGCCCCAGGCTGACAGCACAAAGCCCCAGTCCCGTGGTGGCCCGCACCTGCTCCGTCTGGTGTGACACTGGGAGATAGGCTGCCTGCTGTGGGGGCAGGCTCAGTGTCCAGCTGTTGGCTTTCCTTCCCTTTGTCTCTCATTCACCAGGCTGTGGGCTTCCACTCCTCGGGGAGGGGTCTGGCCAGGAAGATGGGGTCTGATCAAGAACTGGGTGGCAAGGTTTTTCCAGTAGAATCACCTGCCTCTAACCCTCATGACCTGCCCGGCAGGGGCCTCTATGCTCCTTGGGTCAGTGGTTTTGGCTTCTACAATTTTCTGCCTTGTTCCTTGTCTCCCTATTGGTCTGGGAGCTCCCAGGACATTTTAAGATCCTGGCAGGCCAGTCTGTCACTCACACCCGGGTAAAACTGACCATCTGTTTTCCTACTGCACTGACCCAGCCTCAGGAAAGCAAGGTTCTGTCCCAAGAGGCCAATAACTCCCAGCAGTTCCAGGATGACCATTGCTGCACTAACTTGGAAGCAAGGTCTAAGAAGCTAGAGAAAGGGGCCCCTCATAGCCCCTGGGCCTGTGGGAACAGATATCACCTTAAGCCTCAGCCTGAAATCATGGAGAGCTTCAGAACCCCCTCTGTCATGCTTGTTATGTATCCTCTCCCTTTGCAGAAACTGAGTGTGAGTGTGAAAGTCAGGGCTCTGCCGGGGTTCAACTTCACCTGGGGGTAGCAGACCTAGTTAGAGCATCTGCTCCTTAGGGTGCTCTTTCATAGCCAATGACACTCAGCTTGATGTTGGCTCACATCCTTCTGGCTTCTGGAAAGGTCCATGGCCTGGGTGTTTCTTAGCATAGGGCTTCCAGGATCATGTTTTTCCAGCCCACATATGATATTCTGGACCCAGCCCTATCCTCCACTCCTTGGGAAAGAGCCACTACTCCCACAGGCATAACGGGTTTGGGCCCCTATCCAGGAATCTGGGTCCTTTGCTTTTATAATCATTTGGGTGGACCTCATAGGGTTGTATAGAGTTGGAGTGGGCTATGTAGAGGTCCAGAAGATCCACCCGTGTCCAATCCACAGCATCTATGAGGGCATCTGAGTGACAAAAGGATCTTTCAAGCGACAATTGATAATTGAGTGGGGGGAGATACAGATGACACCATCCTGGATTAGGGTGGCCCTGGTACAATGTGCTAATAAAAGAGATCAAAGGGGAATGGACAAAAAGGAGTGGGACCATGAGAATTCAGAGACAGGCTGAAATGAAGCAGATACAGTCGAGGAACACCAAGGAGAGCCAGGAAAGACACTGCCCAGGCTCGGAGGCATCTTTCATGCCTCTGACCCTGGGCCAGGGAACAGTTGGAATAGTTTCTCAACCTCTCTTCTCTCTCTCTCTCTCTCTCTCTCTCTCTCTCTCTCTCTCTCCTCTCTCTCTCTCTTGTGCTTGTGTGTGTGTGTTGTGTGTATGTGTGTGTATGTTCTCTCTCCTCTATGTGTGTATGTGCATATGTGTGCCTGTGTTGTTATATATGCTCTCTGTGTATGCACATGCAAACACACTCATGAGTATTTCTGTTTATTTGTACATGCACATGTGCATGTGAATACATGTTAAAAGCCACAGGTTAAGTTTGAGTATTTTTCCTCAGGCCCTGTGTGCCTTATTTTTTGAGACTTGGCCTGGAACCCACCAATTAGGCTAGGTGGGCTGGCCAGAGAGCCTGGGGATCTTCCCGTCTCTATATCTCCAGTACAAAGCACTTTGATCATCCCCATGTTTTTATGTTGGTGTTTTGGAGATGGTGTCTGGGTCCACATGCTGGTGTGCCAAGCATTTTACTGACTGAACCACTTTCCAGCTGTATTAGTTAATTTTCTGTCACTGTGATAAAGCACCATGGCCAAAAGCAACTTATAGAAGAGTTTATTTTGGGTTACCAGTCTAGAGGGAAAGTGCATAATGGCAGAGGAGGCTTGGCAGCAGGAAGCTGAGAGATCCATCTTCAGCCATATGCAAAAAGCAGAGAAAGTAAACTGGAAGTGGGAGTGAGATTCTAAAGTCCCTGAGCCCGCCCCCAGTGACACACTTCTTAGAGCAAGAGTCCACCTCCTAAAGGTTCCATGAACTCCCAAACAACTTCATCAACTGGGAGCCAAGCTTTCAAATACTGAGCTACAGAGAACTTTTTCTCACTCTAGCTCCCATACCAGCCTAGGTTGCTTCTGTCTTATTTTGAGCCCTTATCCTATGAACGTAACACATTGAAACTCAGGAGGCATGACAGGAACCCTTGCCCACTCGCACCTGTACACAAAGCTCTTCTCCAACAATGGCACTGATGTTTCTGGGGTTCCTCCCATGGAATTCAGAAGAATGCTGTCTTAGGCCAGTTGGTGACCAAGTACGTGAGGTCTGAACAGTTGTCCAGTCCCTCCTGTGTTCTGATGAGGCAGTCTGCCCACATCACAGGTAAAATGTAATCAGACTTTCAGAGGAGGCTCTGACACATGCATGCTACAGCATGGATGGACCTAGGGGACAGGCACAATAAAATAAGCCAGAAACAAAAGACTAGGCCCTGCAAGAATCTACTCACAGGATGTCCTCAAAGTCATCAGAAACAGAAGCAGAAAGGTAGGATGGGCTCCTAGGGGCTAGGGAGGAGTGGGAAGAAAACATTCATGGGGACAGACTTTCACTTGGAAGGATGGAAGGTTCAGAGGTGGATGGTAAAGGGAGCTTTGTGCTGTTGAGCTGTGCACTTGAAAACGGCTCAGAAATTTTACCTGTATTTGACTAATTTTTATTTCATGTATGGGTAAAACATGAGTGTCTGGTGCCCGTGGAGGCCAGAAGAAAACATCAGATCCTCTGGAACTGGAGTTACAGATGGTTGGGAACTGTCATGTGAGTTCTGGGAACTGAACCAAGGTCCTTTGCAGAAAAGAGAAAGTTCTTTTAAGTGCTGAACTCCACCTTCTATTTTTAATTTTATTACGTTTATTTATTTTATGCCTGTGTGTATACGCATGAAATGAAAACCACGGAATACATGTGGGGTAAGAGGTCAACTTGAAGTTGACCTTCTCTTCCACCATGTTGGTCCCAGGGATTGAACTCAGGTTCTCAAACTTAGTGGCAGGTACCTTTATCCCCTAAATCATATATTACCAGTCTCTAAGGGGCTTTTGATCTGGTATCTAGGATGTTCTTCAGCTCCTCTGGGATGAAGCATGGGCAGGAGGGTACGTGCCTCAGTGCCTTCACCGGAAATACTGGCATTCCATTGGTTGTGATGGTTTCTTCTCATTTTAAGGAAAGCCAGTGATCAGCTGTGGTGTCATGCCTGCAATCCCAGCCTTGGGAAGCAGAGACAGGAGGATCATGAGTTTGAGGTCATCCTTTGCTACTTAATGAATTAAAGTCAAGCCAGGGTTACATGAAGTTTTGCCCCCCAACTCCAAAGGAAAGAAAGAAAGGAAAGAAGAAAAAGAAAGAAAGGATAGAAGAAAAGGGGGAAAGGAAAAGAAAGAACAAGATGAGAAGGAAGAGGAGGATAAACAGAAAGGAAAACCAGTGCACTCAATGGAAAAACCAGGGAATCTCTATCTGTTACCGGGACCCTCTTCCTTCTGTAAACAATAATGCATGATGCAACAAGAAGCCAATGCAGTAACCCCACAGGAGTGTGAATGCACCACAAATGCACTTCTTCCCAGAAATACTACCCTCAGAGGCCCCTTTTCAGGCATTAAGTGGATTGTTCGCTTAATACCCAGTGCTGAGATGCACATAGAGAGCATCAATGAGGAGAGAGGCTGGCATCTGGCAGAGTTATCCATACAGTTTGGATATGAGCGCTGCAGAACATAACTAGGAAACATGACACACACACTCTCCGCAGCTGTTCAGATGTGTACCACTGCCCTTCTCCTTTGCTCCCCAGGCTGTGTCAGGTCCCCACCTGACCCATTTCCTGGAATCTTTTCTACTCCATTAGAAAGTGCTTTGAGGGATGGAGTGGAGGACTGTGCCTGTGTAGATCCACCTGCCCTGAGAATTCTTTCCTTCGGCTTTCAGACAAGTCCCTGGGTCCCTCTAGGTCAGCATCTTCCTCCGTAGTCTCTCTGTTCAGTAAGACACATATTACCTGGACACATATTACCTGAGCCCCATCTCTCTCACCTATGTCCCTGGGAACAATGGAAAACATCTTGCAGGGCTATTTGTTGAGTGAGGCGATGTAGGTAAACCTGTTTGAGAGTTCTGTTCACAGCATACAGTTAGATCCATAAATGTCAAACTAAAGTGATGGGTCTTTCGCGACCCAGCATTTATGCTGGTGACAAAGGGACGTGTTCAAATTAATTTAACAGATGGTGTAACTACAGAGTGTGTAGAGAGGGGTCTGGAGAGTTAGGTGGGCTCACTGAGAAACTCGCTTTCTGCAGGGTCCTGATCCCTTACTGGGAGCCTACAGCTTTAGGCTCAGCCCAGAAGATCCTGCTCAGAGGGTATGGACCCAGCCCAAGGCTCCCCTTCTGGGATTGGCTGAAAGAAGGCACATGGGAGAATTGGAATGACATGGGAAGACAGTCAAGTAAGTAGTGGAGTCAGGGTGGGATGGGACAGGGCTGTTCAGTATGCTTTATGCCTAGACATTAAGGCATCAGGACAGGGAGACGCTGTGGGTCCTCAGAACACAGCAGTTGGGAGGTCAGCAAGAAGGAGAGGGATAGGCTCAGGTAGTCCCTCTGGATGGGAAGAGTGTTTCCAAGATATAAATATAAATATTTCATAAATAAGCTAAGATGTAAGTGCTGGGTGATTTGGCTACCTAGCTGTTAGACCCTTCCTGGAGACCCTAGTTCCTTTGAGCAGAAACTAAAAAACAAAGTATCAAGGCTGAACTACTCTTGTGGTAGTCTGGGTGCTTGGAAACTCCATGGCTGCTTTGAGGAAGCTACATAGCAACCACAGCTGCTTGCTGCTGAAACACAACTCAGGCTCCAGAAGATACTATCCAAGCTATGGACAAGACTTGCTTATTTAGACTTTTCCCATTACAAACCTCTCTAGGATCCACCTTCATCCAGGCCAGAGGAGGACCATTTCCAGCTGCACAGCAAGAAGGCCTGTGATTGTTGTAAACACAACTTTATTTGTAGGAAGGATATGCTATGATTGGTGCAGAGATCTTTGCCACATTCTCTTCTGTCCCTACATATACAAGCAAGATGTCTGGCTCACTTCTCTAGTCTTGTAGGAGACACCCTCAAGTGCTATCCCATGGTTTTGCAACATTAGTCACTGTCCTAGTTTACTTTCTAATGCTGGATAAAAACCATAACCAAAGTAACTTGGGGGAGGGAAGGATTTGTTTCACCTTTCAGGTTACAGTCTATCATCAAAAGATAAAGCAGGAATCTGGAGGCAGGAACTGAAGTAGAGGCTGTGGAGGGATGCTGTCTACTGGCTTGCTCCTCTGAGGCTTGCTTAGCCTGCAGTGATCTGGGCCCTCCCACATCAATGAAGAAAACGCTCCCACAGACTTGCCTAACTTGCCAATCTGATGGAGGCAATTCTTCAATTGGTGTTTGCTCTTGCTAGAATATAGGACCTAGATGATCCTAGCTTGTGTCAAGTGGATAAAAGCTAACAAGCACAGAATAATATAAGGTGTCAGTGGAGAGGACTTCTCTTGCTGACTTTTGATCTTTATCGTTGGTAGAGTTGGAGATTCTGGTAACATGGGGACACAAGGGCAGCATCTTTTGAAATGGCAGCAGCAGGGCAGTAACAATGGTGAAGGTGGCAGTGGGAGTGATGGTGGTGGCAACAGAAATGAGAAGGTGCCTGAGGAGTTCCAAAAAGTGGCTGTCAGAGCAAATTATGGGTGGCAGGGGCCAGGGAAGGAGAGGCAGCAAAGGTGAGGCATGGCAGAAGTGGAGGGGGAAAGGAAGAAGGGAGGGAGGGAGGGAGAGAGGGAGGGGAAGGAGGGAAGGAGGGAGGGAGATAGGAGAGGCAGAAAGCAGACAGACAGAGAGACAGAGAGACAAGACAGAGAGAGCGTACACTGAGTTGGTTCAGCAGATAAAGGTGTTTGCTACCTTGGGACCCATGTGGTGGAAGGAACCAACTGATTTTTAAGAACTGTCCTCTGACTTCCACATGTATGTTATGATACATACTCCAGCATGTGCATCCAAAAAAATTATTTAAAGTTTTATTTTATTATTGTATGCATATGTGTGCATTCTTGGGTGTATGTTTGTATACAGTGTGCAGCAGGAGCCTATGGGGGCCAGAAGAGTGCATCAGGTCCCCTAGAACTGAAATTACAGGCAATTACACACTGCCTGATGTGGGTGCTAGGAGCTTAACCCAGGTCCTCTGCAAAAGCAGCAAGTGCTCATAACTGCTGAGTCATCTCTCCAACCCCTGAAATTTATTTTAAAAGAAAGGCAGAAGCTAAAGATGAGAAACTGTAGCTTTGGTTGCTAGGAAAACGTTCCAGGGAGCTGCTAAGCCACAGGGGCCAAAAGCCTCAGACCCCATAGGCCCAAGAGCTGTAACACTGGCTACAGTGGAAGGATTCCTCCCTTCCTTCATTCTGTCTTCTTGTTTTTTTCTCTAGGACTGACACCTGTAACACTCACCACTGTGGCAGCTTGGGGTCACCTATAGGCCATTTAAGAAGGTCAACACTAGGCCTGCTTCTGCCTTCTGCAGCTCACTGCTGCCACTCATTGCAGATGGAGGCTGGGGATTACATAGCTGCTAAGTGCTTGGGCCACTGAAGGTCAAAGTGCAGAGTAATTAGACTGAGAGCCCTAAGTCTCTGGCTTCTAAAACTTTGAACAGTAAGCCTTCAGTTCTCAGGACTTGAGTTGTAAGCTTGGGTATTTTGCCAGCCCACCCTAGGTCTTGGACACTCAGGAGCCAGGGATTGCCTGCACTAAAAGAGTTTTTCTTTACCCGCCCACCAATTTCTATTCTTAAGGACTCCAGCCAAATGATTAAAGGTGCAGTATAAGAACACACTTTCCTATGACAAGGCGAGCCCTTTTGTCTCCCAGCTGGGGCTGTTGGGTTGATCTTCATACCCTTGGCGTCATAAACAAATGTTTTGTGCCACTATTTGGGAGATCTGCTTCACAGCACGGCCTACTAGATTTTGAAGACACCTGCTCACAAATAACCATTGGCCACTTCCTGCCACAGTGTCCTCTCCACAACACTTCATTCTGGGTTCCCTGTGCTGGGACAGTCTAGCCAGTTAGTACTAAGGTCCTGAATTGCACTTCATCCTGATCTTATGGCCTGTCTTGCTGTCCAGGAAACCAGATTCTGATTTTACGAGACACTGTTTTGTGTTTGTTTGTTGTTTTTAGATTTTATTTATTCACTTTACATCCCACTATTAACCCCCTCTCCTCCCAGTTCCCCCTCATATAGATCCTTTCCCCATTCCCCTCCCTTTCTCTCCTGATAAGGGGGAGCCCCTGGGTCTCTCTCTCTCTCTCTCTCACACCACCACACCACACCACACCACATCACACGCACAGCACACGCACACGCACACGCACACACACACCACACACACACACACTGGGCACATCAAGTCTCTGCAGGACTAGGCACATCTTCTCTTACTGAGGCCAGACTAGGCAGCCCAGTTAGGGCAACAGGATTTACAGGCATGTAACAGATTCAAGGGCAGCCCCTGTACCAGTTGTTGGGAGACCAGCATGAAGAGCAAGCTGCACATCTGCTGACATATGTGTGGGGCGGGGGACAAGGTCCAGCCCATGCTCAGTTCTTTGGTTTGTGGTTCAGTCTCTGGGATTCCCCAAGGGTCCAAGTTTAATTGACTCTGTTGGTATTCCTGTGGAGTCCTTGTCCTCTTCGGGTCCCTTAATCCTTCCCTCAACTCTTCCACAAGACTTACTGTGCTCCATCTATTTTTTGGCTGTGGGTCTCTGTATCTCTTTCCATTGGTTGCTGGGTGGAGTCTCTCAGAGGACAGTTATGCTAGGATCCTGTCTGCAAGTATAACAGAGTATCATTAATAGTGTCAGGGGTTGGTTCTTGCCCATGGGATGAGTCTCAATTTGGTCCAGTCATTGGTTGGGCATTCTCTCCATCTCTGCTTTATCTTTGTCTCTGTATATCTTGTAGCCAGGACACATTTTGGGTTGAAGGTTTTGTGGGTGGGTTGCTGATCTTTTTGTGGGAATCCTGCCTGGCTACAGAAAGTGGCCACTTCAGGATCAATATCCCCCACTACTAGGAGTCTTAGCTAGAGTCACCCTTATAGGCATGCTGGAGCCTCCCCTCATCTCTCAAATCTCTGGCATGTCCTAGAGATTGCCCCCCACCCCAATAATTTCCCTTCAAAAAGATTTGTTTGTTTGTTTTAGTTTTTTGAAATCAGGGGTGGGACTGGGGAATCTTTTTCCTCCTTGTGTTTGTTGTTGGTTCTTCTTGATTGAGAGCTGCTGACTAGCTCACTGTGCATCCCAGCCTTGGCTCTACACACACCCCAGCCTTGAGGAACCTTGTGAAGAATTAATTGGTCTATTTTATGGAAACTGAGGCACCAATAGGCATGACAGTCCAAGCCTCATAGCCAAAGATAGACAGTAATGAAGTGGCTATTACATCCTAGCCCAGCCTCCCCAACAGGCTTTTTGCCAGGAGACATAATCTGCAGGGTGAGGAGATGGGATGTCAGCAACACCTGTCTCCTGAGATCTGCTGTGAGCTCAGAAATCCTGTGGCTCCAGGAGCCCCTAGGCTACCGCCACCTGATGAGCAGCTCCTCTCTTCCCATGCCTGTTCTTTGCTGTACCCCTGGACCCCCTGACTAGTCACTGGCAGGCACTCATATGCAGCAATGTCTCAACTATGGGTGGATGGCAAAGCTATGCAGAAATCTACAATCAATAGGAGTCATAGCATCAGTTACAGGTGGTGAATGAATGCCCCTAACACTAGGCCACATCAGCTTCATAGGGAAATGGAGTGCCTCTGGAAGTGTCAGCTCCTAGCAACTTCAGAGAGCTCTCAACCAATAGGGGGTTGAACCATTCCTGCCTCTACACACAGCTGATGTCAGCAGAGATGCCCTGGCTTCAAGCCCAGCACAGCAATTAGGAAAACACAATTCTTAATATCCGATATGTTTTAATGAAAATAAAATGCTCTCAATTTTCCTTCTGGTCTGCTGTTTGTCTTTGTCGAAGGGAGATCAGATGTTTTTGCTGCTTCTAGTCATTGAGGCTGAAGGACTTGTCGGGGCGGGGAAATGGGCTGTGGGAAATAGAAATAGGCAGAACTGCCAAGGAGCACTGGATTCTTATCTGGATAATGGCCTGAGGTCACCAGGCTGGGGTAGGAGGGGTGGCAAGAACCCTAGTCTGTCACAAAGACAGTTTGGCACAACCAACAACAACCTTGGGCTTGGTATTGTGCAGTACAAACATACATGCAGTCAAAGCAGGTGTGCAAGACAGCTGAGCTGTGGCTCAGTACTGTGACTCCAGACTACAGCTTCGAGTCCCTCTCTTCCTGTGCCACACCGGGAGAAGCTACCTGAGACCTCTTCTCCTTACAGCCATGACAGAAGCGTAAAGGTCAGTCAGGTGCAAGTCTGTGATTACTCTGTGTACACTACACTAACCAAGCAGGTCCATTGGTTCTGTCAGCACTGGTCTAGAGCTGGTTCTGTGAGGGGGCCTTGGGGAAAGCCAGCATCCCTCCCACAGGCCTGCGTCTGGGCCCTGGCTTTGCAAGGATCTAGACACAATTGCTCAGGAGATTCTCACAGTGTGCTTGGCATCTACCCCAACACTGGAACATTCCAGTCCTGGGGAAGGACTGGGGAAAGGCTCAGAGAATAGGGGGCTCAGAGTGAGTTGAGGAGAGACCAAGTGGTGATCATGGATGTACAGAGGTAGGCAGCTGTGAACACAAGGAGGCACTGTGCGGATCCAAGGCTTCCCAGGGGGTCAGGGATAAGGGTCAAGAAGGGATGATGGCCTCAACAATGAGTAAATCCCTGGTCTTCGCTCTCAAGGTGAGGATGGTGGGTTAGACCCTAGAGGATGTGGGAGACCCTCAATTGGCCTGCTGTTGCCATTATACCTGAATGAATACTGAATACCACTGAGGAGTTAAGGGGCAATGAGTTCTGAGCAGAAAGTGGGACAAGGGTGGAGAGGAAAGTTCAAACCCTAGGAAACTCTGGGCCATGGACACCCTCTCCCTGAGTATCAGGGTGCCCGCAGTTACCCTTTGAAAAGGGAGCCCTGTAAGACCAGTACGCTTATAACCACCTGGACCACAGTTTGTCTGCAGAGGTCCCATATCTGAGAGGGAAGCCTGTGGTTTCTATGTGAGATGCCACAACCGTACCCAGCCATAAAAGGTTTGATGTCTCGATGGACAGAGATGAACCACCGATGTTGGAATCATTCCAGGGAACTGAGGCAGGTGCACCTAGCTTCAGGGATGTGGTGAGATCACAGCTCACAACTTGACTTTGTTTCTACCTTGGACCTTGAGGAAGGGAGTCAGGAAGACAGGGCTCTGTGGCTTCTTCATAGAAGAAGTTGGAGGTCCAAGGACCACACTGCTGGAGGGAAACAGGATTCACATTACTCCATGTGTGAGCAAGTATGGGGCAGTGAATGCACACTGTAGCCATGACAACCATAGGCAGCCCTTACTCGCCTGTATCACTTGGGAAATGGTCAGGTCAAGATCAAGAGAGGACCACAGTACTAGAGGTTCCTCGAAAGGCAGGAAAGCAACCTTTATTAAATGCAAATTTCATGAGAGACATTAAATTTGCAAAAAAAAAATGAAACTCACCAATTATTTGGGTATAGAAAATTGACATACAGGGTTACCTAGCAATAAAAACGGTGTTCAAGAAATTGACTCAGTGTGCTGAGATGTTGACTTTAATTATCACTGTTCACCATGAGTGTGATGCTCGTCTTCCCTAGCAGCCGAGGAACTCTTTGGAGGCGTGTGAGGCGGGAGAAGCCTTGATATATATCTCCAAACTCTGAAAAGCAAACAGCAATAATAATAAAAACTAAATTGAAACCATAAATAGTCTCGTTACAGGCAAGAGCAGGCAGGATGAGAATGCAAGGCAGGGCACCTCTCCTAGCTAGGACCTCACCCCTGCCTCAGAAAGCATCTCATTAAATGAGACAATACAAGGAGGGTCAAGCTAAAATAAAAAAAAAAAAATCCATGGTGGCTGAAGGTACAGCTTACCGTTCCATCTTGATTCAACCGTTACCAATGGGCTGACTCCATGCAGACAGCATTCTCTGTTCAATTGCCTCGGACACAGTTTTCTCTCTGCATCAATTCTTTGCGGCTTGCTCCCGAGGAGTGGAGGGAAGAGAAAATAAGCATGCTCCTGGCAATTGCAGTACTTGCATTTACTGCATTCACTCAGTACTGCCACTGGAAATCTCCTTCCTCTCTCCTCCTTCCTGGGTGTGGGTGCATACTCCGAGCCTGCCTTCCACTGTGCTTTGCCATACTGTACGCACAACACAGTAAGGAGCCAGGATGAGCGCCCCCTGGTGCTGTCTCCTAGGGAATGCATTCAGGGGCCTGGGCTGTTTCCCAGGAAAAGGATTAATGCTCTAAACCGATCCAGGAAGCCTTGGAAACAATGTCTCCTTTCCTTGTTCTACATAATCCTGCATCTGGCTCTGGCTTCTGGAGCCCCGGCTTGGGGGGGGGGGCAGATTCTGTACAATATCCCATGTGCCAGACAGTAAAGGAGGAAAGACACAGAAGCCCCGATTTTAAGATTCGACCCTCCAGCCTGCTCTCAATTTTTTAAAGCGTGGGAAACCACACACAGTAGACAGTATCTGTGGTCCGTCTCAGATGTATCCACACAGTCTCTTATCCACATTTGGAGTGCTGTGCAACCCTTCCCAAGGCCAGGCAGGGCTGTGTTTGCTTAGCCTCATTTCCCTCATGGACAAATGTGAATGGAATAACAGGCAGGGTGGAGGAACCAGTGAAGGTAAGTGGAGGTACAACTTTCTAACTGCACCCCATGTGGCCCTGCAGGTTGCCCGCCTACCATTCCTAAGTCCCACAAATGGCAGCCCCCTCCCAAGTCCAGGCCCCACAGCTGAATTTCTGTAAAAGCAGTCCCCAAGTAGTGGCCTTTGTCCTGGGACCTATACATCTTAGTCTCGGTCTTGGGTTATCTAGCCCCATTGCTTTCTCTAGATCAGCCCAGGCTAACTAGAAGCAGGCCTGGTCTGCAGGCATCCTGAGTCCCTCTTTGTTTCTTGGTCTCCCTCCTAGCTGTTCCCCTAAATGCTCTGTAGCCCCTCTCCCTGGGCAGGCAGAAACAGGCATGGCAGCATATGCTTGTAATCCCAACACTTGGAAGGCTGAGAAAGAAGGATCATGGCAAACTTGAGGCCAGCCTGGGCTACATAAGTGAATTTAAGGCCAGTCTAGATCTAGTACATAGAAAGAGCCTGACTCAGAACAAAACCAAAAAGAAGCAGGTGGAGAAGGCTGAGGAACTAAAGTGGGACCTCAGGCTAGTGCTCTGGGACCATCCAGACACTACATAGGGTAACAGGAAAGCATTTTTTAAAATGGTGTGTATTATAGTTTTTTCTGGCCCAATGGCCTAACTTACTAAAATTAGTTTGAAACATTAACTGGGCATTTCTGGACAAAAGCCCTACAGGTTCCCATGATTTCTTACCATGTATCACTGGCATCAATTTGCTGACACTCTGTTAAGGATTTTTGTTACTAGGTCCTTGGTTTCCACTTCCTTCTTTGTTTGTTTATTTGTTTGGTTTGTTTGTTTGTTTACCTGTCTTTATCGGTGTTGGTCTTGAGTTACGGTAAGCAATTCTGAAAGTACTGGTGTAGCGGGAGGCTGATCTGCCAGAGCCGCCTCTTGGTTTGCACAAGGACTTCCCTTTGGAACTCTGGAGCAGGTCAATTTGCTCAAAAGCACCAGACTGTCACAGTTCCTGTCACCAAGATACAATGGAACAAAGGGTCCCCACTAGCCACAGTTACAATGCCTCTTAGCTGACCGTTACTTGGATTGCCCTTCAGTATCAGACCCACTAAACCTGGATGGTTGCAGACTGGCCAAAGAGTTTGTGTTTATGATTTTACAAAGATAGGGATAAGGTATGTGGCAATTGTTGTAAAGTTGTAGAATTTGAGGATTTCTGGGACAGATTTGGCTGGAGCCTGGGCTCCAGGTAGTCCTGGCAATAGAGATTCACTAGGCTATTGAACCAAAGCTGTAGGTGGAGTAGGGACACAGCTGCTCCTGGAGGGAGGGCTGCACATCCAAGGGGAGAGATGCCACACCTGACCCTGGTGACCTGCTGATTGGTGCTAGTTAGATGAACACACAAAAATGGGCATCCAGTGAGAGGAGAAGAGACGAATAAGCAGGCCATAGACTGCGGGTAGAGAGAAAGCAGAGGCTTGAATATAAAAGTTTCAGGAACCAGATGAAGAATGCTGCCAAGGAAAGGTGGGAAGATAGGCGGGGCGACCAGGTGACAGGTAGCAGGGTAGGTACGGGAATGCACCTGACATCTCCTTTCTTCTCTTATGGGGATCATTGGCCAGGACTTGGGTACCCATGCTCTACTGATCGCTCCTGGCCAAATCCCGTTGAATACTCCACTCCAAGGTCCCAAATACTCTTACATGCAGCTGAGAAACCACCACTGCCCCTAGTGGTGTGAGCATCGGCCTCAGGAGCTCCCTCTGTGACTGCCTGTGTGTCCCATTAACAGAAGACAGTACTGCTCATTCTAGAACAACACTTAGTACCTAGTGACCCTAAATCTACCACTTCTAATGCTCAGACCAGCTCTTTGGAGGGGAAGCTGTTCTGAAGGCTAGTTCTTTCTTACATTGGAAATATGAACAGACCACAATGTCCTCACTCTCCATTGACCTTCCCAGATAGTGCTGGAAAGAGTGGGGACCTCCTTAAGTTCACACTGTGACACCTAGGGTGAGTAGGGGCAGCAGGTGGCTAAAGGTGAAGGTGACACTTCATACCCAGGGATTTGTTGACCTAGCACATTGTTGACTGATGCAGCTTCCATTGAGGTACACCTGGCCCCCATCTCTCCTCTTCCACAGCACATCTTAAGGAAACAAGGGTTTCATGCGAGAAAAAGAGGGTCCCTGTAGGTCTGACTGCCTCCACCACCGGCCTTAAGGCCATGCTCTTTTCAGCGGCTTCTCTGGACCTCAAGTACCATGATTCCCTTGACTTACTGCTTCTCCTGAATATAGAAGGGTCTGCGGCTAAAGTCTTGGAGGCACCAGGGAACCTGCTGCAGAGTGCCTCTGCTAGAGTTCATTGATCCTGCTGTACTGGTGTCTAAAACGCTGTCCCCTTCCTCCCACGGGAACAGAAAGGCTTCCAGGGCACTTTGGGCATTGCAGTGTACAGCTCTCTCGCCCGGCATAAAACATTATTCCTCATATGCAGATCACTACTTGTATTCGGATCTCTAGCCTGCACATAGCACCCACGCTGAATGCAGCACCCCAACCTAAAAGCAGTATCTCCACCCCGCCTGCAGAACCCGGCCTGCATGCCATATCTTCACCAGTGCTCAATATCCCCACCCTGCAGGGAGCACCTGTGCCTGGTGACCAGCACTCCAAAATCGACTGCAGCACCCTGCAACGATCCAATGGCCCCGTTTTATATGAAAAACGCTCGCGAGGCGCGGAAAACTCCTTCCAAAACCCAGGGGTGTAGGGAGAAACCCCCAGACCAAGGCGACCACATGGACGTCTTCTCAAGGCCTGCCGCCTGCACTGCCCGGTATTCGTTTTAATCACAAGGCACCAGGCAGCTAAAGCACGGTCCCTGTCCTGGTCTCCCCTTCTCCCCCGCCCCAACGACACCTCAATCTCGCTTTTCCTGGCCCAGCGGCCCAACGCGCTCTTAGAGACTGGCGGGGCGGTCCAGGCGGACGGCGCTGATTGGACCATGCCTCTGATTGACAGCTGCAAGCACCAGTTGTCACGGTAGTTGCAGCCGGCACCGCTCGCTCGGGCTCGGCTCGGGCTCGGCGGCACTCGAAGCGGCTCGGCTGCTCGTCTGGGCTCGGCTGAGTGGCTCGGTTCGGTTGCTCGGCGAGGCTCGGCTGCACGGCCGCGGACGGGCGTGCGCTGGGGGGCGCGGGGCGCGGGCCTCGGAGGTGGCGGCGGAAGCCTGGTGCCCCCGCCCGCCGGGTCCTCTCCTCAGAGAGGCAGAGAGGCATCCCCGTGGCCCGGCCTCGCACGGGTGCGGCGGGCGCGGCGTGGGGGGCGGCGGGGGCGCGGAGCAGCGCGGCCCGCCCGGGGGCGCCGCGGGCCGGGTCAGCGCGGACGGCGCTCGGCGGACTCGGACGCACGGCTGGCCGGCCCCTCCCTGCCCGCGCGCCCGGGCGCCCACTCGCAGGCGCAGGGCCCGGGAGCGATGACATCGACGGGGAAGGACGGCGGCGGGGCGCAGCACGCGCAGTATGTGGGGCCCTACCGGCTGGAGAAGACGCTGGGCAAGGGGCAGACAGGTGCGTGCGCGCCGGCGGCTGAGGGGAGCGGGCGGGGCCGGGGTGCAGGGCGGGCGCGCGGCGGTGGGGCCGGGGAGACCGTGCTGACCGGCCGGGTGGGGCCGAGGGAGGCCGCAGAGCAGGGATGCTGCAGGCTGGGCCCGGCGGCCGCGAACAATGGGCGGCGGTGCGCCGGCGTCCGCCGCACTCCTGGGTCCCGCGGTGGAGCCTCTCAGCCCACCGGTTGCGGGAGGGCGGGCGCAGCCCAAGGACATGCAGCTCGGCCTGGGGCGCACGGCGACTGGGGCAGCTTGGGCAGGGCCTGGCGGCTCCCGGCAGTCCCGCTGCAGGTGCGCGGCCCGGGGCCCGCATTGTGCGCCCGAGCGAGCGCCGGGCCCATTGTGCCGCGGGAGGAGGGGGACGAGCGGGCGCCCATCTGCCGTCTGCCGCGTTAATAGGCGTGCTGCCTGAGCAGCTGCGTCCCGGCCGCATGACCCCCACCTCCAGGCAGCGGCCACCGCCCGGCAGGTCCTGGCCTGGCTTTCCTAGCCTGGACCTCCCATTCTGGTGGGGGTGACAGCTCAGGAACCTAAGGAAAGCTGGACAGCGCCTTCTTCTGCACCCAGTCTCAAGCAAACCTGAGCATCTGCGACATTGGGCTTCCCTGGGGAGGTAGAGGGTGATGGTTCCTGGGCTTGGGCCATACATCACCGCCTGGCGGTTGAAACAGACCTGGGCCTACAGCAGAAATGAACCTCCCCAAGAGTCCTCACTGTTTTCCCCGGGCAGGTTCCATTTCTGAACAGCTTTCCCATACACCAGCAGTGAACTCGATTACCTTACATTTGGCCAGCTTTCTGGGGCGGGCTAGGTTTAGTCAGCCCCCTCATCTGGTCAGCGAGGCACATTCACACAGTCGTCTTTGTGGGAGGCTGGGACTCAGCCATTTTCTTTCTTCTCTCAGGACTGGCCTGCCTTCCGGCTGCCCAAAGGTCCGATTGGCACTGCCCACATCTCCTTTTCCTTTGGAAAAAGTTCCCCAGAGCCAGTGCAGGCTGGGGAGTGAAGGACAGTGGGAAGGTGCAGTGTGGTTCAGGTGGGGGTTTGGGAGCCTTCTACAAGCACCCCTAGGGCTTCAGGGAGGCAGTGGTAGAAGGTGATTTTGAGAAGATGGGCCAGGCTGAGTTCCCTTCGAGGCTCGTAACTGTGATGTCACTGAGCCAAAGGCGGATGGGTTTTTTTTTTTTTTTAAGCCCCAGGGCTACATCTTCCCACCCTGGAGTCAACCCCTGAGCTGAGCAGTCAACACCAAGGCACTGAGCAAGGGGCCCGGGACTGAGAGGAAGGCACAGGCAGCTGGTGTTCTCTTGAGTTCTGGATATGCATGTTTCCTGGGATGAGCAACTGTAGTTTGTGAGGGAAGAGCCTGGAGCAGCAGAATGCAGGAGGCAGTGAAATAATCTAATTATCGTACCAATGAAACGTTGTTATAAGAAGCCCTGGGTGTGTAAGTGATGAGAGCAGTGAATGATGCATGGTGCCTTGTGGACTCTGGGTAGGGGCTGGTCTCCTTGTTTTCTCTGTGCCATTCCATGGCCATATAGTTAATGACACAGTGATGGTGTGTGATATAGAAACCCTAGCAGTCGTGCTCCTGGGCCCTTAGATGCACCCTCTCTCCAGACTTCTGATTGTCAGAGGAGTGCAAATGTGCAGCTCAGGAGACTGTTCATCTTGTGGGTCTTCCCTCTCTACTGTTGAAGGGTCATTCTGGTAGATGTAGGTAGATCCTGACTGTATTTGTTGGGCCTGGCCACTTAGCACCAGATGTCAGCAGAATTGCTGTATCTCAACCTTATGTGTTACACCAGAATCAGACAGAGGCAGACTTCTTGCCAGGAAAGCTTGATGAGGGAGTGTAGGCCAGACCTCTGTCCACTGCTGCCCTGCTTACATGCTGATCTGAGAGCTTCTCCTGGCATGACCACATGTCTTGGGAACACACACACAGATGGCTTTCGGTTCCTATCCACCTGCTCATTTCAACACTAACCCTTGTTCCATTTTGCTTGTGTCTGTCTACCCACATATAAGCTGCTTCTCGTGGCTATGGATGGGCATAGTCTGGTGCAGTGAGCCTTGTGGAGTAGTGTAAGCCCATCACCTATGGGAAGGTGGACCTCAACATGTTGCTTCCATAGAGTTAGATGGGTAGAAGGTCGTGGCTTCTCTATGCTTTCTAGAGCATCCAGTGTTCCCCTTCTCTTGGATCACCCATTGGGCAGAACCTCATCCTTGCATGAGTTGCTTGGACCCAGTGTGTTTCTCTTATCACTTTTGCTGGTGTTTGGCCTCTGCTTCTTGCTGCTGTGACTGTGGTTGTGCAGTCTTGGCTCTTCCATGTGTGTACCTGTAAGGCTATCCTTGGAGGCCTTGAGTATGTCCTTTGATGATTTGTCCACCTGCATCCAGGTGCTGAGCAACACTTGGAAGACTGGCCAACAGAGGCTGTTCAGGAGTTGGTGGCTCACCAGGGCCAGGTGTTCCTGGGCTGGGCTGGGAATCCACTGGCAAAGGCTTCGGCAGAACTTTCCCCTGATCTGAGATGTGTTTTATCCAGTTCCCTCCAGACTTGGCATCTGTGGGGATGGGAGACAATCCCTACCTTTGAAGGCACCCTTAGAGAGCAAATTGGGAAGAGGAATGGGAGATGTTTCAAAACTAGGTGGTGTCAGGACCAGAGAGAGGGATGAATGGGTTCTGTAGCCTCACTGCTCTGTCAGCGGCAGAGCAGGACACTTTTCTGTCCATGCTGGAACTTTGCCTTTGTGGGCACACAGCCCAGGAGGGCCATAGGACCCTGTCTTTGTTAGAATTTCTATAGCTGTGCTAGAACACCATAACCAAAAGCAACTTGGGGAGTGAAGGGTTTATTTCAGCTTACACATCACAGTCCATCATAAAAGGAAGTCATGACAGGAACTTAAGGCAAGGAAGGAATCTGGAAGCAGGAACTGAAGCAGGGGGCTTGGAGGAATGCTGCTTTCTGACTTGCTCTCATGATTTGTTCATCCTGCTTTCTCATGCAACTCCAGGACTATTTTACCCAAGAGGTACCACTTACAATGGAATGGATCCTCCTGAATCAATCATTAATCATGAAAATGTCCTGTAGGCTTGCCTACAGGCCAATCTGGTGGGGTCATCTTTTTCTTAATTGATCTTCTCTCTTCCCAAATGACTCTAGCCTGTGTTGATGTAAAAAAAAAAAGAAAAGAAAGAAAGAAAGAAAGAAAGAAAGAAAGAAAGAAAGAAAAGAAAGGCCTAGCCAGCATAGATCTACTATAGGGGGTGATGACAGGGTCCACTACTCTGCAAGAAGTGGTCAGTCAGGCCAAGAGAAGGGGATGAAGGAGCAGGACAGCCTTCCATCTTAACTGACTGGGCTCACAGGTCAGTGGATGGGCTGCCACAGTGAGAGACGAAATCATCCATTTCACACTTCCACGCAGCACTAAGAGGTTGGATGAGAGCTCTGATGACTGCCAGGCCGCAGATGAATCACAGGGTAGAAGCCTGTGAGGGTGAGACAGGTGGGATGAGGGAGAGATGGGCAAGGGAAGAAGTGTGAAGGGGCAGATCAGAGGACAGGTGAAAGACAGGTGGGAGAAGAAACAGACGAGAGAAAAGTGACTGGGAAGAGACGGGTGAAAAGGGAGACAGGTGTAGAGGAAGACAGGTGAGAAGCATGTAGCACACGTGTGGCTGTGCCAAGACCAGGGACGTTGGTGCTCATGCGTGGAAGGTGATAGAGTGAACAGAGGCAGGAGTGAAGGTTGGACCAGGGAGCTTTTTTAATGTCAAGCAGGAACTAGCAAGTGTCTTCTGTTTCAGTCCTTATAGATAGGCCAAGCTGGTGAGGGGCTGAGTCAGAAACTGTGTGGGGCCAAGGCCCAGAGCCCCTAAATATGGGTGGAAAGGGCCTAGTGGCCTCTGCGGCAACGAAGGTGGGTGGCATGCAGTGTCTGGTGATAACTACTCACCCCGCTCCTCTGGTCCCTGCTGTGAGTCCCTCATGGGATTACACAGCCTTCTTCCACATCTGGCTCTGGCCATCTGACCTAGTTATACAGGTGAGGGTACTGTGGCTTCAAATCTCTGTTAGAGTTGTGCTTTCAGGGAACAGAGAAAAGGATTTGCTGCCTGCCCAGGGCCTCGTTCAGAGCTCATATCAGGTGGCATGCAGCTATCCTGCCTCTCTTCTGCCCTTTTCTGCTCCTCTCTGTGCCTAAGCCTGGGCACTGCCAGCACTCCTCCCACAGTTCACACTTGCTCAGGAGTTCCTATTCTCACTGAGAGCTGTTTCTGCAGGCAGTAGGGCACAGAGGCTAGGGAAGAGGAGGTGTGCTTAAAGAATAAGTGTTCTTGGTAGAAGTGGGGGACTCCAAGACTCCATCCTGTCCCAGCCCACTGAGGTGCCTCAGAATGCATCTGTGTCCCTGTGCACATGGGTCTCTCTGCCTTGTTACAAGCAGTGATGAAGACCAGGGAGGCCTTTTCATGAACCCATGAACTTCCTGCCATGGAATGGGGGTATGCATGCATTGGAAAGGAGAAAGGATGCTCACTCAGGTGTGGTATGTGTCCACATAGAGCCTCCCTTGGTGTGCCCATTGGCCTGACCTATATGGACTTGTCCAGGGCCTGACTACACATCAGAGCCTTGGTGTAATAGTCCTAATATGCAGGGCAGGCTTCCAGAGTGGGCTATGTCTAGGTCTCTGCCCTGCCATAAGGAGGCACAAGGGATAACTGCATCTAGAAGCAGTGGAGTGAGCTATTCTGCACACCTGCATTGAAGTAGGTTCAGGGCTAGCCCTTCAGTGGCTCAAAGCAGCATCAGCTCTTGCAGCTGCTCCCCAGGCTTTGTTTCTGACAGATCATCAGGCAGTCTCAGAGCTGAATGCCACTTGGCTATCCTTTAGCCACCACAGCAGTGTGTGGTGGTGGGCTGAGGCTCTGTGGGGTTCCAGGTCCCACCATATCCCTGTCTTCCTGAGATAGCCAGAGCCTTCCCTTCTCTGAAAGTGTCAGACATTGTGTCAACTAGTATATAGACGCCCCTTAACTTGCTGTGCACTGCTCTCTTCCCTGGCTAGTCACATGAATAGTAGTGTAAGGTTGGCAAGACCTGTACCACCCCCAACCCCTGTTAGAAGCACCAGATAGACCCACTCCTGGACACAGCTTGACAAGTGTGTCCTGGTGCCCTGACCATCTGCCCTAGATTCTTCCCTGGTGTTTATGGAGTGGGTCAGGGAGAGCATATCATTTTTACTCCTTCCTATCTTGGTATCCAGTTTCTATGTCACACAGAGGATAGCAGGTCTTCCCCAGGACAGCCACCAGTTATCACTAAGAGTGGTGCAAGTCACTAGGAAGTCTAGTTGTCTGACCTCTGGCAAAGTATCGAGGAGGACACCTTCACAGTGACCTAGTTGGGTATTTCTTTTGGAGTGTCCCTAGGGTAGGTTAACGCCTGGTTGTTCAGGCTGTCCTTTGTGGGCCAGGCCTTGGGAATCCTGTGCCCATTTGGAACCTAGTGGAGGCATTCTATGCTGCTGACTCTGGAGGCTCTGACACATGGCTATTGACTATAGCAGAAAGGCTTTACGCGTTAGGCCCCATTTACAAATGGGTTTGGGAATGGGGTTTCCTTGGGACTTTGTGAAGCTCCAACACTGAATGTCTGGTAGGAGCAAGTAAGTGTCATATCATGGCCCTTCTTGGGAATACTGTGGAAGAGATATGGACTTCTCTGTTTGATGGGGCCCCTTGTTTTGTCCTACTCTGTAGGGAGTTCATAGGTCCACGAGAGAGCTTCCTGTCCTGGTCAGAAGTAAGACCTGAGCACACCTGCATGGTAGCTAATGTGCCCAGCAACTCAGGTCCCAGCCTAACATGACCAGGCTGCCCACAGGCCTCCAAAAGGCCTTGCCCAGAGATGCCGCTGAGCCAGGCTGCCCAGGGTTCTGAACAGGATGGAGGCTGGGCTTCGGCTGCAGCTTCATGGACAAAGCAGGGATTGTGCCAGGGTGGCCACCACTCAGGGCCTAGCCCGCTTGGTCCAGGCCTTGTTCTGTTGCCTCTGAAGGGCCAGTGTTCTGGTCCCAGCAGCTGGGAGCCAGCCCCGCCTGCTGGACAATATCCTGAAAGTCCATCTGTTTGATAAGAAACCTCCCCTTTTGAGGGTGACTTCTGGCATGCTGGTCATAGACTGGGTCTGGGATCTTGCCCCAGGGATAGAGTTTGACAGCATCTTCCTGATGACTGATCAATCCATGTGGAGTGGAGTAGTGTCCTCACTTCCTAACTGTGTGGAAGGACATAGCTACCTTCTCTGGGTAGACACAGCATTCTTGTGAACCTGACCAGGGATGAATGGATAATTTTGGGCCCTTGTGGTTCTGGGAGGGCTAGAAGAGGGCACAGAGCTGGTCTTGGAGCCAGCGGGACTCCAAGGTTCCTCAGAGGGGCTCTGGCATAGAAATTCTTTAGCCTTCTTGGGGACAGAGTGCTGTAGGAGCATTCACACTGTCACCGCTCACTCGTGGTCTTGAGAACAGAGCTGGCCTTCCTGGCCTTTGGGCAGAGGCTTGAGGGCAGCCTGGACAGCTGCCTCAGGGCTTATGACGCAAGTGGGGCAACTACACGTCAGCTGAGGCTCAGAGCCGTGGGCGGTTTGCGCAGGGAGACTGTGAATGTGCCCGTTGAGGAACGGCTGGGCCTGGGAGTCCCAGTCTGGCAGTCCCCAGCTGCCTACAGCCGTGCAGGGGTGAAAGTATCAGGGTGGGAGTTGGGGAGGAAGTGCCCGGTGGGCTCTCAGTGCTCAGACATCAGGGCTGCTGTGAGTCCCTGAGAACCTGTTCCAGGAGCCATGGCCAGAGTGAAACCAGCTTTGTAGGATTATTCTTGCATGGGCTAGCTTTCTGCAAGCTCTCCTGGGCTCTTGGGCCCCTGGATGTCAGTTTTCTCAGCATGGGGCCTCTATCCTGGACTGCGACTTTCCTCAGCCTGACCAGAAGTCCTTGCCCAAGGAAAGGTATTGGCCAGAATGGCCACCTTGAGGGATTATTGATGCTGGGGTTGGGAAGGCTGTCTCTAAGATAGGGTTGTACATGCTCTGGACCTGGAGTCCATTGACCAGTTAAGGGTTTGTTCAGCTTCTTGTTGTGTAGCCAGGTGAAGCCTCTCCCTCAGGTCCGCAAGCTTCAGGACCCCCCTCAACCTTATTCTCACACATAGCTGCTGGCTTGTCTTGGTGTTATCAGCTGGCCCTTGGCATAGCCTAGGTGCTGAGGATATCTATACTCAGTGTGACCCAAATACGCAGAATGCCAATCCTTCTCATTTTAGACCATATTGAGGGACACAGAGTTTTGCTGGCTTTGGGGAGCAGCTAGATCCCACACACACCATCATCAAGCCAGGTTTCTGGTCTTCAGAGTCACATCGTGCCACCTTCCATTGGACTGTTGGGGCTGCAGGCATGATCCCTCTGACCTGGTTCCCACCAAAGGCAAATCCATTCCACTAGGATCTGGCCAAACCCCATCCCATGGTACAGCAAGTAGTGTTTGCAACTGTCTGGAGGCTCTGGGGTCATGGCTGTCCTATGGCATAGTTTGTGTGCCATGTCTCTGGGTAGGTCTATCTCTAGGAGTAGAGACCAGACTGCAATAGGGAATTCCCTCTTCTCCATGTCTTAGTTTCCCTGTCTATATGTCGGTGGGGACTTGAAACTGAGTTGATGCCAGGGGAATACTCTACATGAGACTGAGCAGTTCTGTGCCTCCTGCTGTGCCCAGTGACAACCATGGGATCATGCTAAGAGTCCTGAGGCATGAAGAGAAACTCTTCTACTTGCTCACCCCTTCCACCAAGGGAATTTTCCTGGAGCTCTTGTTTGCGTAACAGCAGGCAGTGAGAAGTGATATGATTGCGGTCACCTTTACTAGCCAGGAGGATGCTACATGGGCCCAGCCTCTTGAGGCTCTACCATTTTCAGTCTCTGGACTAGTGAGTGGGCTGAATATGTATCTAGTCACGTGCCCATAGAACCTCAAGCAAATCCCTGGATTCCTACTGAATTGAGCGCATCCCACTCTGGCTCTGGCTCCAGCCCGGTGGGCATGGAGGAATGGGACTTATGGCAGTAAGCCAGCTGTGGGTCTCCAGCTTAAAGGGCATCCTCCCAGACTCAGCCCTGGGGGATTTCTGTGGATTGTGGGCTGTTATGGAAACTGTCTGACCTGGATTATGGCATTTCCAGATAGGATGTAGAGGAGTCTCTGAATCACAGCACTCCCTCCCTGACATGCTCAGCTCCAGCCATCAGTACTGTGCACCTAGTTTTGCTTCAGCTCTATTTATTTGGAAACAAATCCTACTTGGTAATGATCAAGTATGTATACAAAAAAAGACAGTGACTCTGAGGATCACAGAGCTGTTATCAACCCAGTAGTAACTTTGACTTCTAGCGCAAAGGCTGATCCATCCCTGAGAGTAAAGAGCTTTCCTGGGCCTGGACCTCTTCCATTGGCTGCCTCCATCTGCTGATCTGTTGCTTAGAAAGCCTGGGTGGGGTGGGCCTCTCAAGGTAGAGTATTGGGATTGGCTGAGACCCTGCCATCTGTCCTGAGCCTTTCAGCAGCTGAAGGTAGAAGGGGGCTAGAAGGATGGCATCCCAGCTCAGGCCGTGTCTCTCAAACTCCTGTGGAATTGTATGTTAGAGTTGCTTCTCACAGTGAGCTTTCTTGTATGCCAGACAGGGCAGCAGTCTCCCTCCCTGCCCAAATGGTTCCTGATACAGCTTCTGTCCCTAGGGAGGAGGACTTCCGTCCAGTCAGAGTATGAAGGTTTTGTGAGAACCTCTAGGTATACTACATTTCCAGCAGATGGACAGTGGGTACATTAGGCGTGGAGTTCAGTTAAGCAAACTAGTCTGCCCAGGCCTCTTGCTCCAAACCCCACATCCTAGCACCTCTCTTCATGGAGCTCCTATGCTAACACACTAACTTATGACCTCTGTGTGGCCTCAGGAGGCTGTGCTAGGAGCTGGGAACCAGTGAGCAATGACAGGCATTGTCACATCGCCTGACATCTAGCAGATGCTGGGAAACTGGCATGGGGAGGATCCCTGGAGAATATGTGTATTTCCATTGGAGTTGGATCTGCTGTTGCAGAGGCTAAGCTTAGTGCCTATGAGCTGGGATTCATTCTAGAACACAGGAATCTTGGGTATGCATGCAACCATGGCAACTTAGAAGAGTATATCTTGCTTAAGCTTGGGAGTCCTTGGAACTATTACCCTTTAAAGTAGTCCCAGACCCATGCCCACTCTGTACTGAGAGCCCTTGACTGCTGGGTGCCAACATCTAGTGACTCCTGCCCACCCTAGTTTATGGAGAGAGCCTTTGGCAAGCCCAAGTGGTGCAGAGGCCTTAAGTCCCCAGGTCCTTCTTGGGAGATAGTCTCAAACAGGAGACCCTGTCTAAGTCAAGCCTTTGCTCCTGGCTAGCTGGGAGCTGTCCAACAAGACTGTGCTGAAGTCCTCAACTTCTGCCAGATGGGATTAGGGGAAGGGTGCTTCTGATAGCTGCTGGTCCTCAGTCTCCAGTTTTAGCTGTGTACCAAGCTATGTGAAGGACTCCGAGGTCTTTGGTGAATTTCCATATTTGTCTCCCAGGATAATCTTGGGTTTTGTGATGACTTTGGGTCGCTGTTAGGACATGGACCTGGCTATGGCTAGTGGAAACTTATGCACATTGGGCCTCATGTTGCTGATCCTGACCTGGCCTGCATACTCAAGGGTGCTAGGTGCAGGCCTCCAACTGACTCTGGAGGAAAATGCTTCTCATTGATACAGACTCTGACATTGACCTCTTGGTGGTAGATCCTCCCATGAGTGGCTCTGACAGCAGAAGTATGAAGACATGGCCTTTCATGTGGGTATCTTGGGATGTGGGCAGACCTCTTACTGTTGATGCAGCCTTTCCTGTCCTCACTCCTGGGTTCCCCTTGTTTCATAGTTCTAAGGGTAGATGGCATTCAGGAATGTAATAGCTTTGGGTAGCTGTTGTGGCATGGACTGGGGAGAGGCTGACTGTAGGCCAGGCTGATTCCTGCACCCTACTCCTAGGAGGTGAGAGGTTGCTGATGCTTACTTCTGGCTTCTCAAACCTTCATTTCCTAGGGGCTTGATTCTAGGCCAGCCCTGCTGGTTCCCTAAACACAGAGTCCATCTTTCCTGTCACCCCCTCAGGCTAACTGGGAGGTGGTAGTGACTGGAAATAGGTGATGTTTGGAATAAGGAGAGGCCTTGGGGGCGCTGAAGAGGCTACTAACTAGAAGATTAGTGTGAGAATAACTGCTGAGGTATTTATAAGGAAGCAGGCTCATCTCAGATTGGAGGATTGTGGGTACCAAACCCCAAATCTCAGAGGATTTATGACTAGTTATTAGTGTCACTGACAGGATGATAAGGTAGGCATAGCTCTGTCCAGTGAGTGAGCTCACAAGCCCAGTGTCCTGTCCCATCCCTAAAAGGACACATTGAGGGCTATCCCAGTCTGCAAGTTGAAACACCACCCAGTGACATCAGGACCCAGTGTCTGAGGTCATGCTACAGGCCTGACATAGGCCCTTGGTAGTCCCACTGTCCCCTAGAGCTTGGCCTACTGTCCCAGACACACTAGCACATATAGGCAGGAATGAGTTTGCAGCAGCACCCTGGCCCACCTCTCTCTTGTGTCATATGCACTCCCTGATACACACTTCTGGGACCTATGCACTATCTGATATACCCTAGCATCATCTGGAGGAGAGGAACACAGCACCTGATTAGGTCAGTTTGAGGTCAGCATCAGTTGTTCTCAGGCTCAAAAAGGCAGGCTGATGACTGTCACCCCTGGTTACATTGTCTTTGGTTCATAGGCTACTGTGGGGACCTCTGCCTTGGATCTTTTGATGTGGTGCTGGGGTGACAATCTCATCAGGGAGAATTCTTGTGAGTCCTGAGATGATGGGGTGCCACTTTCCATAGTACAGAATTACTGGTGTGCCATGTGCTGATCTGATATTCTTGAAGCTGGTCTCTTACTGGTAGATCCCTGGATTGGGTGGAGGTATCTCTACAAGTAATTGCCAGTCTCCAGGCCCACTTTTGTTGCCAAGTCTGGGTTTGGCTGCCCAATGTGGTTTGACCTACTCTCCAGGTGGAAACTTCCAGAGCTAGTGCTCTTCCCCAGCCCTTCAGAAGCACCTGCATTTCCTACAGCATTTCTAGCCAGCCTTCAGCTACCCTGGGAGACTTGCCAGGGTCAGATGGTTTGCCTCCTAATTTCCAGTATCTCAAGGCCTTCAGGGCTACGGGACCTGAGGTACCAGGGTCAGCTCTTTTGGGCAGGCCTCACTTCTCCATGTCCTCTCCTTTCCCTGTCTGCTCTTCCCAGCTCTGTTCCCATTCACAATGCCATACACTTCCTGACCCTTCCTCCTCTGTCACAGCCTCTCCTTGGGGGCTCCTTCCTAGAGCTGTGGTCTTCATAGTTGATATACGAGGGCAAAGTTAGCCTGATGGCCCTATCTGGAACCCAGGAGTCAGAAGTGGAAATAGAGACCCCACTGCACAGTATCAGGCCTTCTGACTTCAAGTTCTGGTATCCATTGGGGACTGGAATGAAGACAGGCAGAGCTCTTGGGACAAGGCAACCCCCAGCCTGAGTGCCAGCCTGGAAAGGAAGAAGTGGCTGAGGCAGACTAATGCCAGGTTTCTCAGTTGGACAGTAGCTCAGTGGTACTTAGGGACAGATGCTGCTGTTTGGAAGCACTAGAGTGTGGGCCGGCAGGCTCTGCTTCTCTCCTCTCCCTGTCCTTCCTGCCTGCTGCCCACTAAGCAGATTCTATTATTACCTTACTGCAGATTACTGGCCTCCTGCTTGAGGATGGATGGGCAGGCACTGGCACAGGGGTGGAGCCAGTGTCTCTGTCCCTGACAGCAGGTGACTGCAGGGTTCAGTGTGACTCCCCTCTCTGACTGAGGCCTCCCATTGGCATGATAGGCTAGGCATGAGTCCATCTGTCTGTCTATCTGATCATCTGAGTAGCATTTCCCCTTGCGGGTAGGGAGTGGGGTCCCTGAACTGTGTATGATTCCTCCATGGAGGTTGCTTCCCTGGGCATGAGAATAGTACTGGCCGGACTGCTTTCTTTTCCTTGGCTATAAGAACACATAGGCTACATCTGGACTCCTCAGCTTTCTCTTAGTTAAAGCTTCTGTCCTAGCTGCTTGCTGCAGTGGATTCCTACAACAGGATTGGTGCAAGGCAGGCATGGGGTCCCACCTGCATGGAGAGAGCAGATTTGCCTATGCTGGCCTATTGGTGCTTATAGCCGCCAACTATAATAGGGTAGATGTGTCCCTAAAAGACTAAGGATGGAGGTCTTTTCTACCCTTGAATTCCTCAAGGTGATATTGGGGCTCTGCTGGTGAAAAGGTCCAGGATGACCTTCCAGATCACCACATGCCTATGGAGGATGTTGCTAAGGGGAACTGATGGTGGTTGTGAAAGTGGAATTGGGACATCGCTGGGTCTTGCAAGTTGTCCCTAGTACTGGCTGTGTTTCTGGGAGAACATTGGGGTGGCCCATTGCTGGACTGTCAGAGACCCCAAGTGAGAAAACTCCAGGATGCCCAGATGGGGAAGCCTGGAGCCTTCTGCTTTGGGATGGGATTTGAGGGTGCATGCAGAACTACAGACCTGTGTCACAGTGTGTAGGGGTGTGTGTGTGTGTATGCGCGCGCGCATGCACACACACCCACATTTGTACAGGGCTGGTGTGTCTGTGAAAGTCTGAACTCCCATGTCTGCCTGTGTGTGGGATGATAGAGACTCCCTAGGGCTTCCCAAGGAAGGCATCCCCAACCTCATCACCATGGCAACTTCATTGCCCATCCCTTGGGCACTGAAGGGGTGGGGCCTGGCAGGTGCAAAGCAGGAGATAGCAACTACAGGATTCAGAGTTCCGCCAGCACATGAGAGCATGGGAGCAGGTGTCTGTCTGGACCTCACACTTAGGTCTACAGGCTGTAGTGGCTCCTTCCTGGCCCCCACCTTCCTGGAACATTATAGACTGCCCCACATTGTAATCCTGTCATCTCTGCCCTGCCCTGCCTGTACCTAGAAGCTAGACAGCTGCTAGTCAGAGCACTGCCTCTAGCTGTGTCTCCTTTGCCACACCATGGTATGCATCCAGAAGGTGGGGAGGATGTTGGGGTGCCCCAACCTCATGGAGGCCAGTGGGAGTTCCTAGTGTTGGATCTCTAGGTGTAGGTGTCAGCCCCTTTCACCTTTCCACCTTTCTCCTAAACATGCCTTCCAGGACATTGCTATTCCCTCAGAATCTTCTCCTTCTGGGGTCTCCAGGCCTGTCACTCTGAAAGTGGCTCAGCAGTGGCCTAATCACCTGCTTCCATTCCCTAGGTCCTGCACCAGGAGATGTAGGAAGAGCAAGGCTTCCTTAACTAGGACACCAGCTTAGACAAACGGTTCCCTCAATTGAATTACCGAGCAGATAAGGGATTCATCAAAAATACCTCGTTGGGATAATTTTACAGTATTGAATTGCAGAGACCAGTTAATAGAAATGTAATGTGATCACCTGGCACTGCAGGGATTGGAGTGGAGGTCCCCACTCTCTTGTACAGATATGCCTCAGTAAGAAGGGAGTTCCCAGAACTGGCTGAGGCTCCAGCACAGATACTGGGAGTATCCTGCTAGATTCCTTGTGTGCCCTATAAATTTCAGCACGTGTGGCCCCAGATAAGGGAGCTAGGGAAGGCTGTCCTACACACGGGGACTGCAAGAGTGTCCACTGTGCTCCTTAGGAGAGGCTGGGGCCTCCTGTGTGGGGTCTTGGATAACTCTTCCTGCTGGTCGGTTTCTCGGGATATAACTGTCAGCTAATGCCTTGCTGGGACTCTAGCTGTGGATGGGGCTTCACTGACAACACACCAAGGTTGTCTCTGAGCTGCCTCTTCAGGGGCTGTGGCAGCACCTACCAGGCTGTGACTAACCAAGAGAAAAGGATTTTTTTTTTCACTGTAGGTACTTGGATCCTCTCCTCATGATGGAAGACATGGAACTACCACGCCCCCATCCTCACTGTGGGGTATTGATGGTAGATCTTGAAGTGTGCAGGCACCTGGGCCTTAGCTGTGGAGTCCATCTCAGGATCCTCTCAGCATAGCCTCCAAATCCTCTACTCTAGGACACAGCTGTAGTCTGTTTGTTCCTCTGTAGCCGGAGGACCTGTGATACCAGTTCATGGCTGGGATATAGCCCTACTAGCTTCCATAAGCTCCCCTCAGTGGGGCTTACAGTCTGTTACAGGGCATTTCCTTGTCTAGTACTTGTCCTATTCTTGTACTGTTTATGGTCTGCCCTTGGGGAGGCTCACCGCCTTCTGATCCTAGCTTAAGGAGTTAGGTTTAATGCCTACGCCACATGCATTTTCCACTAGGGGCCTGGTCACCGGGCTAGCTATCAGAACTTAGAAGACCATGTCTCCTTGTCCTTGCTTGAATCACTTTCTGTCAGACTTATGAGTGCTAAGCAGTTGCAGGTTGGGTGTTGGGTCTCAGCAGAGACACCCACGTCACCAGTCCAGTATTGGCCCTGAATCTACCTGCAGACTTTAGTCTGGCCACAGAGTTAGAGCCAAGTCAAACCCCTTCACCTGCCTCCCATGCTGATCCTGGGAACAAGAGAACCTTTGGGTGAGCTAGACTGGTCACCTGGCCCCTGCAGAGGTGGCCCTGCCAAGGCTATAGGTATAGAATCAGGGTTTTTCTTATTCCTCTGTCCCTTTATGTCTTATGACATAAAGGTTTCCCTTTCTCAGGAAGTTGTCCCTTAGCCTGAGGAACTGACATGGTCTTGGAACATTCCAAACACTCTAGGCTCCTGTTATGGTTGTGCTGGCAGATGAGGACAGTTTCTCCAGGATTCCCTGGTCCTTTATCAGCAGGGCATGTGGAGCCCCTTAGCTCAGTTGTCCAGTCATCTATGTCTCGTTGGAGAATCACGTGTCATACCTGAAGGGTACTGGTGATAGCCCTAGAGAGCCAGAGCTCTTTGGATACAACAGGCCTCATGTCCCCATTCATACTAGCCTGTTACTCTGGGATGCATTTGGATTGTAGAAGTCACTTAGTCTACGTCAGGGTCAATGTGGTGTTCCAAGGGCTGGGGTAATGTACCATGTGAACTGATTCGTGAGGTTGCAGAAGGCAGATCATGACAGTGATGGAAGTGGGCCATGGTTGCAGAGAACACAAGGACACTTTGGGGGTGAAGGCTATGTAGGCCCTCCTGATTGGCTGATGATTTAGTACATGTGTGCTGAATCCAAAACCAAATAAATGTTTGAAATTCTTGTAGCTGTTGTAAGTCAAGTCTACTGAGATTGCTATAGGATGTCGCTGAGGTGGAAATGCTGGACAGCAAGTCGCAGGGGGCCCATTGACGATTTAAAACAGGAGATAAGAACTGTGAAGGCCCTAGGGATGGGTCCATGTCCCCTTCCCAACTTGCCACTTATTTGTTATGTGGCCCTTCTGTCATGCAGCCTAGTTTCTAAGACTCAGGTATCTTATAGTAGGGATGTCCTAGCATTCTGCTCTGTAGAGTGGGAAGAACTTCAGATGGTGCTGAGAAGACCCTATGCAGTACACTGGAGAGCCAGTCTCAGGCAGCCTCTTCTGATGGTTGCTCTGGGTCCTGGACAGTTCTGAGTCCCCAGTTTTAAGCAAAGGTGGGTGCTGGATGTCTCTTCTGCTCTTTGGGCCCTTGGAAATTTTGTGGGTAGTAGACACAGAAAGAAGAAGCCATATTCTCCTACTCTGGGGGCTGGTTACCCACACAGGAATAATCCACGGACCCTAGCCAGGATGTCCCTGTATATACCCCTTCTTTGGGCTGTCAGCAAGTGAGGGCAGAGCAAGGAAGCTGGCTCAGTGACCAGGGAAGTGACTGGGGCACAGTTGGGGTCAGAACCTAGCCCCAACTAAAGGAGGCAAGAAAGAAAAGGGAGCCTTGGATGCTCCTGCCTTATCTGCTCCTGTCACCATGGCAACAGATGGAGGTTTGAAAGAAAAGAAGGAGAACTCTCTATGAGGTGACTAGGATTTGGAAGCAGGGATCTTTCAAGGATCATTCAAGGGGGAGGGTTATAGCATCAGGCCCTCTTCCTAGGCCGTTGATCCCCAAGACTTGTGTGTGAGTGGGCTTTGGAGTAGGGCCAAGTCTCCTTTTAAGACCCCTCAGCCTGGCTGCTGTGGTAGAATGGCAGATTGGATGGGAAGGGTTTCATGTCCCCAGCTGAATATCTGATGGGTTGAAGTAAACAGCAGGAGGGAGCTGGACATTGGGCATGGCTCTGTCTCCCCCAACCTGAAGCCAGGGAAAAGACCCCCCTGGGATACCAGTCTCACCACATTGATGGCCATGCCCAAGATGTCCTTGAACCCTTTCTCCCCTCTTCCCCAGAGAGCTTCCTGGTCTGACCTGGCAGGTAGAACTAGGCTATGGAGTTCCACCTGGCTGCACTCTCAGGCTCAGCCTTCACTCGGTACTCTGACCTCTTCAAAGGCGGTCTGAGAATAGGTCTGTAGGTTCAGCAACCCTGTGTGGGACATTAAAGCCTGTGGTAGTTCATACTGGTTCATGAGGAGATAAGAGAGGAACTTGGCTTTCTTAGTAGGCCTAGGCAAATGCCTGTGAAAACAGTGGAGACTTTCCCCATGGAGAGGAGAGCAGCTTTAGCCAGCTGTTGCATTCCCATACTGTGGGAGCTTGGCACTTGAGCTGAGGCCTTGGGCCTGGCACCACCCACTGAGAGGGAGATTATCATTGACTATAAGCCTGGCCTTGGTACCCAGGAGCAACTTGCCAACCTGGCCTGGTTTTAGGAACCCCTACCTGCCTTTCCTCGGGAGTGCAGCCTTTAGTCCCCAGGAAGCCAACCCTGCTGCAGCTTTCCTGACAGCCAGTGGACTCGGGTACAGGTTCCTTAGATGAGGCCCTGTGGCAAGGGAGTAGTCACCTCAGTCACCTCTGTCAGTACTTAGGCAGGTGGGAGGGAATAAAGAGGAAGGGGCTGGTGTCAGTGGGAAGACTTTTCCTCAATTGGAGACAGTGGTAGGGATCCCATGGTAGTTTCTACCCCAGGTAAAACATTGATCACCTGCCTAGTGTAGGCCCTGGGGTCCAGAGTACATAGTGATACAGTGTCCTGTAGTGTTTGTGAAGTCCAGAGCACCACCGTGTGGCTCTCATTCTCCAGAGTCAGGTACAGGACCGGATCTCCTTGGGCCCAAACAGAGCAAAGGATAGTATATAAGATCACCTGGAAGCCACTGCATGGACCTCCGCTATATGCCTCTCCCTGTCTGCTACAAGCCAGACCTCCCAGGGAGGATGGTACAGTAGGTATTAGTCTCATAGCTACCCCATTCACACTAAGGTTGGAACCAATTGGCCTGTGGGTACCTCTAGTGGTCCTGTACTGCAGTGTGAACTGTGCTCTCTCCCATCTTTAGTCTCCTACCTTCAAATGACTTCATAAGGACATGATCAAGGTAAGCACATGCCAAACTCACCATCCTCCCTGTTAATCCAGGGAATTTTGCTCCTCCAAGGTCCTGTGTTCTGATCTGACCTCCAAGGCCCCTGCAATAGTGGTCCCTGTGAATGGGAGAGCGTGCTGAGGGGAGATGAACCACCTCAAGAGGCTGTGAGCTCCTATAGAGCCAGTATAGGTTTTGGGTTCAAGTGGGTCACTTTAGCCTGTGGGGGTCCCTGACACTTGTGTTGGAAGGGAAGAGTGACCCTGTCCTCAGATATGTTTATGAAGGATATTACCTGCTTCTATGAAAGGGTACCAGGTCCTCTTCTCTCTGCCCAGTACCCAGTCTGGGCCAAGCAAAGGGGAGGGAAAGGCAGCTGCCATGGGGTCTCGGGGTCAAGACCCTTCTAGCCCCAGGCCTTTGTCTCTTGATTCCCAGGAAGTCACTGCACAGGCACATATAAGCATGTACTTCCTGTCCTGGGCTAGCAGTGGGAAGTGGCACTGACTTGTCACCAAAGGACAAGTTTGGTCTGACAGCCTGGGTGGGTTGGAGTTAGTCCCTCATTGCTGTGGTGGGTGATCCTTTGCAAGCCCCATGTCCCCTTGCAGGGAGAACCTGTTGGCTTTCCCTGCTATCGGACTTGAGATCACAGGGGTAACACAGGCTAGACTCAGAGTTCACCGAAGCTCCTGGCCTGATATGAAGGTCATCTAGGCTTCCTCTGCTGCTCATTCCTGCCATTCTCTGGTTGGAAAGGGAAAGTGTACAGGCGACCTGGGTCCTCCGTGCCCTGGTGCAGAAGGAGCTCTCTGTTGGAAATATCCACCATCAAGGCCTATTTAGAGAAGTAGGAGAGAAGCAGAGGGGTAATCACTCCCCAAGGTAAGGAATCAAAATGGGGTTCATGGCCACTTGGTGGAATGTTCCCATTGTATGGATCAATTTAATTTCACTGTTTTCTTGTTACTAGAAGGCGGGAAATGGGGCAGGTGGGGTGAGGGACAGGCATGGTCAGCCAGGGTGCAGCGAGGGACCCACGGATGGTCACTACTTCCTGCATAGTGGTTCTGGCTGAGACCTGATCTTCATAGAGTTGGGAGGTCAGGGACTAGAAGCCTGTTGAGTAGGTTTTTACCTGACACCATGGATGCTTTATATTTGTGATGTGGTTCATTTACATTTCACCATGTTTCCAAGGCTTTTGAGTTTCCAGGAGTTCTAAGTTGCCCCTTTTCCCTTTTGGTGGTATTGTTTACCTTTTATAAGCTTGATTTTATAAACTCCATTTTCATGCAAGTGTCCCCTGCTCCACTGCCTGTGTTGGGAAGGCCTCTTAGGCGCAGTCTCCTTCCTCTAGCTTTTCTGTGACATTCTCTCCCATCTGTTCAAAGCCTATGGCAGCCTGTCCCTGGAGGCCTGGGTACTCAGTATCTAAGTTCCCCAAGGCTGCCTTTGGGCAATGGGGATGACTCATGGCTTGGCCCCTTCCTGGGCCTCTTTCTTATGAGCTCCTAGCCACCTTTCAGTGGGGGATGAGATGAACAAGTTCAGAATTACTGGTACTTCAAATATGGAGTCTTCATATTTGATGTTTACCACTAGGAAAGGAAACCAGGAGATGCCCCACACCCCCAACAAGGCTGGAGGGACTTAGGTTCTTCTAGATCAGGTAATAATGGAGCCACGTTCCCAGCTCTCCTTCCTTGTCCTTCCCTGGGATGCATAACTGACTTCACTCTGTCTGGTAAGAGACTTGGGATACAGGATAGCAAGGTCACTTGAGGATGATGCTCTCTCCTGCATCCCTTCCCTTTCTGGGTCAGAGACTCCTTTAGTGGGCACTGACCTGGGGCTACATTTTGCAGAATGGGAGGCACCTGCCCCCTATTTGTGTGATAGGCAGGGGAGGGTCGGGTGCACAGAGGCAGTCAAAGGGCCGAAGGCATGTGAAATATTTCAGGGCTTAATTAATTTAATTTGAGAGATTCCTTTTCAGAGTGTGAACAGTTGTCTCCCCAGAGGCGTGCACCTTCCCTGGTGCACTGGTGGGCGTCCTCAGGATCTTTGTGGAGGAGATTTGCCTGCACCCTGTCGTTAGCTTCCCCCAGCATTGGGGAATCCTGACTACAGCCATGGCTTGGAAACCTGAGTGCCTGAGCTGTGGGGGTGAAGTGAGTGAGTGGCTGGGAGGCTGCTGCAGCACCCACAGCTGTGTGCTGCTGAGAACACGAACACTTTGATGTCTGCAACTTCAAAGTCTCCACACCCCAGCTGAGGGAGAAGCATGCTCCAAGCCAGTCTGCCTTTAAAGCTACCCACTGGGTCTGAGCACCCCCAACCCGGGAGCCAAATTCCCTCCCCTGTGTGTGCCCCCAGGCATTCTGATTCTGCCCACCAGCCTTGATTTCCAGCCTGATGGGATCTTTCATCAGGATCAGGAGAAAAAGGGCCAGTCAGGGCTTTGGGGGAGGAAATCCAAGGGCCTTTCTGGGTCAGAAGCCAGACTCTCTCTCTCCAGAGCGTTCTCAGCAGGCAAAGGGAGAATCAGCTTCTAAAGATCTGGAACCTGGCCCCACCAGACTTGGGCTCTGGAGACTTAGGGGCTTCTGGTGACTTGGGAACACTGGCAACCAACTTCCAAGGACACCTTCCCCCCTCCCCAGCTTAGCTCTGAGCAAGACTCTGTTCTCCCAAGCTTCTCAGCTTTGTGTGGTAGGAGGCCCTTCTACCTGGCAGTTGCACTGTGCTGTGTTGCTGGTAGCTGTCTATGGTGCCAAAGAGCTCTCATGACCCCAAGATTCTTGAGACTCTTAAGTTCCCACCTGCCCCGTCCCTGGACTATCTGCCCAGCGTGGTTGACTGTAGATAAACAGCATGGTTCCCTCTGGCTTCTCTCAGTTTGATTATCCATTTGTTCAGGCATGATAGACACCCTGAGCTTCGATTGAGAGGTAATGCTTGTGACACCACCCAGCTGGAAGCCTTGACTGCTGGTGCTGGTGCAGGAGAATGCAGCCTGAAGCCTTGTGAACCCAGATTTCAGACCATGTGTCCCCAGGCCTTGAGCCTGCTTCCCCTTCTAAGAAAAAGAGCAGAGACTTGTAATTACTGAGGAAGGTGGATGTGAGCCTCGTTCTCATACAGTGGCCTTGCCGGGACACCTGCTCAGACTATTCTGTCCTCCATGCCCAAGGATTTTGATAGGCCTCAGTGCCTCTGTCCAGTGTAGGTTGTATTTGCTGATGGCATTTATGGAGCAATGTGCAAGGAGGTCTTTGTGAACAAGCCATTGTAGAGACATGATGAGTCTGTGGTGAAGAACATTCATGTGTGTGTGAGCTGAAATGTCATGTGTTAGCTCCTTGGGCCTCTAGACAGAAGTCAATATGAGAGGATGTGTAGTCTCACACTGCAGGGTAGGTAGTCTCTGAGGTTGTGGGAAATTCCTTCTGGCTTCTTTTCAGTGTTGGGGGATTGCTGGTAGTCTTTGATACCCCTAGATCCAGCTGACCTCACATTGGGATATTTAACTGATTAATCACATGCAAAGGCCCTTTACAAAGTAGGTCATCATCTATTCCCTATGTGTCCCATTTGAGGCTTGGCATCCAAGATGGGTGCAGGTATCAGCAATAAATACATGACAACTCCATCTACACCAAATCTATTACCTCCGTGCCCCTGGGTTGCCTCCCACCCTGGGTTCCCCAGCACCAGGGGAGTCTCAGTGTAGGGCAAGAGTAGTGAGGATTAGGTAGAGAGGAGATGCTTCTGGGGATAGCCTCCAGCTCACTCTCAGGACCCTGCCTTCCAAGGAGGTAGTGGAGGAGCCATGGGGTCTTCTCATGAGATGTGGTAGGATGGGGAGCCCATTAACTACAGTGGTAATCCAGCAGTGGGAACTTTGCCAGCAAACAGAGAGGGATACAGAACCCCCAGAATCTGAGACTTCTTGGTATCTAGCAAGGGCAAGAAATAGCCAAGACCCTGCTGCCTTGCCCTTCTCCAGTGTCCATGCTGACTGCCTGCATCCCGCTTCCTCTGCCCACTACCCTTGGCCCTCTATCCTGGCCTGAGAGGCCCAAGCTTTGGACCTGCTGGGATTAGTGAGCAGTGTGCACCCTTGCTACACTGGGGGTGCTTTGACTATGGGACTTTCATCAGGAAGGATTCCAGGGTTGTGGTCATGGCTGGGGATGTGATATGGAGCTAAGCAAGCTGATGCCTTTGAATCTTGCCTTCTGTTGCTCAAGAAGAGCTCAGCCTTGTCCTCCTTGGCCTGAGAAGGGGAGTAGGTGAAGCAATTTAGCGATCACGTGGTAAGTGGGATTAGATCTGGCCAAGGTACTGCTGCATAGGTAACCCCTATGCCTGTCTGTCTGTCCTAGCATCATCTGGAGGCCTTTAGGGACTGAGCATTCACATCACTGTTGTATGACTTGTTGAATGGCCTAGAGAGGCAAACACCATCATCTTCTGATTTTTAGTGTCAGGAACTTGGGGCTAGCTTAGCAGTGGCTTGGCTTAGCTGTGGTCATGGCTTAGTAGTGGTTCAGGCTTAGTACTGGCCTTGGCTTAGCTGCAGTCCCAGCTTGACTGTAGTCATGGCTTAGGTGTGACCCCGCCTTCACTCTGATCCTAGCTTAACTGTGGTCCTGCTTTAGCTATAGTCCTTGCTCATGGTCTGATGAGGTTTAGCTGGGATGCTTTGGGGAAGTGAAGGCCATTCCCTCCATTGTTCAGGGCCAGAGAGCTGCTGTACAAAAACTTCATTCCTTTGCAGGAGACTTTTCACAGAGCATCACCCTAACAGTGCCCATGTTTCTGGGGCCCATGATCAGGAAAGAGGCCTGTATAGAGTGTGGCTCCAACAGGTTGGCTTATGGGAGTCTTGGGGAAGTCATCTGGAACAGTGACTGAGAGGTTGGAAGAGCTAAGGCCAGGAAAGTTAGCCCACAGGGCACTTATGCCCAAGAATCCTGCCTCCTCATCCTGTCTTACCAGCATGGTGAACCGGGAGCTAGAACATGGCAGCCTCCTGGCCTTTCTCCCCAATTCTGGGGTCAGCTGGTTTTTAGGAACTCATGGGAACTCAACCAGCTCTGTGCACCAGTGGTCTCCTGCCTCCCCTCCCCTCCTGCCCCCCACCATGTGTGTGTGTGTGTATGCGTGCATGTGTGTGTTGGGGATGTGACCTGTAGTGACAGCTGAGACCACTGTGAGGCTACTGGTGCCAGCTCTCTGGGCAGAGCTTGCAGCGTTCTGTCAGGACATTCAAGGACAGCTGTGGGTTGGCAGGTATGGTTTTATCTACTCTCTGCTCTCAGTGAGACTGTGTCTGATGTAGAACATATGCCCCCTTGTGGTGAGGGCAGGGAACTCCATTTCTCAAGTGTCTGCCTGTATCTTACCAGATGCTTCCTCAAGGACTATCCTGCTGCTGTCGTGGGCAGCCTGGCCAGGGCAAGTTGGGCTCTGCATTGTGCTCTATTTTCTCAGGATGGGGCCACCTCCAGCCAAGCCCACACAGGATGGCTGTGAGTCCCATCTGTCACCTCAGTGAAATGGGAGCCACTGCCCCTTCACACACCCACAGTGCTGCCTACAGAGAACTGGAGGAAAATAGGTCATGGTGTGCTACAGTGGTTGCCCTGGAAGCTGAGCCATCCAGGGTAGAGGCAGGAGTCTTTGGATAAGATACACTTGGTCCCAAAGGCAGAGTGGTCACTTATGGGGGAAGTACAGGTTACCCTTGAAGCATTTTTCTTGTGAGCACTAGTCTCAAGCCAGGTGCCTCCTGCTGGGCTAAACGGGAACTGGGGGTGGTGTGCTCATCAGCTGACTGTGGCCAGTGTTCAGTGCATCCTTCCTGGTGATAAGCCTTCCTCCTCAAAAGCCACAGAGGAAGCTGCTGCCAGCCACTCACACACTGTACCCTAGCACTAGCTGACTATGCAGGACCCTGCCCCCAAAGCTACCACAGCCTACTGCATTCAGCACCAAGGACAGCAGCCCCCGGCTCAGGCCTGCAGATACAGCTAGGAGGCATCTCAGGCAGGGCCTGCTCTTTCCATCCTGTTTTAGTACTGCATCTGACCACTCTCTGCCCTAGGCAGAACTGACTCCTTTCCAGTCTCTGGTCCAACTCTGGACAGGATAGGAGCTGGAAGAAACCAAATGAGTCCCCAGGGTGACCTCTAGGCAGATGAGCAAGATCATGGGCAGTAGTGGCAGGGCAGATGCACCTAAATATGTGCAGACAGGTCACAAATGAAATTACCCTCACACCTGGATATCCTGAATTCCAGTGGAGAGCCGAGCACACCAGTGATAAGGCTCAGGGGAGACTAGGGAGGGGCCTAGGCAGATTATCCACTGGACTCTCTATGAGGATTGGACAGGGGTGAACCTAAGAGTGGTTGGCTAGAGATGGCCTAGGAGAGGATACTTGGCCCAGGTCTCATTGGACCTGGCTCTTGGGAGCCCCTGACTAAAGTGCTGCCTTTCCTTTGGATTGGTTTCATGGTTGTGGGACAGGGCTCATGGGGACAGCCTGATTTAGGCAGCTACTACAACATTGCTGGCTTCTGTATAACCATTCCGGACCTGAGCACCACTGCACAGGGTCCTAAGAAGTCTGTATTATGTGGAGTGATCTGGGAGTCTGTGGAAGTCGTTCCTCTCTGTCCAGCCTGGTTTTGGACCATGTGCTCCTGACAGCAAGTGGCCCACGTGCATATGCATCTGTTACACCTGGGAGTTTAGATTCTGGGCTTCATGAACTCTGGGTTTCCATCTGCACAGGGTAGGCAGTATTGTAACTTAGTCAGGCCTGTATTGAGGTCTATATGCAGTGAACACATAGGGCCTGTCTGCTTGTCATGTATTGGCAGGAGGGGAAGTAGAGCAGAATGAATGGGAAGGCCTGGGATGACCCTGTAGGAAGGGTTGGTGGTCACTGTTCCTCTCAGGATGCTGCAGACAGGCTGTATCATGGCTTGATAAGAAGAGTGACTTGGAGAGACCAGTGTCCTTCACTGAGGGGAGCTGGGCTGGTGAGCTTAGCCCCGAGCGTGGATCTGTTGAGGGGTTGGTACACCAGGAGACCCTGGGACACTGGAGGCTTCAGTGCCTGAAAAATGTGAGTGCAAGTGGATATAGCTCACACCTCCCTGTTAAGAATCCTGGGGGTGTCCACAGTCTTGGGAGGTGGCACTGGGTGACCTGGGGTGCCCTGGCCAGGTGTGGAAAGACCAAGGGAAGGAACTGGCAACAGGAGGTTATATACATGGATTGTGGTCTCCCAATTGACCTGATGCCTCTGCAGAAATATTGTGCTTGGGATCCAGTGGGGTGTGTGATGCAGCTCCGAGCTCTGCCTGATAATTACTTTGAGCTGGACAGCAGTTGTGAGACATGCAAGCATATGCTGCATCTATGGCTGGTGCTCTCACCCAAGTGGACACTCGGTATATCTCAGGATAGGACATCTCTGGAGTGCCACCTCTACCCCTCCAATCCATGGTCATGGCCTGTGGTGCTGCGGGCTACAAAAGGCCCTCCTCAATGCTGGTATTGTCACCTAACTAGGATATCTTGCCCAAACCACAGAACAGCACCAGACCATCCTTGTGTGCTGTCAATGGACAGTGGGAACAGAGCTTTCTGATCTTTGCATTCATGATCCCAGGGCTCAAAGAATCCCAGCTAGAGTGTTCAGAGGTTATTTCCTCTAAGACAGGCCAGCAGTGGCAGGGCAGGAGGGAAGAGGCGCTGGCTCCTAGTATGTGTCTAGTGCCCAAGGGCACTTGGTCATCAGCCAAAGACTCCTGCAAGTTCATAGGGAGCCAGATCTGCCTCTCAGATGGTGGCTCTGTCCTCTTGCATCCCCACTGCACAAGGTTATCCCTGGGCTATCCTTGGAGATCACCTGGCTTGATCCAGTTAGGCTCATTCCTTCCTCTCCCTGACTGAGGCAGTGATCTTTTGGGGTCACTAGTATCCAGAGGGCAGAGCAGTGTGCCAAGCTAGTACACCACACCCCCTAGAAAGTGCCCAGCCTACATGGCAGTACCCTGCCCCAGTTTTGTTTAGCTGGGTGGAGGACAGGTGTTATTTGGAAGGTCATTCTGTTGCTCTCACTCTGGTATGCCATTCAGTCTCTACCTCTAGTGAGGGTCAGTATTGCTCAGAACCCAGATATCCTATGCTATCTGCGCAGGTGAGTGTCCAGTCAGCGCCTGCCTGATGCCTGAGTTAGCCAGCTGTAGCTGCTCACCTGCCTACCACCTCTGATTTTCTAGTCGGGCTCCGAAGCTCCAGTGCTTGTAGGTGGGAGTAGCCCTGGAAGGGGCTGGGACCATCACACTCATGTCAGTCACCTCTGGGAGCCTGGGCCCTCCTTAGAGGCATGGAAGCCCCAGTACCTTTGAGCCTGCTGCTGCCCTATACAGCAGCAGTACGCAGTTGGAGCTGGTGGCTCCTCACACTTCCAGCTCAGCCCCGCCCTGGCAGGGCCCCATGTAATTATCTGTGACATGGTATACTTTCCCCTTCTATGTGAGGCTGCATCTGTGTGAAGACAATAATTAGAGATAAAATCACAATTGGAAAATAAGCCCCAGCGAGTTAGAGGGCTGGGTAATAAGGGGTGACTGTGGGCTTCCTGCCAGAAAGCCGCCTGTCCCTGAGGCTGCAGGGCAAGTGGCAGGGATCCATAGGGCACACTCCCCACTCCCTGTCAAACAGAATGGGCAGAATCAGAGGACCCCCATTGTCCCCTGTTCCTGAGGCAGGATCCCATTTTATCGCATGGAGTAGTGATGGAGTGGCCTAGAATATTAGGAGAACTTTATCAAGAAGTATTGCCATGCTGGACTATGTAAGGTATATAGGAATGTTCAAGGTATGTTGATGGGAAATGGTCCCTCTGCATACGGGAAACAAGTGGCAGAAGGTGAAGGGAAGGGTCCAGGTGGCTCCCTTGCACTTTAGCCATGCTGTGTCTAGAGCCACTCATTCCCCTGAGCAGGGGTCATGATCCTCTATTCCCAGGAAGCCTCTAGAAGAAGGCTTGCGCTCAGGGTACCTTGTTCTGGTGGCCCTCTGTCTTCTTGGCTTTTTAGAAGCCAGATAGGTAGATACCATAACCCCAGTTTCCCCTCACCTCTAAGGTGGGGCACAAGGCAGTGCCTGATACACAGCTATGATCAACAGACTTTGGAAGTCACACTGGATGGAGATGACAGCATTGTCTTCTGAATATTTGATGTCTGGGAAATAGTCCCATTGCTACTGGTAGCCTACCCCAGTTTCGTACATTACTTTCAGTTCCTGAGGCAGGACAACATTGTTCTATGTGCCTCTTATGCCTGAGACCATGTACAGGCTGCAGAGTACACATGAGAATGAATACATACATGTGGGATTGAGTGGGGAGTATATGTACACATTCATGAGAGGGTGAGTACATGGGGCATGCACATAGGTGAGATGTGAGTGTTTTGATGTATGTGCACATACATGTGAGGTTGAATGTGTATGCCACTGGTTTGTGAGAGTGAGAGTGAGTACCTAGGCCTGCAGATAGTATGTGAATGGATATGCATACATGCATTGTTGGGATATGGGTATTCACACAGCCGTATAAGGGTGAGTATGACTATAGTGTGAACATAAGAGAGAGGACATGAGACATGTGCCATCTCTGCCAGGGCCCTGCATGTCTTGGGAGGTCAGTTACTAAGCAGCTTGTTGTTTGGCTGCACTGTTGGTTTAATGGCTACAAGGTATGCTTGGTATTGAACTGTGATGACATATGGAACTCTTCATGTTCCTGCCAAGAAACTCCAGTGTTCCTTGTCCCTCATGTGCTGAGACATACAATCAGCTGAAAGGCTGGGCCTACCTGCCTGGAACACAACCTGCCTGGAACACATTTGAGGATGCTCGCCGTGCCTCTTCCTACCTGCCAGCCCTGCTCTTCTGCCATCCTTGGGAAGAGCCTGGGTTTCTGCTCTCTGGGATCTCTTGAGGGGACACATTGTTTCTGGGTGCTCTCATCCTTATGTAACTGGGTCTTATAGGTGTGTAGGAGTCCCACCTTCTAGGCCAGAGGCTTCTATCACTTGCCATTCTGTCCTTCCCCATTTCTTTTGTACCTACAGTCTCATTTCATGAACTGGATGATTTTACCAACTCCTATGAGCTGCCTGACCAAGTGCAGATGAACTTGTGTCTTAGTGGCAATGCCACAACCCATGTGGTTACTGAATTATGGATCATAGATTACCAGTACCCTTGCCCTCCTGGTTAGTTCTCTTTCTCCTGGTCTGAGCAGGAATCACGAACATTCATGCTGCATCAAAGACAGCCAGCAAGAGGTACCAGTACCTGTGCCAGGCCTCAAAGATTGTTTCTCTGGCTAAGATGCCCCACTGTGGCTACATCTCAGCTGGGGCTCTCACTCTCTCTCACATGGCAGGCAGCCTGGACTTTCCTCATCATGAAAACTCAGCTTTACACTTAGTTACCCAGGTCTCAGCTCCAACTGGGAACTGAAACCACATCTCTGTTGTGATCTTAATCAAAATGTGAACTACCTTTCCACACACTTACCTTCTTTATGTTCATTTTTGGGCCAATTTGTATAATACTGTCATGTGCATGTATATGTGCATACACATGCACATACACACACGTCTGTGTACGTTTGTGTGTGTGAGAGTGTGTGCATGCATGTATGTGTTTTCTTTTCGAGCTACAATATCTCTTTGATTTGGTTGGTGAATGGATCTTTTGTAGAGGAGGGAAAGAACGTCCCATGTGGGAAATGCTTCTTTTAGCCCTACTCTACCTTTCCACCGATTTTCCCCTGCACTGTTCTCATGTCTTCTGTTGTGCCTCACTCTGCTGGGACAATATCTGGGCCCACCCTGAGTTGGAAAGACCAGTGTCTGCCTCATGGCTGGTGATCTTGGTCTAGCTTTGCTTCCCCCTGGTCGTCATGGATCCCAGAGAGGACCCCTGCTACCTCCTCCAGCCTGCCTAGCACCCATATGTTTCATGCTGAACACTGGAGCCTCCTCTAGCTTCAGGCACCAGCCTCAAGCTAGACTCCTCCATGTGGGGCATGTTCAGGGGCTGGGAATGAGAGGGTGCTGGGGTATAGAATACAACCCCTGTAGAGGTCTACAGCTGAAGGGGCTTGAGTAAGATTGTGTTGGAGGGCAGAGTGGCTCTGGACCCAGAGCACGTTGCCTCTTCAACTGGAGATGCACTTGGCTCAGAGGAAGGACTCTGGTTACCTGGGAGAGGGGCAAGGGTAAATGAAGACCTCAGGTTTCAGGAGGGATCTGGTTTTGTGCAGCAAGCCACTCTTCCATGGACCCTTTCTGATCAGTGAGCAAGGTGGTCAATGGCCAGGGTCTGAACAGCTTGAGAATTGCAAATCAAGATGCAGAGCTCCCAAGTGAGGATGAGGTCCCTGCTATCTAGGGTGGTGTCTTGAGGTTTTATTGCTGTGAAGAGACACGATGATCAGGGCATTCTTATAAAGGCAAACATTTAATTGAAGCTGGCTCACAGTTTCAGAGATTTAGTTCATTATCATCATGGTGGAAAGCATGGCAGCATGCAGGCAGACTCAGTACTGGAGGAGCCAAGAGTTCTACATCTTGATCCTGAGGCAACCAGGAGAAGTCTGTCTCCTGCAGGCAGCCAGGAGGAGGTTCTCGTCTAAACATAGGAGGAGACCTTAAAACCCACCTCCACAGTGACACACTTCCTTCAACAAGGCCACACCTTCTAATAGTATGACTCCCCAGCATCCATGGGCCAAGCATTCAAACACATGAGTCTATGGGGGCCAAACATATTCAGACCACCACAGGTGGTCATGATGTGGTGCTGGAGCTGAGTCTGGCCTCTCTTCTACAGGCTTGGTAAAGCTGGGAATCCACTGTGTCACCTGCCAGAAGGTGCCATCAAAATCGTCAACCGTGAGAAGCTCAGTGAGTCGGTGCTGATGAAGGTGAGGCAATGGGCTGAGGTTGGAAGAGTCCCCACCTGGAGGAATGGACCTAGGTATCTGGGACTAACATGGATGGCCCCTCTCCTACCTCTAACCCCAGTTGAACCCATGAAGTCCTGTCTATTCCTGCTGGAGTAATACCAGCGTGGCTTCTGGGATATTCCATCCTCAGGAAGGGTTCCATGTGCCTTGGCCTTGCTAGCCTGGGGAACAAGCCCACAATGGACAGTGGTGTTACTGAGGCCAACATGGTCTGATTGGAATGAGGAAGTGCCCCTGACCTCTGAGAACCCTCTTGTCAGGACCAGGCTGTCCTGAAGAGGGCTGGATAGGCTCCAGCTCCTGATGTGGTGAAGCTCAGAGACTTAAGTGGGTAGCAACTGTAAGGAAGATAACAGCTTGGGTGAAGTAGAGAACTTCTGGCACTGGTGGACTGACCAGTTTTGAACTGGAGACAGATTGGCTGGATATATTCCATGGTACAGTGTCCCTGGGATATAGGGCAGGCTTTTAGTACTGTGAGCATTGTACTAAATGGGACCATATGGGGATAACATATGGGCCAACAATGGAAAGGGCTTCTCTGGAGGAAGATCTGGAGTCTAGGGCCAGTAGTACTTGTTCTCTCCTAATACTGACCCCTACTGAGTATCCCTCTGTGGGGCTACATCAGTCTCTCAACTCAGTCTCAGTGAGACCATCTGGGAAGAGGGCAGATCTATAGCTTTGGGACTTTGGGGCCAGAGAGACCTATGAATGGTTAGTATTTACCACAGAGTAGAGGCTTCTCCTTGCCAGTACCTGTGGGGCCAAGGTGGCTATGAGCAAAGCTATGTTCATCAGAGTTCTAGACTTAAACTGAGAAACAGACCTAGGGGTGGAGGGGGCACTAGAACAGACTCCATATTTCCTTTCAAGAATGGTGTAGCCTGTAGCCTGTAGAAGAGGAGCCCTGTCCTCCTGCATAGGACCTATCATACAGTTCCATACCCTGCATGTGCATGCACATGCAGCCCCTACACATATACACAGAGCAGCAAGCACACTCACCTCCAGTGTATCCTGGTCCCTACTGCCAACTGATGCAGAACTCCTGCCCAAAGCATTTGTCCTGACATCGGCTCTTCCTTGGCCTCCTGGGACAGGTGACCAAGCTGCAGATATCCCTTCTATGCAGCTCAGCCCCAAATGCAGTGCCACAACCATAGAGACAATGTAGGTAGCCTAGGCAAAGCCTGTGTGAGTGGGCTGTGATTGGCTGCGGGCAGTGACATGGTTTCTCTGCAGGTGGAGCGAGAGATTGCCATCTTGAAGCTCATCGAGCATCCACATGTACTGAAGCTGCATGACGTCTATGAAAACAAAAAATATTTGTAGGTATTGCTGGGCCTGGAGAGCGGGGGAGGCCGGGTGGGGGCTGCAGAGGCCCGGGCCACACTTGCACTTGGAGAGCAGGCTGTGTTAGTGTTGCCATCCAGCTGAGGGGCTATCAGACTGTGGCTGGTGTTCCTGGGATCTCCAGGCTGTTAACTTGAAGCCAACAAAAGAAAGGGCTTCTCTAGAGGAAGATCTGGAGTCTAGGGCCAGTAGTACTTGTTCCCTACTAATACTGACCCCTAGTGAGTAGTCCCTCTGTGGGGCCACATCAGTCTCTCAACTCCCACTGTACAATAAGACCAAGGCTCAGAAAGACAGTCTGGAAAGAGGGTAGATTTATAGCTTTCCAGGGCCATTAGGAGGCCAGGGAGCGGGCCATGAGTGAGGTGGCTTGGTCACTGCCTAGAGGGTGAGTCTGGCTGCTGTATTAGTTACCGTGACCAAATATCTGACAGGAAACAGCTTGAAGGAAGAGTTTATTTTTGCTCTTTTGAGAGCCAAGGATGTGTGATGAGAGTGGGGATCAATGAGTGAGGCACCAGCCTCCATGAGTCTGGGGGCTGGGCATTGATAATCCTAGACCTCTGCGATGGTCAGAAGGGAACTGGGGAGGGGCTCTACTGAGGCAGTGCTAGCCTCTCCCGCTGTGTCCCCAATACTGGTCCCAGTATAGTTGCTCTGTAGGATCTGCTTTGGCTCCCTAATTTTTACTAGATCCCACAAGGCTTAATCACTGGGCTTAGGACCCCAGGTCAGCTGACTACTGTCAGCAGGTCCCCACCCAGCCTAGATTTCTGTCTAGTACTATTGATCCCTGTTACCAAATGAGATGGTTCCTGACTATGTCACTAGCTGCCCTTTGTTCTTTCTCAGAGGCCTTACCTATCTTGAGAGTTTGTTCAGTCTGAGCTCATCAGACTGTAGCTTACATATCCTCTTGGTCACCTCTTGAGTCCTATTATACAGCAGAGTTCCCAGGGGACCTGCACTTTCCCCTATAAACCAGTACCCTCTGGTTCTGTTGTATAGCAAAGACCCCAAGGGACTGATATAAAACTGGGCAGGAAGGAGATGACAGGCTCTGCTGGATCAGCCTCACGCCATTCTATGGTTTCCTGACCCACTGCCCAGCTTCAGGGGGTCCATATGATCTTCACTGGGACCTAGCTGCCTGGTGTGAGAGCCACTAGGAGCCACAGCAGGTGGGCCCTCTTTGGGGCCTTACTCTGGGTCCTACATGAGGCTTCTCTGACTAGGCAGCAGGAGGCTTCTCTGACTAGGCAGTCATGATGTTGGCACTGATGTCCCTCTGCCCCATTCCACAGATACCTGGTGCTAGAACATGTGTCTGGGGGAGAGCTGTTTGACTACCTGGTGAAGAAGGGCCGGCTGACCCCAAGGAGGCCGCAAGTTCTTCCGGCAGATCATCTCTGCACTGGATTTCTGTCACAGCCACTCCATATGGTGCGAGCCAGGCCAGGCTGGGTCAGGCCTGCATCTCAAGGGTGGTGGGCTTCTGATGGGCTTCATCTAGGCCTTGAAAGGCAACCAGGAGCCCACATTGGCTTCTTCCCTGTCAAGGGCAGGAGGACACAGCATCCCTGTCACCAAGACCAGGACAACCACTTAGTGTTGGCTGCCTGTATATTGTATGCTTAGGTTGTCATAGGCCTACCCCTGTGACAGGAGTTTGGAAAAGGGAGCAGTCTTCAGCGTGGGAGTGGGGAAGTGGGTGCTGGCTGCATTTAGGCTCATTTGGCCCTTACTCCCCAGCCATAGAGACTTAAAGCCAGAGAACCTGCTGCTGGATGAGAGGAACAACATCCGGATTGCAGACTTTGGCATGGCATCCCTACAGGTGGGAGACAGCCTGCTGGAGACTAGCTGCGGGTGAGTGAGTGGTGCCCCACAGGCCCACAACATGGTCCTGGGTTATAGATACCACAGCCACTTCTGCCCAGACTGGACAAGCTTTGAGACTTGTGGCCTGTGGCTGAAGAACTATAGGTCATTCTGGTGGGAAGCCCAGGTAGTTGCTCTCGCAGCACTAGAGCTGGACTGAGGGCAGAAGGCAGGACTCCTGTCCTTATAGTAGGCATATGGAGATGCTTTGTCTGGCACAAGCATCTTCTTTCTGTGGTGGGAGCCAGGAAACAGTTTCATTGAGCCTTCTCTCCTGAGTCTGAATAGATGGGCAGCCATGTCTAAGCACAACAGTCCCCAGGCTCCAGACCTCCATCCCTATCAGAAAAGAATAGGGCATTTAGGTTGTAAGGACTTGGTCTCAAAACCATTCAGCCTCCTGGAGCCAGCCCAGCAGTGGCCTGTGGACCTCACATGCAGGCTTCCTAGGGCAGAGCTCTTGTGGAGAAAGCCTCAGGGAGGGTATAAGGGTCTGGGCTCTGTACCCTGGCCTCCTGCCCCTGACCTTCTGTTTTTTCCCTTAGATCTCCACACTATGCCTGTCCGGAAGTGATTCGGGTAAGCAACCACTGGGGTCCCTGTGGTGGAAGAGCCCCTCATCCTGTACCACTGGGCTAGACACAGCTCAGCTGTCTTCCCTCAGACCCACTCCCCTACTAGATACCCCTACCCTGCACACTGCCAACATCTGGCATTGCCCTCCTCCCACAGGGCGAGAAGTATGATGGCCGTAAGGCAGATGTGTGGAGCTGTGGTGTAATCCTGTTCGCCTTGCTGGTGGTGAGCCCTACCTGTCTCACCTTTTTGTTCCATTCCCCTATCTCCCCACATCCTCTCCCCCTTCCCTCCTCTTATGCTACTACCCATGATGAGTGCTGTCCTGCCTACCCACAGGGGGCTCTGCCTTTTGATGATGACAACCTGCGGCAGTTGCTGGAGAAGGTCAAGCGTGGTGTGTTCCACATGCCACACTTTATCCCACCAGACTGCCAGAGTCTCCTGCGTGGCATGATTGAGGTGGACGCAGCTCGGCGCCTCACGGTGCGTCCTGTCTGCCCCTCTGCTCTACTCAGAACTTGAGTGCCCATGGGGAGCCAGTCCCTTGTGCATTTTTGTTGTTCCTTCACATAATCTCCTGGACCTGTCCTCCTCAGACAGTCCTGTACTGGTAGAATCTTAAGTGTCTATCTCTGGCACTTTAGGGGGAAAATGTCCCTAAGGGTGGGGCTTCCCACCTGTGTCTGAGAGTGTGCTGCAGATCGATGTGAGTCTGTGTTGTACCAGATGGATAAGCTCAAGTGTGGGTCTGTGTATGCCACCATGTGTGCCCAAGTATGTGTGGGGAGAGTATGTACCCAACTGTGGGAAAAATTGCACAACTGGGCAACATGTGTGTGATACCTATGCATGTATGTGTGTGTGTATCAGGGGCTGTGGCTGGCTGCTATGAGGAACAGTATATGTTCAGCTTGGAAGCATGTCCTCAGCTGTGTGTAGGGGGAGTCCTCAGGTGTGTCTCACCTACACACAGCAGTATGTGGATGCAGATGTGCATAGTGTGTGTACGTGGCTGTGCGCAGCTGCATGTGAGTGCCCGTGTGTGTGTGTGTGTCTATGTGTGATCTGTACATAATTGTGTGTATGCCCAGGCATAGGGGCCCTGTGCCCAAATCTTAGGGGCACAAGTATGGTCGGTAGCAGCCCCGAGCCTACAAGTGCTTGGCTCAGGTGAGTTCTGGAGGGTTTGCCCTCCTTTGCTGCCATCTTGCCCCTCTTCCATCCTTGTGGTATGCCTCTTGGCAATGTGAGCCTCACAGCTCCATCAGCTGTGGGGTAGACAAAGGTGTGAGGGAAGCCCCAGCAGCTTGTTTTGAGCACACAGCATCTGCCCATGTAAAAGAAGCAAGATGCCTGGTGGGCTTGCCTTTTCTAGAAGAGATATCATCTGCTCTCTCCCACAAAGCAAGTTATCCCTGTCTCTGAGTAAGGATGGAGAGAAAGATGTAATGGGTTACCCCAGCCTCCTGCCCGCACCTGCACCCAGCCCCTCCCAGTCGCCTGGCTTTGCTTCCTGGACGGGTTCCTCACATAATGCCCTCTGATCTAGGAGGGTCCATCAGGCAGGACAGGTGCCCCCAGGGCACTGCTTGCTTCCTTGCCTCTCTTTTCCGTGGACCCCTGTCCCCCAGCCTCTCCTTCCCTGGCTTTATTTCCTTTGCATCTGGGGTGGGGGCAGGAGTAGGGGTGCTGGCCTGGGCCTCTGAGAATGCAGCCCCTGCCCTGCCTTCTCCTATTCTCCCACTCTGGCCCCCTACCTCCTAACGTGGGCTCCCCCTGGTACTAACCCCTGTTTCTCTTTCCTTGTAGCTAGAGCACATTCAGAAACACATATGGTATATGTAAGTAGCTTCTCTGCCCACTAACGCCTGCTTTGCCTGTTGCTGTGGCCTGCAGGGCCTGCTAGGAAGGGGGGAGGGTGCCAGCCAGCTCTGGGCTGCCCTAGCCTCACTTTCCACCTCCCTGAGCGGCTGTTGCAGGATGCAGGAGGTTTGCAGGGCAGGGTGCAGGGACAGCATCAGGACTTGGGCTAATGTAAGGGTGGATCTCCCACCCTCCTGGCCACCTCAGGGTGGGTGGAATGGTTTTGAGATAGGCCAGAAATGAGTGACTGCTGCTGGGTGCCCTGTTGTCCACAGAGGCGGCAAGAATGAGCCAGAGCCGGAACAGCCCATCCCACGCAAGGTGCAGATCCGCTCACTACCCAGCCTGGAAGACATTGACCCTGATGTGCTGGATAGCATGCACTCACTGGGCTGCTTCCGAGACCGCAACAAGCTGCTGCAGGACCTGCTATCTGAGGAGTATGTTGGGGTGGGGTAGGGGTGCTTTAGTCACTAGGCTCCATGTCCCAAGGTCTAGCTGCTCTAGGGGGCATCCTTGTTGGTTCCTGTGGACCCTCTAAGGTAGGTGGCCATAGCCAGAGTAGAGTCCCTGCAAGGCCATTATCAGGTACCCCATGTCACCAAATATACATTCTTGGTACCTCTTACCTGCTGCAGGGAGAATCAGGAAAAGATGATTTATTTCCTCCTCCTGGACCGGAAAGAACGGTATCCCAGCCATGAGGATGAGGACCTGCCCCCCAGGAATGAGATAGGTACAAAGCTTCCACCCTACCCCATCTCCCGTTTCTGGCTCTTATCCCAGTCTGACCCCAGTCTTCACACAGACCCTCCCCGGAAGCGTGTGGACTCTCCAATGCTGAACCGGCATGGCAAGCGGCGACCTGAGCGCAAGTCCATGGAAGTGCTCAGTGTGACAGATGGTGGCTCCCCAGTACCTGCACGGAGAGCCATAGAGATGGCCCAGCATGGCCAGAGGTATGTGCCTGCCCTGAAGGCCCAAGCCTCCCTCCTGTTGCCCAGCCCAGGGCAGCATCAGGTTCTTAGCCTACTATCCTTAGTTTGGCCTGGCTTGTCTCTGCCCACTATCCCTGGGATCTGGACTGAGGCCCCTGGACTGGGCTGGCGTTCACTATGCTAAGCATGCTGGCTGGCTGCATGGGCTGAGCTGGGCTGCACTGGACTGAGCTGACTGAGCTGGGCGGGATAGGGGGACTGGACTGGATTGGGCTGGGTTAGGTTCAGCTGGATAGTACTTAACTGACTTGGGGTTGGCTGGACTTGACTAGTTGTACTGAGCTGTGCTGGCTGGACAGAACTGAAGTGGACTGGGGTGAGCTGGAATGGACTAGACTGAGCTGTGCTGGCCTGGATTAACGTAGGCTGGGCTAGACTGAACTATTCTTGTGTGATCTGGCTGGACTGTCCTAGATTAAACTGGACCGGATGGTCTTATCTGGGCTAGCTCTACTTATCTAGCTGCACTAGACTGCAATAAACTGGTCTGTGCTGAACTTGCCTGGACTGAGCTGGTCTGGCCTGGACTTTATAAACTGGGCTGTCCTAGGCTGGGTTGACTTGGGCAGGACTGAACTAGACTGGACTAGACCAAATTAAACTGGGCTGAACTGAAGTGGGATGGACTGAACTAGGCTGGGCTGAGCTGTGGCTGGCTGCTCTGTTCTTGGTTGAGCTGGGCTGTGTTATGGTGCAGCTGTGTTCAGAGCCCCTTGCTTATCAGGCTTGTCCCTCCCTGGTGCTTGGCTATTTTTGATCTGGATTGAGCTGGTCTGTGGTGTGGTACAGCTTTGTTCAGAGACCCCTGCCCAGCAAGCTCATCCATCCCTGGTGCTTGGGCATCTCCAGGTGTCCAGTAGCAGTACTGTGGGCAAGATGTACAATTCAGGAGAGTGCTGAGTAGAAGGGCACTTAGAGCCTGCAAAGCCTGCCCTGGCTGAGTGGAGCTCCCTAACAGGCAGGGGTCTTGGTCATCTGTAAACAGACTTGAGCTGGGAGATCCCACAGGCCTTGCCAGCAGTCAGCATTGTCCTCTGCACCCAGCACCCACTGCCCATTCTTCCTGCTGGGAGCTTGGGTGCCAAAGCCAGCTAGGTCTGCCCCTGAATATGTCAGTAACTGGGAGCCATGTCATGCCTCAGTAGTCATCAAGATAGCATTTCCTCTGCCTTGACTTTAGTGTGCTGATATTTCAGACCTACTAGGTCCTCCCCATGGATCCAGGCTAGCTCATGTTTCAGCCTCAAAGTTTCACTCCTTGAGAAACTTCTTCTAACTTTTTAGCAAGCCATGGCTCACAATCCCTTGGCCTCTGGCAACAAGGCGGGACAGCAAGGGTCCCTCTTGGCCATGTTCTTACCTAACCTTTCTCCTGGATTCTGCCTCTTGTAGATATGCTTCACCTCAGCAGAACTCTCCCAGTAGCTCTAGTATATACCACAAACTCAAGAGATGGTTTTCTTTCCTTGGCCTCTCTTGAACCCCAAAGGGTAGCTAAGGATCAGTGCTCAGCTCTGAGCTTCCTAGCTTTTAATACAGCTTCTAGGCCTAGATACTGCAGGGTGGGCCCATCCGTGGGATAGTGGCTGTCTCCAAGGGAATCTGGAAGGCACTTTGTCCTGGCACATCTAGCCTGCTTCTGCTCTGGTTTTGCCACTTGACACTGAGTTCTGATGGGACCACTGGTGGGGACAAGGGATTCTGTGGCTGGTGGTGAGTCTAGACATCTCTAAGCTTGGCTACCTCCCTACCTGGATGGTCACCCAGGGCAGGCTGTGCTGTGGCTTCTGTCCCCTTCCTCTCTCTTCATCTCTGTATCCTGGCCTGGGGTTGGTGGGCCATGCTTGGAGGGCTTGCTTGGTGTGGCCAGGCAGCACATGGCCCAGCAGTTGACCTGCGTGGTTGTGGCCGGGGCAGTAACTCTCTTTTCTCGCTTTGTTCCTGCTGTAGTAAAGCAGTGTTCAGTAAAAGCCTGGATATCGCTGAAGCCCATCCCCAATTCAGCAAAGAAGACAGGTATACACCCTGCCCATCCAATTCGTCCTCCCAGCCCTAGATGCAGGACTCCTGCCTGAGCCGGGCAGACAGAGGCGGGCCTGAAGGCAGTGCTTACTGACAGACACTTCCACCTCTCCTTTCTGGAAACGGAACTACCTAGGAGGTCAGGGGAAAGAGCCTGGCCTGGGCAGCTATAAGGATGCAAGGAGGGGTGGGGTTGCTGGGGCAAGGCCCATGGCCAGCCCAAGCCAGAGGCCCACATACTCAAGGCTTGCATGGGCCCAGGGTGGTAACCCTGTACCCTGCACAGACCTGTCTTATGGTTGCAGGCCTGCCGTCCCCTGCCACTCTTTTATCCAGATGGCTGTCCAGTTTAGATGAAGTGGCTAAGTGTCCTATGCCCCTGGCAGGTGGCAGGAGGCCAGTAACAGCTTTTGCCCACTTGTGCTGCTGATTGGCTGGACCACATCCTGTTGAGCTGCATACTGCCCCTACCTGCTTGTGCCCCTTCCTGCTTGCCTCTTGCCTACTTGGCTTCCCTCAGGGCTGGGGTCATCTTTCCTCCTTTGGACAAACTGCAGCTCAGTTCCAGCATGCTAGACAGAGAAGAAGTTGATGTGGCTTCCATGCTTATGTCTCAGCTTCCCTTCTTCTTCCCTTGTGCCCAGCAATGTGTTCCTGTCTGGCATGGTGGGATCAAAGGTCTACTCTAGGCCTCACTGCTTGTGGCTGTGTCCCCTCTCTCCTGGCTCCTGGTATCTCCATCCCCATCTCCATCTTCTCAGGGACTGGCTCCTAGCTGTATACCTGGACCTTTGTTCCAGTGGGGAGCCCTGGTAAAGGCATGCTGCCTTGGCCACGGGTCTTCATTGTTCCTCAGGTTCCTTTAGCAGTGGAGAAACTTGGAAGTCATGGACACAGGTGTTCTAGGAGCTGGCAAGGAGTCAGAGATTGGCTTGCCTAGGTGGAACCATTGTGTATAGTCTAGTTAGTGGTGGGCAGGCCAGGGCAGTGCCAAGTTGGTTAAATGCTCTTTCATCCTCTTTTGTCCTGTGGCTGCACCCTACCCCCATTTTCCCCTCAAAGATGGCAGGTCCCACAGCCAGGGGTAAATCTGTGTTTTCGTGTCCATTCTTATGGTGAGCTGGATGGAAGGCCTGGTCTCTCATCTGCAGGGCAGCTAGCTGTTCATCATGGTGTAATGGACACACAGGGCTAGTACCTGCTCCCAGCTACTTGCAGGCTAGGTCTTCAGCCCGGTGAACAACAGTGGGTTAAGATGAAGGCTGTGGGCTGGCCCTGGGCTTCTCTTGTAAGTAGCTGTGGCTATGAAAGGACTGAGCAAGCACCCATGTGTGAACCATATACTGAACGCTGGAGAGGCAGGAAATGGTGCCAGGGTCATGGAATGCATGAGATTGGATCTAGTTCACAGGAATCCCCCATAGTGTGTCCTTGCATCCCTGTCCACAGTGTCTGTGGACTTCTGTTGAGAGCCCCTTAGTACCTTTTCCTGTGCCTTATCTGGGGTCGATGGTGGGTGGCTCCTCTGGGTGTGAAGGAGCCCCAGGGACCCTAGATATATACTGGGTGGTGATAGCCAAGGTCAGCAGGATGGCCCCCGGACACAGCTGTGCCTCTAGAGACCTTCCTCGGCACGGGAGAAGCCTTGGAGCGCTGGGTCAGGACCCTAGGCTTACTGGAAAGGCCAACTAGGGGACAGGAGCCAGGAGCCCTCTCCTGCTGAATTGACAGACGCTCTGCTTTGTCCCTCCAGATCTCGATCCATCAGTGGTGCCTCCTCAGGCCTTTCTACAAGCCCACTCAGCAGTCCTCGGGTGAGTGACTACCCCCTAAGCCTTAGGTTACAGGGCTAGCCTCAGGAAATAAAAAGGGATCACAGAGTGCCCAGGGGTGGGGTGCAGGGCCTCCACAGACTGGGAAAAGCCCCATTTCTGCCTTGCACAGAGGCCTCCTTTGTGAGCACCCTCCTGGCTGCTGCTCTGCTGCTGGGCTCTGGCTAACTGCATGTTCTTTTGTTTTGTGTTGTCCGTTTTCTTGTATGTTCACTTGTTTTTGTTGTTGTTGTTGTTTTGGTTTTACTTTTTATTTTTTGTGGCAAACCTTCCCCTTGTCTGTCCCCCTCCCTCTGGTCCTGCTTGGGTTTCCTGCTTGAATGCTATTGCTGATCCTGGTTGCTATGTATGCATGTGGGTGGGGTGGGCATGGGCTCCACTTCGCGGCCACCCCTCCTGACGTCACTCTGCGTCACTGTAGCCTGTTAGGAAGTTTGTCCTGCCCCTCTGCCCCTGAGCTCCCCTATGTGGCTTGCCCCCTGGCCACCTCCTCGGAGCCTGAAGCTTGTCGGAGCACCTCTCGGCCAGGACACATCCTCTCTCCACAGGCCGCCCTGCGGCCCAACCCCAAGACTCAGACCTTGCCGTGCAAGGCCAAGCTGACAGACAAGCCGCTGCAGGGCACCAAGTCCAACCCGCTCCCAGCCTGCACCCAGACCCAGCCTCCTGGAGCCAGCCTTGGCACTCCACTGGCCCTGTCCCCTGGGCCACCCACCCTGCCGGCCCCTGCCCGGCTCCTGCCAACTGGGACTGAACCAAACACCAAATCTGTCCCCACCATACAGGTGACCCCTCACCCCTCACCAAGGGGTAGTCCCCTTCCTACCCCCAAAGGGACGCCTGTCCACACGCCAAAGGAGAGCCCAGCTGGCACACCCAACCCTACACCACCATCCAGCCCTAGTGTTGGAGGAGTGCCCTGGCGGACACGACTCAACTCCATCAAGAACAGCTTCCTGGGCTCACCTCGCTTCCACCGCCGGAAACTGCAAGGTTAGCACTGATGTGGGGCTGGGTAGGTGGTAGAATCTGCATAGGGGGTCTTGCACTGCTCAGATGGAACATGCCAACAGCTGGCATCTGTGGGCCTCTCCACAATCACTGGCCTCCCAGTCTAGCCTGTACCCTCTTGTCCCAGAATTTTTTTATCATCTTCTAGGCAGCAGCTATGTTCAGCAAGGCCTGTTGGGTAGTCAGAAAGCCTACAGGTCTTGGGCTGTGTTGGGGCCTGGAAAAGCACAATGGGGTTTCAGCACCAGAGCATGGACAGCACAATGAGCGGGGTTGGGGGGGGTAAGCAGGTATGGTCCTGAGACTCAGACCTGTAGCACTCATCAACCTTGCCTTTGTCCTTTCCTGTGCACAGTTCCCACGCCAGAGGAGATGTCCAACCTGACCCAGAATCCTCTCCAGAGTAAGTGGCTTTGCTTGAGGCTGGTGAGAGAGGGACCTAGGATCTTTGCCATCAAGCAGGGAATAACCACCTGAGGGCTTTGGTCCCTGGCCTGAACCCCTTGGGCCTGACTCAGCCCATGAGTCTTTATGAACTTTAGGTTCTGTCCACATGAGAAATGCTAGTGGTGGGACATGTCCTGACTCTGCTCAGAGGACTCGAGTTGACTGGGGACAAGTAGGTGTGCTCTGGGTTTCCCTGGAGTCTAAGGGATGACAGGGAGGGTTTGGACATGAGGAGAAACAGGGTTGTGCTGAGAAGGAAGGACAGCTACAAGAAAGAAGGTCCAGGGAGAGCACCAGGGTTATTGGCAGAAGCCTGAAAAGACAGAGTACCTCTAGCCTTCATCTGGAGGGAAGGGAATGTAGGTGGGTCCAGTGTACCCACTCTGCAGACGCTGAGTCCCTGTATAGTGTGGCTTCTCTGTATCTTTCACAGTGGCCTTTCAGTAGTTACTTCCTTGGTAGCTACTGTAGTGAAAGTAGGAAAATATATGACTGGGCAGGGGTTAGGGGAAAGTACTGGCAAAGACCATTACATCATTGTACCTGTGTGACCTCACACAGTGGCCAGACAAGAGGAAAAGGCCTCATCTGGATTGGCAGCACTCAGTAAGGACCTGTGAGAAGTTGCTTGCTCTGTGCTAGCAACTGACAGTAGCAGAAGTACTTGCTGTCCTTTTTGTCCAGGTGGAGGTCAGAGGCCTAAGCTCACCATTAGCTGCCCTAAGGCTCTGGGGGCACAGGACCATTTTTGACTAGGTTAGGCCTTTATGTTGCTCTGTTAAAAGGGTTTGGAGATCTATTTATATATTTTAGAAAAGTAGTAAATTTGTGACCATAGCTTGAGAAAGACCTTTGGCCTCCACCACCTCCTCCTTGATCAAGACTTTACTCCCCAAGCCCTGCATACTGGCCCAGGAAAGCTTTGCACCCTCATCTTCTGTCTTGAGCCTCTCACTGGTCGTAACCTCCACAGAACCATAACCAGGAAAGGAGAGGTATCTCAGGAACTGGCTCCCTTGGTTGTCCATTATGTTAGACCAGTTGGCTAGAAGCCATGGGTACTATAGCAGTCTATAGAGTTCACTGCCCTCCTTTCTCTCTAGTGTGTCAGCTGGTTAGCTGGGGCCCATCAACATTTTTGTCTACTGACCTAGGCCCTTCTCTCATGTACCTTTATGGCTCACACCAAGAATTCTGTGTGCCCAGGCTACTACTAGGGCCCGGTAATATGGATACCAGAGCTCTAGCATGGGCTGTATTACCCAGCACCACACAATCTCCTCTGATCATCCAGCTTCTTTCAGATTTGGCCATGTCTCACATGCCATACCAGCCAAGCTTGCACTTGTGATTTTCAGCCATAAACTCTGTTTTTTAGAACCAGCTGTCTGCTTCGAAATATCCTGAACACTGCTGGTCTCCAGGTCCAGGCATAGGCTTTGGGTACAGGTGGGACAAGGGCCTATACCAGGGGCCTGTACACACAGCACTGAACAGAGCTGACAAGAGTACAAAAGGGCTGGGGTCTGTCTTTTGCACAGAGGCAAAAGAACCATCCCAGAAATGAATAAGAAGGGGGAAGTCACAACCAGGAAACCCTTCATATAGCCTAGATTAACAGTGACTCATGCTGCCCAGCAGATACTCTCATTTATGCTGGGCACATGCCAACCCTATCCCTGAACACCACAGTGGCTGCTGTTCCCGCTTCCTTCAGTTTCTAGCCTGAGTCCCTGGTACAGGGATGCATCTGACTGAGGGGCTGGCTGTGGCCCACTGTACTTACATCAAGCAGCTAGGAGTCTGCCTGGCCATGTTGACTAGGAGTTTCCATGAGACAGCCTGCAGCTTAGCCTCTTTGGAACAGACATCTAGCAATGACTTCACTGGGCATTCTGCTTTGTGATCCCTAGGGCTAGGAAAGAATCTCTTCCATTGCCAATTGCCAAGCTATCATGGGAAGAAAACTAGTCCTGTAGTTGGGCTGGGCTGGGGTATCTGCAGCTATTTGGGAATCCTGTCAGCAAAAGTGGCAACAACTCCAGCTATGCAATAAGTCTAGAAGGGAATGGTGGGACCCCACAAGTGAGGCTGGGAAGCTTGTTATCTGCCTTCTATCCCCTTGGACTAGCAGAAGATTATACTTAAGAGTAAAGTATCCACAACTCAGGAGATGGTATATGCAGTGATCATGTTGCAGAAGAGCTGGGGTTGTAACCTGGCCAGACTCTGAGGCCAGCTGGGCAGCATGCATGAGTAGTGACCAAGCATGATGTCAAGCTTTCATTGGAAGAAAACTAGTCTTGTAGTTGGGTGGGCAGGGTGTGCCAGACCTGGATGAGGCTGTGGCTGTTGGAGCTCTGGGCAGGCCCTTCCCTAACTGACCCTGAGGGTCTACCGGGATCTTACAAGCTAAGGTATGGAGCCATATAATTTTTACTTGATATCAGACAGTCCCACCAGACTCTGTAGCATGCATCAACTTCTAGGACTCTGGGGATATTTCTTCCAGGAAGGTGTAGAGCGAGCTTACCCAAATGTAGGGACTGAAATAGAGGCTGATACTTAGATAATCTCTCCTGTCCCCTGTCCTACACAGTGGACTGTCTAGCAAATGCCACTCAGGCATCCTATGGGAGTCAAGGACTTGCAGTTGGGTATATGGTGGAGTGAAATTTATTGTTAAGGACATAGGATTGGGATTAGGTATATAGGGTGAAAGTTGGGGTATGGGTTAGTGACATGGGGTTCATGCTGGGGATATAGGTATAGGTTTATGGATGTTGTAGTAAGGTTAGGGGTTATGGTTAGAGAGGTTTGGTGAGGGTTAAGCCTTTTGGTTTATGTTTACAATAAGAGGAGTTCAGTTAGGTTTTATCTTGTTTGTGGGGCAAGCTTGCCCTTAGTGTTGGATTGTGGAGTTAGGGGAGTGTGTGTGGTCAGGTTAGCATTAAGGCTGCATGGCTGGTCTGGGATGTGGGAACACTGCTCTGTAGTAAGGGCTCTAAGGTCTCAGCCCCTGTGGAGGTTACAGAAGTGGACCAGGCATCATATTCCCATCATGACAGCCTCTGCTCTGTCTAGGCTGGCCAAGAAATCATGGTTCGGGAACTTCATCAACCTGGAGAAGGAGGAGCAGATCTTTGTGGTGATCAAGGACAAGCCCTTGAGCTCCATCAAGGCTGACATCGTTCATGCCTTCCTGTCGGTGAGGCCATGGCAGAGCCAGGTGGACACTCACATCCATGAGCCCAGCCTCCGGGCAGACCATAAGACCTCTCATTCACACAAACTGTATACACCTAACCCATCCTTTTGTTTTCTGCCTGGACCACCACTATCTACCTAGGCCTTCATCCTCCTGGGAGCTGCACAGCACCTCTGGGAGTGGGGAGCTGCCTATGGCTGGGGTGTGCTGGTTTCTAAGTGAAACCTCCCAGAGACTGAGGGTGAAATACAGGTGGCCACATGAATTAAGAAGAGGCTGTGACCCTGAGGGTTCTGATAACACCCACTTAATGGCTTGAACCCAGAGTTTATTTCCTGTGCTACTTCTTTATTTGAAATCTCTGACTTCCTGTGGCCCCCAGCTTGCCTGTAGAGGCTGGGTTCTCAGAATATGGAGGCATCCCTAGGTCCTGAGAAGCAGAAAGCCACATAGACTGGAGATGAGACTTTACAGCTAGGATATGAATTCCCAGAGTACTCTCAGAATTGACCCTGTCCATTGTGACTCCTGTGATTGCCTTATGCTGGGCCAGGCCTCTCTGGGACTTTCCTCAGCATGTGCCTCCCACCCCAGGGCCTCAGTCTGCTGACTTTGAATCATCTCTCTCGAGTATTTATTTGAAGGTACCTGCTCTAGGGTACCGTTGCCTCATTAGACATTCTGTCCTGGAGTCCTTCAAGTTTCCTAGCTGAAGGATTTCCTTGGTGCCCTGGGAACAGCTGAGAATGTCTGTTAGAAGCTTCAAGCCAGGGAAGGCCACTTCTGATAGAGTGGTTATGTTTGAGATTGGCCAGACTCTGGGCCTCCTTAGAATTCCTACCCTTTGATGTTAGCCTGTCTCCTCACCCCCATCGAATCCATCCCTTCACAAGGACTCTGGGTTACCAGATCAGCCTGGGGCTACCCTCTACTTCCCCATGCTGGCTAGTCCTGCAAGCTGGGGTGACCCTATCTATCTGCTTTCGTTTTGCTCTTGCTACTGTCATGTCACTGTGACCAGAGTTCAATGCTGTGAATTCACACACCTCATAGCTTCCCTGGTCATTGCTGTGATGCTCCTTCATTCCTGCCCCTGACTCAGGATTGTAAGGCCATCTAGTCCCTTCCAGTTCAGGGTTTTTCTAGTGTGTACCCTGGCTGGCTGAGCAAGGGGGCTCTGAAGTAAGTTTCTTGCCAACAGCTAGTTTTCTGTGTTATGCTTGGTTCTTAAGACTGGAGATGGTTTGGAGGGCTGGGTTTGTGTCTGGTGCCCACATAGTGCTGGCACTTCTGATGCCACCTCTGCAGAAGGCCAGGAATGGGCTAGTGGGCCTGCTGGTAGGCTGCTCTCACGTCCAACCTGTACACACTGCAGATCCCCAGCCTCAGCCACAGCGTTATTTCCCAGACGAGCTTCAGGGCTGAATACAAGGCCACAGGGGGCCCAGCAGTGTTTCAGAAGCCGGTCAAGTTCCAGGTGGACATCACCTACACTGAGGGTGGAGAGGCCCAGAAGGAGAATGGCATCTACTCAGTCACATTCACTTTACTCTCAGGTAAGCCAGCCAACTTGATGGCTGTGTTTCACTCACTGGTGCTTCCAGTGTCTTGACAGCCAGTCTTCCCCAGGCCCCAGTCGCCGCTTCAAGAGGGTGGTGGAGACCATCCAGGCCCAGCTGCTGAGCACACATGAGCAGCCCTCAGCCCAGCACCTGTCAGGTGAGGCGGGGGCTCAGCACAGCGCCTGTGGCTAGTGCTGCTTGGATGGGAGGTATGAGAGCTGACATGGTCTCCTACTCTGACGGATGCCCACCTCCCTGCCCCGAGCAGTGCTGCACCCCTCAGGGAGCAGGGCCCCTCCCCGGGCATGGTGGGCTGCATCACACTGAAAGGCGCCTCTTGTCCACCGTAGAACCACCCCCGCCAGCGCCAGGACTAAGCTGGGGTGCTGGGCTTAAGGGCCAGAAGGTGGCCACCAGCTACGAGAGTAGCCTCTGACGCTGGCAGGTAAGGTGTCCGGCCTGCTGCCGGGGAGGGGAGGGGCTGCGGGCAGGGCCTCCTGCAAGAGCCAATCTTGTCCTAAGAGGGGCACCCTGTGCCCACTCATCTGGCCTGGCTCCAGACAGGCCTATAGGGTCAGCACCTAGGCAGCTAGACATGAGGGCAGCCTGAGCAGGCTCTGGGAGTAGGGCCCAAGGCCCTGATCCTTGGGGCTCCCCTTGTAGCACCCTACAAGGGCTGGGGCTCCCTTCCTCAATGCCACTGACCACCAAAGCTCTGCCTTAAGCAGGATGGGGTCTGAGGCTCTAGTCCCAGTAGGGTGCTCAAGAAAGGCACGTGGGCTGCTGGTATTTATGGGAAGAAGCAGTACCTGTGTGTCTGGCCCTATGCATAGGTACACACATGTCAGAGCAACAGCTAGGATATAGCCTATATAGCAATGGGACAGGCTGATGGTATATGTCATGGGAATGCTTAGGCACTTGAGAAGTCTAGAAGAGATGGGATGTGGCTCAGGGCCAGCTTCTTTGAGCCCTATTCCCAACATATTGTCTCCACAGCTGGGGCTGTTAGGGTCACTTGTGTGTATGTAGGTCCTTCCCACCTGTTCCTCATCCCATTCCATCCTCATTTCATTGCCTGTAGATGTGCTCCTATCATGGGCCTCATCATCCCCTGGCAGGTGGGGCTGGAGCTCTCAGCAGCCCTGGGCTCATTCAGATACCCTACTCTTCTTGGAAGAAAGCGAACAAGCAGGGCCAGGTGCCCCTGGGGGCACTGTATTTCAGTCAACCTTGTGTTTCTGGGGCTTTAGGCCTCCATCTTGGAAAGAGGAAAACAGGATGGGGAACAGCAGCAGTAGTGGAAAACTGAGGACAAGAAATTACAGGCAGAGGCAGGCCAAGACTATTAATGCAAGTAAAGCCAAGGTCTCTAGCTGGGGTTCTGCTCATGGTAACCAATCAGACACTGCAGCCCTCCTGTACTCCCGAATATTGGACAGCTCTCCATGCGCTATCCTATGAATTGGTCTAGCATACCCCCCACCCAGTGCCATGTCCCAGGTGTTGCAGGGAATACGGTGAGTGTGGCCTGTACACAGGATCCACCTACCAGTTCTACTCAGTCAACCCTGTCAGCTGGAGCCTACCCTTCAGACTGTTGGGCATCCACCCATTCGTGGATCTCAGCCTATCCCCCAATCCTCCTCCCATTGTGTCCTTGTGCCCTGGGCCCTTGTCCAATGAGCTTGGCTCCAAAGACCCTGCTGGAGGTAGGCAGAAGTATGGACTTCCCGGATACCTGAGGCCATCCAGACAGGGATCCTACTCAGGGAGAGGAGGCCCATTGGACATGCCCCACCCAGGTCTCCAGATGCCAGCAGGCCCAGCATAGTGGGAGAGACAGGGGTGTATGGAAGCCAGTGGGTAATGAGGTGCAGGCACGGTAGAGGTGTCCTGTAAACTATGCCAAAGCAAGAGTTTGTCTAGCCCACAGAAGACAGGCCTACCAGGAAAAAAGGTCAATCCAGGCTTCTGGCTTTGGCTATTGGAGGGTGACCTTCTACTATCTACCTTGTTCTTACCCAGCTGTAGTCATAGGCTTCTTCTGACCTAGACCCTAGCTCTCAGCTATGCCCCTTCCAAACTCTAACTTCCCTGGGCCTGCCTCAGACTCTACCAACTCAGCTCCTCTTTTCCAGCCAGTTAATATTTTTGGGTCCTGCCTATTCCTAGCCCTTCTCTATATGAGCTCCAACCCCTCTGGACTCTGTCCACTCCTGGATCCAGCCTTCTCAGGACCCTGCCCCCTTCCCATCCTGGCTGGCTACAGGTTGCCAGCTAGCCCCAGGTAGCAGGTGGGCAGCCTGTTCACTCTCTCCCTCCCTCTTTCCATTCTGTGCTCCAGACACCACTAACTGTATGGAAGTGATGACGGGGCGGCTTTCCAAATGTGGTAAGAACTCCTCATGCTCACTTGGCCCCTAGCCTGCCACCTCCACTGTGTGCCCCCACAGCCTACCCTGACCAGTGCTATCCCACTGTCCCTGGGTTGTCCTGGGTCCCCTGTGTCTGCACAGGCATTGGACTACCCACCACCCCTGGGCCCCATCTTCTGCCAAGAGTAGTCTTAACCACTCACTTCCTGCTCCCCATTTCTACAGTCAAGATAGGTAGAGGGAGGACTAAAACTCTCAGAGCAGGAAAAGGTCCTTGTGCTCGAAGCCAATAAAGGTTCTACATGTAGCACTGCCCTGGAGGGCAAGGTGGACACCTGTCTATAGACCATGCCAGTCAGAAGAGGAGAGGTATGCAGCACTGGGCTTAGACTGAGGTCAGGTGAGGGAATGGAATTGAACTATCCAATTGGCCCAGCTGGGTAGTAATCACAGGCCCAGGAGGGTGGAGGGTCACCCATTACTTCTGCCCTCTGGGACTAGAAATCCAGCTGTGGCTGCCTGTCCCCAGCTCCCTGCCTGTCTACCCACCATTAATCCTGTCTGTCTGCTGCTGAATTGTTTGTGCTAGCCAGGGCAAGGGTCTCCCTGTATGCTGCTGGTCACTGGCTCTGACCACCCTTTCCAAGAGCAATTGTTACCCATAAAGCAGCAACCAACCCCAGGGTCCAACTCAGGCCTCATCTTTCTATTGCTGTTTCTACACCTCGGATTGGCCAGCTCATGTGACCCTGACACTTGGGAAGGGAGGCCCAGGACTTTTGGGGCCACACTGGGTGAGGGAGGAATCTCACTACCTGTCCTGGGCCCCAGTGAGCCCTCAGGTCCCATACCACTTTGGAGGTATGGAGGTCCGAGGGTCTATCCCATAGCAGCAGCCCCTCCCACTGCATTGCTACTGGCACTAGGGACCCCACTGGCCGCCTGCCCACCCTGCTTGCTACCTGCCTGTCCTTGCTCTGCCATTCCATCTGACTTCATCTCGTTGGGTTTTTCTTTTTCTTGTCAAGGCTCCTTCGTTCATTTGTTTGTTCTTTCTCTCCTTTTCTCCCTCTCTCCCCTTGCCCCCCCCTTTTTTTCTTTTCTCTCTTTTTGTCTTCTGTTCTGTGTACCCAGGCACCCCATTGAGTAACTTCTTTGACATAATTAAACAACTTTTTTCAGACGAGAAGAACGGGCAGGCGGCCCAGGCCCCCAGCACACCCGCCAAGCGGAGTGCCCACGGCCCCCTGGGTGACTCCGCGGCCGCTGGCCCTGGAGGGGACACCGAGTACCCGATGGGCAAGGACATGGCCAAGATGGGGCCGCCCGCCGCCCGCCGTGAGCAGCCTTAGACACTAGTCCCTCCCCAGCACAGCACAGCACAGCACAACACAGCACTGACTGTGGCCTTCTGCCGCCCTGTGTGGACCAGGCCCCACCTGCCTGCCCAGACCTTGTCTCAAGCCTGGGAGGAAAGGAGAGTGGCCAGGGCGCGGCCCGCAGGCTGGGCTGCTGGGCTTGCTCTCTTTTCTCTCTTGCGGTCTCTGTCTCTGCCTGTCTCTGACAGCATCGCTTGTTTCCGCTCTGATACCAGGAATTATCCCGAAAAGTTAACATGTCACCTCCACGAGGCCATCCTCTGTGCTGCGTGTGGACACTGGCTGACCGAAGGCAGCTGCTGCGGACCACCCTCCTCCTGCTGCTGCTGCTGCTACTGCTGCTGCTGCTGGGCAGAGAGGCTAGCCCACTGTCCACCACCTCTGCCTGTTCCCTGGCAGCTCCGCATGGCCCAAGGGAGGAGGGCCTGCCGCCCAGGGGATTCCTCTTCTAGCCCAGCCACCCTGGATTCCCAGTGACCAGATCCTCAGCAGGGACAACCTGTCCACCATCTTCCAGGGTAGGGGACCATGGTGGGTGAAGCAGTGGGAATGGATTGTCCTCCACACCGCATTTGGAGGCCTCCTGGGCCACTCACCTTGCCTTTTCCACACGTTGGCCTCACCAGGGCCACCTCTTCTCATCTGCATCCATTGCTCCACCTTGCCAGGCTGCAGAGCTCCAGCTGTGGTGGGTCTCATGGGCTGAAGTGGAGATAAAAGACCTGGGTGCTCCAGCGCTGCCAGGGAGCTGGGCTGAGACCAGTATTATTTATTTGCTGTTTTAATTTATTGAGTTTCTTTATGTCTCTGTTCTCTGTTCAGGGAAGGGGGGAGTAGCAGCAGCGCCCCCCTGCCATCTGTCTGTCTGTTTGTTCTGTCTTTCTGACTTGGGCAGGGTGGGTCCAGAGCCCAGGTTCCCTCTGAGGACAGAGCCGTTGTGGGGCTGGGGACAGTGGGGAGCCAGCCAGTGGATGCAGCACTGGCAAGCTACTGTAAACTTTAAAAGAATTCCTGCAAGATATTTTTATAAACTTTCTTTTCTTGGTTGTTTTTGGAAAAGGGTGTGGGGTGGGGCCGCTGGGGCAGAGCTAGAGTTTGTGTTTCAGCTCCTTGCTCTTGGCTATTTCTATACACATATACATATATATATATATATATATTTAAAGAACGATGTGGTTAGCTCTGTCCCGGGTTGTTTTATTACTACTTAGCAGCAGCTCCAGTTCCACACGAGGGCTCAGGGTATAGGGCGTCAGCCTGCACTGATCAGCTGTGCCTGCTGCCCAGAAGCACTGCCCAGTACTTCTCTGCTGCACCAGGCTGAGGGTGATCTTGGTTTGGTGTCTGATTGAGAAGGGGTAGAAGGCCCTGAGCTGGCACCCTACTCACACACAGGATGGCAGTGGTACCTCGGGTTGTTTTTTGTTTTGTTTTTTTTTTTAAATTAAAATTTTAAAAGTTTAAAAAAAAAATCGAAGCCAGAAATGGAGTTAGCAGAGTGCTCTGCAGTGGGTTCCTCTTGGAGGTGGCAAGGGCAAGGGGCCCACACCACTGCCTGCTGCCCACCAAAGCCCACCTCACTTCCCTCATCTCCAGCTTTTGTCTGTGTTCCGTTCTGTCTGGCTGAGCCAGTCCCTCCCAGCTGGCCCACGGTGCCCAGCGTAGCAGCAGGAGGGGCTGGGGGCAGGTTTCATGCATGCCTTTGCTCTTCCCCTCATGTACAGATTTTAATGCTTCTATTACATTCAACCACCACAGCTGGGATTTCTATCCATAGGACAAAAATCAAACACCTGTAACAACAGCAAAGCCACGCAGTACAAGTGGGAAGGGGCATATCTACGGTGTCAGGATACTGAAAGCAATACCTCTCGTTAGCCTTCCTCTTTTGTACTTTGGACACATGCGGATTCGCAGACATCACAAAAAATGGACAAGCCCCATCTGGTGTAACCCCTGTCAAATAACTGTGAGCAACTTCAGTTCTGGAACAATAAATTCCTTCCATAAAGACACGTGATGCAAGGTTTCCGTCCGGGCTGGGTGGGCATGGGAAATGGCATAGGATATCCAGAAGTGGCTCTTGTCACCAACTGTACCTGTCTGGGCTGTGCTAAGGGAAGAGGTCTACCCCTGGATGAGGATCCATGTGTTAGGGTCAGTTCATCAGGCTGGGATGTGTTTCTCTAGGCAGTCTTTGACCAGGAGTGAGCTTCTCTTGAGAACCAGGGCTAAGGAAAGAACAGTCTAGAGACCTTGGCTGGCAGAGAGCTCTGCTAGGAAGATAAGAATGAGTGTGCTGTTTTCTTCATGGCAGTTCTATCACCCCACATATGCTTGGACTTTCTCCCTACTATACTACGTGACTAGCCAGGGCTACCCTGGCCTTATCAGTACCTCTTTGCTGCTATTACATGGAGGACAAGTCTAGGACAGGTCTAGTACCATGTCTTGAATGCCCAAGAGTCTGAGGCTGGACAATCTTTAGGAGTCTGATCCAAGTGCCCAGTCTGTGAAGCTGTGCATTTGGCACAGGTGCCACATTGCTTGGTGGTAGTGCTCTACTAGATGGCACATTGATGGGGGGGGGGGTGATGGTTCTCTATGGTGGATACTGCCTTGCATTGTGGGAGTTCACAGCACCCCTGGCCTCTGCATAGTCGATGCCAACTGTCTTCTACCCTGTTGGAGCAGCCAGGTGCTGACTGACACTACCATGTGTCTCCTGAGAGTAGTCCCAAATTCAGTCCTGCCTTGGAGCTAAGGTCTAGCTAACACACAATCTTGCCAGAGAAGCCTAAGAACTTTTTCTTGCCTAGCTTCATTGTGAGCTAAGGGGGGTAGCTCTGTAGACTCGAGGTCAAATCAAGAAGCAATGAGCTAGGGTTACCCTTTGCTAAATTCTAAATGTCACTGTGCCCTCCAAGAAGTGGGATACCCAGAAGGCACTTAGCATGGACAAGGGACCAAGCTCCTATTTCAGCTTTTCAGTTAACTGTAGCTTGACATACAGTTTTAGGCAAGGATTTGGTTCAAAGGTGCCTGATTATCTGGGTCTGGGGCTCAGGATGCTAAGATATCTTCCTGTAGTCCTGCATCTGCTTTGCTGAGTGCAGCAACCTACCGACTCCCACCCAATCTTCCTCCATCTGGTCCACTGGCTATTTAGTCTACAATCAGGCTTAGTGGACACTAAGGAGACCAGCTTACTTCACAGACTCAGCAGCTTCCCACCTGCACACTACTGCACCCCCAGGGCTCAGAAAGGATCCATCCACAATCCCACTCCTGACACTAAGCTTATGACTGTACATAAGTCAAAGCAATCTCAGCCTCTGTTATTCATATAAAAAATAAACAGGAAGAAATGATGCATCAGACATCACTGCTGTGCTGTTCATGCTGAGTATTAAACCCAGTGGTCTGCACATTAGTCTAATGCAATTAAAATGAGGACTACTAAAAAAATAAAAGTCCTCTAGAGGCTAGGAATAAACTTGACTGGCCTAGCAGTAAGTATGTGGGCAGGAACAGAGGGATACTCTAATGGATGCTTCTTACCCTTGTGGGTGAAGCACAGCCTGGTACGCTCAGATGCTGAAAAACCCAACTTCTACCATGATAAGCCACCCAGGCCTCATGTTACCTTCTGAGAACAGAATGGCACACTTCCTTGGAGGGTGGGGGCCTCAAAACCCTTCAGGTCAGCTTTAGGGTTGGCTGTTGTACCTACCAACACCTTAATTCTGGCTCACTATGGACAGCCAACCTGGTTGATGGATCCTTGTCAAGTGTCTCATTCTCCTGAGGCTCAATGCCTATCCTCCACTGACACCACTATCCACTAGCCCAAGTCTCCTGGTGAAGTTTAGTGTTTAAAAAAACAAAACAAAACAAACAAAAAAGCAGAGGTTGTGATCACCAAGAGTGTGGAACCCTCAGAAAGATGAGGGAGGAGTGTTCCTACCTAGGGAGGCCATCCTGGAGCTCCTGAGGTTCCTGAGGCCCCACTATCCCTTTGCTCATAGCCTTGCCTCTGCCTTCCAAACAGAAGTTACAGGTTGAGTCACTGTGTTGTTGTTTTTAGTCCTACTGGCTGCTGCCCCACCCACTGTTATGGACATTGTCCACTAAGGACCTGGGTCACTTCCATGTCTATATCCACTATTACAACTTTCATTCCACCTGTAACTTTATGTCCTGTCAGTGCTAAGTAACATTCACAGCTTCCAGGGTGAGTAGCTGGACATGTTTGATGTGAGAGGCATTACTCTTATCTCAGTCTGCCCATGGACCCCATCCCATACGTAGAATACTCATTACATCCCAAAGTCTCAACATAGTATAGTATCAAGCCAGGCCTCATACCTCACCTTGTTAGCTCAGAAGCCTCAAATTGCATTCTCCAAGTCAAAGAAGGTGTGATCCATCATAGAAGTACTCTTTCTACACTGGTAGGCCAATGAGCCAGACAAGGTCATATGCTTCCAGCCACAGAACAAACAGGAAGCCAGTGGCAGGCATCCTCTATGGCTCAGGGATCTAGCCTTGTACCCTGCCCTGTTTGTAGGAAAAGTAGCATTCACTACTGCTCTAGTTAGCTTTCCACCTGAAACCTCCCTGGCTCAATATATTTTGTTTCATCCTACCTAAGGGCTTCTGGTGAGATGCACTGTTCTCAAGAGCCTTATCTGACTCCTGTGTCTCACAAAGGATTCAATCCCTAAGACAAAAGCCTTGTCTATAAGTCCTTCACACATAATCTGTGCTCTACTTTAAGCTTTTAGTTCACTGAAAAAGGTAACTGCTGAAAGGGCCAGGCTAATCTTTCTGCCTTGCTAAGGTCCAAATAAAGGACTGCATAGGTTCATCTGGTCTCTATCTCTGGAGCACATTTTCCTGGCAGCAAAACTTTGTCATTCATACAGCCTGAGTGCTCCCCAGTCATTAAGTGTTAGCTCTCTGATGGACCTACTCCATGTACAGACAAGAACACCACTGCAGGGACAAGGAGGCAGTAAGGAGCCATCCACGTGGTGAAGAGCATGCACAACTGCCATGTATACCTTGGCACATACACAGCCTGGCAGGTGGTAGCCCTAACTATCTAACCCTACATGGACGGCTTTCCAAGGCTCTGACACCACCATGTGCTTAGAGGTCTTCCTACCACTCTTTCCTATGAAACTAAACATATCAGATGCAGCAGCAGCAGCAGCAGCACCACCCCTGACCACCAAGGAGAGGTGGAGACATACCACTTCACTTAGATTGTCTCAGGCTCCACACAGGAGCTCCAGCTAGAAATTCATCTTCCCAGCAGCTAGGCATGGCCTCTGCACTGGGCATCCTCCCATCTACTAGGTGGGCAGACTATGGTAGCTGTTCTCTGAGGGGTTCTGCCTAGAATCCAGCTCCCTGTACTTGGGAGCTGAGAAGGCAGTATCATTGAACTAAGCTGTCACTTTGCTAGATATCTATCACTTTGTTCCTGCCATCCCTTGCTCCCAGGACTTCCCACTGGCACCTCTAGCCAGCTGAGGTCCCACCACAGGCTCCTACAGCAGTCCCAGACATACAGCTCCATGAGTATCCTGTGGCTTCTACTTAAGGGAAGAACCTCAGGCAGTCTGGTGGGTTCCATTCCCAGGAACTGAGACAAAAAGCGTGGAGTTGGTCCAGGGAGGGTTTTGTTTGACAAGAGTTCTCTGTGTAGCCCTAGGCTGGCTTCAAACTCACAATCTTCCTGCCTCAGTTTCACTAGGACTCCTATGAAGGAGCAGTAAGACCAGGCTGAGAAGACTCCATGTACCCTGGAATTTTCTGGTAAATTAGACAGGGGCAAATGACCACAGAGAATGTCAGAAGGCAGGTAGGGTTAGTCCAGGTGTTAACAGAAAAGCCTCCAGGCCCAAGTTCAGCCTCACAGGGGCATCTGATGGTACAGTAAGTTAAAAGGGGGGTGAGAGAGGCAGTAGCCACAAATGCATTGCATAAGATAAGCCAGAAGGCCAGGCAAACACCAAACCCTAGGAGGGTCCCAAAATTTAAAGGGAACCTATCAGGGGATGCTGAGCATCCCAGGAATCAACCACCAGAGCCGCTGGTGCCAGCTGGAAGGCATAGCAAGCAGGTCGCTAGGATCCAAAGATCTGAGTTTGCTCTCTGTGAAGACCAAGCCATAACCATGCCTGGATCCATTCTTTCCCTACTTAGGCACCAGGCCATCTCCAGGCTTGGGCTTAGGTCCCATTCCCACCTAGGCAGCAGGTTGCCTGCTCCTAGGCTCCCAATGTTGAGCCAATTCTACAGGTCTGAAGACCTCCATCTTCACTCAAGGAGGTAGAGCCAGTGAGGATAAGATTAAGGTGCTGCACCCTTCCCTATCCAGGAACCTCAGGGAAGACTTAGAACAATATGAAACAGAAGGCTGAGAGGACACAGGCTCTGACCTGAGAGAATTTTTATTATGTCTGACCAGATGAACTAAAGCAGATTCTGCCTTTCACTGACAGCCCTGTCTCCACACAGGGCCTCAGCCAGGTCCTGGGCTGCCCTGGCCCCTACGCACAAATGGGGCCTCCGTGGGCACTGAGGAGGCAGCAAGAAGGGATAATAGGAGCAAGCAGCAAGTGTTGGCTGTCCTGGGTCCACCCAGGCAGGCCTCTCTACCCCAGGGACTCTTGAGCCAAGATCCAGGCAAGGGCTAGGGAGGAAAGCTGCAGGGCAGGCCTCTGTAAAAGCCCATCCCCAAAGCACAGCAGAACTCCAGATCTGCAGGGCAAGCCCCATAAGGGGGAGATACCTCTCACAAGGTGCTCCTTTCAAAGCCACAGAGCCTCCCCCCGTTGGGGGGGAGGGGTGGGCAAGAGCCACATGGAAGACCCAAGAAAGGAAAACCCCACAGAAGAAAAAAATCAAAACATCAGTCCAATAAATGTTTGTTGAATGAATGAATGACTCCAAAGGCTCTTCACTACAAACAGCACTCATCCATCCAACAGGGAAGTCAGGAAACACGCCTTGACTCCAGCGGCATCCATGGAGCCCACACTCTTGAGCAGCCGGGGCCCTCAGACCTTGCCACCAGCACGCCGGGCATGTGTGCGCACACACAGACACACAGTTGTCTTTTTGCACATGTGCACCCATCTGGCCCTGGAGACTCATCTCTCCTTCACGTGATTCTGTGCTCCAGAAGCTCCACTGCTGGCCCCATCCCCAGTGGCACCACTGTTACCCGGGCTGCTGCACAGCACCTCAGTGAGGTCGTCCATGACAGCGGTTTCTTTGGGGTCAAGCAGGTTGAACTCTCTGGCAAAGAGGATGAAATGCACGTACAGTGTGTTCAAATGTCCATGCAGCTCAAGGGCCAGCGTCTCCTTGAAGTGGGCCCAGTAGATGTGGCCCAACACGTGAAACAGATACTTGCAGATCTTCTTCACCAAGGACTCGAAGGAGCTGGGGAATTCTCTGCCTAGGGGAGGCCACATGTCACAGACCTGAAAGGAGGTCAGGCTCCTACAACTAGGCTTCTCTGGATGGGCCTCAAGAGCTCAATTGCTACCACTCCTCCACAGAGTTCCCAGCAACCTGTCCCCCAGAGTAGCATCTGCCCATAGTGACAGGTGCTGGCTGAGCCATGCTGGTCACCTGCACAGCAAAGAATCTGTGGTAGGCACTCAGGCTCCATGTGCTTCTTCCAGCAGACACCCAGGGTATCTGTAGACCAGGTAGGGGAGTAGTAACAAGTACATGGGAATCCCTGTAAGCCAGTGCTGGCCCCTTTACTGTTCAGGATGAGTTTTTTGTCCTCATCAGGACCTTCACAGGTCTGGAAATACCAACCCCAGGAAGATGGACTGTGATAGCCTCATTGTGCAGAGCTGGTAGCAGGGCCAAAGAAGGCCAAGTGATGGGCCTTAGAGTGTATGTGGGCATTTGTCCCTACATGGGCAGAACTCTGCATGGGAACCTTCTTCCCTCCTTAGCCCAGGTCCCCTGTGCCAAGCAGGAGCTAGAATCATAAAACTGTAGCCTTCTAGACCCCACTTGCAATCATATCCTAGAGACACTCTAGCCCAGTGCTGAAGAACTTGCTGGTTTTGCATAAGGATTTGGGTGCAAGCTGCAAAAGACATACCGTATTTTGTGGGGAACACATCTTCATCAGTTACCAGCTTCTGCACAGAGCTCATGACAAAGTCAACATACTGGGGGGCAGTGCACTTGACCTTCTTCCCCCGCTCGTCATACCAGTAGTATTGTCTGTAGGGACAGAGACTTTGGTCAGGGTGTCAACCCTGCCAAATACCGCCCGCCCCCACCCCAGTGTAGGCTCCCACACATACAACCAAAATTCAAAGGCAATGGGAGCTGGGTGTGGTGAGCTATATACAACTGTTCCAATGGGACAGAGTGCTCAGAACAGCATCTGAGGAGAGCAAGGGCTTCATGTACTGGTAGCCCAATGTGACACATTCATTTTGCCTACTTTTGCAGATTTTATTTCTTTTAAATAAATTCATACCTTATATAACTAATTGGGTACAGGTTATCTGTCTAGGAGGTAGCCTGCGACTAGTCAGAGCCTAGAACCTTGGTAGTATCTTATTCCCAGAATCAGAAGACACACTCTTCCCATGGGGAAGAATGGATGCCTGCGGTCAAGTGAGAGGCCCACCCCAAACTCTTTAGCCTATGTATGAGGTAGCCAGTTCTTATAATTGCCAGTTCTGAGAAGACCAGCATCAGGGATGGGGAGATACTAGGTGTATAGAGCTCCTGGGTCTTAACCATGTAGAGTATCACAGTCACTCTGTGTCTGTCAAAAGGAGCAAGTGCTGCCCTTAATGCACTACCTGCTGCTCCCTCAGGCATCTCCTTGAGAGATCTTGGATAAAGCAATCATGGGCCCTCTCACAAACCTCTAGTATCTGGACATGCTGTGGAGATGTCACATCACGTAGGTATTCTAGACTCAGGGCACAGCATGTTCCGTAAGCTCCTGCTAAGGGCCTGTGATTTTTTTTTTTTTTCCAATTGTGGACAATTATGGACCATGCTGTTACATTTGTCCCCACTGGGGGACTGGGGGTGTTCTATGTTAACACAAGTTTTCAGTCTCTAAAGCAAAGCCAAGGACAGGATTATTATGGTCACAGCAGGTCTGTGCATCATTTCACAAGAACATGTCAAAGTTAGCCTGTATGCTGTCCCACCTGTATCTCACCAGCATGACGTGCTCCCCAGCACCTAGTGTTCTGCAGTACCAATGTGGGCTTCATTTTTCTTTAAGACCCCAGTGTTATCTTTATAGTGGCTCACTGCCACACTGTCACTGCAGCAACTGGTCCTTCCCCATTCTTGTTGGTCAAGCCACTGCTTGTATGCTGCTGCACTGAGTTCTCTTATGTCCTGGATACTAGTTCTTGTGCAACAGGTGCCTCCCAGATGTTTCCACATAGTTTGTGTTTGTTCTTTCATCTCACAGTTATCTTTCTTAGATAAGAAGTTCTGAATCATGAAGTCCAGTCGGCTGAGTTATGCTCATCAGTGAGCCACTCCTTTTGTGTAATGTCCACCAGCCTAATACTAGGTCAAGAAGATCTCCTCCTGTCCTCTAAAGCCACTGTATTTTCCCATTTCTATATCAGGTGCAAGACTTAAAGTTGAGGTACTTTTCCTTTTATAGAAGCAGTTGTTGGGAAACAAAAACTGAACCATCCTTTTCTACACTCAGTTTCATTGGCCACTTCATCAGAAATCAAAGGACTATGTTTCTGGGTTTCCTTCTGGACTCTGCTCTAACCCACTAACTTCTGTCTCACATTTGGCCAACACCACACTTCTTGTCACTATGTTTGACAGTATATCTTCAAACTGTGGGCCTCCTCCAGCTGTACTGTTGTGGCTACTCCTGCTGCCCATTCCATGTAATAGCTCTGATGGAGTTTTTAACTGAGAACATACTAAGCCACAGAGTCACCCAGTGCAGATTTATATGTTAAGCTGTTCTCTTCAATCCATGAACACGGTGTGGCTATTTGTGTGCTGCCTTTGACTCTCCATCCTGGGCACCTGTGAAACAGAGCCCTGTGAATGTTGTTTATAACTAAACATTTTGTTCCCTCTGGAGCTATTGTAAATGGTTCTGATATATTAGTTAGGTTTTCAATCACACAGCTAGCACACAAACCTTTGACTGTTTCTGTGTACTGATCTTGCAGAATTTATTTTGTTGCTGGACTCCTTCAGCATTTCACAGTTGTATTTCTGCAAAGAGGGATAGCTGATTTTTTCTTTTCTGATATGAACTTTTCCTCCTCTCCCTTGTACGTTTTCTTCTCCAAAGAACAGCTGATTTCATGTTAGCCGTGTAACATTTAGAGAGGATCCTGTAGTTTCCTAACTACCTCTGGAACATCTGTTAGAGGCATAGGGAACTGTCATACTCTCTTATGTTCATAATTCCTACCTCTGTCTCATCTTTGTGTCTTGCTAAGGCTTTATTAACTTTACTGTTCTTTCGAAGCAAGCACATATTTCCCTTACAATTTCTGGAACTCAACTTGAGTGACTTCCACTCGTTTTATGATTTCCTTTCTTATGTCTACTTAGGTTGGTTTTACTCTTGCTCTGTCTGAGGTCTCTGTCTAAAATGTGCATTTGGATTGTAAACTGCTCTCACCACCTTGCTGTAGCTACAGACCACAAATTCTTCTTTTTCTTTCTTTTCTTTCCCTCCCTCCCTTCCTTCCTCCCTCCATCCCTTTCTTCCTTTCTCCCCCATTTTCTTAGGCAGGCTTTCTCTGTAGCCAGAACTGGCCTCAAATTCCCAGCAATTCTCTTGCCTCAACTTCCCAAATGCTGGGATTACAGATGTGAACCACCAACTACCATACTTGGCTATATCTCACAAACTTTGAAACTTTGCATTTCTACTTATGTTTAGTTCAACAAGCTTCTCATTGCCCTTGAGATTGTTTTCCCCTGTTCTGGTTCCAAAGTGTTTGAAAATTTGTCTGTTATTTCTCTGACACCAATACCCAGTATAACTCCATGACGATCAGATAAATTACTTAATGTGACTTCAACTATTTAAAGGTTGTCAAGGGCTCTTCTGGGAGCTGGGACAGCATCTTGTTTGGTGAGCACTCCTGTGAAATTGAAAATAAGGTCCATTTTGCTGCTGGGATGGAATGTCCTTAATAGGTACCTCAGCTTCTTTCACCTTCCCTTCTCCCTGTAGCTGCTGGTTTGCTCTGTGAAATGCTGCCATCTGGCACACAGGCACTGAGGAACACCACTGGCCTGATGAACAGCTCTTCCCAATTCACTACTTCCTTCTGCAACCTGGCTGATTCTGAGTCTCTGTTGCTATGAACACAGCTACTTCAGTTTTCAGCTGGTAGTGTTTTCTAGGTTTGTCATTTTCTACTGTTAACTTTCCCACTTTACAGCATTTAAAGTGCCACTATGAGCCAGGAGCAGGTAGGTGGGGTATACCTGTGATAATTAGCTACTTGGCAGATAAAGACAGGAGGGTGGGTGCCAGCTCTAGGTCAGCTTGGACAACATGGCAGAATTCTGTCTCTTCTTTTTTTTTTTAAGATTTATTTATTTTATGAGTACACTGTTGCTGTCTTCAGACACACCAGAAGAGGGCATCAGATCCCATTACAGATGGTTGTGAGCCACCATGTAATTGCTGGGAATTGAACTTAGGATCTCTGGAAGGTCATTCAGTGCTCTTAACCGCTGAGCCATCTCTCCAGCCCACAGAATTCTGTCTCTTATGAAACTTTAAACAGGGCAGAACATATGGCTTGGCAGCAAAGCACATGCTAGCATGCATAAAGCTCAGAGCTTCAGCATAAATCAGTCAACCAACCAATCAATCAAAATGAACACTTTGGTATATCTAAGTCCCTCAGACCCCTAAAATGGATCCTTACAAGGTCATGGTATTAGTAAGTGGGCTTCTGTAGGTGTTGAGGCCACAATGGCAGTGCTCCCTTGACTAGTATTCATGCCTTTCAAAAAGAGCTGCTGAAATGAACCAAAAAGCTCTTCTCACACTCCAAACCTGGATCTCAACTTGCAGTCCATGAGATATATAGCAGTGCCGTTGAGGAGCCTCCATCACAGGCATTACGGCAGTCAGTCCAGACACACAACAGTGAGTGTGTTTCTCATGGGAAGCTCAGATTTAGTTCTACAAGAATATTTCATAAAAATCTCTTGGAAACTCTCATGTTCACATTGTGGCAGTCACTGTTGTATTTACATCTCCATTGTTGGTTTTCTGCTTGTTCTGTTTTTTTAATCTTTATGCTTCGATGGTCTTGCTGTATTTGGGACTATATCCTCCCCACCTTTTTTAACTATTCCATTTCAATTTACCCATTATGGTTCTGACTGTATGTTTTTGTGTCATTTTTGAAACTGCTTAAAGAATTTCAAAGTACATATTTGGCTCTTCACGCTCAAGATTTCGCTCTGAGTTTGGCATCAGCTGGGGAAAGTCAGTCAGCAATGGGAAGCAGGCACCTCTCCCCTCATCACCAGTGCTCACATGTCCCTTCTCTGAACCCTGACAATGTGTCAGACCATAGTCCATTCACTCCTAAACTACTTCTGAGAGCTCCAAAGAAGAGTCTGTGTTTCTTATGTTGCTGTGACTCTTCTTTTGTGCTGTCACACAGCTGAAGAATTGGTTGGAACTGTCCTGCAGTAGGTCAGACAGCTTGCAGTGGTCCACTCAATTGTGCTCCTGAAGGGCATGGCTGCTGGGTGTGGAATGTGGAGTAATACTTTTTCCCTGTAGCACCTGAGACACGGGGTGCTTCCCCAAGGCTCACAGCTCTGCCTGGATACCATGGGGCCTTACAGCGCTTGGCGTCTGTGCTATTTCACAGATCAGTCCTTAAGGGTTCACTCAGCTCTACCAATGTAAAAGGATGTCTCTGGGGGACCTCTTTGGACATGTTTCTAAATATGTCTTGGCCCCCTGGATCCCAGTGCTGGTTTTTTGAGGTTATCCTGCAAAAACTTCAAAGATGGAAATGAGACCTAGCCTAGTGCAGACCCTCCCTAACCTAGGCAAACCTCCAGGGCTGGTGTACAGGAAGTAGTTCTGTGGACTTCTTACTAACTCCCTTTTTCTTTTAACTAGTTTTGAGTTTCCCTTGGTCGCACATGATCCCTGCAAGGGGATTATAGTAGGAATTATTAAGTGATAACACAAAGTGAGTGAAAGGCTTAGATATCCAGGCTCTCCAGCACACACCATATGCAGATCTGTACAACACTAGCACTTATGCTCTTGAGAAAGCTTCTCCCAAACAAAGTCAGCACTCAAAGGCATATGGGAGAAGCCAGAGAGGGTACCATGGTGTTTGACATTGTCTAGACTGTGTACCCACTCTCAAATGCCACCTCAAAACCTGTCATGGTTCCTTCAGGGGCCATACCTCTGTCCTACATCCAAGCTTTTTCCAAAACGCCTACCCACTTTCTCTGGAAATGCTTAGGTGATATTTGACCCTCCTGGAGGAACAGAGCCAGCAGTCTGTTCCCCCTACATTGACAGAAACTGAGCTGTGACCACTACAGCTATATGAGCAGACCTAGCTAGCTGAGGTAGAGAACTCCTGTCACCTGCTCTATCAGGACTTCCAATGGACTCTTTTTTGTCTGGGGAGAATTACATCTACACGGAGGACTACTTGAGTGTACACTATACTACACACACATACACACACACACACACACACACACACACACACACACTTCCATGTGCCCATAGCATCTTGATGACAAGGAGCTATCATGGAAGATCTTTCTTGGACACATCCAGCTTCTGCCTGCACCAGCATAGTCACTCCTATCATCAAATCAGAGCTGCTGGCAAACATGTGCCACTCAATGGCAGTGAGGGTCCTTGGAGCCCCTGAAAATATCTGCATACTATAGCACTGAATGTACAAATACATCAGAAGAGAGCTGTCAGCACTAGACCTGTTTAGAAGTTGTTCAGAAGTTGTCAGACACCTCTACTAGCAGAATGAACCTGCTCATTTGGCCCTGCAGCTGCTTAGGACACTGAGCACTCTCCAGGCTCAGGAACCATGTAGGCATGGCCTGCCTTTGGCCTCTGATGGTATCCAGCAGAGACACTCAAACTGAGCACCTGGCCTCTCTGGCATGGAAAGACTTTGCTTAGCCTGAGATTGTTCAGGGAATCCAGGTAAAAATGTAGTCTGAGAAGCTAGTAGCCCAGACAGCAAGGTCAACCACAGCCCATTCCACACTCCCAATAGGTGCTATGGCCAGGCTGCTACTCACGTGTTGCACACGGCCATTGTCTGACACGTCTCTCCTGTGCAAAATTCTGAGATTGTGCTATACTGTAGGTTGATGTGGTGAAAAAATGTTGTTGCTGGAAGAGAAGCAAAGAGCATGGTGAGTAATCTTCCCTGCTCCAGTTGGTGTGACAGGGAGTGGGTTCACCTGAGTTCAGCCTGTCCATTCACTACTGCTCTAGGGGTACTTGGAGATGGGGGACACTCCCTGCCCTGCAGCTGCTGCACCCGCCTCCCCACCCGCACGCACTGTTGCTGGCCAGCCACTCGTTGAGGTCGATCTCCCGGGGCAGCACTACCAGCTCCTTGAATTCAAAGTCAGTGATCCTGGACTTGGTGTGCTCCGGCTCCAGGTACACCTTCTTCTCCTCTGCAGCAGGTTTCTTGCCGTTTGGCTTAGCTTTAGACTTCCTGCCAAGAAAGAAAGGATGGCATGGTTATCATGTGTCCCGCTTGGGCCCAAACCGCAGGGTTCTGAGGAAGGATTCTTGCACACTGGGCTAATTAAGTTAGATGCAGGCAAGGAGAGAGGCCACCACAGGCCAGACTTCTCTGGGCAATTGGGTGACTATGCTACCACAGGCCAATCCAACTGTTCATGACCCTATAGAGATCCTGATGGATAACACTGTGGACCTGTGCTGCAACACATGTGTGACAGCAGGTGGCAGCACTTGATGCCTGAAACAAACTTCTTTCAGAAAGCTTAAGTTCTGAGGGCCAAAAAGAGTACATAAAGTTCTGAGGATGTGAAAGCTTTCTGAAGGTCTAAGAAAGTAAGTTAAGGTAATAAAAAAAAAATGTTTCAGATTTCTTTTCCCTTCTATGCTACTGTTATACTAAGATTTCAAAGGTTCAGGAAACCTATACTCAATGGTTTAACTCATGTAGTGGGATCTAGAAACTGCTTACCAGCAGGTTGCCAAAAAGAGGTACTTATCTCTATAACACCTATATCGATTTCTAAAACACCTGTCCCCTATGCTTACTTTCTCTATGATCAAACTAGAGATTACTGTCAATGCTCGCCAGAGACTTATTAGCTTTGTAAGGAAGGTGTTCTGCCTTTTATACAGAATGAGGGATCTTTACATCCTAATTAAGGACCCATGGCACCCCAAATGGCAGACAGGGTCACTGGTAAACCTTACTATAGCATTTATCACAGCCGCCCATTAGGTACAGTCAAAATACAGAGGGTACACATCCTACTCTCTCAGTCCTTAGGCACAGACATGGTAGAAGTGGTCCACAGCTAATATTACCCCTTTTAAATGATATTAATCCCACCTCCCTGTCACATCATCTTGTTTTAGACCTTATCTCCACACATCAGCTATTGAATAATGTTCTGCCTGACTGCTTTGAAGAATGCTGGTTGTGTGTCCTTCCTGAGTCAAACTTATGTCCACCATTTGTTGCCTTGTCCATTGGCTTATTAAAACTCTCTCACCTGGCTGCTCATTAATTGCTCTAAAGTAAGTCTCACTACCACCCTTCTCTCTCCCACATATCTCTTCAGTATCACAAATTCCTTTAATTCCTCAGAAGCATGCTTTGGGGGCACACTGGATTCTGCAGACTACAACAATACTACCACGCAACCGCTGTGTAGAAACATTCACAATGCCTCAAGTCTCTTCAGCATTCAAGTTTACTGCTGCCTAACCACAGGCTGGTTTGGAACTTGTGCTCTGGTGTTCCTTTTTCCAAAACTAGGGATGGTACCCAGTGAAGAACCCTTGCCAGTTCCCATCACAGGAGTGATTCAGGTCCTACCCTTTCTTGCAGTCCTGGGCATAACCACTGAGTGGTGGGACTGACTACTTCTCTAAGCTATTTGACAGCAGTTTTCCTCTAAGTTCATCCAGGCTCTCCAGCAGGTGACTCAGACCATCCTCACCCTCCAGGGGCAAACAGACTCACTGACTGCCACAGTGCTGCAAGATCAGCGAGGATCAGACTTACTAACAGCAGAGAGAGGTGGTTTTCCCCAGGGAGGAATGCTGCTTTTATGTCAACTAGTTGGGTATAGTAAAAAATAAGACCCAACAACTCCAGACAGATCTCTAAAACATAAGAAGCAGCTTCATGCCTCTGGCCAGTGGATCACTGATAGTCCAGTATGGAATTAAATACTACCCTTCTCACCCCACCTCCTTTTCTTTTTTTTTTTTTTTTTTTTTTTTTTTTGGTTTTTCGAGACAGGGTTTCTCTGTGTAGTCCTGGCTGTCCTGGAACTCACTCTGTAGACCAGGCTGGCCTCGAACTCAGAAATCTGCCTGCCTCTGCCTCCCAAGTGCTAGGATTAAAGGCGTGTGCCACCACTGCCAGGCCTCTAACCAGACTTTTAATCAGTTGCTATTACAGGATTAATGGCTCCTAGCTAGGAAGACAGAGGCCTGCAACTCCAGATTCATACCCTGAAGATCAAATTTGCCCTAAAAACTTCAATGCCCCCAATCAACAGGAAGTGGTCTAATGATTACATTGCTCCTTTCTTGACCCCTGATTGTTTAGCAATAGTAAACAAAAAAAGGAGAATAGAATGTAAACCCCTAAAGGGGCTCAAGTAGCCAAGCCCCATCCCTGAGAAACTGACAGGCTTTGCTCACAGAACACTCTAATGGCCATAATGGCCTAACCCAGATCCAAGAGACACAGGTGGCCAAGCTCAGGGCTTAAAATTCTGCCAATCCCTGAGTTCACCCTAAATTCAGGACATAAAATCTCACCATTTCCTGTCCTGGAAATCCCTGCCCTGGGAAGCTCCACCTCCAAAAAACCCTGTATCAGTGGTTCTCAACCCTCCTAATGCTGTAACCCTTTAATACAGTTCCTCATGCTATGGTAACCCCCAACCATAAAATAATGTCATTGCTACTTTATAACTATTACTTCATAACTATAATTTTGCTACTGTTATGAACTGTAATGTAAATATTTGATAGTAACCCGTGGTTGCAACCCACAGATTAAGAACCTCTTTTTATATAAAGCCTGCCTCCTGCTCAGTTTTTTACTGCTTCTCATCTGAGCAGATGCACTCACCCTCCGATGTCTTCCCCCAATAAATCTCTTGTTCGAGGTTTGTTGTGTGGTGTGACTTTGTGGTATTCCTTGGCTCCCAACTGCCAGGATACCTTTCCCCTCAGAGCTGCAACACTTGCACTGGAGAAATCTTTCCCCTCTAAAGTTACACTTACACTCGGGATACCTTCCCCCCCAGAGCTGTAACACTTGCACAAAGACATTCCTGAGCAGAGGCCCCACAGGCCACACCAAGGCTCTTCCTTCCAGGCAGGCCAGTTCAGAAAGGTTCACAGCTACCATGAAAGCTTCTGAGGAAGGACCACCCATGGGAGATACCAAGTTGCCAACCCACAAGGGCACCCCAAGAACTGACTATCCTCCCTGGTAGAGAGCTAGCTCCTCTTTTATGTCTTGCTAATGTGCTCTACCACCAAGCAGCATACTCTCCCTTGAGTGTAAGAGCACCTGGCCAGGGTATAACACTCCCACCTTTTTACCCTTTGTGGAGTGAATGCAAGAGAAAACAACTCCTAAGGCTCTGCTTCAGCACAGAGACTCCCTCTACTAGTTCCCACGTAAAGGCAGAGGCAATAAGAGAACCCAGGCTCCTCATATTCCAGACTGCACAGGACTATTTGCTAAGTTTCTACCTTGTTTTGAAACATTTTTTTAAATAAAATTATGTTGCTCTGTTAACAGAAAGTGAGCTTATTAAGTCTATTTTAAACATCAAATATACGTCTTTAAAATGTATTGTTTTCACCTGAATAGAGATCCTAAATTTATGGAATGGCACACCCCAATCTCACACATGCTCAATTCCTCCAGTCTAGGTACTCCTCAAACACTGGTGGCAGCACTGAGCCTTTGGTTCTTGGTGAATAGGCTTCTAGGCAGCCACTGAGATGGGGTACGACCCTTATGAGATACAGTGCCTGACTGCCAGTGATTACCTGGCCTGAGTTATCTGTGAGGTGCTAGCTCACCAGAATAAATGATTCTGCTGAAGTCTCTGTCATGTAGCTAAGTCTGTAAGTGGTTAGAAAGATTTGTTGACCTGAAGTATCCCTGGTGAGCTCCTTGAAGTAGTCAAGTGAAGTAGTCTACAGATGCTCCTGGCTGGCCATGTCAGACTAGCACACTGGATAGCAGGCCCTTGTAGGCACTTACCACATAATGCTAGAAACGAAGAAGTGTCTACCAATTTCTGAACTGCTGGCACCCACAGGTCTGACATGGTCAGGCTTCAGGAGGAGAGTACTAGGTGAGAAGTCTGAGAAGCACTATGAATGTTCCCATAGCAAAGCTGAATCTTGTCCTCATATAATCAAATTAATTCTTCAGTAGTGACCTTTCTGACTTTTAAATATAAGAGGTAAATAAATACTGGCATGAAGCCTTGTGACCAGAGAAGGATGTTTTTTGATCAAAAACTCTTAATATGACATTCTGTGGGAAGTGCTGGACAGTTTGAGGTCCAAGGAAAGAAACACAGTTTGGCCTTCTCTAGTAAGGCAACCAATTGCAAGGAGCACCAGCTATCCAGAGCCTACAAAAGACCAGGAGAGTGAGGAGAGGAGCAGATCCAGCAGAGGGGTCCTCTGTAACAGAAGCAGTCTCCTTGTACCCATCCTGCTCTGTGGAGGTGAGACGCAGCTAGACCACCCAGCAGGAAAGAACAGTGTATTAAAGGAATGACTTCTAGGGTCTTGAAATCCTTGCAATCAGGAGGATGGAAGTGGAGGGGCAGGAGGTAGCCTTTGACTCAGATTCTCACCATGCCCTTTCCAGGTTAGCCCTGTCTGTCTAAAAGAAGTAAAATGTAGGCCCTCAGGCCAGAGTACCAGCTAGATACCTGTCTTTTTGTCCTGAGAACATAGGCAATTGTGCCAGCTACTATGCATGACATCAGGAGGCAGCCTGGCTTGGCTCTGAGTCCTGTGTTCCACAGTCCTGAGAGGCTACATGGGGGTAGGGTGAAAGGTCTTTCTGACTGTGACCTATTTTTTTCCTTTCTTGTGCTTTAAAAGGTTGCTGATGGTTTATTTAAGAGAAAGAGGATAGAAGAATGTTCCCTGAATGCCAGGGAAATGTTTTCCTTTCGGCTTCTCATGGCAGAGCTTAGCCTTAAAAGGCGATGTGTGCTTGTCTTCCAGGGCAGAGCCAAAAGCAGCCAAACCAGGCAGAGGACAGGGTAGGGTTCAACCCAGCCTTTAGGCTCCTGGCACAGCACAGGCTCTACGAGAAAGAGCACAGAAATCTGTTTGGGCTAAAGCATAGGTGTGGATGTACCATATAGAAAGAGAGCACTTTAAGGCCCTCTGGCATGAGCCCAGCAGTGTAGGCTTTAGCCTCTCTAGGAGTTGTTGATAAGTTCCAGAAGGGACTCTGCCAATGACTTTGGGACACATCCACTCCCTGTCCTGGGCACTTTGCTGAATCCTTGTCTTACACTACTGATGTGTGCTAAGTTCACCTTACTATTCAGTCAGAAAGAAGAGATCCACCTCTCTAATGCTGTATCAGGCCTGTAGTGTCCTCAAAGGATAGGTTTTCCTTGAAACTATCTACTACCTTCTGTCTTCTGTGTATTCTATCCTAGAAACCAAAACTACAGAGCAGGGGACTAGTAAGGGACAAGCTGTCAAGCCATTTCCATGTTCTGTGGCTTGGGATGTTCACCTGCAAGCTAAAGGAAGTAAAAACAGGCCAACCAGGAAGGTGGCTGGCAGGAACCAGCCATCACCATGACTCCTGAGCACAGCTAAGGACCCATTCAAGGAAGATATCCTATGAACAGCATCCTACTCTTACTCCCACTCATAGTTACAAGGGAGGAGATAGTTCCTCTGGGCAGAAGTTACTCCCCAACCTAGTGGCGAAAGGAGTCCCTGGAAGGCCTGCCTCCCTCTATAATGGGCCACAGGGGCTTAGGGTAAAGTCAAAAGGCAGCAAGTAGATGCCATGCTAGATAGACATCAGCATGTGCATATGAAGCCCCAAGCTTTTCCTGCTTTAGTCATATCCCCATTTAGCTGCTGTCCCCATCACAATCTAAATTTCTCTGTCCTATCACAGAACCCTCAGTCCAGCAAGAGGAACAAGAGGTAACACAGGGCTCACACGCTGCCTGAGAAGAATATGGTAGTTGCTAGTAGAAAGACCTCTTGAAGGACATCAAAAGCCTTACTCTAATTTCTTTCCCTGAGGGGGATTTAGCCAGGGCAATAGAATCATCTAGAGGACCAGTTTTAGCTCCTTTGCCAGTGTCTCTGTTTTCATATGGTAGGTTGGGCAAACAGATCTCCCAGGTTCTGAGGCAAGCTGGAAAGGCCATGGCATCAGTGGCTGGCCATACCTGCACACTTGCCTGAGGTCACAGGCTCTCCCAGCTTCCTTATACCACTCACCACTGTGACCCATGTAGAGGGAGGACTATGCAGACAAAGCTTTGAGTGAGCAGCTCAAAAAGCTCACCAGGAAAAGGGTGCCACACGTCAGTATACCCACAAAACTGCTATGAGCTCCTTGGAAAACATCCCCAAAACAAAGCTCCCAACAGTTAGGGTGAGGCTGGCCCCCAATGAGCATTTTACTTAAGTAAAATACCTACTTTAGAGGTATCCACGTTCTACTAGAATCACCTTCTTCTTGTCTCCCACACATCCACCTGGCCTTAGATCCCTTCTCTCTGCTTCAATGTCTCTGTTGCCACAGTGCTCTGCCCACCCTGCCCATATGCAAACTCCCCTAGTCCTCTAAGAGCCCAACTATGAAATATCACATCTTCTGTTCTAGCCAGCCACATCCTACAACACTGAACCCTTTGACATCCCCAGCACCAGGTGTGAGCCAGATTTGTTGCAAGTCTGACCTCTGAGGAGCAAGAGAATTTTGCAGAGTTGATAAAAAAGAATCTCTATGACAACATGGTGTCAAGCATGAGGCTGGGATGGCTCTGATATTGTTGGTGGGAAGTAGGCTAGCAGCATCTTTCTGGGACCAAGATGATAAGATGCTATGCTGTGCTGCCATCTGTTCTTGCCCTGCAGTGAGGCTTAGCCTGTATCCTCCCACAAAGCCCTGTTTAGAGCTCCACCTTAAGTTCTCCAGCCTCTGACCCAACACAGATGCTTACAAAGCAAAGTACTCTAGAAGAGGAATGCTCAGACTTGGGGGAAGCATATATGGCAAGTCATGAGGATGAAGGACTTAAGAACACTAAGGTCTGAGGATGGTGGGGAAGGCATCCAAGAGTCTTGAGACAAAGTATGGATATCTTAAGCCTCTAAAGAAACAGAATGTTTGCTTCCCACACTGCCACCTGAACAGCCCCAGCTAGGTTAACAGTGAAGAGCCAGATAGAGTGGGAATTTAGCAATGAGGGACTAGAAGTTAACCTCTAGAGGCCTGGGTTAACCTTAAGAAAGCAGATGCTAATACTAAGGGGTTGGGGTGAACACTCAAGGATGACTATTAATGAACAGGGAGTATGGCAAGCAGGCAGGGGCATGAAGATCTTAAAGATACAAGCCCTCCCAGGCCAGGTCTGTGAAACACTACAATTCAGGTAAAACACAGCTAAAAGCTAAGAGGACAGTGCTATGAGTTATACTACTGGAGACTCCCATAGTCCTGGTCAGAGAAAGTATCCATGTTGCAGCCTACTCAAAGAACTAACTCTTCCCATCACTCACTGTAGGGGCCCCTTTGACAACAGGGCACAAGCTAGCATGGTCCTCATAGCCCAGCCAAATACTCCCAGGCTCTCCTCAACCCCTCAATATTTGGACCCCCACTGCTGGACTGTGAGTATACTCACTCCTGGTTACCATCTCTTCTGCAGCAATTATCAGGCTTAGGTCTCTGTGATGTCCAAAAGTCCACTTCTAATACTGAAAGCCCATATCTGGACCAAGTCATCACGAGCTCCACTGCCTAATGCCTGGCTTCAAGGGCCAAGATAGGAAGATCCTCCGGGTCCTATCTTATCCTTCAGTACTACCATACTACACAGGTTGTCAGAAGCAGTGAAGAAGGTCACTGGAAGTCTCTCAAGAGTATCTGTGCCCCTATCCAGAAAAGTTAGTACCCCAGATAAGGCACACTTTCACTAATATCCCTGACCCAGTAAAGGACTCACTCACCTGGAGAATAAAGCAGTAAAGAGACAGACACATTAGGGCTGAGGTATACTTAGACAGTACCCACTTGTCCTCACTGAACTCAGTGTGGTCCTCAGGAAGGACAGGCTAAGGTGTCTCCCAATAGGACCTCCCTCAGTATAGGTAGCCAGGAGTCACTGGCAGGTGAGTGCCATTCGTTGGCCTCCTTGGAGTTGATGTTGGTATCTGTTAACCACACATATGCAGAAATATAAATGTTAACATGTGTGTGGTCCTCTACTACTGCCATCAATCACATTCCAAATTAGGGCAGATGACGCCACCACCTTGCTGACATTCTTCTAAAACTTTACATCTTCACATTGAAACTGATAGCAGCTCTTGGTTCCTGCTTGCATCCCCTGTGATGTTCCCTGTCTAGATGCTCAGGTAATGATGAGGTAGCAATGGCCCAGAGGAGCAGGAAGGGTCAGAGGTGACCAGGGACAGGTAGGTGCACAGAAACATGTTCCAGAACTCACCAGCCAATTGCAAGGGGCTATCACAGGCAGATTCATGTCAAGGCCTCACCAAGAGTTCTATACTTTGGGAGTTCACAGTTAAAAGAGGCACTAGAAAAGCAAATGCTATTTACTTTCATTTTAAATAATGATGGTTCTGCTGGGCATGGTGGTATACATTTTTTAACCTTAACACTCAGTAGACAAAGGCAGACAGATCTCTGTGAGTTCAAAGCCAGGCTAGTCTACATAGTGAGTTCCAGGATAACCAAGGCCATACAGTGAGACCATGTCTCAAAAAAAAAGGAAGGATGAAAGAGAGGGAGGACAGGAGAGGACAGGACAAGACGTAAAGGGAAAAGAAAAGATGGATGTCAGTAGCCCATTTTGTTAAGAGACAAACACAAGATTCCTACATGGAAGGGAAAACTGACTGGAGTCCAAAAGGCAGTGCCTCTTTCCTCCTGGCTGGGGAGTATAGCCCAAATTGACTTGAAACTGCCACCCCACCAGCAGGTCATCCATACACCCCCTCACTTATCCACTTACATTCCACACACAACCCACACTTGGAGAAAGAACACCACTGCAAGTTAGAAAAGTCTGAAAAGCTTTCCTGGCAACACTCTAGTAGCAGCTATCATACATCAAGCACCTGGTATATAGCATGTCACTTCTCTGAACACTCAAGGACAGATTCCAGGACATTCTTGCCTTGGGCAGCCAAGGTTCATGCCAAAGAGAGCCATTGGCCAAAAAACATGAGCCGGTGATAAAGGCTACTCACTGTCCAGCAGTTTCCAGCGGGAGCAGAGTAGGATTCCTATCTGACAATCAAGAACTTATGTAGCAAAGGTTCAATTCGGGTGGCTGTGCTCCTGGGTAGCATGCAATGAGTTCAGTTGCTAGACTGGCTAAGCTGCACCAATTACCCCAGCACCAAAGGTGGCACGCCCACCCCAGCACAGCAGGCAGCTTTACTGAGAAGGCAATCAGGGCTACAGCCAACCACCTCCCAGGCAGACTGCGTTTGGGCAGGCTATTACCTGAGCACTTTGCTGACAGCCTGAAGCACCATTTTACACCGAAGTCCAGTTTTGGGGGAATGGCTGGGCAGAGTTCGCTCTGAAGTGAGACTGCAATGTTCTCCAACCATGATGTGGGAATTGCAGAGCTAGTGAGGGAAAGTAGGGTCCAGGCAATGTAGCTCTGGGTTCCCTCCCTCGGAAGTGCCCTCCACCCTTGCTGTAGGCCAATGAGGACCATAGCAGAGACAAACAGCTGCTCCTTTTACGTAGTAAGAGCCGCCCAGGCTGGTGAAATAGGGGAGTGTCTGAACTGCTTTTGCAAAGTGAAGAGCTGGCTGGGCAGGGTGGAATCAGCAAGGCCAAAGGAGAGGAGATAGGGTGGACCCAGAAGCAGGAAGGGCCTGTCAAAGATCCAAGTCACACCTGGAGGCCTTCCCTTGCCACCTAGACCTAGGCTGAACACAGCCTTGATGAGGGAAGCCTAGAAACAGCAGGTAGGCAGGGCTTCTTTGACAAGCACACTCAGGACAGGGATCAACAGGCCACTAGGATCCCTGCAGAATGGGCACTAGCTGCTAGTACTCTGCAGAACAGTGTCGGACAAGCTTTTTAAAAAGGGTCAACAGGCTTCTGGAGAACCTGGAGGACACAAAGCTGGTTCTGGACAGTGCTGTTCCTCAGGTCTGCTAGTCAGGACTGCCACTATGAGCCATAGGAAGCAAGAATATCTGGAACACCTCATGGGCACCCAAATTGTGTAGTCAGGGTCTTGTTTATGGGAGCCTTGGAAATCAGATACCTGGGAGTTGTCACTCTCACCCCATTCATCCTGGGCTCCACTGCAGTGTCAGAATAGTCAACATGGACTGACAGGGAGGTACTGGCCCCAAGCTCTACTATGGTTTGGGTGGGAGTCAACCTCCATTCTCCTGCCAATCAAGAGATGGACACTGTAGAACTTCTCCACAGAGGTAACAGGTATGAACCAAGCTTGGGTGTTTCTTACGTTTTTTTTTTCCCCAAAGTTAGCCAGAGGCTATGGGATGAAAAAGGAAAATGGTCTTCTCTTAACTTCCCACTAAGGATCCCATATGACTTGTCTCTGAGCCAGGAGTCCCTGCTCTCCTGCTAGGCTATCTGTAGGGTCTCCACTGGACAGAGCTCTCTCTTCTCAGGAAGAAAAAGAAAAGGCTTATTCAGCCACAAGTGAGTAGGTGAGTGCTGAAAAGCTTGGCCCTACCCCCTGGAGGGTGGTGGTCTGGTTACAAGAAGCTGAGCCTCTGAATAATATACTTCCTGGTAGTAGTATATTAAAAAGTGCTAGATGTGTGAAAAAGCAAACAAACAAAACCAGAAAAATGCAAACTATGACCAGGAGAGAAAGCTGGTGCAAACAGATTCTGAGAGGACAACGATCCTGAGTAGCTGAACCCCATAAGCAGGTATGTGTCAACTTTTAGAAGTTAAAAACAGTATGCAAATGAACATACCAACATATAAGTCAAACTATCACACTGTGAAATAAGACCCTAGTGACATGAGAAGGCAAGGCAAGCCAACCAGCTGGCTAAAGAGCAGATAGAAGGCAAGAACCTGCAAATTTCATGATGGATGGAACTAGAAAATATCATCCTGAATGAGGTAACCCAGACACAAAAGAACATGCATGGTATGTACTCACTGATAAGTGGATATTAGCCCAAAATCTCAGAATAGGCACGATTCAACTCACAGACCATATCAAGCTTAAGAAGGAAGATCAAAGTAGGGATGCTTCAATCCTACTTAGAAGGGAGAACAAAATAATCAAGGGAGATGGAGGGAGGGATCTGGGAGGGAAAGAGGAGAGAGAGGGAAAATGGGGAGGGGCAGGATCATGTATGGGAAGAGAGAAGAGAAAAGTACAGAGGGTCAGGAAAATGAATAAAAATATGTAGCAGTGGGAGGTGGGGAACTGGGGGTAGCCACTAGAAAGTCCCAGACACCAGGGAAACAAGAGGTTCCCAGGACTCACTTCAGGAATGGGGCCACCCTTCCATCTCAAAATTATTAACCCAGAATTACTCCTGTCTAAAGGAAATGCAAGGACAAAAAATAGCAGAGACTGAAGGAAAGGCCATCCAGAGACTACTCCACCTAGGGATCCATCCCATCTGCAGATACCAAACCCCAACATTATTGCTGATGCCAAGAAGCGCTTGCTGACAGGAGCCTGATATAGCTGTCCCCTGAGAGGCTCTGCCAGCATCTGACCAATTCAGATGCAGATACTCACAGCCAACCAATGGACAGAGCCCAGGGACCCCAATGGAAGAGTTAAGGGAAGGACTGATGTAGCTGAAGAGAACTGCAACCCCATAGGAAGAACAATATCAACTAACCAGACCCCCAGAGCTCCCGGGACTAAACCACCAACCAAAGAGTATACACGAAGGGATCTATGGCTCCAGCTACATATGTAGGAGAGGATGGCCTTATCTGGCATCAGTGGGAGGGGAGGCCCTTGGTTCTGTGGAGACTCGACGCCCAGTGTAGGGGGATGCTAAAGCAGTGAGGAGGGAGTGGGTGGGTGGGTGGGTAGGTGGGAGAGTACCCTCAAAGCAGCATAGAAGGGGGATGGAATGGGGAGTTTGCAGAGTGGAGGCCAGGAAGGGGGATGACATTTGAAATGTAAATAAATAAAATAACCAATAAAATAAATAAAATAAAATTTGAAAAAAATAGAAGGCAAGAACCAAAAAGGTGGATCAGTGCTCTGTAATCACAGACAGAGGCTAGCCAAACAGTACAAGACCCAAAGTCCAGGGAGGGATCAGGACAGAAAACCATCCAAAGTTTTATTCAGGAAAGTGACATGATTCAATTTATGTTCTTTACAGGTTTTGCTGGTTGTGGTATGTGCTAATGGGGATGGGGCAAGAAATCTGGGCTAGCAGCTTCTCCAGGCATTGAGGTACCTGGGGTGGGAAAAAGCACTTGCCCAACATGCTCTGCAGACAGCGCCATGGTCTGATGGTGAGCTTGGTATGGATGATAGAAAAGATGGCATCCAGTATGACTTATAGCCACTCATACCTGTATTCACTTTATTCTGTCTTACTATTAAGAATAACCTGAAGCTAGGGAATCTTAAAGAGCTGGTTTATTTAGCTTACAATTCTGAAGTTCAGGAGCCCCCATCTGGCAACTGTCAAAACTAAAACCAACAACCAACCAACCAACCAACCAACCACTACCACCACCACACCACCAACAACAACAACAATAACAACAAACCTCAAATATTCCCTTTTATTTTTATTACTTTATGTGTATGGGTGTTTGTCTGCATGTATAACTATACATGTGTGTCTGGTACAAATGGAGGCCAGAAGTCAGCACAGGATTCCTTGGAACTAGAGTTACAGATGGTTGTGAGCTGCCATATAGGTGCTGAGAATCAAACTTCCAGTCTTCTGGAAAATCAATCAGTGCTCGTAACCACTGAGCTACCTCTCCAGCTTCATATCAACTGCCTTTTGCTGACTAAATTCCAAGGTGTCATATGAAAGATTTCTCTAACCCTAATCACCCACTGAAGCTCTTGCCTCTGAACATCATGATAGGAATCAGTCTCTACTGATAAACGTCTCATACTGGAGATTAAAATCAACATATAGGCTGGGGGTAGGGGGGAGCATACGAAAACCATATTCAGACCACAACAGCACCTATCAGAATGGCTAAAATAACGTACTAACAAAAACATGAAAGAAGTAGATTCCTTAATCATTACCAGAGGGAATATAAATGACCAGCTAGTCTGGCAAACAGTTTGAAGGTATTCTAAAAAGTTAAATATACAATTACCATGACTCAACTACTTCTCTCCTGGGCATGTGACCTAGAGAAATGAAAACTATGTCAAAACAAAGGTATGAAAAAAGTATGAAATCATTCAGTGGAGAAAGGAATGTGTTGGTAAGAAACAGTGGTAAGGCCCCATCTCACACCCAGATGCATCAGAGAACTAAACACAACCAAAGCTTAGCAATACCTCTGCCAAGCTCAGAGTAGGCAAAGTTTTTCAGAATATAAACAGCATTAAATTAAAAAGAGAAAAAAGGATCTCACCAACATTTAAATATACCCAAACTTTTTTTTAATGCTTCTAAAAAATGAACATACTTGGGCTGGAGAGATGGCTCAGAGGTTAAGAGCACTCACTGACTGCTCTTCCAGGGATCCTGAGTTCTATTTCCAGCAACCACATGGTGGCTAACAACCATCTATAATGGGTTCTGATGCCCTCTTCTGGTGTGTCTGAAGACAGCAACAGTGTATTCACATATATAAAATAAATAAATCTTTTTTAAAAAATGAACATACTTGGAGATGCAAAGACAGCTCAGTGGTTACAAGCACTGGTTGCTCTTCCAGAGGAACTGGGCTCTCTTCCCAGCATTCGTGTGGCAGCTCACAAACATCTGAAACTCAGTTCTAAGGCAACTGATACCCATTTCTGACCTCTGCAGGCAACACCTGTATACCAGGCACACACATGGTACACACTTACACACAGGCAAAACCTATATATGCCTAAAATAAAAATAAATTAATCATTAAATTAAAAAATGAACATAGGTAACGATAAGTTGCATGTACCAAACTAAATACTTTTATCTGCACTAAGTACAGAAGTCCTACAACTCAATTATTTAAGAACAATCCTGTTTTCAAGAAGAGCTAAAGACTGAACAAGATATGTTACAAAGGCAGACAATCACACAGTGTTCTAGCTGGTTTTATATCGACCTGGCACAAACTAGAGTCCTCTGGGAAGTGGCAATCTTAATCCAGGAAATGCCTCTATAGGATTGGCCTGTAGACAAGTCTGTAGCATATTTTCTTGATTGATAATTGATATGAGAGGACACAGCCCACCGTGGGTGGTACCAACCTGGATAGGTCCTAGATGGTATAAGAAAGCAGAAAGAATAAACTATGAGGAGCAAACTGGTAGGCAGCACTCCTCAATGGCTTCTACATCAGTTCCTGCCTCCAGGTTCCTGCCCTGAATTCCCTGGATGACAGACCAAAAGCTGTAAGATGAAAAAAAACTCTTTACTCTGTAAGTTGTTTTTTGTTACAGTATTTTATCACAGCACAAAAGCCCTAAGCCACAGGCTACTATGCGTAAGAGAGTGCTTAGCAGGGATGGTTGCTGGGAAGTACATGTTCCATATCCCGCCCCCCCATCTTCACTTCCTGCTACCTGAGAATGGCTCAAGCCAAACAGCATGCAAATACAAGACAAGGTGGGTAAAGGAGGGGAGCAGCCAGAGAAAGAATACAACAATGGTGGGGGCAGGAAATGGGATGACTAATTTGGGAAACAGTTGGTAGTTTAGAATTTCAAAGTTATACCAAGACAGTAATTCTACAGCTAAACACTAACCCAAGAGAAAACAGAAATGTCTGTTTATATAAAGGTTTAGGAAAGAACATGGCAGCAGTTAGAAAGCAAAAGTCTTGCTCTAAAAGAAGGAGAGAGGCCTGCTCTTGGATGGCACTGCCCAATGATCAGTAGAGTTCAGCTGGAAAACTGGTGCAAACAAGCTACAGGTAGGATGATTTGAGCATGTGACTAGGAAGTGTAGCAGACATGCAGCTGTAGTTGTGTGGGAGTTCTCCAGTACCTCTGCACTGGATTGCTACTGGAAACACAAACTCAAAGAGAACTCTTCTGGTGTCAAGATCCAGCTTTTCTCTGCCATCAAACAGCTCAGCATGTCCACATAAAAGAAAGCAAGAGCCTAGCACCATACCACCCTGGCCCTGTCTGATGTCAGAAGCTGCACAGGGTCAGATATGGAGATGGTCAGATACCTGATGGTAGAGAACAAGTACTTCACAGCTGCAGGAAGGAAAATAATGAAAACTTCAGTTTTCTGGATGTGCACACCTGAGATTCCAGTTAAGCAAGATCAGTTGAGAAACTCAGGAACTAAGGAGCTACAAGTATAGCAAGTACACCTTTCAAACTGAAGTTTGCAGAAGGAAGCCAGTTCAACAAAATAATCAACTACCAGTCAAAATATGAGAATTGACATTTTTGAGACAATGAACAGATTCTAAGGACAATGAATCCTTAGAAACAACCAGGGACCCTCTGTACCCCCACCTGCTATATGACAGACTCTGTCCAGAGAGGGCATGATAGAACTCCAGTAGACTGAGGAGTTGAGACAACCAAAATCTGGGCAAGACAGAGGATATTCCCTGGAGGATAGTGTCAAAGTCTCAAATATCTGAGAGGAGAAGGCTGCCAAAAGCTCCACTAAGGCCTAACCATGAACTGACCAAGGCATGTATATATAAGTACTACAAGGTAAGAACTACCTGGGTCTAAGGGACATCCTAGAAGCTCAGTCATCTACTGGGTGTCCAGTAAAGCACAATGAAGGTTTAGAAGAAGAATCACAGGGCCTGCGCTCCATCCTTATAGTTTCTGATGGCATCCAGAACAGTGTTCAGGGAGCCTTATGGCTGACATACTCAGGAACAAAACTCTAATTACAAGCTCATGAGGGAAGAATGGGAAAAGGACAGGCCTTTTTCAAGACAGTAACCTCTGTGACATATGCAGCTGCCTGGACTGGGATGCCCATAGGACCAAGCTGAAGGGAACTACATCCCAAACTGGCCATACTGGTATCTGGTTTGCCCTCCCAAACACACATCTGGATGCCACAGCTTGGCTCTTCAATCATAAACACTTCCCCAGTGAGTCTCTTTACTTCTGTAATTTGTCTCTGACCTCATAGTGCCTGCCATGTAGACAGATTAATTCTGTGCTCCCTTCCATGCAAACCAGAATCACCAGGATATCACTTAGTTGCATTATTGATACCTGTATCAGTGATTCAGCAAAGACACCAGAACTAAACTCTATCACTGATGGCAACTGTGGTTAGTAACAGGTGCTGAGCTTACAGATCCAGCCACTCATTCTTGCTCTTCTTCATTCCTTCATTGCATACATGCAACACAAAACACAACACACACACACACACACACACACACACACACACACACTCTTATCTCTCTGGATAAGCACTGAAGCTGTTATGCACTAGTCTGGAGTGGACCATCGAAACTCTGTCTTCCAAAGCAAAATCCCTGAGGCAGGCTAGATATACCCCATAAACCAAAAATCTCAGTCAAAACTATGAAGCAAATGAATCTCCTGCCACTTTTCAGGGATTCATCATAAACATAGAAGGGTACTTAGCACACATGGGAGCTGAAATGTTTCTTTCAAAGGCAGGCAAGCAAATGAAACAGAAAACACGGAGATGTCTTTTTGTTGTGGCTACCCTAGATAACACTTCCATGATTCCACTGTCAGGCTACTGTAGCTGGCAGACACATGGCTCTACACAGCCAGCCAAGACCCTCAGACCCAGGGTAGAAAGACCCTTTCCATAGACTCGGGCTTTTCTCTGGTTCCACATGCAAGAGCAGGGTTTGAATCAAGAGTGTCTAGTGGTCAGCATTGGGATCAATTCCAAAGTAAAAAGCTAGCATCACAAAGAATCTGAAGACCCTGACATTTTAGAATATCTTGCTAGCCACCTTGGGGTAAAAGGCCTTTCATTGGCTGCTGCCTTTGGAGTTCCAAAACACCTGAGCCCCTAGAGATGCTTCCAGAAATGAGTTTGTGCCATGGAACAGCACTAGTACAGCCAGAGAACTCCAACTAGTAATCCCTGGTACCCAAGTACATCAGGCAGGAGGACAGCACACAGTGCTCCATAGACTAAGGGAGGGCCTTGCATCATAGATATAAAGTCCTTTATGTGAGACATCTGGCTTTATACCCTGTGCCCAGGTACCAGGCACTTTCTTCAAAAGCTTACCAAAGCCCAGCCAAGGCTGGTTAGAATGGGCAATCAGTCTATATTGAGGGTTCAATCCTGCCAGGCTTTGAAACAGGCAACTGGGAAAGGATCAGGGAAAAAGTGTCTTGAGTTAGGAGCTCAGGTGGTAAGGAAGAGCAGTCAGTGGAAGGTTAAAGGGAAGAGTATATATAAGAGGGATGAAACTTCTAGGGACTGAAGTGAGGTCTGAACTGTGGTCTAAGGACCAGGAAAGCCCTGTAGGATTTAATTAAGAGAGCAGGATTTAATTAAGAGAGTAGATTTCACTGGCACCATGGAGCAAAGCAGAAAGATCAGTACACACTCAGACATCCTACATAACCACTGTTACCTTGGTGACATCCAAATGTAGAGGCATCAGCCTTGGCTTCAGCCTTGTTGTCCCATACCCCCACAAGAGATAGAGATAGACTTTCTCCAGCATGTTGAACAATTCCTCCAGAGAGCTTCCTCCTAAGACTCAAGAGCTCAGCATCCAGATGATGGGAGTTCACACTCATGAATGACCAACAAGTTGGTATCATCATGAAGTATTCCTACACTACAGATTCAGGTGCAGCAGGTACCCACACAGGACCACCTACCCACAGAAGGGGTGCACATAAGCAAGCACCCTCATGCATACATCTGCCTTTAGCTTGCATACCTGAGGCAAATTCCTGATTGAGAAGCTCCAGGGTCCACAGATCCATTCCAGCCAGGAACATTGATCCCATAACAAAGTAGCCATCTCAGTGCCCTACTGTCCCAAGCAAAGTAAGTGTGTCCCCTAGACATATACTGGACAGTCTAGTTAACTGCTCCAGGTTAAATAAATAATGCTCCTACCAACCATGCAACCTTAGTCACCCTACAAAAAGCAGAGGCATGCCAGGTCCACTGGGAACATACCTGATCAAGGCTATAGGAATTCCTCACAAGCCGCATGCCTGTGGAAAAGACTCCCTGAATGAAATCTAGAGTGACCAACTGCAGTATCCTATTATCCTATGCTACCTGTTCCTCCCTGAGTTATGGAGAGCCTGAAGGATCAGAGGTAACTCCCAGGCAGTATAGCCAAAGAGCCAAGGCTGGGCAGAAGGAGTACTGTATGCTCACTGCCAGAGAGCAAGAGCTCCTGGGGTGAAGATTCCTTTGACCCAGACTCCTGGCAATCCCTCCTCCAGAGCTCAGGAGCCTCAAGCAGTGAGTTCCGGGAGACAATCTTTGTTCTGCTCACTTCCAGACAGTGCATATTTTTTTCCTGGTGCAACAAGGTTCAAAACTATGATGCTGGGCTGTACCTTTCCAGCTGGGGAAGGAAGGCTCCCTAAGACCCTTCATCCTTCTCCATGAAGGCCTTCTGCATACAAGTGCCTTATCCACCCTATGAGGCTATACCAAGAGATTCTAGATGGCAGGAGATTAGCCCATTCAGGGGCTCAGCTCACCAGCTCCCTTCAGGGGAATGAGTAGCCTGAGTAAATGGAAGGGTAGAGGTAGCCAAAATGACTATAACAGTAGCTATAGACTCCCTTCTGACCATAGGGCTTCCACACCTGCTAGGTGGCATCCTTTACTTGCTGCCAATCCCAAAGTAATTTCAGGCTAGACTAGGCAGAAAGGGATACCCTGTGCAGGAGTCAGGCAAAGACACAAAGTAGTTGCTTTCTGACAACTATACCAAACTACAGGCTGAAATTCCAGGAAAGGAGAAGAAAGTCACTCCTTGAGAAACCTCTATGTGTCAGGCAGCACAAAAACTGGCACAAAGCTAAAGGGATGGCTCAGCAGTTAAGAGCACTTGTTCTTACAGAGAATCTGAGTTCAACTCCTAAGACCCACATAGTAGCTCACAGCCCCCTATAACTCCAGTTCTGGGGCTATTCAATGCCCTCTTCTGACCTCCATGAGCACTAGGTGTATACATTGTGCACAGTTTACATGTGAGAAAAAAGTGATATACATAGAATAAAATAAATAAATCTTAAAAATCAGTTAAATCCCATTGGAGAAGGAAGGAAGGAAGGAAGGAAGGAAGGAAGGAAGGAAGGAAGGAAGGAAGGAAGGGGCACAGAAGCAACTTAAGAAAAGCTTCAACTTTTCACTAGTATCCTATCCATCACAAGAAAAGGAACTGCCATGAAGGCTGGAGACACATGGAGAGCTTTCAGAACCAGCACATGCACCCAGAGGCGAGGAAACTAAGGTAGAGGTTGGTAGCTGAAGCAGGCCCTCCCTTGCCGTGGGGTCTGACTCAGTCCTTATACCTCAAGGCTTTCCATGTGGTTTCCTGTACTGGCAGCTCAGCACTGGAGCCTTTATCCTTGACCACCTCCAAGAGTACAAGTACACAGGGAAAGGAGGCAACCATATTTAACTCATGTGATGATGCTCCTGTGCCAGACTCCATGGCCCTTCACCAAGAATCTTGTGCTTGGTTCAGGAGGCAAATCCACTCCTTCTCAGGGTAGCAGAGTTTGAAAAGCTGCTGTGAGCTCTACCCCTAAACCCACCATTGCTCCCACAAGCCAGCCAGTGATATTTGAACTTAGTACCTGTCTCTTCACATGAACTGAGAAGTCAAGGACAGAAACATCCTTTCCCATCAGGAGGACCCTCCCTTCCACAGCTGTCAACCTGGACAGGACAGGCAATGTAAAATGTAGAAAGATGTAGGCAGTATGCCAGGGTACCCCAGCTACAAGTGGAAGCCAAGTGAAACACCCTTGTGCCTTGCAAACTCACAACTCAGCTACAAGAAGTTAACAAGAGCCCCACCTCCAAGGCAGCAAGCAGAGGACTCACAGGCCACACAGCAGGGCAAACACCCTCCTAAAGTAAAGGTTAGGCACTGGTTGTGAGGAAGTAGTAGCAAGGTAAGACTGGAAAGAAAGTGTTGCCTGGTACAATCAAGAGGGAAAAGGAGGAAGGCAAGAATTCCAGGACAAATTTAGAAGGCAAAGAAATGCACCACCATGCCACCCAAATCCTTTGGTTCCAAGCTCATCCCACCAGAAACTGAACAATTAAAGAGGCTGTTGGAGCCTATACAGTCATCCTGCTGGCCCAGCTCCAGTACCAACAGGAGGGCAGGGGTGTTAAAGGGCCTCAGCATCACTTCCTTTCAGACGTCCTATGCTGACAGGCTATCACACATGGCAAATGGGAAGGAGGTTTAGGGAGGAAGACTTGTGTTTATGGCTAAGGCATGCCCTGTACTAGAGAGACATAGAACCAGTTCTAGGCTCATCTGCAATCACAGGTGTGGCCTACACCCACCCAGTAGACTGCTCACTATTCCCAGGAGCTTGTAGGTTCCAAAGCCAAGTCCATTCATAGCAGGAAGACTGTGACATCCTGTCTATCACACACCCTTGGCATGTCACCAAGCTGTACAGGCCCTGAACACAGGCAGCCAGGAAAGAGCGATGGCCAGCCTTGCCAAGCTGCCCCTCCCTGCCTGGTGGTATAAAAACCTCAGCTGCAAAATATAGCCTAGCTCAGTCCACAGGGAGGAGGCAGGGAGCCCTACAAAAGAGGGAGGCAGCATTTCTGACAGGCTGACTAGATGGAGCAGAGGTGCTTTGAACTTGCTGGGTGCCTCTATTCTCTGAGTGTTGGGTTCCAATCCTACCCATCCATGTAATATACTAAGGAAAGGAACCCTACAGAGACTTTACTGCAGTACTCTAACCAAAAAAAAAAAAAAAAAAAAAATCAGTTGGGTTTAAGTGGGGCTTTCCCTGCTAAAAGAAAAGCCTGAAATCCAGAAACAGAGAAGTAAGACTTTCAGAGAAAAAAAATACAGAGAAACTGTCTCTCTGAGGAAAATGAAAGGGAACCTCTATGGAAGGATAAAAGGCATCTCCAGAAGACAGTGAAGATGATTCCAATGCAGATAGCTCCACTGAGGACTGGTCCCAGCCCACCAGGAATACCACCTGTTGCAGGTGGGAAAGCCTAGGCCCACTGCCACAGAAGTGCAGCTTCAATCACACAGCATGGTATACACCCTTCAGGACTGTGTCTGGCCTATGGCTCTAAGGAGGAGTCAGAAACCAAGTGGACTCTTAAGATCTGAGAGGTCAGTGAAGTACCTGGTATTGTCCTTGTTTATTGTGTCACAAATACCAGGTGAGGGAGGTGCCAGGCCAGGGCTCTGTCGTCTTTGTCATTTTGTATAAGAAAAGGCTGGGTGGGTAGAACAGCAGGAGGCTGGCACTCTAAAAAGACACAGGGCACTGTTTCAACAGCTGTAGGTCAACAGGCAGGCTGTCCCCTCAAAGGCACATTCCTCTCTAATTGAAAATGTTTTTGTCTTTAAAGACAGAGGGGAGGCATTAGATGTGGGAGTAGGCCTGTGTTCTGAAAATGAAAGAACAGCAGAGCAGGCGCCAGGGACCATCCTTCACATCCTTCAAGGAGGCGGCAACTGAGAGGCTTCTGGAGAAGACTCTCGAGTACACAACACCTGTGGAAAGGCCTCACAACACTGCCTGCCACATCACTAGACAGTCATGGCAGGGTAGTTTACCTTTCAGCACATTGCTAACCCTGACCCAACATTAGCCCTTGGCCAAAGAAAGCCTTCTCAAAGCCAACCTTGACCAAATCAGTCTTGGATCCCAGTCTCCAATACCCATCCTGACCCATCTCCTGCTGATGTAACCTAGTAACACCGGGGTGGGGAGTTGATAACAGGCTCAGTTAGTTCTCCATTCCTAAGTTCAAGACGCTGGCATCTGGGGAAGGTGTTCATGCTACAGCACTCATAGCAGAAAGCACAAGGGTAAAAAAGGCAGAGAACAAACAGGAATGAATATTGCCTATGTATAATACTAGCATTAGCACACTTAAACCAGAGAGCAGTGCTTGTTTTGCTGACTGCTCAGACTCACAGGGTCTCTACTGCCTCCCATGACCTACAGGTGCTAACATATACAGCCCTTCTTCAAACCCCAGCATTTGCCCTCTGCCTACAGGTTCTCAATGCTCCCGAAGGTCTTCATGAATCTTCCCAAGGTTACTCAGGAGTACCGTCCTCCTTGTCCTGCCTGGTCTGTAGGTTGTTGACATCTGAATCAGTAGAGGCTCAAGTGTTTATAAATCAACCTCAAGGAGATATCTGCTCTACCCAAAAATTAATAATAAAAGGCAAGGAAGAAAATATATAAAATAGAAAAAAATAGGTGTGGGAGAACAAAAGGCCAACAAACAAAAGAAACAACTAAAGACAATGACTGTCACCATCCTCCATCACAGCAGACCAGCTATTCCCTGCCCTGAGTCACAGAATGCTTCAGCATGTAAAACATGAACACCTATGGACCAGAAAGTTTGATTTTTTTTTTTTTTTTTAGCAATTTATCACAAACATCCAAACTCATAATAACTTACAAATAATGAGGTTGAATGAAGCACTAATTATAAAATGACACACCAGAAAGAGCAAGATGGCCCTTACCCTCATGAAGGCTACAAGACTGCTTTTCATACAAATACAGCAGCTGGTGAAGTAAGAGGTCCATGTGGTCTGGGCATGTCAGGGACATCCATCCCTCTCGGATAGACTCTAGGGCATCCAGAGGAGGCCTGTAATGCAGATTCCCATGCATGACGATGGGTTGGCTCCACACCTACCCTACTTCTTAGTCAGCAAACAGGCCTAAGACAGAGCCTTTGCTCCACACCTATCCCATAATAAGTGTCACTATTATGGCCTGAAGGTCAGGGACTGCATCTTATCCAAGTCCATGGACCACACCAGAGTCCTAGCTTAAGGCTTCAGAACTGATGTACTTGGGCTGGGGATACAGCTCAGTAACAGGGTACTTCCTTAACACGAACAAGGGCATGGGTTCCAACCCCACCCCCCTACCCAGCACCAAAAGGGACAAAAAGGAAAGAAAGAAACTAAGAAAACAAAACCATAATAAAACCCTGATGTACTGTTTCCAAGGTGATTAGTTCCAATGACTAAATGACACCCAGCTGTGTTCTCTATCCCCTGGGTAGAGCTGTCAATCACTGTCTCACTAACACATACAGGGAAGGATGCAGCAAACCAGGTCACTGGAGGTGAGGCACATAAACTCACCACAGCTTAACACTGTATACCTACCGGACATCCATCACAATAAAACTCTATAACCACTTTTAGGTGGTCTTGTGGTTCAGAAGCTCCCTCTCCCTCTGGTGCAGAGTCACCAGTCCCAATCCTGGCAATGGCATGACCCCCAAACCCAGGGCAATCTGTGAGAGGGGACAATAGCAGACCATAATCTTTAAGCAGGGTTGCTATCTAAATAGGGCCAATGATGTAATAAATTACAAGCCCTTCCTCAGGACATCCCTTCCAAAAAAAAAACAAAACAAAACAAACAAACAAACAAAAACCCCTACATGTCATTCCCATAAAGAGCCAAGAGAACCAGACATAAACAGAACGGACATGTTCCCATGGCTATCCTTACTGCTCTTGAGATGTAGGAGTGGTCAAAGGCAACCTGAAACCACTAAAACAAAATATCAGTAATGAGGATGGTGAGTCAAAATAAACAAGGTTAAAGGAATAACCTCTTTCATTTACTGGATTGTCAGAGATGAAAATGCTAGTGTCTCCCTAAGCTGACACAGATGAGCACTCAGATTCTCCCACCACTCCTGGGACAAGGCACCACTGGTCTTAGGGCATGGTTCCTGGGTCACATGTGAATATGTACAGACACACCTAAGGATGTAGGCTGCTAGGCACTAGCCCTAATGCCAGCTCTACACTTGGTATTGGATATGCTCTCACTATGCAGAGCTTCCTCCAGCCTTCTCTCATTAACCCCACAGCAACTCAGGAGAGTCCACCAACCACACAGTAAAATCACAAAAGAGTAACTGTTCTTGTACTATGAACAGGATCACTGTGGGGCCCTAAGTGGTTAAGAGTGCCCTCTAGTGGAAACAAGGCCTAGCCAAGCCTGCATGCAGTTACATCCTGGTGTTGGGGGTAGTATGACACATACAGGGATGGGACATATTAACATGTGGATAAATAGCCAGTTCTTCTCAATCAGCTTTGGTGGGTTCCTTATGGGCCGCCTTGGTCTGGGCTAGCAAGTGTCAGACCTACAATCCTTCAAGATCTTCAGAAAACTAGAGAGCACAGGGACTGCTACACAGTGGTTGCAAGTTCCTGAAGGAGCAATAATCTCTTGGATACTGCCTGAATGCTCCACAGAAGCCCTCCACATGCAGGCCAAGTGTGCCCTGCAGAACCAGACTTTCTGGGCTCATCAACCTCTGTAATTGACCTTCCTACTTGTGAAGTGAAAATAATGGCTCAGGTGTGTTCAAGTGACCAGAGTACAACATTTTTCTAGAATCTAGCAATAGCCCAGGACACCCTTGGCTGGACCTGGACCTGGAAATAGAAAGGTCAACAATACTTTTAGAATGTCTGGACACATTGAGGTAATGTTTCAAATCTAATAGAACCCTAGCAAAGGGTACTGTCTGGGCAGCTTGCTGTGAACATGAAGAGAAATTTCCCAGCTGCCAGAGAGATGATGCCGAATACTAGCTGCATTGACAGGGCCATCCCTAATGGGCAAGCCTAATCCAACAAGCCACCTCTGTATCAGTACCCAGCTCTTCTGCTTACAAAGATACACACCTACAATTCACCTGCTGTCTCTCATCATCTGTCCCTACTCCTACTCCTGACCATGCAGGCCTTGTATTCCACTTCTCTGTGCTCTTTCTTTACTTCACCCTTACTTATCTTACTCTTGCCTAAGGCCTGGCTGGACCTATCCTATGCTCACTGCCATCTGATATCTCTCTGCCTAGGTATCTCATTCCACAATGAGAGGCTGCCTCTACAGTCGATGTATGCTATGGGATGCGATCATAGCTCCAACAAGCCATACTTATGAGATAGAATCCTCCCTGCATCATTATAGTGCTCTTGCAAAAACACAAATATAGTCATGCTGAACCCATGAAAGCTGCTGTTTTAGTGCCCGAAAGGTATCTGAACCCTCTACATGTGGCCTTCACTTGTCTTGGAAAACTGTATCTAGTTTGCCCCCCACCCCTCTATACCTCCCAAGTTTCTCTGATTCAGGCTTCCATTTTCAGGGAGGGTTTAAGTGATGATGTCTATCTAGTATATACATTACCTGCACCCTGCAGCACTGAGACAAGGCTTAAGAAACACTGGCTCCACTTTGCAGACTGCAGACAGGAGCAGAGAGCCTGGACAGGGCCAAGGGACACATACATGAGGGGTCCAGTAGATACCAGAGCTGAGCAGACCACAAACCTAGAACATGGTGTTCATAAGTATAGTGAAAGACCTTTAATCCAAAAGTGCTTACAGATATATGAATCTTAAACTGGCACTTCTGAAGACAACTAGGGTCGGCTTCTTCATTCTGAGAGCTGGCAAACTGGGGAAAAAGACAAGCATACACCCTGATTTTCGTGGGGGTGCCAGGCAGGTACGAGAGACACTTCTTCACAGATATCTACCTAGTGAGAAAAGCAAACAAGGGAAATATCCTGCAGTGTCCAAAAGTATCCAAAGACTTCACAGATCCTGCCAACAACCAGTGGCTGACCACACCACCATAACTGAGAAAGCACCTACATTGGTAAAGAAGTCTAGGCCTTTGCCAAGGTACATATGGACAGTTAGCCTAAGCACAAATATTGTGAAAGACATAGTCTAGATGCAAAACCTGTTTCTTCAACAGAGAAGGTGCTCTTACAGCTCAGATGGCATCTGGCAACACCAACAGAGCCACTCTTGGGATTTCTCTGGGTCTCAGATGGGAGGGTAAAGGGAAAGAAAAAGGAGTGAAAAGCTGGAAGAGGAACAGATATGTGGGGGGTTCTTAGGAAAATGAACACTGAGAGATGATTTCCTGTGACTACAGTGCTGGCATACATCTACAATCCCAGCACTTAGAAGGCAGAGGCAAGAGGATTGGGAGATATAGGCCAAGCTGGGTGACAAAGTGAGATCCTATCTCAAACAAAACAAACAAACAAAAAACTCTACTCCATCTTTCAGAAATGTACAATGAAATACTTCCAAGAGATACTATTGGAAGAAGACTTCAATGTGTTTGGGCAGAGTGTTGCAAGCATGGTAAAGTACCTACCCACCTTTTATGAGGCCCTGAGTTTGCTCCCCAGCACCATGTACAGAAATAAAGCTCAACAAATGCTTGGTCAGGAAGGGAAAGGTACAGAAAAGAGAACAGGAATTTGGCCACAAGTTGATGCTATCAACACCATTCTCTGATTCTGTAGCCTGGGCAACATTCTACATCAAGGGCTGTGCCCTTCAGCCTTCTGGGTTCCATCAGAGACCCACACAGCCATGATTGTGGCATGATTAGAAAGGATGGCACTGCATCAAGGGAAGAAAGGAGAAGGGGAAAAGGAAGACAGGCCCAGAACTCTCTCAGTTCACCCTTCTACTGTACCATATACCCTGACACAGTTTTTCTAAACTCAGGATACTCATGTAGTGACTCTTGTGTCAGCACAATTAGCTCATTACAGACCTGAAAGCCTGGCCTGGTCTGCCCTCAGGTCCAGCCTTGTGATGAGGTCACAGACACTTCCTCATAAGCATTTCCAGAGAAGAAATAGCCCTTCTGAGTCCTCCTTTACCAACCTCAGGACACAACTTAATGTAACCAGTCACATCCACCAGACTTCCTGAACAACAGCTGTGGAACCATTTATCATGGGGGCATGCAGAGGATGCCAAATCTAGAAACAGCAATTTCTTGCATTAATGTATTCCCACACCCATACCACTAGAGCTCCACTAGAAAAAGGTGGCAACCAAAGACCCCAAAGTAAACCTGGGTCCTGGTTAAAGTATGGTGCTGGCAACTGGCCCAAGACTTATAGGCTCTTGTTTCTGAAAAGCTCTCAGATACCTCTCTGGCTCTTTCAATGTCTCTCAGTGGGAGGAGCTTCCTGTAGGGGATGTAACACACCAAACAGGTACACATTTGCCTAGACACAGCAAGTTCCCTTTAGTTTCCTCACAGACTCTAGTCTGTGCACATACCTGCCCTAAGATGAAGTCCTAATGGCTCAGGGTAATGTGTGAGTGAAGGCAGGAGTTGGTGTCTAGAGTTGAGGAGGTATGACAAAACAATTCAGTTGTGCAACCTATCCCAGGAAAGAAGAAAGAATCAAGACATGAGTAGAACCAGGGGATCAGGCTCAGGTTCCTCCTGGACTAGCCCCTAAGCACCCTGATCAGACCATGGAACTTATAGTCAAGTCCCAAGCTCTACATAGAAAGATGTAGAAGGTGAAAGATGCACCTGCTTGTTATCTCAACACAGAGCAGACTGGAAACAGTTAACAAGAACACAAGTACAACTCTGACCTGGCAGGTAAGTTGGCTATTATTTCCAATGGAGCTGTCTTTCCACCCTAGCCACTGCAAAAACTTGCCATAGCTTGTCCTGACACACATATGGACAGAGACCCTCAGAATGACGGAAGAGGAGGTAGTCAAAGTAGTGACCTGTCTGTTCTGCTCCAAGGCTGTAAGTCTGCACATCAGGCAGTGTGCAATGAGCTGCAACAGAGGCTGTGCTAACAAGGAAAGATGCAGGGCCCTAAGGTACCCATGAACTACAGATGGGATAAAGTATTTGTATACCATACCCACCTGGTGGGTTTAATGCCCTGGGACCCATTTATAGTTAACCTCTAAAGTGGACTGATATTTGCCCAAGCCATTCAAGAAGGCCCCTAACTCTCATTCACAAAGATTTATAAAGAAGGTAGCCAAAACTTACATGTTCAGAGTCTAGCTACCAGAAGTCATCATAGCTTTCTTGAGTACCTTGATGAGCCCTCTAAAACAGATGGCAAGGCTCTGTCCTACCAGAAACCCTGAACAAGCTACATGCATGGGAAGGGCCCTTTTGTCTCTCTAGAGTACCAGCCAGAAGCTGGGCAAGGGCAACAGAGGGAGCATTGATGCACAGTGTCTTTCCCAGGCCAGTGTCATGAGACCATGGCACAAAGAACCCAAGAATTAACTGTTCCATCCAGTTTCTAGGGGAAGGCTAGCACATGAAGAGATATTACTAGTACAGGCTCCAATGTTAGGGAGAGAATCTCAGCACACAATGGATGGAAGCATGGACCTGGATCATTTCTGGATAGTCTCTGTTAGTAAAGATAGATCGTGGCATTGGCCAGTGACACAGGACAAAGGTCAGAGAGCAAACTGCAACTGAACATAAGTTTCTGAAAGCTTGAAAGGCATTCTGGGTTGTTGCCAGGCTGAGAAACACCAACAAGATTAGTATAGGCTCTAGTAGTGCACGTATGTCACAGCAGATTTTTATAAAAGTTATGTATATTATACATTTCCTGTAATCCTAGCACTCAGGAGGCAGAGGCATGATTAGGTGATTCTGTCTCAAAATAATAATAAATGTTTGTTATATTAGGCCCAAATGAGGTGGCTTATACCTGTAATCTCAGCACTAGGGAAGCAAAAGTAGGACCAGGAGACCACTTTGTCACAAAAAAACCATGCATGGACTGTAGCTTTCAAGACTGAAATACTGAGGAAAGCTCACCAGCATAGGGTCATCTGAAAGGAATGGAAGGCTTGCTGAAGGCAGAGAAGACTGGTCAGAGGAAATGGAGACACACAGAAAGCCCAGGAAGAGAGATTCCAGGACATTCACATAAATGCTAGAGAAACTAAACAACTACAACATCTGGGGGGCTGCAAATGCACAAGCTTTTGTTGTTTTAATTTTATTTTTGAGATTATAATATAATTACATCATTTCTCCCTTATTCTTCCTTCCTACAAGCCCTCCCATATACTACCCTTTGCTTTCTTTCAAATTCATGACCTCTTTCTTCATTGTTATTACATGTGTATATGTACACTCTCTCTCTCTTTCTCTTCCACCCCCCAAATATAATCTGAATCTATATATCCCTGGCTGTTCCCAAATTTATAATATATAGACCAGGCCTCAAACTCACAATTTCTCTCTCTCTTCCTCTGCCTCTGCCTCCCAAGTGCTACGATCAAAGATGTGTACCATTACACTCAACTCACCCATAGGTTTTTTAAAACATCTATTCCAATTTCCAGGAAGTAATAGTGCCCAAGTATGCTCTCCTGTGCCAGAAGTCACAGGGAGGTAGATATCTGGCCCTTGTAAGTTCAGGATGCATGGTCAGGTGGCTGAAAAAAAGACAGGGAAGTACAAAACTGCAAAAAGTAACAGGGCTTAGGAAGAAGGGTAATTTAAAAAGAAAATCAACTCAGAGACTGGAGAGATGGCTCAGCAGTTAAAAGCACCAATTGCTCTTTCAGAGGACCCTGGTTCAATTCCCAGCACCCACATGATGGTTCATAACTATTTCAAACTCCAGTCCCAGAGGACACATGTCACTGTGGGGGTGGTTTAGAGACCCTGCGCTTAGCTTCTTGGAGATAGTCTTCTAGAAGTCTTCAGATCAAGATGTAGAACTTTCAGCTCCTCCCAGTCCTGCCTGCCTAGACACTGCCATGTTCCTGCATTGATGATAATGTACTGAACCTCTGAACCTGTGAGCCAGCCCCAATTAGATGTTGTTCTTTGTAAGACTTGCCTTGGTCATGGCGTCTGTTCACAGCAGTAAAACTCTAAGAAGTTGGGACTGGGGGTGCGGTATTGCTGTGATAGGCCTGACCATGCTTTTGTTTGGAGGAATATGGGTTTGGGGACTTTGGACTGCTTTAAGTGGGGTTTAGTGGACCATTCTAGTAGGAATATGGAAAACATTGGTGCTGAGGGTGATTTGATCTGTGTAGATCTGGCTCCAAGAGGTTTCAGTGGAAAAGAATTTCAGTATGTAGCCTAGAGTCTGTTTTTGTGGTATTTTGGTGAAGAATGTGGCTGCTTTTGCCACTATTGTCTGAAGAGTCTACCTGAGGCTAAAGCAAAGAGATTTATATTAATTGCATTGATGAAGGAAGTCTCAAAAAAGCCCAGCAGAGACTTTGTTCTCTGGTTTAGTTTCATGAAGAGCAGTTTGATCAGTTGTAGCAAGGTTCGAAAGGAAAAATACCAAATATATGGTTCAAGTTTTAAAGGGCACCAAGAAGTGCAATGGAGCTAAATCCCTGTATTTGAGGAGATAAACATTTTAAGGGAGTGGTGACTTTGGGGCAAGATCCCACCCAGATAAACCCAATCTCGAATTTGCCATACAACAAGGAATAGTTATATCCCTAGGCATTATTATCTGTGGGACCAACAGACAGAAGAATGGTAAGGTAATAGCAAAGTTCAGAATCCCAATAAAACTAAGTGAGAATGGCAGTAGTTCAAACTAGCTCCCAACCATGGTAGTTAGCTGGAACTAAGAAATTAGCAGTGATTAAGAAGAGACCAGTGCTAGGTGGTGGTGGTGCATGCCTTTAATCCCAGCACTTGGGAGGCAGAGGCAGGCGGATTTCTGAGTTTGAGGCCAGCTTGGTCTACAGAGTGAGTTCCAGGACAGCCAGGGCTACACAGAGAAACCCTGTCTCGAAAAACCAAAAGAAAGAGACCAGCATCACTGTGGTGGAAAGTGTTTTCTGAGAGCACAAAGCTATGTTCTAGAGAGAGCCAGTGTTGTACCTCATGCTGCAGTTGGACTTGGTAATGTGTAAGAATCACCCAGGTGGTACTGGTTTTGAAGGTATAAAGGAGTCACGAAGAACAGCTGAGGTTTGGCACTGTGAGAGGTCAGGGAAAGTATTGAAGATGTAGTAGCCTCAGTTGCAGTTGATGGCCCAGGACTGAAGAGGTCATGCTATGAAATTGACACCATGAAGAAAACCTATGAGAGGCTATTAGTGAAGCCTAGTTGCAACAGCAGATCAGTGAATTAGAGAAGCCAGTACCATGAGATGACCACCAAGAACAGCAGCAGCAGTAGGGTGGAGTCAACTAGACCCTGGAGTGTACAGAAGGCAGAGCTAGAGATGTGACCCAAGCCCTTTGGAGAAGATCATGTGTGGTTCCCAGACATTGGAACAAGAAGCTGTACTGTTGCCTTGAAGACCCCAGGATGCCAGAGCTGGGGACATCAGCTAAGGAAAGCTGCTAACAAGGAATGGAACCAGCCAAAGCAAGAATTGTGCTGCAGTCAACAAAGCAGAAAGGAGTTGGACATCAGACATGCAGATGTGGAATTTGAAGTTTGTCCAACTGCCTTTTCATCTTGCTTTTATCCAGGATTTCCTCACTATGTCGTTTTGGAATGGTAATGTATAACCTGTGGTGTTGGAGGTATGCAATCTGCTTTTGATGTTAATTTTATAGGGGATTACAGTTAAGAGATTGCATGAATCTCTGAAGAGACTTTGAACTTTGGACATTTAAACATTGATGAGACTGTGATAGACTATGGGGATTTTTGAAGTTGAATAAAATATATTTTGCATTATGCTATGGGTAGGTATGACACACCCCCATAGTTTCATATGTTTGAACAAACCTATGGGGACAATAGGGAGTAGAATGTGGTGATTTGAATATGCTTGGCCCAGGGAGTGGCACTATTAGGAGGTGTGGCCTTGTTGGATTAAGTGTGGTCTTGTTGGAGGAAACATGTCATTGTGGAGGTGGGCTTGGAGACCCTCCTCCTAGCTTCCTGGAGACAGTCTTCTCCTAGCAGCCTTCAGATCAAGATGTAGAACTCTCAGCTTCTCCCCAGCCATGCCTGGGATGCTGCCATGTTCCTGCACTAATGACAATGGACTGAAACTCTGAACCTGTAAGCCAGCCCCAAGTAAATGTTGTCCTTTATAAGAGTTGCCTTGGTCATGGTGTCTTTATTTAAAAAAAAAAAAAAAAAAAAAAAAGAATTGTTGAGATTTGATCTCAATTGCTATGTATTGTATCCCAAGATCTAGTTGCCTTAAGACAAGTGAATTCTCACATATGCCAGCTTTTGTTGTGCAAACCTTGCTCCACAAGGAGAGGGGAGAAGGAAGGTGGCACTATGAGGAGGTGTTTCATGAGCACATGCACATGGCCATGAGGGCCGGCCTGTTGGAGTAAGAGCAGACGAGGTGGAACATGGCAAGTGATACCTTGGAGTTACGGATAGTAAAGTAGACAAACTAGTGTAAAGAGTTGATATCTCCCCAGCTCTAATGCTTTAAGGCTTATTATAAATATAAAGGTTTTGTGTCTTTTACTTGGGAACTAAATGCTCTAATAAGATAGAAACCCCCCAAATATTTACTGCAACAAGAAGAGTGTAAACACACATGAACCAATTGACTGTAGCATTTAGTCACTGACTGTGGTGGCCTTGCAAGTCCATGACAGTCACATGGCACAGCCAGACATTACTGACTTTCCCATGACCCCCACTGCAGCTGTGAGTGGTGGAGACAAATGCCCTCAGCCTAACCTACCGTTAGTATCTATCTGCCTTGGTGTTCACCTGTCTCTTAAAAATCAACTTATGACGAAATCCTAATACTCAGGACTAACACCCTGACCATACAGAGAACTCATGCCTGGAGATATAGCAGAACTCGAGGTACCAAGCACCACTTCAACCAAGACAGAGACATTCTCACAGCAGAACATATTGGAAAATAAGATTTTGTGACCTTCCTGCTGACAGTGTCATTTCCAGAAAGGCCCTGGCCTCCAGAGATGGATAAGAAGTTGCCATCAGTGTTATTGTATTTCCAAGGCGTAAAAGGAGACAAGTCTCCTGCCTATAACTCGATACAGTCCCACTGCTTATCATCATGGAGAGAAGGCAGGCAGGCAGAGGGACTCAACCAGCATCACTCTCAGTCTACCCTGTCTTCCTGAGTGAGGAAGAAGTAAAAGACCAAAGAAAAGACAAAACAAGTATGTAGAAGACATTTTATCAAGGCAAGGATGACACAAGGAAAGGACATCACAAACAATACTGCTGTTACAGAGGGGAGATGCTGCCCTTAGGAGACAAACCTGCTGCTAGTATGAGTCCTCAGCCAAGTATGGAAATGTAGCCAGAAAGCCCCAGTTCAGAAAATCCCACGACCTGGGCCACCATGCTGTTTACCTGGGACATAGAAGGAAAATCACTGGGTGATAAATGCCCAACAATCTATGGCAAGAATGGATATTTCTGAAAGACCACTGGGGGAATACTCAGGCCTATATCCCCATCTGTACCCATAAGCACAAAAAGACAAACAGGAAGATGTTTGTGTGCCATCCAAGGCCCTGAAGGTCTCTTGTCCCTTCTACTGTTCCACTATCACCTCCAGTAGCTAAGAGGAGAACAGGGACAAAAGACTAGAAAGAGACAAACCCTACCCCAGGATGGGAATAAATATCAGGTAAGCAAAACAGGTGACAGAAGTCCAGGGGTGGGAGCCATTGGTTAGAATCAACCTTGGCTGTCATTCAGAATGGCTCAGAGTCCTACCACTAGACTTATCCAGGGCCTCCTACACTCAACTGGTCATTTCAGTTGGCAAGTGTTCCCTGAGAGACAATTTGAGGAACTGCTGTATGCCTTCCACAATGTCCTGTACCCAGTGCTTTCCCAAAACTCCCTGCAGCCTCAGCACTGAATACATAAGGACAATGTGGTGCTAAGAGTCAACGAGTCTTGAATTCCTAACTAAAGAATTAAACAGCTGGAGGAGAGGAACAGACCGTAAAGAAATACAAGAGCACCCCTCAAGGGTCAGCAAAGGCAAGGGCAGGCACAGAGCCCAACAGATGACATGACCTATCTCTGCTACCCCTAACCTCTCCAGCCACCAATGCCTGGCCCCATGTACCTCTGTCCTCTTGTCTAGATCCTCTGCCTCACTGCAGCTCAGAGTAATAGAGATGCTTTGGCCCTATTCTGCCTCATGGTGTCTGCCTTGGCTTTCTCTTGTCTCTAGGAGCCTACTTAAGTCTAAATCCTAAAACTCAGACCTTCTCCATAGACAGGAACTCTTGCCCATCAAATGAAAACGAAAACCAATCAAGGTAAAGAAGGCAAAGCAGACAATCACAAAAGAAAATCACATGGTCCCAGTGCCATGAGATGACACTGTTCTGCCTAATGTTACCAAGAAAGGTGGGATAAGCATGGACCAGAACCACTGTGGAATATGCCAGCAGCCACTCAAGAATTCCACCCATGGAAGCATCAGGTATAGCAGACTGGACCTTTAGAGGCACAATCTGGTCTGGAAACATCCTAAATGCCTAGCACAAAAAAGGGGATTAATTAAGCTTTTGTTTTCTGGTTTTTGCTGTGATTCATCCTTCTACAATAGACACATAATACCAAGTCTACACCTGCAGGAAACCTGCTCCCTCTCCCATGACATCCCATACAAGGCTTCAAAGTACACTCATTAGAATTCTATAAGCTCTGGACAGACAGGATGGTGAATCCAACAGAGGATTCTAAACATGCCTATGTACCCAGTTCCCAGATGTGACACAACTTCAGAGCAAAGAAGCCAATACTCATTGTGAACATCCACCAGGCCCAGCCTCATCAAAACCCTCCTTCCTTACCTGCCTAAAGGCAATCTAGAATTGTATCAGAGGTTGTCTTGCTGCTGATTGGTCAGAATAAAGAGCTGATGACCAATAGCTAGGCAGGAAGTAGGAAGCAGAACTTCTAGGCAGAGAGGATGCAGGGGAAAGAGGGAGATTAAGAGCTGACAAAGAAAGGAACAGACATAGACGGACAACAAGGGAACAGAGAAAAGTATAGGGTATAGAACTAGCCACATTACAGGTTGTAGGCTAGATAGTGGGGTTAAGTTATATGAGCTCGCTGGGAGACTGCCCAAACAAAAAGCTCAAGCTTTAAACTTTATTAGCAGTCTCTATGTCATTTTTTTATACTGCTGTCAGTCCAACACAGTCCTGCTATACCTCAAGATGTAGGGCAACACTTTCTCCAATGCAGGCTTCATGTGAGATGCACAATGAAGGAGTCCCTGAGATGGGCTCAATCCTGAGGAGGCCTGTGGTTCCAGTGGCACCTCCATCTGGCATGTGGTCCGATCATAATATGAGTTATTTCCTTTTAGAGTGTAAACCAGAGAGCAGTGGGCACAGTAGTTACTCATGGCTTCACTCCCTTGCCCTGATATCGCAGTCACAAGAACCTTGAGGGAAACTAGAGAGGAGAAAAAAAGAGGGAGGAAATAAGAGGCAGGAAAGGCAAGTGGCCACATCCTGCCCAGACGGGGGGAAAAGGAAGGGGCAAGGAGAGGTGAGCCAGGTACCTGGAGCAAGCCATCCTGGGTAAACCAAGCAAGACAGAAGAAAAGAAGTCTATCTGCACTGGGATGAGAAGCTAAGTTGAGGGAAGTAGCAAGATCCCAAAGAAAGCACCAGGAGGCAATGCTCCTGGCAAGAAAACAGAATGGTTTCATATAGGAATAGATTATATATAGTAGGAGATTAATCTAGGTAGAGTCCATATAGAAAGTATTCCCACAAAAAGACCAGAGGTTGTCATACAAATGGAGGACGATATTTTTAAAGCATTCCACTAAAGACTGGAGAGATAACTCAGCAATTAGGAGTACTGGTTACTTTTCCAGAGGATACAGCATCCTAATGGCTCACAGTTATCTTTAACTCCAGTTCCAGGGGATAAGATGCCCTCTTCTGGCCTCCACAGCACCAGACACAGTATGCATGTGGTATACATACAAACATGCAGGAAAATATTCATATGATTAGAATAAGAAATAATAATTTAAAAATTGTTAAACAACAGGAGATGGTGGCACATGCCTTTAATCCAGCACAGGGGAGGCAGAAGTAGGTGGATCTCTATGAGTCCAAGGTCAGCCTGGTCTACACTGCTAGCTCCAGGACAGCCAGGACTATACAAAGAAACCCTGTCTCAAAAAAACAAAACTAAACAAAACAAAAAGCCAAACATTTTACTAAGAAATAACCATTTTGATAAAAAGTAAAGCCCAGCACAGGCAGGCTATGACAGAGCAGACTCCATTCTCTGGTCAACATGGCTGCTTCTATGTTTTCTCTGATAGCTACCAAGAGCACTGGCCCTTAAGTACTAGGGTCCATCATATCTTGTGATAGCACACAAAGACAGTTCACAAAGAAGGTTACAGAAAAAAGACACAGTAAGAATAGTGGGCCAGCCAGGCAGTGGTGGCGCATGCCTTTAATCCCAGCACTTGGGAGGCAGAGGCAGGCAGATTTCTGAGTTTGAGGCCAGCCTGGTCTACAGAGTGAGTTCCAGGACAGCCAGGGCTACACAGAGAAACCTTGTCTCAAAAAAAAAAAAAAAAAAAAACAAAAAACAAAACAAAAACAAACAAACAAATAAAATAATAGTGGGCCAAGGGAAGAACCCAGTCACACTACTGAGGACAAACTAGTATGAAAGTTTATTCCTTCTATCCCAATAGTGATAGAAGGTGTCAGGCCTCAGTAGCTCTCCATTGTTTACAGCTGAAGTGACCTTACGGACTGCAACTACAGGCACAAACCAGAAGGTAATAATCACTTAGGGGTGGGATTATGTAGCAGGATATAGGTAGAAGTCTATCTCACTCTGTCTGGAGGTCAACTTGAAGCTACATTGCCACAAAACTCCACCCACCTGCTAAGAAAAGAGATGTCACCCTGGTAATGCTTAGTGCCTTACCCTTTTGCCCAGCTTTCTATTAGGAATAGAACCAAGGGCTAACATGACCAACAATAATCTCACTTCACCCAGAGACCAGCTTTTCCTCCCACTCCTTCCACTTATCCAAGTAGCTGAAATGTTGACCAACAGAAGCTGACAAGAACACTTCTCTCTCCTTCCACCTACTTCCCTTGTGGTGGGAAGCTCCCTCAGGGAGAACTTCTGAGCTAGAGCTCAGAATAGGGTCCAGACCCACAAGTTGATCAAAAATCCCTTGATCACCTCACCTATTAGTGTTCAATGCAGCTCTGCATAGGCTTAGTAAAGGCCAAATTCCAGCAGAACCAATACAAAGCCACCTGAAACCCAGCTCCAGGGGTGGCAAAAAAAGCAAGGCTGTTCTTGTCAGCTTTTCCACTTTGAAAAAGTTTTCAATTTAAAAATGTTATTTATGCTAAACTATATTAGTCCTTACCCTTTTTAAGTGGTGAAAGATATTTCTGTTTAACATCTAAAATGGTAAATACTGATACCTACAACTAACACAAATCCAGTTAAAACCTGGAGTGTAGGAGCAAAAAGTTTGAGAATGTTCTAGGCCAAGGAGGAAGCTTCATATAAGAAAGGTTATATTGGGGAAACATGCTCTGGTAGACAACTAGTATCAAGAAACTCAAGAAAGCAAGACCCTCTTGGGCCTCCCTGAATAGCCACTAATGGAGGTAGCACAGGGAACCTGGAAGAACTAAGGCAGGTTAGGTAGGAAAAAAAAAACAAAAAAACTTTTGTCTAAAGCACAAAGGTTCAGGAGCAACAAGCAGCAGCAAGAGATAAGCAGCTCCGCAAGTCTTGCCCCATCTGGGGCTGCTAAGGCACCATCACAGTCAAAGATGCAGAGCCAGATTCCCACTTGCCCCAGGAGTTGCCATAAGATATATACATACCTTGCTGAGTGTCCCTGTCATAGCTGTGTACAGAAACAGTGAGCACAATGAGTAGACAGCTGTGTTCTCTGCTGAGAACCAAGGCTGCTTCAAAAAGATTTGGCAAAGAATAAAGGAGAGCTCTGGATAGGACTTTTCTTGCCATTGGTTTGATCCAAGTACCAGAATAGTTAAGGCCAACCCATAACGTTCCTCACACACAACCAAAGTCTAAAGCATAGCCATGAAACAATACAGTGATCTGTGGGATCCATGATTCACCCAAACAAGGGTCAAAAAGAAATTTTTTTTAATTGTATCTGGAAAGGGCTAGAAAGATGGCTCAGCAGTCAAGAATACAAACTATTATTGCAGAGGACCAGAGTTTGATTCCCAGCACCCACATCAAGTGCCTCACAACCTACTATAACTATAGCTTTGGAGAGATTTAACTCCTCTAGCCTCTGTGGGCATCTACATTCATGTATACATAGACACACACAGACACACACACACACCATTAATGATAATGAATATCTTTTAAAGTGTGTCTGGGGTTGTCTAGCATGCATGAAGTTCTCCCTCATCCCCTGTAGGGCATAAACCATGTGTGGTAGTATATACCAATAATCTTAGCACTCAAGAGGTAGTTGTATGTTGTTTCAAATCAACCGACAACCAACAAACGGAACATAGTGTCTGGGCTGAGCAGGTAACTGACATTGTTATTATTCTCTAAATAATACAAACTTGCAATTGTTCATACAGCAATTGGACCTGTAAGTGTTAGAAGAGAATATAGAGATGATTTGCAGTACATAGGAGGGTGGCCATGTTCCATATAAACCTACCACTTACAAAGGGACATGAGCAATTAAGCACTTGGTACCCATACTGAGGAACATCTGTACAGAACTGCAAGTTTATAGTAACCCAATTATAGGGGTTTTGTTAGTTAATTATATTTTCTATTTTGTTTTGTTCCTGCTCCCATCCCCCTAAAAAAAACTTAGTTATAAAGCCAAGCATGGTCTCAGACACTTTCAATTCCACTACTCATAGATAGACTGGGGCAGGTTGAAGCAAGACTTTGACTCTTAAAAATCAAAAGGGAAGGGGCGGGGGGGGGTGGGAGTGGTAAGCCAACATATTTCCTGATGACACTTACATATATAGTTGCTTTAAGACACAATACTCAAGAGACAGTTGCCAAATCATGAGTCAAAATAGCTTTGCCATAACCCCCTAGCACAGGGGTTTTCAGCCTTCCTAATGTAACAACCTTTTAATACAGTTTCTTATGTTGTGACCCCAACCATGAAATTACTTTCACTGCTACTTCATAGCAATAATTTTATTAGTTATAAATCATAATGTAAATATATGATGTATGACCCCTGTGAAAGGGTCATTTGACCTCCCAAAGGGATCAATCCACAGGTTGAGAACCACCTCCCTAGAGTGAAACTCAGATCCCCCATCTCCCAGCCACTTCTCCCAACTCCTTTCCCATTCAAGGGGTAAAGAGTCAATTCAAAAGTATTTCCACTAGCTAAATTTGGGGCAAGCCACTCATCAAAATAAGAAAGAATAAAAGTAATAAATAACAGACTGTGCTTGACTGTATAATACTGAGCAAGTCTATGGTAGCCTAGGAAACATAACACAGTCAGCCCTTCTGTACAGATGTCCACCATGTTAGCCCTCCTTAAGTCCAGTCATCTTCATAGCACCTTCTCAAACTCCAGGATCTTTACTAAAACTACTTCCTGCCCCTACATCCACCATGACCCAATTTCCTTACTGTCCCCCTAAGCAGCAGAGAGTGGCCACGAAAGGCAGACCACTTACCTCTCTGTTCATATAGCATCTACCTTTGGCAGCTCCTTGATTCCACCAGAGTCTCTGGTCCACACTGTTTCCTACAACACCAGAACTCACACAAACTGCCTTGTCACATATGGCACCAAAAGAACAGGCTAAGGAGGAAAAAGGCAAGTATGCTGTGTGGCAGAGTAGCTCCACTGGCTTATAGAAGCTCTGCAGAGGACCCTGAGACAGACCTGGGGACCTGGCCAGAATTTCATATGGCAAGGTTCCAAGCTGTGTGTCATACCATGTCTAAGCTAATTTTACATTCCTGAACTTAGTCCCAAGGCCAGCCTCAGGCTCAGACATCACTTCCTTGGGGCCACTTGGCACTGTCAGGCCTTTTCAAAGACCAAGACACAGACCCACAAGGTGAGAGCTGGGACCTTCAGCAGGGACACTGCTGTTCAAACCCTTCAAGGCTCTTAAGACTATATCCCTTCTGCTAGCTCAGCAGTTCTCACTTGTGTGTTGCCTTTCACAGGGGTCACTTAAGACCAGCAGAAAACACAGATATTTACATAACGATTCATAACTGTAGCAAAAATTACAGTTATGAAGTAGCAACAAAAATAATTTATAGTTGGGAGTTACCATAACATGAACTGTATGAAAAGGTCATAGCATTAGGAAGGTTGAGAATGAATATGATAGCTCAAGGATGAAAGGAAAGGAGTGCCAGTGAAAGAGCAACTGAGAGAAAATGCCTAACCCTGAGAAGGCCACAGGCAAAAGGCAGAGGTTAGGCCTTCCCTCCTGTTTCAACCTGTCAACCATCTGTAACCTATAGGGGCAAACTCACAAACAAAGGTGAGCACCCATGCCGTCCTGACACACCACATCAATGAAGTACTTCAGCCAAAATCACTGCTGCCCAAAGCAGAATACAACATAACCGTATGGACTTAACTATAAAACGGCCTCATAACCCTGTCAGGGTTGTGCCCACTAACGATTATAAGACCAACTAGATGAAAACTGCAACCCAGACGGTCATGCACTCTGGCAAAAGGAACCTTCGACGAGAAGAAAACCAGAAGGTATGGTCATGGTCCATGGCACAGACACTGACAATGCCAAGGGAGAGGCCATGGGCCACGTGTGGCCTTGATGCCCTGTTGAATAACCTCTTCCTCCTCTCTTTAATCTTTTGTTTTTATTCCAATTGTTTTTACTTCCGTGTTCCCAGGCACCATTCCACGGAGCTACAGTGAACACGAACGGGTGTGCCCCAGCAGAGAAATCCTGTGCAGAAAGAAAAACAAACAGGAGGTAGGCACAGAACGGGAGGAACTTCTGGCAAGGCAACCAGGAGTAGCTCACACCTTCTTCTGCCAGACTAGCCCACAACAAGCAGGATGCACTAAAATCCCCAGCAGGAAATGGCTAACCACCTCACCCCAGCACTTTTTACTTCCCCAGCAGAGCAACAGAGAGCAAATGGTGCCACCAGGATATGGGTCTGCCCACCCTGCCAACCCTTCAGGCTGAGCTTCCCTCAGGGTTGCACAGCATGTCTACACAAACACAGGAAGTGGGGTTTGAGTGTTTCTGTTTCCATGGCCACTACAAGGAAGATACAGGAAATGTTGGGCTACCAGGACAACTGCTATGGGAGTTCCCCACTGAGCTGGCCTTCCATACCTTGCTATACCAGATGAGAGGAAGTCTTGCAAGTAAGCACACTTTCAACTGTCATCCCACAGGCAACAATGATAGCAAGTTCTGGAGCAGCCTAGGAAGATGCCTTGCTGAGCAGGTACAGAGTATGGTAGCACCAAACGACAGCTGGACTGAGGACCCACTAAGGATATTAACTACTAGCCTTACACTATGCTCAGGCACACCTTTATAGGGAAGCACAGGAGTACCATCCAACTGTCCCCAGTCAACAGGGCTCTTGTGCAATACACCACTGGCCTCACCCTGCTCACTGCTGGCCAGCTTGGCAATGCTTACATGAACTCCTAGGGGACACTCTAAGCAAACAAGAGAAAGTGTTGTTCAGTCTCCTGAAGTACACAGCAGTCATGACCACTACTTTCTTTAAAGGGAATGGGAACACAAGAGACTCAAGCAGACACCTTTGCAAACCCAACCCAGATGACCACCTGGGCAGCCTCTCATGGAAGGAGGCTATCATGAGGTTATTCCTAGAATCACATCTTGCAGAGGGGCCTTCCACTGGAGAGCCTGGCTGCAAGAGACAGCACCCTCATCATGCCTCTAGGCCTCTTGCAGGTACCTCGCCACTTATTATGCCACAATCCCTTAAGAAGATCCCTATACTCTACTTCATATTCCACACTCACTCTCTCAGATCTTTGAGACTTCCATTGTGCTTGTCCTATCCTCCTCTGCCAGCCTTAGCCCTCAAAGCACTGACCTTGGTGCCCTCGGAAGCCTTATCCTTAGCATAGGTGGGCTCAGAATCCTTGGCTGGAGAAGTACAATCCAGTTTTAAAAAAACTGGCTTACAGCATCATCAGTCATGCCTGCAAGTTTTCCACAACCACCTCTACCCACAGGTAAAGGGGAAACAGAATATGCAGGTCTCCTCACAATGCCCAGTGGAGCAGCAAATGAACACCATTGCTGACACTCACCACTGAATCCATCACACACCAGATCTCATGACTCCATTTAAACATAATAATGGAATGGAACAGACTGATGCTGCCTCTCATGGAGGTGAGCACTTGCAGCAACCAGAGGGCTCTTCAAAGAGTAATGGTAATGTTCATTGAGCTGAGAAGGTGGCTCCATGGTAAGGGGCTTGCCCAACATGCTTAAGGCCCTGGGTTCTACCCCTAGCAACAAACAAAACACACACACACTAAACTAAATTACATCATGGTCAAAGAAACAAAAGTCTATAATTTTATTAAAAATTACCTAATCATATACTTACAACAAGCAAACTTAGTGGTATGTAAATGATACCATATGAAACTGTTCAAACAAAACCTACAGACTCTTACAAGCCCAGTCAGGTATCAGTCACCACAAATACTTTCCCAGAAGATAAAGCCTTTCACCACCATGCCAACCTTGCAAACACCTGCACACAACTGCTCAGGAGTACAGGGCTGCTAAAGAATGCTCCAGACGGGCTGGAAAGGCCTGAGGCCATTTAGCTTTAATCTGTTAGCTGAGCAAGAGTAGAACTTCAAATATACACTGTATCAAATGGCCAAAACGAGGTTTCATCTTCTTCTACCTGCACTGGAGAGACCTAAAGGCTCCACAAGAGTCAGGTACACCAGAAAGGGAGCCACAGTAGCAGGCTGCAGAGAGACTACTGGAGAGGGCAGAGGTTCAGTAAAGGTGGCCAGGCAGGAGGGACAATTCATTATTATCACTGGGACAGGAGAAAATGTATTCTTTTGACTCCAAGGGCTTCTGGACTGTGCTTTTTGCCAGATAAATTCAAACTACACTCAGATCTCCTGGTTAAATGCTTGCCCCAGAAAAGATTCAAATGTTGCCTAAAGTATCCCACAGCCTGTTTGAGGTTCCCTCTTCCAAATCCTGAGCAGCTTCCCCTTGGATGTTACCCTGCTCTTGGTTGTCCAGAACAGAACTAAGACCCACTACACAAAAGTTGTAACCCTTTCTAATAAAGAATGAAGGCAGTCTGACTATATAAACTGCTTAACAACAAGCTCAAAGCTTCTCCAAGCAGAGGAAATCTACAGGACAAGAAGTGGCTAAGAGCCACACCTACAACATTCTCCAGAAAAGTCCCAGCAGGTTTACCACCAAGTCCCAACGTGCCAAATTCTGCTCTGGTTATCCCAAGCATGCTTCCCTGCAGGGCCTCCCTTCCTCCTGAGCAGCTGGAACACGAAAGATAAGACTGTGAGATGCTCAAAGTCCCAGCGTGATCCTCACCTAATAAGAGAAAGATGTAGTTTTCCACTTACACTTTTGTAGACCTCTCTTCTCACTCTAAAAATTACTGTAAGAGAACACTACTCTTGGGTTCACCTAACATGAAGTAATTTAACAAAACCTTTACCATAAGCAAGCAAACAAACCAACCTTGAAACATGAGCACTACATTCCAAATTCCTCACTGATTTTGAATGGTCTGAATTAAGAAAAAGACTAAGACACAATAAAAGATGATACATTTGTCCAATTCTTCCAGACGAAAAACTATTAAATGGTTAACTGCAGATAAAGTTTTAGCTCTGAGCAAACAGTGGGTACTCTGAAGCAAAAAATGGCTCCTCCAACCCCATCCCCTGACCACCTTGCCAGCTCTCACCAGGGATCAGAAGACAAAGTGGATAGATCTGGTAGGGGGGAGGGGTGTCTCTGAAGGCTCACTCTGCAACTTTCATTCTTCCTACTTTTATAGCAATACTATGAAAGAGGGACAAGGAATACTGGGGTACCTTGCCTTTATCTTCCAAAGATATCAAGGAGGAACTGTACCTGATCACTGGGGAAAAAAAAAGGATTTTAGGCAAGGAACTGTTCAAAGAATTATGACTACCAATATCCAACATGCAGTCTGTGACACTTAAGAACACAGACACAATGATAATAACCCTGCAGCCAGATCCCTCTTTAAAAATCTCTACTGCCCTTTGTAACTACATCTCTATTCTTAAAGTGAGTCAGATATATCTTCCTTTCCAATGTCCCAAAAACAGAAGCATCTCCCAGCTATAATCTAGGGACCTGGATTGACTCCCTTCCTAGGGTAAGAGATAAGGGTTCCACTGTCCTTTCCCACAGATCTCCTTGTTACCAGGGCCTTGACAAGGGTCACAAGAACCAGTGCCTCCAAAGACTGATGATGATTAATGTCTACATATTTGCAATGATGATTCAGTCCACAAAACACAGTCCTCAGTCAGTTTAAAGACTGGCTTCTGGTCAGTCTCCAGGCAAAAAGCACCTGCCACTGATAGGCATGAGCCTGTAAAAATTACACATACAACAGTGGGTAGTTTCCTCAGTCACCAAGCTGACAGATCCAGTTCTCTTACAGTGAAACCATATTTGCAGGTAGGTCAAGTTATAGTCACAAATGCACAAAGGAAGAATTGATTTGGAATAGGTTGGATACAAATATGTGTCCTACACTTAAAACCCCTGGCCTTCAGAGACCTTGTAATGACCAGGACATATCATCTGCCAAGCTTACCGTATGCAAAGCATGTGCTGGCCCTTACCTCAGTTAACCCTTCAGTAAACCTGTACTGTGGATTTCACAGCTTCCATCTGACAGGCAATCCTTTAAAACAAGTCTAGAGAGGACCGCACAGCTAGAAAGCAGAGGGGAGTCAGTGACAGGGCTGCCTCTTGAAGAAACAAGATGGGCCTCCGCTTGGTCCCCTGTGTCACCCACACTTAACACCCTAAGTGGCACTATGTGACTCCCAGACTCCCCTAGTCTCCTGATTACCCCTGGGACTGCTCCCTTAGTCCGCCCTCTCCCTAGGTTGCAGCACTGGGAGGTCAAAACCCTTCTCCATCGCCTCAGACATCCTGACAGTACCACCACTACACTTTCCTCCGCCTTCCCGGCTTCTATCTCCAGAGTCCCGTGTAGCCCTCGCACTGCCGATTCCGAAGGCCAGCATCTCTGGGGCCCAGCAGGATTATACTGACCCTACAGCAGGGCCGCGGGCACCGCCACAGGGTCGAGAACCGAGACGCCGGGAGAGCGCGCGCGGCTAGGAGCGCCCGCCTCTCACTCTCCTCAAAAGTAAATTGGAAGAAAGTCACTTGGGCGGAAGAACTTTCACAGGCCCCGAGAAGACCGACGACCGACTGTGCCGGGTGCCCGACTCGCGGCCCGTCAATCCGCGGCGAGGGACTGCGGCCTCTCGGGATAGCGCCTCGGGGACCGGGCCTCGCTCCCGCCGGCCGGCCGGCCGCCCGCCAGCCTGCCCGGCCTCCCGGCACCCCGCAGCGCCTGGCGGTCCTCCCGAGCCCCAGCCCCTCCTGGAACCCGCCGCCCGCCGCCCTACGCTCCCTACGTTTGCCGCCGCCCCGCGCAGCGCCGCGCTACGCCGGCCGCCGCCACTCACCCCATGAGCCAGTCCATGGCTGCGCGGAACCCGCGCCTCGCTCGGCCTCAGCCCCGCCGGCGGCCGGAAGTAAACACTCGATGGCTCCCGCCCGCTGCCGGAAGTGACGCGCGCACGGCTTGCTGGGACGCGTAGTCCAGCGGCCCCTGCGGCGATGTCCCTGGTACTTGTTCTGGATTGCCAGGACCTAGCCCTATCGCGAACCTAGGGGCCCCGGGACCCAGGCGCATCCTGTACCTGAATACTGTCCGGAGTTTCTGATCCCCAGAGTGCGAATAACTTCAAAGCACCCAGAAGCCCAGACTGCTGGAACTTCGGGGTGCCTCGGACTCGCAAAGTGCCTGTAATTTCTCAGCGCCCTGATCCTGGAGTGTCCGACCCGGTGTTGCACATCTCGTGTGCCAGGACTTCAGAGTGCCCTGTCTCCAGGAATAAACCTTACTTCCAGAGTGCCTGAATCTGCGGAATGCACAGACCGTGGGAGTCTGAAGTTCCTGGGACCTAAGTATCCCTGACCAGAGAGTACCCAGACTCAGAAGTGCCTGGAACCCAAGAGTGACCCCTATATCCCAGATCTGGGAATACCTGGACCTCCAGGCTTGAACAGCGGAGTGCCTCTGCCCTGTAGGATATGCTCCTTTCTTCTGCAATGCCTCACCCCTTGCTGTTTACATCCCTCCTGGTGTCCACCTTAACCCTGTTGTCATCTTTTGCCCATACCTAGTGCCTCTGCCAGGACTATTCTGACCACACTGTCTCTTCTGTCCCTCGCTTTGCTGGCTGTTTATTTGCATCCCAGCTGCCCACCGCCGTTCCCTAGCTTGATGAGCTGTACCCTCTGGCTCCTGGTGACCCTCTATCATCCAGGATACTTCTCTCTAGCAAGTAAGTCTCTTCATGATCCAGGGTATCTATCCTATTGTCTGCTTTTTCCAGAGCCTGACCAGTACTAGGAATTCATTGAATACCTTCAAAAGGCTGACTCTTCATTTTCTTCACTGGAGAGATGCTTCCAGTAGCACACATTTGAACAGGGATCACAACAACCTGACTCACTAGTGTCTTCAATGGGGTGTTATGAATAGCAGGCATCAGACAGATAACACCTTCGGGCCAGCTGCCCACTGTAATACAGCTGTCATATACTTGAAATGGGATTCACCCTTCCCAAAAGAACCATTTCAGGATGCCGTGAAATGTCCAGTCCATTCCTTCTTTATAGCATGAACTGTCAGGCAACCAGAGTGGGTCGAGTGGCAGTTTTATCACCAAAAAAATACCTGAGCTGAAACTGAAGAATGAAAGAGCTGGAAAGGGGAAAGTCACCAAATCAAGATTATATCAGGAGGAGAAAACCAGGCCTGTACTCTCCTCCATTTCTATTCCCACGGATGCCCAGTCGTACTGGATGACTCCCATATCCCATAACCACTTTGCTTTCGTCAGCCATCAGTTGGTTGCCTTGCAGTATGGCCTTGTCCACTGCTTCTGAGGAGCATCAGTTATTAGTGAGTCAGTCTGCTTTTGACTGCAACCATCTGCCATCAGCTGTTGCCCTAGATTGGGTGTCATAAGATGTGCTAGCCTCTTCCAGTTTCTAATGTGGGACAGTTGGATGAGCTGTTTCATGGCCTGTGCCTCCATCTCTTTTCTATACATATAAAAAAGGTGTGTGTGAGTGTGTATGTGGGTATGAGTGTAAGTGTGTATATGTACCATGTGTGTTTGATGCCTGCAAAAGTCAGAAGAGATCATCAAATTCCTGGAGCTAGAATTACAAGTAGTTGTGTGCTACCCAATGTAGATACTGGGAATTGAACTCCAGTCTTCTAGAAGAGCAGCAAGCAAGTACTATTAACCTCTGGGCATCTCTCTAGCCCTCAATTTTCTTTTTCTTTTTTTCCTTTCTTTTTTGTTTTCATTGTTGTTGTTTTTGTTTTTTGAGACAGTGTTTCTCTGTATAATGGCTCTGGCTGTTCTGGAACTTGCTTTGTAGACCAGGCTGGCCTTAGAACTCAAGAAGATCCACCTGCCTCTGCCTCCTGAGTACTGGGGTTAAAGGCATGCACTGCCATTTGTGGCCCATTTCCTTTTCATTGTAATGAGAATAATAATTTGGTCATGTGTTGCTTCGTGATGGACATATAATCTGAGAACTTCCTGGTTAGGCCATTTTGTCACACAAATGTTCTAAAGTCAACATGCACAAACCTAGATGGTATGGCCTTTTGCACATAGCCTACATGGTGTAGATTGTTATTCCTGAGTTACAAATATGTACAGTGTGTTACTGCACCACAGATAACTGGAACACAGTGGGATCTGGGTATCTAAATAGATCATTTGTACCAGCACCACTACAAACAGAAGTGATGGTTTGTCTAAGGTGTTGTAACATCAGTAGGAATCTTCAGCTCCATTGAAGTCTTATGGGACCACCATTATATATTCATTTCACATGTTACCACAACATAGATCACATAAACATCTTACATATGTCTATAAAATATGGCATAAGTAATCCTTCATGAAGTCATTATGTAGGTGGAAAATAGGGGAGAGTGAGGTGTGACTGAGCATACTGGAACTGTGGTCCACAGGCTCGTACAGCATGCATGCCCAGTTTCAAGCTTGGCCTTCATTCCATGGATGATACTGCACTAAAGGCAATATCCAATGCCTACTTCAAAGGTGGCAGTTTCAGATCATATGCTGTGTGATACCCCAGGACTTTACAAACCTTCCAATTAGAAGCCCTATGTACTAGTGGTGGGATGTTTAACATGCAACACTCATGTTTGCAGCACTAGAAACTGAACCCAAAGTCTTGTTCGTGCTTGGCAAGTACTGTACCATGGGGCTGTATCCCCAGACATCTTTATTTTCAGACAGAGCTTCCATGAGTTGGCAAGGCTAGCTTTGAACCCATTCTGTAAGTCGTGCCAGCCTTGAACTTTTTGTCTTCTTGCTTCAGCCTCCCAAGTAGCTGAGATTAAAAGCCTGCACTACTTTAAAGATGGCTTATATTTCTCTATGGGGTTAATGTTTTTGTGTGTTTGCTTGCGTGCTTTTTGTGAATGTGCATGCATGTGCGGTTTTTCTTTAATGTTTTATTCTTTGATAATTTCTTACACCTAAATTTAATATTCATATTCAACTAAAAATTCCCATCCCTATCCCTTAGAGATCTCCAATACTTCTCCCTCTTACCTTCATGTCTTCTTAAAAAAAAATACACTGAATGCTGGGTACATGCAAGTGTATGCCCATCCACTGGAGCATGGGCAACCTACCAGCAGCCATACTCTCAAAGAAAGATGAGTCTTCCTTCTCCAGCAGTTACCAGTTTCCAATTGCTCCTCAGTGAGGGATAGAGCCTCATGAACGCCTCTCCTGTCCATACTGGAATGTTCACTGGCCTGAGCTAGTGCTGAATGTTCATAATTACAATGAATCTGTCACATCCAGAAGACATTGTGTGTTTGACACAGGGTCTCACTCTAGCCAGGCAGACCTGGAATTCATTTCATAGCCCAAGCTGGACACAGCATCTCAGCAGTCCTCTTACCTTAGCCTTTATGGCCATGAGCCACCACACTTGGAGCTGATGTCTTGGCATTCCCAGACCACAAGGTCCTTAAAATGTCACCAATGTATGAGTTATTAAACTTTTTTGGGGTATGTGGCAGTTTGGATAAGAATGGCCCTAATAGGCTCATATATTTGAATATTTAGTCATCAGAGTAGAACTCTTTGAACAGGTTAGCAGGATTAGGAAAAGTGGCCTTGTTGGAATAGGTGTGACCTTATTGAAGTAGGTATGTTATTGATGGTGGGCTTTGATGTTTCAAAAGCCCATGCCAGTCCTGGGCTCTTTCTCTCTGCCTACAAATCAGGATATAGCTCTCAACCACTGCTTCAGCATCTATCTGCCTGCCTGCCTCCATACTCCCTGCCAGGATGATAATGAACTAAACTTATAACTGGTTTAGTTATAAACTAAACTTAATACTGTAAGAAGTTCCCAATTAAATGCTTTCTTTTTTTTAAAGAGTTGCTTGGTCGTGGTGTTTCTTCACAGCAAAAGTGACTAAGACAGGGTAGAGCCCTTTGGCAAGGATATATGTTATTTTGGCATCTAGCCTTTCACTAATACCTCAGCTCCAGGGTCTACCCATGGAACATTGTCTATGTAGTGGAATGCTGTGACAACCTGAACATGCTGGGACATGTCTGTGTGGACTTAACTTGAAGGGAACCACATTTAAACTGGTTAACTTTTTAAGGCAAGATGGTAGCGATAAGTCCATCCTTCCAAGAGACAGCATGCTATTTCTGGCATTCTCTGTTTACTAAGGTGGTGTGGAAATGTTAGAAACTTAGCTCCCGGGATGGTAGGGGAGGTCAGAACCTTTAAGAACCATTTGGTGGAGGGGGTAGTCCTTTGGCCCTGCTCTGAAAAATATTAAGGTAATTCTTGTAATTGGTCAAAGGTAATTGTTCTAAAAGAAGCAGAGCTGGCCCTTCCCAGCACTCTCTGCCATTGGGTTTGGGATTCGATCACTTGTTCCTACACATGTTCCCACCATTGCTATATATTGTGAGGTCCTATATCCAAGAGATGGGCCCATACCAGAGCCTGCACCATGCTGTTTGCACAAAACTGAGACAAACAAGTCTCCTTACTCTTCAAAGCTAGTTTGAGCCCAAAATTTTATTATAGTGAATTAAAGCTCATTGATACATTGATGGATTGCTGGGTAAATGACTATTGATGTTCCTATATGGTCCTCACTTCTAGAGAAATAGCTACAACTGGACTCATGTCTTCCATTATAACAATCCAGTTTATTAATGACACTTCTTGTTCTGTGCAGGGATGAAACACAGGAATAAAATTGCAGTACTAGAAGCCCTTCCTCCATGTCTTTCAGAATTGAGAGAGTGATAACAACCTCTGGGTTTCTCTGGAGATGAAGTTTTAGTTTTAGTATACCATTTTTTCCTAGAAGGTAGAGATCAGAGAGCTTTCCATGTAGCCCTTCCTTCTTTGCATCCACCTATTCATCCATTAACGAGTGCAGAGTGCCAACCACGCACTAGGCATTTATAAGGTGCTTGGAAAACAGAAATGGAAAAATACACATAAATCTCCCTTAGAAGAACAGTTGGTTGGCAAGAGTGCTTAACAATTGATTTAAAAAGAGGGGATATACATGTCAGAAAGTAATGGACATGCTGGAGAATAAAACCACTGCTGCTTACGGGGAGCAGAGAATGCTGGTTTTTGAAAATTGATGCAGCCGGGCGGTGGTAGCGCACGCCTTTAATCCCAGCACTTGGGAGGCAGAGGCAGGCGGATTTCTGAGTTCGAAGCCAGCCTGGTCTACAGAGTGAGTTGCAGGACAGCCCGGGCTACACAAAGAAACCCTGTCTCGAAAAAAAAAAAAAAAAAAACATTGATGCAATGCCACCAAAATATATACATTCATATATACATACATGCATACAGACAGACAGACACACATACATACATACATTGTGAATCCCTAACCCCCAGGACCTCTGCATATGACCTTATATGAAACAGGTATTGGCAGTATAATCACTAAAGATGAAGTCACTGTGGAGTAGGATCCTGATCCAGTAGATCATGGCCTTATATAAAGGGGAAATTCAGACAGATACTCACTGAGGAGGAAAGGCTATGATAACACAGCCACCCACAAGGCATAGAGGAACCCAGTGCAGGTGCTCCTCACAGCTCTAGAGAGGAGCCATTCCTGAGGACACTGAAGACAGGACTTCAAGCCTTCAGAGCTGAGATAGCACATACCTGTACTTCTAAACCACTTAGTTGGTGGCACATTGTGATAGCAGCCTTGGAGACTAAGACACAGGTCCTAAATCCTACCTTTGATACCATGTCCCTTTCCTCTGACTGGTTTTGAGAAGTCTCTGAGTCTGTAGTGAGGGTGTAGATTTCTCCAGCTATCTAGTAGCTAGTCTCCACCTCAGACTAGGCAGCCTTCAAGTCAGACCCTGTGGTACTCTCACCAGCTACCTCAGTAGTTATCCCCTTATAGAGTAGAAGGCTGAGGCCTTCAGGACAACACCAACCAATTGGCCAAGTTTTCAGAAGATAACAATACCCTCACCCCAGTCAGACTCTGCTTTGGAGACACATGAGTTTGCTGGGCCCTCTCCTCTCACAACTTGGGTCTGACTACTCTTGGAGTTCTCTTGCTGCCCTGCCTCACCCCCAGCCAAAGGCACAGCCAGTGTGGGGTGGCAAGCATCTCTCCTCTTCCTCACTGCCCACCTCATAGATGGGGGCTCAGCACAGGGTGAGCTGTGCAATACAAACTCTAATGCCTTTGGGAAACTGGGAACAATGACTCCTTCTCACTTCAGGTGCTGGCTCTGTGCTTAGGACTGTCCTAAGTGAAGCTGAGGACACCCACAGCTTCTGGCACCTGCTGGACAGGAAAGAGGGCCTCTCCTCATCATCCATGAAGGACAATATTTGCTTCATCTCCTATAAGTCCATGGATTTGTTGTGGAGAGTCAGACCTCTGTGGGCTGCAGTAGTCTGACCTCCCCTTCCCCAAGCCCTGCCAGGTTTCAGTGAGCACCTCACATGTCCCCTTGCAGCTCATTCTGTGTCTCCATTGCATTCTCAAGCTGTTCTAGGAGGATTCCCGGGGAACAGAGACTTACCTAAGGCCACTCAGGCAGGGAGCTGCGATCTCCAACCATGTGCTCTCATCTTCTTAAGCCATCCTGCTCTCCAGAGGAGCTCTCCTCTTCAGGCCCAGGAAGACAGTTGAGGTGGTTACAAGCTGGACAGCAAGATCTCCGCCCAGTGGCAGAGGAAGGCTGCAATGTCTTTAGAGCTTCCTGTGTCACCCTCTACAGAGCACAAGAAGCCCCTTTTGTGGTTCACTGGGCATGGTGCTCTGCTCCTGGGGTGGCCAGAGCTCCAGGTGGGGATGCAATGCTTATGAGTAAGGATGATTTCCAGGCACTCACAAGAGCTTGGCGAATGCATCACAAGCAGCCTCTGGGGCACCTGGCACTATACTCCAGGTAGGTGCAGCCAAGATAGCTAGCCAAGGTGGCACAGTGGGAGGTTGCTCCCAGGCTGAAGCATAACACTTTGTGTTATGCTGCCTAGGATCTCAGAAGCAGAAGTCTGCATCCTGGACTGTACCTGATCCTATTTACCTTGGGCTTGCCTGGCATCTGCAGGGAACCGTATCAAGCTCATTAAGTTCCTGCCAGTCAAAGTCCATATGAGACAGCATGCTAGTTAGGCTCACTGCTTCCCCAAAGGCATCATGTCCACTTAACTTAGGCCTTCAGTCATCAGAAAAGAGAGTAGGTCCCTGAAAAGCATGACACACATCAGGTGCTCTGTTCCCAAAGGCTCATTATAGTTCAACTTCAGAGTCTGTCACTTCTGAGTTATGGTGGGTTGAAGAGACCCTGAAGTGACTGGTAGGGGATTGTGAGTTTTCCTAGGGATGTCCTAGCAATGACCACAAACTTGTTGACTTCAAACAACAAAAGCGGATTCTCTCTCAATCCTGGAAGCCAGAAGCATGCGATCGATGCGCTACAGGCCTTAGGGAAGGACCCTTATGACATCTTCCCAGCTCCACTGGCTCCTGGTGTTCCTCTACTGCATACATATGGCTCAACCTCTGCCTCTGTCTTCATACAATGCTGAGGCTTAGAGGCTCTATTAATCAGAACTGATAGAATAAATATGTATTACAAAGGGGATTTATTTGATTAGCTTATATAATCTAGACTGGGTAGTCCAATAACGGCTAGGCTAAGACCCTTGTAGATGCTCAGACCACAGGGCTGAATGCCTGAATCTGGTGCTGAAGGCCTGAGGGATTCCTGGAGAGCTTTCAACCATCATTGGAAGGGCAAAGAAACTGGACTCTGAAATCTGCAAAGAATGGTAGCAGCAGCGGCAGCAGTGACATCAGCAACATAATAGAGTCTCTAAGCCTCAGCAGTGTATGAAGACAGAGGCAGAGGCTGAGCTATGTGTGTGCAGCAGAGGAACACCAGGAGCCAGTGGAGCTGGGAAGAGGCCATTTACAGGAAAGGAGGACATGGGAATCCACAGGGTCACATGGTCACTAGTGACTTTCTCTAATCAACCAAACTCCTGTCTACAGCTTCCATCAGGGCTAGTGGCAGTTCAGGAGGTCCAGGTGGCTTTTGTGACCACAGCCCCAGAATGTGCATGTTGCCACCTTCCAATGCTTATTATTGGTTGGTTGTATCCCCCCTAGAATCACATTTGAGTCTAATACCCTGGATCTCAGAATGTGATCTTATTGAACCTGTTCTTTATCCACATAACTTAGATGAGGTCACTTTGAAATATGTGGGGATGCTGATCCAAAGTGATTGGTGATCTAAAAAAGGGTTCTAGGAGACCATTGCAGCTAAGGATGAGGCCCAGGATAGGTTTCTTTCTCATCAATGAGACGGAGCCCACTCCTTCATCTACTTGGCAACAACTGATTTCCATCTTTGAGGCAGAATTCAGAGAGCAACTCCAGTTGTTTAAACCACCCTGTTCCTGAAGATTGTTACTGAAGTCCCAGGAAACACATAGTACCTTAAAGAGAAACTCTAATACCAGGCAGACCCTACAGGATATGATGGCTACAACTGACTCCCACCCCAAGACTTGAATGTTTCTCCACTCAACATAGAGGGGGTTAAATGAAGCCTTGAACCTTGCAGCAGCTTGGTAGGGGTGCCAGCCTGGTGCATGCTCAGGCTGGAGACAGGCCAAGAAGACAGATGCCTTCTGGGAGGGATTGTAGATAGTCTGGGAGGGGTGGCTGGGCAAATAGAGGGATGGAGGTAAAACCATCCAGGTGAGCTTGGCATTTCCAGGTCTGAAAGTACAGGAAAAAAACTGGTTGAAGGAACAATTGGGTCAATTGACGGTTGAAACCATGGGTGTGGCTGACCTTTCTGAGGGACACCAGAAAGCCAACAGCAGGTGCAGGTGCAAGATGTCAACACAGTTAACTTAGCTGCAGACAAGTCAAGGGGAGGGCCTCAGAGGGAAGGTGAGAAGGCTGCAAGGCTGAAGACTTCAGTCTGGGTCAAGTCCTTCTTTCAGCTTGAGGAAAACCAGATCAATGGAAATCAAGTTATTCACGGACAGACTCCAGCCCTTGTCCGCTCAGACTCGGGCAGCAGGTGGCACTAGTGGGCTGCTCACAACCTTCCCAACTGCCGCCCCAGGTTGGAGCCAGGAGATGAGTGACAGGTCTCACTCTATGCACAATACAATCCTATTCAAGATGGTTGTGCCAGGAGAGACTCAGACAACCATTTGACCACCCAGTGCAAAGATCTTGAGCTGCGCTGGCTACAGATCTCAAAGTGAGCAGATGTTCACTGCACTAGTGTTCCTCTGACTCTGGGCTGCAGGAGTGTTGGTGAAGCTCCCCTGCACCGCTTAGGAGGACCCTGCGGAGAATGGGAGGCACTTGCTTTACCCAGCCTTTTAGCCCCAGAGTTCTCATTGTGCTCTCTGTTGTGCACCAGCCAGTGGCTGCTGATGTCCATGAAGATTTTGCCCACTCCCACTGCTACAGCAGCGTGCCCCCGACCCTAGCTCTCTACCCACATCAAGATGCAGAAGTTGGAGAGGGGCGCTGCCAGTAGTCACGGGCCAAGGAAAAGATGGGGCCCAAATGTTCCCTCCTCTTCCCACTTGGTCAAACTATCCAAAATCCTGTGAGTCAGGTTAGCAGGGACTTATGTCTTACTAGCCCTAACTTTCTCTCCTCACAAGTGACCATCGGCAGAGAGCAAAGAGCTGGGTAGCTGTGGGGGGAATCCAGGAAGAGTATGTCTCAGTGGGAACCTAGACTGAAGCCACTGACTGGCTGTAGAGTTCTCTCTTTAACTTCCAGGACTTGGCCTACTGTGGCTACTGGATGCTGGGTGCCTGCTGGTACTTGGCCTGGGCCTAGGTGTACAATGCTTAGGTGGTGGACAAGAGGAACGAGGGAGCCTGGGCAAGGAGGGCAGGCACCTGGATCCTAATGTTTTTGCAGGGCTTCCCATTAGATGTAGTGTTTTCTTGAACATGTGAGCTGTCTCACCAAGACTCCTGTCTTGGATCTACCTTTAACCTGAGGTAGGCTCTGATGGAGAAGATCAATGCATTCAGAGAGGACCATTGACTGGCCAGACTCCGGGCAAGTGGAGTGTCAATTCATCTGGACCTTTCTGGGTGTGTCTATGAGGTGTGGGAGGGGTCAAGTTCAAGGACCTGATTAGAAAAGGACAGAAAGAGGCAGGGTAGTCCATCCCCTTTACACTTAGTTTATTAGTCCTCAAGGGGAGGGGCTGCTTCCAGGAAAGAATCTGGAGCCCAAGGCCAGGAGCTTCTGTGGAAAAGGTGCTTTGAAGGACACAGGTTCCCATCTCCCTGACCCTCCCCAATTCCAGAGTGGTGCTGTGAGTTATCATCCTAGAATGAATGGGCAGACATTACCCTCTTCCCAGAAACATTCTGGGTAGAGACTAGTTGGACTGAGGGGCTGTGGGAGACTGAGGACCCAGAACTGGTTTTGTTGCCTCCTCTGGAGTCAGGCACTCAGGTCCAGTCTCCTCCCCACCAGCCTTTTGGGGGCTCACTTCTCCCCTTCTATTTAAAGCTCTCTTTAGCTATTTATAGTCATGTCCACTAATTGCATCAGCCTGAGTCTGGCTTCCTCCACAGATGCCAACGGTGCCACTGACCCCATACCTTGGTGTGATTCCTGGTGAGAAAAGGGTAAGAGGAAACTTCAGCTTTGGCTGCCAGCGCTTCCCTTGGCTGGTGCTCTAGTTTCCGGTTTGGTGCTTGCAAATATGTAGAGACATATCTCTAGGTCATACCTTTAGTTTCCTTAGCACACTTCTACTTAGGGAAAGTCTCCCAAGTTTTCTGTCTCAGATCTTTCCCTTTCTGAGATCATCTCCACTAATCCTGGAGAAGGAAGAGGTACATTGGCAGATGCTTAAGCCAGACAAGCCTTGTTCTACTTGGTAAGACTGGAGGGAGCTCACATCTGCCTGAACTTTGGCAACAAGCCTGCCCTTGCAGCACCCTTCTCTATGGTCTGGGACACAGGGTAGCAGAAGACAGAGCACGATTATGCTCCCCAACCCTTCAGGACAGCCTTGGAAATTGTCCCAAGTAGCCTCCTCTTTCCTTCTTCTTTGGTCAAGATCCTGGAGGTTGTGTGTGGGGGAGGGGGGAGAGGCAATCCTTTCATAAGGATATCTTCCCTTCAAGGTGCTTGCTTCTATTTCCAGGAAGTACCTTACATCTAGAGACCAGTGTTCGGGGGCCTAGAATGGGCCTGAAGCTGATCTCTGCCTCCCTAGTCTAGCTTTCATGTCTTCTTTTTTTTTTCCCCCACGCAGAAGCGTGGGAGGAACACGGCGACAGACACAGAGACAGGGCGACTCCAGAGTGCAGAGCCTAGAGTGCAGCGCCACTGTGGGACGGCTGCTTTCATGTCTTCTATATAGGATTTGATTTCTCTGGAGAGATTGCTCCCACCGCCTGGCCACCAGTCCAAGATGAACCACCTTTCTCTAACCTACTTGCTCTTCAGAGCCAGGTAAGTCCTGTAGTGAAAATTTTGTTTTCTTTGAAAAAATCCAGAAATATTGAATATGTTTTAATATGTTTTAATCCCAGGTGTGGATATGGAGCTGCTTCAGATTGTCCACAGCAGCTGACTATGATTTGCCTCGTGCTCTAGCAGGGGCATGATTTTGCCAGTGGCAGGCGGTTTCTGTGATTGTGTGATGTTTAGAATTCTGGGGACTTTTCAGAGGGTATATAAATACTAGGGCTCTGAAAGGAGGTGTGAGTTGGTGGTGGTGGGTTGGTGGTTGGTTGCTGTTGGTCATAATTTGTTAAGTAGTTACGCTCGAAGAAGAAACAAGAGGAAGAAGAAATTAGATATTCTGACAGCAAAATCAAAGTTGTCCCAAGGAACTCAATGCCCCTAATCAGCAGGAAGTAGTCTGACGATAACATCACCACCTTTGCCCTCTGTCCTTTTTTCTCTCCTACCTAGTGTTAAGGGGTTGAAAAGGTGGAGTATGGGTGGAGAAGAACGGAAGAAAGAAGAATCCACAAAGTAACCATAAGTCCAGAGACAAGGTTCCATTCCATCTCCCAAGTACACTGCATGGACAGAGGCTTCCAGCATCTCTATGGCTCCCAGCTGTGTATCCTCTGCCCTTTCTCCTGTCTGGTGACCCTCTGCAATGCCCCTTACCTCTCTATGGCCCAGAGTCTCCCAACCACTCAGCCTTTGGGAGCTAAATGTTGCTGCAAACTGTCCTCGCACATTGCTTCCCAAGGTCCTCCGATACTGAACAATGAAGTGCTTTGACAAACTCACCCAGGGCAGCACAGGTCACATAACACCAACAACAGCCCCCTAGGACAGCTTCAGGGATGTCCCATTCACAGGGTCTTGCAAGGATTGACAACAGAGTAAATGGGCAGCATGCTTCAGTGCACTTTGCCCTTGACTTGCTGAGGGATGTTGGACAAAATTGCTCCTCTTTCTGGGCCTGGGAGAGAAACTGGACTCTATGGTGGTGTGCAGCCCTAGAACTGCTAATGTGTGGCTTAGTCAAAGGGCATTCACCCGATGCACTCTATGTTTAAGGCAAGTGTCTGCCTATAGCTCAAAGTAGAATGGGAAGACGCACATACACTTTCATCATCATTATCATCTGCTTGTTTTTCACACTTATTTATGTATGACCTGCATATTTGTGTCCAGGACACAGCTTCCATATGGGACTCAGAAGACAACTTACAGGAGTTGATTCCTTCCTTCCACCATGTGGGGTCCCAGATATGGAACTGGATCATTAGACTTGACAGTAAGTGCCCTACCTTGTTAAAACCCATCTGCCTGGCCCCTATTTGATTGTTTTTAAACAATATTTCATGTAGCTCAGGTTGGCCTTCAACCCCAAGCAATCCTCTAGCCTCAGCTGAGGGCTGGAATTACAGACTTGCACCACCGTTCATTGCTGGACTCACAGCTTTAATATAAGACAGAAGAGCTCCATTGCAATAGAGCAGTATTTACCCATGTATACTTTCACCATCCCTCTCTTAGCCATCCAGCCACCTCTTATCTACCCAACCATCTACCTGTCTATTCATATGTACATCCATTCATCCATCTACCCCACCCACCATCCATCAATCGATCGTCCTTCCTATCCATCATCTATCTATTCTGTTCATTTGTCTCCCGCATTCCCAGCTGTCTACCTTTGTCTGAGGCTAGTCTTGAGGCTATGTTAGCTATGTGTTATACCCTGTCTCCAAAGGCTTAGGGTTGGGGAGGGAGTTGTAAGCTGGAGTCAGGTCTTTTGCAGAGGCAATGTACCTGGGTATGACAGTATAAGAGTTGAACACTGGGCCCCCAGCACAGTTTACTTTTATGCAGTCTTTGACTGAGATGACCCCCAGAAGTCTTGGTGGGTTGGTAAATGACACCTCCTTCACTTCCATGTGGTGTCTTACATTGCCTCCAGGGTCCTGAAGCCAATGCTATCAGCTGGCCTCCCAGGAGAAACACTGTCACTCACCTTCTGCAGTTGCAGGTGCTCGTGTGCACTGAGGGCGGAAGGAGTATCAGGCCTACTTGAGACAACCATCAGCTTTTTCCAGTCCTTGGTTTTATTGACTCCTAGGGGCTGCCAGGGCTATAAATAGATGTTCTTGAGCTAAAAATAACCTTGCTAGAGGGAGACTATACTGCTAGCTTTCAGCTTCTTGAGGGCTCTTGAGGATGCAGAATTCAAGATCCGCTGGAAGAGGGGTTAGCCACATCCTTTTCCCCTCCTCTCCCGGTTCTTCCTCCTCCATCTCCTGGCCTACAGGCCTACACACACACACACACACACACACACACACACACACCACACACACACACCTCCTCTACCTACTCATATGAGTGGACAATGTCACTGTCTGCCTGAAAGCAAAAAAAGTCTCTGTAATAGGATGGCCAACCTGGAGAATGTCAAATTAGCTAGGGGCAGAAATAAAAACAAAAATCCTCCAAGAAGCCCACTTAGGAATTCCCACACGGTATCCAGGATAGTATCCAACCATATTGAGTGTTCCACACAGAGACAGTTAGGATGAGAACTAAATATCGAGGTGGCCCAGAAAAGCCACATCTGGAAGTCTGTCCTATAAAATGGTACATGGATGCCCATGGCCACATAACTTGTAATAACATATGGAAGATAAGCATCGGCACTGTCCGGTCTGCACTGGTGTACGGGCCATCTGTCCAGAGGGAGAGGAGCCCTGTGTCTAGAGACAAGGATGGGGTCACAACAGACACTCTGTTATGCTTTTGCTTAGTGTCTTTTTTGTTGTTGTTACAAAAACAAACTTTTTTTAAAAAAATGAAGGTTCTAGAAACTGGGCCAACACCCAACTTTGCTTTCATTTCCACCAGTCCAAAGATCTGCAGTGGGGATGAGAGTGAGCAAGGGGAAAAGAGCAGAAGAGGGAGTTCATGGTCCCCATGGGGGTAAGGGGAAAGATGGCTGTCGAGATACTCATGACCTAAGGTCTGGGCTTTACTCCCTTTCACATTCCAGGAGTGATGGGGAAAGGAATGGGGCAGAGGGGCTAATAGTCACGGGCAAGAGCACTTCCTCTGGGGGATCAGAAACAGTGGGCTACATCAGGGATCAGTTGGTAGATGTACCAGGGTGTTTCAAAAAAAAATTGAATTCATCATGAATCTATGTGTCATCCTTGCACAAGAGTCATGCTGATCTTCTCTATACTGCTTCAGTTTTAGTATGTGTGCTGCAGAAGTCAGCACCTCTGGTATATTTTTGGTCCTTGTGCTGCATAAAAGAATATATGTAAACCCTGTGTCTGTTTGGAAAGGCAGTGGTGAGGTGTGTGTATGTGCAAAGACAAGTCTGGAGGAATGAGCTGTGTTACAGTCGGATTGTGTTGTGATGGGAGTTGACAAGTGAACTGACCTCTTGTGTATGTGTGCACTTGTGTATGCAGAGTACACATGCATGTGTGCAGAGGCCAGAGGTCAACAACCTCAGGTGTCATTCCTCAGAAGCTGTCTGTGTGGAATATGCTTAGCCTAGGGAGTGGGACTATTAGAAGGTGTGGCCTTGTTGGAGGAAATGTGTCACTGTGGGAGTGGGCTTTGAGACTCTGCTTCTAGCTGCCTATGAGACAGTCTCTTCTGGCTGCAGTTGGATCAAGATGTAGAACTCTCGGCTCCTCCAGCACCATGTCTGCCTGCACACTGCCATGCTTCCTACAATGATGATAATGGACTGTCTCTTCACAGCAATGGAAACCCAACTAAAACACCATCAAACTTGTTTTGAAACACATACAAGTTGGCCTGGGGCATCAAGTAGGCTAGGCTGCCTGGCCATAAAGCATCAAGATCCTGGCACTGAGATTATAAGTGTATGCCACCATACCTGGGTTCTGGTTATCCAACTCAGGTACTCATACTTGCCCAGCAAATACTGACTGAAGCATCTCCCCAGCCTGCAAACTGATATTTCAAGTTATCTATTTTCAGTTATTTTAATAGTAGATAAGAAAAATGGGTATTTTACATCCTAGGAGTGCACATCAGATCCTGTGCCCTCCTCTACACCTGGTCTACCAGAAATAAGCCTCAGATTCTTCCCTCTGCCCACTTAGTAAGTAGACTTTGCAGGCACAACCTACCAGGCCCTTGTCTCGGGAAGCCTCCAGACTGCCCCCCAGTGCCCAACCTCTCCCACCACCAGCCCTAAGAAAGAGTCAGCAGAGGCCTGGGGAAAACATCCGTCTCATGATTTATTACAACACATTGTTTCAAATACAAAAGGAGGGACAGGAAAGTGCGGCCTCATGGGGCAAGGTCCCAAGGGGGAAGCTGGCACCCTGGTCCTCAGGGACCGGAAGCCTTGGGCAAGGGACCTCTCCTGTACTGGATAACAGGAGGAGGCCTGGTGCATTCTGGGCCATTCCAGTGCCGGCAGTGACCAGGTAGGAGGGGTGGGAAAGCAAGAGAGAACCCTATACCCTCCACACCTTGCACAGTGGGTGAAAAGCCACCAGGGAAAGCCTGTGCTCCACCTCCCCCAACACAAAAGAGGGAGGAGCTGAGACCTCCTCCACCTTGTCTTCTCACTTTGTGGAGACCAGGGTCATGCGGAAGTGAGAACAAAGACAGACTGAGGCTACAAGGCCCGTGTGTCCAGGATAGATGCCATATCTCCATCAAGAGAGGGGAGGGACCAGACCTAAGGGAGAGCTTTAGGGTCCAACTGGTGGCCCCATACCACTGTCTCCTGGACAGCAGTAGAGTGGGGGGCATAGGGGGAAGCCAGTGCACCTCCACACCCAGGGTCACCTCAGAAATCCAATGACAGACAGGAGGCAAATTTACATAATAATAATTATAATAATAATTAACCAATAATAAATACTTAAACCTCTAATCCATAGATTGCAAATACAACAATAGCTTATTTTCTCAGGGATCAGGATGAGTGGGGTCAAGAGAACTGGGACAGGACTTTTGCTTAAGGAGGGTGACAGGAACATAGGGAGCAGGTCAAAAGAAGAACAGACAGAAGGACACAGCAAGAGAGGTGGGGTAGGAAGGTGCCACCCTAGGTCTTTTCCAAGATTCTGTCCTGCCCCAGCTACCTGTTAACAAGTCCCTGGCTTCTTCCTCAAAGGACAGACCCACTCTAAGACTTGAAGACATCTGAGGGCAAGAACCTCTATTCTGCCTCAAAACTTTGGGTCCCTAATAGTCCAAGAGGATATTCAGCAAGGGTGGCTGGCACTTTTCTCCTTGTCCTTCTCTTAGATTGGCTCTGAGCCTAAAAAAGTCACCTTGGGTGGAAGCTAGCATATCATCTTGAAGACACTGGGAAAGTACTCTGCCTGGGAGGGAGCGCACAGAGGGACTCTCTCCTGAGAAACCCTTGTGGGGATGGGGCTGTCATAGAGGACTTCCCCAGCATCTGTCCTTAGGTGGAGTCTTTTCGAGACAGTTCTCCTAAAGCTTTAGGATTTCTGCTTCCTGGAAGCCTAAGGGCTTGGTAGGTGCTCTACTCCACCTGCTTCAGGGGCCCCTCAGCCTGCAGGTGCAGTAGAATTCCAAGTCCTACCTGTGGCAGGAAGAGCCCAGAATGAGAGCTTGAATCTACCCCCATTCTTACCGGGCCTAGAGCTCCCCTCTGACCAGCAGAGATAGCCCCTGCCAGCCCCAGCTAGCTTAGCTCCTCCTGCTGGCATAGGACACTGCCCCAGTACATGCTGGGAGAGTTTACTGGGCTTCCCAATGGGCAGGGGCATCTGCAAAGGAAAGCGAGACAAGACGCTTCCTCTGAATGGCCTCCTGGGCCCTTCTAAGAAACTGGGCCTCACTCTCACAGGAGTGAGGTTCTCCATCCTTGCCTTTGGAGCTTATCTCATCTGGCTTTCAGGAACCCCTTGTCCAAGTCTCCCTGAAAACTCTGGTCCATTGGGCTCAGTGCCCACCAACACCTGCCAGGTAACAGCCCTGGAGTGAAGAGCAGAGAAGGTATCCCTATGCCACTAAGACTTGGCAATTTGAGGTGTTGGGGACACTGCTGGTGGGACCTTCTGCAGGGACAAAGGGTTACCCCCTCCCCTTACCTATGGCTTTGCTGCAGAGCCCAAGACAGGAGAGACAGGAAAGGAGAGACCAGGAGAGGAGGGAAAGGAAAGGGGAGGGGTCTGCGGCTCAGTTTGTGGCAAATAGGGGTTTGGGTTTTTTGTTTTTTGATTTTCCCCTTTTTTCTTATGTAAAAAGTGCAGGAAAGCTGGGCAGCTCTTTGAAAGGTCAGTAATGTTTCCAGAGGGAAAGGGCAAGGAGGGGCCCAGCCTGTCAGCCCAGCTTGGGACTGAAGGTGGCCTCATATTGCTTAGAAACCTGTTTCAGTTTAAATACCAGACAGTAAAAACAGAGCTTTAGGGCCGCCCCGCACAGTTGCCAGATCACTAGCTTAAATAAATAAAAAAATCGAAATATTTACTTCTTGATAAAAATTGCAGTAAAACCATTTACCTTTTCTGTGTGTTTTATATATAATATATATTTATACCTGGCCTGGCTGGAGCAAGGGCACAGGGACTCCTGAAGTGTCACGATACTCGATGACCTCCACACTGCCAGAGAAGCTGGTTTGTTTGCCCAGGGCTGCCAGCTCCTCGCCACGTGCCCGCCCCTCCACCATGCCCTCTTCGAACTCCATCTGGCAGCTACGCCTCTTGAACTGTGCATCTGCAGCAGGCTCCTCGGGCCAGCCGGTCCGCACATCCCGCCGCCGCAGGTCGCTGCTGCTGCTCCACTGCCGCCGCCGCCACCACCACCACTGCTGCTGCCGCTACCGGGTCCAGGTGCGCCTGCGCTCGCCCGGCCAAAGGCGGAGAACACAGCGCCTGGACCCTGCGCGCCCTCAGGGCTGAAGCACCAGGGTCCGTCGGGCGACGGTGTGCCTGGGGAGTCCAGTGGCGGCGCCCAGCCCCCGGGGCCAGCCGGCTGGCCAGGGCCAGGCAGCCCGGGCGCCGACAGGGCCGAGAGGCCGTGCCGCGGAGTCTGCCGGGCCGTGTCTCCAAAGTTCAGGCCCAGGCCGTGCGCGGGGGAGCGGGCAGGAGAACTGGCCGGAGGACGTCGCCGGCGGGGTCGTGGGCGACACTCTGGAACGGAGTCCGGGCTGTCTGGGCTGGGCGAGGGTAGGCCCAGCGTGCCCCAGACGGGCTGTCCAGCTTGCAGAGCTTCGGGGCTTCTCCAGGGTCGGGTGGGCCGGGAAAGTCGGGCCTCCTGCTGGGCGCATAGGCCGACTTGATGTCCAGGGAGAAGGAGCGCTTGAGGCGGTTGGTGTCCTGGAGGCGGTCAGAGGAGAGTGCAGGCCACGAAGGCCCTGCTGCAGTGCGCTGGTAGCTGGAGCTGTGCTGGGGATCAGAGCATCCCCTCCAGCACTCGGGCTGCCCTCCTTGGCTGCGGTGCCTGCCTCGCTCCCGGTGGCAGCGCTCTCTGAGGTAGATGGTGGCAGCCGGGGCAGTGGGATGCCTGCTGCCGGGCCCATGAGGGGTTCAGGGGTCCCCATGTGAGGTCCATCGCTCTGCAGGGCAGCCAGCAGCTTCAGACTCCTCTCATACTCCAGCAACTGGCCCAGGAAGTTAAAGTTGGGCGAGATGGAGGGGCGCCGATCCTTCACAAACCTAAGCAAGATAGAGGCATTTCTGTCAGAACAGGCTTGTCCCTGATTTCCCCCTGTTCAGCACTCACGGCAAACCTTTAAGTACCCAAGCTCTGTGTCAGACTCAGGCTTTCCTCCCCGCCAGGGTAGTAATTTGTACAATCCAAGTGGGTGGAGAGAGGAAAGGGAGGGCAATGCTGTTAGCCATTGGTTGTGGTGTTCTAGGTCCCGGGGCTCAGGAGAATACCTGTATGCGTCGTCAGAAGACATGCCCATGGTTTTCATGATGTACGCGATGGCGATGGTGGCAGAGCGAGAGATGCCAGCCAGACAGTGAACAATGACTTGGCAGCTGGACAGCTTGGCTTTATCTGGGGGCAGGTGGATGGTGGGGGATCAGGTGAGAGCTGAGATTGCACCGTTCCTTCCTACCTGAAGTAGTCCCCAACCCTCCCTATGGCAGACAATGCTAGTGACTTCTCAGAGCTGGGTGGCCCTCCCAGTCCTCCCCTCCGCCTCTGTCTAGTCTTCCTCTAGCCAGCTCTTCCACGCTATAGAGACACACCCCCCTCCCTTGCCCTCACCAATAAACTCAATGGACTTGTCCAGCCAGGGCAGCAGCTTTTCACAGTAGTTGTCATTGATGGGGATACGCATGAAACGGCTCTCACAGATGAAGTCCGGTTTAGGGCAGGAGTTGCTGGCATTGAGGACATAGCTTATTCCATTTTGGGTCATCAGATCCTGGAGGGATAGGAAGATGGGTCAGAATGGGGTAGCAGAGAAAAGCAAAGCCCCCAGTGGAAGAAGAATCAACTCCCCTCCTCTCTCCTCCACCCCCCATAGAACAGAAAGACTCTAAAGTGTTGTGATGCCCCCGAACCTCAGATTTTTTTTCAAGATCTTGCCATATGGGAAAAGACTGGGTCAGAAACCCTTTCTCATCTCAACCATGGAGCCCACAGGATGGGTACAGGAAGGATGGCTTCTGCAAGCCACACCCACAGCCAGCATTGGGCTCCCAGGAATTTTATGGTTGTCTGGGCGGTGCCTTCATCCTTTTCCCTCCTCACCATTTTTAAAACACGGGATTCTTTCAGAGCTGGCCAGGGGCCCAGTGACAGAAGCAGTTTGGCATGCAGGCTTCCAGCCCCACCACAGAAGAGACCGGGAGCCTGCCTTTCCATTAGCCTTGCTGTGTTCCTGCCTGAGCCATGCTGTAGGTCAGTGGGTGGGGAGGCTCTGGTCCTCCTGTGCTCCCAGCTCAGACTCATTCTGTCTTCCTCTCAGACCACCCTAGGATCTAATTCCAGAGCCACCCACCCCTTTCTCCCATTGGCAGTGACCCCCTGTGTACTCACCTTGTTCAAGACATCTTTCTGAGAACCCAGGTAGAGGTGAGGCAGGATTCGGGTCAGGCCAACACTGGGCACAGGCAGGCAAGGCTGAGAGAGGCTCATGGATGGTAGGGTGGCGGGTTTGCCCTCACAGAGGCCAGGGAAGCAGGAGGAGAAGGTGGCAAAGCCTCCTGTGGGAGGAGACACAGAAGGCTCTTCAGGAGGCTGGCCAGCTGGGGCAGGAGAGTTCCTCTGGGCTTAGCCACACCCTGCAGACCCCAAGCCCAGCCTGCTTCTGGCCTAGCACCTGGACTCCTGCTGGCAGGCTACTTGCTCTTCTCTGCAGCACTGGGGGTGTGCTGCTGCCCATTTAGAGCAGGCACCTACGCCCACATTCCTCCTCAAGCTAATTAGGGATTGGCTCAGGGGCACTGCTTTGATGCCCATAAATGTGGGGTCAAGGTGGCCTGTCAGCGTGGCACATGGGAGCCAGGCAGGAGATGGCTTAAACCTCATCAGGGGTCTCTTATTCCCAGGTATGATGCGGTAAGTCCTCCTCCAGCCCCTGGCCTGGGGCCAGGCTGGCATTTAGCCTCTCTCCTTGCTGATGCAATCCTTCCCTGACTCCAGCTGGCTGGAAGCCACAGGCCTGGGCTCCAGTGCCAGGTCTGGGAGGAAAGGGCTTCTGAGGTGGGGCCTCTTTGGGCATGACATCACCCACTGGAATTGCCATTGCCCACAGGGCATTTGTGGTTTGGTCATGGCTCCAGTCTACCCAGCAGATGACAGACAAGCAGAGTAGAGTCTGCACACAGGGCACACACAGCCTGTTCCCTGTGGCCATTGTCTTAGGTACATCCAAGACCTGGACTCTGGGCTGGGGAAAGAAACCTTCCACCAGTTTGAGACACCCAAGGTGGCTCCTCTGGTATGTCTGACTCAGTGACCATGGGCAAGGCATGCCTCTGGCCTCAGTTTCCTTATTTTCCTGCCACACAACATTGTTGAGAGGCTCAAAGAAAACAATTATAAAGATATGATAATAGACCCAGCCACATCTAGCCTGATTGGGGTTCATCCAGAAACTGTTCAGCATCTCAGTGGTGGACACCGCTCTCAGCATGGTGAGGTGAGTTCAGTAGAATTGAACTTTCTATATTCCACAATGACAAGCTCTGACAAGCAAGTGGCTTCAGTCTCAATCATATTCACTCCCCCACAAACACACACTGCCTTTTCCCTGGTTTGGAGACAGGTAGGTACCAAGGACCCAGGGATTTGGGGGGGCTATCCAAGGCTATGTGGTGGGTGGAAATGGGGATACCAAGGTTGAATGAGTGAGCCTTGGTTAGTTGTTAAGTGTCTTTGAGGCCTAGGAATACTTTGGCCATCCCCAAAGCTTATTCTCCTATATGTTCGAACGTTCTCATACACTACCCCTATCCACTGTGTTGGAAGGCCAGAGACCGTGCCCTTATTGTGATGTTTATAAGGGGGCATATACAGAAACATGCATTTGTTTGTGCAATGGACTTGGTACAGCTCAGGTTACTGATCACCAGGCTGGCTCTGTTCTCATTACAGCCACCTACCCACAAGGGTCTGGGGCATGTCAGCATCTGTAAGCCTGTTGGTTGGACTGCAGCGACTGTCTCACAGCTGTGACATCACTGACCCACATTTCACAGTGACAGTACAATCCATAGGCTGCACTAACTCCTGGCTAAGGGTATGCCTGCCTGCTGTTTAAAAAGCTAAAGCCCCCCTTTCCTCCCCTTTTCTATAATAATGCACACTGTGAGGGTTAATGTTGTCAACTTGACAGAATCTAAAACCACTTGCCTATGGGGGATTATCTTGAGTATGTTAATTGATATGGAAAGACCCACCCTAATTGTGGACAGAACCATGCCCTGGGCAGGGCATTCTGGGCAGTACAAAATGCAGAAACAGTGTTCAGCAGCATCCTTCCCACATGCACTCTTCTGTTCCTGATTGTGGGTGTGAAGTAATCAGCTACTTCAGGCTCCTGCCATCTTAACTGCCCCACCATGGTGGCTGTACCCTTGTCTGTGAGCCAGATAAATCCTTCCTCTTGGAAGTTGCATTTGACTAGGCATTTGATCACAGCAGCAGAAATGTAGCCAAGGCTTACTGACATATAGCTTAATGCTCTCTCCCTACCCCTCTCTTTATTATATTAAAGGAGGTTTATTGGGAAACTGCTCTCAGGCAAATTTACTGACCCCATGGATTGAGGTCAGGGAGTCGTCGTGGGGAAGGGGATTGGGGAGGGAGAAAGAGAGAAAGGGCCTACTAGAAGAGAAGAAGAGGAAGAGGAAGAAGGAAGAGAGGGGAGGGGGACTGGATTATATTTAAAGCTCTTTCTTAATAAACTCCAACTTTACTTAAAGAAAAAAGGGGACTCAGTTCATTACCCCCCCTGAAAACAACATCACTGTGGGGGTATTGCTTGACTTCCCTCTCCTGATTCCCTTCACTGGTCATCCCCATCTCCTTGAGCTTCCTGTGAGCACCAGCCTGGCCTCTGATGTATTTGGCCAGGAGGCCAAGGAGCTCTGTGTGCACTGTGAAACCATCCCCGGCCCCTGATCAGTAGTCTGCTTCTGATTGTACACTAGCTCAGTAGGAGCTGGCCAATGTGGTATCATTTTGAGCCTGTCTCACACTGCATTGACCAGGAGGACTCCCTAGCTCAGTATTTGGACAAAGGAGGACAAGGACTCAGAGTTGACGGGGCAGATACCTAGAACTGCAGGGAGATAGCTAGAGCACAACCAAGTCCAAATGAACCCTCTGGGAGGAGCCCAGCCCAGGGCAGTCTCCACTTGTCCTTGCCCCTTACCCCTTACCTCTAAGAGACAGGCACTGTCAGGTTTGGGGTTGTCCTGCTAGGGCCAGGAAGGGTGCAGTTCTGGAGCCCTTTGTATTTTCAGAAGAACCTTGTTCTTCCATTCATGACTAGGGTGGTGAGTTGGGCACTGGAGGGTTCCTATAGGCTTAGTGGGCTTGTAAAAAGGCCCAAACTCTTCTTTCTCCCAAACTAAGCCCGGAGGCTGGAGCTAGGGTTCAGCTATGTGGCTTCTGGTTCCAAGAATTTACACATACACAATGCCATGAGTCCTACTCAGACAGGCTCAGCATCTGTACAAATATCAGAGGTGGGGTGCATGCACATATGTATACGGCTGATACCAGAGGCTCAGGGCACACAGACACACAGATATGCTTGGGTCATACTGGCCCAGAGTATGGTGGGACATAACTCATCTCCAAACGTACACAAAGACACTGGCCGTACCCATGATTCTGAGTCTCCAAACCACCTCAGAGTACTTCAGACTGGGTTCATCTCCCTAGCATTTACCTAGCAGTTTAACTAAAGCAGCCCAGGCCCTCCTAGTCTTCCTTTCAGGTTGGGCTTGATGCCATGGTACTCATGGGATTCTGGTGCCATTGAACTGGACTGGCCACCCACTTACTTATTCCACTCCATATGCAGTGGGTGTGGAGGACATTCCATCAGCTACAAGCTATGCAGAGGCTACCAGCATGGGCAGAGGGCATCAGCGAAGGCCCTGGATTCCAGCCATCCGAGCAGGCATCCTAGAACAACCCACTCGAGCAGCTATTCAGGAATCTAGGCTGCCTCCCTCCTGGGGAGGTAGAGTCTACAAAAGCCCTTTCAGCCATGGCCTGAGGGTGAGTGTGCCTAAGCAAATGGTAGAGAGTGGGAACATGAACCATGAGTCAGTGTGTGTGTGTGTGTGTGTGTGTGTGTGTGTGTGTAGGGCTTGGAGGCCAGTTGGCCAGGCTGCTTTTGGAGCACAGGTAGCCCAGAGAGATACTTGCTGATCCATTAGGTAGCGACCATGATGGAGTAGGCTGTTGTGATATAATCTGTGGCCAGCTGCTACCTTTTCTGGATAAAGTCCCTGCTGTGTTACCAGTTCTGGGATAGACTGAGGTAAAGCCTTTACTTCCTCTCCTTGACACAGACAGTTTGTTGCCTGGGTCCCTGGTCCCCTCTCTACCAAAAACTTGGTTTGGAGAACTCCTGCTTGTCCACCTCTCCTGCTGTTGCGGGTAGAAGTTTTGAGAAGTCCAGAGGTACTGGGATCCCCCTACCATCCAATAGTGGTGGGACAATACTTTTCCTCTGAGACTCCTAGTCTAGCCAAGTGCATGGGGAGGGTGCTTGGGAGAGAAGGTATCCCACAGCCCTGGCCCTTCCCTGGAGTTCACCTGTGAGGATGGCCACGCTGTCAAAGCAGCCGTCCAGCTTGCTGAGCAGGATGGACAGGAAGCTGTCTGCTGCCAGCACACTGGCATCTCGTGTGCTCTGGTCATACACCACCACATCCTGTGGTTCTGTGGCATCCACCTAGGGGACCACAAAGGCAGAAGTTAGGCTGCTTGGAAGAGCAAGAGCACAGGAGAGACAGGGGTCTGCTGTCATCTTCCCTCCCACTTCATCTGCTAGGTGCACAGGTATGTGCACACTTGGAGGGGCAAAAAAACCCATGGCTCCACTAACAGGCTTTGCACAAGGCAGGGACTAGGGGTGGGGTGACTTGAGTTGCCCTTCATTGGCAAAAGCACCAGAACCAGAAGTGTTAAGGAGGCATAGGCAAGTCTAATGGGGCCTCAGAGAGCACACACATAGCCTGAGCTGGCTCCTAGGCTTCCTGGAAGGCCAGTACCTTTCTTCTCATTTACTCTCCCCCAGCTCCTAATGGAGAAACTGAGGTTGCAGTAGGACCCCCTTCCCAAACACCACCAGGTCAGGAGGTGAAGCTGGAAGCTGGGGTTCTTCCTGCCCTTTTCTCCCATTGTGGTGGCCTTAGGGCCAGATGTTGAGGGGCTTTTGCTCAAACAGACTGATGTCCCCGCCTCCCAAGCACACTCAGTCTTTAAGCCAGCTGAGCTGTCAACCCCAGGCTGGATGATGTCATCAGCAGCCAATAGAATTGCACTCTGGCTGGAGTCCTTGCTGGGGGTGATTAATCACTGGATTCCCTTCATTGGCACCACAGGGAGCTGGTTCTGGCCTTGGAGTGGGGGACTCCCGACAAGCGGCACCCCACCTGGGCTTTCTCACATCAAAGCTTGGGAGTCAGGCAGTTCTCGAAACTGAAATCCTTCTAAAGCCCCTAGTCTGTTGGTATGCCCCCTCTAACCCAAAAGAGGTGAAAGAAGGTGGTAATTGGTAGCCTGTCTCAGGCCACAGATGCTTCGCAATAGACTAGTCCCTCCCCAGCCGCTGCAATGGATAGTCCTGGGGAAGAAATCTGTCCCTCCATGAAACGATTATCCTTCCTGGGGGCCACAGAGAACATTCTGGGTCACTGAAGACTCCAGGAGGTGGGAAGAGGAATGGGGAGGCTAGTGAAATGGCCTGCCTACTATAATCCCCTTAGTCTTCCCCTCCTGGCCTCACCAGTCAGGGTGGCCAGACCCAGCTGTCCTTGTCCTCAGCATGCACCACCCACTGTATCTACCCTGCTCTACCCTCCGTGCAACCCCATTTCCCTTATCCATTCAGGACTCCTCCCTCTGAATCTGCCTTGTATATGACAAAGGGACTCCCCAGGATTTCTAGAGGAAGGCCTCACTAGAGAGGACTGGCCTACAGCACTCCAGCTCTGACTTCAAGGAGCTCAGTTTGGAATTAAGGGACAGAGAAGGAGAAATGCTTGATCAGAGGACTCTTGGCACCAGGCCTAGGAGCTCCCCTGAGGTGACATAGAGGTGACTAGTCAGCCCTAGAGATGCATGCAAGGGTGGGACACAGGTACCTGGCTTCGAGTAGCAGGCTGGATAAGCTCGGCAATGGTCACTTTTCCCTGCTGAAGACGCCGCTTCACCAGCTTTGAACAGCAGATATTCACAGAGCTCAGCACGTGGCAGCTGTTATACTCCACAAAGGATCGACTGTCGATGACCAAGGGCCCCCAGGCCCTCCGCGCAGCAGGCTGGCCAGTTTCTTTGCATCCATCACCTTCCTCGGGAGACGATCCCCAGCCATGGTGGGGTGGTAGGCAGTGGGGAGAGTGACCCCTGAAGTGAGGAGGGCGTGGCCTTGCAGCGTTCTGGGTACCCTAGTGCATGGCGCCAGACCTGAGGGAAAGGTGAATGGTCAGCAGATGGTGGGATCTGGGTAGCTTCAGCTGGCTCCCAGGCGGGTCCTGTGTTTGGCACCTACCATGTCCTTTGAGCCCTTCCTCCTGAATGGATGAACCTGACCCAGTGAGGTGAGTACACAGAAGGGACCTTGACCACCCTCGGCTCTGCCTGGGTTCTAGTATAAGGCAGAGGACAAATGAGGACCCAAAAGTGGGGCCCTTATAATGGGCTCTGGGGTACAGCTATACCTGTACTTTCCTCAACCTCTGTCCTGCTGATCTCTGCATTTTTGTCTTCTCAGGACCCCAGAGTACAAAGCTTGACTGTTCTTTTCCCAGGTATGGGCTCTCAAACCTCCTTCCTTTACTTGGCACAGTGCTGCGTCGTCAATTCCCAGAATTCATCTCCAGAAAAGGTTCTCTAAGCTCATAATCTTGATATTAGTAGATAGAAGAGCAGGACCATCAGGACTGCCCACCCTGCCCCCACCCTGCTCATGGGCTCCTAGAAGCTGAAGGCCAGGTACTAGGGAGCTCCTGTTTTACCATTCCTGATGGATGCCTCAAGCTGAGGTTGGTATACTCCACCCATTGTACAAGGGATGGAATTTGTCAGCCCTAGAATGAAGGTTGTGATACCTAGGATGCTTGGAGCTGTTGAAGCCCTGTTCTTTAGGCTTGATGACTCTTATCTGTCAGGTGCTGTCTCCCTTGGGGCCCCCAGGACAAATGCAGTGTCAGGACAATGAGGCTTGAGGCAGAGGAAGGTAAAATAGCAGGGCAGGTACAATATTCACCTCATATATCCTTACAAACGTGGTGGGGTAGGAAGGAACTCAGCTCTCTAGACACTCACTTGAGCCCCTTCCTGTCCTGGCCCATCCCCACTCCTCTACTGCAGTCATGTGGGCACCTACACAGAGCTACCATGCTGGTACAAGGCCACAGCTTCCAAGCCTTGGCAGTGCACAGTCACTGGGGGGTTTGGGGTGCTAATCCCCAACATCTATGTGTGTCTCAGGCCTCTCTGCAAGCCCTTCACTGGGGAGTCAGGCCTGGGCCAGTCACACTGAGGAATCTCAGCAGCGCTAGACTACCTGTGCAAGGGTCCTCTGTCTGCTGAAAACATTCTGACTTAATGTTTATCTTAGATGTTCAGGGACATTTTCCTGACTTCTAACTCGAATGTTGCATGAGGGAACAACAGGCTAGTGGTTAGGCCACAGGAAGGAGTGGGCTTTCCTACTAGCAGAGCTGGACAGTGGGACTAAAGGTTCAGGACTCTGAGAGGGTCACAGTGCAGGATGCTGGGGTATAGAAGGGCCTTTTCTGAGTCTCTTGGCTCTGTCACCTCCTCCCAGGTGAGCAAGACGGGTTAACTGCATCAAGGGATGCTTGATACCAGTATAGGGAGCTAGAAGGCACAGCCCCACCCTCTCTGCAGCAGCCCTTGAACTACCTGGAGGGAAGTTTTGCTAGGGTTGCCCCATCTGAAGAGTCTCATCACAACCCCACAAAGAGCGGCAGCTGAGGATGGCAGGGAAAGGAGACCCAGAGGGAAGGGCAAAGAAGAGCAGGTTGGTTGCAGGTGGAAATGGGGGCAGATAGACTCAGGCCTGATACCTGTCCCTTCCTCTATCTCCGAGGGAACCCTGAGATCTGGAGCTGGGCCCTATTAACCGTTACAGTATTGTTATTTGCAGCAGAGGGGGACTCATTAGCAAGTTAGCACCTCCGATGTTGCCATGGCAACAGCAGAGGTGCCAGGCAACGGCTGCTCCTACTGCAGCAGCCACGAAGCAAGCTGCTCTGCAGATTAGGCAGGTCTCCCTCCTCTATGCTCCCATTCCTCCATGGCAGGTGCCCAGTCGCTCTGGCCTATAACTCAAAGACAGCAATGAAGCCCCTTACTCCAACCCTGCCCTACTTGGCCCTAATTCCCAGGACCCAGTCCCATACTGCAGCTCACTGGCTCCTCATTCCTCTGAGGCCATCTGTATACTGCACTGCAAAGAACTGGATGAGCCCCCTCGCATTAGAAATTCTGCACTATGCTGGTCTTCAGTAGCACATCCTAACAGCACTTCTATGTACCCCCACTCCTAGCTTCCTCAATGTTGGGCATCAGGACTAGACCTGGATAGAATTCACTGGGGCTTGAAATAGATATGTAGGGTCAGTTTTGAGAAGGTCAGCAGGGCACAGACAGACCTTGCAAAATCTTAGCAAAGCATATGTTCTCAAGCACTCCCTGCCCAGTCCTTCCCAGGGAGAATAGCTATCAGCCTGTTCTTTGGGAGGCTTGAATGGGGTTGGGGGTGGTCAAGACCCTTTAGCAGAAGCTGTAGGCCTTCATCAAAGGATTTGAACCAGGAGACAAGCATTCCTAAATTCAAAGTCAAGAGGAAGCCTTTCCCAGGCCACACCCCTCAGGGAGGTCCCAGACAGCCCCCTTTGCTGGAGGCCAAGCCCACAGCTCAGCCCTTGTGGCACTGTTCTTTGGGCACAGGAACACTCCCCTTTGTACAATGGCAGATGCATGCCTTAATGACAATCAGTCTTGTCCCTGAGTGCAATTACACATGTGTCCATCTTCACATACATAAGACATTACAGTTTCCTGGAGAGCATGACTGAAATATACAGTTGCACACACATCATTGCCTTCTGCATACCAAAGCCCCTGGTGCCCACATACCAAGTGCCAGTCCATTACCTTTCACACTGGGGTTCCCACACAACATGTTCTGGTCCCTGAGTCCTTATGTGACCAATAAAAGCCCGAGTCCTGGGTGGCATCCTTACTAATCTACTCCTGCTCAGTGCCTAGTGACAAGAAACTCCCTACTTCTAGAAATGGCTGCCAGGACCATTAGCCACTGTAAGACCTTTCTCACAATGGTCTGACCTGGGCATCCCTGCTCACAGTCAGGTGGTCTCTCAGGAAAGAGTCAGAAGTTAGGTGCCCAAGAAGCTGAGATGCCAGCTCACTGTCACACTGGGCACTTTTAAAGACTGGCAGAGACTATCTCCTAAGGCGAGGGGCTCAAATGTTCCTGCATCGAAGCTGAGCCCTTGGCTTCTCTGGCCAGGCTACCCTGCACCCTTGCCCCTGGAGAAGGATCAGAAACATTGTCTCAGTCAGGCAAATGGCAAGGCCAAAAAGAGGCAGTGGAGGCCAGAGAGAGCTGTGGTCCTGAGAGGTTCAGTCAAGTCCTTTGGCTCACACATTTCTTAGGACCACAGCATAACTATCTCTCTTACTGTGGGTTCAGCCTCTGTCCCTGCTTCCTCTGTGAGCTGATATCGGACTCTCTCTATCAACCCAAGAAGAAAGATGTTGGCAGAAGTCCTATATACATTGACTTGAAGCATCTTTTTGCATCTGTGTTCAGTGCTAAGTCCCCAGAGGCACCCTCAAGTCTCCCCAAGGGCACAGGGCAGGAGGGAAAAAGAGCCTGCCCAGCAACTCTCCTGAGGTCCCTAAGCTGACTGCAGCAATCAGATATAAAGATGAACCTACAGCTCCTGGTCACATGACCTGCTCATCTGTAGCAGGTGCCTGTTAACTAAGGAGTGAATGCACGGGGACTCTGACCTCCCAGGGAAGAGCCTGGCACTGCAAGCTACCCTCACCCACCCAGCTACCCTAGGTGCAAGCAAATGTGAGGGTGGGTCTACAGGTCACTGGATTTCCATTCTGAATTCATTCATACAGTGAAAGAAGCCGTGCCCCTGACCTGAAGCACCCCCACCCCGACCCCATGCTGCACAACAGAGCATTGCAGATGCCACACTGGTCCCCCACCCCCATCACTGCACCATCAAGTCCCCCAATCTCCTTGCTGCAGAGGCAGCACACCCTGGCAACAAGGAATCAGAAGCAAATTTATTCCAAGAGGTCTGATCTAGTGGAAGCTGAGCCTGTTCTTGCTCCTCCACTTGCAAGGTTTGTTTGGCACACGGGTACCAGCGGCATCTGACTGGCCGCTCCCTCCCAAGGTAGGCAGATAGGCCAGGGAGACGGGCTGCAGGAGGCAGCCGTGCCGGCCCCTCCCCCAGCATCGCGCCTACTGCTTCTGCGTCGGGTAAGGATGTTCTTTATCCGCAAAGGCTAGTGGAGCACCATGAAGTAGGGGTAACGGGACAGCCTTGCAAGCCGAAGAGTGGGGGTCCTAAAGCTTCCCCTCCAAATAAGGAGCCTACCGTGGGCCAGAGTCGACCCTCCGGCGGCGTCGGAGGTTTCGCATCCCCTGCCCGCTGCAGCCGCGGACGACCTTCTCCAAATCTGGCTGCCAGCGGGGGCGCCTCGCAGGGACTCTCACCGGTCTGTGCTGGATCTCAGCCCTCCCCGCGAATCCCTAGGTCTCTTATGTATGTCCCTCCAGATAAGAAGGAATATGCAGAGAAAGACAGCTCACTGCGAGGCCGGATCTGCAGCGCGCGCTGCTCGCGGGGCAGAGCCATCTATTCCTCCGTGCTCCAAAGAGCTTCTTTCAGGGCGCACACCCGGAGAAACCTCCGCACGCCCCGGGCCCACACCCGGCTTAGGACTCGACCAGTGTCAGTGCCTGGCTCACCTGGCTCTCGCTTGCCCTGGGGTTGCCCCCGACGCCGGTGCCGCGCTCAGGGCACCAGCTCCGTTCCGCCACCCATGGGCCCGTCGGGGGCCCGCGTAGCCGGGGCAAGGGCCGGAGAGGCGCGCGGGGCGCGTCGCCGCCGCCGCCGTCGTCGTCGCCGCCACCGCGGGGAGCGCTCGCTCGGGACAGAGCGCGCGTACTGCGGTCGGGCACGCGCGCTCACGGCGCGCATCCCAGCCCGCGACTTGGCGGGCGCGGCCGGTGGCTCCGGCCCGGCTCAGCGTCCGGCGTCCGGCGTCCGGGTGGGGCGGGGGTCCGCGGAGCCGGCTCGGCCACCGCGGGAGCCGCGAGTGACAGGCCCGGGGCGGAGGGCGGGGCTGCCGGTAGGGATGAGGTCATGCCGAGCGAAAAAGCCCCTGACGTCACCTGCAGCCAATCAGAGTAAGCCGCTCCGGGGCAGGTGACGTCAGCGGAGCGGGCGCTGGGTGCGGAGCCCTGGCGGCGGCCGTGGGTCTCTCTGCCACCGCCCTCCGTCCCCCGCTCCCCAAGCTTCTTGGGCATCGGTTCTTAAAGGGGCCACGCACGCCGCGGCACCCCACCTCCAAAAACCCTTCCCAGCCCAGGACTCCTGGTATCCCAAGAACCCTCAGCCTCGCGGCACTCTAACCCGCGCCTACTGTCCTAGTATGCAAGGGTCCTCCTCTCTCGGCCCTCCTGGACTGAACCTGTCGCGGGTTTCTCTCCTTCCCTTAGCCTTTGTTCGCATAAGACCACCACCCCAGAGTGCGCCTCCCCTGCCCCAGTGCGTCCGGGGGAAAGGAGTCACGGACAGCCGCGCCAGCAAAGGGCCTTACCTGCGGCTTCCACGTTTGTCCTCTCCACGACCCCTGGAGGTGGAAATCCAGCTCTCCACTTTGCAGGAGAAGCTCCTAGGTGATGTGGTTTGCCTCAGGTCCTCATCCCGGGAACTCGGGGGGGGGGGGGCTCCAGACTCACCGGTGTGCTCCCCAGAGCGGCGCTGTGCCCCCCTACCTATGACATCCAGCTCTTGACGCTTCCAATGAAAAGCTGCCTAGAAACAGACCTCTACTCCCACCCGACGTCAACCCTGCCCGCTGGGGACTGTCGGCCCCATCCCACTGTGCGAACACAACCACGTGAGCATTCAGAACAAAACATGGGTAATTACAACTAGGGCAGAAATACACAGGGGTCAGGCACATCTGAGAGGAAGGGGAGTCTTGTGCCAAAGTGGTCCACTTGCAAGCATAAGCCACGGTTCCCTTAGTTTTTCCCCTTCTTGGGAGCACACTATACAACCCAAGTTGGCAAAAACCTCTTTATTGTATCCCAGGCTGGTCTCAGCCTTCTGAGTGCTGAGATTATAAGCACCCACCATGATGTCAGACCACCTCAGATACTTCAAAAAAGTAGCCCTGACTAGGCAGTTGGGTAGATAGTGAGGTGACCAGATAACGTGAATCTCCTCTGTGGTGTGTGTGTGTGTGTGCGTGTGCATGTGCGTGCCCACGAAGTGGAGTGTCCTGAACTTCCCTTGGAAGTACAGCCTCTCACTAGGTGAAGGACAGAGTTTAGGGGATGGCTGGTTGAAGGAAGGGTCACAGAAAGTGAAGCAGGCACAAAGGAACACTCCTATGCTACTGTAGGTTACAGGAAGAATTCTACAAACCGCAGTAGGTGCTGGGCAAGACTCTACAGGGATCTCCTTTACCCTACTGTATCCTGCTTGGCGTGGTTCATTATGAGTGTTTAGAAACGGCTTGCAGAAATCTCTCTTTGTAGCCCAAGGGGAGTCTGTGAGTCTAGCCTGGATTAATACAGGTTGAAGGGAAGAGGTGTCTCTGGCTCAGAAATAGCACAAAATAAACAAACAGCTTGGGAATGCTGCCAGGAAGGAAGCATGGGGAGCCCCAGGGATGTTTAGGGTTGGCTTTGGGTTCAGATCTTTGTCTCCCTGACTCAGGCTAGACCCTGAATAGAGGCCTCTGCTGAAGGTAGCCCTTGAGGCTGAAGATGGCCAGCTCTATTGGATGCTTACTTACTCAAGTCAATGTTGGGGTGGCTGATGCTCTGGCTTCCTGCCCACTCTGAGCCCAAGAAATGGGGAGTTTGGGGTCTGGGAAGGGGGAGTAACGTAAGTTGAGACCTGGACAGGTTCAGGCAATCGGGTCCTGTAGGATTCTGGAGGAGGCAGCAGCAGCCCTGAAAGAGTTTGAGGCCTGAAGGTGTGGAGGCTGACAAAAAAATTGTCAGGTGTGTGTGTTGTGTGTGTGTGTGTGTGTGTGAGAGAGAGAGAGAGAGAGAGAGAGAGAGAGAGAGAGAGAGAGAACATGCTTTGCTTTTCACTCTAGCAGGCTCAAGAGGAACCCAATGAGGACCCTAAGAGGGTATCCAGGTGAGGAAGAATGTGGCAGGGTATGGTCCGATACACTGGGAGTGCCCAATTAGATCTTTGTTATGCTGGGGGCAGATTCTTGCCAGGTTCGAGCAGCAGGGTACAGGTGACCTGGAGGTACTTCTGGAAACCCTAGGTAGATGGGCTTACCCAGTAGCCTGTCCCCACACTTTTGAGACTGGAATGCAATATTGTGTATGATATAATCCAGTTGCAAAAACAAAACAAAACCTCAAAGTATTTCAAGTAAGCTTATGGTTTTGTGTTAGGACATACTTACGTTATACACATACGATTTGAGGGTAGACAAGCTAGACTCTACCATATAGATGATACTAGTTATGGGCCATTCCAGCACTACCTACTTTACAGACCTGTGCCTTCTCAGTGGTTGCTGGGCTCTCCCTATCTCCTTCATTTTGTTCCCTCACACCCCAAGGAGTGAGGCAGTCTGGAGAGTGAATGAGAAAGGTTTGGAGCTGGCAAAGCAGTCTTAGGGTGCTGGTTTCTTCGGAGCTGAGTCCAGTCAGCGGCATCTGTGCCAAGGGAGGACAAGATCCAACCTCTGGCAGTCTTTCTGCACCACATCAACCCCAGACCTGAGTACGCCCTTTGGGGTCTTTTGTGTTGACCGAACCCTACAAGTGCTAGAGGCTTGTTGAGACGGAGGCAGTACTGGCTGCTGCGGAGTGCGTGCGAGCCTAGCTGGTCACTCAGGGTCTAGCAGGTGCAGAGAGCTTGGGTCTATCTGCTCTGTCTACATGCGCCCTCTGCCGCTCATAACAGTATGCTGCAGGGCTACCGCCTGAGGTACAGCTAGGAGGTCACCCCAGAGGCTGACACCACTACCTGGCAAAGAGAAGTGAATATTCAGCTCTCCGCTTCAGTTTATGAGGCATGAGAACCACCCGTGCCCTTGGGCTGCCCAGCCTGACTTCTAAGGCACAGTAGATAAAACGCTAATGCAGCAGATGACCCTTTCCTGATTTAAAAAAAAATATATTTACCATTATCATCACCAGTGTGGCAGTGCTAGGGATCTAACCCAGTGCTTTATGGATGCTAGGCAACTACTTTGTCACAGAGCCACACCGTCAATTCTTATTTTAAAATTATATTTTATAGTCAAATACACATCTACACTTTCTTTTTTTTAAACTGTGAAATGAATGTTCATTTGAATTTTTTAGGTTAGTTGTACAACTAATTCATGACAAATTACCACATGAATTTTATATGTCCTCAGGACTGGGGTTTGTTGATGTTTTCAAATTTGAAGGTAGGAAACTTATCTATCTCTCCTTTACCAAACATTTTTTTAAGCTTAAAAAGCTCTCTGTCCAGATCTTGCTGATACTCTGGGCCAGTGTTAAGAGGTCTTCCAGATGCTTGTCACTTTGATTTGTACTTTCTTGTCCATGAAGAGTTTCTGTACAGGATCGAGTTCCTTATTCAAGTTCTTCCTCAAATGCAGAGACTGCTGATGGAAGGACAAAGGAGAGCCTGAAGATCCTCTGTAGAATCTTGGTTGAATCTCTGGTACTTGCACTGAGTCCCAAGCTGCCAGAGTCACTGTTACCACCACCATTCTACACATCTACACTTTCTTTCTTTTTGAAAAAGATTTATTTATTTTATGTATATATGAGTACATTGTCATTGTCTTCAGACACACCAGAAGAAGGCATCAGATCCCATAACAGATGGTTGTGAGTCACATGTGGTTGCTAGGAAATGAACTCATGACCTTTGGAAGAGCAGCCAATGCTCTTAATCACTGAGCCATTTCTCCAGCCCCCACATCTACACTTTCAATGTTGAAGAGTACAACCCAGAAGCCATGAAATGCTCAAGTTGATATATAATGCCACCACCATCCGCTGCAGAACTCGTCTTCTACAGAAAGGACTTGTTCGCTAAATACTCCCAGCCATGACAGTCAAACTGATTTTTTTAATAAAAAAGGTGATGTTTGCCGGGCGGGTGCACACACTTTATCGCATGGGAGGCAAGCAGGCAGATTCTGAGTTCGAGGCAGCCTGGTCTACAGAGTGAGTTCAGACAGCCAGTCTACACAGAGAACCTGTCTCGAAAAAAAAAAAAAAAAAAAAAAAAAAGGTGATGTTTATTCTTACACTTTATTATTTTTTAACAGATGAAGTGGCTTTTATTTATTTAATTTAATGTCTATAAACATTTGCCTGCATGTATGGATGAGCACCGTGTGCATACAGTGCCCTCAGAAGCCAGAGGAGGAAGTCAGATGCCCTGGAACTGGGTTTGCAGACTGTTGTGAGTGACACGTAGGTGTTGGGAACTGAACCTGGGTCCTCTGCAAGAGTAGCAAGTGTTCTTAACTGCTGTTTTTAACTTCTCTCTAGTCTTCCTGGTACTGTCCACTCCTTTAAAATACAAAGTTAGCATGCGAAGTTATGGGTTTCATCTTAATACTTCACACACACACACACACACAAAAAAAGCTGCCCTCCACTATCCCATGCCTCTCTCTTTCTGGCAACACCTGAGCCATCTCTCCAGTCTTTACTTCTAGATTATGTCCTGTACCCCTTACCACCACCACCACACCACCACAAAATGTCTATATTCCTTTTACAAGAGAACACATAGTATTTGTCTTTCTGAGCCTTGATGTGTTTCACTTAGTGTTGTAGTTGTGTCCGATTTTGTGTGTACTTTCTCTAGCCATTCATCTGTTGGACATCTAGGGTCATTCCCTTTCTTGCCTAGTTAAGCAGCAAATGTGGATGTGCAAGTATCTCTGTGGAATGTGGAACTAGTTCATTGGGTCTATGGCCCTGAGTACTATTAGTAGTTGGACTATATGGTAGTTCTATTTTTATTTGCTTGAAAAACATGCTTACATCAGGGAAATGTTAATTAAAACCAGTTTGGAATTCCATCTCAGTCCAGTCAGAATCAAGAGAACAAAAGCAACAGATGCTAATGAGAATGTGGGGAAAGGGAAACTTCTGCTGGAGGGGATGTAGACTGGTGCGGCCACTATGGAGGATAATGGTTGACAACTGCATGCATACATTTAAGAAAACAGACTCCCCTTGAGCCCATCCCTTCACTTGTTCTGATGTGAATGCTGTCAGTACTCAGACATAGATATGGAAACAGGATGTGGACTCTGCTGTTGTGCTTCTCCAAGCCAGGAAAATGCTTCCTTATTGTTGCTCTCCCATAATCACGTCTGTGTGTTGCTGTATTTTTAGGAGGCTTGCAGTGCTATTTCAACCAGTATTTATCCCACCCCTAGCCCTTTTCTGAGACAAGCTGTTGCTCTGTAACCCCCTGACCTTGAACTCACTATATAGTATAGGATGGATTAGAGTTCAGGGTAATCCCACTGCCTCAGCCTCCTGGGTGCTGGACTTATAGGTTTCTGACACCATAGGTACTACACATAGGGACTTACAGGTGTGTAACAGGTATGTAGTTGTAGGACAACTACAAACACAGTGTAGGAGGCCACCATGGACCTGGTGTGTTAGTTCCTGTCGACGTGACAAATACTCAAAACAAACGTTGGAGGAGAAAGGGTTTATTTGGCTTACAATTCTGGGTCATCTATTTTAAAAACTGTTTTTCTTAATACATATGTATACTTGTTTGAATGTCTGTAGCTGCAGGCACATGTATGGTGTGTGTGCATACATGTGTGTGGAAGCTAGAGGTTATTATCTGGTGTCTTCTTTAATTGTTTGCCACCTTACATTAGACCAGGGTCTCCCGTTTGAACACAAAGCTCACTGTCTTGGCTGGTTTAACCAACTGGCTTATTTCAGGGATCTCTTGTCTCTGTATCCTGAGTGCTGGGATTACAAGCCTGCCTTGCATTTATGTAGATGCTGGGGATTCAAACTCAGGGCCTCAGGTTTGCACAGCAAGTGATTTACCCACTGAGCCACCCCCTAGGCCCCTCTTATTTTTATTTTATTTTTACATGGTAGATTATTTTCATACTTTGGCTAGTATAAATAGCATGGCGGGTGTTGTTCTTTCATGTGTTCTTAGTACACATTTCAGACTATTTTGATTTTAAATTATGACACAATTAAACTTACAAAGAAACATGGGAGGGGGAGGACACAGTATAACAAGCATCTAGCTGCCACACAAAGCAATTTTAACACTCTCCTGTTTTGTCCTTGTTGTTTCAGATTAGAAAAGCAACAGGAAGTATCCCATTCCCACCACTTCCCACTCCCCCAGTCTACTGTGCTCAGTGGCAGTTGCTACCTACGTGTCCTGGTTATCTTTACCTGTCAACCTGATACAGTCTAGAGTCATCTGAGAAGAAGGCCTCAACTGAAGAACTGCTTAGATCAGATTGGTCTATGGGCATAGGTGGGAGGGATTATCTTGATTATTTATGTAGGAAGGCCTGTCCCACTGTGTAGTGAAACCATACCTAAGCCTATGGTCCTAAACTGTATAAAAGAGCTAGGAAGCATGAACCTGCCTGCCTGCTAGCCGCAAGCTATTCCTCTATTGTTCTTGCAATGATTCTTTGACTGTAAAGTGAATTCCTTGGTCATAGGTAATGCTATGTAGAAGAGCAAGCAGACCTATGTTCAAATTCTTGCCTTAATTTTTCTCAGTGATCCGGAATTGTAATCCAAATAAACCCTTTCTCCCTCAAAGACATTTTTGGTCAGGGTATTTGTGGTATTTGTCACACCAACAGAAAAGAAACTAGAATACCAGGTTTGTGAACGTCCTCCTGTATTGTGTGTATAGTTTTACAACATCTGTAGGTCCCTATGTATAAGTAGTTTTATTTTGTTGTATTCTTTGGAGTTAAACTTTCTTAAAATTGGTGACTGGAGAGATGGTCAGTCATTTTGGAGCACTGGCCACCCTTCCAGAGGACCGGGGTTCAGTTCCTAGCACCCACATGGCAGCTTATAACCATCCAATACTCCAGTTCCTAAGAGACCCAGTGCACTTTCTTGCCTGTGTAAACCCCAGGCACACATACAATACACATACAGGTAAAATACTCATACATTTAAAAAAAATCTTAAGTTCTTTAAATTACATTTTTATTTATTTTGTGTGAATGTATGTGGACAGGGGGTCTGGCATATGCCTTGGTGCATGTGAGTGGAGGTCAGAGGAAGAATAGCATCACTTCTCTCTTTACTATATGGTCCTGGGTATTTAAACTTGCAATGTAAAGCTTGCTCTCTGCTGCTTTTACTTGTTGAGCCATATGTCAGCAATCAGACCTCCATTCTTGCTATTTTTTTTTTCTTTGGCATATATGAGGATAGAACTTGTGGTTCTACTCATGTGATTAAGCACTATACCACCTCTGGGCCACATCCCTATCAGAAATGTTCACAGAAGGCTTTTGTCTCTATTCTAGGCCTCTGCGTTGCTTTTTCTTCTGGCTGGAGTTACTGGAGATATGAGTCCTGTGTAGTTCCTTTAGAAAAGCATCATGGTGAACCTCTACAACACTATGACCCAAACCAGTCACCAAGGACACAATGCTGCATGATTCGATTCATGTGGCCACTGATGGATACTTAGCTTTCATAAACAATCTCTAGTTCCCTAGCTACCTGTTTTATATTGCCAGGGCCCTGCAAGCCAAGATCTATGTTGTAGCGAGCCCATATGTGTACACATGTTCAACATCTTACTTTCACTTTTGCATACTTCTCTTTAATTTTTTAACATTATTATATAGAAAAGTTGACTGCTGGTATTTAAATTTTGTGGTTAAAATATATACAACATAAAAGTATATATGTGCACATATGTGTGTTTGTGCTCTCTTGCCATTGTGTGTACAACTGTGGAGGTCAGAGAACTCTCAGGTGCTGGTTTTCTCTTTCCACAATGTGATCTTAGAGATTAAACCAGGACATCAGACTTGGCAGCAGCAGGTGTTTTACCCACGGAACTATCTTACTGACCCAATAATACCTCTAACTTTATTATCATTACTCTTATTTTACTTTGTAGTACTCAGATGGACCTCAAAGCCTTGCAAACACTAGTTAAGCACTGTACTGCTGAGTCACATGCTCAGTTAGGACTGAGTCTCCAAGGGATATGGTTTTACCTGCAGAACCATTTTGCAATTCTAAAAGCCTCCATCTAAAGCATGTCTAAGTGCACACTAGCTCAGCAGCACAAAGTACATCCATGTTGACCCCCACCATCCACCTCCAGTCCTTTCCATGTTTCTAAAACTGAAGCTCTGCCATCCTCACTAAATGTCGACTCACCTTCTTTCCCCAGCCCTTGGCTTCCCTATCCAGTTTTCTGTCTCTATGGGGCTGTTGAATATAGAGACCTCCTATGAGTACAGTTGCAAAGCATTTGTCCATTTTTGTCCAGCTCGTTTCACACAGTATAGTGTTCTCAAGGTCCATCCATGTTGCAACAATGTGTTCTTCCTTCTCATGTCAATGGACACTTGATGGCTTTGTTCCTAGAATTACTAAAAACAGAGCCTGTGCTCTGGCATCTCCAACAAACCAGGCTTGCTCCTCATTCTTAATAAGACAATTAAAAGAGCCAAATAAGGGGCTGGAGAAATGGCTCATGCTGTAGCCAGTACCCAGGTCAGACAGCTCACAACATCTGTAACCCCAGCTCCAGGAGGTCTGACACCTTCTTTAGCCTCTGTGAGTAACCAAATACATGTGGTATGCACACACATAGACACACACACATAAAAATAAAATTTTTAAAAATATCTATTTATTTATTTATTTATTTATTTATTTATTTATTATTATTTTGAGAGCCAGAGATGGAGGATAGTCAGTAGTTAAGATTACTGGCTACTCTTCTAGGACCTGAGTTCTATTCCTTACACCCTCTTCTGGCCTACTTGAGTACTGCACAGATATGGTACAAAGACATACATGCAGGTTTTTTGAGACAGGGTTTCTCTGTGTAGCCCAAGCTGTCCTGGACTCACTCTGTAGATCAGGCTGACCTAGAACTCACAGAAACCTACTTGCCTCTGCCTCCTGAGTGCTGGGATTGAAAGCATGCATCACTACCACCTGTATACAGACACACAGACACACAGACACACACACACACACACACACATTATATATATTATATAAATTTTAAGAGCCAGATTAATAGCAAAAAGCAGAATAAAGAGATTTATCCAATATGTCCACATTAGAAAGACAGAAAGAAATCCAATGACCACCAAATGCATCTTTGGAATCCTAGAATAAGGTGTGAGGTTATGTGTAACATAAAGAATGCTGAAGTTCACTGTGACATTTTTCACACACATGTATCACTATACTGTGTTCTTAGTTCCGGTGTCTTCCCCAGTCTCTCGCATCCCCTCTAACTGGTCCTCTCTTCCTCTCAAGTAGGGCGTCCTGCTTTCTTGTGGTGTATTGTTCATTACCCTCTCTGTTCTCCCTCCCCATAATTCCTGTGCTGGTCAGTTTTGCCAACTCCACACAGACTAGAGTCACTTGAAGAGGAACCTCAGTTGAAGATCTGCCTCTATCAGACTGGTCTGTGGGAATGCCTTTCAGGTATTGTCTAGATTAATGATTGATGTTCAGCCCTCTATGGGTGGTCCAGCCCTGGGAAGGTGATCTTAGGCTATAAAAGAAGGCAAGCGGAGTGAGCCATGAAAAGCTAGTAGTAGCATTCTTCCATAGACTCTGCTTCAATTTCTACCTCAAGATTCCTGCTCTGACTTCCTGCCTTGACTTCCTTTTAGTACTGTAAGCTGTAAGCTACAATGAATAAATCTTAGTCTTGCTTTTCACCATTAATTTAGCTCATTAAACAAACAAATAAACAAACCAAAAACCTCTGTCCTATACCAAGTCGGGTTTTGCCAGTGTTTTACCACATCAACATAAAGCAAACTACAATAGTCCCCTTTTTACTATCCTTTGAAATTTTGTAAAGACTTTGAATTTTAAAGATACTAAATTTATGTGTTTGAAATTTTAAATACTGTGGGACTTTTAATACTTGGAATGTCTATATTATAATGTTCATATTAGTGTATAATTTTGGGGAAGAGCAAGAAAGAGAAGATTATGGTTTAACAGTGATATGTTTATGTGTCAAGTTGACACACACACACACACACACACACACACACACACACGTATAGGTACATGTATTTGTATATGTGTATTTTTCTATTAATACAACCTGGTCATTCAGTATAATGTTACTTGTATGTATGTTTTCAGGACTGAGCATTTGTTATTGGATATCCAATTGTTGGACTCTTCCCTAAGAAGAACATTTGTCCCACTCTCAGTGTTCCATAGTTGCCTGTAGTTCTTTGTCTTTGTCTAGGGTTCAGGCCTTGTAAGCTAGCTTGTCTGTTGGTGTTGTCCTTATTTGAATCATGTCATCCTTATTCCGTCATGTTTGGGCAGCCATGTTGGTGAGACTTCATGGGTATGGCCTCTTAGATTTCTAGGGTGTAGGAGGAGCTAAGGTGGGAAGAGTAAGGAGAGGAAGAGGAGGAGTAAGGAGGAGAGGAAGAGAAGGAAGAAAGGAGCTAGGAGAAAGGAAGGAGAGAAAGGGGAACATGGAGGTAGATATTCACGTGTCTGTAGCAGTCAAAGGTAGTTGGTATATCTATGTTGGATATTGGGTTACACTTCTGATTGTATGGGCATCTTGTTACTGCTCATTACCAAATACATAAGCTTTTGGATAATTTAAGCATTAGAGTCTCATTTTCCTATTGGGTCTGCTGGATGGTGGGATGGTCTGGGCAATGCCCAGCCTTGCAGAGACATTGTGGAAGATTGGCAGAGCCATCTCCCATGCTGACATCTCCTGGGTGGCAGGGCTGGTGTTTCTGGCTGGCCATTTCTAGCTGTGGCAAGCATGTGACCTCCAGCCAAGAAACATGGTGGCTGAGTTGGCAGAGCCGCACAGCTTAGTCGGCTTGACCAGTGGCCGATTTTAATTATTTACCTCAACACTAGGGGACACAATTTCACAGTAAACTGTTTCTCTGGCCTTACAATTTTACTGACCCCTTTCCTCAATGATCCTGGAGTCTTAGGTACAGAGTTGTGTTGTAGGTGTATCAGTTGGGACTGGACTCCACAACTCTGCATTTTGATTGATTGTGATTTTTAGTAATGATCTCCATCTGTTGCAAAGAGAAGTTTCCTTGATGAGGGATGAGGGATGAGGACTATGCTTTTCTATGGGTATAAGGACAGATATATAGATTGTAGTTAGGCATTATGTTGGTAATTGGTAGTAAATTGGTGGTTATAGGTTGTCTTCAAGATCCATATCTTCACTAGCTATAGGTAAGTTGACTGGGTTCCCGGTACTAGGCATGATTTCCTTTTTGTGAAGTGGTCTTAAGTTCACTTAGCTGTTGTTGCTGACAAGTAATGCATGGCATTATTGCATCCTTAGAGTTATTCTGCCATGTTGGTCATTGTAGTTCATAGGTGTCATATCTCAGTAGAACTATTGGTTACTTTCTCCTTTGGAAGTTGCCTCCGGGTATCTACCATAAAAACTAGTCCTTAGGAAGGAGGGTCTCAGGTCAATTCCAGCTAAAAAGCTTCTGGGCCCATTGTCCAAAGTGCATGGTGTCTTCAGCAATAGAGACTTATTTTCCACCTAGGAGGCAATCAAAGGTAATAGCAATGGCCTATAATGTTTTGGGAGTCTCTTGGATAACCCCCACACCAACAACACAAAAGAGGGCTTCTCATGCCTGGTGCAGAAGTTTTTTTAGATGGTTTATAGCTTTTGGTGGAGCAATGTCAACCCAGATAAGAAAATTTCACTTAAACTAAATATGTATATTTATACACTGAATTATGTGCAGTATAGGTAGTTTTAGTACAAAGCTAACAGTATGGTTTCATATGACTTTTTCAGACACCCTTACTGTTGTTTTACTCTCCTTCCTTCTTCTGTATTCATCTTCTTCCCCTCCTTAATTAGGGCTCCCATTTTTCCATCCTCTTTCCAGGTCATTTTGTTCCTTCTCTAGTGCTCCCTGGAGAAGGGTGAGCAGGATCTGGTGGGGTGGAGAGGTTGGGTATTGTTAGGTATTTTTATTTTATATTTTGAAGCTACTGTGAGTGTAATTTTGCCTGACTTCTTTCTCAAACTGTCTATTATTGGTATGCAGGAAGTTAATAGAGTTTTGTATGTTGCTACTCTGCTGAAATTATTTCTCAGAGCTGAGAGTTTCCTTGTAAAGTCTTTAAGTACAGAATCACACTGTTGACAAATAGGGGTAATCTGACTTCTTTTACTTCTTCAGCTTGTCTTACTGCTCTAGGCAAGACTTTGAAGACTGTATTGCATCAGGTGGAAAGGGGCATCCTCACCTCCTTACTGATTTTACAGGAAATATTTTTGTTTCTCCTTACCCCCACTCCCACCCTGCCCCCCTTCATACAGTATTGGCTACAGATTTGTTACATGTAGTCCTTATTGTATTTAGGGCATTCTTAGTTTCTTTGGGAATTTTATCATGAAGAGAGTTTTTGTCAAGACTCAATCCTTTTTTGTCTATTGGGTGATCACATGATTTCTGTCTTTCTTTTATGTGTCATGTAACCAACCATGCATTCCTGGTATGAAGCTAACTTGGTGCCATGGTGCATGATTTAAGGTGTTTTCTTTTTTGTTTTGTTCTTTGAGACAGGATTTGTCTGTGTAGCCGTGGCTATCTGTAAACCAGGATGGCCTGGAACTCAGAGATCCGCCTGCTTCTGCCTCCTGTAGCCATGACTGGCCAATGTGATCCTCCGGACAAAGCCTCCTCAGCACCCGGTCATCAAAGAGACAACTGAGACCAATGCCTCCAGCTTCTTCGTGGTCAAGCACCCTGCGAGGTCAAGTCAGCAATTCAACTATCTGGAAGCTGCAGCCTGACCCCGCCTTCCCTGGCTCCAAACCTGTAACCCAAAACCATCCAAAGGACTCAGGTCTTATAATCCCTGAATGAATGATGTGTTTATTGTTATGCTTATTTCTTTGATAATTAGCAATTTATTATTTGTGCTCATTGTGCATATTGTTAGAGGCAAGGCATAGGAAATGTGGCAGTATCTTGTTTTAACAATTGCCTTAGCATTGGTAATAGTATATTGTTTGCTGTGATCATTAATTAAGAGTAACTGAATTCCAAAACCTCTGTCTCTCTGGCGTACTCTCTCTTCCCTCTCGTGGAACTGAAAATCTCTCAGTCAAATCCAGTCAGTATACGATCCCTGAGTGGAGAAGGACCTGTCTCCCCTCTCTCCTCGGGGATTCTAACCCCTTATCAATAGCCTGCTCATAACAGTAAGAGTCCCAGAGACCCTGCTGGAGACATCCTGGCTGTCCTGGAACTCACTCTGCAGACCAGGCTGGCCTTGAACTCAGAAATCTGCTTGCCTCTGCCTCCCAAGTGCTGGGATTCAAGGCGTGCAGCACCACCACCAGGCCATTTTTTTTATTCTTGAGACAGACTTTCTCTTTATAGTCTATGCTATCCTGGAACTCATTCTATAAAACAGACAGATCTTCAACTCAGAGTTCCATCTACCTCAGTCACCTTGAGTGCTGGTATTAAAGGTGTGTACCATCACACCAGACTTATGTTTTCTTCAATTAAACAAACAAACAAAAACAAACAAAACCCCTTAGGTAGACTGATATGCTTTTGATTACATCACTCAGGAGTCAGATCTCTATGTATTCCAGGCCAGCCAAGCCTGCATAATGAGACTCTGTCTCACAAAACAAAAACATCAGTGGGAAGAGCAGATTTTTGGAACTGACCTCCAGAAAATCTGATTTCAGTGGCCCTAAGTCTGTGCAGGTTGAGATAATCTTGGGCAAATGATTGTTAGTGAATGCAAATGGGCTCAGTAAGGAAACCAAAATAGCCGACCAGTGAAGCTACAGGGAAAAGATTTCCAGGGTTAAATGGGAATGGGAGAAAGGAAGCTTGTGAGCTGAGGGAGGGGCACTCTAATGAGGGGGGGGGGGATGAGAAAGCCTATGGCTAGCTTTGACCATTGATGTGTTAAAAGACCCTACAGTCATATGTTAATGAAAGAGCCTGGTGGTCCTCTAGCCAGAGATAGGAGAATGATTCTGCTTTGTTGTTGTTGTTGCTTGTTTTGTTAAGATTAGCAAACAAGAATCTTCTTCAAGCCCCTGAGGGGATAGTGACTTTTGGGTAAATGCTTGACCTTGAGAAAATGAATGTCTTGGGAAACTCCCCCCTCACCCCCCAGCAAGATTGAGCCTGATGTACCCAGAGGGCAGAAAGTGGAGACGGGAACCAAGAAGAGTGGTAGCCAGTTGTCCAGCCTTACGACAAGGGGTGAGGCTGGAGGGCTGACTGTGAGGTTGGGGTTCCCTGAGCCTGGAGCAGAGCTTGCAGGTAGAGCAGGTAGATAGAGGATGTGTTAGTTACTTTTTTCCATGCTATGGCAAAATGCCTAGCAGAAACAACTTAAGAAGGGAAAGATTTATTTAGGCTCATGATTTCAGAAGGCTCAGTCCACAGAGGAGAAGGCAAAGCAGAGCAGCCCATTGTGGAGTGATGGGCACAGGAGGGTTTTTCCCATGACTACAGACAGGAGCAAAGACAGCAGTTGAAAGTGTGTGTGTGTGTGTGTGTGTGTGTGTGTGTGTGTGGATGTGTGTAGTGAGAGAGAGAGAGAGAGAGAGAGAGAGAGAAACATGGGTTCAAGGAGGAGCTCAGGTCCTACTGTTTGTTTTGTTTTTCAAGGCAGCATTTCCCTCTGTAGACCTGAGGCTGTCCTGGGACTTCTTTGTAGACCATTCTGGCTTCAAACTCACAGGGATCCTCCTGCCTTCCCTCCTGAGCACTGGGATTAAAGGTATGCACCACCAGTCAGGTCTAACTTCTTAAAGGCTCTACCACTTTCAAATCAATGTCACTAGCTAGGGACCTTGCACTCAAAACAGCCTATGGGAGACACTTCAAATGCAAACTGTATAGGTGGGAGGAGCTCTGGAGGGATTAAGGAGTCCTCAGCTCTGTTGTGTTTCATAAAAAAAGAGAGACCAAGATAGGTTTGATAGAAATGCGGTATGGTGAGGTGGGAAGGGTGCCTGAGGGCACATGCTGAGCTACCCTTCCTCCTGAAGTACCAGCCATATAGTATGGAATTATAGTATAGATTATAGTATATAGTATATAGCATATAGTATATAGAATATAGTATAGATTATAGTATGGAATAGAGTTTAGGGCATGGGAAGGGAAGTTGAAAAGGGAGTAGAGACAGAAGGAGATAGAGATAAGATAGATAGATAAGATAGATAGATAGATAGATAGATAGATAGATAAGAGGCCAGACAGGAACTTGTAGAGAGAGGGGGGAGGGGAATGGGGAAAGAGAGAGAAAGAGTTAAGGGAAAGAAAAGAGTCAGAGAGAATACTTGAGGGAGGGATGGGGTGGGGTGGGGTAGAATAGCCCCTTTTATAGTAAGCCAGGCCTACCTGGCTATTGCCAGGTAACTGCTGGGAGGAGCCTAGAAGGAATGCTAACAAGCTCTGTTTCGAAGATGCAGACAGGCCCAGCCCAGTTCTTCCTCAGACCTTTGTGGGTCCACCAATCATAGAAAAACACCAGCTGTCTGTGAGCCAGGCTACTCTTGCCCACTGCCTCCCTTCCTCCCCAAGTCACTCGTGCTGGTCATCTCATAATGGGTACAGGTCTATTGGTTGAATTGGTGCCATATCCTGCCCAGGGCTGACCCATTAGACCCTTTTGTCCAATGAACCCAGAATGTCTCTATTAGCAACTGGCTCCTGTACTTGGCTGAGTCCTGGGCCCAGCTCATGTCCTACCCACTCCATGAAGTAAGGGAGGAAGAGCCACCCTCAGACAATTGTCTGCACTGGGGTGACCATGGACCTAGAAGCTCTGCTAGCTCTCAGAGGGCTTCTTAATGATGTTGCAGCCCTCTAATACAGTTCCTCATGTTGTGGGATCCCCAACTATAAAATTATTTCCTTGCTACTTCATAACCTTAATTTTGCTACTGTTATGAAACAGAATGTAAATATCTGATATGCAGGATACCTGATATCCCAAAGGAGTTTCGATCTGGGTGCTGAGAACCACTGCTTAGAGGATATGCCTTCCTGGAGCTGGTGTGAAGGTTGAGCTGCCTGGCAAAGGGCCTCTGGACCATGAATGTGAGCATAGTATAGGAGTCTGTTCTCCGTGACGGCAGCTGAGATATGACATTCAACAGAGAAACCATGAGACAGAGCAGAGAGTGGAATCCGATCAGTCCCAGAAAGCAGACCCTGTTCTATCCCCAAACTCCACTCAGCTCCTTGTCTTCTGGCCCCCTTCCTACTTATGGCCTGCTTATCCACCCTTCCCACTAATCTTCTCTCTCCCATACCCCAAATAACTAAATACCCTGTGTATTTCATTCCCACTGTTAGCATTCTGTCTAAACTCCACCCCCACAGTTACATGGCAACAGCTAGGTAGGCCTGGCCCACTATAAAAGGGGTTGCTTGCTCCTCCTCCTTCTCTCTCTCTCTCTTGATCCCTTGCTCTCTTTCTCTCTTGCATTCTTGCTCTCTTGATCTCCTGCTCTCTTGACTCTTGCTTTTCTCTTGCCCTCTTGTGCTCTCCCCTCCCCACCCCATCTCCACGTGGTCATGGCCAGCCTCCTCTCCTCACTTTGCCTCGCCTCTCCTCTCCTCTTTCTCTTCTCTCTTCTCCTTCTCTTCTCTTCCCTTCCCCCACCTCTCTCTCTCTCTCCTCTCTCTCTCTCTCTCTCTCTCTCTCTCTCTCTCTGCCTCTTTCTCTGCTTCTATTACCTTCTTAACTCCCTCCCCATGCCCTGAATAAACTCTATTCTATCCTGTACTGTCATGTGGCTGGTCCCTCAGTGGGAAGAGATGCCTCGGCATGGGCCCGCTGAGACATCCCCTTCCCCCATACCTCACCACACACCCACAGAACATATTCTATATCTCTTTATCTTTTTATAAACACATCACCCAGAATCTGCAGAATGAAGTCGACATTCCAGGACAGGGAGTGAGTTACTTATCTTTCATGTCACTGTAACCAAATGCTGATATAAAGCAACTTAAGAGAGGAAGGGCTTATTTTACAGTCTGAGGGCAGGGGCCAGCACAATGGCAGCAATGTGAGGTCACACTGTGTCTCTTCAAGAAGCAGAAAGCAGAAACAAAGTGGAGATTGTAATATCTTTTTGTATTAATAAATTTATTTATTCATTCACTTTACATCCTGATTACAGCCCCCTTCCCCCTCCAGGTCCCCTCCTCACACAGCTGTAATATCTCAGGGCTCATTTCCAGGGACTCATTTCCTCAACTAGGCAGCACTTATAACAGTGCTACCAACTGGGAACCCAGTGTTCAAACATCTGAGCCTGAGGGACGCCTGACATACAAGCCACTGCAGGGAGGGGCAGAAGCAGTGTCAGTGCATACCAGGACTTTCTCTGGTGAGTTAGGCACGCCCAGGTCTCAATGGTTTTTTCCTGAAAGCTGTATGTTGAGGCTTTGCCCCAGGGTGATGGTATCAGCAGATAGAATGTGGCCATGGCTGTGAATTCAGAGCCTCCTCCTGGGGTTTACTGCACTTGCGTAAGATGCCCCATGGGGCTGGGGAGATAGCTTAGTCAGGAAAGTACTTGCTACACAAGCGTAAGATCCTGAGTTCAATCCTCAGCAATCACACAGAAGCCAAGTGTAGTAGCTGTATATAACACTCATAATTTCAGCAATGGGGTATGGAATGTAAAAGAAAATGGCTCCTATAGACTCACAGGGAGCAACAAGATTGGAGATGTGGTCTTGTTGAAGGAAGCGTGTTATGGGGGATGTACTTTGTGGTTTCCGGATACTCAAACCAGACCCAGTTTCTCACTCTCTTCCTGCTACCTGCTGATCGAAATGTAGAACTCTCAGCTTCTTCCCCAGCATCATGTCTGCAGGTTTGCTAACTTACATCCTACCATAAGGATAACAGACAGAAGCTCTGAACTGTAAGCCAGCCCTAATTATGTATGCTACCTTACATCCCACCATAAGGATAACAGACAGAACCTCTGAACTGTAAGCTAGCCCTAATTATTATAAGAGTTGCCGTGGTCATGGTGTCTCTTCACAGCAATAGAGACCCTAAGTAAGACAGTGGGTATGGATCTCTGGGGCTTACTGCCTAGGCTAGCAGAATTGGTGAGTTCCAGACTCAGGGAGAGATATCCTGTCTTAAGAGATAAATAGGAGAGAAACCAAGGAAGACACCTAGCAATGGCCTCTGGCCTCTGCATATACATACACCTGCATGTGCACATGTAGTTAGGCACATGTGTCACACACACACACACACACACACACACACACACACACACAAAGACAGACAGACTTAAGAGCACTAATTCTGCCACATTTGAACTAGGCCCAGCTCATATTTGAGAAGAATTGCTTCTATTGTTGACAAACTTCTGCATCTGTGGCATTTTGTGGTAGCAGTCTTACCTGAGATGATCAGCAAAGAAGATGGTGATGTGCTCCCTTAATTTTCTCTGCTTTCTTCAGATGCATGGGTGGGGGAGAGTTGCACAGTAAGGGTTGAGTGACTGTCATTGATGCTTCTGCCTGTCAGCCATAGTGTTTGGTGGAGCTGTGCCAAGTAGGGCACTCTGCCCATTGGTCTATGATCTACTGGAAATGCAGTGTAGCCACAGGTGCTATCCTGGGGCACCCTTCCCCAACCAGAGGAAAGCAGACAAAACACAACAATAGGGTGTTGGCTAGTTGCTTTATTAGATGTCTAAAAGGCAGAGATCAAGGTTCCTAGTGGCTGCAGATTGAGTGGGTTGAGGAGGGCCCTTACTCCAGGGATAGCCTGGTGTTAGAAATGGCCAGGGATGATTTACAGAGGTGACAGGGGAGTCCTGGAAGTTATTCTTCTTGAGGCAAAGACCCATAACTACTAGATTTGCAAGACCTGGCCAGATAGCCCTGATAAGAGTCAAAGCTATACTTTTAGCAGTTGGACCAACAAGAAGTCAAAAGAAAATGTTCATGCTTGTGAAGGAAGAAGGGTGAGAAAGACAGAGCTAGTAGTGGAGCAGACTGGCTTAGTGTGCTGGGAAACACAAGCGAAGTCTGGGCTAAAAATCCTAACAGAGGTTGTGCCTATCTGGTTATAGCCCTGCAAAGTCAAATATTAGATCTTACATTGACAGCACACTAGGGCATAGCAGCTTGACTAGCAACAGCAGGGTTTGCAATATCTGAACTAGCAGCATCAGGGCTTTTAACAGCTGGACTGGCAAGAGCAGGGCTTGCAGCAGCTGGACTGGCAGCAGCAGGGCTTGCAGCAGCTGGACTGGCAGCAGCAGGGCTTGCAGCAGCTGGACTGGCAGCAGCAGGGCTTGCAGCAGCTGGACTGACAGCAGGAAGACCCACAGCCTGAAGAGCAGCAGGGCTTGCAACAGCTGGACTGACAGCAGCAGGGCTTACACCCCCCACAGCTGGAGCAGGAACACACAGGCACACAGCAGCACACAGGCTTGCAGCAGCTTGAGCCACAGCCCCCACAGCCAGAGCCACAGCCCCCACAGCTGGAGCCACAGCCTCCACAGCTGGAGCCACAACCCCCACAGCTGGAGCCACAGCCCCCACAGCTGGAACAAGAACAGGTAGGGACACAGCAGCACACAGGCTTACAGCAGCAAACAGGTTTGCAACAGCTGGAGCCACATCCCCCACAGCCTGAGCCACAGCCCCCACAGCTGGAGCCACAGCCTCCACAGCTGGAGCCACAACCCCCACAGCTGGAGCCACAGCCCCCACAGCTGGAACAAGAACAGGTAGGGACACAGCAGCACACAGGCTTACAGCAACACACAGGCTGGCAGCAGCTGGAACCACAGCCCCCACAGCCTGAGCCACAGCCGCCACAGCTGGAGCCACAGCCTCCTGAACAGCCACAGCAAGTCATGGTTCTGGTGTTTTCTTGAGGATGGAGTAGGTCAGAGGAGAAGGTGGACAGGAAGGTGTGCAGATGTGAAGTCTCCTGAGCCTGGGCCTTTATATCCCTGCCCAAGTCAGGTGTGAGGCTGGCACGTGATTACTTCCTGATTCCTGTTTGTGCCATTTTTAGGGCTGCTTTCTCTTGTTTTCCTGCAGTTACCATCCCCTCATGCATCACCCATTGGTCTTTGGCTCTTTGTTGCCTGATAAGTTCACCTCTGGTGCTGAATTTGTGTCCAGAGTGGATCAAGGCTCCCAAAGGTCCAGTTCATTTAAATAAAGTACATACTTATATTTGTCTGTATTTAAGTAATTAATTTTTTTGTTGTGTTTGTGCACGCACTGCCTATGTATGTATGTATGTATGATATGTATGTATGCACATGCATTCAGGTGTGTGCATGCTTGTGGTGGCCAGAAGCTACTCACAGGTGTCGTTCTCAATTACACTACTGCATATACCAAGACAATGTTTCCTGAAGCAACCAGAGTCTGCTATTCTGGCTAATGCATCTAGCCAGCTTGCTGGGCATTCTCTGTCTGCCTCTGGCATGCTGGACTGTAGGTGGACGACCGTGCTCACCCTGTAAAGTTCTCTCTGTCTTTCTGTCTCTCTCTCTGTCTGTCTCTCCTCTCCCTTCCCTGTGTGTGTATGTGTGTGTGTATGAAGGTGTGTGTGTGTGTGTGTGTGTGTGTGTGTGTGTGTGTGTGTGTATGCACGTATGTGGAAGCCAGAGGTCAACCTGGGTATCGTTCATCAGGAGCTGTCCACCTTATTTCTGAGGCAGGGTCTCCCACTGGCCTGGGACTCTCTTGTTAAGCTAGGCTAGTTGAATGAGATCTTGCTGCCTCCACTTTTCCAGTGCTATAGTTAAATGTCACCATGCCAGGCTTTTAGGGTGGTTTGGGGGAATAAACTTGGGTCCTCATGCCTGTGCGGTGAGTACTTCACCAATAGAGTTGTCTGTAAGATCCCAAGTTCTATTCTTAATTCTAACAACTATCTGTAGAGTCTCTTTGTTTTTCCACTGACACTTATTTTTAAGTGAAACTTTGAAAGCACTCCTTTTTTTTTAATCTTTGTAGCACTTGTTTGTAGTTGACCTGCACAGTGTCCCATGGACACAGTGGCAGCTTTGCCTTATTCCTGATTTTTCAGGTAACACACCTAACATTTACTAGGTAAAAAGGTACGAGGTACTAGGTACTAGGTGAAAAGGTACTAGGTACTAGGTGTACCTTATGAGTGGGACATTTTATCAGTTTAAGGAAGGTCCCTTTTGTCTCTAACTTGCTGATCATTTTCCTTTGTCCTCAAAGGGTGAGAACTCAAAAGGGTGTGGCTTTCTGTACACTGGGATCTCCTTTTACTCTGTATGGTGAACTACTGACTTTAAAATGTGTATAACCCTTGTCCTACTGAGGCACATGGTGTATTACTGATCCATAAATGACTTTTTGGGGGAGTTGAGATAGGATCTCCCTAAATAGCTTAGGCTTGCTTCAAACTTGTGACTTGCTTGCCCCCACCTCCTGAGTGCTGCGGTTACCTGTGTGCACCACATCCAGCTTGTTTTGCTTCATACATTTCAAGCTGGCTTGGCTGACATGAAGCTTTTGAACAGCCAACTACATCAGACTGCTCTGTGACTCTCTCCCCTCCTGCCGTTCCTGGTACTTTCAGTATCTATTGCACACAGTTCCCAGCCTCTCTCAAACAGTCTACTTCTGGAAAAGTTTGTACGGGGCAGAAATTACTCAGTCCTGGGTTGTTTTGGAGAACTTGCTCTTGGGTGTTGAGTATAGCAGTGCTCATGGTGGGGGTGACACTTTCCATTAACCTCCAGTAGCAAATCTTTCTTCTTTTGCTTTCTGTCTCTGTCTCTCTCTGGTGCACATGTGTGCATATGTACCTGTGGAGGCCAGGGCACAGTCTTAGGTGTTGTTCCTCAGGTACCGCTTACCTTTTATTGTTCCTTTTTCTTTTCTTTCTTTTATACTAGGTGCCTCAGTAGGACAAGGGTTATCCACATTTTAAAGTCTATCTATAGTTCCTGGAATTTGCTCTGTAGACCATTCTGGCCTCAAACTCACAGAGATCCTCCTGCCCCTGCCTTCTGAGTGCTGGGACTAAAGGTGTGTGCCACCACAGCCTGGCCCTTTTTGGTTTTTTGAGACAGCATCTCTCACAGGCTTGGGGCTGGATGATTGGGTTAGGCTGGCCAGCCAGTGAACTCCAGGGACCTAGCCATCTCCAGCCCACCAGCAGCAGGATTGCAGGAACATATGTGTGCTTGTCTTTTGTATGTGGTTTCTGGAAATAAAACTCAGCTCCTCATGCTTGTGTACTGAGTGCTTTACCAATTACTGCGTCATCTCCTCGCCTCCTCTGCCTCTTTTATCTTTTCTTTTTTAAAGTTTTGTTTTGAAAGATCATCGACTTTATGTGTATGATCTGTGTTTTGCCTGTGCATTAGTCAGGGTTTTCTAGAAACACAGAACTGATAGAATGAATCTATATATAGTGGTTTGACAATGGCTATCTCCTGACAGGAAGTCCAGGAATCCAGTATTTGCTCAGTCCACGAGGCTGAATGTCTCATCTGGTCTTTAGTCTATGTCAGAATCCTGAAGAAGTAGGCTCTGGTACCAGTGAAGGAATGAACTTGCCATTGAGAGCAAGGACCAATAGGCAAAGAGCAAATGCTTCCTTCTTCCATGTCCTTTATATAGGCTATCACCAGCAGATGTGTCCCCAGATTTAACTTGGATCTTGCCGCCTCAAAACATCTACATTTAGGGTGGGTCTTTCCACCTCAAATGATTCAATCAAGAAAACTCCCTCACAGATGTACCTGATTGCTTGAATTTTAGTTTATTCTAGATGTAGTCAGATTGACAACCAAGAATAGCCATCACAGCCTACATGTGTGTATGTGTACAATGTGTGTGCCTTGTGCCTGCAGAGTTCAGAAGAGGGTAGCTGATCTCCTGGATCTGGAGTTAGGGATAGTTGTGGTCTTCCACAGTAGGTTCTGGGAACTGAACTGAACTGGGTCCTCTGCAAGAGCAGCAAGTGCTCTTAACTTCTGAGCCATCACGGCAACCCCCTGATCTGTTTCTTTTAAAGATGAGATACTATTTGTTTTAATTTTCTTTCCTTTCCTATTTTTATTACACCGTGTGCCTGTGGGGTATGTGTGTGTGTGTGCCACAGCACATTATGTGGAGGGGTGGGAGGAACAATTTGCAGGGAGCTGGTGGTTACTTGTCCCAGCATCGGTAAAAAAACAGCTATCTCAGGGCCTGGAGAGATGGCTCAAATTTTAAGCACACTTGCTGCAGTGAAGTGGTGGTGATTCACACCTTTAATCTCAGAGGAAGAGGCAGAGGCAGGCAGAGATCTCTGTGAGTTCAAAGCCAGCCTGGTCTACAGAGCTAGTTCCATGACAGCCAGGGCTACAGAGAGAAACCTGTACTTAAACAACCAAACCAAATCAAATACAAAATAAATAACAACAAACAAACAAAGCCGGGCACTGGTGGCGCACGCCTTTAATCCCAGCACTTGGGAGGCAGAGGTAGGCGGATTTCTGAGTTTGAGACCAGCCTGGTCTACAGAGTGAGTTCCAGGACAGCCAGGACTACACAGAGAAACCTTTCTCGAAAAATCAAAAAACAAAAACAACAAACAGACAAAACCTCCAACATTTGGTGCTCTTGCAGAGTTCAATTTCCCCCACCAATGTCAGGTGCTCACATCTGCTTGTAATTCCAGCTCTAGGGGATTTGACACCTTCTGGCCACCAAAGGCAATTACACACACACACACACACACACACACACACACACACACAAAATAAAATAAATCTTGAAAAAAAGAGGCTTCAGTCAGAGGACATTGAGTTCAAGGCTCGCCTGAACCACAAAGCAAGATCCTGTTTTATAAAATGAACAAAATTTATTTTAATTCTGGAATTTAAGGCTCCATTTATAGGTACATATAAATAGTATAATTCTCCTTCCAGGTGATTCCGTAGCTTTATCCACACCTCCTTCCAGGAGCTGCCCTGATGGGTAGATGCACTCTGTTAAGCTATGGTGTCTCGCCCATCCCCCTCATCTTCCTTCCTGTGCTCTTGTTTTTCCTCAGCTGACTGGAGTCTGAGTTGCTGTGTAAAATCCACCCCTACTCCCCCTGCCCCCATTTTAGGCCTCTGTTGTTTACCAGGTGAGCTGAGTTATTCAAACTTGTTCTTATAGTCATTTGAATTTAACTGTCTTGTTTCAATATTGACCCCTCTCTGTTTTCTTCCCTTACCCATTCCTTTCTTCCCCGCCCCCCATCTCTCTAGTCTCTCTTCTGGATCTAATATATCCTAGGCTTTGACCTTGCTGTGTAGTGGAGGATGACCTTGTCCCAGTTAATGAGGTGCTGGGGATTGAACCCAGAGTTTCATGAATGTGGAGCCAACACTCTACCAACGGGCTATAATCAGATCCCATAGAATTGCAGTTATTGTGCCAGGAAACATTTGTGAACCCCCAAAAGACCACCAAGGAACGAATTCCAATGCAATCACACTAGGGTCTCTTTATTCAGACTTGATCTTGGGCTCCCCACCAACACTGAGCAGGAAGGTGGAGCCCTGAGCCTAGTTTTAGACAAGCATTTATAGAGGCAAGAAGGGGATATCTAGCCGGGCGGTGGTGGCGCACGCGCTTTTAATCCCAGCACTTGGGAGGCACAGGCAGGCGGATTTCTGAGTTTGAGGCCAGACTGGTCTACAGAGTGAGTTCCAGGACAGCCAGGGCTACACAGAGAAACCCTGTTTTGAAAAACCTAAAAAAAAAAAAAAAAAAAAAAAAAAAAGAAGGGATATCTAGCCTGATACACATCTGATTGTGTGTGTGTGTGGGTGCTGATTATGGCCTTTAACATAATTGGCTGGTGCTGGGAGTCAAACCATAAACTTAACTTCTGTTTACCTTCTGATTGGTAGTTGTTAGGAAGTGAAGTGTCAGGGGCAGGCTTGTAACCTAGAAGTGTAGATTTGTTGGGGAATAACCTGGAAACTGGTGCTAGACACAGGTCTTGTTGGGGGGTAGCCTGGAAACTAGTGCTAGGTACCTGCCTGTTAGTTGAGTTCAACCTTAGGTCAGGGTTCTCTAGGATGGAATCTGAACCCCAAAAATTTGGTCTCTCAATTATAGTTACAGGCAATTGTGAACTGCTCAGGGTGGGTGCTAAGAACCAAACCTGGGTTCTTGGGGGAAAGCAGTAGGCACACAATCATTGAGCCATTTCTTCAGAATCTCCACCTTCTTTCTGTGGTTTTCCAGACAGAGTCCTCTTGCCTTGTAGCCCAGGGTACCTTTAAACTCATGTGTTACTACAATCAATTTTCCCATTCTTTTAGATCTTAGATGGAATTTTCAGAGTTTATTTATTTATTATTATTTTATTTTGAAGCAGGGTTTCTCTGTGTAACCTGGCTGGCTTTGACTTATAGATTCCTGCCTCTGCCTCTGCCTCTGCCTCTGCCTCTGCCGCTCTGCCTCTGCCTCTGCCTCTGCCTCTGCCTCTGCCTCTGCCTCTGCCTCTGGAGAGTGGTGGGAATAAAGGCATGCACCACCATACCTGGTGAGATTTTAATTTTTTAGTTTTTCTCAGGGGAGGTCTTGTTTTTCTGTGATTCATTCAGAAGTTACACACACACACACACACACACACACACACACACACACACACGTACAGAGTTTCCTCTTCCTCTCCCATTTTACTTTACTGTGCTTGGTATGGAATCCAGTGCTGTATCCTGAGCAACACCCCAAGTCCCACAGTTCCCCCTCATTAGCAGCCCACTGTACTTGTAAACACAGCGCTGTGCCTGTCTACCATCTCTAGCTTTCCCACCTGAGGGCGTGGTCAGAGTTGGCTGCTGCCCTACCCTAGCCCAGCCACCATGGTGATGTGGATGTTTCCCTCCTGTTTTTCTACTCTTTAAGATCCTTGTTTATTGACTCACTCACACGCTCCCAAGGATTCCGCTCCTGCTGCTTCCACACTGCCAGTCCTTCCGTGGGGCTTAGCTTCCTTTTTTCCTGCATCATGTGCTGAATCCCAGAACCTGCTAGGAAATATCCCAGCTTTGTAGGGAAGCAGAATGATACTCTGGCTGGGCCTACCTCTCCATGGGAATGGTTGTTTTCCTTAGAGTTTCCAGGCATTGCTCTGATAGTTTGCTCTTTTTTGAGGGGGAGGGGGCGGTGTCAGTTGACTTGTCCCCTAGGGAGGCCATGTGCCTTTCTGTGTTTGTTCTGAATCTATGTGTGTTGATTCACAGTGCCTGTTGAATCTGGGGTTCTTGCTCATTTTCCCCCACGACAGTGTCCCATTGTACTAGCTATTTCTAGTTTTGTTTCTGCTGTTGTGATGAATTACCCTGAAAAAAATGCAACTTAGGGGATACAAGGTTTATTTCAGCTGACAGTTCCAGGTTACAGTCCATCATTTTGGAGAATTCAAGGCAGGAACGTCAAACAGCCCGTCACATCACATCCACAGTCAAGAGCAGAAGGCTATGAATGTGTGCTTGCATGCTTGCTTGAGCTTGGGTCTCTTTCTCTACTCTTACTTACTTAATTCAGGACCCTTTGCCTAAGGAATGGCTCCACCCTTGGAACTGACCAGTCAGTATTTCCTCTTCAGTGCTCACTGATATTCTGTCATTTGGGTCTTCTATATTGCATTTATTCATTCTCTGGTTAATAAACATTTGGGGTCTTTCCGGTTTGTTTTGTATAAGAAAGATGGCTACATGGTAGTACCCACATTTTCTATGTGACTGTATGTCAGACAGACACCGGGAAATGGATTTGTCAGCTATGTAGCATCTCTTGAATGACCTGTGGCTGGCTACAGACATGTGAACTGATATCTCAGTCACTGTCTTGTTCTCTCAAGACTGAGTTTTAGCTTAGTTTTGTTTTGTTTTGATTTATCTTTAGTCTCTTTTGAGCTGCAACCAATTTAGTGATTTTAACAAGACTTTTCAGAGGTTCTCAGTCTGCTGTCCCCCAAAATGTGCCAGATCTTCTGTTATATGGAAATATTTTGATACCATTGCAGTTTTTAAGTTTCTGAGCTCTCTAGTGTTTTGCATTCCTGTGTGTGTGTTTGTGTGTGTGTGTGTGTGTGTGTGTGTGTGTGTGTGTGTGTGTTGGAGGCCAGCAGACAGCTTGGCTTTCATTTATCTAGTTCTTTCTATTTTGTTTTGTCTGACACTGTCTCTCATTGACCTGGAACCGGTTAAGTAGGCTCCACTGTTTGGACAACACGTCCCCAGATATGCCTGGCTCCCCCAACCCCCCCGCGTGTTTATCCATATCCACAGTGATTCTATATCTTGTTCTGTTTCTCACTTAGCAAAGTTGGTGTCTTTGAAATTTATCTATATTGTTCTGTAGAAAGATGGTGGGATGTTTCTAACTGCAGACAAGCATTCCACTTTACACTCACTACTTCAGTCAAACCCCATCATCTTTCTGGGAGCTCTTTGTCACCACACAATAAGTGGTGATGAGCCACTCGTTTCTAGTGGCTACTGTACCCAAGATGAAGTCTGTGTGTTGGAAGCCATGCACAGGATTGCTTTTCTTCAATGAGACTGCAAGGCCAATAAAAGCACTTTGTGTTCATTTGACTTTATTCACATTCATATAACATTGAGAACTTCTTTGTGTTCTAACTAACCATTAGTGATTGGTCATTTTTCTATCAAGCAGAGACAGGAGGACTCTTGGAGCTCAGGGGCCAAATAGTTTAGCCTAATCAGAGAGTCCCAGGTCCCAGCCAGTGGAAACCCTGCCTCGGAAAAAAAAAAGTGAATGGCTGTCTTTCCTGTCACTATGACAAAATATCCCAGCAAAAACAGCTTGAGGGAGAAAGAGTTTATTTGAGCTTACAGATCAAGAGTGTACTCCCTCATGGCAGGGAAGCCAGGGGAGCCCCTGTCACACTCCTTTAACTATAAGGAAGCAGAGAGGGGTGGATGAAGGAATGGTGGTGCTCAGCTCATTTCTCCATTTTATACAGTCCAGAACACCCTGCAGGTAGAGTAGTCACTCCCTACCTCCAATTAAGGTGTGTCTTCCCACATTAATTAAAGTGTTAAAGGCAAGCCCCCATAGACATTTGCAGAGGTTAACCACAATCCAGATAATCCCTCACAAGTGTGAGGTCTGGCTTCTAAGTGATTCCAAATTCTGTCAGGCTGACAACAACTAATCACCACAATGGCCGATGAGGAATGGCAACCAAGACTGACCTGTGGCTTCCACCTATCCACACACTCACACATATCTGTATGCCTCTCTAAAACACAGACACACACACACACACAAAAGAAATTTGTTTATTACTTTATTTAAGTAGGTGAAGTAGGAGGCAACAGGAGTTCTTAGAAAATAAATCATGGGGGGGGGGAGGGGAAGAAAATGGCTTGGAAGACTCAGGGTCCGGAAGGTTAAAGAATCCACTGAAAACAGTCCCTCGTGGGTCAGAAGCACAGAATGTGTGGGTCAAACTCTGGATCTCAGCATCCTCAAAGGGGCAGACAGTGACACCCTGTGGCCATCAGAGGGTAGCTACCTTTACATGGGGCCATTTCCAGGGCTTATGAAGTACTTTATTACAGAGGGAGAGTAGAGATAAGACCAGCTAGAGGGTTGTACCAGGGAAGAAGATTAGTACATGGCAGAAAGGTAGAGATGAATTACAAGTATTAGGAGGAGAGTCTGTGGAGAGGAAATAATCCAGGAACACTCGATATGGCATGGAACATTGAGAGAACTGAAGGCCTAAGGTCAGAGGTTTAAATCTTACACTGGCAGCACACAGGGGCACAGCAGCTGGACTGGCAGCAGCAGGGCTTGCAGCAGCTGGACTGACAGCAGCAGGGCTTGCAGCAGCTGGACTGACAGCAGCAGGGCTTGCAGCAGCTGGACTGGCAGCAGCAGGGCTTGCAGCAGCTGGACTGGCAGCAGCAGGGCTTGCAGCAGCTGGACTGGCAGCAGCAGGGCTTGCAACAGCTGGACTGGCAGCAGCAGGGCTTGCAACAGCTGGACTGGCAGCAGGAAGACCCACAACCTGAAGAGCAGCAAGGTTTGCAACAGCTGGACTGACAGCAGCTGGACTGGCAACAGCAAGGCTTACAACAGCTGGATTGGCAGCAGCTAGATTTGCAGCCCCCACAGGATCCACAGCCTCCCTTGCAGCCCCCACAGGAGCCACAGCCTCCCTTGCAGCCCCCACAGGATCCACAGCCTCCCTTGCAACCCCCACAGGAGCCACAGCCTCCCTTGCAACCCCCACAGCTGGAGCCACAGCCCCACAGCTGGAACAAGAACAGGTAGGGACACAGCAGCACACAGGCTTACAGCAGCACACAGGCTTGCAGCAGCTGGAGCCACAGCCCCCACAGCTGGAGCCACAGCCCCCACAGCTGGAGCCACAGCCCCCACAGCTGGAGCCACAGCCTCCTGAACAGCCACAGCAGGTCATGGTTCTGGTGTTTGCTTGAGGATGGAGTAGGTCAGAGGAGAAGGTGGAGAGGAAGTGTGCAGATGTGGAGTCTCCTGAGCCTGGGCCTTTATATCCCTGTCCAGGGTCAGGTGTGAGTCTGTCTGCAGTCACTTCCTTGTCACTATTTCTGTGGGTCCTCCAGATTTTCATGTTTTCCCTGTGGAATGGGTTCCTGCTGGCTCAGCTGAGCTTCCCTCTCTTTGTTTTTTTATATTGACGTTCCTGTTTTTTTATTTTTTGTCCCCTCTCTGTTGTTGGAGCCTGCACTCCAGGTAATGAGGGATGTTCCCAAGAGGCCAGTGTCATGGTCATCTACTGTCATTGTTGACATTGTGACCCATAAGAACACCATCTTGGTCACATGTACATACTTTCACCGTTGACTGTTCCCTGGTGACATTTATATTCTAATTTTTCAAGTCACCCATGGTGTTTTATTGGAAACACTAAAGAAGAAAGCAAATGAGTCATTGCCTTGTTCCTAGGGATGACACTTGGTTGCTCTCTGTAAGCAAGGCATACACAAATTAAATAGATATCCCTGGGCCTATTCTGCCTCCATTTCTTTATGCCTATATCAGCATCTTGGGATGGCCTTTCCAGTATTCTCCTGTGACTGCAAACTCACCCCATTCTCACACCTACAATGGGATCCCTTTTCCTGCCAAGCCTGTGTGCACACTCAGTCACTGGCATTTTCTCATTCTCTGCTCGGTGCCCACTCCTCTGTGGCTGCTGCCAATCAGAGTCTGCCTTTCTGCTCAGCTGGGTTTTATGGGGGCAGAGGTCCTTTCTGCTGAAAACTGGCTGTGTCTCCAAATTCAGGTGCTGGGAACGACTCCCGTGCAGTTGTGCTGAGATGGCTTCAGGGGTGGTGTCGTCTCCACTCTCATAAGTGGATTCTTGTTGCTGTGAAAAGGGCTAGCATAGCCGGGCGGTGGTGGCGCACGCCTTTAATCCCAGCACTTGGGAGGCAGAGGCAGGCGGATTTCTGAGTTCAAGGCCAGCCTGGTCTATAGAGTGAGTTCCAGGCCAGCCCGGGCTACACAGAGAAACCCTGTCTCGAAAAACCAAAAAAAAAAAAAAAAAAAAAAAAAAAAAATGGCTAGCAGGTATGGTGCTGTGGTTTCTGCCTTCCTATTACTAGAAAAAATAGTTAAGTGGGCCACTCCAGATGTGGGTGGATTTCAATTTCACCCATGAATATCATGCTTTTACTCCCTCACATTCTCTCTGGAATTCTTCATTTCAACATGTTTCTGTATTTCCTTATAATTATTTATTTCGTGTGTGTGTGTGTGTGTGTGTGTGTGTGTGTGTGTGGTGGGGGGTCAGTGGATGTCTAGTAAGAGTTAGTTATCTCCTTCCACTATGTGGATACTGGGAATTGGTTTCAGGCTGTCATGCTTGGTAGCAAGTGCCTTTACTCCCTGTCACTGGCCTTATTTATTTATTTATTTATTATTTGTAATAATACATTGAGTTTTAAATAGGTTTATTTGGATGAATGTGAGTATGAATTTGTTTACTGAATCACAGGCAACTTACCAGAGGCTATATTCATGAAGAAAAATGACTCTTCATCAGCCTTCAAGTGCCAATGGCACTGCAGCTACAGGTGGAACCTTGTGGGCCCCTCCAGTATTCGTGTTGGAATGCTGTCAGATTCTATATTTGTGGATCTTTGTCCTCCTTTGATAGGACAAATAGGTTCCACAGGGCTTGGGTCTGGCTGGGAATGCCGGAAATGTTGCAGCTCTCAGAAGAGAAGTGAGGAGGTTTGGGCCGCTTGCACAGGGCAGGTAGCTGAGGTCCTGGGTCTCTCATCTGTTACCAGGGGCGGTAGCAGCAGCAGCCTAGCTAGCCAGGCAGGTCCAAGATCCAGCAATGAATGCTTAGGGAGAGAGAACTCTTCCTCAAGTGTTATAGCCCAGTAAAAACAGCCACTCTAAAGTAAGTCTCAGTGTAATAGCTTGTGTGCTTTATTCCAGTGGACAGGGACTATATAAACATTGGGGAGTAGGGTTGCTTGGTTCTTCTCTCTCCAAAGCATGGTGAACTCTCTTCTCCCTTGCATCTGTCTCCTTTTCCTCTAGGGACCCAGAAGTCTTGGCTGTACCTTCTGCCCAGCAATTAGCCCATGGCTTTCTTTACTGACAAATCAAGAACCAGCTGGGAAACAGGACCTTAGCATCAGAACCACCCCTATGGTACTTCCCCAAATTCTTACCAGCAGTGACCCAGATCCCTGTTCCCATCTTCTTGTAAGCACTTTCCTGCCTGTGCTATGCCCCCCAGCCCATGCTTTCTTTTGATTATTTTTTTGAGACAGAGTCTCACAGTGTAACTCTGGTGGGCCTAAAACACACTATGTAGCTCAAGATGGCTTTGAACTCCTAACAATCCTCCTGCCTCAGTCTTCTGGGCTTGATTTGCATTTTTTCGTGATGCTTTCTTCCAGCCCACTCCTTATTGGAGTTACATTTTGAAGCTGCTGGCCCTCTGCTCACAGCTGTGGTCTATGCTTCTGTCCTCACTAAGCTGGTGGTCCTCAGGTTAGCAGGAGTGAGTCTGTTCTTGGTGTTGCATCATATGAGCTCTGGACCATGGCGACCATCCACAGTGACCTACGTGTCACCTTGCTCAATGTCCTCCCTTGTTTATGAAACACCCTCTCCAGTTCACCCCACTTCTCCAAAAGCTTTATCTGTTTATTGTCTTCAAGGAACTAAAGTTCACTGATACTTGGATCTGTGAAAGTTTTCTTCTTGGGCATCCTAAAGTCTTCCTGGCAATTTTGGCTCCATGGTAGGACATTTTATTTCACCATCATTGCCAGATCACAGTGGTTCTCAGAGCCCTGGAGACCTGGACAGGGAATGTAGCATCCTCCATTCCTCTGCTGAGATATGTCAAGGGTCACAGGACTCCAAGGAAGAGGTCAAATGTTCAGTTTTCGCTGAGGAGGGCTGGTCATAGCCTTCCTCAAAGAGTCCGAATCCTTCCTTTGGATCCCAGAGACTGAATCACCAACCAAAGAACATACATGGGCTGGATCTAGGCTTCCCTGCACATATGTGGATGTGCATCTCCATCCATATCCATCCTCTCCAGCTAGGAGAGGATGCACCTAGCTGTTGTGGATAGCCCCAGCCTTGTATTTTGATGCTAGTTCCACTTTCCTGGGAAGGGCTGCAGAGGAGGAGTGAGTCCGTACACAGGTGACTTCTTGTGAACCTTCTGTCCAATTAAATTTGTAAAATAAAGGCTAGAGCCAGTGATTGGGCAGTAGAAGGGGAGGTGGAGAAAAAGGCTTAGGGGAGGAGAGAGGAAGAGGAATTCGACGTAAAAGGAAGTCGATAGAGGAAGGTGAAGGAGTAGGAAGCTGATGAAGGAGGAGCAAGAGGTGGAAGGGCAAGCACATGGCCTGGATAAACCGCAAGTTATAAGGGATCTCATAGCTGGGGAATAGAGTAGTGTAATGGTAAATCTGCCCAATCTAGGCGTGCAATTTATACCCATAATTATTGAGTTGTGTTTTCCTTGACTGGTCTTATTTGGGTCGGAGATTTACTGCAACACCTAGCCTCAAAGAATTGACATGCCAGGGTGGGGGGATACCCAGGAGGGGCCCCACTTGCTCGGAAGGATTCTGGGAGGGGGTGACTGACAGTGGATAGTGAGTGGGATGTAAAATAAATGAAGAGAGAGAGAGAGAGAGAGAGAGAGAGAGAGAGAGAGAGAGAGAGAGAGAGACTGAATCCATTCTCCTGCACCTCCCTTGTAAAATGTCCTAGAGCAACTCACAGAGCTTCTTGTGAGCTGTCACATCTTTGGTGGTCTGCAAGTGTCTATATGGTTTCTAAAGGTCAACAGAGGAAGCCATGGTCAGGCCCAGCTACAGAATGGGCCACAGTGACATGACTGTGCAAGATGGGTGTTCTCCTTACGTAAGTAGAAACCACACAAACACTTGTGAGGAGGAACAGGAGAAGGAAACACAAGGCCAGTGAGAAAGAACAAGAAGTGTTGGGTGTCACACTGGGGCCACCCATAGAATCACACTGGTCATCCTCTGTGTGCAGCAGTGGTATCAAGACAAAGTGGCCATAGGTGAAGCTCAGGAAGCAATTTGTAGCAACCAGTCTCATCCATAGGAAGACAGAAGGACATGGCAGAGTCAGACGATGGGGTACCTATGATGTGGGCAAGGATGTCGGTGCCACAGAGGAGAGAGGATGCAGGGACAGTGTTGATTGCTGATAGGAGCCAGGGATTTTAGACCCACTAGGCAGGGGAAATGCTTCATGAAGTGTATGAAGACAAGAGCCAAGCCAGAAGGCAGTGCTGCAGAGTGCTGTGGTTGACAGGAGAAAGGGAAGATTAGAGGAGACTAATAACAGTCACATGAAGGAAGTGATGGAGGAGAAACTTTTTTTGAAGGTCAGAAACTAGAGTATAGTTGCCCTTTCCTTCAGTCTAGTAGGTGTCCAACTGGTATGAGCACAGCACTCTCATGGGAACCAAGTCAGGGTAGGTGTGCTGGTTAGCTTTAATTGTCTCCTTGTCACAGCCTAGAATCACACAGCAAGACAGTCTTAATGAGGAATTATCTAGATCAGGTTGGTCTGTGGACATGTGCCTTCAGGGAATTGTCTTGATCGTTAACTGATGTAGAAAGACTCAGCCCATTGTGGGTGGCATCATTCCCTAGGGTGATCCCTGAATTATATAAGAGTGAAGAAAACTAGCTAGCAGGAAGGCAGGGGGGCAGACAAGGAAGCAAGCAACACAGTGCATTTGTTTCTCTCTTCTCTCCAGTGGTAACTAGCAGTTCAAGTTCCTGCCTTGACTTGTCAATGATGGATTGTAACATGGTTTCATAAGATGAACAAATCCTTTCTATTGTTCAGTATGTTTTTATCACAGCAATAGAAATGTGACTAGAACAGAAATCATGGCAAGAGACAGCTGCTCACAGATGATGTTCCAATAGAGAACAGTCTAGCACATTTTGTGTTTGTGTTTCAGGCACCAGTGTAACTGTGTGTAGCAGCTTGATGGAGGTGGAACCCGGGTTCAGACCTCTGTGTCTGTGAATAACACAACATGACATTAGTCACCAGGATATGCCTATTGGGGAGATTGGGCCATGATACCTTTGCAATACCAAGAGCAGGGGCTGAAGTTACAGCAGCTGTAAATCTTAATGGCTCCCTTGTCAGTGTCCTGTGATGTTTACAGTCCTCATGTGACCTGGCCTGAGGAGTAGCATTAACTTGTAACACTGACCACACTTCAGTTGCTAGTCTGTCTTGAAGTTCCTCTGTCAAATTGTGTGTGTGTGTGTCTTTTTGTCTGTCTGTGTGAGTCTTGATTGAGATGAAACCTAAGGCTTCATGCGAACTAGGCTACCTCTGTGGCCTTTCTTTAAAAAAGAAAAAGAAAGAAAAAGGGATACAACATGCCTATGTCTGGAAAACTTGAATGAGGCCAAATTCACAAGCAATGAACTCATTAGGCAGAGGAAATATTAAGACAGTCACCCTGAAAGCAGGTTGAAAAATTAAATCAGCAACACAAAAATGTATTTGGTCAGGTTTACAGAATTGGGGCAAAAAGCAATAAAGTGAGCCAAGGCATAGCCTCAGATCCTGTGGACACAGAACATCTAGGTGAGCAGATTTGACAGACATTAGGACATCTAGGGTGAGCAGGGTTGCTATCGTCTAGAAAGCCCTGAAGAGGGGAAAACAGATGTTCTACTGACTGTGATAGAATCATCTCATGCTAGGCCTGGAGCAGAGGATGCAGCTCTTCGAACTTTAGGCCTGCTGCTTCACCTGACTTCAGGGCATCTTTCTGGAGATTGCCTTAAATCGTAGAGCATCAGGTATTGTTTTTGCATGTCCTCTCTTGCTGGTATCACATTATCAGCTTCCTAAGAGAGAGATGAAAATCAAAGAGGCTACATAGACATTAGCTTTTTTTTTTTTTTTAAGACATTCATTTGTTTTATGTAAGTATATCATACTGTCTTCAGACATGCCATCGGATTCCATTACAGATGTCTGTGAGCCACCATGTGGTTGCTGAGGATTTGAACTCAGGACCTCTGGAAGAGCAGTCAGTGCTCTTAACTGCTGAGCCATCTCTCCAGCCCCAGACATTAGGTTTTAAGGGAAGTAACAAGTAATTTGAGGATGAACGTGGAAGAGGACAGGCTCACTTGAATTAAAGCACTTCAGAGTATGAATACATACCCAGGTGTCCAGGTCTGTAACCAAGTCAGCCGCACAGGTGCATAATTGAGTAAATACAGGGGCAGAGGTACAAAACCAAGTCAGCCTTGGGGTGCAGGTACACACCTGGGGCAGCCCCTCTCATTAGAGGGAGCTGTTATCCACATCTCTTTGTGCTTCAATTTCCTCCTAAAGTCAACAAAGATGAAATCTACACTTAGCAGTCTTCATGGATTTGCACATTTATGCTTCCCCAGTGTGCTGGACTGCAAGCTGTGAAAACCAAGTCTCTTAAGTAGTTTGCTTTGCAGTTTTCTATTTGCTTCTGCAGGAAAAATTTTCAAACCTGCTCCTCCATCAAGGGAAGACTCAGTCCCAGAGGTGAAGCAGTTTGCTTACATTCTCTCTGTCATAGAAATAGTCAGAACATCTGGGATGAAAATCCAAAGTTGTCAGCCTTCCTCTCCCATCTTTAAACCCCCAGAATCATTCAAGCCAGTTCCTTCAGGCCGTTGCTCTTCTAATCTCCAGAGTAAATCCTCACTAATGACAGAGGAAGAAGACCTGATTGAACAAGATATTCCTTTGCTTTCTCTCTTCATCCAAGACAGATTTTTGTCTTAAATGCTGGAGAAAGGTTTTTTTCCGAGGAACATACTCAAGAGACAATAGATACATTTCCCAAGTCATCTCAGAGCCATCATTTCTGATAGAAGAGACTGTGTATTTTCTTTACATTCTTGTCAGTATCAGTGACGAAAGCTGCTGAAACAAAGCCTCACCTATCCCAGCTTCCTCAGCTGTAGTTCTGCAGTGACGACATGTGCTTCCCATCTTCTCCACTAGGTGACGCATGTCATCTCCAGCTGTGCTGTGGTTCAGGTCCTTTAAGTGTGTGCTCAGAGAGACACTGTGCTTTCCAGTGGCCAGATTCCTGAAGGTACCTCTCTGTTGACTTGGACTAATTATAGTAAACTAATCGACCGACTGATTGTCAAGTCAGGTTAAAATTCTTGGGAATGAAATTGTCTTTTGCCAGGTGGTGGCAGCAAATAACTTTTAGCTCAGACTTTGGGAGCAGAGGCAGGTGGATCTCCAAGTTCGAGGCCAAATGGTCTATAGAGCGAGTTCCAGGACAACTACAGAGAAGAACCCTGTCTCAACCAACCAACCAATCAACCAACCAACCAGTGTCTTAGACCAAACCCAACAATCTGCTCCAGTGGAACCTAGAGAAATCTAGATGCAGTAAGCTCTGGGGGAGGTGGTGAGGTGGACTTACAGAAATATCCAAGGATTATAGTTTTTTAGTTTCTTTCTCGAGGGCCTTAAATTGCATGGAGCTGAGAATGACCTTGAATTTCTAATCCTCCAGTCCTCACTTCCCTAGTTTTGGATTAGATATGTGCTAATATACCATGTTTATGGTGTGCTACAGATGAAACCCACGGGTTTGTGCAGCCAGGTAAGCAAGCACTCCTTATTTTATGCATGTCAGCCTGTCTGAACTCCCTGAATACTTGATTCTATTTGAAAAATCCTCAGCTTGCTGAGGCTGGTCTGGATGTCAGGTTGAGAGATGGAGACTTGTGCAGAGACTGAAACGTCTTTTGGAGAGCCTTGGTTTTGGGGAACATTGATAAAGACATTAAGAGTAAGATGGAGGGTGTATGAGATGCTAAGAAGTGAAGGTTCTGATAAAGATCTGAACTCTAATTTGTGAGAGGCCCACATAAAAGTTCAGGAAGACCCAAAGACATGGAGGACTGGTCACCAGCATCAAGACCCATCCTGTGGCAGAAATACCCATAGCACTCCTGACATGAGGATAGAAATTCACCGAAGCACACTGACTGCCATCGCAGCCACCGGACTAGGATGCCAAGGTCCTCCAGGTGGGAGGGGGATATGCTTCTATTCATTTCTTTTTCTTTTCATGTGTGTGTGGATATGTGTGGTGTATGGGTATGTGTGTGCACATTCATGTTGGGGCTTATGTGTGCATCTGTGCATATCCCTGTGAAGGCTAGAGGTATGTGTACCTTAGTTTTTTGAGACAGGGTTTTCCACGGTATCAGGAACTCCATGGCTTCCTGCCTCTGTCTTCCCAGTGCTCAGATTACAGATGTGAGCTTCCATGCCCAGCTTTTCACTTAGGTCTGAATTCAGATGTGGATTCAGGTCCTCATGCATATGCAGCGTGTACTTTATTAACTGAGCCATCTCTCCACCTTCCTTCTCCATATCCTTTTTTATCTCAATCTTGAGATATATTTTTCTGGAATTTAAAATGTCATGAAATCTGGGCTTCCTAGTACATGACTATAATTCCAGCACTTGTGAAGGCAGAGGCAGGAGGATTATGAGTTCAAAGTCATCCTGGGCTACACAGTTCATTTTGAACTCACAGAGATTCTTCTGCCTCTGCCTCTTGAGTGCTAGGATTAAAGGGTATATCACTTTATATTAGATTATAAAGGGTTGAGGCAGTTTATCCAGACTGAGCAACTGAATTGAAGTAGGAACCCTTGATCTGATCTCCGTGGAAAGATTCTCCACAAAGAGTAAGGTCATGAGCTTGACAAAATAACCAAGCATCACTCATAATTCCAGCACTCGGGAGGCTGAGATGGGATGATTGCAAACTCAAGGACAGCTTGGTTACATAGCCAAACCTTGTCTTAAAAGACAAGACAAAACAACCCCTCTCCCCATAAAACCCACTACTCATTGTTCAGTGGGAGTAGCCAGGCATAGACAGCCACAGCTATGGGTCCACTTACACAATCTTTCTGAAGTAGAAAAAGTCCAAAGACAGGAAACATGATGGTGGATGCAGGAGGATGGGAAAAGGCTGCTGATGCTGCTAGCCTTTAGAAGTGATGGAGCAGTTGGGGGCTCTGCAGGGGGTGGCTGCAAAATATTGGAGATGTGCTGAACATGGCTGAGCTGCTCCCCTGACACTATGTGTGTTTCTGCCCAAACAAGGATGAAGGGAGATGATGGCTCAGCTGGTAGAGCTCTTGCCTGCCTTAAATGACGTGCAGAGTTCAAACCCATCATCACATAGAACAGGTGCGGTGGTTCATACCTGTAATCCTAGCACTTGGGATACAGGAGGGTCAAGAGTTCCTGGTCATCCTTGGCTACCAGTCAGCTCAAGACCAGCCTAGGTTATGTGGAAACTTGCTTCAGAAGAGAGAACAATACAAGGAGATAGAAGGGGGTTGGAGGCTCATGTCTGATTCAGAGCAAGCCTCAGTCTGGATAAGCTCACCTGCTGCTTAAGTGGTCTCTGAACACCTCCTTGATGGAGGAGGCATCACCTCTCCTCCCTGAGACTGTTTTATTTATATGTCCCTCTCTTCTTGCAGGAGTAGGAGACACAGCCCAGTTGTATCTTCCTGGTGTCCTAGGGTGGACTGTAAAGTCCTATTCCATCTTCTCCATCCAGTCCTATCATAGTTTCTGACATGCTGATGCCATTGTTCCTATGAATACTATACATCTCCAGCCCTGTGCCCAGTCATATGACCAGATTACATCTGAGCCGGATCTGCAGCCCTCAGTAATCTCAGATAAGACGGTATAGGCTACAGGGGAGGGTGGGAAAAACTAGGCCAGTTTATTTCAATAGAACCAATGACCTAGAGGGTGGTGCACTCCTGGCAAGATTTGGCAAGGAGAGGATTTGGCAAGAATGGGATTTGGCAAGGAAAGGGGGATTCAGCAAGGAGGGGATTCACACACAGTCTCAGACATGCTCTCAACACCTGAGAGATGAATCCACCCAAGCTTCAGGCTCACCCCAGGCTCACCTGTGGCTCTTTCCTGAATGAACAGTTTTTGATATCCCCCCAGCGGGTCTACATAGCTCTTATCACACCCATGGTATTGGCTGGAGTTACTGTAGCAACCAACACAGCCGGTGGCTTAAAGATCGAGGCCCATTATCCCATGTACCTGAGACTGGAGGGTCAAGAGGTGCCCCAGGGCTAGTACCTCCCAAGTCCTCTCTTGCTGGCTTTCAGACAGTATCTTCTCTCTGTGTCCTCACACCACGAATCCACTGTCCTGTTCCTATCTATCTATCTATCTATCTATCTATCTATCTATCTATGCAAGTGTAGGTCTAAGCTGTCATTTCTCAGGAGCTGTCCATCTTGTTTTTTGAGACAGAGTCTCTCTCTGGCCTTGGACTGTCTGAGTACACTAGGCCGGCTGGCCATTGAGTCCCAGGGTCCTCTTTTTTCTCAATCTCTCTAGCTCTGGAATTACAAGCACATGCCACCACACCACCTCACTTTAAAAATATTTTATTTCATTTTTGTGTATGTGTGTGCTAGAAAGAGAGAGACAGAGACAGAGAGAGAGAAACAGAGACAGAGACAGGGAGACAGAGTGAGAGAAACAGAGCAAGAGAGTGCCATGTGAGTATGTGAGGTATGAGTGTGGCTTTAATATCTATGTATGTGTGCCATGTCTGTGTGGCGCTAATATATGAGTGTGAGTGCCTGTGGAGGCTAGATAAAGGTTTCAGATCTCTTGGAGCTGGGGTTAAGGTGGTTGTAAGCCTCCTGCATAGGAGCTGGAAACTAAACTTCAGTCTTGTGTAAGAGCAGTTCTGACCTCTGAGCCATCTGTTCAGCCTGGCTTTTTTTTTTTTTTTTTTTTTTTTTTTTTTTTTTTATCTGGGTTCTGGGGATTGAACTCAGGTCCTCATGTTTGTAATTCAAGCATTCTACCAATTGAAAAGTCTTAGCAGACCCTAAATCTATTTTTTAGTGCATCCCAAAGAGGGTCTAGCTGCAGGGACAGGCACTGGTGTGAGCATCAAAGACAGAAAAATATTCAGAGACCCAGACCAGTCACAGCAGCTGAGGATCTGGAAAGCTGGGGCCCACAGATTGCCTGTTTCTCTTCTGGACTCCACCTTTAGGGTCCCCACTAAACTCAGGAAATGGGCTAGAAGCCCTGTGGATCAAAGGTAGGAGTCAGGTAAGCCCCGAGCCTTTGCCTGTATAGATGTGGCTGAGCTCATCCCTCCCCTCCCCTGGGAGACAGAGTTGGACAATGACACAGAGACACTAGGATTCATGGAGGTGGACAGTCAAAGTGTGAGTGGTTGAGGTTTGAGCAGGTGGTCTTGCCCTTCAAGGTGGTGGCAGTCCTCCTTGGGGGCAGTACATAGCAATGTAGTCTACTGGCTTCTCCGTTTCTAAGTCTGCAGCAGCTCCTATGTGGCCTATGTCCTCAGCCTGGCCACATCTGACTAACATCCTTTGCTGACATCCTGAGTCTCATCGGAACCATTGGAGTCCTGCTGGAGGACATGGCTAGACACCATTATGAAGTGTGATTCTGAAGCCATTTTCCTCTCTGACACAGTGGCTTTCTGTCTGCTGCCAGCCAAGAACATAGAGAGTTCCTTGTGTGTCCTTTATCCCACCAGTTGCCCTATGAGAACATCTGTAGTGGTCAATGCTCTGAGCAGGGTTCTGGTACTTTCTTTGCATACCCTGAGGCCTATGCCTACTGGTTGGAGTGACCCTCCTCACTCAGGATTTAGGACACATCAGCTGTTGACATGTTGTACAATGTGTGGGTTCAATCTGATCCAGGCCCACCCTGGCCTGTGCCACTTCCAGCAGTGGTCACTGGCCAGAATTTACTATAATGACCATGTTGTGGTCATCGCTTTTCTTCTCTGGTGCCTGTCCCTGTCTCTTATCCTGTACATTCTAGAAGGGAATCTGAGCCTACCCTCTGGCCTCTTGTGTCTCCTGTCCAGTACGGTCAGCACGGCTCACCCAGTTGTCTATTTCCTGACTGAACACTTCGAGGGAAGGAAGCACCAGGAATCATGTTTCACAGAACCTTGATGATCTAAGTAGGGTGATGGGAGACCCCAGACATACCATCCAAAGGAGGTCTCAGCCTCTCTCAGAGCGGGTAAATAATGTCTTCCTTTATGTATTTCCCCTGTAAGGTACAAAGTAACCTGAGCCCAGGGCTATGAGGCTCAGAGGAGTCCTGTCAGGAGAACTTGGGAATACTTTGAGATGCAGAGGGACTGTGTTCTTCCACATATACATCACCTACCTGTTTGTGAGGAGCCTCTTTACTGCATCAAAGGCTGAACAAGCACTGCTCCCTCCAGGTGGTCACCCTTTGCAGTTCCACAGAGACCTCTTCCTGAGTCTCCCAGGAGCTTACTGACAGTGAACTTGCCATTCCTTAGTACATAAACAGAGAAGGACACGAAAGGATTACACTGAAAGGAGGATTATTTTGCTGTGAAGAGATGATTTTATTGAAGGAAAATACAAATGTGTTCTAAGAGACAGGTATAAAAATGGCATAAAGAGGAACTAGTGTGGACTGTGCTGGCAGGAGGAAGTGGTGTGATGTGGCCAGCGTGTGTTTTTTTTTCCTGTTAAGAATCCAGGCACAGGTGCCCTTCACCAGGTGCTGCAGACCTTGAATATCAAACATCTGGGAGAAGTGGACAGTGGCCAAGGAAGAGTTAGAAAGTCCCTGTGGCCACTAACCTCCTTGGCTGAGTAGTAGACAAGGCCATGTCTCTGAGAAATCGGGTTATATAGGAGGGAGTGCTCTGTGAACAATGAGAACAGCCAACCCTACCCCACCCTACTCTAAAGAAGAGAATGGAAGAACTCAGTTGATGACTAGACTGTCTGATATCTCAGATCTTGCACTGGCAGCACACAGGAGCACAGCAGCTGGACTGACAGCAGCAAGGCTTGCAGCAGCTGGACTGGCAGCAGCAGGGCTTGCAGCAGCTGGACTGGCAGCAGCAGGGCTTGCAGCAGCTGGACTGGCAGCAGCAGGGCTTGCAGCAGCTGGACTGACAGCAGCAGGGCTTGCAGCAGCTGGACTGGCAGCAGCAGGGCTTGCAGCAGCTGGACTGGCAGCAGCAGGGCTTGCAGCAGCTGGACTGGCAGCAGCAGGGCTTGCAACAGCTAGACTGGCAACAGCTGGACTGGCAGCAGCAGGGCTTGCAGCAGCTAGATTGACAACAGCCTCCTTTGCAGCCACCACAGGAGCCACAGCCTCCCTTGCAACCACCACAGGAGCCACAGCCTCCCTTGCAACCACCACAGGAACCACAGCCTCCCTTGCAGCCCCCACAGGAGCCACAGCCTCCCTTGCAGCCCCCACAGGAACCACAGCCTCCCTTGCAGCCCCCACAGGAGCCACAGCCTCCCTTGCAGCCCCCACAGGAGCTACAGCCTCCCTTGCAACCACCACAGCTGGAGCAGGAACAGACAGGCACACAGCAGCACACAGGCTTGCAGCAGCACACAGGCTTGCAGCAACTGGAACCACAGCCCCCACAGCTGGAGCCACAGCCCCCACAGCTGGAGCCACAGCCTCCTGAACAGCCACAGCAGGTCATGGTTCTGGTATTTGGTTGAGGATGGAGTAGGTCAGAGGTGGAGAGGGAAGATGTGAAGATGTGGAGCCTCTTGAGCCTGGGCCTTTATATCCCTGCCTAGGGTGGTCACTTCCCTGTATAGTCAGGCTATTTCCTTGATGTGATTTTGTTTGTTGTACCTATTTCCCTGTTTGTTTGTTTGTTTTCTGCTAACTGCATGCACTGGTGATTTTTCTTAGGTTTCTAAATTTGATCTCTTCCTTGTTTATGTTAACTTTGGTCTCTTCTTCCTAGATGCTCTTGGATGGTGGTCACCTGCCATTTGTTGACTGCATGTGACTTAGGAGTGACAGTATCATGTCCAGGTTTTTCTATACCAGCTCTGTTTGGATTTTTCTCCTAGGTTCACTTGTTAGAATCATTAATGTCTTCAGACATGACACCCTCGTTATGGCACCTGTAAAAGTCATCCTGTTTGGAATTAGAGCCTTTGTAGATCTCTGTAAATTGAGAATGCATCTCTTGGGTTATCTGGATGTATGCACTCAAGTGCATTCTTAGTAGAAAGAGATTCGACACCAATAGAAGAGAAAGATGTGTAGATAAAGCAGAGAGACATGAAGAGCCAAGAGATGGGAATCCCATACCAAGGATCATTGGCATCTGAGGAGCTGAAAGAGTCAGGGAATAGACTCTCCTTCAGAGCTTCCATATGAATCACTGACAGACAATCCCATGTTTGTCTGCGACACTGAAATGGACCCCCAGTACTGTTGTTGGTAATATATTTCTGGACAAGTTGTACCATAATTCTGTAGTTATCAGATAGTAATATAGAGTGTGGCATTTGGAGATGGAATGTTACTATAATGAGTATCTAATAATGTGGAATGGCTATCATCTACTTATCATCTATTCATCTATTATCTCATCTATATATTATCTATTATCTACCTATTTCATCTGTGACCTATTAATTTAAATCTGTCAATCAATCATTACCTATATCATCCATATCTATCTATATCTATCTATCTATCTATCTATCTATCTATCTATCTATCATAGATGTATGTGTCTTAGAGTTTTGCTGCTGTGAAGAGACACCATGATCAAGGTAACTCTTATAAAAACAACATTTAATTGGGACTGGCTTATAGGTTTAGAGGTTCAGTCCATTATCATCAAGGTAAAAGCATGGCAATGTCCAGGCATGCATGGTGTAGGAAGAGCTGAGAGTTCTACATCTTGTTCTGAAGGCAAACAGGAGAAGATTGGCGTCCAGGCAGCCAGGATGAGGGTCTTCAAGCCCACACCCACAGTGACACACCTAATCCAACAAGGCCACACCTAATAGTGCCACTCCCTGAGCCAAGCATATTCAAACCATCACAGAAAATATCTGTCATCATCTATCTATCTATCTATCTATCTATCTATCTATCTATCTATCTATCTATCTATGGCTTTTATGTGCTTTTATGTGCAATTTCTGACACTTGTTCCATTTGAGACACACAGTCTATGATTCTGACAATACTTCTGTGAACTCTCATTGAATGTGCACTGCTCACACCAGCACAGTTTGACAACACCTCTCTTGTTGCCAACACTCACCCTCTTTGGCTCTGTCAGTTTTCTCTTCCTGTCATTACAGGAAGTATGAGTGATTCTCATACAGTGTTTCTGTTCTTTCATGCTAGATCCATTTCTTCAGTACAACCCTTAAGAGATGAGTCTGTGCTGGTACATGCAGTTTCTTTCTTTGTACTACTGAGTAATATTCCACTATGAACTCCATTTCTCCATTCACCTTTTTTTTTTTTTTTAATTTATTTATTATGTATACAGCACTCTGCCTGCAGTACACCTACATGCCAGAAGAGGGCACCAGACCACATTATAGATGGCTAAGCCACCATGTGGTTGTTGAGAATTGAACTCAGGACCTCTGAAAGAGCAGACAGTGCTCTTAACCTCTGAGCCATCTCTCCAGGTCGGCCTCCATTCACCTCTTGACCGACATTTAGGTTGTTTCCACTTTTTCTACTAATAAAGCTACTATATACATTTGCTTTGTGGCATATGCACTCTCATTTCTGTTAGTAAGCGTAAGTGTACAGGAATAACGGGAGTAAGTCTAGTGTTCCACTGTAATGGAAGAGCCAGAGTAATTCCAGTATTCCAGTGGGTTGTACCCCTATAGCAACTACAGGGGGCAGAGCTTCGGCGGTCCCATATCCTTGCTAGTATTTGTTATTGTGATTTTTCTTAACCTCCCATTTCTGGCAGGTATCAATTGGGTTCCATAGCTTTAAATTCCCTGATAGTGAATGATATTGAATATCATTTCATGTATATACTGTACCATTCTTATATTTTTGTATGTTTAAAGAATACAGTATTTTTCCAATTTGGATAATACCATAGTTACCTTCAGCTGTCAACCTGACACACCTGGAAAAAGAGATTCTCAATTGAAGAATTGACTCCTGAAGATTGGTCTGTGGCCATTGTCTTTGGAGGCTTTTTTTTCTTGGTAATTGATATGGGTAGATCCATCCTGTTGTGGGTGGGGCCATCCATGAGTAGGTGGTCCTGGGTTTCATAAGAAAACAGTCTCAGCAAGCCATGATGAGCAAGCCAGGAAGCAGCATTCTTTCATGGCCTCTGCTTCAATTCCTGCCTCCAGGTTCCTGCCTCCAAATCCTACCCTGATTTCCCTTCATGATGGATTATAAGCTATGAGATGAAGTAAACTCTTACCTTTCTAAGTTGCTTTTGGTTATAGTTTTTATCGTTGTAGCAAAGCAGACTAGTATAGAAATAATTTAATTTATCTATTTTGGTGGCTCAGACTTTTTTAAAAAATATTTTGTTGTTTTATGTATAATGGTTTCTTATATGTGTTTTGCCTGCATATCTGTCTGTGCACCACATGTGTGAAGTGCCCTTTGAGGCCAGAATAAGGCATTAGATTCCTTCGAACTAAAGTTACAGATGGTTGTGAGCAACCATGTGGGTGCTGGCAATCTAATCCAGATCTTTTGGAAGAGTAGCTAGTACTCTTAGCTACTGAACCATCTCTCCAGTCCATGGTTCAATTTTTTTATGTCCTATATAAGAAACCTTAGGCTACCTCCAAGCTGTAAGGATTTTCTCTCACACTTTCTTTAAAAGATTGTTTAATATTATGTTTCGTGTTGGTATCCAGGAATAGCCTAACAAACCACACAAACACTGATCTCAGTCAGACAGGGACAGTTTACTGAGCAGACACCATAGGACTGGTAGACCAGAGCCATAGTCTAGATTTCGGAACTGAACAGCGAACTTAAGTTAAAATCATACAGGATTTTTTAAGCCCCAAATCCACAAACATCTGTGCCAAGTTATTTTACCAATCAGGATTTTGGGATAAGGGACTTTCTTAGGAACAGTTCTTTGTTGTATCCTGCTCCCATTGGTTGGGGTATTCAGCTATGGCTGGGGACTTGCTTTATCTAATATTCATGTCCTATTTGCCAACCAAGATGGGACTTTTCTAATGTTCATGTCTTAACCAGGATGTCAGTTCCCAGGGAGGTCTTGGGAGTTTAAACTTTACTGGATCACTATTCAAAATGAAATTCTTATTCCAAATAATTTCTTATATTGGTGAGGTGTCTCTCTTATGTTGGGGTCTATCCCAAGGGCAGCTTATACCATAAAAATTTATATACAGGTGCAGGAAGTGCTGTTGGGTGGTTAGTTTGGGTCCAAGCTTATTGTTTTTTTATTTATTATTTTATTTATTATTATTATACAAAACAGTTCTACTGAGTTCTATCATGACTGGTTTACAGGGGCACAAAACGTAACAAAATATGTAATCAATCTTGACACTAAATAGTTTCCTAATAACAACAAAAACACATAAAAAAGTTCCCTTATAATGGTAGGCTATCCAGGTAACAGTTTCCTAGGCCTTAACATTTCATTTAGGCCCTAATATTTTACCTAGGCCTTAACATTTAGGACTTCAACATATTTTTATTTTTCCTAGTTACCCTGCATGGATAGCCATTTGTCGGACTGCCTTCCCTTTCCTTCCTTAGTAGCTGCATCAGTTAAACAAATTTTACAAAGTATTTACTTGGCTTTTACTTGGAATGATACCAAATTTATAGATCAATGTGGAGAGAGTTCACAGTATTGGGTATACTGATCCGTAGTCATAGGCTCTCTCTTTTATTTGCACTGACTTTAACATTGTTTTGTAGTATTTTTTGCATAGTTAAAGAAAAGATTTTGTTAAATTCATTCATATGGTTTTCACAGTAGTTTAATGAGGGTAAACCCAAAATTTCCATCTCTGTACTGGCTGGCTTTGTGTGCCAACTTGACACAAGCTGGAGTTAAAACAGAGAAAGGAGCCTCCTTGAGGAAATGCCTCTATGAGATCCAGTTGTAACTCTTTTTCTCAATTAGTGATCAAGGATGGGAGGGCCCATTGTGGGTGGTGGCATCCCTGGGCTGGTAGTCCTGGGATGGTTAAGAAAGAAAGCTGAGCAGTCAGGGGAAGCAATCTAGTAAGCAGCATTCTTCCATGACCTCTGTATCAGCTTCTGCCTCCAAGTTTCTGCCCTGTGTGAGTTCCTGTCCTGACTTCCTTTGGTGATGAACAGCAGTGTGGAAGTGTAAGCTGAATAAACCCTTTCCTCCCCAGCTTGCTTCTTGGTCATGATGTTTTATGCAGGAAAAGGAACCCTGACTAAGACAATATCTTTCTCTTCTTTCTAGGATTGGTTTCTTTAAATTGACCTTAACTTCATTTGTTAAATTCTCATATACTTTTGCAGATTCCATCAGATCTTCTACATTCACAATCAACATTATTGTTATTATTATTGTATTATTATTATTATCATTATTATTTTGAGTCAAGATTTCTCTGTAGTCCTGACTGTCCTGGAATTCCCTCTGTAGACCAAGGTTCAAGGTTGGCCTCGAACTTACAGAGATCCATCTGTCTCTCCCTCCTGAGTGCACTGTGATTATTTTTTTTTATAAAGTCTCTTTTTCCTAGATTTGTAGTCCTGCCCCTCTCAAACTTCTGGTGACCTGCTCTTATATTTTCATGTTTTTTTTTTTTGTGACCCAATGAGTTTAGTTAGAGTTGCTTATAGGAGCCTGGGTGAGTGTATATTTATAGGAACATGGATACCTTACCAGTAGCTCCACAATTGAAGAAAATGTGTCTCTGTCTCCAAGCAACCATAAACTACTTATATGTCCCCAAGGAGAATGGGGTTTTGTGAGTTGCTCTCCCCATGACTGAGAGGTGACAAACCCAATTATGTGCAGGTCTCATATAGTTAATCACAACTGCTGAGGGTTCAAAAGTGCAATGGCCCTTTCACACCTGGAGGCTGGCATTCCACACACTCTCCCTTCCTCCTGATTATACGTTCTTTCTCCCCACCCTTCCCAGTGTTTCCTGAGCCTTTAAAGAGATGATCTAAATGTCCCAGTTGGGGTTGAGCACCTGACAGACACTGATCACTAAAACTTTGACCAATTGTGAGTCTCTGTAAAACGAAGATTCTCTGATCAAAGTTGACAGCAATGCTAATCTATCAGCATAAACATATTCAGAAGGCAGTTTGATGGCTACATTATGTTCATGTAGCAAAACAATAGCAGCAACTTCTCCACTAGGTCCTATGACCTCCCCAGCTGTGAACTTTTGACCAAGTTTAAAGTACCAGATGTGAATATCTTCCTAACTAGGGATCTTAAATCCAATCAGAAAGCTACTGGGTGCCTCCAAAGAGTAGTGCCAGTACTGCACCAGTAGATACATCTTTGCAGGCTGATAGCATTGTACATAAGGCTTAAAGCAGAGTAAGATCATTGGTGACAGTTCTCTCCTAGCAACCTGCATAGCACCATCTAACACCATTAAGACTAGCCAGCAAAGAGGAAACTTCCAGCTGAGTCCTAGCTTGATTTCTCCATGTTCTGCCACCAAACACATCTTGGTTAAGCTAGCCTGCCTCCAGTGTTTTGTGCTAGTAACATGGAACAGACAAATACAAGACCTAAAATGTAGGCAAACTTCATGGCAGCATCCAGATTAGGGTTTGATTATTTGGAAGAGGTGAGGAGGTTTGGTGGGCATCTTAGATTCTATTCACACATAACAGTCACTGCTGTGTGTCCTGATGATCTGCTCAACTCTTATATAGCTTTATGGGTTCCTGGACCTTGGCAATCCCAAGTGTCTGTCAGTCCCAGGAAGCAAATCTGTATGGTAGTGGTCTGTGAAGGAATCCTGTGGATTCCTCCGTGCCTTACAGAAGCTATGTAACAATGCAAGGACTCAGACTTCACCTTGCTATCTCTTGTTGTATAGTTGGGGAAACTGAGGCCAGTGAGAAAACAAAGAGGCCTCAGGTTCATCTACTAAATCAAGTCAACCAGGGCTTAAATCTCAGGGTCCTGAGTCAAGACCAACAGTCTCCTTCCAGTTCCATCTTCCAAAATGTCCTGAATTACATACTAGGACCATTTGAGGGGATTTGTATGTCTCTGGGCTGAGGACACAGGTGTGTGGTATATGTTGCATACCTGTTGACTGGGTATAGATTTCCTGGAGTGAATCAGACACTGAAATGTGCTGTGATGTGAACAAAGGGGCTGAGAAAGAATCACACTGTCACAGTCAGCTTTCACTGTCAATCTGACACAGCCTAGAAAGTCACCTGAGAAGGGAGTCTCAGTTGAAGGATTTCCCAGACAAAAATGGTCTGTAAGCATGTCTGTGGGGGATTGCATGGTTATTGTTATAGGAGGGTCCAGCCTACTATGGGCAGCACCATTCCCTAGGCAGGTTGTCCTGGGCCATAGAGGAGAGCTAGTTAGCATGATCCTGTGAGGAAGCCAGCAACCAGCATTCCTCCATGACTTCTGCTTCAAGTTCCAGCTTCAGATCCTACACTCCCTTAAATGATGGCCTGTGACCTAGAAGTGTAAGCCAAATAGATCCTCTCTTAAGTTCTTCTTGGTTAGAGTGTTTTATTGCAGTAGCAGAAAAGAAATGAGAACATATACCATGGACAGAACTGTAGTGAACACAGAACCTTTTATTAAATTGGGATTTAATACAATTTTAATAGGCAAAAATGGGAACCTCTCCCTCTGTCCCAGAAAGGAGGCCCTGCTGAGCAGAGTTCACAGTCAGAGAAGCAGGAAAATAAGTCTGGGTGAGGGCAGAGGGCGGTTCCCCCACCCTGACATTCTTAACAAAGCACAGGAATGTGGTTTTGTCCATTAGAAGAGCTGAAGAGGCAGACCAGAGCAGTGGAGATTAGCATAGAGTAGGGGCATGCCTGAGCATTGGAGTGTATACTTCCTCCAGGCAATGAAACAGATGTGTGGCTTGTGGTGCTACAGAGAAAAATGCCAGAGGACCACAGGATCAGGAGGTGGCCAGGGATCAGTGAAACCGGAAGCCTCCATAATTGTGGTTGAGGGAGACGACATGAAGCCTATGGCCAGTATATCAGATCTTGCACTGACAACACACAGGGACACAGCAGCAGGGCGTACAGCAGCTGGACTGACAGCAACAAGGTTTGCAGCAGCTGGACTGGCAGCAGGATGACCCACAACCTGAAGAGCAGCAAGGCTTGCAGCAGCTGGACTGACAGCAGCAGGGCTTACAGCAGCTGGACTGACAGCAGGAAGAACCGCAGCCTGAGGAGCAACAGGGCTTGCAGCAGCTGGACTGACAGCAGCAGGGCTTACAGCAGCTAGACTGACAGCAGCAGGGCTTGCAGCAGCTGGATTGACAACAGCTTCCTTTGCAGCCTCCACAAGACCCACAGCCTCCCTTGCAGCCTCCACAGGAGCCACAGCCTCCCTTGCAGCCCCCACAGGAGCCACAGCCTCCCTTGCAACCCCCACAGGAGCCACAGCCTCCCTTGCAACCCCCACAGGAGCCACAGCCTCCCTTGCAGCCCCCACAGGAGCCACAGCCTCCCTTGCAACCCCCACAGCTGGAGCAGGAACAGGTGGGCACACAACAGCACACAGGCTTACAGCAGCACACAGGCTTGCAACAGCTGGAGCCACAACCCCCACAGCTGGAGCCACAGCCTCCTGAACAGCCACAGCAGGTCATGATTCTGGTGTTTGGTTGTGGATAGAGTAGGTCAAAGGAGAAGTTAGATATGAAGTGTGCAGATGTGGAGTCTCCTGAGCCTGGGCCTTTATATCCCTGCCCAGGTCAGGTGTGAGGCTGCACATGGTCACTTCCCTGTTGTTGTTTGTGTCCTTCCCTGGCTGTGGCTTTGTTTCCTCTTTCCTCCCTGCTGCTCATTCCTTACGTACTGTGGGATTGTCTTGTGTTGACTGAGTCTCAGGTGCAGGTATGTCAAATGTATCACTAGTGACTTATATGCTCCTCAGATACTTCTCTGCAGCTTCTGCAGGAACACTTTGGAGAGGATGTCATTGGTGTGAACTTGGCCCTGTCCTTGACTGGGTGTAGCCCTGTCTGTCTCCCTGTGAAGATCCTGCATGTTTGTGGATGTTGAACAACCTTAGAGCCTGGCTCCATGAATACATAAATCAAAGTTGGAAGGCAGAGGATGGCCTGTAGTCCCTGGCTTGATCAGAGAGGACAGAGCTGTTTACAGGCCCTCCCACACAATAGTTTTAGCACTATCCTAGGCACTCCCTGCTTGGTGTTGCGGAGCTCATAGTCACATCCAGATGCAGGCTGAGGTGTGTTCCAAGTCAGCTCAGCTTGGTAGGAGAAATAGGATCAGTGAGAAAACTGTAAGCTGTCTGGTGCAGCTTAGAATAACTCCTCAACAGGAATAATTAGTCCAAACTGGAAGGGACTGGGTGACCAAACATCAAAGATGCTCTTCATTCATCCATCCCAGTGAGTCCAGGTAAGTCGACACCTCCCTCTTCTCCATCACCATCATTGTCATCTATGGTTCTGCTCCATAATCTGAGAAGGGGACATTGACTGGGGATTGAGTCTGCAAGGCCCACTACAGTCCTGAACAGCAGTGTGTGTGTGTGTGTGTGACCAGGAAAGGAGTCTTTGAAAAGGTGGTTCCACCAGTCTGGTTAGATATTCCACAAGGAGGCAACAGCAGGCAAGGAGCCTGGGGCAGGGAAAGGCTTAGTGTGGGTAGGTTCCACCTGCCTCAGTTCTCTGCCATCCACCTTCTCAGGCTGTGAGAGAGGAAGAAGGCAATGCTGGAAGCTGCCCCTTGGATGAAACTTCTGGTAGGTTCCAAGCTGGAAGAATGCTTCCTTGCCATCTGACTTATCACATAACTTCTCTGTAGGAGGAAACTGGGAATAGAGATGGGGAACCACTGTCTCTCAAAAAGGAGAAAGGAAGACAAGCAGGGGTGACTGGTGCTTGGAATCCCAGCAACTGAGAGGAGCCTGGGCACGTGAATCTCATAGTCTCCACTGGAAATATTTTTATCTGACTGAACACTTACGGGTCTCAGCAGAGGCTCTCAGTACAGGAGTTCTAGAACTTTCCATCATGTGCTTGTCCCTGGAAGAGCTGTGGATTCCAGCAGTCTGAGTCTGAGGGCTTTGAGGACATGCTTTATGGCATGCCAAGGGATGGTGTTTTAGTAGCTGGAGTAATGCCTTTACCAGTGTCACGGAGGGTAGAGAGGATTCAGTCTAAAGGTCTTAGTGCTTAAGTCTTTGTCCTTCTCAATTTTCTGGTCATCTGGGGTTTTGTGCAATTCACCATCAGGGGGTGCTAAGTCACATGTTACTCTGAGTAAACCTGCTTAAATTGAATCTGGTCTCATCTCCAGATTAGCCACTTTTTTTTTTTTTTTTTTAAATCTGTGTCTCTGGGATTTTGGGGGCTAATATTCAATTCAGAAAGGTGTGCCTGTGACATACTTAGTAATTAAAGTAATAAAAGCAATTGTAAAAAAATTAGAGCTTGGAAGAGATTGACAATAGAAACACCATCAAATCTAGAAGACAATATTATTTTATTGGATGATCTGAAAATCCACCCCATGGTAGTTTTTTTCCCCACTGTATTTTTTGGCCATGTGATCACAGATTTAAGTGACACAGCTGCAGGAATATATTCTATTTTGAGAGAATAGAGTGTTTGGCTTTTCCCTTTATCATCATTGAATAGATTTTTTAAAAAAAGATTTATTTATTTATTTTACATATATGACTATAATTATAGCTGTCTTCAGACACATGCCAGAAAAGGGCATCAGATCCCATTACAGATGGTTGTGAGCAACATGTGGTTGCTGGGAATTGAACACAGGACCTCTGGAAGAGTAGTCAATGCTCTTAACTGCTGAGCCATCTCCAGCCCTGTTGGTTGGATTTTTAAGAGGGTGTTCTTGAAATTTTATTTTATTTTTTTTTATATTGCTTTTTAAAATTCTAGTTTGGGGGCTGGGAAGTTGGTTTAGGGCTCAAGAACACTGGCTGCTCTTTCAGAGGCCCTGGATTCAGTTCACAGCACAAACATAGTGATTCACAACAGCCTGTAACTCCAGCTCCAGGGATCTGATGCTTTCTTCTGGCTTCCTTGGGCATGGGCATGCATGTGGTACAAAAAAAGACAAATGTGTGGGCGCGTGTGTGTACAAATAATAAAATGTAAGAAAATTTCTAGTTCTTTTCAGGTCTAGGGAAATCTTAAATGTTTCATGTGATCAGTGTAACACTTCAGCTTATCAAAATTTTTATTTGCCAAGCCTAATCTTATAGTCTCTATTATTACCTAAAAATAATTATACATGTGCCAATGCACACATCTGGTAGTCAAAGGACAACTTGCAGGAGTCAGTTCTCTCCTTCCACCACGTGAGTCTCAGGGGTCAAACTCAGGTTATTAAACTTGGCAGGGAGTGCCCTTATGCACTAAGATATCTTGCTGGCCTGTAGTATATGATTTTAAAAATGTATTGTCCTGTTTTGGTTTCTGTGATAAAATACTGACCAAAGGCAACTTACGGTGGAGAAGAGCAGGGAGGAATGTCGCTTACTTGCTCTCCTTGGCTTGCTAAGCTTCCTTCCCTCCTAGCTTCTTTCCTTCCTTCCTTCCTTCCTTCCTTCCTTCCTTCCTTCCTTCCTTCCTTCCTTCCTTCCTTCCTTCCTTCTTAGCTTTCTTCTTAACTTCCTTTCCAGTTTCCTTTCTTCCCTCCCTCCTTCCTTCCTAGCTTCCTCTCCTCCCCTCCTCTCCCCTCCTCTCCTTTCCTCTCCCTCCCCCTTTTTCTCCCTCCCCCTTCCTCCGTCCCAGCTCCCTCCCTCCCTCTCTCTGCATTGTGTATCCTAATTGCCAGGGAGTATATTTTCAGCAATTTAATTCTTTGAAAGACTTAATTTTTATTTTATGTGTATGAGTGTTTTGCCTGCATGTAATTCTGTGTACAAGTGTACACAGCATGCAGAGACCAGAAGAGGATGAATCTCCTGCAACTGTAGTTACAGACTTTTGTGGCCACTATGTTGATTCTGGAATCAAACCTGAGTCCTCAGGAAGAGAAATCAGTACTCTTAACTGTGGAGACAACTCTTCAGCCCCTCATCTTGCTTTCTTATATAACCTAGGATTAGTTGCCCAGGAGTAGTACACTCACACCAGGGTAGACTCTCTCACATCAAACTTTAATCAGGAAAAGGCCTCACAGACTTGCTTACAGGCCAATCTGATGGAGACAATTCCTCAATTGAGGTTCTGTCTTCCCAGATGACTCTAGCTTGTACAGTCAAATTGACAAAACTCCTGGTTCAATACATGTATTGTTGGATTGCTATTGGAAAAACGTTATTTAGGATTTTTGTATCTATATTACCAAGAACATTTGTCCATAGTTCTTTTCTGTGTTGTGAATTTATCTGGTTTTGTAAGAATGATAATCCTGACTTAGTCAGATTAATTGGCAAAATTCTGTCCCTTTTTATTTTAGGTACTACTTTGAAAACCCTGATTTTAATAGGTATGGTAGAATCAGCAGGGAGGTTATCTAGTCCTTAGACTTCACTGGGAGGGTTTTGGCACTGCTTTTATTGATGTGTTTTAGTTCAAATTTGTAGGTCAGATATGTCTAGAAATTTGGGGTTTTTTTCTAGATTTTTCAAAGTTTGTAATATAATATTTTCAAATGATTTCCTAATGATCCTCTAGATTTCAGTGATATATGTTGTAGCATCCCTTATTTTGCCTCTAGTTTTATTAATTTGAGTCTTTTAGCTCATTTGGCTGATAGTCTGTCAGTTCTTTAAAGTCCTGTTACCCCTTTAACGAATGGAGTCATTTTTGTCTTTCATTAACTTATGGTTCAGTATTTGTCAACACACACCCCCCCCCGCCATTTATTGGCTTTGGGTTTGTTTTGTTGTGTTCCTAAAATTTTGGGGGCATCATTAGGTTACTTGAGTTCACCTTAATTTTGCATTGTATAGACAGTGATAGCTACAAACTTCTGTCGTAGAATTGCCTTCACTGACCTGGGTCTGGTGGCATACTTGGAAGACTGAGACAAGTGAATCATAAGTTCTTGGGTTATAAAGTAAGTTCAAAGCTAACTTAGGTAACTTTGAGAGAGCTTACCATTTTTACAGAGGTCCTGGGTTTGACTCTCAAATCCCACATAGCAACTGACCATCACCAATTCCAGGGGACCTGACACTCTCTTCTGGTCTCCAAGGGAATGGCACCCATATGGTGCACATAAACTCATACAGGTACACACACATATACATAAAAATAATATACCTTTTTTTTTTTAAGTTAAAGAGGGCTAGAGCTAGAACTCAGTGGTAGACCCTGGGCTCAGCCTCTAGTACTGAAGAAAGAGGAAGGGGCACAGTCCAACTTGTTCTCTCAATGACCCAACAAAAAATGCTGAAAAGCGTTAGTCAGTATCCATAATCTACATGTTTCTGTTGATTTCTATTTTTTTGTTTCTAATTTGATTCTTTACTAATTCTCACTGATTTTTGTCTCAACTCATATATTTTTAGGGAAGTTTTGATGAGTTACTGAGGAGAATGTGCACATTGAGGCTATTAGATTGTACATTATGCTGATTTTGGTTAGGTCCAGTACATGTTCTTGACCACGGTGTCATCTCTGCCCTACCCCCCATTTCATTTCTGTGTATTATCTAATGTGACTAGTCTTCCCTGAGCTCTCAGGACTGTGTTTCTCTCTTCCCTATGTATGGGATTCCTTCATATATCTTCTAGAAAGCTGGCTATGGGCACACTTTTTGTTTTTTTTTAAAGTTTATGTATATCTTAGAAGATTGCTATTTCTCTTTAAGTTCTGCAGGATAGCTTTGCTGGGTATAATAGTCCTTATTGGCAATTATTTTCTTTGTGGGTTTGAAATTATTTCATTATTTCATGCCAAAATGGTTATTAGAGTTTCTGCCAAGGAATCTGCTATTATTCGTTGGGTTTGCCTTTGTAAGCAATGTGACGTTTTCCTCTTGGTGCTTTCAATACTTTCTCTTGTTCTGTGCACTTGACAGCTTAACTCTATCACAGGAAAGAGATTCTTTTTTGGCTATGTCTACTTGTGGTTTTAAATGCATCAAGTACTGGTATGCTCATATGCTGCTCAGGATTTGGAACATTTTCTGCTGTCAAATGACTGATTTGCCTTCATCCCATTCCTGCAGGCCTTTGTCTAGACCCACTAGCCCTAAGTTCAGCTTCTTGATCCATATCCCATAGATCCTGCAAGTTTTTATTACAACTTCTCATTTTTTATTAAAATTTTTACTACATTTATTTATTTGTGACTATGTGTACGTGCATGTACACATGGATACTATAGCATTTACATGGAGATCAGAGGACAAGTGGGAATCAAACTCAGGTCTTCAGGTTTTGTGGCAATCACCTATACCTACTGAGCCTTCTTGCTGACCCTGCGCTTTCTTTTTTGCTCTATGCTTTTAATAACCATTGACCCAATCCTTGAACTGCTATAGTCTTCTTCATGTTGTCTATTGATTGAGCTTTCAGTTGACATTTTGTCTGGTTTATTCATCTTTTATTTCTAATCTTTCTGTTTGGTTCTTTCTTTCTTTCATTCTTTCTTTCTTCCTTTTTTTTTTTTAGAGCTTCTCTCCTCTGAATTCTTCATTCATATCAAATATTGTCTTCCTGATTATTTGTATATTCTTTAAGGTCATCCATCAGTTTAAAAATCAGTCTTTAACAAAATCATTTTAAAAAATATCTTTGCCTGGTGTCTTAGTTAGAATTACTATTGCTGTGTTGAAACACCATGACCAAAAGCAAGATGGGGAGGGAAGGGTTTGTCTGGCTTATACTCACATCATAGTCTATCTTTGAAGGAAATCAGGTCAGTAACTCAAACAGGGCAGTAACCTGGATGCAGGAGTTGATGCAGAGGCCCTGGATGGGTGCTGCTTACTGGCTTGCTCAGTCTGATTTCTTATAGAACCTAGGGCTACCAGCCAAGGACCACTGGCCAAATAAACCCTCCCCCCAAACTTGTTTTTAGTCATTGTGGTGGTTGGAATAAGAATGGCCTCTATATGGTTATATGTTTAAATGCTTAGTTATCATGGAGTGGCATTATTTGAGACAGATTAGGAGGTATGGTCTTATTGGAGTAAGTGTGGCTGATGCTGTCCTGAGCTCTTCCAGCTGCCTGTAATGGGTCTCTGTATTCAAACCACACAGCCTGCTGATGACCAGAGGCCCTAGACAGCTTTATGTGGGTGTGAGCAGTCTTCCCAACAAGGCAGGGCCCTTGCATTTGCCATTCCATTTGCCAGGAAAGATCTATCCTCAGTTTTCCTCATAACCTCTTGAAGCAGCTAACTCACTAGGGGATCTGCCAGAGGCAGTCTGGTAATAAGGAAATTACCACACAGATGAGACCTGCCTGCTATGACATGCTGAGAAAACTATCAGGTGCGGAGAGAGGTCATCTGAGGAAAGGACATCTGACCTAGCAGGAAGAGTTCTAATGGAACAGCAAGTGTAGAGGTCCTGAAGCATGTCCTTTGCCAGCACATATGAAAGACTGCAAGCATCTGATTCTGAGCCAAAGAAGGGGAGGAAATGGGCTGAAGCTCCTGCAGGCAGTGCAGAGATTCTAGATCGTGCCCAGTATAGGGTAGGACATGGCTAAAATGGAAGCTGGCATGTGCTAATCTGATTCTCAGTGCCACACATTGCTGAATAATAGAGGAGCCCTCCTTCGTCAATCAGCCATTAAGAAAATGCCTTACAGCTGGATCTTATGGAAGCATTTTCTCAATTAAGGTTACCTCCTTAAATGGCTATCTTATGTCAAGTTGACATAAAACTAGCCAGGACACCTGGCATTCTGTCCACTTTGGTATTCATTAGGTCCATTTTCTAAAGGATTATGATCTTTGAGAAGACTCATGTGGCCTTGTGTTTTGTATTGTTTATGTTTCTGTGTTGAAATGTGTGTATCTGTTGGGATGGATACCTCTTCCACTTAATTTTTTTTATTGTATTATTTGTTATAATGTGGATGGATGATTGTCATGCATATCTGTGCACCCACCATAGTATATCTAGTACCTGAAGGGGACAGAAGAGACCTTCAAATCCCCTGAGACTGAGTTACATACAATTGTGGACCCCATGTGGATGCTGTGAATTGAACCCAGGTCTTCTGGAAGAGCAGTTGGTGCTCTTACACACTGAGCCATCTCTCAATCCCTCTTCCACTTTTAACCAAGAATGCTCTTAGTCAGCAGCATTCTCTTGAGAGTGGAGCAAGCCTCCTCCTGCTGTCTATGGGATCATATTTATGTTCTTTCTAAACATCACATGTCCTCTCGTGTGTCTGCTTCAGCAAAACAAACTTTCACTTTTGTTTGCTTTAGCAAAGCATTTTTCCCACCTGTCTGCCCCAGCAAACCATCATATGACATAACTGAGTTTCCAAAGAAACCAGAAATTTCCACTTCAAAGCAGAGTTCAGATTTTATTAAAAATAGAAAGACAGGTGTACTGGCTGGTTTTGTGTGTCAACTTGATACAAGTTAGAGTTATCACAGAGAAAGGAGCCTTCCTTGAGAAAATGTCTCTATGAAATCCAGCTGTAAAGCATTTTCCCAATTAGTGATCAAGGTGGGAGGGCCCACTGTAGGTGGTGCCATCTCTGGACTGATAGTCCTGGGTTCTATAAGAAAGCAAGCTGAGAAAGGTAGTAAGCAGCACTCATCTGTGGCTTTTGCATCAGCGCCTGCCTCCAAGTTCCTGCCCTATGTGAGTTTCAGTCCTGACTTTCTTTGGTGACAAACAGCAATGTGGAAGTATAAGCTGAATAAACTCTTTCCTCCCCAACTTGCTTCTTGGTCATGATGCTTTATGCAGGAATAGAAACCCTAAGACAATGGGCATGTAAGGAAAGAAAGCACACCCACAGGCCAGGGAGATGGCTCAGTGTGCAAAGCACTTGCTGTTCAAAGACGGGAACCTGACTCTGGATCCCAGAGTCCATCTAAAGCCAGATATGGTAGTTGTTGGGGTCCAGAAATCACTTTACAAACCACATGAACACTGATCTCAGTCAGACAGGGATAGTTTATTGAGCATACATCGCAGGACTGATTGATCAGGGCCAAAATCCAGATTTGGAAACTGAAAAATGACTCCAAGTTAAGGTTCCACAGGGATTTTAAAGCCTGAGATCTACAAATATCTGTGTCAAATTATTCCACCAATCAGGATTTAGGGATGGGGGATTTCCTTAGGAGCATGTCTTTGTTGTACATTTATCCTGCTTCCATTGGTTAGGGTATTCAGCTGTGGCAGGGGACTTGCCTTGTCTAATGTTCATGTCTTAACTTGTCTACCAGAACGGGGCTTGTCTTGTCTAACATTCATGTTTTAACTTGCCAACCAGGATGTCAGTTCCTTATGTATATGTCTCTTCCTGCCAAGTAGGAAGCCAGTTCCCAGGGAGGTCTTAGGAACTTAAACTTTACTTGACCACTACTCAAAAAAAGGAAGACTTATTCCAAATAGTTTCTTTAAAAAAACATTTATTTATTTTTATTTATTTATTTAATGTATGTGAAGGGGCATCAGATCCCATTACTGATGGTTGTGAGCCACCATGTGGTTGCTGGGAATTGAACTCAGGACCTCTGGAAGAGCAATCAGTACTCTTGGCTGCTGAACCATCTCTCCAGCCCTCTGAATAGTTTCTTATATCTCTTAAATTGGGGTCCATCCAGGGACAGCTTATACCATAAAAGCTTATACACAGGTGCAGGAAGAGCTGCTGGGTGGCTGGTTTGGGTCTAAGCTTATTGTGGATAACTATACAAAGCAAATCTACTGACTTCTATTATGATTGGTTCCCAAGGACACAGAACATAAGAGAATATGCAATCAACTTGGCATTAGAAAGGTTCCTAGTAACAGCGGAAACATACAAGAAAGCTTCCTTATAATGGCGGGCTAGCCAGGTAATAGTTACCGAGGCCTTAACATTTTACTTAGGCCTTAACAGTGGTGAGCATCTGTGATCTAAGTTCTTCCTATGGCAAGAGGTGAGGTGGAAGCATGAGAAACCTCAACATCTTATGGCCATCAAGCCTGGCATACATAAACACACGGGAGACTTTGTGTTAAATAAAGCAGAAAATAAGGACCAACACCCGAGGCTGTCCTCTGATCACCACACATCTGCTATGGTACATGTATCTGCAGTCAACCACAAATATCCACACATAAAGATTTAAAACACACACACAAACCACACACACACACACACATGTGAGTGTAGGCTTCTCAAAATGGAGTCATGATTTACTAAAAGATATTTTAAATATAGAGTTTAAGCACAAGAGTTAAGATTTGTTTGTTTGTTTATTTGTTATTTGTGAATGTGCTTCAATCTGGCAGATAAGCACAGGCTGGGTACAGAGATGACATGAGGGGTAGCAATTGTGGGAGAGTACCAGTGACTAGCCTGGGAATTGAACAAGCTCAGTTAAATCCTGCTCTGTTTGTGGAGGTGGAGACAGGCATCTTTCCAAAGAAAATGGGTCATGGGATTTGAGAATGGGTGACAGGCAAGAGGAGGGAGGGATTCAGCATCTGGGAAGCCACAGCCATGGCCTGTAGTGTAGTTTTCATCTCTCAGAAGGGTGAGTTCAGAACTGGGAGGTGAGGCTTTGGCATGATGCACTGGATGCTCGAACATGATCCAGGATGTCCTGAAGCCACTTGGAGTCTGTGGTCAGCCACTCAGATCTTACACTGGCAGCACACAGGCCCACAACAACTGGACTGACAGCAGCAGGGCTTGCAACAGCTGGACTGACAGCAGCAGGGCTTGCAGCAGCTGGACTGACAGCAGCAGGGCTTGCAACAGCTGGACTGACAGCAGCAGGGCTTGCAACAGCTGGACTGACAGCAAGATGACCCACAACCTGAAGAGCAGCAAGGCTTGCAGCAGCTGGACTGACAGCAGCAGGGCTTGCAGCAGCTAGACTGACAGCAGCAGGGCTTACAGCAGCTGGACTGACAGCAGCAGGGCTTACAGCAGCTAGACTGACAGCAGCAGGGCTTGCAGCAGCTGGACTGACAGCAGCAGGGCTTGCAGCAGCTGGACTGACAGCAGGAAGAACTGCAGCCTGAGGAGCAACAGGGCTTGCAGCAGCTGGACTGACAGCAGCAGGGCTTGCAGCAGCTGGATTGACAACAGCTTCCTTTGCAGCATCCACAAGACCCACAGCCTCCCTTGCAGCCTCCACAGGAGCCACAGCCTCCCTTGCAGCCCCCACAGGAGCCACAGCCTCCCTTGCAACCCCCACAGGAGCCACAGCCTCCCTTGCAACCACCACAGGAGCCACAACCTCCCTTGCAGCCCCCACAGCTAGAGCCACAACAGACAGGCACACAGCAGCACACAGGCTTGCAGCAGCACACAGGCTTACAACAGCTGGAGCCACAGCCCCCACAGCCTGAGCCACAGCCTCCACAGCTGGAGCCACAGCCCCCACAGCTGGAGCCACAGCCTCCTGAACAGCCACAGCAGGTCATGGTTCTGGTATTTGGTTGAGGATAGAGTAGGTCAGAGGAGCAGGTGGAAAGGAAGTTGCAGATGTAGAGGCTCCTGAGCCTGGGGTCTTTATATCCCTGCTCAGGTCAGGTGCAAGGCTGGCACGTGATCACTTCCTGGTTCCTGCTCATGCCCTTTCTCTGAAACTGGAGTTTGTTTCCAGAGTCATGAGACTCTATTAGCTCCAATCCAGCATACACTGTCCTAGGTTTCTAAATATAGCTTCTTCCCATATTATCTTTTCCTGTTTTTGGTGAGCAGATTGGTTGCATTACTTGTTGTATTTAAAGATGGTCATATTTGATCATATGTCATGATGGGTCAAAGTGTCTATTCCAGAGATTAGAGAAATTTCTTTGATTTCTCTTGCGAAAATCACCCCATTATTTAATTTTAATGTTTCAACATTATGAATGAAAATTTAGATAAATAAAAGTAGAATATTAGACAAAAAACCCAGTTAACCTAAAATCCACTCTTCAGTGTCAATATTTTTGTTGGTACTCTGTGTGTGTGTGTGTACATGTGCCTGTTTCTGCACTCCTCCATGTCGGAACTTCAAGTGTATACTACCATAGTTTGTCTTATATAGTGATGGAGAGCTGAACTCAATTCCTGTAGTAGAAAGAATTATTTAAGCTCCAAATTTGTTGCTGTAAAATCTCCTTTCCGAAAGAGACCAGTAAAGGAAGACACAACTCAATAATTATTGGCATAAATTGCACGCCTAGATTGGGAAGATTTACCACTACACTACTCTAATCCCCGGCTATGAGATCCCTTATAACTTGTGGTTCATCCAGGCCTCGTGGTTGTCCAGCTCTGGCTCCTCCGTCCTCAGCTTCCTTCTCCCGCCAGCTTCCTTCTACCTCTGCTTCCTCCTGCTTCTACTTCTTCTTCTCTTCTGCTTCTGCCTCCTTTTATATCAAATTCCTCTCACTCTCTCCTCCCCAAGCCTTTTTCTCTGCCTCCCCTTCTACTGCCCAATCTCTGGCTCTATCCTTTATCTTACAGGTTTTAATTGGACAGAAGGTTTACAAGATGTCATCTATGTACAGATTCAATCCTCCTCTGCAGCCCCTCCCAGAAGGGTAGAACTAGGATCAAAATACAAGGCTGAGGCTATCCACAACAAGTTCCTATTGACCCATCCTCCAGTCCCATTTATAAAAAATAAAAATAAAAACAAGAATATCTCACTGTGTTGACCTGTTTTCCCGGGCCATCTATGTTTCCCGTCCTGATGGCAACTCTCCTTACAAGTCCAGTCAAATTAACCTCAGCACTGGCCTGGTGTGAGAACTATGGATGCCTTATGAGTCCCTGGCATGCTCTGTAGTCTTCAGTCTTGGCTGGCAACAGCTGTCCTCCCTATGCATAGTCCATGCTGTGCAGATCTCCCAGTTGCTCCCAGCTCTCACCAGAGCAGATTAGGGGCAAGTGGCTGCTTCTCTATGGCTCCAGTTGGGCTTCAATTGACCTTTGATAAACCCAGTAGAATTCAGTATTTCTTTCTACATAGTTCTCTAAAGTGTATGTATATGTATGTGAGTGTATGTATGTGAAGGTGTCCATGTGTAGGCATGCATGTGAGTGTGTGTATATATGTGTGCATCTGCACTTGTATGTGTGTATGTAAGAGGCCAGAGGACAACCTTAGGTGTCATTGCTTAGACTCTTAGTTGTTTTTTTTTTTTTTAACAAAAGTATGAAGTATGAAGGTTAACTTTAACTGACCCAATTTGACTCAACCTAGAATCACTTGGAAAGAGAATCTCAATAAATATTGTCTACCTTGGACTTGCCTGCGGGCATGTTTGTTGGGAATTGTCTTAATTCAGTTAATTGATTCAGTCGACTGTGGCAGTACCATTCCCTAGGCAGAGTGTCCTGAATTATGTAAGAATATAGAAACAGGGGTTTGGAGAGATGCTTAGTGGGTAAGAACCTCTGCTGCTCAGTCATGGGAACCAAAGTTTGGATCCCAACATTCATGAAGCTGGCCTGTAACTCTAGCTCCAAAGGATCTGACACCCTTTTCTGGCCTCTGGGTGATGTATATACACTCACATGGACACATTCATGTAGAGACATAAGTAAATACAATTTAAAAAATTCTTAGAAAGAGCAGAGAAGTCAAGCTGAGCACAAGTAAGGAAGCAGGTATGGAGCAGTTCATTTCTCTCTGTTCTTGACTGTGGGTGTGATGTGACTGGCTGTTGCAAGCACTTGTGCCTGTGACTTTTCTATAGTAACAGACTATAACCTGGAGTTCGGAACTAAAATAAACCCTTTTTCTGCTAAGGCACTTGTTGTCAAGGTGTTTTGTCACAGTAACAAATATGCAACCAGGACTCAAGGTCTTACACTAGCCTAGAACTCGCTACATGACAAATTCCTACTTGGCTGAGGTGTCTGGGCAATCAGCCCTGGGAATATGTCTGCCTCTGTCTCTCCTGTGTGAGGACCACGAACATGTGCCGTCATGCCCAGTTTTTTTTTTTTTTTTTTTTCTAAAACATGAGTTCTGGGGATTAAACTCAGGTTTTTATTCTTGCAATCCAAACACACTACTGGCTGAGCCATCTCCCTAGCCCTCAAAGTTCTACTCTTTTATCATTAACAGTATGTAAAGATTTTCAGTATATAAAGTTTTAATAATTCATCATTGATAACTATGAAGTTTTAGGTTTCTTGTCAAATTTGAAGACATGCCATTTATGGCTTGCATTATTCAGAAGACAGTCTCTGAAACAAACTCCAGGTTCTGTCCTTCTCAACGCCTGTGACCTGAGCAGAACTCTGCAGAATGTATTGTATCATGACCATCCCGCGGCTGGCCACTTATGTGTTACAACACTGGGCACCTTGTCATCATCAGTGGAAGAGATTCTTTTGAAAGACCGGCTCTGGTTCAGTCGAATCCCAGTAGCAGCTGCGGCGGCTCAGTTCTTCAGTAGCTTTTTCTGTCTCCCTTTCGTTTCTGGAAACATGGTCTCTGGTGTAGCTGTCTCTGATGGTGTCAACAAGGTGTTCAATGACATGAAAGTTTGCAAATCTTCAACGCCAGAAGAAGTGAAGAAACGCAAGAAGGCAGTGCTCTTTTGCCTGAGTGAGGACAAGAAGAACATCATCCTGGAGGAGGGCAAGGAGATCCTAGTAGGGGATGTGGGGCAGACCGTGGATGACCACTTTTGTCAAGATGCTGCCAGATAAGGACTGCCGCTATGCTCTCTATGATGCAACCTATGAGACCAAGGAGAGCAAGAAGGAGGACCTGGTGTTCATCTACTGGGCCCCTGAGAATGGACCCCTTAAGAGCAAAATGATCTATGCCAGTTCCAAGGATGCCATCAAGAAGAAGCTGTCAGGAATCAAGCATGAATTACAAGCTAACTGCTATGAGGAGGTCAAGGACCGCTGCACCCTGGCAGAGAAACTAGGTGGCAGCGCCGTCATTTCCCTGGAGGGCAAGCCTTTGTGAGCCACCTCCAGCCCCCTGACTGGAGCATCTAGCAGCCCCAGACCTGCTCTTGGGTGTTACAGGCTGCCCCTTTCCTGCCAGACCGGAGGGACTTGGGGGATCCCAGCAGGGGGAGGGCTATCCCTTCACCCCAGTTGCCAAACATCCCTCCCATCCCCTGGACCGTCCTTTTCCCTCCATCCCTGATGGTTCTGGCCTTCCCAAACTGCTTTTGATCTTCTGATTCCTCTTGGGTTGAAGCAGACCAAGTCCCGTCCTAGGCACCCAGTTTGGGGGGAGCCTGTATTTTTTTTAACGAAACCCCTACTCCTCATCCCTCCTTATCCCATGCTGCCAACTTCTAACCACAATAGTGACTCTGTGCTTGTCTGTTTAGTTCTGTGTGTAAATGAAATGTGGAAATGACCTTCCCTGCAGCAGCTGGTTGCCTTCCCCTTTCCCTTGATCTTGGCCACTCATGGAAGCGGGACCAGTAAGGGACCTTCAATTTAAAAACAAAAAACAAAAAACCAAAAACAATAAAAAGGCTAATTAACAAAAAAAAAAAAAAAGAAAAAGAAAAAGAAAAGAAAGAAAGAAAGAAAGAAAGAAAGACCAGCTCTGGAGGGAAGGTGAGGCTGGTAAAATGCTTACTGCACAAATAGAAGGACCAGAGTTGGATCACCGGATCTCACAAGAAAAGCTGGGTACCAAGCTCTTTGAAGACACAGGTGGGAGGATCCCTGGTGCATACTTCCCAGTCAGTTTAGTTGAATTTGTGGACTCCAAGCCAGTGAGAGACCCTGTCTTAAAAATAAAGTAGATAGCTCCTGAGGAAGCCCTCTGACCTCCACATGCATGGACACATATGTCTAGCTCAACCTGTAGGGCAGCCCCTGGGCTTTAAACTGTACCCGATGTGTTCCTATTTCCAAAGTTGAGGTTGTCTGTTGTTCCCCACGGCCCTCCTGTTCCTCCTCCTGAAACTCTAGCTGACAACGTGAGCAACACCTGTGCCTTCCTGGTGCACATCTGCTTTCTCAGGACTCGTCTCGTTCTCCCTGATGCTGAACTGGTCCCTGGGCCCAGGTGTGCTCTGGGTTGACTTTGCAGGATGCAGTGTTGAAAGGCCCTGATGAAGGTGTGCTGGCCCTGCTTCGCCTTGGGGCATGGGTATTAGGGTGGCTGGTAAGATAGCGGATGTGCTTCTCACATTGGTTACTTTTCTCATTGCTGTGACAGAAGTGACAAGAGGGAGGATGAGTTTATTTTGGCTCATCCTTTGAGGATACTGTCCATCATTATGGTAGGGAAGGCCTGGCGGCAGGAACTTGAAGAAGCTGGTCACACTGCATCCAAGAAGTCAGAAAGCTCAGCTGGCTTTCTCCCTTCTACCTTTTTATTCCGTTTGGGACCCTTAGCTCATGGGATGGTTCCATGCACATTCAAGGTGGATCTTCCCTTCTCGGCTAAGCCACTCACAAAATGCCCTCACAAACACACCAGAAGTGTGCCAAATTCAATACTGAAAGCTCAACAATAACACCTCAGCTCCAAGCTGAGAATTTGTGACCCCAGTCATGTCCTCGTCTTCTCTGGACAGGCAGATGCATCCTCTGGACCTATCTTGGTTCCAAGAACCTGGTGTGGCAGCTCTTGAGTCTATTACCTGCTATGCCTATGTTTGCAGTGCCTAGAGAAAGAAGCTGTTGGTCCCACAGGCTGCAGAGAAGCTCTGGTGGTCAACACCACTGGCTCTGCCTGCTTCTGTCCTTGTCCTGCCCTCCCCTTTTGGCCTGACCAGCAGGTTGCTTCCCTGAGAGGAGGCAATGGGACCTATATCAACGGCTGACATGGTCATAGACCCTTTTCAGAGTCTTATGGCCAGTGCTCAGCTTGGGTCCCTTGTCAGTTTGCAGGCTCAGGTGTCTGCTGGGTCATTCTTTGGATGACACTATCCTGTGGAAGAAGAGAGGCATACTGCCCTCCTCTATTCAGCCTCTCGAGTATCCACATGTCTCAGCTTGAGACTACTTCTTGTCCTTGTGCAAGGGGCAGCCCCAGACAAAGTTCACGTATGAGCTAGGGTAAGGGCTGGGGCAACCACCAAGCTGTAATCCTCCCTCAGGAGCTTCCACCACAGGGGCTTGTCTGAGAGCCACTGTCTGAACACACCAGGTGTACAAATGTGTGTGTGCGTGTGCACACACATGCATGCATGTATACATACACATATGTTCACACATGCATATACACACAGAGGTAAACATTCATGTATGTACATATACTCACACATACATGTATTTATACACATATGCATGCACACAACACACATGCACACACACGTGAGCACACACACACACACACACACACACACACACACACGGCCCTGTCTGGCATGTGAGTGTCCTGACCCCAGCCTGAAAAGAAGTGACTTGAATAAGCCTCATCTGTTGCTGCCTGGAAATGGTCAGAGAAGGCCTGTCAGAGAACAAAGAAGATTCTTTTAAGTTCAATCAAGGAAAACATGGATTTCCTTATGGGTTTCTTTTTTGTTGTTGTTGTTGTTAGAGCTGTTTATTATCATGTGTGTATTCTGTGCACATTCGGCACAGTGCATGTGAGGATGCCAGAGAGCAGCTTGCAGGAGTCAGTTCTTTCTTTCCACCATGTTGGTCTTGACAGCAGGTGCCTTTACCCACCGAGCCATCTCATCAGCCTCTTTATGGGTTTTATCAAGACTCCACAGTATAAATTCCTTTAAATTTAAAATAAGCCTTAAATCATTTACTGTAACAATTAACATGTTTTGTGGTATTTATGCAAAACACTGCCCAGGGTCAGTGACCTGAGTCATTTTTCAATCCCTTCCCTGCTCTTTCTAGCCCAGTGTGACTTGACCCTGAAAGCTATCTATGACAGAGAGTCCCCTTGATAGATAGCCCTAGACCCTCCCAACATGGAGGTGGCCAGGACTCCAAAGAAATTCTAGAGGCTGAGGTAGCCAGTCCAGGCACTCATTAGAGAACCACCCCCCACCCACTGTACACACATAAGGTAGAGAGGGGGAGGGAAGGACAGTGTGTCGCCAAAAGGAAGTGAACGTGAAGGCAGAGCTCAAGGGGTAAAGGAAATCAGGCTTGGGATAGGGTGAGTCTCTGGGTGTTTAGTAACATACTTGATCTTTCTGGATATGGGACAACAACCTAAATTCCCCAACAGGGCCTGAGAATGTTCCAGAGCCTCTGGGACACAATTCTGCAGGGAAAACTTGCAGCCAGTAGGGCTATAGGGTAGTTGAGATGTGTTGCTTCTCAGTCAGAACACAGAAAGGAAGCTGGAAGACTACTGGAGGGGGAGAGGTGCTCCATTAGCCCAGAAGCTGGAAGCCACCTCCCTTAACATCTGAATGTCCTCTCCTCATCCTTCATCTGTCAGGTCACTGTGGTCCTAATCCATAAAGTCACCTGAGCATATCAGCTGCCATCACTTGAGAACTGGCATCATGCAACCCGTGGCGTTGGCTGAGAGGCCCCCTGGACTGCAGCTGCAGATCCTCTGTCTTCTCTGAACAGCTCAGGGTGGCACAGCCCGGAATGGCCACCAGCACCCAAGAAGACCCTTTGTTTTCATTCACAAAAAGCCAAGTCTGTGGCTTTGTAAAAAGAAGGAATTTTAGGATGAGTTTACGTGAAGCAGAGTGAGGTTTATTTCTAAAAGATTTGTAGTATAAATTTAAGCATGGGGATGAATAGAAAGGAAGTCATTCAGGGAGAGAAAAGCACACACACACAAGAGCTCGGGGCAAGGCTTCCGTGGGACAAGGCTTCTGCAGGGCAGAGTCCACTTCATCATCTTCACAATAGTCTAATAGAAGATTCCTTTGGGTTTTGAAGTTCTTAACTCTTAAAGGTTGCTGAAGGAATTGAAGTGGGATCACATGGTGCTCCTGACAGGGTGTGGCTGTGAAGGACCACAGGACGGTGCAAAAGCAAGTGCAGAACTTAGGTTGTTTTTCAGTAAGTAAGCAAAGGCAGGGAGTCTTTGTGAGATTTTCAGAAAGTACCCGGGAAAGGGGTAAAGCCACACTTGAGTCACATGTGCTCAATCTCATAAACTGGGTTTATTGGCATTTTAATATTCTAATTTGAAAGTATCTCTGGGTGAAAAGGGCAACTGTTTTCTAAGGCAGGTCAGGGTCCCATACTGTTTTCATGATGTGCCCTGAATTTAAGAGTCCACAGAAGGAGATGCCTGAGAGAGGAGGGTATGGAGACAACGAATTTAAAAAGATTAAGAAAAGAATTGTGTTGAAAACAGACTGTGTGAGGAGAGTGTTTATTAACTCTGGGAACTGCAGGCCCTGAAGGTCGGTGGTGTGAGTGGCTCTCACAGGGTCACATGAAGAAGACAGAACACATACAGAGGATCCCAGAAACAGAAGTGATGCAGGAAAAAATAAAGGCAGCTCAAAGCCTTTAGGAACACACAGGCCTGATGATGAATAGTGGAGAGAGATATCACTTCACACAGTCCAGGAATGCTGGCTCCCATTTCAACAATGCCATTTCCACTGGACTCCAGATATCTGCAGGACAGAGAGATGGCTATTGGTCTTTGTCTGGAGGCAACTAAGGGCATATGTCAGAGCCTCAGATCTTGCACTGGCAGCACACAGGGACACAGCAGCTTGACTGGCAGCAGCAGGGTTTGCAGCAGCTGGAGTGGCAGCAGGAAGACACACAGCCTGAAGAGCAGCAAGGCTTATAGATGCTGGATTGACAGTATCAGGGCTTGCAGTCTCAATAGGAGCCACAACCTCCACAGGAGCCACAGCCCCCACAGTAACCACAGCTTCCCTTGCAGCCTCCACAGCTGGAAGAAGAAGAGACAGGCACACAGCAGCACACAGGCTTGCAGCAGCTGAAGCCACAGTACCCATAGCTGGAGCCACAGCCCCCACAGCTGGAGCCACAGCCCCCACAGCTGGAGCCACAACCCCCACAGCTGGAGCCACAGCCTCCTGAACAGCCACAGCAGGTCATGGTTCTGGTGTTTGGTTGAGGATGGAGTAGGTCAGAGGAGCAGGTGGACAGGAAGTGTGCAGGTGTGGAATCTCCTGAGCCTGGGCTTTTATATCCCTGTCCAGGTCACGTGGGAAGCTGAACATGGTCACTCCCGATTTCTATTTGTGCCACCTTTTAAGAAAAAAATTGGAAGTGTTTTAAAGAATTTTAAAGCAAATACAGCATCCATGAAGAACCTTTGGTCATGTTTCACATTTCCCCAGTTTCCCCTGTCATTTTCTGGGTGGGCTGAGTTAATTCCATTTCCCAGAGACAGAAGCAGAGCCCTAGGGCTTCTGATCATTACCCTGTCATGACCCAGAAAGTCACTAAGCAATCGAAGTGTGCTGTAGCATATGGAGTAAGGGGCAGGAGCCCCATTGGGGCATGTAGGTAGGAGGAGCTAAGGGAGACAGAGCAGGTATCCACTCCTGTTTCTGTATTCATTCCTGGCTAGATACCTGGTGGCTCAACCTTTATGCTGTCTCAGTGCGTGAAGGAGGAAGCCACTACAGTAGGGAGTGTATGTTTTTTTGATATTGTCAAGATGTTGTCACTGTGTTAAGAACCCTCATATCCTGCTCCTGCTGGCCAGTGTGAAGCAAGGTGTTCCTCAAGGGCTCAGTTTCCCATTCGGTCAAAGGCTCAGGTCTCTGAGCTGGCTTCTGCATAGTTGGAGCATTGTGCTCACTAGGCCCTCAGCCTTCTGCCTTATAGTCCAGAGGATGGCCCAGGAGCAGCCTGCTTCTCTCTCAATCTAACGGTTTCCACTGAACGGCCCCATGGAGGCCCTACATGGGGCCTGGGACTATCCCTCTAAGACCCTTGTTATGATTCTGGCCACATCCTCTCTATTCTTGGTGACCTAGATCCTACCTTTGACCTCTGCTGACCTAGTTCCTGTCATCCTGTCACAACAGTGAGATCTATGGGAAAGAGTGAGCCCATTGCTGTTGAGGATGCTAGTGCCCCCATCATGGACCAGACTATAGTGGAAAGGTAAGTTCTGTGCACTTCCGACTGGGGAGGCAAGTCTTAGAGGACAGAGTGCCAAATGGGACTGTTGTTCTCTCTGGTATAGGACACCTTCATGGGGATGAGATGGGTTACCTATGCAATTTTACAGTTCTCCATGGCCACCACACGGCCTTTAGATGCATCTCCCACATTTCCCAGATGCTTGCCAGTGAACACAGGGAATCACACTCAGTTCCTTTGAGAGTGAAGCTCCTCCTAGGCCCACTTTAAGCTGGGCCGTCTCTCCAGCGACCATGTGAGTCCTTATGTGATGAGTATTTTTAGCTCTCTTTGGTAAACACCCAAGAGTTGATCACCAGATCCTAAAGTTATGTTCAGAACTTAACACTTGGGAAGATCCAGGTTGTCTTTTAAAGTGGTTGTCTGGCTTCTCATTCTCATCAGCCAGGCACAAGGGTCTGATTACTCCTTGACAACACTTGATCTCTTTTTGTTTGGCCAGCAATCATCTGAGGAGCTGAGAACTAGCCTCTTCCTGTGGTTTTCATTTGCATTGCCCTGATGACTGATAGTCCTGGTATCTGTATGAATTACTTGTCTGTTGCTGTGGTAACACATCATGACCAAGGCAATTTTATAGAAGGAATGGTTTATTTGGGCTTACAGTTCCAGAGGGATAACAGTCTATCAAGATGCAGAGGCAAGGCAGCAGGCTGGAGCAGAGAGCTTAGTGCTCACATCTTGAGCCACAAGCAATAAGCAGAGAGAGCAAACGAGGACTGAAACTTTAAAACCTCAAAACCCAAGCGTTCAGGGCAGAACCAGGCAGATCTCTGTGACTTTGAGGCTAGCCAGGTATACAGAGTGAGTTCCAGGACAGCCGAGGTTACACAGAGAAAAAGCAAACCATACTAAAAGAAATAACAAAACAAACAACCTCACAAACTATCAAACCTCAAAGTACATTTACCCAGTGGCATACTTCCTCCAGCAGGGTCACACCTCCTAAACCACCAAACAGGGATTAAAATTTCAAACATATGAGCCCACAGGGGACAGTTTCCTTCAAACTGCCATAGAACCTCCCCAAATCACACTCTCCACTCGATTCTGATGTGATATATAGTTTCACAACATGAGGGCACAGACTAATTGACACTTTTTCAACAAAATCCTACACAACGGATCCCGCCCACTGATAGACTCACCTTTAGTGGTGAAAAACAACACCCTGATGCTATTCTGATGTCCTTCACACTTTAGGAGCTGTGACTTCTCCACATTCACTCAGTCCATGTGCATCACACATTGTAACAACATGTTTTATGCATGGGGACAGCTTGGCATGGATGGCATCCACCTATTAGGGAAAGAGATCTGGGGGAGACGATCACTTTAACAATGAGACAGAACACTCAGAGACTCAGGATGGTGGGGAGAGGATTTATTTAATAGATCTTGGATACATTTCAGAAATTCACAGACTCATCATGATGCTGGCAAAGCCTGGTTAGACATAGTAGGGAATGTGGGAAAGACAGGTTAGAGAATCTGGGGACTAAGTTACAACCAGAACCTGTGAGGGAAGCATCAGGGCAGTGATTTGTTCTTTCCCATCAAGGGCTAAAGAAAGAAGCCTTGAACCTGAGTAGGAAAGTCATTATTATCCCACAGTTCCAAAGAAGGTAGACTTGAGAAGTTAAGGAATAGTAGAAGTACTTCTTGGAAAGTCTCAGATCTTACACTGGCAGCACACAGGAGCACAGCAGCTAGACTGGCAGCAAGAGGGTTTACAGCAGCTGGACTGGCAACAGCAGGGCTTGCAGCAGCTGGACTGACAGCAGCAGGGCTTGCAGCAGCTGGACTGGCAGCAGCAGGGCTTGCAACAGCAGCCCCCACAGGAACCACAGCCTCCCTTGCAGCCTCCACAGGAGCCACAGCCCCCACAGGAACCACAGCCTCCACAGGAACCACAGCCTCCCTTGCAGCCTCCACAGGAGCCACAGCCTCCCTTGCAGCCCCCACAGGAGCCACAGCCCCCACAGGAACCACAGCCTCCCTTGCAGCCTCCACAGGAGCCACAGCCCCCACAGGAGCCACAGCCTCCCTTACAGCCTCCACAGGAGCCACAGCCTCCACAGGAGCTACAGCCTCCCTTGCAGCCTCCACAGGAGCCACAGCCCCCACAGGAGCCACAGCCTCCCTTGCAGCCTCCACAGGAGCCACAGCCTCCCTTGCAGCCTCCACAGGAGCCACAGCCTCCCTTGCAGCCTCCACAGGAGCCACAGCCTCCACAGGAGCCACAGCCTCCACAGGAGCTACAGCCTCCCTTGCAGCCCCCACAGGAGCCACAGCCTCCCTTGCAGCCTCCACAGGAACCACAGCCTCCCTTACAGCCTCCACAGGAGCCACAGCCTCCCTTGCAGCCTCCACAGGAACCACAGCCTCCCTTACAGCCTCCACAGGAGCCACAGCCTCCACAGGAGCCACAGCCTCCACAGGAGCTACAGCCTCCCTTGCAGCCCCCACAGGAGCCACAGCCTCCCTTGCAGCCTCCACAGGAACCACAGCCTCCCTTACAGCCTCCACAGGAGCCACAGCCTCCCTTGCAGCCTCCACAGCCAGAGCAGGAACAGACAGGCACACAGCAGCACACAGGCTTGCAGCAGCACACAGGCTTGCAACAGCTGGAGCCACAGCCCCCACAGCTGGAGCCACAGCCTCCTGAACAGCCACAGCAGGTCATGGTTCTGGTGTTGGTTTGAGGGACTAGTAGGTCAGAGGAGCAGGTGGAGAGGATGATGTGTATAGTGGAGGCTTCTGAGCCTGGGGCTTTTATGTCCCTGCCCAGGTCATGTGGGAGGCTGCATGTGGTCACTTCCTAATTCCTGTTTGTGCCATTTCCCCCAGGGAAATCTTGTTTGTTTTCATTTCATGTTGCTCTACTTTGTCACTCTTGATGGAATTTCCTGGAAATGGCCTCCAAACCGGAAGCTCATGTGCTTCCAGTCCTGAGTGTGAGGAGACATGAAGCTAACCTTTGATTTAGGTTTTCTCAGGCTTCCTTTGGCAGAAGGCAACCCAGGCACCCCAGGTGCCATGTTGTACAGATAGTGCCTAGGCTGTGAGCTCCCAGTATCCAGCCCTGCTGGGGGCAGGACCCCCACTTGGATGCTGTCACTGTCTCACCCCAGGCTGGAACATGGTCCTTGTACTCCAAGCTCAAGTTTTCTTCCCAGGTGGAGGAGCTGAACACAGCCTGACCACCCAGACACATGCTTCCATGTGTGTCCTCTGTTGGCCCAGTCTTCCTCATTCAGCTGTCACTGTTCTGACAGGAGGCATATGTAGAGGGACATGCCTGTTCCACTTCTGAGACCTGTACAGAGAGAGGACCTAGGGAGGCCATGATCTTGGGGATTTGTGGAAACAAATGACCAAACACTGGGCTAGTGAAACAACAGAATTATATTCTTCCTGAATCCTGGAGGCTGGAAGGGAGGTGTCAAGGTGCCGATAATGCTACATTTCTTTTCAAGTCTTTTCCAGTTTCTGGTGGTTCCAGGTTTCCCTTGGTATTTATCCCTTTGTATGTCAGTTAGGGTTCTTGTTGGTGTGAGGAGACACCATGACCACAGCAACTCTTATACAGGAAAATATTTAATTAGGACTGGCTTACAAATTCAGAACTCAGAGTTTAGCTCATCAATGTCATGGCAGGAGACATAGTGGTACGTGGGCTGATACGATGCTGGAGAAGTTGCTGAGAGTGCTACATTTTTATCTTCAGGAAGCAGCAGGTGGCTATGTCACAGTGGTCAGACTTTAGCATACATGAGACCTCAAAGCCCACCTCCACCCTGAAACCCTTCCCCCAACAAGACCAGGTCCACCCCTGAAGGCTATACTTTCAAATAGTGCCACTTCTTATGGGCCAGGCATTTAAACACAAGAGTCTACGGGGGCCACCCATTCAAACCACCATACCTTGGTTATGGCTGCATCCATTCAACCTCTGACTCATGTTCTCTGCATGTTTTCACCTAGGGCTCTGGTCTTTGGACCACCTCACTCTCTTCACTGGTAAAAACATCCTATTTTTAATAATATCCCTGCTGTGTGTCTGTTCTGACTAGTTTTATGTTAACTTGACACAAAGGAGCTAACCCCAATTGCCAAAATGCCTTTATCAGATCCAGTTGTAGCATTAGTGACTGATGTGAGAGGGCACAGCCCATTGTGTGCAGTGTCATCCCTCCCTCAAAATAAGCAACAACCGAACAACAAAAACCACTATAAAGCAAAAGACAAACAACAAAAAGATCTCTGGGTCTGTGGTAGCTTGGCTATCATTCACTTAACAACTAGTATACACTTATAATTGAATAAGTTCCATATTTGTCTTTCTGGGTCTGGGTTACTTCACTCAGGATGATTTTATAGCCTTCCATCCATTTGTCTGAAACATTTCATGATGTCAGTTTTTAAAGGTTTTTATTGATTCTTTGGGAATTTCACATCATCCGCAGCAATCTCACTCATCTCCCTCTCCATCCATATCTACCCTCTACCCTTGTAATCTTTTCCCCTACATAAAAAAAAAAAAAAAACCAAAAGATTAAAAGAAAAACACACAAAAAAATCTCGCTGTGGAAGCTGCAGTGTGTCACTATTCATCACACAGTACACCGTTTTGCCCAAATAGCTTTACTTTCAACTGTTCATTGCAATAAATCATTGATATGGTTTGAAGCCTCTTGCTTCAATAGCATCACTATTCATCAATATTCAACATTATCAATACTATCTATCGATACACTATCAATAGAAAGAAATGTGTTGCACTCAACAGACCTCAAAGGAGTTGGAGACGTGAAGAACATTTGGCCTCAGACATGAGGGGTTTGGAGTTTTTCCAGCTAATCTTTGGTTTTGCTTTGGTCCAGTATTTCCTCAGCATGCTTCCTTCCCTACATTTTAGAACAGTAATGTATATCCATAGTGTATAATGTATATTGATAGATATTCAATACTGGATCCTCACTAGGACTCCTCTCAGATATTCTGTTGCTGCCATATGTTGTACAGATCCTGCAGCTTTGGATCTGTAGGACTGGCCCCTTCACGTGCTCCAGCAGTTCATCAATAGGGTAGATGGTGGGGTGGGCCAACTCCAAGCCCTGGATCTGGGCCTAGGTGGTGGCTTTTATTCAGCCTCCAGCTTTCCCATGCTCATCCTGCCAGGGCTAGCTCTCCTGCTTTGCTCAGGTGAGGAGCAGGGCTGCTCTCTTGCTTGTGGCACCCAACAAAATGAGGGACTGGCTCTCCCAAGCTCATGCCAGTGGTGCCAGCTCTCAAGCACTCCCTGGCTAGAGGCTGGGCCAGCTCTTCCTCTCTCACACCCTCAGGGCCAGCTATTCTGCACCCATGCCAGTCATCTGGGCCAGCTCTCCAAAGCTGCCCAAGCAAGAGGTAGGGCAGGCTCTCCTCCTGATTCAGGGATGAGGGTCTTGGGAGGTTTGAAGTTGTTTTACTGTACAGAGTTGTTTTAGCTATCCTGGTTTTTTTTTTTTTTTCATTTTTCCATATGAAGTTGAGAATTGTCCTTCCAAGGTCTGTAAAAAAAAAATGTGTAGGAATTTTAATGTGAGTTACACTGAATCTGTAGATTGATTTTGGTTGGATGGCCATATTTATTATGTTAATTCTACCCATCCATGATCATGGGAGATCTTTCTTTTGATGTCTTCTTCAATTTCTTTCTTTGAAGACTTGATATTTTTTGTCATACAAGTCTTTCACTTGCTTGGTTAGAGTTACTTCAAGATATTTTATATTATTAGAGGCTATTGTGAGGGGTGTTGTTTGTCTGATATCTTTTTCAACCCATTAATCATTTGTATATAGGAGGGCTACTGTATTTTTTTGAGATAATTTTGTAGTCAGACACTTTGTGAAGGTGTTTATCAGCAGTATGAGTTCCCTAGCAGAATTTTTCGGGCTCCTTATGTATGTTATCCTATCATCTGCAAATAGCAATACTTTGACTTATTCCTTTCTGATATGTCTCCTCTTGATCTCTTTCAGTTGTATTATTGCTCTAGCTAAAACATCAAGTACTATATTGAATAGATATGGAGAGAGCATACAACTTTGTCTTGTTCCTTATTTCTGTGGAATTGCTTTGAGTTTCTCTCCATTTAATTTGATGTTGCCTATAGGCTTGCTGTAAAATGCCTTTATTATGTTTAGGTGTGTTCCTTGTATCCCTAATCTCTCCAGTATTTTTAACGTGATGGGGTGTTGGATTTTATCAAAGGATCTTTCAGTTTCTAATGAGATAATCATGTAGTTTTATATATTGCAGTGTATTTTTATGGTGGATTACATTTACTGATTTTCCCATGTTGAACAATCCCTGCGTCTCTAGAATAAAGCCTACTTGATCATGGTGGATGATTATTTTGATGTGTTCTTGGTTTTGTTTGCAAGTATTTTATTGAGTATCTTTGCACCTATGTTCACGAGGGAAATTGGTTTATAATTCACTTTCTTTGTTGAGTGTGTGGTTTGGGCACCAGGGCAAATCAGGTAATGTTCCCCCTGCTTCTATTTTGTGGAATAATTTGAGGAGTATTGGTATTAGCTCTTCTTTGAAAGTCTGGTAGAATTCTGTGCTAAACCTCTTTGGTCTTGGGCTTCTTTTTGGTTGGGAGATTTTTAATGATTCATTTTATTTCACTAGGGGTTATAGGTCTATTTAAATTGTTTATCTGATTTTGATTTAACTTTGTTAAGTGGTACCTATTGAGAAAATTATCCATTTCTTTTTATATTTCCAATTTGGTGGAGTACAGTTTTTGTTTTGTTTTTTACTTTTTTTTTTTTTTTCTGAGGCAGGATTTCTCTGTATAACAGCTCTAGCTGTCCTAGAACTTGTTTTGTAGACCAGGATGGCTTTGAACACAGAGATACACATGTCTCTGCCTCCAGAGTACTGGGTTAAAGGCAGTTGCCACCACAACCAGCTTTCAGCAATTCTTTTTTGGGGGGGGGGGGCTACAAGTTTTACATTATGGTTCTCCTGGTTCTCTGGATTTCCTTGGTGTCTGTTGTTAGGTCCCCCCCTTTTCATTTCTGATTATATTAATTTGGATATTCTCTCTCCATCTTTTAGTTTGGATAAGGGTTTGTTTATCTTGTTGATTTTCTCAGAGAACCAACTCTTTGTTTCATTAATTCTTTGTATTGTTCCTTTTGCTCCTATTTTATTAATTTTAGCCCTCCATTTATTTCTTGCTGTCTACTCCTCCTGGCTGTGCGTACTTCATTTTATTCTAGAGCCTTTGGGTGTGCTGCTAAGATCCTAGTGTGGTATCTTTCCAGGTTTAATCCATGGTGATCTAATAGGATGCAGGGAGCTATTTCCTTTTTTATTTTTTTTTTTAAATCACATTTTTTGTGTGTGTCTGAATATGTGGACAACTTTTGAGAAATTTCTGTGAGGTGCTGAGAAGAATGCTTTTGTGTTTGAACAAAACATTCTGTAAACATGTTAGGTTCCTTTGTTTTATATCACCAGTTATCTCCACCATTTCTCTGTTTAATTTTTGTACAAATGACCTGTCTATTGATGAGAGTGGGGGTAGGTACTGACGTCTCCTGCTATCAGTGTATGAGTGTCGATATGGGAATTAAGCTGTAATAGTGTTTGTTTTACAAAAGTGCGTGCCCCTGTGTTTGAAGCATAGACGTTAAGAATTGAAATATCATCTTGGTGGATTTTTACTTTGATGAGTATGTAGTGTCTTCCTTACCTCTTTTGATTTATTTTGGTTTGAGATCTATTTTGTTAGATATTAAAATGGTTATACCAGCTTGCTTCTTAGGTCCATTTGCTTTTTACACCCTTTACTTTGGAGCAACATCTATCCTTGATGTTGAGGTGTATTTAATAGATGCAGCAGAAGGATGGAAAGGATGGATCCTGTTTTCACATCCATTCTGTTAATCTATGTCTTTTTATTGGGGAATTGATGATATTGGTATTTATTGATATCAATTGCCAATGATTGTTAATTCCTGTTTGTAGTTGTGGTTGGTGGTGGTGATGGTGGTGGGGTCTGTGTGTGAGTTTGTGTGTGTCCCTTCTTTTGGTTTTGCTGATGTGAGATTATTTATTTCCTGTGTTTCTGTAGATGTAGTTAATCTACTTGGTTTGGATTTTTCCTTCTAGCACTTTCTGTAGGGCTGGATTTGTAGATAGGTATTTGTCTTAGTTAGGGTTTTATTGCTGTGAACAGACACCATGACCAAGGCAACTCTTAATAAGGACAGCATTTAATTTGAACTGGTTTACAGGTTCAGAGGTTCAGTCCATTATCATCAAGGTGGGAACATGGTAGTACCCAGGCAGGCATGGTGCAGGCAGAGCTGAAGGTTCTATATCTCCATCTGAAGGCTGCTAGCAGAATATTGACTTCCAGTCAGTTAGGGTGAGGCCCACCCACCAGTGACAAGTCTACTCCAAGAGGCCCACACCACAGTGACAAGTCTACCCCAACAGGTCAACTTCTAATAGTGCCACTCCCTGGGCTGAGCATATACAAACCATCACAGTATTGTTTAAATTTGACTTTATCATGGAATATCTTATTTTCTCCATCTATGGTGATTTTAAGTCTTGTTGGAGCTGACTGAAACACATACAGATACCCACAGCCAAACATTAGACAGAGGTCAGGGACTCTTGTGGAAGAGTTGGGGGAAAGGATTGAAAGCCCTGAAGGGGATAGGAATGCTACAGGAAGACCCAGGTTAAGGTCAATTAACCTGGACCCTTGGAAGCTCTCAGAGACTGAGCCATCAACAAAAGGATATACACGGGCTGGAATGAGGCTCCCAGCACTTATGCAGCAGACTAGAGCTCAGTTTCCATGTGGTTCCCCCAACAACTGGAGCCACAGCTCTCCCTAAAGCTGTTGCTGTCTGTGGAATCCATTCCCCAATAGGCTGCCTTGTCTGGTCTCAGTGTGAGAGGATGCACTTAACCCTGCAGAGACTTGATGCATCAGGGTGGAAGGATACCCAGGAGGTTCCCACCCTCTCAGAGGAGAAGGGGAAGGGGGTGGGAGAAGGGACTCTGTGAGAGGGGGTTCCAGAAGAGAGAAGCAATTGGGATAAGAAGAAAAGAAAGAGAGAGGTGGGGGGGAGGGGAGGAGGAAGAAGGAAAGAGAAAGTTTTGTTGGGTATAGTAGTCTGGGCTGGTATCTATGGTCTCTTAGAGTCTGAAACACATCTGTCTAGGCTCTTCTAGCTTTTAGAGTCTCCACTGAGAAGTCAGATGTAATTCTCATAGGTCTACCTTTATATGTTATTTGTCTTTTTTCCTTTGCATCTTCTAATGTTCTTTCTTTGCTCTGTATGTTTGGTGTTTTGATTATTATATGGCAAAGGGATGTTATTTTCTGGTTCAACCTATTTTGTGTTCTGTATGCTTCTTGTATCTCCTTTAGGTTAGGAAATTTTTCTTGGATGATTTTGTTGAAAATAATTTTGGGGCATTTGAGTCTGGAATTCTTCTCTTTCCTCCATTTTTATTATTCTTAGGTTTGTTTGGTCTTTTCTTAGTGTCCCAGATTTCCTGGATGCTTTGTATCAGGAATTTTTTAGATTTAACATTTTCTTTGACTGATGATCCATTTCTTCTAACATATCTTCAATGCCTGAGATTCTCTCTTGTACTCTGCTAGTACAGCTTGCCTCTGTAGTTCCCATTCTCATTTCTACAGTTTTCATTTCCAGAATTTCCTCAGCTTGTTTTCTTTGTTGCTTCTATTTCTATTTTAAGGTCTTGAACAGTTTTATTTATTTCCTTTTACTGTTGTTTGTTTTTTCTTGGCTTTCTTTAAGGAATTTATTCATTTCCTCCCATTGTTTATGTTTTTCCTGAATTTCTTTATGGGATTTATTAATTTCCTCATGAAGGACCTCTATCATCTTCATATAGTTGGTTTTAAGGTCTTTTTCTTGTGCTTCAACTGTGTGGAATATTCAGGGCCCATTGTGGCTGAGGACTGGGTTTTGGTGATGTCATATTGCCCTAGCTGTTATTGATTGTGTTCTTAGGCTGGCATCTGGGCATCTGGGTTTGAGATGATTGAATATAGGTCTAAAGTGCTGATTTCTGAGTTTGTCTTTGTTGGGTGGATGTCTTGTTCCTTGGTTTCTTTTTTTTTTTCTCTGGATTTTTAAAGAGTATGTTGGTTGTGTGTTGCCTGTTTTATTAGCCTGCTCAGTTGGTGTGTTCATTGGGAATGCTTGCTGGTGTTGGAGGTTGGAGGAAGGGGAGGCCGGGGGAGATGGGAGATGGTCTATTGTAGTGTTAAGGGTGACCCTGAGAATTGGGTCTGGGGGAACAAAAATTGGGGGAAGGTCTGTAGGCAGCCTCTCTTTTTCATTTATTTAGTGGTGATATGTGGAGATCCGAGAAGTCGGTTCCCTCCTTCCACTGAGTGTGGGCCTGGCTTGGCAGCAAGTGCTTTTATTTGCTGACCCATGTCACCAGCCCTAGAAATCCAACTTTTAAAATAATTACAGGACTATTAAGGTTTTGTGACTCTCTTTGAGTGAGGTTTGGCAGTGGAGGCTTTCGAGTTGTAAATCTGCTTCTGCTAAGACACTAAGTATATGAGCCAGCAGTATACACTCCTTCTTTCCCACACTAGTGGCTATTCTCCTTTCTTCTTGGTCATTCTGGTTAGGACTTGACAGTTTTACTGATCAGTTCAGTGAACTGCCTTTATTTCTTTGGCATTATAATTATTATTATTGATGTATTTGGTTTCAGTTTCATTAGCTGTGCCTCAGTTGAGGAAATGCCTCCATGAGATCCAGCTGTAGGGCATTTTCTTAATTAGTGATCACTGGGAGAGTGCCCAGCCCACTGAGGGTGGTGCCATCCCTGGGCTGGGTTTTATAAGAAAGCAGACTGAGCAAGTCATGGGAAGCAGGCTAGTAAGCAGCACTCCTCCGATGGCCTCTGCATCAGCTCCTGCCTCTAGGCTCCAGTCTTGCTTGAGTTCCTGCCCTGACTTCCTCCAGTGATGGACTGTAATCTGAAAGTACAAACCAAATAAACCCTGTCCTCCTCAACTTGCTTTTTGGTGATGGTATTTTGTTGCAGCAATAGAAACCCTTACTAAGACAAGCTGTGACCCAGTATCTATTGTTTTCTATGTACTTGCAGTTTGCTTTCTTTTTCTTTAGTCTTTAAAGGGGGAAACTCTGGCTACTTTATTCTTTAATGCACACATTTTGACACTATGGTCTTTCTTTCAAACATGGCTTTAGCTGCCCTTCCCTGGGTTGGTTTATTTGCATGCTCATGTCTTCTTGCCTTTTCCCACAACCCCACCAGCCTCTCCAAGGCTTACCCACATCTGCCCTGTAGTGATCAACCAACATGTCTGCTGTTAACACTGGGTGTCCCCATCTTTACCCAGAGCTGTGTAATGGACATGCTCTGCTTACCTCTGACTTAGACACCTTGTGAATTCAAATCTATTAAAGAAACAAGTGGGGGACCTTTTGTGATAAATAGATAAGGCCAAGAATGCAAAGAGAGAAGAGAGATGGAGTTTAGGGACATGGTGAATATTTTCTAATAGAAAGAAACCACAAAAGAGCAGGATTTGCCAGTGAGGGAATATTTATTTAACGATGATGCAAGGTTGATAGAGTCTTTAATCCTATGTTTTAATAAGTTTCTCTTTCAGCAGCTCCTGCTTATGCCTTAGGGTGTGTGTGTGTGTGTGTGTGTGTGTGTGTGTGTGTGTATGTGTGTGTGTGTGTGTGTGTGAGCGTGTATGGCCATGGTCACTTCAGATAAAGGTGGGTGCTGGAGGCTTATTTATCTACATGTGGAGCCTCATATCTTGCACTGGCAGCACACGGGGGCACAGCAGCAGGGCTTGCAACAGCTGGACTGACAGCAAGATGATCCACAACCTGAAGAGCAACAGGGTTTGCAGCAGCTGGACTGACAGCAGCAGGGTTTGCAGCAGCTGGACTGGCAGCAGCAGGGTTTGCAACAGCTGGACTGGCAGCAGCCTCCCTTGCAGCTCCCACAGGAGCCACAGCCTCCACAGGAGCCACAGCCTCCCTTGCAGCCTCCACAGGAGCCACAGCCCCCACAGGAACCACAGCCTCCCTTGCAGCCTCCACAGGAGCCACAGCCCCCACAGGAGCCACAGCCTCCCTTACAGCCTCCACAGGAGCCACAGCCTCCACAGGAGCCACAGCCTCCCTTGCAGCCTCCACAGGAGCCACAGCCCCCACAGGAACCACAGCCTCCTTTGCAGCCTCCACAGGAGCCACAACCTCCTTTGCAGCCCCACAGGAGCTACAGGAGCCACAGCCTCCCTTGCAGCCCCCACAGGAACCACAGCCTCCACAGGAACCACAGCTCCCACAGGAACCACAGCCTCCCTTGCAGCCTCCACAGGAGCCACAGCCTCCCTTGCAGCCCCCACAGGAGCCACAGCCTCCCTTGCAGCCCCCACAGCTGGAGCAGGAACAGACAGGCACACAGCAGCACACAGGCTTGCAGCAGCACACAGGCTTGCAGCAGCTGGAGCCACAGCCCCCACAGCTGGAGCCACAGCCCCCACAGCTGGAGCCACAGCCCCCACAGCTGGAGCCACAGCCTCCTGAACAGCCACAGCAGGTCATGGTTCTGGTGTTTGGTTGAGGATGGAGTAGGTCAGAGGAGAAGGTGGAGAGAGAGAAGGTGTGCAGATGTGCAGCCTCCTGAGCCTGGGCCTTTATATCCCTGCCCAGGTCAGGTGTGAGGCTGCACATGGTCACTTCCTGATTGCTCTTTGTTTTCCCCTAGTGCAGCTGCGTGGCAATGTAATAAACATTGCTCTTTTCTGTCACTTCCTTCATATCAGTGGTTCTCTACAGATCTTCAGGCTTCCCAGGGTCTTGTGTTCCAGGGCACAGAAGAGCTTCACCTATCCCTGCCCAGCACCCTACCGCCTGGTGTCTCACAGCATGGGGAGTTTTCTGTGTATTATTCATTTCTACTCCATTGTCCTGTGGAAATACTGAGCTCTGCTGGCTCTCCATTTAAACTGGACAAGGTGGAGGTCTTGTTCTAACCGTGTGTCAGAGCAGAAAGTTCAGGACAAGTTACCTGGTTCTTTCAAACTCCTTGCTTGGCAGGCCTCTTGGAGTCTGTTTCTTCCTTGGCTGGCCCTGTTTCAGGTCTGGGGGCCATTGTTCTCAGCTGCTGCCCTCAACCAAACTTGCTTCTCTCCTTCCTTCCTTCCTTCCTTCCTTCCTTCCTTCCTTCCTTCCTTCCTTCCTTCCTTCTTTCCTTCCTTCCCTCCTTTTCCTCCTCTTCCTCTTCCTTCTTCTTCCTTCCTTTCCTTTTTTTGCTATTGTTTTGATTTTTTGTTTGTTTCATTTGTTTTCTTTTTCTATTGGGCAGTTCTTTTCTCTCGTTTTCTACTCTTGTTCTCTGAAACTCCATAGTTTTCCTTCAGTGCACGGTGGCTTCTCAGAGCTCCTAGCCCACATTGTTCTGCAGTGCCCTGAGCTCAGCAGGGCTTCCCAGTCTCCCCCCACTGTAAGTCTGCTTCTCAAAGGCCCGGTGCAGGTTAGGAGCTGCAGCCTCTCTGTCAGGCTCTTCCTCAGGCTCTGCTGTTACCTCAGCTCTGCACACTCACTAGTGTCCCATGCATTCAGGGGGCATCTGCCTACCTCTGTCCTGGAGCTCATCTTTGACCTTTACCCCAAAAGAAGGGACAGAAGGCACAACCCTCTCTCATGTGAAAGGTTCATTATTTTCTGGAGACGATGGATTTATTTGTGTTCTTGACTCTGGTGAATTTTAAAAAAATGCCTGTGCCTTTGTGGGCTTAAAAAGGTTAGTACATATTGATTGTACAAAATAAGGGGTTTTGTCTTGATGTTTCCATAAGGTATCCACTACACCTTGATCATATTCATTTTCTCTATTGCCCTGTTGGAAAAAAAAATTGTGTGTATGTATGGCATGCATCCATGGAAGTGTGTGTGCTCATGTTTGTGTGTAATTGCAGGTGCTTGTGCCAAGGTGCCCTGTGAAGTCAGGGAACAGGCTCAGGTATAGGCCCTCTACCTTGTCTGAGACAGGGTCTCCTTTTGCTGCTGTGCCATAGGGCTGCCTATCCTATGAGACTCTGGCAAATCCTGTTTCTGCCTCTCATTTTGCTGTAGGGGTGCTGAGACTATAAGGATGTTCTCCTGTGCATAGCTTCACCTTCACATGGTGTCTTAGTCAGGGTTTCAATTGCTGTGGCAAAACACCATGGCCAAAAGCAAGTTGGGGAGGAAAGAGTTTATTCTGCTTATACTTCCACATCCCCATTCATCACTGAAGGGAGTCAGGATTGGAACTCAAACAGGGAGGATCCTGGAGCAGGGGCTGATGCAGCGGCCATGGAGGAGTGCTGCTCACTGGACTGGCTTGCTCCTCGTGGCGTATTCAGCCTGCTTTCTTATAGAACCCAGGATCATCAGCCCAGGGACGATCCCAGCCACAATGGGCTGGGTAACCCTACATCAATCACTAATTAAGAAAATGCTCTACAGGCTTGCCTACAGCCCAATCTTATAGCGGCATTTCCTCAGCTGAGGCTCCCTCCTCTCTGATGACTCTAGCTTGTGTCAAGTTGACATAAAACTAACCAGGATATGTGGGTTTGGGGATCTGAACTCAGGTCCTTGTGTTTGCACAGCAAGCACTTTACCCTCTGAGCATTAGCCCCAGCATTCTTGTTGCCTGCTTGCCTGTCTGCCTGCCTACATGCCTGTCTATCTGCCTGCCTGCCTGCCTGCATGCCTGCCTGCATCCCTGTCTATCTGCCTGCCTGCCTGTCTGCCTATCTGCCTGTATGACTGTCTATCTGACTTTCTTTGTTTCTTTCTTTCTTTCCTTTCCTTTCCTTTCCTTTCTCTTTCCTTTCCTTTCCTTTTCCTTTTTTTCTTCATGACCCCCCACGCCCCTATGGATCCCACTTATGAAAGAAAGCATGTGGCATTTATTCTTGTGTGGCTGACTAATTTCTCTTATTTGGTGTATCTTCTTTATGGCTGCATAAAGACTCCATTTTGTTTACAAACCATATATCTTTGTTCATCTGTTGATGGACATCTAGGCTGCTTATATAACACGGAAACAGAGCCACAGTGCAGAGAACCCAATGTTTCTGGAGTGTTCTGAATAATAATTTTGGGTATACATCAAGAGGCAATATAGCTGACTCATACGGTGGCTCTGTTTTCAGGCTTTTGAGAGACTTCTGTACTGATTTCCATGGTGTCTGAACTGATTTACATTCCTACTAATAGTGCAAAGGGTTCCTTTCTCAATATGCCCTCACCAGCATCTCTGGTCTGTTTTCTTGATAGAAGCCCCTCTAACTGGGAGGAGAAAAAAAACTCAATGCAGTTTTGATGTACATTTCCCAATGCAGCATTGAGCAGCCACCCCCACCCCATCTATTATTTAGGCATCTGTACTTCTTTTGAAGGGCTATTCTGTTCATTTCCTCATTTATTGATTGAATCATTTGCTAAATTGATGTTCAATTTAGTTTTAGATGTATTTATTTTATGTGTATGAATGTTTGCCTGCATGTACATGCATGCACGGTGCCCACAGAAGTCAGAAGAGGGTGTCAGATACCCTAGTATCAAGGTCATAGATGGTTTATGAACTGACATGTAGGTGTTGGGAGCTGCACCCAGGTCTCTGCTTTTAACCACTGAGTCATCTTTCCCACCCTTTGATGTTTACTTTTTAAAGTTCTTTCGATAGTCTCTATTCTAATTTTTACTAGGTGAATAACTGGCAATATTTGTCTCCCATTTTGCAAGTATCTCTTCACTCTGAAAATGGTTTCTCTTGATGGTTAGAAGCTCCTTAATTTGAAGCAACCTCATTTGTAGTTTCTTGCTATTATTTTTTCCTGTACTATTGGAATCTAGATGACCTGAGTTTGATCCCTAGAACCCACATGACGTCAGTAGAGAACTGCTTCAGGCAAGTTGTCCTCTGACCTCCATACATATGCTCCAGCACGCATGCACATAATCTCCCAATAGGTAAACAAATGTATATGTATGTATATTGTGTGTATGTATGTGTGTGTGCACATGTGTGTGATTTTAAAAAAGAAAAGGTATCTGAACAAAAGTATTTTCCACGTGTGAACCACACTGTTCTGTGAAGACATGGCCTTTTAAATGAAAATCTCAGTGGCTGGCTGGATATCTGCTTATGAGTTATTACTCAGAGAAGTCCCAGAGGTTTCCAAGACATTATAGGCTATTGTCATTTCCTTTGGTTACCTACTGTACTCACACAGTAGGACCCTGTTTCTAAAGGCATGATGCAGTGTCAGGAGCCATAAATAGGACAAGCTAACAACTAGCAGGTGATCTTCCTGAGATAGTCTGCTTCAGGTTATAATATAATCTGCCACAGATTTGTTCTTATTAGGCAAGGCCCTAAGAGAATTCATTTTAGGAAAGATTCCTGCTATTAATATCCTTTTCCTGTTGTTATTAAACATATATAACAATCACTAGGGATTAGCCCACCCCACCTTCTTAAAAATTTATTTATTTTATGTATGTGATACACTTTCACTGTCTTCAGACACACCAGAAGAGTGGCATCAGATCCCATTACAGATGGTTGTGAACCACTATGTGGTTGCTGGGAATTGAACTCAGGACCTCTGGAAGAGCAGATGGTGCTCTTAACCACTGAGCCATCTCTCCAGCCCTAGCCTACCCCTTTTGAGCAGATCTCTGCAGAGACCCCCACCTGGGGTTGGCCCCTGGCAGTGCAGGACACAGAGATACCAATCTCAAACCAACCAGGAAGCTTCCTTCCTGTTAGGTAGCTTTCATAGTGCTGGGAGGTACTATGCAGGCTGTGGAGGGAGAAAAATTATCATGGTCTTTCCCACTGCTGGATCCTGCATGCCACATACTGACCTGCCGTGCAAGATCTGCCTGCTAGTGCAATTGCTATTTGATAGGAATTGAAAGCAGCCTCATGGGAAGAAGTTTCCATAATCCTGGTCAAATGCCCATGGCTGGAGGAGAAATCATGGTCCTTAGAGTAGACTCCACTATTTTTATTTTTGTCAAATTCCCTCTAAATATTTATGTTTCTGCCCATGGACCTGGGCTACTCTTAGGTCAGAGAGGCTTCTTTTGTGGTGGGCAGCAGCCACTGATCTTCAAATGATGTGTCTGCCAACCTTTCTTTCTTAGGACACCCATGGTCTGTGCCATCTGAGCAAGGTAAACCAAGGAAAGCCTCTGGCTCTGCTGAACAGTTCAGAGAGGCAGCCATAAGCATTGCATTCTCAAAGAACTTTCCAGGTGACAGCAATACATATCTGGTCACACTGCTAGGGAGTGAGTACTACTAAATACAGACTATATACAAGGAAAATTAAAAGAACAAAGCAAATCCTCTCTAACCTAAAACAGAATGAAGACTCAGCACAGAATCTGCAAGATAGCATAAGACCAGATCTCAGAGAATAGGAAAGATGTGGGGAGGAGTCATTAGAGAGGAAGTAGGAGAGTTAGCACAGACATCCACTGCCAGAAGAATTCAGCATGTGAGAAAGTTGGCATGGAGAGAATAAAACATCACCTGGTGTTATGCAAGAGTCCCTAGCACCGACAGACACACCCTCTAGGTTCATAATCTTCCCTGCTGTGTCATGCCTAGGATTGGGTGACGACCCAGCAAGGTACCACAATCACAGAGCAGAGATCTACTCAAGAGATCCTTGAAGCTTCCAGAGAAGGAGGGACAGATCCAGGAAGCTGGGTGTGGTGGCACATACCTTCAAGCTCAGAACCCAGGAAGCAGAGGCAGACTGGTTTCTAAGCTTGAGTTCATTCCTGCATACTTTATTTCAATCAGCCAACCAACCAACCAACCAACCAACAAAACAAACAAACAAAATGAAAAGGAGGAAAGAAAGAAAGAAAAAGAAAGGAAGGAAGGAAGATAGATAGACAGATAGATAATAGATAGATAGATAGATAGATAGATAGATAGATAGATAGATAGATAGAAAGATGATGACACAGAAGAAGGTAGAGCAATTTGGTCTCCATTCTGGGAAGTTTTTTTTTTTGACCCAAACAAGTTACAGGTCAAATTTCTGGGTCAGAATTAAGACCTTTTTTCCAGATACACTGATCTTCAAATGATGTGTCTGCCAACCTTTCTTTCTTAGGACACCCATGGTCTGTGCCATCTGAGCAAGGTAAACCAAGGAAAGCCTCTGGCTCTGCTGAACAGTTCAGAGAGGCAGCCATAAGCATTGCATTCTCAAAGAACTTTCCAGGTGACAGCAGGCTCAGAGGCAGAGGAAAAATCCCCTCAGAGATCATCATCCTGGGAGAGATGCCAAGGCCAGCAGGACTGCAAAACAGACTTCTGGGACCACAGAACAACTGGGTAAGATCAGCTTACAGTCCTGAGACTATGCTGAGAGGAGGCCTAGGGCTATGGTGATCAGCACAGGTGGGTGTTGCAGAATATTGATCACATTGTGAACCCTGAGATTGTGTTACTCACTGAAAAGTCCTGTTTCTAGGTGTGGTGTGGCTCAGCCCTTAACACAGACCTTTAATCCCTCTGGCTGGAATATACATACAGCCTTAGTACACACCTTTAATCCCAAACAATCTAGATAAATTTAGTTTGTAGAAGGAAGTGCTTCAAAGTGATGTCTAATTGAGTGGCAGACAAAGTGACAAATAAGAGAAAGATTTGACAGAATAAGATATGCTTAACTCTCATGAAAAGAGAGGAAAGGGAAGCTATTTAAGAGAGGAGGGAGAGAGAGAGAGAGAGAGAGAGAGAGAGAGAGAGAGAGAGGAGAGAGAAGAAAGGGGAGTTTTTTACTGGGACAGTTATAGAGAGACAGGTTGCAGAGAGAGAACAAGCTAGACACACTTGAAGACAGAACGAGCCAGAGAAGGAAAAGGAACCAGATTAGAACAAATTGTTAGTGTTAGTTTGAGGCCAAGCAGAGCAATTTAGGAGAAGCTGAGAGAAAGAATCCAGATTAAATTAGTCAGCTTGAGAGGAGGAATTTTGAACTAGAACAGCTGAGTTGACCAGGCAGCAAGTGCTCAGAAAGTTGAACTTATTCAGCAGCAAGTCTTAGAAGCTGAAAACATTTTAGGTCTACATAAGATTGTACAGAGTCTAGAAGCTTCCAGGACTAGGCCTAGGTTAGTAGACAGAGGTAGTAAGCCTCTGAGATGACAGTTAATACAGGAGAATAAAAGTTACATTTACAGGTGGGCGCTTGAAGCCCAAGCTCACCTTTTGATATTCAATTCCTATATATAGTGGTGTGTTAAGACAATACTCAAGACAATTAAAAAGAAAGCCATCAAAATAGGTGTATTAGTTCCATTTTTTGAGGCAGTGATGACTATTTTCATGGGAGTTGGGCATATCCTATTCCATCAAATCTTTCTCTTATTTGTCACATTGTCTGCCATTCAATTAGATGTCACTTTCAAACATTGCCGTGATCAAAGGTAACTTACAGAACAACTTGTTTTGATTTATCCAGATGGAAAGTCTATCATGGCAGAGGCATGGCATGGCAGCAGAAGCAAGAAGCTGGCTGATGGCATTGCATCTGTGCATAGGAAACAGAGCATCAGCAGAAAGTGGGCTGAGGCTATAAATTATCAAAACCTTCCAGCAGTGATGTACTTCTTCCAGAAAGACTCTACCTCCTAAACGTTTCATAACCTTCCCAAACAGTGCCACCAATAGAATACCATGTGTTTAAATAGATGAGCCTAGAGGGGGACATTTCTCACTCAGATTACTCTAGTAGGACAAGAAACCAGTCAAAATGTTTAAATTTGAGATGGGAGATGGCTATTTGGTTTATTTATTATAACAAAACTTATTTATCTTTTGGGAGCTTTACTGCAGGATGGTTAATGTTCAATGTCAACTTTACAGAATCTAGACTCCCTGGGAGGTGGGCTTCTGGACATGTCTGTGTGGAATTATCTTTATTTCATTACTTGAGATAGGATGAACTGCCCACTGTAGGTGGCACCTCTCCCTGGCTTTGGTCCTGGACTGTGTAACTAGAGAGAGGGAGCTGAACAGTAGCAGAATTTATCAATCTCTGCTCCCTGATTGTGGAGCTGCTTCAAGCTCTTGCTGTCTTAACATCCCTGACATGATGGACTATATCCAGGAGCTGCCAGAGTAAACTGTTTCCTCCTTAAGTCGGCCTTTGTCACAGTATTTTATCACAATGACAGAAAAGGAATCTATGACATATGAGTAAAGCAGACAAATATAAAACTATGTCAGAGAAAGAGAGGGAAGGAAGCAGGAAGAAGGAGAGAAGGAAGGAGGAGAGAAGGGAGAAGGAAGAAAAAAGGGAGGGAGGGAAGAGGAAAGGAAAGAAGTAACAAAGGAAGGAGGGAGAGAGAAGTACAGGGAAGAAGGCAGCGAGTGGGGAAAGCAGGAAGGAAGTCAGGGGGAAGTCAGGGAGGAAGTCATGGCGGAAGAGAAGAAGGTAGGGAGGAAGGCAGGGAGGAAGGCAGGAGGAAAGAGGGTTGGAAGAAAAGAAAGGAAAGGAGGGAAGAATGGGAATAGAATAGAAGAAGGGAAAATGAAAGAAGAAAGGAAAGGGGAAGTAGAGGGAGGACAGATGAAAGAATTGGATACATTCAAACAATAAGATGCATTACAGAGCAGTAATTACTGTCAGAGAAATACACACAAAGGCAGATAGTCAAGTAGAATGGAAAATAAGAGTCCATTTTTTTGTATGCTGTGAGTGTTTTGCTTGCATATATGTGCACCATGTACATGCAGTGTCCTCCTGAGATGAGTACATCAGATACCCTGAAACTAGAGTTACAAGTGGTTGTGAGCTGCCATGTGGGTGCTGGGAAGTGTACCAGGGCCCTCTTCGAGAGCAGGCAGTGCTCTTAACTGCTGAGCCATCTCTTCAGCTCCAGGAGAGTCTGTGTTTCATACAAAAAGAACCTTGGAACTCATGTAAATAACTTCTCCCACATGCCCATGCAAGTAATCCTCATTAAACCCATGGACACATGGACACTAAAAGTAGAAGAGGGACTAACTGGGGGAGGAAGGTGATCATTGGGAATAGAGATGACAAAAGTGGACAATGGGGGAGCTGAATAGAGTAAAAATATATCTGTATAAAACGGTGTGTGTATTTGTGTGTGCTTGTTGGGGGAGCCTAGAAAATCCTGAGAGAGCATGAAACTTCTGTCCCACAGTGGACAGGAAAATCAACAAGGGAAGAAAGAGCAAGGGGAGCCAAAGATAGGGCTTCTGTTTTACAGTAGAGAACAAATGGGATCTTCCCAGCATCACTCCTAAACACAAACCAGGAAGTGACCCCGTGCTCCAGGCAGCCAGCACACAGAGATATAAGAGTTCCTGGAGGAGAGGTCTCCACATTCCTCCTTCTCCACCTCTTCTCTGACCTGCTCCACCTCCAACCAAACACCAGAACCATGACCTGCTGTGGCTGTTCAGGAGGCTGTTGGCTCCAGCTGGGGGGGCTGTGGCTGCAGCTGTGTGCCTGTGGCTGCAGGAGGCTGTGGTCCTGTGGGGGCTGTCGTGCTCAAGGGAGGCTGTGGTCCTGTGGGGGCTGTGGCTCCTGTGGAGGCTGCAAGGGAGGCTGTGGTTCCTGTGGGGGCTGTGGCTCCTGTGGAGGCTGGGGGCTGTCCAGCTGTTGGGAGTGTGGTTCCTCTGGAGGCTGTTCCTGGGAGGGCTGTGGCTCCTGTGGGGGCTGCAAGGGAGGCTGTGGTCCTGTGGAGGCTGTGTCTGTGCTCCTGTGGAGGCTGCAAGGGAGGCTGTGGTTCCTGTGGGGGCTGTGGCTCCTGTGGAGGCTGCAAGGGAGGCTGTGGTTCCTGTGGAGGCTGTGGCTCCTGTGGAGGCTGCAAGGGAGGCTGTGGCTCCTGTGGAGGCTGTGGCTCCTGTGGAGGCTGCAAGGGAGGCTGTGGTTCCTGTGGAGGCTGTGGCTCCTGTGGAGGCTGCAAGGGAGGCTGTGGCTCCTGTGGGGGCTGTAATTCTTGCTGCTGCAAGCCCTGCTGCTGTCAGTCCAGTTGTTGCTAGTCTAGCTGCTGCAATCCTTGCTGACTTCCAGTTGTGGGTCTTCATGCTGTCCATTGAGCTGCTGTCTTTCCATTTGATGCCAATGCAAGATTTGAGGTTTTGATCAGAGGTCCATGTCATTGCATCTATTTGAGTTTTCTAGAGATGAGTCTAGATTGCACCTCAGAATCCTGAAGCTCCAACCTCACTTTGTGATCCAGAAAGTCTTTCCTTGGATCTCCAAAGCTGGACATCAATTGTTGGGCATCAGAAGAGTGCACAGTCCTCCTGCCCATCACCTCTAATGGGAAACCCAGATCCTTTTCAATTCCACCTGGAATGGGAGTACTTTTCTCAATATCCACAAGTCCCTTAGAGCCCCATCCATTCTTCCATGCCAATAGCAGAAAGGTCAGCCCTGCCATATGCTCACCAGTGGCTTCTATGCCTGCTTTCTCTCTTTCTTTTGGCTTTGCTTTTCTTCATTTGGCCCAAATGGGGCACTGTAAAACATTAAATAAACAAATAAACACCCTTCTTGTGTATATGATACAATTCTTACAGTGATTTTTTTAAACCATCTTCAGCCTAACAAATGAACCCACCTACACCTTCCCCTTACACCTTCCCCCTACACCTACCCCCACATGTTATCTACGTACTTACTTGAAGAGCAATAATGACTGCCAGGCATGCCCCAGGAAGGTCTGGGGACCACAGCTGCCAGGAAATCATGACACTGCTCTTTCAGGGAAAGAAGAGCTGAGGGGTCATACTGAAGACTAGCAGAGAGGACAAAAGGAGACTGGAACCTTTAAGGCTCATCTCAGGAGCTGGTGTTGGGATGAAAGAGGAGACTGTGCACATGGACATGGGAGGAGGGTGAGTGATCCTCCCATACAGATATACAGGAGTCAGAGAGACACATGTTTGAGGATAGGTGGAGCACTCACAGGCTTGATGGATGGGTGGTGGGAGGGCCCGGGCTCTGCTGTCAGGAGCACATGCATGAACGCTCTAGCAAGTTGTCTGTTCTTGACACCTCTGCATGCTCGTCTGCAAAGCAGGGGCATCCATATCCCCATGCTGGGTGTGATGGTTTGTATATGCTTAGCCCAGGGAGTGGCATTAGAAGGTGTGGCCTTGTTGAAGTAGGTGTGTCACTGTGGGCTTGGGCTTTAAGATGCTCATCCTAGCTCCCTGGAAGCCAGTCTTCTCCTAGCTGCCTTCGGAACAAGAGGTGGAACTCTCAGCTCCTCCCAACTCCACATCTACCTGGACACTACCATGCTCCCACCTTGATGATAATGGACCGAAACCTCTCAACCTGTAAGCCAGCTCCAATTAAATATTGTCCTTTATAAGAGTTGCCTTGGTCATGGTTCTGTTCACAACAGTAAAACCCTAACTAAGACACTGGGTAAAGATGAAATGCCTGAACCATGCCGAGTGTGGAGCATACAGATGCATAGGCACATGTGCAGGACACGGGACAGAATCAGTACCACTGAAACCATGGCTTGAGGAGCTGTACTGGGAGGAACCAAGGAGCATGCAGGAGGCTGCTGAAGTTTGGTTATTTAAATGATACTAAGTGAGGGTGAGTCTGGAGGCTCCTTCTCTACTAGGGAATGGTTAAAAGATTAACCAAACACAGGCCTGGAAGGTGGGACAGCTGAGCTCACATAGTGTGTGGCTGCTGGCCTAAGGGTCAGTGTCTGTCTCTCAGTTTTGGTGGTGGGTTCAGAAAACTTCCTGGCTCAGTGTATATAGCATGAAGGCTTCTAGCCTGTGTAGTCCCCGCTGCTGTCTAACAGAACAACTACAGACTCAGACTTCAAACCACTTGCATTTTAATCTCTTAGAGTCTGTGTTTCTCAAGCCCAGTTGGAGGTAAACTGTGTTCACTCCCCAAGGCTGCACTAAAGTCACTACTGAGGTATACCTTGTGCTTGGGGTCCCACCAGAGCTCAGAGCCCTCTCCTATATGTGTTCTTTAAAGAGTTATTTGTTATAGTATCAAGTTCCTCATTTTCCCGAGAGTTGTCTGCCAGTGAGCCTCCTCATCAGCTGAAGGGTCCTTGTCCTGTTAGCCATCCTCAGCATCTTCTTTGGTTGCAGTATCTCTCTGACATCTCTCTTCAAGGCCCTTGGGATGCTGTGTGTTGGTTGTCTGGAATCAGATGCTCAGGCTGGGTGAGACATGGGGAGTCTCTAGAGAGGGTTGATGGGGAGTAATGAAGGGGGAGGAGAGAGACGTGGCCTGAATGTGCATGCTACTGTTCAGTGGGCTCCAGGTCTTCACGAAGGGAGAGAAAGAAGAGGGAATCAGTGTGTGTAAACGTGTGTGTGTGTGTGTGTGTGTGTGTGTGCAAGCTCCATCTTCTCCCTCACTAAGTTCATCCATAGCTGCCGTTGCCATGGCCAGACTCCAGGTTCTTCAGCCTTTCACCGTGGACTCAACACCAGTGACTCTTCAGGGAGGCTCCAGGCCTTCACCACTTGACTGAGGCTATATCAATTGGTCTCCCTTGTTCTGCAGTATCTAACATCTTGGGCCGACCAGCTACCAGGTTCTCTGCCTCTCC